>OY747113.1:17465833-18864166 GCA_963556455.1 Epiblema foenella
CCAACGAGAGGCCTGGCGGGTAGGTATAGCTGAATATTAGAAGTAAAATAGCTTTTTAAAGAATTAAATTGATGCAACTCGGCCAACTCAAATGATTTCAATCATAATCGTACGCCCGCATAACCGGTTTATATCGTCTAAACCGGTTAATCCGAACAAAACCTTTATGTAAAGCTCCTCCGAAAACCGGTTTGCATAAACAGCTATTATTATCTGAACCGAAATAAAAAGGTTTTGTGGCAAGTACATGATAGCGGTTCGAAAAATTAACCAGTTTCCGAGCCCTGGTTGATGGTGTTTGGCATTGAATATGAATGTGGTCTCATATGTGGGGCAGAAAGTGAAGCATTTTCACAAGGGTGAAGGAATATTATAGCCGAAGTCAAACACCGTCGACCGAGGTCTTGATTGAGTGCATGTCATGGATCAGTCTATCAATTACCGTAAACTGGGGTGACTTTAAGAAAAATCGTGGCCACATATTACACACAAACACTTTTACTTAGTTTATTAATTTTCATGTTTTATACACGTAACTGCTACAAATGGTGCATTCCAAGTTACAGGCTCGCCTAGTTTGGACTGCACCAGAAATCCCGTGTAACCTGTTGTACCATTTGTGTTTAAATCAATAAATTTACTCTTTACTCTTACTTTGATAGATTTAGAACACTTATAAAATCATCACCAAGTATTTCTAGGTTGATTCAGTTTTAGTAAATAGTTGGGATAGTTGGGTTTACCAAGGTATTTTACTGACCTCATGTTAAGCGAATAAAAAGTAAAACACGGCATAAAAACTGGATTTTTAAAGTCGCCCCTCAATTCGAAAGTATTAAGTATGACAAACTTCTCTTCACTAAAGTGAAAGCTAAAGTGGCCTTATAAGTTTTTAAATGTTTTGATTTCAAATTATGACAAAAGTATTGATTATACCAATAAAGTTATTGAAGTCTACGATAATTTTAACAAAGTTTTAAATAGTAACATAGCCATTTTTTGATTTTATTCGGTGTAATAGAATTTAAGCGGAAAAAACAAGTTTTTAGCTTGAAAATGGTCGATTTGGAGTGATGTTTGAAACGATATTTCTTAATGAAACTTCCAAAAAGTACATTTAAAATTTATGACATTAGGACGCAATAGACGACTAGACAGTAACATTGAGAAAATGTCAAGATACGTGTCAATTCAAACAGAAAACGGCGTTATTAGATGAGCATTTTTTAACTGGTAAGGACCCTTAATGGAAACATCTTAATGCTTGATTCTTTGATTTTCATTAATTAGTACCAGTTTTATCCGTCTACCGGTCCCTGGGATCCCCGGGCTCATTACAAAATAATGCTATTGTTTATTTTTTTCGCCGGGAGACTACGGCTTCATTAATAGTTTAACTACGAGTAAAAATAGTTTTTTAAAAAACCTGTTCGATCACATTCACCCCTCTAATCAAAGTAACCCCAGGGGGATTGTATTAAGAGCGTGCATTTTGCATTCTAAAAATGATAGTTGGATTTATAGTAGCGGAATGAAAATGTTTTTCACTTTTCGACCTTATTTATAGACACTGAAAGTCCAAAAGTGACGACACTTTTCATTCCCCGACTATACCTGGCTTAATTTTATCACGTTGCGTAATCGACTAGCAGTTTCTCTCTTTCTTGCTCATCATCAGAGGGAAACAGATTCTCATATTATTTTAGCAGCATTAGCTTTTAATTCGCATCCAAACCAGCACCTGTTGCCAATGAAAACACGATCAGCCCTACCCGACCCAATCTTCATTACAAAATAAACTAGAGAGCGAGCGAACTGAGAAATTAGCAAACAATATCCTGAGGTATATTTTGGATTTCCGCTTTCGATACCAAGCACATTTCAAGTGTTCACCGCGCCCATGTCGGCCAAGAATTACCCGATGCTGTCGTAAGAATGAAAATGAAAATGAAAATTTATTTATAATAATAATAATATAAATTCTTTATTCAGATAACTAGGATCCAATTTGTTAGTAAATACATGTGAAAATCTAGGGTTAGTGACAGTGAAATTATTAACTTAAAACTAAAAGTAGTTTTATTATTTTTTAGTATTGTAAAGACAATACCTCTTGTCAATAATTTATTGACAAGCAATCAGTTCCGATTGCTAATCATAACATTATAACATTGTTACACGTCAATTCATTTTTAATTGAATAATACATCATTTATCTATTTACTTATTCACTACATTTGTACAATGTAGGCTACTTAGGTATTAGAATTGTTATATAGGTATTTTACTTACATTCGCAATGTCATGATATTATATTAACACATTATAAATACTCATTAATTTCATTATTTAATAAATTCCGTTATGTCATAAAATTGTGCTTGCAGCAACCATTGTTTAAGCCTATTTTTAAATACTTGGGAGGAAGGTGCATCCCTGATATTGTCAGGTAACAGGTCGTATACCAATGGGCCGAGAACGTACGCTGACCGTTTAGTTTTTACTAGTCTGTGGGGTACGGGGGCCAAACGGCGAATGTCGGTAATAAGACTGATTGCTACCCGAGGCTGTCTCAAGAATCAAATCGGTATTAAAAATTGGACGTGGATGGGCTAGCCACCTATGAAAGACACATATTACAAAAAAAACAACAACAGAAGAAAACAAACCACAACATGCCCCGCGGCAGTGAAACGGACACTGGCTCAGCATTATGCTGAGGTGTTAGACACCTACAGCGCTGATTTTCAGCCAGTACCGTCGGTGACTCTACCTATGACTGCAATATCACTTTTGCTCCATCTTCAAACTTCTATTTAACACACTGGACATAAAACTCTTTTCTGCCCACCTTTTTTTGGAAATATATGCGTATGTATGTTTTACACTTTCACGTACGCTAAGCTGAGGTGTTCAACCACACGAGACAGCGCGGAACAAATTTAGGGGTTACATAATTCCGAGATTCGTTTGTCCGAACCCACATCTTTCAGAAAACTATGTATCATCATCATCATTCAGCCCGAAGATATCCACTGCTGGATATAGGCCTCCCCCAAGGAGCGCTACAGCACACGGTCGCGAGCCACCCGCATCCAGCGACTCCCGGTCATCAGTCCACCTAGTGGGAGGCCGTCCAACGCTTCGTCTTTTCGTGCGAGGCCGCTACTCGAGAACCTTTCTTCCCCAACGGTTATCGGTTCTACGAGCAATGTGGCTCGCCCACTGTCACTTCAACTTGCAGATTCTCTGAGCTATGTCGGTAACCCTCGTTCTTCTGCGGATCTCCGAGTTTCGGATCATGTCCCGCAGAGAAACTCCAAGCATAGCTCTCTTCATCGCACGCTGAGCAACTCTAAGCTTATTTAAGAGACCCACATTCAGCGGCCACGTTTCAGTACCATATGTCAACACTGGCAACACAACTATGTAACTTAAAAGAAAACTATGTAACTTAAAAGTTATTTTAAACCTAACCTAATTGTATGTAGGGCTGGCTCGTTCCTTGTCCAGCGAATTGACATAGCCGTCCAACGGGGGAACGCAGTCAGCCTTATGGGTACCCTCCCCCAGGGTTCCGAACTGGGGGACCTAATCACTACATACTTTAAAACAAAGTCGCTTTCTCTGTCCCTATATCCCTATGTATGCTTTATTTTTTTAATTTTGAACCTGACTGTGGCTTTATAGGCCGGGCCCAATAAAGCGATAGGAGTGCGCGGTTGGAGAGTAGCCTGGGGAAAATCCAGGGGAGAACCTCCGGCATGACCACGCGTGTGGTTTGGACGCGTGCTCATGTATGCTTAAATCTTTAAACCTACGCAACGGATTTTGATACGGTTTTTTTAAATAGATAGAGTGATTGAAGAGGAAGGTTTATGTATAATAACATCCATTAAATAGTGCACCCGTGCGAAGCCGGGGCGAGTTGCTAGTTTAGCTATATTTTATCATAAAAAGATTCTATATTTAAAATTATTATTAATGGATTAAGTGTATTAAAACATATTATTTAAACCTAATTGTATGTTACTGTTAAATTTAGTTTGCAGGAAAAGTCTTTCGGAATTTAGACACAACGGGATAATCATGCTTCCGGAAATTACTTCAGATTTTTTTACTACCTCTATCGTTTTTTTTTTTTTTGCTTAAGACGAAGGAACGGTTGATGAATTTGGAACTGGGTAGCGATTGCACCTATAGCTCAGTTGGCTAGAGCGACTGGCCGCGAGTGCCGGGAGGTCGCAGTTTCTAATCCTGCTCGGTGCCTAAATTTTTCCATTTTTCCTTCATTCTAAATTTCATCATCATCATCATCATTTTCAGCCTGTAATCGCCCACTGCTGAGCATAGGCCTCTTCGAGTCGCCACTCGTCCCGGTCCTGAGCCAGTCTCATCCATTCTTTTACCTCTATCGTATTGAAATATGATTGTCACGCGAAAGAGATTAAGCGAATATAGTCTCATGTTGTCTCGGCTTATTAAAGTTAAGCAGGAGTTAAAATTTAATCCAAGGTGCGCATACGATCCGTGGGAGGGCGCTAATGTATGCAAAATCACGGCTGCATCGTACACGTGGGTTCAGTTTGGGCGCCCGTCACACAGGTGTGTTCGCCATTAATTAACTACATACTCATTTGACGACCGCTTTAGCCTAGTTGGTAGTGACCCTGCCTTCGAAGCTGGAGGTCCCGAGTTCGAATCCCGGTCAGGGTATTTATTTGTGTGATGAACACGAATATTTGTTTGATAAGTATTTAAGTATATATTAATCTATATAAGAATGTATATCGTCACTTAGTACCCATAGTACAGTATACACATAGTATCGTCACATAGTGCTTAGTTTGGGACTAAGTTTACTTGTGTAAGATTGTCCAAAAATATTTATTAAAAAAATATATTTATATCTAACAAAACATGATAAAAGTCTTTATTGTACACAAAACATAAAAATACATTGGAGACCTTTTTTAATAATTTTAGTTTTTAAGTTTCAATTATTTTGTGGCTTAAGCCGTGGTCTCCCAGCGAAAAAAATAAAAATTTGCATTCTTTGAAATGACCCCGGAGATCCCCGGGACCGGTAGACGACAAGGTAATTTTAAAACACTATACTTGGTCGTTCTCAGACCGGTGCAGCTAGCGCCAGTGTTTATTGAAGGCGTCGTTATAATCCTCGGCTACTAACGAGATAATCTCATTTTCGAGTAAATCTAAGTATATATTGAGAAAAGAAAATGATATACTTAATAATATACATTACCTACCTACTTATTATGTTTCTTAGAAATTAAACTAACTGTTGCCGGTAGTTTGTTTGTATGAAAATGTGCATTTGAGTAGGTGTGTTTGCGTGTGTATGTGTATCTGAGTGTGAATTATTTTAACCTGACTGTGGCTTTATAGTCCGGGCCCAATAAAGCGATAGGAGTGCGCGGTTGGAGAGTAGCCTGGGGAAAATCCAGGGGAAAACCTCCGAGACGACCACACGTGTGGTTTGGAACACTGGAATACTCTAGTTTGCGCTTCAGTGAGATTGGTTGAGCGGTTTCAATCGAATCTGAGGTGTGAGTAGAATCGAGCTACTGGGAGTTTTGTTACATTCATACCCATTAAGTTCACACTCATACTAATTACGGGGATATTTTGCTTTTTGCTGTATAGGTAGTAAAAACAAATTCGAACTTATTTTTTTATTTGGGTTCAACATGCCTATTGTTTGTGACGTCACGAGGATATATATCGATCGATATGGTCATTGTACATTTTTTTTAAGTATTCGATATCGTAAAAACAATTGATTTCGGTGTAACAATCGGTCTGGCTCGTAATTCTAAGTAGAAGCCAATAAATCATAAAATACGCTATAACTCTGAACAGGGTATGGATTACCAGGGAAGTTGGTAGTGATTTCCTCCGTGACGCTTTTTCCCTAGACATTAGCATACCGAACTGCCTTACTAACTACTTAATGCATCGTATCGATTCTTACCCCCTTATTCATAAAACTTAACAAACCTCGGCTAACTGAAATGTCTGTTGTCACTGTCTCACAAGCACATGTGTCAAAGTGACAGACGAACTTTATTGGCTAGTTAACTAATATAGGTTTGATAGAAGTTTATGACTAAGGGGGACAGAGTATAAATATTTCTAAAGAGATCCTATACGCTGGCCACCAAGAGTGACGGAAAAGGTCTTATGCAGATAAATTGAGAATTGGTTTAAAATGGCTGCCGGTTTACCATAAATTACCCCCTTAACTTGGGCGGGTAGTAGCTTGTGTGACGTAATTGGGCACAACTGTCATATAAAATAAGTTGTGCTCGACAAAAAAAGTGAAACTGTGACAGGGACAACAAATGATATGTAACTCTCCGTCGCTCTTATACTAAAATGTATATGACTGTCTCGCTCGGTCGTGGTATTATTATTTGCGTGTCGCGTCTGGTAAGTCTGTGTACCGATTAGACTGAAATATGAATATCCAGTGTGCTGAAATTAAAAAAAAATCTTTAAGGGGTTTAAATTAAAATAGCTATTTACTAAATGAGATAATGCAAGAAACGAATTATAACATGGCTTATTAGATTAGGTAGTAAAAGACTAGTTTAAAAAATCGGCCATGTGCGTGTCGGACCACGCACAATAAAGGGTTCCGTATCAATACCTACTAGTCCACATTTAAAATCACTATCCAATACATTGAATCTAAAAAAGTCGTATCTTCATAGGGAACTCACGGCACTTACGACCTTTTGTTTGGGCAAAACGTTTTTAAGCGAAAATTCAAAAACCGTAAAACCTATATTGTTCAAACCAAAACTCGTTAAAAGTATTTACTAATGCACATCACCTCAATTTTTTTTAGGATTTTAAACTTTATAGTTTGGAAATTAGAGGGAGGAACACTTTCTATTACTTTGACAGCTAATATCACACCAACGGTTGACTGAAATGGACAAGTTTTTAAAAACCTCCATATCATTTTTAAAAGACTATCCATCGATACCCCACACGACTATGTGCGTCACAACAGGCGCCACAAGGTAGTCCAAATGATTTGTTTGAAAAAAAAAAAGATAATATACCGTCAACTGGAAAAAAAAAACAAGAAGATGATGTACTTACCGTCAACCGGAGTTACTTTCAAATTGAGGGGCGACTTTAAAAATCCAGTTTTTATGCCGTGTTTTATTTTTTATTTGCTTAACATGAGATGACAAAACAAAAATAAAAATAAAAAATTAAACTGTTTATTTCATTGAATTCATAATAAAGTTACATTTTTTTCTATACTTAACTACTAATCTTAATTATTAAACAATCAACTAAAATGCCTTAGTAAATTTCCCAACTATTTACTAAACTGAATCAAACTAGAATTACTTGGTGATGATTATAGTAGCCCCGTTTTCTTAGTCACCCCAGTTTACCCACCTACCTTTATCCCATTGTGGAAAAGCTCAAAATAATAAAACTAAAGACACAATTTGTACTATTCTTAGCCGATCTCAAGTTTGCGAGGTAAAACAAAGAAATATTTCATTATTGAGAACTCAAACAGATAAAGTTATAGCCGATGTTGATGTTATCGCGAACATTCCAACTTTGGAGTGCGGCTGTGCCGATAACAGCCTAGTTTATGTCAGCTGGGTTACTTTGTGAGTTAGTTTTAATCCACAAGTGACCAGTGGGTCACTTCTAGAGGATCAAGCAATAAGAAGTAATACTGTTTGCTTGAACTCACAAGTAGGGATGTCGACAAAAAATCGATTATTAAAAAATCTATAAAAAATTGATCATCATTTAAAATAATCGAAGTTTTAATCGATTTAGAATTAGCAATAAATCGATTAATAAAAAATCGTTTGCTATTTTAAAAAAGCCGATATTTTAATCGATTTAGAATTTGCAATTAATCTATTAATAAATATCGGTTATGATTTTCACGGCCGATTAATCCTAACATAGGATTGTAAGCTACGAGAATATTAAACGGCTACAAATACCTAGTAAAGTCCCTGGGCATTATGAGGACATTTCAAGGAAGCCAATATTGAAGCCACGCCCCTTATGTATCGCGGATTTAAAAATATCCGCAGACGCTCTGATATTATCACGATACTGCAATACACGTCAACATTTTTGTAATACTGATCATGATATGAGTGTATCGCATGATAATAACCATCGTGTAATCGACCCCATAGGAAAAATAAATAAAAAATCGATTATTATTTCTTCAAAAATCGATTACTATTTAATCAGAATTACGATTTGAAACGGGATATTTACCATGTATATTTGTATTTTTGAGTTCCCGATATTTCGGCATTGTTGCAAGCGCCATTATCAAGGATATCATTAGGAAGGATATATGTAAATATCCCGTTTCAAATCGTAATTCTGATGTAAATGACCATGTAAGCTTGAAATTTTACTTTTGAATCGATTTTAATTTGTAGCAAAATATACGATTGTTTAATAATCGATTTTTCAAGACGTAAGTAACATCCCTACTCACAAGGGGCTTCGTTTAGGTACCCTTGTCACTTTAACGTCATGTTATTAAACTGTCACACTAAATGTCCAACAGGCGAAAAGAACAGTACCAAAGTTCAGCTAAAGCCCGACCATAAATGTATGACCCTTCGCCATGTTGTGGAATTTTATTCGTAATAATTTCTTACACTGGCAATAATGAGGGCTATCGCGTATGAATTCGCCGCTAGAGGCGCTAGTGTGTAGCGTGAGGTCTCCGAAACGTCAAATGTCATTCTTTGTGGTTGCGCTACGCGGGTTAATATCTAATTGGAACAATATGGTCACTATTTTGCAATACCTGAGCTTGATTATGGCAAATATGAGTTACGGGACAATGACTGTCAGTGCTTTGAGACAGTTTTGTCTTTCGGAAACTTATGTCCTCCTTTTTTTCCGAACAAAACGGGACTGCGCTATAATGCGGGATGTTCGATATTTTTACGGTACGGTTTTAAGGTATTAAATATGATTTAAATGTAAACTTTGTTCTCATGCCCATAATAACCAATAACAATTTTTGACAGCTGGACCTTACTCGACAGTGGCGCCAACTGGTGAGTACAAAAACGATAGCCCTCATTGCATTGGTAAGAATTTCTTATACTGGCAATAATTATGATGACAGGGGTTCACTGCTGTCAGTGTCACTGGTGGTTTAGGTTAACTGTTGAATATCTCAAAGAATGTCCAACACCATTCATTGTTAAGATCGGAACATTGTTAACAATGTATATAAATACATTATGACGACCGCTTTAGCCTAGTTGGTAGTGACCCTGCCTTCGAAGCTGGAGGTCCCGGGTTCGAATCCCGGTCAGGGCATTTATTTGTGTGATGAACACGAATATTTGTTCCTGGGATGTTTTCTATCCATATAAGTATGTATATCGTCACTTAGTACCCATCTTGACATGACATTTTAATGTATATAATTATCTTGCATGCATTTGACAATACATCAAATGTGATGCCAACTCACATGCCTGTCGAGGCTAAACATATTAAGGAACCTAAGATTAATTGTAACATCTATACTTATACCATATGTTTAAAGTGAATAAAACATTCATTAATTCATTCATTCATTCATTCATTCATTCATAGTACAAGCTTTGCTTAGTTTGGGACTAGGTTGATTGGTGTAATATTGTCCACAAATATTTATTTATTTATTTTTGGAAAAACTGATTTGGAAATGGAACAATTTCGCTACAAAACATTTCAAAATTAACATCAGAACTGACAGGTAAAAAAGTCAAAATGTCATGTGTTGACGACCGCTTTAGCCTAGTTGGTAGTGACCCAGCCTTCGAAGCTGGAGGTCCCGGGTTCGAATCCCGGTCAGGACATGTATTTGTGTGATGAACACGAATATTTGTTCCTGAGTCTTGGATGTTTTCTATGTATTTAAGTATCTATTTATCTATATAAGTATGTATATCGTCACTTGGTACCCATAGTACAAGCTTTGCTTAGTTTGGGACTAGGTTGATTTGTGTAAGATTGTCCAAAGATATTTATTTATTTATTATTCCGACTATACTGACATTAATCACCTGTTGCCATATAAATGAGAATAATAGCGTCCTCTCGACAATGGCCATATATATCTGGTCAGGCTTTACTTAAGTTAACTCCGATCTTGGAGACCCTTTTAGGGTTCCGTAGCCAAAATGGTGAAATTATCCTTATAACCGAATTTTTTAACCGGCTAATTGTATGAAGACGAAACCGGTTTCTGAGCCCATAAGAGGCCTTATCAGTTTTAAAATGTTTTGATTTCATATTATGACAAAAGTATTGATAACACCAATAAAGTGATTAAAGGCTACGATGATTTTATTAAAGTTTTAGACAGTAATATAGCCGTTTTTTGATTTTATTGTGTGTATTAGAATTTAAGAGGAAAAACACAGTTTTTAGCTTGAAAATGATCAATTTGGAGTGATGATTGAAACGATATTTCTTAATGAAAAATCCAATAAAGAGGAAGAGGTAGGAGCAGGTTGTATTTAAAGATAGTCTGGGATATTATATGAATTCATTTTTAGGATTTCCAATTAAACATTAGATGTTAAAAAAATCCAATAAATACATTTGATATTCATGACAGTAGGTCCCAATAGTCCTGTTCTAGATAGTAAGATTAAGAAAATATCAAAATACGTGTCAATTCAATCAGAAAATCGCCTAAATAGATGAGCGTTTTTAATAGATAAGGACTTTTAACGGTTAAGTGCGGTTCGGTCCAATCCCACGAATATCCAGTCTGTTAGAATCCCCACTCCACGAAGGTTCAATTCAAATAAAATCTCGACTTCATATCAAACCTTACAAACTGACCCGTTTTAATTGCTCCTATGTGTACTTTCTGATATTGGTTTTGAAAAAATGACACCTCGCCGAGTTTCTTACGCCGGTTCTTCTCGAGGCAGACGTTTATTTTATGAACCGCAGGCGAATCACGTAACTTTATGTACTAACGGTAGATAGATTTTTACTGTCAATTTTGACGTATAAATGTATGAGGTGACAATTAAAATTTGACATTAAAATCTACCTAACGGTAGTAAAAAAGTTGCGTGATTACCCCGCAGGTGGTAGTTTTTTGACATTCATAAGTGCATGTAACATGCCTAAATTGCAAAATAAATGATTTCATTTCATTGTAATGAATTTGTGATCCGCTTTCTCAGCCCTAGCCCTTAGAGAGCCTATATCATCAAACACGCGTAATCAACAGGTACCTGGACCTCATGTACCCTCCGGAGATGATATATCGGGACATTCGAGGAATATTAATGTTTAATGTCCATTAATACCGCTATCAAATTGTTAACACGAATTTGTATTGTTGTACAGGGTTGCTTGTGACTTGATTATGAAGTTCTAAAGCATGATTACGTAATGTTTTCGAGTGTTCGTAAAATGTCATTTCAATATCACTTTCTATACTAAAATGATAAATCTACCAAGCGTAAGTTTGACATACATACATAACTCACTAGAATTACGATTTGAAACGGGATATTTACCATGTATATTTGTATTTGTGAGTTCCCGATATTTCGGCACTGTTGCAAGTGCCATTATCAAGGATTAACTGACGTGCTGCGACTTTTAGTTGTGGTCTACCCACACACCATAGCGATCTACCCTCTTCCTGGTTCGCTTCTTTCGCACAGTGTCAAATTGTAATTCTAATGTAAATGACCATGTGAGCTTGAAATCTTATATACATATATGCCTGTATTCCCGAAAGGGGTAAGCAGAGCACATGAAATTTAATTATAGAAATTTAATATTAATATTTTATAAATGTTTAAGTACAAAGATATATTAAATGTCATTAAAAATTAAAAAAAAATATGGGCATAGTTGCTCGAGAAAACTTAAATGGGTGGATCTATTTTTTTTTTGCTCCTTACCATGGTTACGTCTCCTGAGTCACTCTTTAAAACTGTGATTTTATAGGGTTTAAATCTACCAAACATGAGTTTTAGCGATGAGCATAAATCCATTTGGACATGGGTCATCTCTTGAGCATGCTTGAAGCCCATATTATAAACATTTTTCTATGAAACTTGGTTACTGTTTTCTCCTCGCTGAAGGGACAGAACAACAACAAGAATAAATTGATTGACCGAAATGTGTAATAGTCCATGAACCATTAATTATTTATTGCATAAAATAAAACATTAGAGTACATTCTAGTGCCACATTTAGCAATTGTGGTTTTAAGATGGAGAAAATATCATATTGCAGTGATAGGTTGTTAGTCCATCGCCCACAACAAACTACAACCCGGTTCCCATAGTCGACTCTTACGACACCCACGGGTGTACGGGCCCGTCAGTGTGACACATTTCGTAATTAACAAACTGTTTTGTCATGTTTTTCTTGTGGTAAATCTAAAGTACCTGTTACGATCTTTTAAAGTTCAACTTTGTTGTTGTCTACTACACTTACTTACTATACCTCTTTTTTCTAGCATTAGAAAGAATGACAAAAGACTTACGAGGTTTTTTATCAGGCACGGTGGTAATTAAAAGTTTTAAATAATCTAAGTATTTCATGCTTGCATATTTATGAATAACATTACATATTGTTATTCAAAAATTAGAAATGTGACGTAATTTAGATTTACTTAAATATATTTTTAAAATTAATAAAACATCAAGTGTTTTTTTAATTACCTTAATTCATCTAACAGTTATACAATAAAAAACCTAAAGAAGCAAAGATTGTAAGATATCGGTTTGAGTTTCAAAAAAAAAAATTGTCATAGTTACTAACTGTCACTTATTCTGATCTTTCGTGCGAACAATGCGAATTCAACGTGTGTGTGTTTACGACCACTGCTTCTTTGTTTACATAATTTATAATATTTAAAAAAAACAAGGTTTAAAATATGGTAAGTGGGTACACACAAACTCATTATTCATATAGTTGAGAAACTATATGAATAATGAGTTTGTGTGTACCCACTTGAAACCCAAAGTGAGAACTTTAAAAAAAAATCTTATAAAATTTCATTTGTTGACATTATAATAATTTGGATTACCTACCTGTTTAAGTATTATTTATCAAATCAGTTTATATGAACACGTAATAAAACAAATAAAATTAAAATTACGAATAAAAAATTTGGCCCAAATTGCTGTCAATTAGTAGGGTGCCCAAAAGGCTGGCCTTATTCATAAACGTCTGTCAAACCTATATTAGTTAACTAGCCGCTAAAGTTCGTTTGTCCTTATCTGTCACGTTGACATTGACGTTTGTGAGAATGAGACAAAGAACTTTTTAGTTAGCAGAGGTTTGTTAAATTTTATGAATACGGGGGTTAGTCTCTGAGCGTAATAGAAGCCAACCCTCACCAGAAGGCGCTTCGACAGATAAAAAAATACCTGAAAATGTATCATACTTGCAAGGACATAGTGACTACGTTAATACTAGTGTCTTTTTATAGGGGATTGACGAGAGACATCATCCTGTTGTGGATTCGTTTTTATTATCAGTGACTTAGAGACCATATACATCTCTAACAATATTAAATTAATTTTAATTTTGACGCTCAGAGACCATGTACATCTCTGGGATATTATATTAATTTCATTATACTCCTTGTTTAATCTTGAGACCTTATACATCTCTAACTTTACTGATGTTGTAAAATTTGTAATAGATAACTTTGCAAGTTTATCTTCACTGTATGACATTAATTTTGTTATAATTGTAAACTCGAAATTATTATTCCTCCTTGAATTGTAAATTAATATTTTGACATGAAAAATGTATTACTTATTATAGTCAGACTTTCTTAAATTGTAAATTAATATTTTGACATGTAAAAGTGCCCTTGTGGCCTATTTGCAGAATAAATGTTTGTATTTGTATTTGTATCAATCACCTCCTCACCTCACGTAAAACAAATTCTGCAGTGAGGTTGGTGGACGAACCACATTGTTTCACCGCCCGCCATACGTGCCTCCGCTCACAGCAATCGCCGTGCGTGCGCGTCACGTTTTGTGCCCACGTAACCCCCGACCAAATGGAAGAGTGTGGTAGCCACTACGTGTCCTCCACTTTATTGCTCGCTTTTTAACAAAATAAACGTATCATTTTGTATGCTTTTTATTGAGAATAAAGGGCAGTGACCTCGGGTTCTGTTTTCTGGGGAAGAGAAATTTTGAAAAAAAATTATACAGATATTCTGTAATATAGAATATTATGTTCATAGAGAAAAATTAGAATTACGATTTGAAACGGGATATTTACCATGTATATTTGTATTTTCAAATCGTAATTCTAATGTAAATGACCTTGTAAGCTTGAAATCTTATATAGAGAAAAATGTTTGTAGGCAATTATATCCAGTGTCAAGCTTAATTGACTTAATTGACTTATTGTAAGTAGTTTTATTTTATTTTTATTCTATTTTATTTTTAAACATTTTATTGTATTTTTTTATGGGTTTCTTGCCTGACAAATAAAGAATTATTATTATTAAGTTACACTTTTTTTCCTTTTACAAGGCATAAGGTGAAAGAATTGATAATTCCTTTTGTTGAATACTCGGATCTAAATACTAACTACGTACACAAGTTGATTACGTAACTTTACAATCTATCATTTATAGTATAGAAAAATCACAGTGAGATCTACGTTACGGACGGTCGAAAACGTTATGTAAACATCTCAGGCTGCGGTCTGGATACCCAACAACCCAACAACATACACATATACATTCAACCCGCTCAAATGTATGTGTCCGCTCGCCGCCTCGCTGCCCGCTGGAGTCCAGGCCGCGGCCTACGAAGGTAGGATGGACCAACATTACGACTACCAACGAGAACGGAAGCTTTATTGTGTGATGTTTAGTTAAAAGTAGCTCTTTCATATGTCTTGATTGTTACGGGAGGTCACAAAAGTTAAAATTAAAGCAGTAGAGTTTGCAATCGAGCGCACTGCTTAGAATCGTCATCGCTTCTCGTTCTCGACACATCAGTGACGTATAGTATCTCGTAGGAATATGGATCAATCAACTTTTCTTTGTTGTTATTCGGTCCCGTCAGCGAGGAGACAACAGTAACAGAGTTTCTTAGAAAAATGACAATAATATGGACTTCAAGCATGCTCAACATATGACCCATATCCAAATGGATAGATGCTCATCGCTTAAACTCATGTTTGGTAAATGTAAACCCTAAAATCGCAGTTTTCAAGAATGACTCAGGAGACGTAACCATGGTAACGAGCAACAAAGAATAGTTGATCCACCCAAATAACAAACTACCGTAAACCGGGGTTACTCTCAAATTAGGGGGCGACTTTTAAAATAAAGTGTTTAAGGCGTATTTCTAGTTTTTATTTGGTACCTGAGTCGGTGTTATCCCTTGGTATATTTTCTAACTATTTACTGAACTGAATCAAATTAGAAGTAGTTAGTGACGTTTATATTAGTGGTCTTAATCTATCAAAGTGACCCCGTTTTTTTCCTAAAGTCACCCCAGTTTACGGTATGCATTATTTCACCACGTCTTCCGTGTTACCGATAAACCATCTACGCTTGCCCGTACACCACCTCTCTAAAATCATGTAAAGATGAAAACTTTACGCCGACATAATCGAAACCCAACGCTAACTAATCCCGAGAATCTTTATCTTCATTTCTCGGATATCCCATGAAAGCCCATTGGCCCCGGGGTTTATTACATTAAGAGGCCTTCCAAGTTTTAAATAAATAAAATAAATAAATATTAGAGGAGAATCTTACACAAATCGAACTAGCCCCACAGTAAGCTCAAGAAGGCTTGTGTTATGGGTACTAGACGACGATATATTTAATAGATATAAATACTTAAATACATAGAAAACAACCAAGACTCAGAAACAAATATTCATGCTCATCACACAAATATTTGCCCTGACCGGGATTCGAACCCAGGACCATCAGCGTCACAAGCAGGTGCACTACCCACTAGGCTAAACCGGTCGTCAAAAAAAATATATAAAAAATAATAATAATATTTAAAATGTTATGATTTCAAATTATGACAAAAGCATTGATAATACCATTAAAGTGATTAAAGGACACGATAATATTATTAAAGTTTTAGATAGTATCATGGCCTTCTTTGATTTTATTGTCTGTATTAGAATTTAAGCGGAAAAACACAGTATTAAGCTTGAAAATGGTCGATTTGAAGTGATGTTTGAAACGATATTTCTTAAAGAAAAATCCAAAATAAACATTAAAAATTTATGACATTAGGTCGCAATAGTTCTTTTCTAGATAGTAACACTGATAAAATGTCAAGATATGTGTCAATTTCATCAGAAAATCGTCTAAATAAATGAGCGTTTGTTAACTGATAAGGACCCTTAAGTTGGAGGGTCGTGTCGTGGATTCATACAATCTTCCGGGATCGTTTTAATCCCTTTTGTTGTTTGACACGCATTGTGAGGGCACGCAAGTAGGAAGACATCTACGTAGTATTTTAAATCGGATTTGGACGTTTTGCAGTGGCTTTGGATGTTTAGCTTGCTTCACAATTCTTGCAAATAAATCTCATACTGTATGGAGCATGGCCGTAAAAATATATATTTCAAGCATGGATGGAACAAGCCTATATTTTAGAATTACGATTTGAAACGGGATATTTACCATGTATATTTGTATTTTTGAGTTCCCGATATTTCGGCACTGTTACAAGCGCCATTATCAAGGATTAAACATGGTAAATATCCCGTTTCAAATCGTAATTCTAATGTAAATGACCATGTAAGCTTGAAATCTTATATTAAGCCTATATTTTGTTCCATGCGCCTTGAAGTAAATCATAATTTCATTAGCTGATGCTTCTAATAGGTTAAAAAGTACGTAATTATGTATCTAGAATCAGAATCAGAATATTTATTGTGAAACATAGGTATACAGGATGTTGGGATTGTCAATTTTCAGCTATGTTCTACCTTACGGCATACAAAGAGTTTCTTAGTCTAACTTAGTCTAGATATATCATTACACTATATTATATTACATTATACAGCCATTCAAATATTCATTTACAGAATAATAAGCCTTTTGTATTAAAAAATTGTTTAAATATTAAATTGATACCTGAACTTGTATCGCGAATGAAGATTGGTGTTGAATAAACTCCATATAGGCAACAAGTGAAATAAGGAAAAATTGAGACAGATTATAACAAAATTGGGGATGACACGTGACGGACGCCAGCGAAAGGAACTAGTCTCCCAAGGGACGGAAGTGCGTGAAGGAACGGAAGCTTCCTATAATAAATATGGAAAAAACAGAACTTTATTAATAACGTGTCATATTTTACATGTCAAAAATATAATTAAGTAAGTATAAAATAGATATTTGTTAACGTCTAAAGAAGAAAAAAATAGAGGTGTCTATTAGAACTAGAAAAACAAGTGGACGAATATGGATGTGATGATGCCACATCCTGGAACAGTAATTATAGTTATACTTTTATATTAATATTTGTTTTATTTAAGGCCTTTATGTTCAATAAGATGTATGTTATATATTGTTTGCCATTTTCTAATATTTGTTTTTTTGTAAATTTTATTGTACTTTTTAAAAATATGCCTCAATCAGCAATTTTTCCCGGTCTAAAGAACCCGAGAACCACTAATTTACGCCCTAGGGACAAAATACCTGTTCCTTTCTCGAATTTGACCATCCATAGTTCTTTCATATGTGATGTACATAAAAGTATATAGTAAACTACCAAAAAATATTTAAAGTGAAGAAAAAGATAGCACTTTCAAAAAAATATATCTTTCTTTCTATAATTAAGAGCCAACATATGCAAAAATTGCCAATGTTTATCGATCTATATCTCAACATCTGTAGTTGCTACATATCTGTCTTTTCAGTATATTAATCTTGACCTATTTTCCTTCAGTCTGCTAAAATTGAAAACACGATTAGCAACAATTTTCTCCATACTTTTATTTTTCAAAACTAACCCTTATTTTCATAGTTTTTGGTTGGATCTTTAAGATCCAGCCGTCTTTAACAATGATAGATAGAATGAACTGTCGCCTGCGGTATTTCCGGACCGATATGACCTTCAAACCTTCAAGAAAAGAGCATATTGCCCCCTATAACATAATAAAAAAGGATTTTTGGTTTAATAGTTGTACAATGATACGTTCTCAAACCTGAGAGAAAAGATTTTCTTTATAAATGTACATGTTTATAATAAACATTAATTATTTGATGTGGCGCTTACGCCATCCTGTTCGAGCAGCGCGTGACTATTTACCTACCTTTGTATTTTGCTACCTTGCAAGAGCATCTCGGACAAAATTAACTTTACATAAACTGTGTTGAAAGAGCGCGGGCAAAGCGGACCTTTGAGGAAACCATTAAGCCATTTCCGTCACTTTCACAGGACCATCGGATGCCTTGCTTAACTAGCTGTTTTACAAAATATACGAAAGATAATTGGCTTTAGTTGTTTGTCCATTTACTAAGAGAAAGAAATTGTTGATGAGAAGTTTCACCTCAAACGTTTCGTTCCTCGTAAATGTAATTAATTTTGAGTTTCGTTAGTTGTTAGTTGCATTACCAACAAAGCCTGCTTCGCGTTAAGGTTGACTGGTAGAGAATGCCATACGGCATTAAGTCCGCCTTTTGTACGATAAGGTTTCTTTTGTGCAATAAAGATTAAATAAATAAATAAGACCATGTACTCGTATAGTACAACGTATTAACTTATCTGTGAATTCAGTTTAAATTATTTTTTAAATTCAAATAATGGCTTCTTTCAGTAAAATGTTCCATCTACAATATTCAAGGTACTTCCCCTCCATGTGGCATAGCCGTGGGACACCCTGTATTATCCAGAATATCCGATCCAGACTACATCCACCATTAGGTCAGTTTTTAATTTATAGCACAGCAATTATTTCGAACGGTGAGATCTTTGAGAAGACAGTACGATTGCCAGTTTTTGTTGCAATTTTAGCATCACCCAGGGGTCACGTGAAGGGTAGTGGTGGGTCACTGGTGGGTCCTCCCTACGGACGTGGTGCAACTTCGCCCCCTTGCCAAGTCAGTGGGCAACTTGAATGTTAGAAGTTCTCAAGCCGCCTGGAGGCCTCTAACTCGGCTAACGATTGCTATCATAGACAGCAGCCAGGATCACGGGAGCGCTCAGATAATAACCACTCAAAACGGTCACCCATCTAAGAACCACGAATTAGGTCAGTAATGGCCAAAGAAGCCGAGGACATTTTGTGTGCAGATAATAGAGAACCTCAATTTCATTCTGTTCCATCAGCTTCATTTTTAGACTTCAAAAAAGGAGAAGGTTCAAACTCAAACTCAAACTCACAATATTCTTTATTCAAATAGGCCTAGCAACAAGCACTTTTGAATCGTCAGTTATATATTACATAAATTGAATCTAATTATTCAGAGCAATTTATTGATGCATATGAAATTTAAAAAAAGACATGAATTACTATAATGTATGTCAAAAGAGAGTATAATAAATACACAAAAAGATCGTCAATATGTAAAATAAAAACATAAAATTCTATAATTGGCTTTGTTATTAGCTATTAAGTTTTGTATTATTTTTCTGTAATGCTGTTGATGCCCCGAATAAATAAAAAAAAAAAAAAAAAATTATAATCTAGACAGTTTCTAGAAAAAAATCTGAATGTCAAGAGGAAAATTTAACGTCTATTCGGTTTTATGTTCTTTTTTTCATATATTCACTTCTTAGTAGCAAACATTGAACGATAAATAAGATCATGCAAATACTAAAATATGAAGGCGAGTTGAGATAACTCCGTAATCTGTGTTTGCGGAGCTAATGCCGGGCAGTCGGCTCGGCAAACATCGCAGACAATCGATTTATCGACAGATAAATAGAGCTCCACATCGGCTTTGTCAGCCTGGTACACGGGAAAGTGAATGTACACTATTTTCCTTATTTTAAGGCGAAGGCCGTTTTGTTAACTGTACTAAAGAATTACGATTGAGAACTGGATATTTGGGCCATGTATATAATTTACAGTTTACTTTATTATTTACTTAATTATAATTTACTTAATTATTATCAATGTTTAATTATTGTAACTGATTTTTTCTTTTTTTTTTTACAAATTTAATTTTTTTACTGTGATCTTTTTTGTTGTGTAGTCAATATTTAATGTCAATCTAATAAATTACTATATTAAATTGCAATGCCCTCACAGGGTTGTGATGATACCTATGTATTATGTTTAAGACCTTATTTGTACACATAAAGCAATGAATAAATGAATATGAACATGAATATGAATACGAATACAGACACTTTTTTTTTAATGCAGATTATGGAATAGGTACTTGGCTCTCACTTCATATTTTTGTATTCTTATTTAGAAAGGGGTTTAATTGCAGTATCACTTCCGATAGTTTTGGTAATTAACGAACCACAGCTAATATCCATATATCGAGTAACTCAGTGGTCTTTGGATGTCTTACCATTTGTATGAAAAAATGGTTTTTACCACTGTGTTACCCACCCTTTACAGCAATATGTTAATATTTAACTATTTTTACCTATAAATTCCTATTAAAACGCCATCTCAAAGCCTGTGATATTCCTGTTGAGCGCTGGGAGGACCTTGCATCGATGAGACCGGAATGGCGTAATAGAGTCTGAAAAGGTGTAGCTTCTTTTGAAGAAACTTGACTCGAACACCTGGACCATAAGCGCCATCTACGGAAGACTCGGCCCAAGCCCTCATATTCCTACACAAGAAATGATCAGGGGCAGGTTATACTGCACACAGTGCGACCGAATATTTATATCCAAATACGGTTTTGCGAGCCATATCCGTGCTCATCAGAGAAAGTTGTATGGGTCGCCGTCGTCGGATACGACAAGGAGTACTATATATTAGGTTCAGATACTCGGTCTTCGATCACCAGTTACGTCAGCCTAAGGCGTCGCGATTTCAATAAATAACTTGTGCGCGCTGGGACCCCATGGACCAAGAGTTTCGACACCAAAAGGTACAAAATTGTACTCTCTGCCGAGGCCCCTATATTTATTACGCTTTAATATTTCGGCATTTTCCGCCGCTGCACCCGCTTTTACTGTAGTTCGTTGGAGGTGGGTGCCAGTTTGTCTACACAGGTAGCATCCCCACACCAACATCCGTCCCAAACTCCAAGGAACTAAAGACCCCATCAGGTCTATTACCATCATCCCTGACTATACCAGTCGGCTCAAGAAGAGCAGGCACGTTGACGGTGGCAAGAGATAAAAGAAGAAGAGAAAAAATAACTAAAGTGTTTTAATAGTTAAATTAGTTGAACAAAGTATGTACCAAAAAGAACCCAACGCCTATGGTTTCGATTTTATTTTTATGACGCTTGTTAAAGTTGATGTGTATTTAGCGTTATTTCCATAATGGGAAATACGAAAAAAATTAAGCGAGAAGGCTAGAGATATGAGAGAAAGAAAGTGAAATGCTGAACAAAAATTACGAAATATACGGCGCATATTGATACTGACATTTAATTAAATTCCAAAAGTTGATAATAACGCTTACTGATATAGCCCGTGTCAAGATAAATGTTTCGCACAAAGAAGAACTTACAATTGTAATCGTTACGAGTCAAATTTGCAAACACAAATACGAACATGATAAAAACTTTTTAGAAAAATGGCACTATCGTATACTGGCTACTAATGTTACCGTAAACGTGATGGATTGACGAAACGAGTTGAACAAAGTATGTACCAAAAAGAACCCAACGTTCCGATTGGCTGTCGATATGTTTTCTGATTGGTGGATCTAATATGGTGAAGTATTTTGATTGGTCAAATCAGAATGTTTTGTAAATCATAAGTACGTATTCATATTTTCCCTAGGGGCTAAATGTACTACTGTAGCCCTGCTTAATAAGCCTAATTTGTCACTCTTTTCGAGCATGAGAAGTGAAAACAATATTTTGAAGTACATGCCCGACGTATATTCTAACAGGACTGCATAATGATAAGTATTTCACATCCTGCAACTAGCAGCTTCCCTTATTTTAACACTAATTAGGTCATCGTAAAAGCGCGGGTAAATTGCCCCACACTAAGGATGTGTAAGCAGCCAGTGTTTTACGGGACAAAGTTACCACCCAAGACTGATTCACCAGTTTCACAACGTGTCCAACAAGCCTTAAGATACTTCTGAGCTCTGACTGCGAACAGTCGTCAAGTATCCTAATGTCAAGTTATGCTGGTAAATATCTCGTAGTTCCAAAATGTATTGTGAATAGAGGCTTTTAGCCAGAGTATGAAGTAGGATACGGACGGACAGAATGAATAGTGTTTAAGTGGTTTAACCGAACTTCCTTGAGACTTTAAGAAATAACATGTTAACGAAGTGCCGTGCTTTGCGAAGTTCGATTTTGAATTCTATAAATTAGTGAGCAGAGCACTGTGTTGCATGCTTGTACTATTAAAACTAGTGCATTATCAAAATGCAAGGAATCTTACTTAGCAATGTTTTAAGTTCTGGTGGTGTCTATTCGAATGACATAATATGCTGCGCATCATTGCTACGACCCATTATTTTATGGAGATTTTAGACTATTGTATTGTAATTATTTATTTATTGAGTACGTTAAGTCGGGTTACAATCCTCCGGGCAGCTTGAGAACTTCTAACAGTCAAGTTGCCCACTCACTTGATAAGGGGGGTCGCAGTTGCATCACGTCCGTAGGGGGTACCCACCGCTACCCTACACGTGACTCCTGGGTGGTGCTGAAAGTGCAACAAAAACTGGCAACCGTACTGTCTTCAGACACTAAAAAAGAAAATCAATAACTTCGAATTTTCTCGAAAGGGGATCAAATTCTTAATGAAATGACGAAAAAAGTAACTCAAAAGAATAAATAATTACATAATTAAAAGTTTCCAAAGGGAGCATAGTCTGACCTAAACTAAAAATCTCTGTCTTTCACCAACACAGAGATCTATAGTTAATCGCTAGCTATGTTTGTGGCTTTGTTTTTTTGTGTTAGTTTCATGAGCGAGAAAATAGTCGATACCTAATCGCTTCCTCGCCCTTGGTGGGACTAGTGTCTTTATGGTGAAAGCGACAAAATGCAGTCGAACTCACAAGGAGCTTAACACCTTTGTACCTTGTCGCTTTAACTTCATGTTTAAATCATACAAATATTTCCAACGGATGAAAATGACACAGTACCAAAGTGTCCACCTACTTATGAGTTCGACTGCTAAATACAGCCGTTGATATGGACCACACACCGTTAACCTTTTCACCGCTCTGTGAAATACAAACGCTGTCACCCACACGCCATTACATCGCTAAGTTGAACCCTAAGAAATGCATGGAGGTTGGTATCGCACTCACACCTCAGATTCGGTTGAAACCGCTCAACCAATCTCACTGGAGCGCAAACTCTTAGAGTATTCCAGTGTTCCAAACCACACGCGTGCTCGTGTCGGAGATTTTCCCCTGAATTTTTCCCAGACTACTCTCCAACCGCGCACTCCTATCGCTTTATTGGGCCCGGCCTGTAAAGCCACAGTCAGGTTCAAAAAAAAGAGGTTTTATTTTATAGTCAAAAAGCTTTTCAAACGTTTCCAAAATCCACCGGCAACCGTTCTAATTCTCAACTGACCCATCTGTAAAAACGGGGAACAAATGGAGCGGAAAAGTACAGAGCACGAGTTAAAACACAATGTCGAACGAGTGTCAAAAAATCAAAACATTTATTCTGCAAATAGGCCTAAAAGGCACTTTTACAAGTCAAAATCTATGGGTACATCAAATAAAAATAATACAATAATCAAATATCATTAATTAAATGTAGTGTTACATGTCAAAAATAAGACTAAGAAACTAATAACAATCGAGATTTGTTAGAGATATATAAGGTCTCTAAGCGTCAAGATAAAAGGTAATAAAGTAGGTACACTAATCATAATAAAATATTTTGAGCTATATCTATAACACGTCAACATGAAAATAATAAAATCTAATAAATAAATATCCTCAGAGATGTATAAGGTCTCTGAGCGTCAGTCTAAAAATAAAATCAAATGAGAACAGCGAAGTCTCTAATCATGTCAATTCACGAACACTAGTACGAAGTTACTAGTCCTTGCAAACATGAACAGACCGGACCCCACAAACAGCACCCGTTCACGAGTATGACGCGTATCTCAGCCATCGCCTCCCTCGATCATTTACGTAATAAGGCAACACGAAACGTAAAGGTTCGACGAACGACTTCGGCGTCAAAAATGTTAACCGAGTTAACCGCCTGGCCTTTTGACCACCATCACCGTATACCTAGTAACTTCTACAGGTTACAGGTGGCCTACGCCATTTCCTAAAAAACCCCCAGAGTGTATCAACAGGTTAATGTCCCCTTATTTATATAATGCGATTACTGATCCTTAAAAGTAATTCTTGCTACGCCCACACGTTTAACCGGCCAGTTAATTTACCTTGTCATTGCCGCGCACCCTTCTCAAACCGTCCAGGCTGCGTCATCAGAGTAACGTGATATGCATAATGGTTGCTGGTTGCCTGGTAACATTGGGATTAGGAATAAGGCATAAACTAGACAATATATCAATTTCGAAAAGCTACTGAATCGTGCTATACGATAAATAAATAAAATAAATAAATATTAGGGGACAATCTTACACAAATCGAACTAGCCCCACAGTAAGCTCAAGAAGGCTTGTGTTATGGGTACTAGACGACGATATATTTAATAGATATAAATACTTAAATACATAGAAAACATCCTAGACTCGGAAACAAATATTCACGCTCATCACACAAATATTTTTATTTTATTATATATATATTTATTTATTTATTAAGAAATAATAATACTACACAAACAAGTACATAGATACACAAATCCGTTTGCACAGTTTGACTGTGGGATCGATCAGTCTCATCTCTCTTCTAACAGTAAATTATTTTATGAGTTTAACAAGGCCACTTTATATATTATGATTCTACATCTAGGTACAATAGTTTATTTTACGAGTTTAATAAGGTAACTATGTCTAAGGTAGCTTTTTACTAAGTTTAGCTTTATTGGCTTCCTGCCTGATGTCAGAGGGCAGGCTTTTGAGTATGTAGGGAAGGCGTTTCTGAAGATACCTATCGCCGTAGTAATTAGTGACCCTCGGCACAACAAACTTGCCCGCTGACATCGACCTGGTTTCACAAACATCATACATCATCATTGGGATTAGGAATAAGGCATGAACTAGACAATATCAATTTCGAAAAGGTACTGATTCGTGCTATACGATGCACTGAAAAACAGCTTTCTTAAGGAAAAACGTCTTATGTATGATGATAAAAATATTTAGTCATTTACCCATAGAAATAGGGAACTCTAACATGCCCTAATTTAAATACAAATTAAGTAAATTTTGTTTACATAAGTGTCATAAGAGAATTGATGATTATTTCAAACCAATACCAAATAAATAACTTTCAATAGTGACAATATTGTAGATAGTAGCTTATAATGATGACAGGTAATTTATATTTTGATAATGATGATATTTGTGTTTAATAATTAATTATTAATATAATAATCCTAATTTATTAATTTAATAACTCATAGCTTACCCACTTAAGTATGAAGTCATAGTTAATAAGTAAAAAAATGCTTTTTAGTTTATTTTATGTTACTCAGCCATGCAAAAATGGCTGAACGGTTTACACCCTGGATTAACATACAAGTTACTTTTTATCCCGCAAATCAACGGGAATGGAAGTTTACGCAGACAAAGTCGCGGGCAAAGCTATGTACAAGATAATATTGAAGATATAACTTTCTAATTTCTATCTGTCTTGCCTGACGGCTCGGGCCAAGACAACACGGGACTCGCGCAAAATGACACTTCCGCACGTATATCAAACGTTTTTTAAGACAGTTGCGAAAAAATATCAAAGAAACAAAAATAAAACAATAATTAAAAGAGACAAAACAAAATGCGTTTACTTGCCATTGTGGGTTTTGCACGTACCTGGTCTATATCTGGTGTAGTTTAAATACACACATTTTATTTAATAAATCGCACATATCACAAAAATATTATTAAAACAGTACAAGTCATTAGGTCATTACAAAATTAAATCCTGAAATTATGAATGAAAGAAGCGGGAATTAAAAAGGCGGTCAACTTTTAATTGATAGACTTTTTTCAACATGACGCACGGTTGTCAGCATTCAGCCAAACCAAGAACTATTTTTGTCACATGGTAATTTAATTAAGTACATTTATTTAAACATGAAAAAACACATTATTTGATTTTATAATTAATTGATATTTGATTTATTTGTAAATAAATGTATTATTTGACTAAAAGAACAAACGTTCATTAATTCGGCGCGCCGGTCTCGCATAATACTGTATTAATCGGAGGTCTCGCGTAATACTCGTTTCCGGTCATTAATGTACTCAATCTATCAACTTTTTGAAATCAGTTTTAGTTTTTTTTTTAATTGAATGACCCTTAACTTGTCTAATATGTAATTTTAATGTTTTTAATATAATAGAAGTTCATTTTTGATGCTAAATGATTTATTATATAAATAAGTAAACTGATTAAACCTAAAACTCTTTGGTTGGATGTATGACTTGGACCAACAGCAAATTAAAAATAAATGGTAAAGTAAAAAGCACTAGTACGAGAAATCCAACTTTGCACACGATATACAGCTACATAAAGTATAATTTTTTGAGCAACTGTATTAAAAATTACATTTTCAGTAGCTAAAAAGGAGGCCTAGTCACACAAAATGAACATTATAAATGTAGCGACTTCCAATGGCATTAAATGAATTGTCGGAGCGGCTTTTAGTTACATGAGGAAAACACCTTTTTGTTGATCGAAGCTTCTAAAAGAATTCATTTCTAAATCCATTTAATGCATTTCAATTTCGAATCAATCTTGAAGAGAGATGAAGCAAGGTTTGAGATGGATGGAGCACGCAGCATATTATTTAAAAGATATATCACTATAAAAATAACTTTGGAAGTTTGTCTTATAATTGTAAATGTTGTTACAATTGTAAACTCGAAATTATTATTCTTTCTTGAACTGTAAATGAATAGTTTGACATGGTAAATGTATTATTATAGTCAGACTTTCTTAAATTGTAAATTAATATTTTGACATGTAAGTGTCCTTGTGGCCTATTTGCAGAATAAATGTTTGATTTTGATTTTGAAAAAAGTAAAAAATGTGTCATGTATTTGTCTCTTATTTATTTATTTAAACTTCATTTCACAAAACAAATGAGTACTAATGGTGGACTTAATGTGTCAAGGCATTCTCTACCAGTCAACCTTTGGGCCAAACAGAAACTTGCAAAGGCGGGTGCAGGAGGCAGACTACTAAGCAAAATTCTTCAGATATAATAACAGTATATACATACAAACTACTTAGACATATAACATATACAAACAAACACAAATATATACAAGCATACATACATAAATATATACAATATATACAATTTTCCGCTAGGAATGATCTAGCAGGTGCTTGAAGAGCATGCGTTTAAAAAAAACCACACGAAAAACAAAATTAAAACAAATTCAAACAAAATCTCTTCCATAATACCTACTTTGTTTTTCTGGTCTGTAGTTTATTTTTGAGTTTCTCTGAAGTTTGTGGTATATATTTATGTATGTTATTTATAATATATACTATCTATGTATCTTTATGACATGCATTTTATTTTATCTTTTACTTTTATATATTCCAGTAGTTTTTTTGCACCACCCACTGATATGTGTCTAGTTCTCTAGTTCTCTAGTGATTGTCCGTAACTGACTTTACAGAAAATCACTTTTTTAGCGAGAAAATATTAGGAGATTGATGATTACATATACGAGTAAATAATTGCAAATTTTCAAATCTATACGACTAAAGAAAGTAAATTAAAATCAACTTCCAAGAAAATGTATATAAGGCTTTTAAAAAATAAGTCAACACTACAATAAATTCCACCTAAGACTGAGATTCTAGACTTTAACGCCACAGTTTCAAGAAAATAGACGTGTCTTCGATAAGGGAATCATGAATCATTCAGATACCATCTTAGACTTATTACGTGTGGAAGAGCCTACCACCATAAACGCTTGATCCTCCACGCTCGTCTCTGCTCCCACATTCATATAGATATTCGGGGATATTTAACATTTCCCAGGGCTCAGGTTAACTGGTCGAGTTTAACCACACTCTTCCAGATTCATTCCTAATGGCGCGGAAGGACCAGATTAAAACCGCTCCCGACATTTTAGGAATTTTGGATACGTGTCCACGTGCGCCATAATTGTTGTTCGTAATTTATGGGCTCCTGGTAGATGGAGCTAATTCGGGTGGCAGAATAATGACTTTATTTCCCGCTTTTAATGGAGATTGTTAGATTATATATCGGAAAGTTCCTGCTTGGTAGGACAACAACTGATGCTGCGACGCGACAGAGGAAATATTCCAACCTTCTTTTTCTAATGTGCAGCTTGTGAGTGAGACAGAATTTGCAGCATGCTTTACCCTACTAAACTCTTACATACATGCCAGCTAGGAACAAATTATATGTAGGGTGGAGAGGTTGAAACAATGTGGTAAAATAACTGCCCTAGCAAGTATACGTAGCTGGGTAAGGCCAATGAGCATTTCTACCGAACCGAATACGATGACACAAGGAGCCATACTCAGCTGATGAAGCAATTTCGCTTATAATAAGTTACTAGTAACTCTATGTGTGACGCCTTACGAGTGACATATTGTTATGTTTATGAATAACAACAGGATACACACATAATCTAACTCTTGCTATTTGCCACAGCAATGCAAGTATCTGGCTGTCTAGCGGCGCAACTCAGTTGAGTATTGTTTATGATTCAAATATGTTTTTATGTAACGTTTTAGTACATGAGCAATTCTCAAAAAGTTTATGCAAAAAACTGTGCCAAAAATGTTTTTGCTAATTTTTGTTACACTTGCATGGTAACAATAAGAGAAAAACATGAATTGTATGAAACATTTAGTACATTTTTTTCTCCCGTTGGAATCAATAGTACTCATGATTGGACTTCAACAAGCACATTTCCCGTATTCTCTGAAACCGACATGAAATGTACAAATTTTTGATGAAATGAACAATTGTACTAGGAGACGCGCTTTCATTTTAAAATTGGTTTCACTCTCTTACATGCAAAAATGGCGTTAGTTTTTATGTTTAGCTATTCGGAATCTAAAGTTACTTACATAACGAGCCACTAGTTTTACGGTAAAGTTAGGTAAAATCACTTTTGCCATAAACTAGCTGTAGACTTGGAAGAAATTACTCGGCCATTTTGAAAAAAAAACATGCAATTATAGGACACGCTTACTAATTTCACTAGAATCAATCGAGAAATGTCACCTGTAGAGTAGAACAACCGGACAGACATACGAAAGTTTAGCAGATCTTGGGCAGCTGGTTAGACAAGACTAGGCTGTCTGGGGCAGAGGTTCCTTGCAGGATTTCTATAAGAATCAAAGAATAGCTGTTTTCTGATGTCAATCGTGTTTGTCTCCGTTTCTTGTGAAAAAAAACCACACGTCAATCACTTCTATACCTACAAAAGCATTTATGCCCAACCTGAAATGAAGAAGCTTCATTCGCAACTCGACAATAATCTATCGCCTTGTCGCGAGAATCTGTAGAAATTACTTTCTTTTTATAGCCTACGTCTCTTTCTGATTTTATTGCTTCAATCGAGATTTAGGTATGACAAATTGACAAGGCAAAAGACAGACATTTCATCTCGCTGTATTAGGGTATTGAGGTACCGCCAACTTGCGTCAGGCACAAGTAGGGTTGCCAACTGTCCTGCCTAAGTCGTTTCCAGCGCCCTAGAGGATGCGTCCCGCAAAGGATGCGTGCGGGACACCGACTGTCCCATTTCCAGGTCTCATCAGAATTGTAAGCACTCGAGTGAATTTTTTGTTTTATTTGAGTAAAGAGCGCGCAACTTCGATAACCCAGTAGCTCGATTCCACTCACACCTCAGATTCGGTTGAAACCGCTCAAGCAATCTAACTGGAGCGCAAACTCTTAGACTATTCCAGTGTTCCAAACCACACGCGTGGTCGTGCCGGAGGTTTACCCCTGGATTTTCCCCAGCCAGCTTTTTTCCAGCTTCGATAAATGAAAATAGTTTATATCCCGCTCACGGAGAATTGTACGCGTGATATTTTATCTCGGAAATCATCCACTAAGAAAGTATATGTCGCGGACAATAATATACCCTATTGTAATAATATACAATTTTAATGGCTTTTATGGGTCAATAGGATACTTAGAGAGGGTTGCACCAAACCGTCTGTAATCGTAAGCAGTGTCCGTTCTATCTGATTGTATGGAAAGTTTGTCAAGTTTCTATGGGATGACACCTGCCGGCGCCATATTTGACGATGACGGGCCTGTGATCGAATGTTGGTGCAACCGACCGTTATACTCTGAAAATTTGCACACTGTAGCTGCAACCGTTTGGCTGTAAAACCTGTGTGACAGACAACGGACGTGACTGACAATAATAGGGTTCCGTTTGGACCCTAGGGGAACAGAACCTTAAAAAGCTTCTAATGGACTAACATTAAAATTACGATTTGAAACGGGATATTTACCATATATATTTGTATTTGTGAGTTCCCGATATTTCGGTATTGTTGCAAGCGCCATTCTCAAGGATTAACTGACGTGCTGCGAGTTTTAGTTGTGGTCTACCCACACACCATAGCGATCTACCCTCTTCCTGGTTCGCTTTTTTCGCACACTACCACCGTCCGCCTTGTCATTTGAAACTCGATTACAGTCACGACACACCATACTCACAGTATCAATACGCGAGTTCTTTCCGGAAACAGTCTCTTTTCGATTTGTGAACTTTCGGATCACTGGACGCCAGACACTTGACAGTTGAAACCCATCTTCCCGGTTGAAATTCTCATGCCTTTGGATTTCAATGGCTTCCTTAACCTACGTTTCAAATCGTAATTCTAATGTAAATGACTATGTGAGCTTGAAATCTTCTAATGGACTAACAGTTCCGGGACTATTTTTCCACGTAGTCGTCGCAAGACTGCGACACCTGCGCCGAGCCACTAACGTCCAAATTACATCGGAAATCGATCGTAACGATGTCGCCACGTCGCCGGGAGTAAATCACGCACGCGGTGCCATGTGGGGTTAATAGATAAAATTGGACTTTACTTTACTACTTGGTAAACTGGGGTTACTTTGATTCGAGTGGTTTATTGATTTATCGTACGGCAATTATTTAGAATCGTGAGATCTTCGAGAACACAGTGCAGTTGACAGCTTTGATGTACTTTTAGCACCAGGCACGTATCCAGACTTTTGGTTCGGGGGGGACAAACATTGAAACAACCATGTGAACTGTGTAAAAATCGCTGTAATCACTACTGGCTAAAAACGTTTTCGGGGGGGGGATAAATTCCAACTATCCCCCTCTCTGGATACGTGCCTGTTTAGCACCACCCAGGAGTCACATGTAGGGTAGCGGTGGTCCCTAAGGAAGTGGTGCAACTTCGACCCCCATTTGAGTGGTGACTTTAATCGAAACGGTTTTGCTTATTGATTTTGCTTAGTGAAAATATTTAGGTACATTATCTAATAATAGGTAGGTAATTTAGGTATATTATATATTTTTAAGATTTGTGTGAAGAGCATGAATATTTGTTTCTGAGTCTTGGATGTTTTCTATGTATTTAAGTATTTATATTTATTAAGTATATCGTCGTCGTCGTACCCATAACACAAGCCTTCTTGAGCTTACTGTGGGGCTAGTTCGATTTGTGTAAGATTGTCCTCTAATATTTATTTATTATCTCGGTATTTACTTGATTAATCTACCTAATTGACTTTACTTCTATTGATGGCTACATAATGCCACCAACCAAGCAAATAAATGCGGGAACGATTTTCCACATATATTACAATTAATTTAGGTTAACGTCGGAAGCTCTAGTTCCAATTTGTTTTCTGCGCAACCATTTGTTAGCTAATCCATCAAACCTGGCTTCATTGTATTCCTGACCACAACACCAGTAGTACTACTGCTTATATTATACTTAATGATGAAAGTAGCCCCATTGATTCCTAAAGTGACTCTAGTCTACGGTAGGGGTCTATAAAATATCGGCAACAGATTTAATTATGAAGCTTCCCTCGCTACGCTCAGGATTATATTGTAGAATATTTCGCTTCACTCAGAATTCAATATACCGCCCTCGCCGTAAATATATAATTTTGCTCCCTTGAGACACAATCTACTATTATGTATTGTTTTCGGGAAAAAAAACATTTTAATTTATTGTCGGTACACCGCATACCTCCAAACAAATACATTCTCACTTTCTCTGTTGCTCCCTTCTCGGTGGCAACACGGTGTTCCATCCACTTTCATCGCAACACCGACTTGTTCGCAAAACCGCTAAAAACCTAAAACGTGACATAAAATGGAAACATTGAGATAATCCAAAAAAACACCTGCGTCTTTTATAACTCCCGCCGCAATAACGGAAAAAAGTTGTGCCAATTATCATAATTGATAATGTCCATAAAAGGATACCGGTGGAAATTTTCCAAATAACTTATCCATTGATTCGACCGTGTTCAAATTTCAACTGTAACCCATTTTAATAAGGTATAATTTTCGATTACAAGTTTGGTTTAGATGCGAGATTGTGTAAGCAAAGTATCGATATAGTAATAAGTGGGGGGGGGGTCTGGGGGATATTTCGTTCGGTAATGTGGTACACGTGACCGCCCCTTCGTAATTATTATATCTATGAATTATTATTACCGTCCCAGGCATTGGGTTTTTGCATTGTAGAGGAATTTCTGGATTTTCTGATAAAGATATCTGAAAATGAGTTCGATATAGTTAAGGTAAGTTCTAGCAGCAAACATAGCTCGGAATTTAAGTTCAAGACTGGTTAGCTGAAGGAAAGCATCGTGAGAAAAGCCCAGAGGGGAAACTAGACTTCATTGAGATTACAAATTTAGAAATAAAGGAAAAATTTAAAAATTTAGGCACCGAGCAGGATTTGAACCTGCGACCTCCCGGCACTCGCGGCCAGTCGCTCTAGCCAACTGAGCTATAGGTGCAACCGCCATTCGGCCCGAAATTCCTCAATCATTCCTTCATTTATACAAACGCCTTAAGGGAGGCGTACAGCGACATCTACCAGATCAATCCTGCTCGGTGCCTAAATTTTTAAATTTTTCCTTTATTTCTAAATTTATAGTTTACGTTAGCAGCGGTACTGCTTAATACAAAATTGAAATTGATTTATTGAGATTACACCCATGATACAATAATATACTGTGCCAGGTATGGCAATTTGGTATATCGGTTAGTAGTGTGGGTGACACGACCTACAGCATGATCAGCTATCAGCCTATCGATGGTATTATTATTTATTTTTATTTATTGCAAACAAAACATATACAGCATTACAGTCGAAACCAAGTCACTGTATAATTTAGGTTATAAAACACATAATTCACAATAGGAAAATTCAAATATCAATCAACTCTCATCCATCATCTCACAGTACCGCAGACATATTCGATACACAACCGTCCATCGACTTTCAAACATATCACATTCTAGTGCCCATGACAGAAGCGAGTTCAGCAGTCGCAGAGCGCGTACAGCTGGCGAGCTTCTATGCGCCACAGTGCGTGTAATTGGGACTGCCAAAAGGTTTTTACATAAGTTTAATGATTGTACATACAAAGTTATGAATATTTTAAGAAATATTGTGAGGCGCATCTGCATACATGGAGGATGCGAATAGCGAATGCCCGGAGTGGTCCCTTGCTCGCTCCGTGGCAAAATCATCGACCAATCACGAAGCGCGTACATGTCGTGATATCGGCGCTGATTGGTCCCCGATGACGTGATAGGTGTACGGTGGGCTGCATATGTGCTGCTAGGGACAGTCTCCCACGTAAGTTGCGTCGACACCCTGTTTACAGTAGTTATATTAGGGTGCTACTACTATTGTGTATTAGGGTGTCTACATTACGAAATTCACCTTAACCATATTTGTAGTAAAAAGCACGATAATGAGAATACCAAAATGGGTCGGAGCGGGCTTGTTTAGGGCACAGCGGATACGGTAGGATCAGTGACGCTACCGGGAATTTAAAATAATGCTCATGGCGAAAATACACTAGAAAAGCAACAGGATTTTTCGCGTTTCACTCGTACGGATCAAGCTAAAGGCGGACGCGGGACATTTTTTGTCTAGAACATTAAGAAAGAGAATTTACTGAAATGAAATGAAATTATTTATTCTTCAATTTAGGCATATTACACCCTTGTTCTTCGTATATTACTGAGTTACATTACTAGCAATGTATAAGGAAATAATATTCTTCGTATAAAACCGGGCTATGTACCAAGAAACCTACTTTCTTTGCACTTTACCAGATACAATGACAGTTATGTACGAAGAACAAGGGATATTACATGCACTTATGAATGTCAAAAAAACTACCACCGGTTCATAAAATAAACATCTACCTCGAGAAGAACCGGCGTAAGAAACTTGGCGATGTGTCATTTTTTCAAAACAGTATACAATGTATATAAAATAACAGTATTAAAATAATATACTACAGAATTAAAATTCTAAAATATAAAACATATGTATATTTAATATTTAGGACAAAATATTTCTGTGTTAGATTACTACTAAACGTAAGTTAACTCAGTTTTAAAAATTAAACTTAGCTTAGGTATATAGGTACAGTTCAGGCAACGAATGCTCAAATAAAAGGGAAAAAGTAAAAAAAAAATTAAACCTCCCAAAGGATGCACTCAATTGAAAAATAATTAAATAATGCATTTGAAAACCCCCCAGACTCTATAAGAAATAATTACATACACATGAAAAATAATTTAAAAACGGTTAACTGGTTGCGAGGTATATTTACAAGCCCAGAAAAATCCATCGGGGGCAGCCATTGCCAGTCCTGAAATGAAGTAAAAGTGTATGCAGTTTATTTTATACCGTTGTTTAAGTTATCTCGGAGTTAAAGTGCATTTAGTCCACACCAAGTCCTATGGAAATCGTAAGCGTTCGCCGAGCAGTTCCGGAGAAACGCACTTGAAATGTTTACTGCAGCGCCCCCTGGCAAGTTATCATGGTAACACGTAGCTAAAATTCGTTCCGACTAAACTATAAACCTATTGCAGAAAACTGTTTCTAAATCGGTCAAACCGTTTTGAAGATATTGATGAACAAACAAACAACCTCTCACCCTAAACGTAAATAACTTCTCCATTCCGTCGTGGGTAAGGCTCGGTTTTATAAAGATCCGTTAGACCTTATGTCGGTTTATTATGTCAAAAAATGTACTGAGTTACTGAAATTTGATCTGACATTTGGTCTCATTTGGTCTAACGGATCGTTATAAAACCCAGCCTAAAAAATGTTAGGTAAAAGGATATTACTAATAACCGTGTGAGCCGTAGACTACGCTAGTGATATTTTTTACGATTTTAACCCCTCCCCCCTCATCTGCCATTTTAAAGAAGTTTCAAAAAATTAATCGCCAAAAAATCGAACCTGCTCACAAAATTTCTCGAGAATGGTTGCGAAATGCGACCTGCAGAGTAGAATAGCCGGACAGCCATACGGACAGACATATGAAAGCATTTTTACACAAACTGAATTGGAGACGCTTCGTTTGCTTTTCCTATAGGTAGGTTTGTGAAGTCTAATCCCCTTATTCATAAAACTGAACAAACCTCCACTAACAAAATGTCTGTTGTCACTGTCTCACAAGCACATATGTCAAAGTGACATATAAGGAGAAACGAGCTTTATCGGCTAGTTAACTAATATAGGTTTGACAGACGTTTATGAATAAGGGGGTTAAGTTTTATTTCCGCATGATAGAGATTTGTATGTAAAATCAGTTCAAAAATTTTTCGAGTATCTCCCAAACCACCAGTCATCCCGCTCTCTCCCGTGCCATCAGCCATCTCCCGCACTGTTTGGTCGACAAGCGAAATTAACAGCAGCGGGACAAGGGTCGACGCATGTCACCGGTCACGTACTAGCCGATATTGCGCCGCTATTCACCTACCTACTAGTTCCTTTTGTTTATGTATACTTTTTGTGGGGGAACGATGCTTTTATGCGTTCCTGGTAGCGATTGTTTGTGCACGCTTGGTTTTTCGGCCATTATCCTCTTAGAACTGACAAATAAATCAATAACAATCTTCAGGGTGATTGCGTAACGTTCCAAACGTGCTTAAGGGTAGCCCCTATCCGAATGACCTTGAAACTATACCTCCCCACTTTTCCGTGTTATTTTTGTCTCATCGCTTTAACAAGGGCCGTCCTTAACAATACACGATCTCGCTTTACTTCAACCAGGATATACGCCATCAAACTTTGTAATTTTTACCTCAAAAAACCAGTTTTTTGTCCGTTTCTCGAAAAGTATTAAGTCGTACTTATGTTTGTTTAAGTTGCCTTTGCCCAATCTAACAACGATTCACCGCACCGTGCTTTTATCTTTTCAATACTTTTCTGCTCTAGAGCAGAAATGTACCACTTTTAGCACGCCACTTAATTGAACATTACTGACTTTTAGAATATGACAAATGAAAAATGTTTTACTCGGGCATCTTCACTCCTAATTTTTTAACAAATAACATATCGTTTTCATTGTAAATAGAAACAAATTGATAGTCTTCAACTGCCACCATGAAGTTACCTGTAGGTTTTTTTTTATAGAACGCCGGTGGCAAACTAGCGTACGGTCCACCTGATGGTAAACGGCCACCGCAGCCTATTCAAAGGAGTCACATACGCGTTGCCGACCCTTTATAAAATTTGAGGATGCATTGTGTTGACAGCAGAAAGGACTTTAGGTTCCTTTCACTCAACACAGTGCACCCTCGGCAGCTCTGGCAACCTTGCTCACCTCCAGGAACACAACACTACATACTTGTATAGTAGATAATGTTATATGGCTGTGGTATTCTGCAAAGCGGAGGTACTTTTCCCAGTTGGGCTGCTCCAAATTCGAGCAAGATGATTGTTTTCTATGCTCTACCTCTCGCTAGGTACAGTTTCACAATTTAAACAACCGCAAGAAATTATGCAGCAAAAACTCCCACCTCTTAATCACCTGAATCCATGTTAAACACAAATTAAAGCAATAAGAGCTGCGGAGGACCATTTCGCTCGACGTCAATTGATATGATTGGTATTGGTATTGTTCTAAACTACGGTGACAAACTATGATGGTAAGTAGACTGCACCGTAGCTCTTGATACTTGCGATCTATGCCTTCAAATCTAGAGGAGTCACAAACGTTTCCGACCTTTTGCTAATTATGAATTCGTTTTCTTTAGGGATAAATACAGGCCCCTTATTAACACAGAGTATCCTTGGACGCTCTGGCAACCTTAAAACCTTATTAACCACCAGGAACACACCACCCCTGGCGCCACTTCACTTCAAACTAGAGACTCTGTATATATCTCTTAGTTATAGGTTAACTTTATACTATTAAAAGTTATTATAAACCCTGAGACTCTATACATCCCTCTGCAAACGCGTGCCCAGGTTATTCGTCTGATGTATTGTTCACTTATTGCTGTGTACTTTCACTATAGGTACTAACTATGTTTTTGACTTGTAAAAGAGCCCTTGAGTGAGGCCTACTTACAGAATAAATGTTTGATGTTGATGTTTGAAACGGCGGGGATCGTCGCGACAACACATACACATATAACCCCTATTCGTCCCGGTATCGCCGCATATATCGGGTAGTCAGTCCGACCCAGGTTGGGCCTAGCTATTTTCTTGCTGGACTCTTCTCAACTAGGCTAGGTTTAGTAAACCAGCAATCAAATTCCCAGTAGCTCGATTTCTCTCACACCTCAGTGCGACATCCCACATGAACTACGATCGAAACATATAAAACCCGCCCAAGTTTTTATATTTTTTATTAAATGAGTATAAGAGTAATTGGATCATTGTCAGTTGTAAAAACAATTGTCCACCCGGTGGTCAATAGTTAACGGCTTATGTACAAATAAGGTATGTTTTTATTGCATGGATGTACAATTACGGAAACACCGTTTACGCGGGCTACTAGACCAATCCAAAATTAAGCTTTGTGGCCCTTAAATTTTGATATGTCCAGTGAAAAGACGCGAACCCCACTTGTAGTTATAAGCTTAGCAACAATGTATGTGTTATTTGTGAGTTTTAGTTAAGTTGCACTTTGTATTGATCAGCGCCTTGCGGTGCTTACCTATAAATATTTTTGTATTGTAAGTTTAATTTCTCTTAAGTGAAATATAAAATTTCTTTGAGAAATAAAGTTCTTTAAACCTAACCTAAATCTGACAATGACCCGATTACATTCTGCTATGCTCTACCTCTCTAAATCAAAAGCCACGATCGCACGCATGCTGCATGCGCGCATCAATATTATACTCCAAGCCCCATAGACCTCCTGACCGCAAGTATTCGGAAACGATTACGCCGCCATTTTATGAGGCCCGATTCTACGGGGAACTTCTTTAAATTATCGTCCAACTTTACCCCAAACTTTGCAAAATGAATTAAGTAGAAGTTCAAAAATACCGGGCCCAGGGAGCTCTTGGTTAGTATGCTCGGATACATTTATTTACTTATTTACAGACAAGCAACATTAGGAGGGCAGAAAGTTCAGGTTTGAGGTCATACAGCCTCTTGTTTTATGTTTTTATTATCCAAAAAGTTGAGGCATGAGGCACTAGTGTTTTATGTAGCTATTTTTAATTTTATTAATAAATAAATAAATAATAATAAATAAATATTTTTTGGTCAATCTTACACAAATCAACCTAGTCCCAAACTAAGCAAAGCTTGTACTATGGGTACCAAGTAACGACATACATACTTATATAGATAAATAGATACTTAAATACATAGAAAACATCCAAGACTCAGGAACAAATATTCGTGTTCATCACACAAATACATGCCCTGACCGGGATTCGAACCCGGGACCTCCAGCTTCGCAGGCAGGGTCACTACCAACTAGGCTAAAGCGGTCGTCAATAGAAGCGGTCGTCGTTTAATAGAATAATAAAAATAACTATTTAATAAAAATTTGTGCAAATATACTTGTAAACCTTAAAAAAAGACTATATTAAAAAAATGGTTTTTTTTATACAACGCCGGTGGCAAACAAGCGTACGGTCCACCTGATGTGAAACGGCCACCGCAGCCTATAGGCGCCCGCAACAACACACAACCTGAACAATTAGCTATTTGACTAAAAAAATATGGTGCCATTCGAACCAGTTTTAAGAGAGAGAGAGGATCAAATGTTTTAATGACGAAAACGGGATGTAAAGTAGCATGAGGATCACTGAAAACGTTCCATACTGATAAGCAGTGAAATGTGACGTCACAGTGCAATGGCCTCGAAATCCCGTTCTATGGAAAAAAGAGTAATTTGCCATTTTAGTCGTGAAATATTGCGTTTAAGGACATAGTTGCAGTACAATTTCTTTTTTATTGAAACATGAGAATTTTATTGGAAACTTCAATTTACATTTGGACTATTAAAAAAAAAATTTTTTTGCGAATCTTTCAAGTCCCATATATTTTTATAATTTTGATTAATTTATCTAATTTACTATTAAGTGTGATAATTTGATGGTTTTCTATCTATATAAACACACTACGGTATTTTTATCATGTGTCAAATACCCTATTTGAACCAAATCACTACATAGTATAAAACAAAGTCGCTTTCTCTGTTCCTATATCCCTATGTATGAAATTAATAAAATCTTTAAAACTACGCAACGGATTTTGATGCGGTTTTTAATAGATAGAGTGATTGAAGAGGAAGGTTTATATGTATAATAACATCTATTAAATAGTGCACCCGTGCGAAGCCGGGGCGGGTCGCTAGTAAATATTAAATAGTAACTCTTGCATACATCTTTTCTCGTCGACAAGCAAAAAACTGATAATCACACCAAACGACTCCTAATGTGCCCTATTTGCAACAACAAGGGTCCTCCAACTATCAACAATAAAGGATCCTAATTACGCAAGGAACCTCATTGGTCACCAGCCCTCGCCGCGGCGAATCCACCAATCACAAGGCTGGATTATCGCCTCGTAAAGTACCGACATAATTCATATTTTTTCTCGACGTTCTTGTTAATTTCTGGTTGCCTGGTACAATGGGCTATTCGAGTCTGTTGGAATTAATTATTATAATTAGAAAGTGAGGGAAAAATTATCTGCTTTACTGACTTCTGGCTTAGTTTTAGTACGCTTAAGGCGCGGTTTTATAAAGATCCGTTAGACCTTATGTCGGTTTGTTATGTCAAAAAATGTATTGAGTTACTGAAATTTGATCTGACATTTGGTCTAAAGGATCTTTATAAAACCCGGCCTAGTCAATTAAATTTTTACTAATTTAAGTAATCGTAGATAATTGGCGTATGCACAATAATTGGGATTTCTTGGTAACGTTCGATTCTGATATTCACAAAAGGAACCCTTATGGTGTAACTCTGTCCGTCTGTCTGTTTGTTTGTAGAGAAAATTTTGTTTCCCTAGGAAGGTACTATACTTACGAGGGGCTTTCAAAATATTCTCGGTATTGATATCTTATAACTTCTTTTTGAATTTGTTTTGTTACTGGCTGGTATAAGGTTCATTCTTTGACATTAAAAAAAAGTATAATTCAAATCGAGATGTTCTTTTGTTTTTCTGCAATTTCTGAACAAACACGAACACAATGAGTGAATTAACAATGTTAACGAAATTAGAACATCGTTCCGTAATGAAATTCTTGACGAAACAGGGTAAAAACCAAAAAACCATAAAAGAGGAAATGGATTGTGTTTACCGTGAGTCTGCTCCTTCTTTATCTACAATTTAAAAGTGGTCAAGCGAATTCAAACGTGGCAGGGAGAGTATTGAAGATGACCCTAGACCTGGCCGGCCTGTAGTAGCTACTTCACAAGAAAATATTGAACAGGTGGAAAACCTTATATTGGAAGATGGTCGAGTGAAGATAAAATCAATAGCTCAAGTAACCAATCTTTCTATTGGTACCGTACATGACATTATCCATGACCATCTTAATATGTCAAAGGTCAGTGCAAGATGGGTTCCGCGAATGCTGACTCGACTTCAAAAAGATGTGCGTGCAGCTTGCTGTTCCGATTTTATTGACCTGTGTGGTGAAAATCCTGATGAGGTGCTGCAAAAGATAGTTACTGGAGATGAAACCTGGGTTCATCATTATGACCCAGAGAGTAAACAGGAGTCCATGCAGTGGCACATTAAGGGTTCAGCTCATCCCAAGAAGTTCAAGGTCGTCCCTTCCGCTGGCAAGGTCATGGCAACAATATTTTGGGATTGTGAAGGAGTATTGTTGATCGATTATAAAGAAAAAGGTGTAAATATCACGGGACAGTACTACGCGAATATTCTACATCAATTAAGGGACGCAATAAAAGAAAAAAGGCGAGGAAAGTTGTCTAAAGGTATTCTGCTTCTGCATGACAACGCCCCTGTCCATACTGCTCATATTGCCAAGGCAGCTATTGCTGAATATGGGTTCGGAACTATAACTCATCCACCGTATAGTCCGGACTTAGCCCCCAGCGACTTCTTTTTGTTCCCCAATCTCAAAAAGGATCTGCGTGGAAATCGATTTTTTGACGATGAGGCGTTGAAGGCGGCAGTAGAGGAGCACTTTTATACCAAGGATAAAAAATATTTTTATGAGGGATTAAAAAAAATAATTGATCGATCTTTTAAGTGTATTAACATAGGGGGGGAGTATATTGAAAAATAAAAAATATCAAACTGTTCATACTTGTTTGTTTTCATTCCAATACCGAGAATATTTTGAACGCCCCTCGTAGTGTACAAAAATAAAAATAAACTGGTCAAGTACGAGTCCGACTAGCGCATCAAGGATTCACACCGATATAAATGTGTGTGTGTGTTTGTGTTACTTTCAAATAGGCCTGTTGATACCAAATAAGAAAATTAATAACTTCAATTGTTTTCGATAAAGGACCATATTCTCAATCAAATGGCGAAAAAAGTAACTCAAAAGAATTATTGACATAATTATAAGCCTTCAAAGTTTTAACTGGGAGCATGTTCTGTCCCTTTTTCGCAAAACGCACCTCTGTATTGAACGATCGTCATTTACTATGGCGCTTTAAGTCAGTGACGTCACTGATTTGTAGCGCTTTCTCTCTCTAATTAAAAACGTTCTAACGGTTGTAGCTTCATTATGTTTTGATATATTTTAATGGGATTTTTACCATTTGGCATAGTTTTATGTCTTCTTTCTCTTGAGGGGTGACTAAGAATCCAGTTTTTATGCCTTGTTTTAGTTATTTGCTTAACATGATGTCAGTAAAATACCTTAGTAAATTTCCCAACTATTTACTAAACTGAATCAAACTAGAAATACTTGATGATGAATATATGTCTATCAAAGTGGCCTCGTTTTTTCTTAAAGTCACCTCAGTTTACGGTAGATGTTGTCAGAATTAATAGAGCTTAAATCTTATTGTAGCTTATTTCCTCTGTATTCGGGGGTTGACACGCCCGTGGAATCATTCAGTTACATACATGACACACCACACGTTACACATTCACCAAAGAGTGTACTACAGTCTACGACCTCCAACAAATTTTTCGATTTTTCCTTCATTCTAAAATTCGGTTTAAAGATGTTTTATTTCTCATTAAAAACAAATTGTCACTTACACGAGACACTTAATTTTAAAGGTTTACAACTTGTGTATTCTAACATAAAGTTATTACTCTGACAAACAACTTGTACTCACAGTTAAGGAATACAATACAATGTAGGTGTTATTAGCTTCCGTTACGCTACAAAACACACTTGAAAAGGTCAAAGTTCAACCCAGTTTCCAGTTGCAAATTAACGAGCTCTCCTGATATTGTGACGTCGCCTGTCGCCGTGTCTAATCAAGACACCCGTGAAAAATGGCTGCTAACTCAGATGTGATGAATGATCTCCAGATAAGAAACGAATTAAAAGAAAAATACGAAGAAAAGTCAAGAAGGCGATTAAAATGTAAATTTAGGGATCCGTTATGAAGACAAGTCGTCAATCTTCTTACTTCAAAATTAGGCGTGTTTGGATTTGTTGGACACTGACACATACAAATACAAATACAAATACAAACATTTATTCTGCAAATAGGCCACAAGGGCACTTTTACATGTCAAAATATTAATTTATAATTTAAGAAAGTCTGACTATAATAAGTAATACATTTTTCATGTCAAAATATTAATTTACAGTTCAAGAAGGAACAATAATTTCGAGTTTACAATTATAACAAAATTAATGTCATACAGTGAACATAAACTTGCAAAGTTATCTATTACAAATATTACAACATCAGTAAAGTTAGAGATGTATAAGGTCTCAAGATTAAACAAGGAGTATAATGAAATTAATATAATACCCCAGAGATGTACATGGTCTCTGAGCGTCAAAATTAAAATTAATTTAATATTGTTAGAGATGTATGTGGTCTCTAAGTCACTGATAATAAAAACGAATCCACAACAGGATGATGTCTCTCGTCAATCCCCTATAAAAAGACACTAGTATTAACGTAGTCACTATGTCCTAGCAAGCATGAACAGACCGGACTCCACAAACAGCACCCGATCACGAGTATGACGCGTATCTCAGCCATAAAGTCTCTATTCGCCCCGGTACCGCCGCACACCGGGTAGTCAGTCCGACCCAGGTCGAGCCTAGCTGAGCTTCTTGCTGGACTCTTCTCAGCTAGGCTAGGTTTAGTGAACCAGCGACAAAACTCCCAGTAACTCGATGCCACTCACACCTCTGATTTGGTTGAAACCGCTCAAGCAATCTCACTGGAGCGCAAACTCTTAGAGCATTCCAGTGTTCCAAACCACACGTGTGGTCGTGTCGCAGATTTTCCCCAGTACTTCAACCGCGCAATCCTATCGCTTTATTGGGCCCGGCCTATAAAGCCACAGTCAGGTTCAAAAAGACTGTTTTTGTGAAACAGTGTCGTCCAGTCACTAACCCTCTCTAAAACGTCCATCAAAAGGAAATAGCTGTAATCGAATAGTCTGCCCCACGTCTATCGCGCGAAATAATCTTGTTTCTTTTCATATAGGCCCTTTGTAGGAAACCTTTACTCCACTAAGTGCATTTTATACCATTCGACCCTTTGAGAAACGCCAGTAAAATCTGATTCTTCCGCGCGTGTCTCCTGCTAAGGAGGTGTTTGAAATTTTCTCTGTCGCGGGGATCTAGTTTGACTGGCCAGGCTGTATACAATTGAGTACTGGAATTGCTCCAAATTCGATTATTTGTCGCTATTATTGGAGTGCTGGAAACTTGGAGCCGGGTTTAAAAGCATTTGGGGCCGTGATTATGTTAAGATAAGTTTCATACGCTCGTTCTGAGTGGTGTTAACAATTTTATGTCACACCTGGCCATAAAGTGGCAATTACCGCACGCTCCGCGCGCAGAAAATCCCACTTCCTAGCCAGAGGGTGACATAAAATTTTGTACTTACCTCGGTAATTAAGAAAGCCTCAGATCGCATAATTATCGCCCTTGCCTTCGGCTCGGGCGTCAAATACCTGCTATCGGAGACATTCTTTGTTTTACCGCCCTTGGTAAGTAATGTACTATTATAGCAACTATTATATAATACTCATAGCTGGGCACCTTTAACCAAATAGTTGACTTCGTTAATCGTTAATCCCTTAAAAAAGTTACCTTCGTTAAACGTTAAAGCGTTACATTTCGGGTCATTTTTTTAACTAGCCTATTTAAGTGTCCCACTGCTGGGCAAAGGCCTCCCCTTTTTTCCTCCATTCGGTACTATTGTTAGCTTGTTCCCGCCAAGTTAAGGAAAACGCATCCAGGTCGTCCCGCCATCTCCTTTTTGGTCTGCCTCTGTTCCGGTAGCCATCTTGTGGGGTCCACTGCGTCATCATCGGGTCATTTAATGGAAGTTAACGTTAATCGTTACTTGCACCGTCTGTCTCACTCAGCGCCTATAGCTCACGCCTACGCCGCCCCGATCGAACGGATTTGTCAGCCTGTTTTTCTCGGCACGGCGGCGCGGTGTTCATTTGATAAAATACGTACTTAGTTAACGGATTAACGGAACTTTTGACAGTTAGCGAAAGTTAATGAGTCCGTTAACAATTTTACAAGTTAACTTAAAAGTTAATCCAATACACGGATGGTTAACTTCGTTAATTAACGATTAACGGATTAACGAGTTAATTTCTAGCTCTGATAGTGCTTATACGACTATTACTAATGGCTCTGTGAGCTGTAAACCTCGTGAATGGGTTTATCATTTCCAAAATCTGACATTATAAAAAAGATCAATTATGAATATCGAACCTGCTAACAAAATTTCACGAGAAGCGGTTGAAAAATGCGACCTGTAGAGGACAACAAACCGAAATTCGGATGCAAACTTACAAAATCTTTGAAATAAAAATTGTTTTTGAAACTTTCCAAAAACTGACTATACAAAAAAAATCTATATAATTACCGGACCTGCAGGCGAATCACGTAACTTTATGTACTACCGTTAGATAGATTTTAATGTCAATTTTGAAGTATAAATGTATGAGCTGACAGTTGAAATTTGACATTAAAATCTGCCTAACGGTAGTAAATAAGTTACGTGATTACCCCGCTGCTCACAAAATTTCACGAGAATCGTTTGCGAAATGCGACCTGTAGAGGAGAACAAACCGTTGAAAAAATATTTTTTTATTTCAGTTTCCAAAAACTTATTCGACAAAAAAAATTTGTATATTTATTTATCCAACCTTCTCACAAAATTTTACGAGAATCGGTTGAGAAATGCGACCTATAGAGGAGAACAAACCGAAATTCGTCCGCAGAAACTCACAAAATCATTGATAAAAAAATTGTTTTTGGAAATTTCCAAAACCGTCTCGACAAAAAAATTCTATATAACTATTGAACCTGCTCACGAAAATTCACGAGAATCGGTTGAGAATTGCGACCTGTAGACGAGAACAAACGGAAATCCGGAAATCTGGACATACGAAAGCATTTTTGTCGAAGCTGAAGCAGAGACCTTCGTTTCACTCGGTCAACTAGTGGTTCTGACCTCGCGAGCATTTTTTATGTGTTCATCCCCCATAGCTCACCCTTAATGAAATATTACCATAAACTGACTTGGCATATAAATCCATAGACCTAATTATCAAGCTGCGCACGAGAATCGGTTGAGCAATGCTACCTATAGAGAAAAACTTCTCTCTAAAAAAGTAAAAGTCTGATGGACATCCGACAATACGAAACCATTTATATCGAAACTGAAACGGTGACCTTCGTTTCACTCAAATAACATGTATTCATTTAATCATCCTCATTATGTACATGTTTGCATAAATCTAAATACAGCGACAATGTTTTTTATATACAACGCCGGTGGCAAACGAGCGTACGGCCCACCTGATGATAAGCGGCCACCGCAGCCTATAGACGCCCGCAACTCCAAAGGAGTCATGTACTTGTTGCCGACCCTTTATGAAATTTGAGAATTCACTGTTGACAGCAGAAGGGACAAATTTAGGTCCCTCGCTCTCAACACAGTGCATCCTCGGGAGCTCTGGCAACCTTGCTCACTTCCAGGAACACAACACTACATACTTGTATAGTTAGATAATGTTATTATGGCTGTGGTCTTCTGCAAGATAGAAGTACTTCCCCAGTTGGGCTGCTCCAAATTCGAGCAAGATGACATTTTGCTGTGCCCTACCTCTCTTAAAATGTGAAACAAAGCGTTGAAGAACTTACTTTCATGCGACTGTAACCACTTACTTAACTATTAGTTAAACGCTCTGCAGAAACGTCGCTAACTAGAGAACTCGAAACCACAACTTACATAAAAGACCCCAAGTTAAGGATCTAACCGTCGGATACACTGAACATCGTACTTCAAGCTTGAAAATGATTTGCAAAACTAGTTTCTGGCCGCGAATTTGTCCAGTTCAAATATATCGGTGCGAACAAGTTTCCATATATACATATGCCTATTTTTGAAGGCGTTAGACATAAATTACTAGTTCAACTTTGTAGTTATCCTACTATATTCATAATTATAATATTGACCAAGATTTTTTTTTTGAACCTGACTGTGGCTTTATAGGCCGGGCCGAATAAAGCGATAGGGGTGCGCGGTTGGAGAGTAGCCTGGGGAAAATCCAGGGGAAAACCTCCAGCACGACCACGCGTGTCCTTTGGAACACTGGAATACTCTAAGAGTTTGCGCTCCAGTGAGATTGGTTGAGCGGTTTCAACCGAATCTGAGTGAAACATGCTGGAATACATTCATTTTCCAGAAATCACCTCCCAACGGTATGAAATACGGAATGTAAGTTGAAGCAAAAGCTACTAATATTATAAATCCGAAAGTTTAGGTGTTTGCGTTTGTTACTCAATCACGCAAAAACGGCTTAACGGATAGTTATGAAATTTGGTATACAATGATTTTGTAACCTGAATTAACATGTAAGACACTTTTTTATCCCGGAAATCATTCAACGAAGGAAATTGGGGAGTGGAAGTTTACGGAAACGAATTCGCGGGCAAAAGCTAGCAAGATCAAAATCAAAATCAAAATCAAAATCAAACATTTATTCTGCAAATAGGCCACAAGGGCACTTTTACGTGTCAAAATATTAATTTACAATTTAAGAAAGTCTGACTATAATAAGTAATACATTTTTCATGTCAAAATATTAATTTACAGTTCACGAAGGAATAATAATTTCGAGTTTACAATTATAACAAAATTAATGTCATACAGTGAAGATAAACTTGTTAGTTATCTATTACAAATATTACAACATCAGTAAAGTTAGAGGTGTATAAGGTCTCAAGATTAAACAAGGAGTATAATGATATTAATATAATATCCCAGAGATGTACATGGTCTCTGAGCGTCAAAATTAAAATTAATATTGTTAGAGATGTATATGGTCTCCAAGTCACTGATAATAAAAACGAATCCACAACAAGATGATGTCTCTCGTCAATCCCCTATAAAAAGACACTAGTATTAACGCAGTCACTATGTCCTAGCAAGCATGAACAGACCGGACTCCACAAACGGCACCTGATCACGAGTATGACGCGTATCTCAGCCATCGCCTCAAGAACAGCTTGTTTGGATTAGTTTTTAGTCTTCTCCCGTTTAGCTACTTCTGCTGCTAGCTGTACCAGGGATATATATGGATGATGTTATGCAATATGTCAACCTAATAGGAAAACCTATAGTAGGTTGTCACATATTGCATAACACCGTCCATATAAGATGCGTATTCCAGTTTTGTTTTCATTTCGCGACGTTATTAATGTTTGATAAGCACTAATGCTGCCGCGAGTAAGAGCTTTATCAATATTGAGCTTCTTAAGACGCCTGAGTATTTATTTGAGCCTGGTAGTTATAATGAACAAAGACGCTATTCGACCTGTTTTAATTACAGCTGTTGATGATATCCATGATCTTGCGTTTGCTGTGTATTTTAGGCCTATATTTCTGATAACAATAGGGTAATCACGTACCTTTTGTACCGTGAGGTAAATTTTATTGTCAAATCTTAATTGGCAGCGGGGTAACCACGTAACTTTTGTACTAACGTTAGATAGATTTTAATGTCAAATCTTAATTGTCAGCGGGGTAATCACGTAACTTATTTACTACCGTTAGGCAGATTTTAATGTCAAATCTTAATTCTCAGCTCATACATTTATACTTCAAAATTGACAGTAAAATCTATCTACCGTTAGTATATAAAGTTACGTGATTCGCCTGCTGCTCATACATTTATACTTCAAAATTGACAGTAAAATCTATCTACCGTTAGTATCTAAAGTTACGTAATTCGCCTGCGGGTAATGTATTTTCAAATCATTCTTGGATCCAACTGTGTATATGTAGTTTAAGTTCAATAATAAGACGCGTGAGTAATCCATTTCATTATAATTTGAATTGGTAGTATTTCCGTTGATAATTCATTTTGTTTGACACTCCCACATACGTCGTTGCAAATTTCAAATTGACCGAATGGAGTCTAGGTATAAACGTTATTTTCTCTCAACCCACATGATAAATGTCTCATGGTGATTGTCTGCCTTTGATGTTTTAATTCTTATAATTTTTGATATTTGAGGCGTTTGGGGTCGAGACTGTGGGGCCGTGAGGACCAAGCGAGCACCGCATTTACAAAGATTTAACGGCACGCCTAATCGAAACCACAAGTGACCAGAGGGCTTCTGGGGACATTGCCCATCGGCATTGATTTATAGACATAGAAGACATAGAAATATTTTATTTAATATCACATGGCATGACTTAACAGTAGCAGTTACATCTTAAAATTAAACTTAACATGTTAACATAGAATAATCATACGGACATAATTAAGTGATGCTAAAAAGGGGCTTGCCTCAGCATAATGTTGCAGCAAGTTCACTACAACGCTGGTTTTCAGGCAGACCCTGGTAACTACAATAAAATTATCCATTGCTCGCTATTGTTCGATTTAGAAGATGTTTTCAAGTGCTCCGTACTAAAATTGTAAATAAGAACCCTTATGGTTTCACTTTGTCTGTCTGTCTATCTGTTACATCGCTAAATATCTCAAAAACTACTTATGCTGTTGATTTGAAAATTCTTTCAAATAAAGAAAAAAAATTGAAATCGTTTCATGTGGTAAAGAATTATCCTTGAAAAACCATACATACATACTAAGTTATTCAGTACCTCAAAGGGTCTAAACTAACAAGAGTGGCCCCGCAAGGGATTTGGTTGTAATTTGAGGTGCAGTAGTGGCAGGACCTAAGAACACTATGCGTAATATCAGCCTTCGATCTTCTTTTGTTTCAGACTTAATCACGAAAATGTCAAAGATCCAAGGTAATTTTTAAACTGTTATTTTAGCTAAACCAAGCAAGCGAGAGTAACCAAATAAATTCAGGATTAAGGAGCATAAAATGGGGTTCATAATGCATATTTTTACAGACATTCATATCCTTGAACTTGGATGAAAAAAAACTTTTTTTTCGCTTCATTTTTTTGCCACTTTTAGACCTGCTTCCAGACATTATTATAAGAAACTACATAATAAATAGCTAGAAAATGTGTAGCTGTAAATATATGACATACGTCATTGATCCACTCTTGTTAGCTTAGCCTGCTAGACCCTTTGTAACAAAAGTCGCCGATAGATGGCGCTGTACCCATGGCGTTCAATTTCTACATTCTTTCTATTTTCTCTCTGTTGGGATTTTCCTGATTTAATAGGGTTGGAACCGATACACATCTGTGAACGGAACCCTCGGTGCGCGAGTCCGCTCGCACTTCACCGGCTCTTTTGTTTATAGGTAGTTTTTATTGTAATGTTTTTACGAAGACACGTTGTTAATGAAAATTATGAGCGCAATTAAATGTTCTGAACTCAGTTTAATTATTAGATATTTGTCAAATTATGTATGCCACTGTACCCGCTATCCAAAGAAATTGTCTAAAGTTGACGAAATGGCACCGACTGCAAAAATTACCATAGGTACGTCTACATTGTTCTATAAGAAGTATAAAGTCTCATATTAGAAGTAAGGTTTCAATTACCAGATCAGGTTGATGGTTACATTACATTACCATTTAAATTGACTTCGTCATAGTCGCTTCCGTATCTTGATCGAAATATCTTACCACCCATGAAACACTATGAGTTTTGGATGACCATCCGTGGTCTTCTTCATCAGTTCTCGTTCATCAAATGCTATTTCTGAATGCAAATGCTTAATTTATTACCCAAAATACTAAAATCGCTATGTTTCCTTTGATTTTTTGAAAATTTCCCTCAATTCCTCATGGATCCCATCATCAGAACTAGATTCTGGTGACAACGGGACCAACCTTAAAGCAAATGCTTTCAAACAAAGAAAAAATATTTCAAATCGGTTAATAAACGACGGAGTTCTGAGGTAACTTACTTACTTTATAGCCTATTGGCTGTCCCACTGCTGGGCAAAGGCTCTCCCTATGTTTTCCAGGTCTCCCTATTGAGCGCTTCTTCCTCCCAATTCTTGGCAAATGCATCCAGATCATCCCGCCCTCTCCGTCTGGGCCTGCCCCGTCTGCGTCGTCCATCATGTGGCACCCACTTGGTAGCTACATTAGCCCACCTATCTGGGGATGCATGCGACAGACGTGGCCGGCCCAGTCCCACTTGAGCCTGGCAGTTTTTTTACCTACGTCAGCAATGCGTGTTTTAGAGCGCAGTGTAGTGTTTCGGACACGATCCGTCCTTTTGACACACTTTTTCTGAGGTAACACATATTAAAAAAAGAACATACAACCGAATTGAGAACCTCCTCCTTTTTTTAAATCGGTTAAAACTAACTGAATGACGAGGATTATTGGCGAGGGTATCATGATCAAATTTCTGCGATACTGACAAAAGGCCAGATCCGAAGTTCCTGCAACCGACAAGCATGAAGAGACATGTATGGATGTGATCGAAACAAAAGAAGTCTGGGGCGCTACCGCGAACAGCAAACGAAGTTTTCCCTCTCTGTCTCACTTATATGCAAACTTGCAAGTGCGACAGAGAGGGAAAACTTCGTTTGCTGTTCGCGGTAGCGCCACTGTAAGGAAGGACCGTCGCATTTGGCGTTCTTTGGTCTCTGCCTAACCCCAATAGGATACGGGCGTGAGTATATGTATCTATTTGTATGTATGTAACTGAATGGCGATTTGCAATCTGGATGTCGTGAGTTCGAGTCCCGGCCGTACCCGAGATTATTACGTTGACATTAATATACGATAATGTGACTTTATTATTAACTAGCGACCCGCCCCGGCTTCGCACGGGTGCGATGCTGATGCATGTATTATATATATACCTTCCTCTTGAGTCACTCTATCTATTAAAAAAACCGCATCAAAATCCGTTGCGTAGTTTTAAAGATTTAAGCATACATAGGGATATAGGGACATAGGGACAGAGAAAGTGACTTTTCACACCTGCTATTCAGAAAAGAGTTATTGTTGCCTTCGAATGAGGGATCAAAGTTGTACTTTTCTTCCCTCATTTGAGGGCAACAATGACTCTTTTCCTCATAGAGGGTGTGAAAAGCAGTATGTGACACTGTAGTAAAATCATTTGTAAGATATTGCATGTTTTTAGCAGCGGGCCTTATAGACGGTGTGAAAAGCAGTATGTGTCACACGGTAGCAAAATTATTTCCGTCTTGGGCGTAAGCACTTGAATCCCTCGCTACGCTCAAGATTCTACTTTAGAATCCCTCGCTACGCTCAGGATTCTATTGTAGAATCTTTCGCTTCACTCAGAATTCAATATACCGCCCTCGCCGTAAATATATTATTTTGCTCCCTTGAAACACAATCTACTATTGTTTTATACTATGTAGTGATGATAAATATAAGTGAACCTTTTGAGAGCGTATTTATGAACTCGTCTGTAGTCCAAACTAAACACGATAATCCAAATCTCAGTCACCAATCCGCTCAGCGATCCCATTCTCATTTGCCGTCGCTTATTTATCAAACACTCGACGAGCTAAAAGCAAAATAAAATCGCTACAGCTTGATATATCTGAAGGGTTGACGGACCAGATACTTACTGCGGCGATTCCATTACGGAGCTATTGCGATATTTGTTGACAACACCCAATAACGGTCGCAACACGTAGGGAACCGCTACGCTTCCCAATTTTTCAATGAAAACCTCTTTACGAAAATGAGAGCCGGGTACGTGGTAATTGTTGTTGTGCTTAGGAAATTCAATATCCTGTTATAATATACCTTTGGCGACCGGTTTAGCCTAGTGGGTAGTGCACCTGCCTGTGAAGCTGACGGTCCTGGGTTCGAATCCCGGTCAGGGCAAATATTTGTGTGAGGAGCATGAATATTTGTTTCTGAGTCTTGGATGTTTTCTATGTATTTAAGTATTTATATCTATTAAATATATCGTCGTCTAGTACCCATAACACAAGCCTTCTTGAGCTTACTGTGGGGCTAGTTCGATTTGTGTAAGATTGTCCTCTAATATTTATTTATTTATTATTTATACCTTTTTTATGATTAGAAATTAGGTAAACGAAGAAGCAGTGGTCGTAAACACACACATATTGAATTCGGCTTGTTCTCGACTATGATAAATTACTTTTTTAAAACCCTAATCGACTTCTTGCAATCTCTGCCTTTTGGGTTTTTTACTTACTACTTACTTTATAGCCTATTGGCTGTCCCACTGCTGGGCAAAGGCCTCTCCCCATGTTTTCCAGGTCTCCCTATTGAGCGCTTCTTCCTCCCAATTCCTGGCAAATGCATCCAGATCATCCCGCCATCTCCGTCTGGGCCTGCCCCGTCTGCGTCGTCCATCATGTGGCACCCACTTGATGGCTACATTAGCCCACCTATCTGGATGCATGCGACAGACGTGGCCGGCCCAGTCCCACTTGAGCCTGGCAGTTTTTTGGGTTTTTTATTGTACAATATTTAGATGAATGAAACGAAACGTAATTTAGCAGTCAGGCTTTAAGAAATGACGGCAAGAGATCGAACGGGATGTCATTAATCCCATGGAGTATGGGACGGGTACTGGTGTGGAATGCGACGTCTGTAGACACACTAGCCCCATCGTATCTCCACTGACTGGTCTCCTTGAGCGCTGCAGCCACAGCAAGCATGCAAATGTCCAGGTAACCTCAGATTCGGTTGAAACTCTTAGAGTATTCCAGTGTTCCAAACCACACGGGTGGTCGTGTCGGAGGTTTTCCCCTGGATTTTCCCCAGGCTAGTCTCCAACCGCGCACTCCTATCGCTTTACTGGGCACGGCCTATAAAGCCACAGTCAGGTTCGAAAAAAATGCAGAGGTGGGAAAATATTGTGGTCTCGGCACCGAATATAATTTCGTTACTTTCGGTGCCGAGACCCTTGGTCCTTGGGGCTCAGGAGGTTTGAGCCTCTTCAAAGAGATCGCGAAAAGGCTTAAAGCCACTACCGATGACCGAAGCCGAGCTAAGCTGGTAGCTACCCCGCACAAAAATATAGTCTTACTATTTCACCGAGGACATGCCAGCGTCTTCGGCACAATGCCGTGTGTTGTAGTCCCTACGTAAGCAGTATGTAATTAGTATCTAAGTGCCTATATAAACATGTGTCTAGCCTAATTTGACTAGTAATAAATCATATCTCCTACGAAGCTATTGTTTCTCTAGCGCCATCCCTACATGGCGACCTTGCCAGGATTCGAACCTGGAATCTTCTGATCCGCAGTCAGAAAATATAACGGCCATGGGCCATTTTTAGACTTAGTTTAGTTTTAAATTATATGTTATTTACTAGAATAAAACGGTAGTCGAATTAACATTTTGACGCAATATTTTCGGCTCATTTACTTTTGTTGGTTATCCTCCAAAAGCGTCAAGAATTTCGGCAGCTATTTAAAACCCAAATGATAAACGCAATTCAAACAACCCAGGCTTTTGTGCTAAAAACACTTGTAAAAATCGTTTAAGAAACGATTCTCACCAAATTCGCACGTCGAGCGCTGGCAACTCGGTCCAACCCAGTCCCAAGAGAATTATTTCTCAATCGCATCCCAGCATGAATATCTAAAGCCAGTGAGGCTCATCAAAAATGAATCTCGTATTTTTCGGGTGCTGCCTCGTCCGATATATCGATTTAACGACTGCCTTTTTTGACTGCGACAGGGAATGAATACCGTTTCGCCATGGGTGAAGATTTTTTATCATGTGAAGCGCTTATTAATGATTTTTTTTGTTTTAATTTTATAAAACAACCTATAATGATACCATACCTAAAGGTAAAATGCTTTCGCAGTTCACTGTCCGGACATTTCGCGTTTATGTCGCTCATAGACTTACCAGCGAGGCTAGCGCTGCGACGCGACGAGAGTAGAGAAAAATCTACCCTCCTCTTTCTAATTCGCACAGTTCAAGTGAGACAGGAATCGCTAAGTCGCGCGAGATACGACTTGGCAGCAAGTTGTGCTAGTCCACCAGATGCGACACGCAAATAATAATACCAAGCGAGACGGTCATATACATTTTTGTATAAGAACGACAGAGAGTTACATATCATTTGTGATCCCTGTCATAATTTCACTTTTTTTGTCTAGCACAATTTATTTTATATGACAGTTGTGCCCAATTACATCAGGCAAGCGATTACCCGCCCAAGTTAAGAGGTAATTTATGGTAAACAGGCACCCATTTTAAACCAATTCTCAATTTATCTGCATAAATAAATAAATAAATATTTTTGGACAATCTTACACAAATCAACCTAGTCCCAAACTAAGCAAAGCTTGTACTATGGGTACCAAGTGACGATATACATACTTATATAGATAAATAGATACTTGAATACATAGAAAACATCCAAGACTCAGGAACAAATATTCGTGTTCATCACACAAATACATCCCCTGACCGGGATTCGAACCCGGGACCTCCAGCTTCGAAGGCAGGGTCACTACCAACTAGGCTAAAGCGGTCGTCATAAGACTTTTTCCGTCACTCTTGGTGGCACGCGTATAGGATCTCTATAGAAATATTTATACTCTAAGATGTCGCTATACTATACCGGAAGTATACAAACTAGTCATTTTGCATTGTAGACCGTATAAGATGTAGTCCCAATTGCGCGGTAGTCATAGGGACATGTAGGCAAAAATGTAACTAGTTATTTTCCGTTCTTGACTCTTTGAGACCAACCCAAAATATTGCATGCTTCCTAAATACTTACACGTATGTACCATCGCGAACAAGGATAGTTGAGCCACTTACCAATCTTCGCAACTTAGACGTGTAACGCTAATCGGGACTGACACGTCATCGGGTGACATCGGTTATTCATTACATGGCTAAATTACGGACAATAAAGTCGCTCAACAATTCCGGTTCGCGACTGTACTTACTACAAATCAACTATGTAAAGAAGATGGCTATCGTTACACCATTTGAGTTACGCTGTCATCTGTTGTTCTCTTATGAGGCTGAAACACGAAACTGATACGCATCATACGAGGGCTGTTTGATAAGTAGCCGTTTTCTAAATGTACTAATATCACTGACCGAAAATATGTCTATCACCGTTTTAAGCCATTCTTCAGAGGCGAGAAAATTAAAAAAAAAAGTATTATTTTGTTTTTTTTTCTCATTTGACAGCGATTCAGTGGAATCCTGAACGTGAAATTGTTAAAATGGAGAAATAACAGTATCGGTCTGTAATTATAGGTTTTTGTTTTTGGAAGGAAAAACCTATGATGAGAGAAAAGTACGAATGCAGGCGGTTTACCATGAATGTGCTCCTTCGATGACAACCGTTAGATATTGGTACAATGAGTTTAAGCGGGGGAAAACAAACGTCTTTGACGGGGATCGCCCAGGCCTGCAAAGATATGGTAATCAAGTATATTTAGTCAGAATCACATCGAATAATTAGTTGTTCCTTTAAAATATAATGAAACTCGACGTCTCTCAGATTTGATTCTAAGGCAGCAGAGTCACAAAGCAGTCCGCGTGTAATCTAAATTAAGTTTTAAAAATATAGTAGCAACTAAACGTTATTTTGGTTACAATGCGGTTACGCCCGAAAGCGAGTATTCTTCCGACACTATCGCCTTTGCCTGTTACAGGCGTGTGTATGAAAACAAACTGTTGGTACGTGCGCTGCTTACTTCAGGAGGTACGAAGAAACGAAGAAATTCGATGCGCACTTTTCTATTTATCTATTTAGGGTCGGCAACGCGTACGTGGCTCCTTTGGAGTTGTGGGCGTCTATAGGCTGCAGTGGCCGCTTACCAACAGGTGGATCGTAAGCTTGTTTGCCACCGGCCTTGTATAAAAAAAAAACATTCAAGTTTTACAAGTTTTTTTTTTTTTGCGACTTCCAAAACACAGCCCGCGTTGCGTAAAATCAATCTAATCGGTATCGGGTTTTGATCAGGAAAAAGTAGAAGATTTTTTTTTTGACGCAATATATTTTTGGCCTTTTTATGGACAGTTGGCTGACTTGAACGACCTGCCCCATAGAAAAAAAACTGTTTTTCGTGTCCAAAAAAATTTTCTTCTACTTTTTCCTAATCAGAACACGATACCGAATATGTCTTTAAACGGATCCTCACTAGTTTTGTTACACCCTGCACTTATACAAGTTAAAATTTATCTATATATCAATTAAAATAATATTGTTATCAAAATATCATTAATCAAATGTAGTGTTACATGTCAAAAATAAGACTAAGAAACTAATAAAAATTTTGGCCCGGCCGCCGTTATATTTTACAATAAGGACTTTGTCTTTTATATTGTCAACTATTTTATTTCCATATTTTTGTATCGTTTTGCATATTTCTTTCGCAGAATTATTAAATAAATAAATATTTGTGGACAATCTTACACAAATCAACATGGTGCCAAACTAAGCAAAGCTTGTACAGTCGCCATCAAATATATCTGTACTCTTCAGGGTGCTCAAAAATATCTGAACATGCACTTTAACGCCTTGACAATAGAGTCGTGTTCAGATATTTATGAGCACCTCGTTCGCTCCGATATATCTGATGGCGACTGTACTATGGGTACTAGGCAACGATATACATACTTATATAGATAAATATATACTTAAATACATAGAAAACATCCAAGACTCAGGAACATATATTCGTGTTCATCACACAAATAAATGCCCTAACCGGGATTCGAACCCGGAACCTCCAGCTTCGAAGGCAGGGTCACTACCAACTAGGCTAAAGCGGTCGTCATCATTGGCTTTTAAGATTTGATTTGGTACTACAATTATGGTAGAATGAGTTGTCCTCTCCCTATATAGCCGCCAAGAAGCTGTTGGCACTACCTCGCACTCTGCACCTCTGGGAAGCTACTCGTTGGCACATAATCGCATAAAAATCATCCATGGGAGAATTATTATGTTCTCTATCCCTTTGTAATAAGGTCGATAGACATCATCCTGTTGTGGATTCGTTTTATTATCAGTGACTTAGAGACCATATACATCTCTAACAATATTAAATTAATTTTAATTTTGACGCTCAGAGACCATGTACATCTCTGGGATATTATATTAATTTCATTATACTCCTTGTTTAATCTTAAGACCTTATACATCTCTAACTTTACTGATGTTGTAATATTTGTAATAGACAACTTTGCAAGTTTATCTTCACTGCATGACATTAATTTTGTTATAATTGTAAACTCGAAATTATTATTCCTTCTTGAACTGTAAATTAATATTATTGACATAAAAAATGTATTTCTTATTATAGTTAGACTTTCTTAAATTGTAAATTAATATTTTGACATGTAAAAGTGCCCTTGTGGCCTATTTGCAGAATAAATGTTTGATTTGATTTGATTTTGATTTGGTCCAAAAATGCATATATATTTGTAAACAATAAGTTAAATTATGTAATGCCACATCCAAAATTCCCGCATCCTCCCAGCGAGACAAGCCGCGAGTACAGTTGATCTCGAGTTTGTTCAGTCGTTCTATTGCATCCGGCCCCATTTAAACACGTCTTAGTATTCCGCTAAGGGTGTATCTACAAGCTCGTAAAATACTCCGCAGCAAGTCAGACTTTAGCTTGTTTATAGGAGAGAGAACTCTGTAAAATGTATAATCAATGGGAACTTTTTACACTGCATGTGTTCAGGCTGATAGTGTTTTGTTTTACGTCTTGGTGCGACACTAGAATCATTACCTGAGGGGTGAACCTTCGGTTTAAAGAAACTTTATTGTCTAAAGAAATTACAGAAATACTTACAAGACAACTTTTAAATAGTTAACTTAGGTATCTAAAACAATCTTACAAGTTACGCAATAAGCAAGCATTTCAATGTGACAATTATTCAACAAACATTTGTATTTTTAAACTTCGAGGCCAAGAAGAGTAAAATTAAAACTAAGAATAGACCCTATTAGTTCTGACGTAATGTTAAATTTAAGTGTTAAGTAACAGGAATAAATGAGGGTATCTTTTCTTATGCCAGTTATAACTACTCAACTTGTTTACAGGTCTAGTTGAACGAAACTTTTAACCAGTACTTAATTGTCGGTTACCTTAGTGACTTTTTGTATATAATAATTTTATATATATTATGTAACATTTTTAAGTAACTAACATCTAGTTACATATTTTACTAACTAGGTATTTTAAACATATTATAGTTAATAGATGATATAAGTACATCATATATATATGTTTATAATGTAATTTATATTGACTTTTTTAGCTTTTATTTATTTTTAATTACTTTAACTTATTTTTTTCAATATTTATAATTTTGAGGTTTTTTTTTTAATCATTTATTGTTATATGGCATCATTTATCATGTGTGATTTTAGTCTGCTTTTGAAGGTATTAAAGAATTTGATATCTTTTAACGTTTTGGGTAAGTTATTATATATTTTAGCACCTTCACTTGACTTTTGAACATGTTTATCATCAATAAAACAAAGATGGCAATATGACAATCATAATACCTCGGTAGATACATAGTCAGAACTTCACTTACAAAAATAAAAATCTTTAAGGGTCCTTATCAGTTAGAAAACGCTCATCTATTTAGACCATTTTCTGTATAAATTAAGACATATCTTAACATTTTCTCAATGTTACTATCTATAACGGGAGTATTGCGACCTAATGTATAAAATTTCAAATTTATGTTTTTGATTTTTCATTAAGAAATGTCGTTCCAAACATCACTCCAAATTGACCATTTTCAAATTAAAAACTGTGTTTTTCCGCTTAAATTCTAATACACACAATAAAATCAAAAAATGGCTATGTTACTATCTAAAACTTTAATAAAACCATTGTATCCGTTAATCACTTTACTGGTATTATCAATACTTTTGTCATGATTTGAAATCAAAACATTTTAAAACTTATAAGGCCTCTTAAGTCAAATTTAGAAATCTATTATCTCATTGTAAAAAAATACATATTTTGGATTAATATTAAAAGATATGGTGCAGCTGCGGAAATGAAAACTAATCGCAATATTTTACAGTATTTACTAGTGCCATCTTGGTAAAATTCTTAAAGCGCTTTTCCGCCAGCCGGGCATAGATGGGCCATTCTACTATTTCATGACCTGTTTTCTATTACAATAATAAATCTATAGACCCAGGTCGGGCCTAGCTGAGTTTCTTGCTGGACTCTTCTCAGCTAGGCTAGGTTTAGTGAAAACTCAAAACTCCCAGTAGCTCGATTCCACTCATACCTCAGATTCGGTTGAAACAGCTCAACCAATCTCACTGGAGCGCAAACTCTTAGAGTATTCCAGTGTTCCAAACCACACGCGTGGTCGTGCCGGAGGTTTTCCCCTGGATTTTCCCCAGGTTACTCTCCAACCGCGCACTCCTATCGCTTTATTGGGCCCGGCCTATAAAGCCACAGTCAGGTTAAAAAAAAAATCTATGATATGTATCGAATTTGTGTACAAAAATAGGATTTCGAAATAGTACCTGAACCTCAGGCACTCCAGTAAATGATATAAAACACGGAAGATATTTTCGATTAATTTTACTTTCCCGCAGTTTAGATTGCCCCGCTGCACCTTATAAATATCCGATATTTTTTTTGTACTCATTTTTTTTTTGTTAAGGCAGGTTTGAAAAATATCATAATAATCTGTTTAATGGATGTTATTATACATATAAACCTTCCTCTTCAATCACTCTATCTATTAAAAAAAAAACCGCATCAAAATCCGTTGCGTAGTTTTAAAGATTTAAGCATACATAGGGATATAGGGACAGAGAAAGCGGCTTTGTTTTATACTGTGTAGTGATTATATTCTATTTGAGTGGTTGTATGTCACCCACAAGGATTAGGCTGAAGATCAGCGCTGCAGCCGCCAGGCTGTAGCATCATGCTGAGCTTGATCCTTTTTGCTGGCACACGACTTAGGTATATATTTTTGTTTCTGTTTCTGTTTGTTTTTTTTTTTAATTCTGAATTGTGTGCCAATGCAAATAAACATTTTTCTTTCTTTTTAATCAAGTGCATCCCTTAAAAACAGACGTTAAAAAATCTGAAGACCGAAAACCTCTTTAAAGCGACGTAATTAGGTATAAAAATTGCAACTGAGCCCCATTTCCAATTCCAAGAGGAATGAGACCGCTAATTAGTTTTCGTGCCTCAAACGGCCACGGAAGGGCTATTCCTTGGCTTTAATTTGAAAAAAGTTATTCCGGAGAAGTTCCCGAGTCATTGTTTCGTCGCCATTGTGGTCCTATCAATTAGAAACGTTAATTAGTTTTCGATCTATTTGATAATGGCAGATATAATATTGTTGGACTCCACGAGTTTTTAACAAAGCCTCAAATACCCCGACTGACAACCGCTGTCAGTTCGCGCGGGAAACGGCAGATTTGACAGTTGTTGCTAAGATTGGCTAGGCGTGTATAATGTTGCTCTGTGTCCATAAATTGTTAATTTAATGCAGATTCTTTGTATATTTGTAGAAACATCGATTACAACAAATAAATAAATGACCAAATAAAAAAAAAATGAATAAATAAATGAATGATAATGAAATGAATAATGATGATGATGATGAATAATAAATGACTATACAATAAATAAATAAATAAATACATTTTGTTATTTATCGATTTTATGTCTTTCACTTCTAAAAATATAATATGCATACAGTAGGCGCTCGATAATCCGGCACCTGGTTTCTTCTTTTATGCCGATTGTCGGAACTGCCGGATTATCGAATTTGTATAGGAAGTAAAATAGATCCACAGTAAAAGACTATTTTATTATGGTTATGATATGGCTTCACTTTTAAGGTTAGGCCCGGACTGCCGAGCGAGAGAAACTACTCGAACAATTCAACCCAACCGCTCAGTAGTCCGGCGTTCAGCTGTGTAAAATGCCGGATTAGAGAGCGGGCTACCTGAGTCCCAAAGTGCCGGACTACCGAGCGTGCCGGATTGGCGAGCGCCGGATTATCGAGGGCCTACTGTACAATGGTTTGTAACTTTCAGTTTGGGGTATAAAATACCCCACTATGATTTTAATTACTTAAACAGGATTTAGACATTGAAGAAATAACACACTTTACACTATTAAGACTAACATTGGACACACATCTAAACTGGAAAAAACATATTGAAAAAATTAAAACCAAACTGTCTTCGCTTATTTACGCTCTAAGATTACTAAAATGAAATACCCAACTAGAATGTGCATTGGCTGCTTATTAGCTATTATGCGGATGCACTTTTTCTGCATTATAAATAGCTCACTTTTATTAGTGCTATTGCCCCAAAGGAGCATACCGTAACGCAACCAAGCCTGGCCATACGCGTGATAAGCACCCAATGGACATTCTAATTGGGTATTTCATTTTAGTAATCTTAGGGCGTAAATAAACGAAGATAGTTTGGTTTTAATTTTTTCAATGTTTTTTCCAGTTTAGATGTGTGTCCACTGTTAGTCCTAGTAGTGTAAAGTGTGTTATTTCTTCAATGTCAAAATCTTGTTTAAGAGGCCTTATAAGTTTTAAAATGTTTTGATTTTAAATTATGACAAAAGTATTGATAATACCAATAAGGTTATTAATGGCTACGATAATTTGATTAAAGTTTTTAATAGTAACTGTAGTATATTAGGGAGTTAGGTATATCCGTAGGTACGGCAATGATAGGCGCCTAGTTGGTTCGAGGATTTATTCCGGACTGACGTAAGTGACACGACATACAAAGGGGTTGACAGCTCTTATTCATCTACCTACATCACACTCCTCCACACTTAAATTACGGCTAACAAGTTTACGCTTACGCGTGCATTACTTATCTGTTTATCAAAATAATGTAAAGTACAACAACTGTTAACAGAAACTTTAATGGACCTTAAGCAATCTGGCAATAAGTTACACTATGGCTCAAACGGTACCCTTACCCTGTAACAATGTTATCAGAGGAGACTTCGATGTTCGACTAACAATATTAAATCCTTACTAAGCCTTACGTGTACGGAATAAGAATCAAAATAGAATAACTATAATTAATGCTACATGGAATGATAGTAAACAAGTTTTTTCTTTTATTTATTTTTTTAACAGTAAGTATTGTGTATTTACACATTAATAGGTACTCAGGACAGCAAGTTAGGCTTATTACTAATTTTAGCAGCTAGACCTTGTACAAAGGCTTTTTTATTCTACATTGCCTAATTGGACGGAACCGAGTCGTTACAAGAGGGGGCGAAGGTCGGTGGATTTGCTCATCACTACCGATCGGTTCCTTCCCCGGCGTAGAAAAATACTCCGAGCCGTCATCCTCCCTCGCCGCCATACTCCGCCCCGGCGATGCATCGTACATCGGCGGAGACGTTCCCGTCGCCTGCTCCGGCCCACCGGAACCCGCTCGGGGCGTTCCTGCTTCGACCCCGGTGCACGCGTGCACCAGCCGTGGGGACTGGAGCCCCACCACAGATTCCGTACCTTCTCCTGTATTCATTGGACAGACTATAGAACTCCTCGTTCTCCGTTTCAATTGGTCTATATGGCGGTGAATAACGTTGCCGTCAGAATCACTCACATTGTAATCTGTTTCACCTATAACCCTAGTTACTTTTCCTGGCTGCCATTTCTCACCTTTCAAGTATTTACGATACCACACATCCTCACCTACATTCATTTTTCTAACAGATCCCCCCGCAGTTGACGTTTGCTTTCGTTGGCTGTTTGTTACCCTGGACCCTACATCCGGTTTTAGTAAATCTAACCGAGTCCGCATCTGCCTACCCGTCATTAGCCTCGCGGGGCTTTCGCCGGTAGAACAATGTGTCGTATTACGGTAATAAATTAAGAAGGTATTGATTGCTTTTGTAATATCTGTCTTTTCAATAACTGCTTTTTTAATGACTTGTTTAATGATCTTAACGGAGTTTTCTGCAGCCCCGTTCGAAGCCGGGTGATATGGGGCCGTGAAAATGTGTTCAATTCCGTCCGAGCCTAAAAAGGTGGAGAATTCCCGGCTCGTGAACGGTGGCCCGTTATCACTTACCACCTGCTTGGGTATTCCCCATCGAGCCCACACTTCACTCAATTTTTCCAAAGTGGGACCCGCGGCCGTACTGGGTACCTGGAACACCTCAATCCATTTGGACATGGCGTCCACCAGTACTAAGTACATTTTACCATATAAGGGCCCCAGGTAATCTATATGTACTCGAGTCCAAGCTCTGGCCGGCCACGGCCAGCAGCGCGGCACGTGCCGCGGCGGCGCGGCAGCCAGCGCGGCGCACGGCGCGCACCCGCGGCACGCCGCCTCCACCGCCTCGTCAATGCCCGGCCACCATACATAGCTCCGGGCCAACGATTTTGTCTTAACTATGCCCATGTGCGGTTCGTGTAAGATGTTTAATACTTTCCCGCGGCATTTCTCCGGTATTACCACCCTGTGACCCCACATAACACACCCTAATTCATCGTAAAGTTCGGTTTTCCTATTAAAATATGGTTTTAACCCCTCTAGATCACAATTCTCTGGCCATCCGTCACGTATGTAAGTTAAAACTCTAGCTAAATTGGAATCGCGCATAGTGTCGTGTTTTATGTTATTATAATCCAATAACAGCGCGTCTTGTGCAAAGTGAAGGTAAGTCTGCTCTGGGATTGTCTCATATGAAGTATTGCTAATATCTCTTGTACTCGGTAACCTAGACAATCCGTCCGCGCAATTATCCTTTGTATTCACATATTCAATGTCGTAATCATAAGCTGATAAGATTATTGCCCACCGTTGCATCCTGCTAGCTGTCATTGTCGGTATACCTGCGTGAGGCCCAAATATTGATACTAACGGCTTATGATCCGTGCGTAAGGTAAAATGACGCCCGTAGAGGTATTGGTGGAATTTCTTAACGCAGAATATAATGGCCAAGGCTTCGCGGTGAATCTGTGAATAATTAGTCTCCGCGCTATTTAATGTGCGCGAGGCAAACGCGACCGGCCGCTCGCCGTCAGGCCCGATTTGAGTCAAAACCGCCCCTACCCCTCGCGGAGATGCATCACAAGTAGCTATCAACCGTTTTCTTGGATCATAATGACTCAGTACCTCCGCCCCTGACAATAACTGTTTGACCTGCTCAAAGGACATGTCACACTCTTTGCTCCAATACCACTCAACACCCTTTTTTAAGAGGTTATAAAGAGGTGACAATCTTAGGCTGAGATTCCGAATGAATCTGCCAAAAAAATTCACGGTCCCCAAAAACGATCTTAATTCTGACACATTACGAGGTTGTGACATTTTCAAAATAGCATTAATTTTCGAGGTATCCGGCTTAACCCCCTCCCTGGACACCACAAACCCTAAGTATGTCACCTCCTTAGCCAGGAAAACACATTTATTCTTTTTTAATTTCAACCCGCTGGTATGGAGACGCCGCAAAACCGCGTCTAAAGCCTGTAAGTGTTCTGACTTACTTTTCCCTCCAATAATGACGTCATCTAAAAATACTTCAACTTTCGGTATGTTACCTAATAAATTGATCATAATGCGCTGAAATATTCCCACACTAGATGCAAGCCCATATACTAATCTATTGTACTGAAACAGCCCCCTGTGAGTGTTTATGACGGTGTAACGTTTTGATTCATCTAACTCAATTTGGTTGTACGCTTGTGACAGATCGATTTTACTGAAATACATATTACCATTTAAATTAACCAAAACATCTTCTATTTTAGGTAGCGGGTAACGATCAACCATTAAGCATGGGTTCAAGGTAGTTTTATAGTCTGCGCAAATCCTAAGCGAGCCATCCGGCTTATTAATAGGTACCAGTGGAGAGGCCCAGTCGGAGCAGTCGACGGGCTCGATGACGCCGGCGCGCAGCATGGTGTCCAGCTCGGCGTCCACGCGCTCGCGCAGCGCGTAAGGCAGGGGACGCGCGCGGTGGAATACCGGCGCCGCACCCTCGCGCACCCTCAACTTCGCTTTTCCGCCCTTGTATCGCCCCAGTCCGTCGCTGAACAAATCTTCTTATCGATTGGTAGTTATTTAAGCATAAGTGGTGTAATTCTTCTTCAATATCTCCGCCGAGCTCCTCGCAGGATCCGCGATCGGCCTCCCCGAAATACACGGCACTCCGCGCTGGCGCTGCCGACGCTGGCCCTCCGCGGCGCGCCGGGGCTCGCGCTCCGCCACGGCCCGCTCCGGCCGCACCCGCGCCCCAGTCCGGGCACACGCGTCGCAAGTGACCCGTCCGCTGACACTTGCTGCACACATATTCCCTAAATTTGCAGTTAGCGTAATTATGACTACGCGCCCCGCAAGCCTCGCACTGTCTTTCTTGTCGGCCATTAGAACTCCGCCGCTGTGACGTAACTGAAGGCGCACGCGCCTGGCCGCCGCCGAATGTACTGGAAGACCTCCCTCTACTCGCAAACATAACGGTCTGCGCTTCGCCCGTCCCACTCGAACCTATTGCTTTAGACTGATCCACTATAGCTGCGTCCCTTTCCGCCGCCTCTAATGATGTTGCAAGTTTAACTGCAGCTGCGAAGGTCACCTTGTCGTCCTCCGCAAATAATCGTTGTCTAATTACATCGCTGGATACACCACAAACGAATTGGTCACGCAAGTCCACATTTAAATTTGTGCCAAACTTACAATGCTTAGACAGCCGTTTCAACTCCGCCACATAGATCGTGATAGTCTCACCCACATTTTGCCGCCTTTGTCGAAACCGATATCTTTCCGCTAAAACTGATGGCGTTGGCTGTAAATGATCCGTCATTAGGTCGTCTATTTGTTTTAGGGTTAATGTTGCCGGTTTAGTGGGACTGGCCAGGTTTTCCAGCAGCTCATACGCCTCGTCCCCCATTGCGGCTATTAAAACCGGTACCTTCATCTCGTCTTCTACCACGTTCACTTTATAGTACATTTCGACCCGATCCATGTACGATGACCACGCGCCATTACTGACGTTAAACTCATGCAATTTACCGATGGACATTTTTCTTTTTTTTTTTATTTGTTCCCGGTTTGTGCTAATCGGATAATGCTATATATAACACACACGCGGTACGCTCACTATTCGTCGCCACTGTAGTATATTAGGGAGTTAGGTATATCCGTAGGTACGGCAATGATAGGCGCCTAGTTGGTTCGAGGATTTATTCCGGACTGACGTAAGTGACACGACATACAAAGGGGTTGACAGCTCTTATTCATCTACCTACATCACAGTAACATAGCCATTTTTTTTTGATTTTATTGTGTGTTGTAGAATTTAAGCGGAAAAAACAAGTTTTTAGCTTAATATGGTCGATTTGGAGTGATGTTTGAAACGATATTTCTTAGTGAAAAAAAAAATACGTATAAAATACGTATAAAGTTTATGACATAAGGTCGCAATAGTCCTGTTCTAGATAGTAACATTGAGAAAATGTCAAGATACGTGTCAATACAAACAGAAAATGGCGTAAATAATGAGCGTTTTTTAACTGATAAGGACCCTTAAGTAAGGATAAGTTTATAGATTGTTTCAGACCATACGTCTGAATTCAATGAATTTTATCTTATTCGTATTTACTTGGAGATCTTGATCTCATATAATATTCAATACTATATTCATAGTCATATTAATTTATTCGTTGTAACTATTGTATTTATAGGATTTTCTTATTAAGCTTATTAAACTAACCAATACAGGCATGGAGGGTCCATTCTTCCCTCCTGTAAGCAAGTATGAACATTAAGTTATGTGGAATGAATATAAAAACAAGAACAAACTAAACTAAGATAAAAATCCTCCTTACAAATAAAAAATGGGCTCTAGTTCAAAGCTCAGTGCCTTTAGAATGAGTATTTCGTAGAACAAAACGGAATTTTTTGTCCGGTTTGTCCTACGATGTGAACAAAACGGACTACTTCAGTTTATATGACCGTACTCGCTAGCGACTACGTAAAGATTGTATGGGCAAAAGTACAGCGCCTCTGGCGGTTACTAAATCGTTTAGGTAGGGTAGCCAGAAGGGGTAGTTAGGGTAGTCGTGGTAGGGTGCCCAGAAGTCTGGCGGCATTGCACAGCAAGACCGATGCGCTGAGCGAGGTACGCACCAGCCTTCTGGTCACCCGTCGCGTCGACAATGTTATGTGGTATTTTAATTTTACTTCTTTTATGCTGTAAGACTTCGTTATAGATTCTAATGGAGATTGACGATATTAGGCAGATCGCGAGTCAACCCTGGAGGAACCTAATTTATGATCCAGCCTAGGCCAAACAGACCTATGCTCTGCAAACAAAAACGTGTAATTTTCAAGCAAAAGCGTTCATTTTATCGCCTGCAATAAAGCGTCATTTCCTAACTGAAACAACTAAAAATCACATTTCTTGGCCTCAACAAAGACTTCTATTTTTTAACTTTTGGAGAATGACACAAATGATGATGATGATGGGGCTTGGACACTTTGAAAGATTAGTAGTCACGTAAACCGGACTGTTATACAGCAACAACTTAACTAATAAGTTGTTCCTTTCAGCCAGTACGAGGTCAGAACTCCTGAATTCTGAAACCAAGAGAATTATTTTGCGTTTTTTGAATTTAGAACTTTTTGTGGTTCCCGGTTAAGAGTCCTTATCAGTTAAAAAACGCTCATCCATTTTCTGATTGAATTGACACGTATCTTGACATTTTCTCAATATTACTCTCTAGGACAGGACTGTTTCAATCTAATGTCATAAATTTTAAATGTATATTTTGGATTTTTCATTAAGAAATATCGTTTCAAACATAACTCCAATTTGACCATTTTCAATCTAGAAACTGCGTTTTTCCGCTCAAATTTTAATACACACAATAAAATCAGAAAATGGCTATATCACTATCTAAAACTTTAATAAAATCATCGTATCCTTAAATCAATTTACTGGTATTATCAATACTTTTGCCATAACTTGAAATCAAAACATTTAAAAATTATAAGGCCTCTTAAGGAAAATTCCAAAATTATTTTTTGAAATTGTGCTAGTTTTTTAAGCGGGTTCTGAGAAGATTAAACCACGAATTATGGTGCGATGTCACCTACACTCTGTATAATTATAGTTTTTCATTGTTCTACACGGTTTCCATTCAGATGAGGACGCGAACCACGCGAACCACGCGATTGTTTCAAAACACATAAAGTTGAACAAAAGTGCGTGCAGTGTCCATAAATTCGGCTGCAATTCCGGAGCAGTTTGCAGCGAACAAGCGAATTTAATGCAAATCAACGGACAGGGTGACCACACGACGGGAAACTTTGGATATTATTCGTTAGGCGGCTTAGCATTTTGTTTCACTGGCGAAGTCGTTTCTTAAAAACGTTCTGTACGTTTTTAAAACGTTATGATGTTTCTGTTTTAAATAGGTATTTTCCATATGTCAAAAATTGTAGTCAAAAATAACATCACCATTCTTTTTTTGGCATTTTTTCGGATGTATCCTAAACGAGCCCGGGATCCGCTTTGGCACCTAATTCCAAGACTTAGCGTAGGTACTATTTTGCGAAAGGGACCGCCTAGACTGGTTTAATCACAATGTTTTTCCTTTACCGAAAAGCTACTGTTATAGTTATTTACGACATAAGTTCGGAAAATAACGCATTAATTATAATTTTGCTGATATCTAAAACTTAAATTGTACTCTTGATTATTGCTATACAGACCTGGTATCTTAAGTTAATGATGTTACACGCCTGTTATTGAGATACAGGCAGGACTTGCGTCATCTAACTTTATGTTCTTATTAATGTATTAGCTTAGTATCTTGTTGGTGTGTCAAATAAAAAAAATAAAAAAAATAAGCTCGTTTCGGTCAAAAATCATTCACCTCCACTTGTTGGGAATTAAGTTTCCGAACATGTAATTATATTTTATAATTTATTGTGCGAGGAAATAAAAAACTGAATCGAAAAGTTAAAATTTAGGTTATAATGTACATTACTCGATACGTCAACGTGTACTAAGTACTAACTGCGCATGTGCAAAATAAATGCTAAAGCGGGAAGGCATAGGCTGAATAATGCAATCAGCCTAGCATTTTAGTGAATATAGACGATGTATTTATAGGTAAAAATTTAAATCTAATATGATAATTAATATGTTTAATGAAGAATTCATATTCATGTACCTTTTATAAAAATGTAAATATATAATTGACTAATTTGTAAAACGTTTCTCAAATAACAAAATCTCTTTGCGTCGGGCTGTCGACGGAGTTAAAAAAAATAAAAAAATTGAAAAGTAAAAAGCACTAGCGGAAAGTGGTACCTTCCAGTTTGGCTGCTTTGAAAATGCACTTTTCAAGATGCATTATAAAATATTAAATGATTTTGCGTACATCACTGATACTCCGAGTGTTTGAAACGCTCGTTACTAAACTCAATGTCAATAAAGCAAAGTTAGGACAGCCGGCTAGAATATTGATCAAATAAGATTCGAAACCGATATTATTTTATAATAAAGTTGACTTTGATCATTATCACCTTTGAAGATATTTAAGGAGACGAAATTGGCGAAAAAAAAATCGCCACAAAACGCTGAATATTCACTCAGATACGTTTTTTAATTGAATTGATAGTGGTGTACAGTCAAGGGTATAAATATGTATACATTTTTTCACCTTATTCCACGGAAATAGGGTCCAGAAATGTATATATATTTATGCCCTCGACTGTACCTTACCGCTTAATTTGTTTACTTATATTATGAGATAATTAAAATACGAAGCGATGAACTAAAATATACCTAGAGCTAGTTAATTACGTAACGACTAACGTGTCAAACGCTATACCTTGTTTTTTTACATTAGAAATAAAGTAAACAGCAGTGGCCGTAAATACACACACATTGAATTCGCATTATTCGTACGAAAGATTGGAATAAGTAACGATTAGTGACTATGACCGCTTTGAAAAGCCGAACTGACTTCCTACTATCTCTGCCTCTTTATGTTTTTCATTGCATTTGTTAGGTTAGGTTAGGTTAGGTTAGGTTAGGTTAGGTTATAAAACGAAACGTAATTAAAAAAAAATGATGCCTTGTCATTTAAAAATATATATAAGTTAATATAAATTAAAACATTTCCTATTTTTCAGTCAAAGTTATTTGCGAAAATTAAGATAGATAAGAGATTTTTGAGTAACAATAATATATAATGTTAGCATTAAATAACGGTTTTAATATTCATCGACTTTATATTTTGACACTTTTACAGCAAAACGCGCCTGATAAAAAACCTCGCAAGTCATTCTCTATCATTCTTTCTAATTGCTAAAAATAACAAGGTAGGTCTAGGCTAGATTGAACTGTTATTTTTAGTATGGAAAATGATATTTACGAGTACCCCACAGTACTAAAGGTGGGTTGCACCAAACCGTATATGTAATCGTAAGCGGAGTTCGTTAAAATCTGATGTATTGAGTTTGACAAGTTTCTATGGGATGACAGCTGCCGGCGCCATATTTGACGATGACCGGCCTGTGATCGTATGTTGGTGCAACCGACCCTAAAACTCGCTGGTCCACGTCGCTATGGCCACCCTGTTAGGATTTGTTGCATTGACAACAGTAGCACTAACACATAACCTAGTAATCTGTTTACATTGAACAGTGAGCATTTCATATGCAAATGTACACACGCGGCCATGCGTGTTCGAAAATAGTGCATTTGCAGTCGAATAAACATTTAGAATCGGTTATATTCTAGCCTTAAGAGAAGTAGTAACTCCAGGTTGAGGACTATCTAACAGACAGAAATGCATGGCCCAAACCAAATACCTAAATAGCGTAAAGAGTCATGTATAATATTTTCATTGTATCTAGTTGACACATTTCTTGCAGGAACGCATATCAAACGATTCGACATGTTTTGTTTTCTTGTGTAACTACACGTTGTAAATACCTATTGTTATTTTTTCCTCGTTTTTCTTTCAATTCTCTTTTGTTGTTTACCACTTACATTTACTTAAGTAGGTTAAGTAGTATCATTGTAATAAGCATATTTTGGAGAAAATGACTGACTGTCGAGTTTCTTTCGGCGTTTCTTATCGGCAGTGGTCTCATGAGAAACGCTAGTAGTTTTTGACTTGTAAAAGTGCCTTTGCGGCCTACTTGCAGAATAAAGTTCATTTATTTCATTTATTTATTTATTTCAGAGATGGTACTTTAAAACAAATCCGCATTATCAATAATCTAGCAATTATGTCATATACGAAAGCAAATTGATAGCAGTCGTTAAGCCAAGTTAGAGGCCTTCGGGCGGCTCAAGAATTTCTAACAGGCAACTTGCCCATTCACTTGACAAGCCTAATTCCAGTAATTTCTGGTTTTCCCTCGGGTTGGAAGGTCAGATGGCAGTCGCTTCCGTAAAAACTAGTGCCTACGCCAACTCTTGGGATTAGTTAGCGGACTCCGGGTATCCTTTAGGCAACTGTACCGGGATAACGCTAGGATGATGATGATGATGATATTATCGATAATCTGAACATTTGAATGAAATGTAAAACATTAAATAATATGCCAAATAACTTGGAATTGGGCCATTTCAACTTAAAATTGCTACTACTTATAAACCGCAAGTGATATATTCACGATTCCGTTAAAAAATAATGGCAATTTTTTATCTAATTTTCTAAAATATGAACGAAGATCTATCTATGACCTATGATCTAAAGGTGGATTTTTTAATCGCCAGATAAAATCATCCATCACTTAAAATTATAGCTGTCACTTTCTAATGTCCTGAAAGAAAATGACAGACAGACCTGACGGATATTTTTATATGGGAATTAAAAAATCGGCCCTAAATAATATTTTGTTTTCAGAGCGTGTTTGGTTTCTAACTCAAATTTCGCAAGTCGGTCCGTTTGCGAACAAGATCAGTGCATATCGATTGATTTAGTAACTATTAGTATCTTGAACCAGAGATTATTGATCATCATGTATGTATGTAAATACTTTATTGTACACAAGACTAGGTAAAATGTATGGTAAGCGCTTTTTGATGAGTCTGTCTCCATACTCATCAAAAAGCGCTTACCATACTTACTGAACACATTGCCTGCGGCTATCAGAAATGAGACTAATAAAAATAAATTTAAAAGAACTTTGCTCCGACACTACCTCGATAGTATTTAAATATCTTGCCACAACAATTATGCACACAAGCATTTACTTAATTTAATTTTTATTTTTATTTTTAGCCCTTTAAGTTATATAATGTAATAGACTCACGGATCCCACAGACAAACTGTGAAAACAGTTTTGTGGGACGAGGTATTTATTTATAAGTTTTTGTAAACTGATTTAATTAATAAATAATAATAAATAAAATCAAAAAGATCAGCGCCAGCTCCCTGAGTCGGCATTACGCTGAGGCGAAACCTTTTTGTGGCGATTACTTGTTGTCTTTTTCTAATTACGTTTATTTATCTATATTTTATGTTTGTATCGTCACGAATAAATGTTTTTCTTTCTTTCTTTCTTTCTTTCTTAAATAATAAGGTAAAATAAATTATACAGAAAAAAAAACAGATCAATCATGTATATTATTACCTGCCTTTGGTAATCATTAATATATAGGTACTTATCGCGCCGGCAGCTGTAGACTAATACATTCCCCTCAAAAGTTAAAATATATTCGCTTTGTAAAATTACATAATAACCGTTACAATATATTAGAGGTGGGTGTACCATAACGGTTATTTACTACTGCCATTAAAAATCACGGGTCGACCATTAGTGTCAACCCTAGTGGAGATAAGGAAATTTGCCTAAAAAGAGGTACTCCGTATATTTGGGACAGGTCTTATTCAAATACGTTAAAAGCCCACCTCGATGTTTGCTAATACTTCGCCAACGGCCAAGATATCGTGTACATAGTGTATATTCCTGTTTTCTGATGTTATTAGATCTATGTCACATTTTAGTTAGATAGAAATGCCTCTGTTACAATAGGGATAATGACTCGTTACAATTACAATACAATACAAATACTCTTTATTGCACACCTCAATTAAAGGACACAGTACAACTACAGTACAAAAACACAATGAGTAGACAATTTATAACATAGTGTAGCTATAAGGATAGATAACCTTACCTATATATAGTATTATATTGTGGCAACTTTGTTGGTTTATGATTTACTAGCGACCCGCCCCGGTTTCGCACGGGTGCACTATTTAATGGATGTTATTATACATATAAACCTTCCTCTTCAATCACTCTATCTATTAAAAAAACCGCATCAAAATCCGTTGCGTAGTTTTAAAGATTTAAGCATACATGGGGACATAGGGATATAGGGACAGAGAAAGCGACTTTGTTTTATACTATGTAGTGATAACTGATATATACCATAAGAAATATTGTACCGTTTGTGCCCAAATAAACATTAAAATATAACCATCAATTTATCACAATAAATAGTACATTAGAAAAATTAATTAAAATGATAATATATGGGGCTATAAAGATTCGCAAAAACGTTGTTTTTTTGTTTATTCGCCAAATGTACATAGAAAGTTAGTAATAGAATTCTCGGACGGAAAAACAAGCTTCAACATGCCTACTGGTAAACAGACACCGCAACCTATGGACTCCTGCGACTCTGGAGTCCTGATGACACTTCTCTGTACCCTTCCTCTCTTTTCAGGTCCGGAGCTTCAGTTAGGAGAACTACTATACACTCCTGCTGGTTCCATCGCTCCAGGCATGTCAAGTGTCATTGCCTGATTGTAGATAACTTGTCAACGAAAGAAACTAATTTAAATTAAGCTAATTACATTCCGCGCATCGCGACGAGACGCGTCACGAACCTTTTCGTTCCGCCGCTGAACAAACGTTGTGAAAGAAAACACGATGGAATCAAATTTTGTTATGTTTCGCTTCGGCTCCCTGCGAAACTAATTAGGGGTTCCTCTGGCACAGTTTCTGACGTGCACTGCTTATCTTCATTTAGATAATAATAATGTGTAATGATTTTCATGTTATATTTATTGTGTTAGTTATATTTTTTACGCCTTAAGGGAGGCGTACAGTGACATCTACCAGAAGACTCCTGCTTCATTAACGGCACTAACGTCTCAAATCATATTGAGAATCGTCAGTTGCGATGCGCCATTCCATACCCAAATTTAGAATAAAGCGACACTGCTTAATACGAAGGAACGGTTGATGAATTTGGGACTGGGTGGCGATTGCACCTACAGCTCAGTTGGCTAGAGCGACTGGCCGCGAGTGCCGGGAGGGCGCAGGTTCGAATTCTGCTCGGTGTCTAAATTTTTAAATTTTTCCTTTATTCTCAATATGGTGTTAGTTTTCGTTTCAGTTTCACTTTTAATTACGTTCGAGGGTATTCCGCTGCCATTACGACTTTAAAAAAGTTTAACGGGTAAAAAAAAACAAAGGGCGTAATGGTGTGAAGGTTTTAAAAAGGTGAACAACGTGTTTCTGGGGAACTTCCTTGTTAACGGTGCGAAAGAGCGGACGTGTAAAAGTAAACCCTAGACTTTAAAACGTGTGCAATTGTGACTATCAGTGTTGTTTAATAAGTTATTCAAAAGGATCCAGAGTTTTACTACAAATGGATACTTTCAATATGCTACAATGAACATGGTATGTTGATAGCAGGGATGTAACAGAACTCCGGTTCCGGTTCCGTTAAGTCAGAACTTCCGATTAATTTTAAACATCTTCGGTTCCGGTTCTGTTATTTTTAAAACGGACATTATATCGGATGTCAAAGCAGCGCAGCGGGGAGAAATGAGCGGTGTACATCAAAAACAAACAGGTTTATATTTTTTATTTAGAATAGACTTAGACCTGCCCTGCCCTTAACATTTTATCCGTCTATCACTCGGGCTCCGCATCCGGTTCCACATCCGTTTTCCGGTTCCGATAAAACCACATCTGTTACATCCCTGGTTGATAGTAACCAAAATTATATGAAAATCATGAAAGATATGATAGGTATTTTTAACGTCTGTCTAAATTAAAGGTATCAACAGAATCCTTATTATACACTCGCGGATAAAAAATACGGGTCGGTAAAATACCGTCATATTTCTTAAAACAGGCCAACTTTTTCATAGCAGCCGAAAAGGACTGAAGCTAAACAATATTTTCACACCTGCTGTTCAGAAAAGAGTTATTGTTGCCTTCGAATGAGGGATCAAAGATGTACTTTTCTTCCCTCATTTGAGGGCAACAATGACTCTTTTCCTTATAAATAAATAAATAAATATTAGAGGACAATCTTACACAAATCGAACTAGCCCCACAGTAAGCTCAAGAAGGCTTGTGTTATGGGTACTAGACGACGATATATTTAATAGATATAAATACTTAAATACATAGAAAACATGCAAGACTCAGAAACAAATATTCATGCTCATCACACAAATATTTGCCCTGACCGGGATTCGAACCCAGGACCGTCAGCTTCACAGGCAGGTGGACTACCCACTAGGCTAAGAAGAAGAAGAAGAATAGAAGAATATATAATAAAGCAGTATGTGTCGCACGGTAGCAAAATTATTTCCTTCTTGGGCGTAAACACTTGAATCCCTCGCTACGCTCAAGATTCTACTTTAGAATCCGTCGCTACGCTCAGGATTCTATTGTAGAATCTTTCGCTTCACTCAGAATTCAATATATCGCCCTCGCCGTAAATATATCATTTTGCTCCCTTGAGACACAATCTACAATTTTTTCATACATTGAGTGATCCACCCTAGTGTGTAATAAGGAGTATTTGTATTGTACTTAATAAGAGAACAACGGTTGGAACTCACTTGGAAAGTCACTATTTGCGACATGTTTCGGACTACAATTGGCCGCCGGTGTTGCGCGGTCGGTTGCCTTGATATCAACCTGATGAAGGACTCCAATTGTAGTCCGAAACATGTCGCAAATAGTAACTTTCCAAGTGAGTTCCAACCGTGTTCTCTTATCAAGTGTAAATATGTCTCACGTTAGTGTAAATTTATGTATTTGTATTGTATTGTGTTGTATTACGATAACAAAAAGAAAATTTCGAAACACACGATAATAACCGCGGAAACTTAAAAGCAAGTCAGCCAGCAGTTTCGGGTCGAAATCCTGAAATTCTTAACGCCCGCCATTTTGGTGTGCCTAATTACAAAACTGTCATGGCGGCGACGCAGGATCGCATTCCGCCGCATGCCAAGATTTACGCGAGCACCCGAATACCGTCCTGTGTCTTAACTTAAAACGCAGTGGTTGGAACTCTTAACGTTTTACAAAATTACTAGCGTTTTCCAGCGACTGCCTCCCCGTGGAAGGTGGAAGTCGTTTATATTGTAGGTACTTGCATAATACTCAAAAGAATACATTTCACTTACTGAGAATACAATTATTATCATGCCTTAATTATTACGCCCGTGAGAGCTTACATGTGCAACAAACAATACAAGTAAACAAGTATAAAATATTTTTAGGTGCCTGTAACAAATACAAAAGTGGGTAATTGTTGCAGTAATATACAAATAGCATGTTGGGTAGAGTAGAATGTTGTCAAGCAAAGAAGTCCACGCATGCATCGCTCGCACAATGCATCCAACGATAATGAGTCGATAATACAAACTTTCGTCCCTTTAGGGCATGATTTGCGGGTTAAAAACTATCCTGTATGAATAAATAAACTATAGTAAACTATCGTCGGGTTTATGAATTTATACAAAACCTGATCAGTGGTTTAAGCATGAAGAGGTAACAGACAAATAGAGCTACTGTAGCATTTATAACATTACTAACGACCCGCCCCGGCTTCGCACGGGTGCACTATTTAATGGATGTTATTATACATATAAACCTTCCTCTTCAATCACTCTATCTATTAAAAAAACCGCATCAAAATCCGTTGCGTAGTTTTAAAGATTTAAGCATACATAGGGATATAAGGACAGAGAAAGCGACTTTGTTTTATACTATGTAGTGATATATAGATTAGTATGGGCTAACTTTAGTCCGCATCTTCTCTCGAACTCGTAGAACGATTTAGATAATGTTTGTTGCTATTCCATTTTTAAAGGCGTAATCAGGGCGTAGGATTACGCCCTGATTAGTAACTAAGTAAGTAAGTAAGTATTTTTATTTGTGATACACAGGTTACATAATAGGATGACAGAAATAATGAGTTAGACAGTCCTCTGTGATCTCCCCACAAGGGTGTACAAATATTTGGCCTTAAAAATTAAACATTACCTATACATTAGACTATGGTTTTACAGTGTTGACGCTTACATATTTATTAAAACAAAGTATATTATTTTATTATTTCAAATTTCTTAATTATAGTTATTATCGAAGTGGGAAATACAATTTTGAATTTACTTTTAATTATTTAAGATGTTTTTGTCAAGAAAAAAAATCATCAATAGTGTAGTAAGCTCCCTGTACAAGTTTTAATTTTAATTTATTTTTAAACTTGAACAATTGCGACAATACCGACAACAACAACAACAACAATTGCAACAATTGGCGAAGGCCTTTCATATAAGTAGGTAAGTCTTCAAGGTAGGACTCTTCCATCTTAGACTTTGTCTTAATTTGATCAGGTTTGACTAGGATCAAACGCAATCCCATACTTACACCAAAAATAGAAAAAGTTCGCCCTCCCGTAGAAAAATCTTATTTTACACTTTTACACATGAGTTTCAGGATAAAAATACCCTACCTTTTTCTCCGAGATCTCGCTACCAAATATAGATTCGGTTTAGCTGTTTAAGTGTGAAAAAGTGGCACACAGACAAACTTAAGATAGGTTAGAGAGGGAGAGGAGGTTTTTTAAGAGAGGTAGGGCACAGCAAAATGTCATCTTGCTCGAATTTGGACCAGCCCAACGGGGGAAGTACCTCCGCCTTGCCGAAGACCACAGTCATAATAACATTATCTATTATACAAGTATGTAGTGTTGTGTTCCTGGAGGTGAGCAAGGTTGCTAGAGCTCCCGAGGATGCATTGTGTTGAGAGCGAGGGACCTAAATTTGTCCCTTCTGCTGTCAACACAGTGCATCCTCAAATTTTATAAAGGGTGGCAACGCGTACGTGACTCCTTTGGAGTTGCGGGCGTCTATAGGCTGCGGTGGCCGCTTACCAGGTGGACCGCAAGCTTGTTTGCCACCGGCGTTGTATAAAAAAAACTTTATTTCAAAATACTAAGTACATTAGGCGAAATTGTTTGACAAGTTAAAATGCACAAAATGTTGCCACAGTATGGCCAGTGCTGTTGCTATCGATATTATTTAAGGCCTTACTAGACTTACCAATTTATCGGATCCGCCTAGGTGCTTGCCGGGAACATCGAAAATCGAAATCAGTAGTGTTTCTCTCCATCTCTATTATGCACTGAATTTGTCAAATTAAAATGATTTGTATAGGCATCCCTTAAGATGAGTTTACACTTAGTGTTAACAAACATTTTGATACCCAAAAACGCGGAATTAGCCTCAGTGTGAGATTTACCTGAAATTTATTGTATACTAGCAACTAGGTAGCCTATGTCCTAGTCTGATGTCTAAGCTACAATCCTGGAAAGTTTCATAGAGATCCTCTCAGTAATAGTTTTTGACATTAAGCGGAACGTACATGCATCCGCACAAACTTTCACGTTTATAATATTATTAGGATTAGGATTGTTTTGAAAAAAATCACACCTCGCTGAGTTTCTTACGCCGGTTCTTCTCGAGGCAGAGGTTTATTTTACAAACCGGTGGTATTTATTAACTAAAACGACTGCTACACAAACTGTTACTATTATCTAAGTTAGTGTTATAAAAGCATACATTATTAAATAAACACAAGACACATACTTACAACTACAACAAAGAAACAAATAAAACTATATGGAACCGGTGGTAATTTTTTGACATTAAATTGAAGAATAGATAACATTGACTTTACCCCGGCAACTGAATACCTCTCCTTGTCTTAACTTAAACGCACTGGCTGGAAACTCATAGCTTGTTTTAAAAAATAACTAAGCTAAGGTCTTTGTTCCTGGAATGGAACGGCGGGACCGGGATTGCCGTTGCGTTTGTGTTGCAAGAGGCGTATAAAAGCACAATTTCGATGTTGCATTTCAGGAAACACTGACAATATTGGATGTTAAAAGGAACTAAAGCCTGGTTTGATAGACAGCTAATTGGATTGCTGCGATCGACGACTGAGGTGTGGAATACGTTCGCATCGATGTATGAACGCCACGAGGAATGGAATGGTTGCCTTTTGGATACAGACTATGCAAATAAATAGCTCGTCATGGCATTTTTTTAAACCTGACTGTGGCTTTATAGTCCGTGCCCAATAAAGCGATAGGAGTGCGCGGTTGGAGAGTGGCCTGGGGAAAATCCAGGGGGAAACCTTCGACACGACCACGCGTGTGGTTTGGAACACTAGAATACTCTAAGAGTTTGCGCTCCAGTGAGATTGGTTGAGCGGTTTCAACCAAATCTGAGGTGTGAGTGGAATCGAGCTACTGGGAGTTTTATCGCTAGTTCACTAAACTTAGCCTAGCTGAGAAGAGTCCAGCAAGAAACTAGGCCTCACCTGGGTCGGACTCACTATACCCGGTGTGCGGCGGTACCGGGACGAATAGGAACTATATGTGTCAGTGTTGTCGCGATCGCGCGGTGGACGTCCCCACCGGCGGGAATGCCTAAGTGTACGCGTCGTGTCTGAGTTGGACGCCGTAAACGCAGCGTTCCATCTTTCGATGGACGCTGTGATTACGTCGTCCGGGTCCGTGAATGTGTGCCTAGGACGCCGGGCCGTGCGGCCCCTAATCAGTGATCGCCGAGTTACGACAGAGGGGGAAGGGATGGGAACATAGTCGACAGCCTTCCTAACTAACGGATTCCTATGATAGGAAGCGTTGTCAAAATAACGTCTGGCAGTCTGCTTAAAAAAACCATACATGGTGCTAATGCTCATGTCGTGGTGCAGACTGAGGTTTGCCTGGTACCACGGAGCACCAGTCGCCTACGGAGAAAACGATTCTGAATGACCTGAAGCCGCTCGAGCGATGTCATAGGTACGTGAGCAAAAGCTACGCTTGTATAAGACATGATTGGACGAACACAGTTTGTAGAGTGTCAGCTCATTTCTAAGTGACATTTTACTAAACATGTTAATCATCGGCCCAAGCCTTCCTAGCACGAACAACGCACGGTTGCGTATACAGATGTCATCATGGCTCAGTGAGTGCATATGCTACTGCAATATAATATACTTGTATTAACGATGTACTCAAGTATAACCTTTTCTTCGCCGGCGACTCACTTCGCCTGTTTTTTGTAACCCTATTTCTTTTACAATTGTTATAAAACACGTTCCCTTCGAGGTGTATTGTCCAAATTCTGACACTTGTACATTATGGAGGATATTCTAGCACATGGATATTATGAACACTTGGTTATTTTAATACTCGGACACTATGACTAGAGGTAATTTTAGCATCTGGACATTATGTCGTCTTGGTAATTCTGGCACTTAGATATAATACCTATAGGGTACCCATTCTACCATCTGGACATATGAGACATATTATTTAGGAAACTGTGAGTCTAGAATTTAAGCACAATTGTTAAAGTACATACAACTATATAAGACTGTTTATTTCTATATAAAATAAATATTATAAATAAATAAATATTAATCCCATGAGGCATTCTCTGCCAGTCAACCTACCTATAAATTAACTTTTCGATTTAATTTTTTAGTTCCTCGCCCAATTCATTATAAATCGTTGTACGATACATGCTCGGTAACGTAATTCCCAAATCGTGTCGCTCAAAAACACTCGCTGATCGCTAGTGTTTTTGTTCGTCGCCACTTGTTGGGAATTGCTTACTTTGAAATTGTACTATTCAACCGAAGAGTACCTAATAGATAAGGAGTGTAAGTAATTTTAAGGGATATATTATATTGTATTGTTATGTGGTATCGTATTTTTATAGCCGTAAGAATGCAACATCCTAGCAGGGTTCATGTTTGAAACTTAATGCAATTATGTATAGAAATTAAGACCTTGTAAACAACATGATGCAATAAAAACTTGAAATTTGAAACTTAAATAACTATATAAGTATTTATCCTAAAAATCCCTATGTAAAACTGTATCTTATCATAACATAGCAATCTGTGTATATCGCGTATTACTAAAAGTTTTCGAGTCGACTATCAAAACATTTCCAATACCAGAGCCGATGCATTAACTGGATTGCGATCAACTGCATCCTTCCAACTTTTTATGATTTTATGGGAATTGCTTCGCTTTGAGGGATTAATCGTCGTGTTATTGTTTTTGATCATACTTTAACGTTTTAAATTATTGCGAGTGATGAATAATTCTTTTCCGATTTTCGAATTGAGCGAAACGTAGGCTTAAGTAATGCTTAATGCATTCGAAAATATTTTTCCTTACTTTGAATATAGGTCAACATTTTCATATTAAGTTTACAAGTCATAATTTACTCAAGTGGGTCATTGCCAGTTGTAAAAACAAAAGTTGTCCGCCCGGTGGTCAATAGTTAACGGCTTATGTACATATAAGTTACGATTTTATTACATGCATTTATAGTTATGGAAACACCTTGTTTTATGCGGGTTACTTTTGACATGTCCACCGAAAAGACGCGAACCTAAATCTGACAATGACCCAAATAGACCGCCCCGTGTCATTCTGGGTGCAAAGGTGCCCATCACGCTGAGAGGCTACCGGGAAAGGAAAACGAACGAAGTTCGATTATCTCCCTCTCTGTCGCACTTGCTAATCCGTGCGACAGAGAGGGAGATATTCGAACTTCGTTCGTTTTCGGTTCGCGGGAGCCCCTCTGGCCGCATTACCGCGTTAGACTGCAATAGACAACCTTTGCATCAGGAATGACTCGGAATGGGGGTCATGTTCTCTCTCTCGGAAGCGGCGCCCGATTTCTGCCAAAAATATTCTGGCCTCTGAGCACCAACAACCCATGGTCTCCACTGCAAGCGGGACAAATAAATAAATAATTCATCAATGCGGAGTATTTCTCCCTTTGAATATTGGGACTGATTTAAACGAACTGAAACTGATCCCATCGTGTACCAGTCCCTGGGATCCCATGGCTCATTACAAAAGAATGCTATTGTTTATTTTTTTTTCGCTTTAGACGAAGGCTTAAACAGGTTTTTCACTTCTCATGCTCGAAAAGTGTGTCATATTAGACTTGTCAAGCGGGGCTAAAGTAGTATATTTAACCCCTAGGGAAAATATGAATACATATTTATGATTTACAAATCATTCAATTTAGACAAATAAAAATACTTCTATTAAATCCACCAATCACAAAACACTAATTTAACTCTTTAAAAAATATTTTTCACTTCTTATGCTCGAAAAGTGCATCATATTAGACTTGTCAAGCGTGCTAAAGTAGTACATTTAACCCCTAGGGAAAATATGAATACATATTTATGATTTACAAAACATTCAATTTAAACCAATGATAATACTTCACCTATTAAATCCACCAATCACAAAACACTAATTTAACTCTTAAAAAAATATTTGGTATTGGGTATTAACCAACCAGAATACAGCTTTACTAAAATCAACCAATCAGGAAACAGAATTAATTTCTCTAACGAGTCTAAAGATTACGTTTGTAGTAGTCCCTATTTCACAATAATTAAAAAAGCGATTAATTCGTTCGAGCAACGCTTTGAAGCGCTCAATGGAAGGTGAGTTAGCTTTTTTTGCGCGTGAATGTTGCGCGCGAACCGCGGTGTCTATGTTTTGTGTGTCAAAGCAGTTTAGAAAAAAACACATGCTGCCAAATTATATATAAGTTCGCCGTGGAATTTAATGTTAATTTTGGATGGTTAACCTTTGTTTATTTATTTTCTCGCAATCGAAGTGAAAAGTAGTGTATAACTCTGGTTTAAAAGCCATATTATAATATAACTCGAACTATTTTCCCGAACGAAGTGAGGAAACTGAAATCTTCTGGTAATACGGCTCATTTTAGACCCTTGTCGTACAATCAACTATTTTTTACCGAAAATTACACCCCAAGGGGAGAAATTCGTAATGGAAATTGATATGAACGTTTACGGACAAATTGGAGTAATTCATAATTGTCTTGTGTTCAACTAATGAGTTTATCAATATTTCTGTTTCGCGTTACATTTAAGAAAGAAAGAAAGAAAGAAAGAAAGAAAAAAATTATTCACAGACACAGAAGACACACATATTACAAAAAAAAAACAGCAACAGAAGAAAACAAACCACAACATGTGTGTCCCCGCGGCAGTGAGACGGACACTGGCGCAGCATTATGCTGAGGTGTCAGACACCTACAGCGCTGATTTTCAGCCAGTACCGTCGGTGACTCACGGACCGCCATACACTAAATAATATTTAATTTGTTCGCCATTTTTACACACTGGTTGAAACTTGTATTCGTAATCCCTCATAACCAGGCCCCATTGTCGAGCACAACGGACTAAAGACATTATACAGTTTGCTCGTTAAAAAAAAAGATAAAAAAGCTTCACATTTTTACAAGCGAACGAGTGAAAGAGCCAGAGTAATTACATTGCAACTGTACCACTGGCTCTTAACATATCTCTTCTAACTCTAATGGATCACTCGGATTTCAAACTACATCAACCCATATAAGGGCCATTTTCGTGTGAAGTCTATTGCGGAATAAGAGTTCTGGTAAGTAGTGAATAGGTTTGGCGTAGAGTGGCAAGGGTGTACCGGAAACGAGCCTCGTTCGCCACTTCCTGCCTGTGTGCTGAAGTTTACAACATTGAAGTATGCCTATAGTTAATTGCAGGCAAAATTAAAAGTAAATATGCACCGTACAATTTTAGATAATCAAATCGGGGCTCAAAACGAAATACAGAAAGTTGGTGACATGACATTGAAAGAAACAAAGTAAGAAAAAAATAAATAAAAAAAAAAATTGTGGACAATCTTACACAAATCAACCTGGTCCCAAACTAAGCTAAGCTTGTACTATTGGGTACTAGGCGACGATATACATACTTATATAGATAAATATATACTTAAATACATAGAAAACAACCAAGACCCACGAACAAATATTCGTGTTCATCACACAACGACGACGCAGAGATGTGCATGTCCTGTCGTTGCTTTTTAACGTACTCTTTAACCCAGCTTCCCCTCCTTACCTATCAGAAAGATTTAATTATATGGCTGATGGTAGTGGTCACCGTTTGCGGTCGAGTGCGAACCTCACTCTGGCTATACCGTCGCATAAGCACCGTGCCTTCTCCAAATCTTTCTCAGTGCGCGCCGTAAAATTGTGGAACAAGTTACCGTTGTCCTTAAGACAGTCCCAGTCTGTAGCATCATTCAGGAGCAAGTTGAAGGAATTTTGGTTATCCAATGACTTGTGAATTGCTTGGATACTATATTTATATGTATTATTTTATATTTTATTTAGATATATGTACATATATGTATATATATATATTTATATATTAGTAGTTATATATGTTTATTAATGTGTAGTTGTATATCTAGAATATTTATATAAATACATCTTTGTACACGTGTTGGTTTGTCTACAGTCTAGTTCCTATTCTTCACTCAATTGCTCAAAGGTTAACTGGAAGAGATCCCTTACAGGGATAAGTTCGCCTTTGTACATGATTGATCTGTTTTTTTTCTGTATAATTTATTTTTCACCTCAGTGGCTCAAACACGGCGGTTTTGCTGCTTGAAACCAGTGAGCAAAATGCAATTTTGCTGCGAGCGTGAAGAAAACTAACTTTTTAATTTTTCATATTGTAAGTTAGTCACAGGTCATCTTTTCATACTGCGGGTGTAATACAAACTTGGAACATTTAAACTTCATTTTCTCTGTCACTTTCACTCCGTTACAAAAGAGAGAGAGAGATAAACTATGTCGACTCGTCATTCGACTTCGAAACTTCGTAGTAGGCCCCTAAAAAGCGGGAACGAAAAACTCGTTCCGAAACAAAATAAAATTCGAACTCGTGTTAAAGTCGTATAAAAATATTAAACCTATATTAAATCTAATTATTATAATCGTATTAATATTTCATTATTCTTAAAATACAATGAAGAAATGCGATATTGATCGCGAACATTAATTATTATAAGTCTTTAGTTTTTTTCATACGGTGAACGAATATAAATTCATATACAGTTTCAGAACGCATTTTATATTCTTTAAAAAGTTAGCGCGATTGAACTTTTTAAATGTTATTCGTATTACGTTTTCTTGGATATAAAACATAACTTAAACTAAAAACTGTACTAAATATGAGTGAATAAATTGACGAAGCTGATGTTTTAACTCCTCAAGGGTTGAGAGATGCCGTCAAAGAGGCTGAACTGTGTTTTATGCCCGAAAAGTCTCGACAGAAGTATTTAAAGGGACACAAAATATTCAATAAATGACGATCGGATAAAGGAGTAACCATTACCTCGGAAAAAGTATAAGTAAGTAAGGTTATCCCATAACAAACAACCGAAAACCATGTGGAGCAATATTCGATGCCAAGCGACGATGAAGACGAAACACAATATACATATTGAAACGTACCCAAAACTAGTTGCATTTCTAAAACGGTTGTCAGTGGGCTTTTTCTTAACGTCGTATAAAGTGAATGTTATGGGAAAGAGTAATTGTAGTTAATGTTTGTTATTTCACATGTATTTGTTGTTTGATTTTTTTACATAAAAATGATTTGATTTATTTCTATGTGGCGTTTTATTCCATTGAGTTATATGTTCTCGCCGCTGAGGTGAAAAGTTGTATGTATCACACGAGAGCAAAGATATTTGCATCTCGTGTCTTTGAGTCCCTCGCTACGCTCAAGATTCTAATTTTGAATCACTCGCTACGCTCGTGATTCAATTATAGAATCTTTCGCTTGCTCGGGACTCAATATCAACACTTGCAGCAAAAATCTACTTTGCTCTCTTGTTGAACAAATAACTATTACTTGTCTTGTGTACAATAAAGTATTTACATACATACATACATACATACAAATAAATGCCGTGACCGGGATTCGAACCCGGGACCTCCAGCTTCGAAGGCAGGGTAGTGACCCTGCCTAGGCTTTAGCCTAGTTGCTAGTGACCAACTAGGCTAAAGCGCTCGTCAACGTCGTCATACGTTTATTTAACATCACAATTCAGCCGATTAAATAAAGAAACATTAATTTAAAAATAGAAGACGTTAAAACGGATCCCCAATCAGCATTAAGCCACGGCGAGACACAGCAAGCTGAGGCACTGATTTTCAGTGGGGACCTAACTTAAAACTAAGATAAGTGGCGACACAGACGTCAACGACAGATACTTATATTTTACATAAAAAAGTATTAGTAAAAAAGATCCATAACAAAATTGCATTTTTTTTTATTCTGTGGTAGGTATTAGAAAAAAAAAGTCCTCCCAAAAGATACGGGCGGCTGAATTACAAATAAAGGTGATTCTAGATAGAATATATTAGATTTAGATTTTTTTATATCATAATATAGAATTGCAATACTTACAAATTAAAGCTAGCTTAATCTATACGAATTTATATTATAATCGTCTATAATAAAATAAAATATTATTCAATTTCATAAAATGTCAAACTAGTGATTTTGAAATAATATTAATGTATCATTATATGTAGTCGAAATTTAATAAATGTCATCTGTGAAATGATTTTACCAAAATACATAGTTTAACAAAAGTGGTGAAAAATAAGTAAGTAATCCGATTCGTAAGCAGTTAAGTTATTTGTCGATTTTTTTTCATTAAATATTCGCTTGAAATATCGATTAGCGACATCCCAATCCCGTTTCTAATACGAGGGGGATGGCATTCTGATGTGATCTACCTCTCTCAAGTATCACATTCTAAAAACTCAGTCCATATGAAACTGGCCCATAAAAATTAGAAACATTCTAGGCTGTTTATAAATAACGTGCCTACACGTATTCTATTGCACATATATATTTCTATTGAAGTGTGCAATAAAGAGTATTTATGTCACACCTGGCCATAAAGTTGCAATTACTGCACGCTCCGCGCGCGGAAAATCCCACTTCCTGGCCATGGGGTGACATAAAATTTTGTACTTACCTCGGGCGGTAATTAAGAAAGCCTCAGATCGCATAATTATCGCCCTTTCCTTCGGCTCGGGCGTCAAATACCTGCGATCTGAGACATTCTTTGTTTTACCGCCCTTGGTAAGTAATGTACTATTGTATTGTATTGTGTTCTACGAAGGAATTGGTAACTTGTTGCCGTACAAATGAGAAAATGGCGGAGAACCTCCTAAGAAACTCATTTTTATTCACAACTCACCCGCTGGTCTGTGGCAGCGGAACGTGTAGCCATAAAAAGATTATAAACTGCCGAAGAATTATTACCACAGAACTGGTAATGAATATGTAAATGGGTGTATTCATTTTCATAATTTGGTCAAGACTTAAGGTTTATAGGAGGGAGGGAAGGATATTTTGAGCAAGATTGAAAAAAAAAATGTTTTATTGGTGTAAACAAAGGTATTATACACAGTACGAGGTCGCGGGTCTCCTTTTAAGTACTTAAATAAACTAGTCTTTCAAATAGTCACTATTCGTCCCGGTACCGCCGCACACCGGGTAGAGTCAGTCCGACCCAGGTCGGGCCTAGCTGGGTTTCTTGCTGGACTCTTCTCAGCTAGGCTAGGTTTAGTGAACCAGCGACAAAACTCCCAGTAGCTCGATTCCACCCACACCTCAGATTCGGTTGAAACCGCTCAACCAATCTCACTGGAGCGCAAACTCTTAGAGTATTCCAGTGTTCCAAACCACACGCGTGGTCGTGCCGGAGGTTTTCCCCTGGATTTTCCCCAGGCTACTCTCCAACCGCGCACTCCTATCGCTTTATTGGGCCCGGCCTATAAAGCCACAGTCAGGTTAAAAAAAAGTCTTTCAACGAACGGCTTACTAAATATAGGGAGGGTTTGAAATTAATATTTGGGATATTTTTGGTTTTATTTAAAAAACTTATTAATGTAATTTTACTCGTTGGGTAACTCACTTTCGATATCAATTTGAAGTTTTCTGGTATCTGCTATATTTACGGAATTATCGCCTGGCTATACTTTACCATTACACCCTGTATAGTCTAGTTATTAATACTTGAATTTGGTTATGCAAATTCAAGTGGTTACATTAAATCGCCAATTTAGAACATCAATAATAATCAAATAATTAATATTTTATTAATACAAAAGTATGTAATTATATTATTTCTCTGTCGTCAAAAAAGTAATTTATTGAATGATAACATTTCTTCATTAAAAATGATAAACTTATCAAGCTTAAGAGTTCTTATGCAGTTTGGGATTCCCAATATGCTTTTACGCATAAAGGCTGTTTGATATTCACTGCTAGAAATGTTATTTTGGTGTTGTAATCGAACAGGGTTTGCTTTGTTGGTTCACCAGCCTATAAAGTTCAAGATTCGCTTTCACAAAAGTTGCTACTTCAAATATATATTCATATGTTTTATTTCCGACCATACATATATTATATATTGTGTGTGTGGTGTACGTGGTGTGCGTAGTGTGCATGGGATAACCCTTGAATTTATTCTTTCCTTCCTCAACAACCGTTTACAGACGACGCAGATAGCCGGCGATGCGTCGGAGTCAGGGATCGGTGATCGATCGATTTGTGTAAAGTTTTATAATAAACTATCTACAAACGTGACTAATTTATCTATTAATAAATTCAAGACTTATGTAAAGCGTAAACTCATATCTAAAGCAAATTATAGCACAAAAGACTACATGACAAACACCGTGGGTATAATTGTGGTTGAAATACTAATTATATTTTAATAATTATGACATTACATCTTAATGACTATTTTCATAACTATGACATTAGATGTTGACGTTAAATTTTCCTCTTGACGTTCAGATTTTATTCTAGAAGCTGTCTAGATTATACTATTTTTTATGTTTTTATTTTACATATTGACGATCTTTTTGTGAATTTATTATACTCTCTTTCGACTTACATTGCAGTAATTCATGTCTTTTTTTTTAATTTCATATGCATCAATAAATTGCTCTGAATAATTAGATTCAATTTATGTAATATACAGGGTGTCCCACAGCTATGTTACATGGAGGGAAAGTATCTTGAATATTGTAGATGGAACATTTTACTGAAAGAAGACATTATTTGAATTTAAAAAACGATTTAAACTGCATTCACAGATATTTAAATAATTGTATGATTTAACCGGGGAATCGAACCCGTTACACGAGAAAAATAACTACCGTGTAGCTTTATCATATCGATCGAAAGGCTTCATCATAAGTATTATTTTTTGCTAAATAACATAGTGTCAGAAATAAAAGGAAGACCATGAATTTTAACATTTGATGTGAAATTTTCTCTTGTAACGGGTTCGATTCCCGGTTCGACCATAATATTATTTAAATATCTGTGAATATAGTTTAAATTATTTTTTAAATACAAATAATGTCTTTTTTCAGTAAAATGTTCCACCTACAATATTCAAGGTACTTTCCCTCCATGTGGCATAGCCGTGGGATGCCCTGTATAACTGATGACTATTTGAATAAAGAATATTTTGAGTTTGAGTTTTGAGTTTGATCTGTGCCGCAGGGATCTAAATATATATATTTAGATTAGGTTAGGTTAGGCCCGGTAGGGTAAAAGAGACAAACCAAATCGAGAGCGTTTGTAACGCGCAGAAAAACAGTAAACACGGTCCGATCCAATAAGCTTCTAAATGTTTAAGTTCCCAAAGTCATTTCGTGTTTTATGTTTGCACCACATTATATATTGACGCGTCACGTTGTCTGCGGTACCGTGTTGTCGACCTCGGGTGACCAGCCCTAACGACCGAAACTTAGATTTGTGAAGTCGCAACGCATTTATTATTTAGCTGACACGGTTCTGAGCCGGCGCTGCGTTGGTTGCTCTTTAGGTATGTTGTGTGTGAGTAACAGACCATGCGTTTAAGACTGGAGACGCTATTGATGTACTTACCCTTCTGCCAAAGCTATAGGAGAAAAATCTGCCACGTTATTAAAAACTACTTCATTTCATTGACCAGTTTTCTGTTACAAAAAAAATCTATGATATGTATTAAATTAGTGTACAAAGTAGGATTTCAAAATAGTACCTGAATCTAAAAAAAAAATATTAAAAATCTTATTATATGGTGTCCTGAATCTAATAAAAGAAATCTATAGGTAAAAATACTTGAAATGAAATGAAATGAGGTTTATTTGCGGAATATGCGTTACATTAGATGTTTACAATGATAATAAATATACAACACAGATCTTCATATTCTACTTGGTAAAGCATGCAAAATTTTAAATCTAAATTTCGTTTATATTGCTATTCAAACAAAATGAAGATATTCTAGCTTATACTACTTACTTACTATTGGCCTTGACATTAAAAAACTCCTTTATTGAGTATACTAACACTATTATAGAGTATACTTAAATATTAACATATTGCTATAAAGGTTGGGTAACACAGTGGTAAAAACGATTTTTCATACAAATGGTGAAACATCCAAGGACCACTGAGTTACTCGATTTATGGATATTAGCTATCTATCGGAAGTGATACTGCAATTAAACCTCTTTCTAAATAACAATACAAAAATATGAAGTGAGAGCTAAGTTGTATTCCAAAATCTGCATTAAAAAAAGGGTCTGAAAATTATGTACATGATAAAGTAGAATGGCCCACAGTAAGCCCCGCTTAAGAAGAATCTGAATGAACCTGGGAAAAATTGCGTTTTAAGCGTACGCGAGATTTTTCGATGTTTTTCTTCTTCAAATCACTCCAACTTCAGTGATAATGAGCAAATGAAATCTAGGTAGATACAAACAAATTAGCTGATCGCTCATTCAGGGTCGGTTGCACCAACATACGATCACAGGCCGGTCGTCGTCAAATATGGCGCCGGCAGCTGTCATCCCATAGAAACTTGTCAAACTTTCCATCCAATCAGATATTAACGAACACCGCTTAAGATTTTTTTTTATATTATAGGGGGCAAACGAGCAAACGCATCGCCTGATGGTAAGCAATTACCGTCGCCCATAAACACCTGCAACACCAGAGGAGTCGCAAGTGCGTTGCCGGCCTTTCAGAAAGGAATACGCTCTTTTCTTGAAGGTTTAAAGATCATATCGGTCCGGAAATACCGCAGGCGACAGTTCATTCCATAGTTTGGTTGTGCGAGGCAGGAAATTTCTTGAGAAACGCACAGTTTTGGACTGCCAACCATCTAAATGTAATGGTAGATTACAGACGGTTTGGTGCAACCCAGGGTGGCCTTTTTTATTTATCCCGCCTGCGGAACCCGCGCTGCGCGTCAGTTCGGATCCCTTTTATCTCGGCCATATTTCACCGGGAGTCAGCAAAAAGCGTAATATGCCGCTGAAATATCGCGCGGCCGTTTGATTGATTGTAAAATGTGACGGATGTTTATTGGAGGGCACGAGCGGTGGAATTGTATCGCGTTGCATTATGGGAGGTGCCCAGTGTTGCCAGATGCCGAAATACAAAAAGCGAGAGGTGCACTTCAAAAACGCGGATTCCTGAATTAAAACGCGGAAAATACATTCATTCTTTATTTATTTATTGAAAACACGTTTAAATGGCATTACAGTGAATAACTAATGCGCCATTAAAGTTAATTAAATTTGATACATTTAGGCTGGGTTTTATAAAGATCAGTTAGACCAAATGTCAGATCAAATTTCAGTAACTCAGTACATTTTTTGACATAACAAACCGACATAAGGTCTAACGGATCTTTATAAAACCGAGCCTTGAAAAGAAAAAAAGAAAGAAACATTTATTCACAGACACGGAAGACACACATATTACAAAAAAAAAACAACAGAAGAAAACAAACCACAACATGTGTGTCCTCGCGGCAGTGAAACGGACACTGGCTCAGCATTATGCTGAGGTGTCAGACACCTACAGCGCTGATTTTCAGCCAGTACCGTCGGTGACCGTCGGTCACTGCACTTAAAAACGCGGATTCCTGAATGAAAACGTGGAAAATACATTAATTGTTTATTTATTTATTGAAACACGTTTAAATGACATCACAGTGAATAACTAATGCACCATTAAAGTTAATTACATTTAAATTACATTTGATACATTTATAAGACTACATTTTTACAGTTGAACAACTATCATCCATCCTCTCACAAAACCTCAGACATTAATAATTTTCTGTTTATTATTTTTATGTTTCTAATTTAAAAAATGTGCTCTGCGCGACGGCGTAACACTTCCGTGAAAGTGCATGGACGACCCATCTGACGACATGCACTATTACGGAAGTTATAAATGAATGTTACTTGCAGTCATTCTAGCTAGTTCTAATCGTTCGATACTTTCCCTCGTATTCATAAAACTTAACAAACCTCTGCTAACTAAAATGTCTGTTGTCACTGTCTCACAAGCATATATGTCAAAGTAACAGATAAGGAAAAACGAACTTTAGCGGCTAGTTAACTAATATAGGTTTGATAGACGTTTATGAATAAGGGGGTTTGAATTTAACACCTTTTTCACTATATGCTCAGTGAACATTTCAAAAAGCTAACCTTAAGCCAACGCGGATAACGGGGACAGTGGCAAAAACGCGGAGGAAAAAAGCGGAAAAGCAGGGTATCTGGCAACACTGGATGGGGCTCAGTGGAATGTCAACTCGTTCATATTGGGATCAGGCCAAACGGGGAAGTGCCTTACAGTAAACCACAGCCATAATAACAGCGATATTGCTATGTAGGTACACGTATGCGGCATAGAAGACGGATACTGTATCCTCTCGTCAAAGGCGACTAAAAGGGGGTCTTCGGGGTCGTAGTTGGGGGTTACGATCGTCATAGAAACACATAAGTGGACTCTAGGGCGGCACTGGCGCGTTCCGTTAGGAGATCACAGAGCCGTCCGAAATGGTGATGGTAAGCGGCCACCGGCGCCTATAGACGACCGCAACTCCAAAGGAATCACGTACGCATTGCCGACCCTTTATAAAATTTGAGGATGCACTGTGTTGACAACAGAAGGGACAAATTTAGGTCCCTCCCTCTCAACACAGTGCATCCTCGGGAGCTCTGGCAACCTTGCTCACCTCCAGGAACACAACACTACATACTTGTATAGTAGATAATGTTATTATGGCTGTGTTCTTCTGCAAGGCGGTGGTACTTTCCCAGTTGGGCTACTCAAAATTCGAGCAAGATGACATTTTGCTGTGCCCTACATACCTACATCTCTTGTGTACATAAGGTCTTAAAGTATAAGTAGTGTTAGAAGCAACAGTTGCTCATTTCGAGCGTACAATTTTTAGCCTTAATACTATACAACACCGGTTGTATCCCTCCTATTGTACAAACCAAGTAGTTTATTTGAAATGAAATGAAATGAAATAATTTATTCACCAAGTGGGCCCCTCGGGCGCTTTTGAATGTCATACAATAGTACATACACAATATACAAATATTTAAAAACTGCTTCCATTTTACTAGAGATGTAAAAGGTCTCCTGTTATCTAAAAATGTTAAATATGACAAAAATAATGAGAAAAAAACTAAAATTAACCAAACAATAAGATACCAATATTATGGAGATGTAAAAAGTCTCCTAATGTCAAATAATAATATAAAAATTAAATAATGTCAGTCCTAAAATACTATTCCTCGCAATTAGGTGCAGCAGAGCAAGTTACCTATTGTGTCCATACAATTTTGTCATTAATGTAATCTTCTATTTTATAGTATGCTTTTTTTGCCAAGCATTTTTTAACAATCACTTTAAATTTATTAACTTCATATAAATAATCTAATCCAATACAATAAACCCTCACATCAAATATGGGTTAACAGCACGCTTGTGATCATTCTGGCTTGACTCTCAAAGGCTCATAATCAGGCAGGCCGTATGCCTGTTTTCCACCGTCGTAGTAAATAAAAAAACCAATATCTAGTTTCTCTGCACCTATTCGTCCCATATAATTTAACATGCGGATTTGCGAACTTTATGTTAAGCAGAACCCTTTTCACCGAGCCCTGTCATCCCATGGACTCCTAATTACCGCAGTAGAACACACATGGGCGGTTATTCCGGTCACGCGTCGCGAGATTATCATCGCCCGTAGCGCTGATGAACTTACAACAGCGAAATGCTTCATGGAGCCATTAAGTTATCAGTTAAAAAACGCTCATCTATTTAGGCGATTTTCTGATCGAATTGACACGTATTTTGACATTTTCTCAGTGTTACTATCTAGAACAGGACTATTGCGACTTAATGTCATTAATTTTAAATGTATTTTTAGGTTTTTTCATTAATAAATATCGTCTCAAACATCACTTCAAATCGACCATTTTCAAGCAAAAAACTGTGTTTTTCCGCTTAAATTCTAATACGGACAATAAAATCAAAAAATGGCTAGTTATACTATATAAAATCATGGTAACCTTTTATTTCTTTATTGGTATTATCAATACTTTTGTCATAATTTGAAATCAAAACATTTTAAAACTTATAAGGAGAAAAATGAATCCGACGCGTGCAACCCGTGTTGAAACGTCGGCAGAACTGTCATCTCAGCAAGTCCATACAGTATATTTTAATCATGGACTAAGAAAACTAGGTCTAACAATCCGAATCGTGACATGACCATACGTCACTGTCAGAGACACACTCACGCTTACGCCCGCATACGCGGGGTAATCACGCAACTTTTGTACTACCGTTAGGTAGATTTTAATGTCAAATTTTAATTGTCAACTCATACATTTATACTTCAAAATTGACAGTAAAATCTATCTACCGTTAGTACATAAAGTTACGAGGTCGTGTCACGCACTACTAACCGATGTACTGGATCGCCATACCTGGCGCAGTACATTATTGTATCATTATTTTAATTAAATAAAAATAAATAAATAAATATTAGAGGACAATCTTACACAAATCGAACTAGCCCCATAGTAAGCTCAAGAAGGCTTGTGTTATGTGTACTAGACGACGATATATTTAATAGATATAAATACTTAAATACATAGAAAACATCCAAGACTCAGAAACATATATTCATGCTCATCACACAAATATTTGCCCTGACCGGGATTCGAACCCAGGACCGTCAGCTTCACAGGCAGGTGCACTACCCGCTAGGCTAAACCGGTCGTCATTGTAAGCAAGCACTTGATAATTTAAGTTTATCCGCATCGCTGACCGTTTCTAGGTCAGAACATTCTGCACAAAGTTTCAAACATTCAGTGCAATGAAAAGAAATAGTAATTCCTTTGAATATCAGCCCTGGATATGCGCCAAGATCGTATAGAAATATTGCCCAGAGTATGTAGTAGAAATATTTTTAATGTTTGCCCAGTGCCCATATAAATATTAAAATTTAAAACTAGTTTTGTTTCCGCTCGTTATTTACATAAAGTTACAATTATTATGTCAAGGTATAATTAATTATGAATCTACTTTATGTTATTATGCTATAAACCTTAAAGTTTAATAATTTTTTGTCTACTCCAAGCCAGTAATTTCGTCCATTGGATGCTCCAGTTGTGGAATGAGCTCCCTGCCGAAGTTTTCCAGAGGGACCACAGTATAGATTTTATTATTTTCATGTTGACGTGTTATAGATATAGCTCAACATATTTTATTATGATTAGTGTACTTACTTTATTGCATTTTATCTTGACGCTTAGAGACCTTATACATCTCTAGCAAATCTCGATTGTTATTGGTTTCTTATTCTTGTTTTTGACATGTAACACTCCATTTAATTAATGATACTTTGATTATTGTATTATTTATATTTGATGTACCTAAATAGATTTTGACTTGTAAAAGTGCCCTTGAGGCCTATTTGCAGAATAAATGTTTTGATTTTGATTTTGATTTTGATAGGGTTCTTCATTAAAGGAGTATTATTTTAAACCATCGGCAGGGCACATGTGACACCCCTGGAATTGTGTACATAGGCTAACACGACCGCTTACCATCAGGAGGGCAGTACGCTTGTTTGACACTGACGTGGTATTAAAACAAAGTATAAATATAAGTGCAGTGCTTGACACCTTAGTGCCCAATAGACATCTATTAATCACCTCTTTCATCATGCCACAAGATTGAGAGTTCCATGTATTTAAAGATGAGGTGATAAATAGCTTCACGATTAAAAATCACGGTGATCTGCCTATAAAAACACTGTGACTTGTCACGAAGTTCCGTTATCACTGGAACAGTGGAACCGGTGTCTAAGTAATCACATCGTGTCGTGCACCGCCCATGACCGCTGTTACTGTGACTAGTTGTCACGAAGTAACAACATTACAAAATAACATAGATATTTCTTAACGTTGCGTTATCACTGGAACGATGAAACCTCGTTTTATGAAAAAGACACTGAGTGCGAGCAACAGATGCGCTGATAGCCGGTAAATATCCGATCAAGCTAATTGTTTAAATATTCCAACGAAATAATGTGATTAAATACAAAAATTAAGTTTTAAATATTTAGATGAATTGTTTTGAGCAAGATATTTATTATACACATTATTAGCAAATAATTATTATTTATAAGAAGGATCATTATAACTTTTATGACTGACGCTATAGGGCAGCGAGTAGATCAATGATATTAATCATAGTAATATTTCTTATATTACTTTTCATGTTATTAGTTTTTGTATGAGCATTTGAATATTAATAAAATACTATATACGATGTGCTGGACTGAACCTTTTGCCCAATCCTCACAATGGTCAATGATGGATCATCGCGGCATTCGAGGCCATCATCGTAGGGTTGTTTATTTTAAATAGCTTTAATTAAATTAACACTACCCCTTAAAACTGAATACCTCGATGAAACAAAATCAAAAATGTACGTAGGTATTCATATACTTTTCCAAAACTATAATTAATTAACCGCGTTTATTTTCAAGGCGTTAAGGGTGCTTGTTCATGTGATCGCTAATTCGCGACTGTCTTGTAACGCCCTAAATGTATATTGTGAAGTTAGGAGTAGAAGTAGCAGTTTTTCCAGTCACAGAGTAACATCAGTAACAGAAATATCAGTGACAGCGCCGGGAACGGTCGAAACGTAAATATCGTGATATGAAATAGCCGGAGTAACAAAGTCACGGTGACTTTCACTGTGATTTTTTTTGAACGGGAACAACATAAACGGTGATCGAAAAGTAACGCTTTTCCCCATGTCTACATGTATTGGGTCAGTGTCGAGCACAGAGATATTTATTTTATTTTTTATTTATTTAGTTTACGCCTTACAATGTCACTAGTAGGTCTGATAAAAGATAACGCCAATGTATTCAACAGGTTGTAGCCATAATTGCAAACTGTAACCCACTAGAAGCAGCTTTAATTCCTAACGTTATGACGCGTTTCTGTCGTCAAATGCCTAAAGCAGTCGCCTGCATGCCCCGCAATTGCTTGCTTTCACTGCAACGAACCAAGAGACAGAAAACTTACTGGATATGTCTGGGATATTAATTGCAGTAGAGCGTCCTCTTGGACCTGGGGCGTCCAATTGGTCTGCGTCCAAGGTATCGTTGGATCGACGAAGTCCCCGCCTCTGACTGGCAAAAAGCTGCCCAGGCCCCGTGTTACGGTCACGTTTATCGACAAACGATAAGTTAAAGCATCTGTCACTTTCTATCGAGTGGTAACAGAAATTTATTCGACCAACTAGGATCATTACAGCAATACAATTAAATTTACATTAAAATTAAAATAAAATAATCAAAAATTTCAATTAAAATTTCAAATTAAAATAAAGATTACAGTTGAAGGCAAATGAAAACAAATTACATAGGCATGTAGCTATTCACCCTCACAAGCGGACGCTACGTACTAGGATTTGTTTGCCATTACATGAATCTTATAAGAATGATTGCCATTACATGAATCATATAAGAATGATTCATGTAATGGCAATCAAATCTCTCCGCGAATGCCCTCAGGTGGGCTAGCACAACTTGCGGGCAAGTCATATCTCGCGCGACTCAGTGATTCCCGTCTCACTCGAACTGTGCGAATTAGAAAGAGGACGGTAGATTTTTCTCTACTCGCGTCGCGTGACAGCGGCAGTTGTGCTAGCCCCCCAGGATGCTATTGACGTCCTGGGGGTCTGTCGCCGATCCAGCGCAGCGTATTAAGTAAAGCTCAAGTACGAACCTCGCACGCTAGTTTAATGACATACATTGCGCGGTTTGATAGATCGGTTGAAATCATTACACCTGCGTAATCTGCAATGTGATGAAACTGGCACGGGAGTCTCGTACATGTGTAAATAGGGCTTTGGTCGACTTTCTGACATGTGGGGGCATCGGTGTATGTATAGTGTCAACTGTCAGTAGAGTCAGTACCGCTTCTTTACTGCGCGCCTACATTAAAATGTATACTGGCGTAGTAGTAGTAGTTTAGTAACTTTAGGTTTAGTAGCTTTCCTCAATCTCAACTCGTTCAATAACAATAAAATTTATGGAACGTTGCTTTTCGTTCCACTTTCTTTCTCTTGGGATTATTTAAGTTATCGACGATATCATTTTAAAATGTCAGGCTAAATATAATTTGTGTCGCTCTCACAATAACTCACTTCACTTAATTATCACCGTATTATAATCTTACATGTATAATATGTAATCAATGGATAACTGTTATTGGCCTCCTGCTATGTAATCAAACTCCTGTAAAATACATATCTACGGCTGTTGTTGTCCTGAATAAAATAAAATAAAAAATAAAATGGCATGAGATACGCGGAATCGGGCGATGCGAATGCAGTAATACAAGCGTACGGCCGCCATTAAGCGACAACAGGCTCTGTAAGATAATTGAATGTTGTATTTTTCCATCTTATAGCTGCGTTCCTAGGTTGTTAGTGATAAATTGGTAAATGTCTAGAATGCCTAAACCAGTGCCACATCTGGCGACTGGGATTGGCTATACATCCCCGGGCCTCGCAGCGACAAGGGAGATTGTTCCCGCAATCCGACTCCAATTGTAATTTCACAACGAATTTTGGGGCTTCTACTAACCTAGGAAAGACTGCTGAATACGGTATTTTACTTTTAGTCAAATCAACGCAACGATTACATCCAATATGGTCTACTGATAATGGAGCAATTGGACAACTTCCCTCCAATCCGCTCCACTAGTTTTTACCATAGATCAAATAATGAAACTGATTTCATCCACAGAGAGACACGTTCCCATAAGCTCGATTCCATTCACACCTCAGATTTGGTTGAAACCGCTCAACCAATCTCACTGGAGCGCAAACTCTTAGAGTATTACAGTGTTCCAAACCACACGCGTCGTCGTGTCGGAGATTGTCCCCTAACCGCGCACTCCTATCGCTTTATTGAGCCCGGCCTATAAAGCCACAGTCAGGTTAAAAAAACCCATAAATAGACATTAATATTAGGTAGGGTTGGTATTTATTAGTATTTACTGTTCCAGGATATTTTGTAATTTCTTTGCACGGTCACCTTACTCTGATATTTGTAAAGTCTACCTGTTAAATCTGTATTTTCGGTTCCCAAGATACAGGCTGTCTAGTTTGGGGCAGACGGATATCCTCATCTGATTTGAAATAATGCATGCTAATGGTAATTTAGTTTAAACTATATTGATGTAATGTGGTGTTATGGTAAATATAATAAAGAGAGCGCTCGTGGCCCAGTGAGGTATGCGAGGTTAAGCAACGGGCTAGTCAGTTCTTGGATGGGTGACCGCTTTGAGTGATTATTATTTAAGCGCTCCCGTGCTTTGGAAGGCCCGTTAAGCCGTTATCCCGGCCGCTGCCTATGATAGCAGTCGTTAAGCCAAGTTAGAGGCCTCCGGGCGGCTTGAGAACTTCTAACAGTCAAGTTGCCCACTCACTTGAAAAGGGAGGTTGAAGTTGCACCACGTTCGTAAGGAGCCCACCCTTAACCGACACGTGACCCCTGGGTGATGCTAAAAGTGCAACAAAACTGGCAACCGTATTGTCTTCTCGAAGATCTCACGGTTCGAAATAATTGCCAGAAATAATAATAAATGGTAAATAAAGTATTATTGGCGGATCTTTATAAAACCGAGCCCGACTCCATTGGATATTCGGCTTGAACACTAATGTAATTAGAGTTTAAATTACATACACACTATCCTAATTCGTATGTTTATAATATAAACTATATTAGGCACATTATCCAATAGGATAGGAGCATAATTTCAGTATCAAACTCAAACTACAATTGTTCACGTCAAAGACTACAATTATACTACTGTGGCGGGCACAGGTTGCGCGCGCACTCGCGCATGCCTGAACCGTCGGTCATGATTTTTGCACGTCAAATTATGACGGTTGTTTTATGTGTGTATTGAATTTAATTAAATGTTCGAATACTGAGAGTGCAACGTCGTCTTACATAATCACTGTTATATCGCGTTCTGCTTCTGTTACGCAAATGTATTGGAGTGCCGCGTGCGGTGGAATAAACAATTAATAATAATATCTTTGGACAATCTTACACAAATCAACCTAGTCCCAAACTAAGCAAAGCTTGTACTATGGGTACCAAGTGACGATAAACATACTTATATATAGATAAATAGATACTTAAATACATAGAAAACATCCAAGACTCAAGAACAAATATTCGTGTTCATCACACAAATACATGCCCTGACCGGGATTCGAACCCGGGACCTCCAGCTTCGAAGGCAGGGTCACTACCAACTAGGCTAAAGCGGTCGTCAAATTGACGCCAAACGACACGTTTCATTGCCGTCAACCTCCAACATTATACCGAACACCCGGTTCCTACACCACTGACCACAGGAAAAACTACTTAATGTTCAACACTTTCAACAGTATACGACCCTATATTTGTATGGCGTCCAAGGCGCGTGTCATTTATCTTGCCCTTTAATTAATAATCAAGTAGGCAGCTATCGTGAGATCAAGTACCCTCCCGCTGACGATCGAAAATATACTAAGGCTACTTCCTCGTTTTTCGGTGCGGTGTCGTGTCTGTAAAGCGGCAATTACACTTCGTCGTTCGCCGCATGCTGCATGCGGCGACCGCAAAAGAACACGTTAGTTGGCCGCATTCGGCGATCGTCAGCTGCCAACGCTTATAGGTAGGCGGACAGACTAATGTGAAGACGACGTTTGTCGACTTCGGCGACCGCAAAAGTGTAAAGAACACGTTAGTCGGCCGCATTCGGCGATCGACAGCTGCCAACGCTTATAGGTAGGCGGACAGTCTAATGTGAAGACGACGTTTGTTGACCTCGGCGACCGCAAAAGTGTAAAGAACACGTTAGTCGGCCGCATTCGGCGATCGACAGCTGCCAACGCTTATAGGTAGGCGGACAGACTAATGTGAAGACGACGTTTGTTGGCCTCGGCGACCGCAACAGTATAAAGAACACGTTAGTCGGCCCCATTCGGCGATCGACAGCTGCCAACGCTTATAGGTAAGCGGACAGACTAAGGTGAAGACGACGTTTGTTGGCCTCGGCGACCGCAAAAATGTAAAGAACACGTTACTTAGTCGGCCGCATTCGGCGATCGACAGCTGCCAACGCTTATAGGTAGGCGGACAGACTAATGTGAAGACGACGTTTGTTGGCCTCGGCGACCGCAAAAGTGTAAAGAACACGTTAGTCGGCCGCATTCGGCGATCGACAGCTGCCAACGCTTATAGGTAGACGGACAGACTAATGTGAAAACGACGTTTGTTGACCTAAGTAGTTTAAAATGAATTCGGCGACCGCATTAGGTGAACGACGAAGTGTAATTGCCGCTTTAAACTGGCAGGGTCCAACTGTCTGGCAATAGGTATAATGACACCAAATAATAAAATAAATAATTTCGAATTATCTCGAAAAAGGATCAAATTTTTAATCAAATTTAAGCAAATACAAATATACATGGTAAATATCCCGTTCCCCAAATCGTAATTCTAATGTAAATGACCATGTGAGCTTGAAATCTTATATTCTAACAGTCAAGTTGCCCACTCACTTGACTGGCCTAATTCCAATAAGGTCTGGTTTCCCCTCGGGTTGGAAGGTCAGATGGCAGTCGCTTCCGTCAAAACTAGTGCCTACGCCAAATCTTGGGATTAGGTAGCGAACACCGGGCATCCTTCATGATGCAACTGTACCGGGATAACGCTAGGATGATGATGATGACTGGTACTTTCATGTTTTCTTTTCGTACATTTTATTTCTGTGTGTTTCTCCTAAAATAAATTAATGAGTACTGCTCAGTTTTACTAACAATAAATTGACGAGTAAATCAATAAAATTCGATGGTAAAATCTCAGTAAAGTAAAAAATATCGCATTCAAGGTCCGCCCCGCTAAGTCAAGAAGCGGCCTAAATGAAACTCAAGTCAACGAATAGTTAGAAAACCAAGATAATGCTAAGTCTAAAGGCTTAGTTTACGTGTAACTTAATTTTAATGTACCTACGCAAATTTTCATTATCTTACGTTTGAGTTTCCAGCGAGTTTAAGGGAAATGTTTGAGGAACTCCTTTTCGGCCGGTTACTAGGGTAGCAGAGATTTGAGGAGGTAACCAGTCCCTTCATAGTCCCTATTCGTCCCGGTACCGCCGCACACCGGGTAGAGTCAGTCCGACCCAGGTCGGGCCTAGCTGAGTTTCTTGCTGGACTCTTCTCAGCTAGGCTAGGTTTAGTGAACCACCGACAAAACTCCCAGTAGCTCGATTCCACTCACACTTCAGATTCGATTGAAACCGCTCAACCAATCTCACTGGAGCGCAAATCCAGTATTCCAGTTTTCCAAACCGCACGCGTGGTCGTGTCGGAGGTTTTACCCTGGATTTTCCCCAGGCCACTCTCCAACCGCGCACTCCTATCGCTTTATTGGGCCCGGCCTATAAAGCTACAGTCAGGTTCAAAAAAAACAGGAGGTAACCAGATGCAAGTGATAAAGAATTATGAAAGCAATTTTGGTGGCTTCCAATTCGCATTTTGGCAATGTAAGCAAGCATACAGGGTTGTAATTTAGTGTACTGCTTGTGCATTTTCTCTTCTACGTGCATGTCTACCTATTATTATTCTACTTCCCTGTTTTATTCTGCGATTATAAATTAGATTTTTTTATACAACGCCGATCGCAAACAATCGTACGGTCCACGTGTGCCTTTACCATGTGTTTGCATGACTCACTAGCGACTGCGTAATTTGTATGGGCAAAAGTACAGCTCCTCTGGCGGTTGCGCAATAGAACTAAGAATAGGCATACTAAATCCTTTACGCAGTCGCTAGCGAGTACGGTCATGCAAACTCATGGTAAAGGCACTGATGGTAAGCGGACACCATAGGCTATAGACGCCCGCAAGTCCAGAGGAGTCACGTACGCATTGCTGAGATTTATAAAATTTGAGGATGCACAGTGTTGACAGCAAAAGGGACACATTCTCTCAACACAGTGCATTCTCCGGTAGGAGTCACAAAACCGCCCAAATTTCAAATAACCCGTTTAATAATAAATTAGACAAATTAATTAAAATCATAAAAATATGTGGTAAGTACTATAAGATACGCAATAATGTTGTATTTTTTAATTGGCCAAATGTAAATTGAAAGTTACTAATAGAATTCTCATGTTTCAATAATAAAGATGTTTTATGGCAGCGTATTTCCTTTTTTTCCATACAATCACTATGGAGCGTTTTCCTTCTGCTGTCAACACAGTGTATACTCAAATCTCATAAAGGATCGGCCACGCGCTCGTGCCTCCTTTGGAGTTGCGGGCGTCTATAGGCTGCTGTAGCCGCTTACCATCAGGTGCACCGTAAGCATATTTGCCACCGGCGTCGTATAAAATAATAATAATAATAAAGAGTATGATTAACAGGTGGCTGCATAATCCAAGCAAGAAGATTCACCACAAAATAATTAATTAAAACTACTAAACCCTTCTAAAGTTTAAGCAATCTTGCGGAGTCTGCGCGGGACAGATATGGAACGGCTTATCAAATAACCGCAGGGCTAACTAGTAAACTAATATACCCCTGGTTTATTAACTAATTCTTGAGAAAGTACCGGTTATCCGGCAGTCTGCAAGAAACAAAACTAATGGCGTAGGCAACATGAGAACTGGACGCGTGGTGCAAGGGACAAGAGCTTGGTTCCGCTCTGCTCCAGTGCTGCCGCGATGGAGCCTTTTCTGCCCATAAACTGCCAGGCACGTATCCAGAGGGGGGGATAGTTGGGATTTATCCCCCCCCCGAAATCGTTTTTAGCCGTCTGTTTACAGTGATTACAGCGATTTTTACACAGTTCACATGGTTGTTTCAATGTTTGTCCCCCCCCCCCGAACCAAAAAGCTGGATACGTGCCTGTATACTGCTATACTGCAGTAGATTGTATGAGTCGCGCCCAAAACACCGACAAAACAAAAAGCGGTGGACATGACGAGGAGCATGGTTTGCGGTGTTAGGGTCATCATCATCATATCGAAATGAAATGAAATGAATGAAATGAAATGAAATCATTTATTCTTCAATTTAGGCATGTTACATGCACTTATGAATGTCAAAAAACTACCACCGGTTCATAAAATAAACCTCTGCCTCGAGAAGAACCGGCGTAAGAAACTCGGCGAGGTGTCATTTTTTCAAAATAATAAACAATGTATATAAAATAACAGTAAAAATAGTACAAAATTCAAATGCTACAGTATAAACATACATACATATTTTTTAATATTAAGGACAAAATATTTCTGTGTTAGATTACTTGTGATATCACTGCCAAACATACCTATCCATGATGTAATCGTTTATCTTATAATACACTTTTGAAATAAGTGTCTGTTTCACGACAGATTTAAATTTAGAATCCGTAAGTTCAGTAATGTGTCTTGGAATTTTATTGTAGAATTTTATACAATTTCCCAAGAACGACTTTTTCGCCTTCACTAGTCTATAAAAAGTACTAGTCTATAAAAAGCCGAAAGACGTCCACTGCTGGACATAGGCGTCCCCCAAAGAGTGCCATAATGGCCGGTCCTGCGCCACCCGCATTCAGCGGACTCCCGCGACCTTTACCAGGTCATGAGTCCACCTTGAAAAGATGCGTTCATGGACGGCGACGGCACGCGTCTGGAGGGGCTACTCCGAAATTCGACATGCCGCCCCTTTCACTCGTATAGTGTATAAAACGGGAGTGAAAGGGACGGCACGATACGAAGTTCGGAGTACAAGCCGTGGTACGAGTATCATGCTTTTGACAAACGTACGCGCATTCTGCATAATATCACCTATGCGTAAATGCGACCTTAGTCCCTGACAGCGCTCGTCAGGCCGCCAGAGCACCTGCTAGGCCGGGCAGTGAATGTGTTTTTTTGTAGCTTATTGACTGTCCCACTGCTGGGCAAAGGTCTGAATGTGTTAGATGAACAAAAACTATCCAATATAAGATTTCAAGCTTACATGGTCATTTAATTAGAATTACGATTTGAAACGGTGGTGGTGGTAGTGACGGTGACACTGTGCGAAAAAAACCAGGAAGAGGGTAGATCGCTATGGTATGTGGGTAGACCACAACTAAAACTCGCAGCACGTCAGTTAATCCTTGACTGTTGCGCTTGCAACAGTGCCGAAATATCGGGAACTCAAAAATACAAATATACATGGTATACGTTATTTGAGCTGTGTTATTAAGAGCGGTCGTGTCGTCACCCATTATATATTAATTAGGTTAAGACTAGTATACATATTTTTTGGTTGTCCTGAAAATCAGCGCCACGACACATCAGTCGTGGCACATGCTGAGCGACAACCTTTTTGGTGTATACCCATTTCTAATTAGTATTCTTCTTTTTATCTGTATGTACACCAAATAAACGTTTTTTCTTTCTTTCTTTCTTTCAAATATCCCGTTTCAAATCGTAATTCTAATAAAAACTATCCAAACAATAACTCCGTCAAGCGCTCGTCGCTTCCCGCCCTGTAATTTATGGTCGTCCGCCGCCACGGTGACGCAGCAATTAGCTGGCTTAACGAAGGCTTGAAATAAATATCATTTAGTGATTAATGTCGCTAGATAATAATATGCTGATAATAATTCCTAGGGTGTTGGCTCGCGGCCGGGTATCTACGAGGGGACTTTATTATTTGTGTTTGTGGCGTTTTTCCGCTGGTGAGTTTTTGACCGAGCGAGCGAAGCGATCGAATTGTAAGTTTAGATTACAAGTAACTACCTCTTACTTCTAAATTCTTCTGTTCTCCTTCTTTGTCTTGTTCTAGCTTCGTTAGCGTATAAATCGTTAATCATTTTAGATGACAATTGCTATTAATACTAATAATATTAAAAAACATGAAAGTTTGTGCGGATGGATGTACGTTCCGCTTAATCTCAAAAACTACTGAACGGATCTCTATGAAACTTTCCAGTATTGTAGCTTAGACATCAGAATAGGATATAGGCTACCTTTTATCCGCGGGTAACACCGCAGGGCGCCGCTAGTATTTAATATATTATATGTAACTGCACATTAAACCTTTTTTGCCGCTGGCAATATAAATTGACATATATCTTAACATTTTCTCAGTGTTACTAACTAGAAAAGAACTATCGCGACCTAATGTCATAAATTTTTAATGTTTATTTTGGATTTTTCTTTAAGAAATATCGTTTCAAACATCACTCCAAATCGACCATTTTCAAGCTTAAAACTGTGTTTTTCCGCTTAAATTCTAATACGGACAATAAAATCAAAGAATGGCCTGTTACTATCTAAAACTTTAATAATATTATCGTGTCCTTTAATCACTTTAATGATATTATCAATGCTTTTGTCATAATTTGAAATCATAACATTATAAAACTTGTAAGGCCTTTTAACACCCGGTAAGATTACTTATGTACTGAAGGTATTCAAATGTGCGTTTACATAGCCGAGGTAATCAGAAAGTCGTTGCCATATCACGGGAAGGTTATGCCGGGACTTAACTAACCTTATCAAGAGCTGGGAGAAAGCCAACACACAGTCGCGACCCACAGATGCCTTAAGAAACCTTATAGAATAAATAAAAAAATTAGACCTTTCTTAATTAACAGAATGATCTTAACATTCCATTTTGTAGCTTAGAACATCATTTAGATAGTTTATGTAATTGTCTCCCGATAAGATACTATTTACATTTGTAATTGTCAACGGCTCACTACTAGTCACGGCTCCCTCCAAGGTTATCTCAACGCCAATCGGGGAGGCATAGAAAACAAGTAAAAGCAATTTTTAAAGAACAAACAGTATTTTATTTCTTTTGCAACTATTACGTTCAACAGTTCCAGAGAGAATGCTCAACCGACCCTTCCCGTTTCTCCACATGCTACTCGTTTTCCCGCTTAAACTTTTCTTTGTGATTGGTCTATCGACATCATCGACAGCCAATCACAACCCGCGAAATGCTGGCTTCTCATTGGTCGCCTAATTGGCGGCCAAAGATATGACAAATTCTACCAGTGTTGCCGGTAGATATATTATATGAAACTGCCAGCATATAAGTTTAAATTAAATAATGCAAAAGTGTTTTTATGTAAATAAACCCTAACACATTCAAGAGCCAAAATAACGAATACACTTTGTATCATCTTATGAATCTTATTATTTGTACTCACGTCTAAGTGATCCTCGCAGTAGTATTGTGTATAACACTGGAAATACTCCACATTGACTTCACGACACCACGTTTTCTTCCCGGATTTTAACTGTTCTAATGGTTGAGAGCTATTTTTGAATCATTTTTACATTTAGAAATAAAACATTTCATATATTTTTCCATATTTTAAGTGATTTTGGCACTAAACAAATCGAAAACACCGGTAACATTAATTTACGTCAGTGAAGGAAATGACAGTGACGGTTAAACACGACAGATCAAAACTATTTTAATGACCGTAGATTTTACATATTCAGCCAATGAGGATTTGAGGAAGGTCAAGTAAAGGTCACATGAAATATGTAGGTATTGAAATATTTTATTTTTATTTTATTTTATTTTTTAGGACAAATCTGACACAAATCGAACAAGCCCCACAGTAAGCTCAAGAATGCTTGTGTTATGGGTACTAGACGACGATATATTTAATAGATATAAATACTTAAATACATAGAAAACATCCTAGACTCAGAAACAAATATTCATGCTCATCACACAAATATTTGCCCTGACCGGGATTCGAACCCAGGACCGTCAGCTTCACAGGCAGGTGCACTACCCACTAGGCTAAACGGGTCGTCCAAAATCCCTCTAATCCAAAAAATATATATAAAAAATATCTCTAATCCTTGATTATTTTGCTGAAGCAATTGCCTGATATGGGTTGAAAACCTTCATATCTCGAAATGGAAATCCATTTCGAGATTGGTTTTCATTAATTAGCACTTTTGAAAAAATATGAACAATCCTAATCGAGATAGAATTCAGCGTCCACTTCGGTATTTCGCCTGCCTCAGCCCTTGATCACGAAAGCTAGTAAGCCAGTGCGTTCAGTATGAGATCCTGGAATCCCCCGCACTAGAGCGCAAAGGCGGTCACTGTGGAGTTTTTAGTGGATAAAATAGTATTGCAAAAAGAGGGGAGGCCTTTGCTGAGGCTAAAAAAAAAGTATTTTTGTTCATCTATTTTCATAATAATTCATATTACATGCCAATAGTTACATCAAAATATTAATTTGCTAAGTAAGTAAATGCTTGAGTCGTGCATAATAAATTCATTAAAGTTATAAAAAGTGTGCTCGATAAGCCATTTCTGTAGCGAGTTTCTATAACCCGCTATTATACGGTCGGGCCCATCACGTGGGTAAGTTTGGCAGATTTTGCCAATTTAGGTTAGTTACGCAGGAATTCTGCAAATTAAAAAATTCACTCTAGTAATGCAGCTGTTGACTATATAGCTGTGACCAAGACGGTGTCGTAGCCAATGCCCCAGATATCCAAGGAATGATGTGAAATAGAATTTAAAAGTAGGAAGTAGGAGCGATTTCGGTGAGCGCTGTGTGGGCTGCGGGTGAATACTGCTCGCTAACGATGTTGCAGCCCAACTATACTTTAGAGATTGATTTTGCTTACAATATAAACTTGCACGAGTACCATACCAACTTTACCAGTAGCCGAGATACTTGAAGCATACTTCTTTCAGTCAAACTTTTAAACTTTAGTACTTACGACATATCTTGTCAAGATGAGGCCGCTAACGAAATTGGAATTTTCAAAGTGAAAATTTGAAAAGTCAATCGCCATGGGATTTGAACCCACGATCACTGGAATCCACATCCAACATAAAATCGACCAATAAGGAAAGAATTCATTTTCCTTACGATTAAGTTTGTGGTGGTCCTTACTGCACAATAACTGGTCAAATTGGTCTACGCCATCGAGTGGCGTATGGTTGTTTAGATCTCGTTGAGTGCATAAATACTGTCTTTTTTGTTTATAAAAATATTGAAAAACAAAGGAATAAGAAGCCACTAATAATTAATAATTTCTAAGAATTAACATTCCCCCTTCAAAATTTCATTAAATGTTCATCCTAGCAAAAAAGTGTATAGAACCTTTTTTGTAGAGAATTTTATTTAAATTACTTATGTCTAGGAACATTTTTTGTTGTCGGTTACCGTTTACGAGTTATTTACGAAAAACCGAAAAATGGGACATTCAAACCCCCCTCCCCCGACTAGGGGGCTATGGGGCGGGGACTTTTGATGTTACCTAACGTGACGACCGCTTTAGCCTAGTTGGTAGTGACCCTGCCTTCGAAGCTGGAGGTCCCGGGTTCGAATCCCGGTCAGGGCATTTATTTGTGCGATGAACACTGGCTGATGATGATGAACACGAATATTTGTTCCTGAGTCTTGGATGTTTTCTATATATTTAAGTATACATTTATCTATATAAGTATGTATATCGTCACCTAGTACCCATAGTATAAGCTTTGCTTAGTTTGGGACCAGGTTGAATTGTGTAAGATGGTCCACAAATATATAAAAAAAAAACTAGTCCAAACAAAGTTACGAAGCTAAAAATTGTATTCCAAGCATTTCCCTTCTTTCGTTGCATATGGCCTACTATGTCTCAAAAATGAGTGAACGTAGTACTAATACAATCGATAACCACGAAGACACATGCGGTTGCAGTCCACAATTTCGATAGTCGGGGTGTTCTCGTATATCCCTGGTGGACATTCAATTTCAATTTATTTTGCAACCATGTACATACAGTAAACACATGCAACTTAATGCTAGGTAAACGTACAAGTACACTCTTCTCATTTGATTTTATTTTTTAGACTGACGCTCAGAGACCTTATACATCTCTGAGAATATTTATTTATTAGATTTTATTATTTTCATGTTGACGTGTTATAGATATAGCTCAAAATATTTTATTATGATTAGTGTACCTACTTTATTACCTTTTATCTTGACGCTTAGAGACCTTATACATCTCTAAAAAATCTCGATTGTTATTAGTTTCTTAGTCTTATTTTTGACATGTAACACTACATTTAATTAATGATACTTTGATTATTGTATTATTTTTATTTGATGTACCTAGATAGATTTTGACTTGTAAAAGTGCCCTTGAGGCCTATTTACAGAATAAATGTTTTGATTTTGATTTTGAGTACATACAGGACCCTGTTAGGGCGCAGCAAATAAGTAATCACGATTTAAGTTTAATTAAAATTCGCAACATTCGGTAAAAAAAAGAAAGAATTTCATAAAATAATTTGATAGTACAATTTCGTAAAATAATTCGATAAAAATAAATTGGTAAAAAAAATGTTATAAAATGAATTAGTTAAGTGACAATATTGCAACTAGTATTGTAACTATGAATTCGTCGCACTTGCGGTAGAGACTTTGAGTCCATGGTCGTCCGACACCAAAACATACATAAAGAGGTGTCGGCACGACTAATAGGCGTCTCAGGCGACCACAGGGCTGGCTCCTTTGCCCAGCGGCTAAGTCTGGCGGTGCAAAGCGGCAATGCCGCCAGCGTCCTAGGGACCATGCCTCAAGCGGGTGAACTGGGTGGGGTATTTTATATATAGATAGGTAGTTAATGTTTCTTTTAATTATAGATGTGTCATATCTAGTGTAACTGACATGTGTAAAAAAGGTAAGATTACATTATTAAAGGAAGTAGGCTGTTTGTCTGGCTGGAAAATATTAACTAGTAATTATTATTGTATATGATTTAATAATTCGTTGAATAATTGCACTACAGATTATTTGACTAGAGATAAAGGTAGACCTGCGTAGTTCACCCACACACCCTACATTCACCCTAAGCCTAGTCACAGTCGCAGTATTCTCATCGTTTACCTACATTGTGCTTCACATTTAAACTGTTACCAAAAACCCGCTCCCTCCAGATCAGTTCAACCCTCAACTTTCCATACTTTCGGGCCGTAATCCAAAACTAACAAACATACATTCTTAACTTGCCGCGTGCTACCCGCATACATCTTTAATACGGCCTGCGTTTTAACTTCGGTAAAACCTATCCAAATCGATTTTAGTAAAGTTCACGTCTTCTGTAGAGCTGTGGGCGTTCGTGCGGAGCGCTACGGTCGTTCAATCGGTCAAAGTAGTTCAGTTTGTAAGGTCTTTTAAACGTTCTTCAGGCCTATCAATTTGTCACTAACCACCTAAATTCGCAGCTATAAGATGGAAATAAATAGAAACCATTCAGTTCGGGCACATTGCTCGCAGAACTGACGGTCGATGGGGCCAGAAACTGCTTGAGTGGCGTCCACGCACCGGAAGACGAGCTGTCGGTAGGCCCCCGATGAGGTGGAGTGATGACCTAGTGAAGGTCGCGGGAATCCGGTGGAAACGAACGGCACAGGACCGGTCTAAATGGCGAGCCTTGGGGGAGGCCTATGCTCTGCAGTGGACATCTTTCGGCTGAAATGATGATGATGATTCAGTTCGTTGGTAGAACGCCACAGTACAGTGCTATTTGTCACGTTCGTACCGCGCTCTGAGGGTAGAAAAGTGCGAATGCAAAGCGTAGTATTTATCCCTCTTTATGGCATCCGAGTAACAGAGCGATAGTTTTCGGTTCGCCTTAGGCCCTCTGCGTTGCTGTGTTCATGCTCCAGTGCCCGACTCATCTAAAACTACTGATCTAAAATACCTAGGAACAGATTCAACTATAGTTCCTTTCGATAGGCGATAGGATTACCGTCACCTTACAGAAGTCGATGAACTTGTGGCTCAACTGCAGATAGTTGTAGTACTTACCAATAGGCCGTAAGCTCGGTAAGCTTGCTTAAGACTATTGCATACCTATCGAGAACAGGCATTTCGGAATATTCTTTCCATTTCACCCGTCGGGGTCTTGCGCCCTCATCATGCAGTGATTCGTCGCTATCGGTCTATTAGCGTCTAATTTGTCGCAGAATTAGTGCTTCGAGCGCCTACGCTTTCCAACCCTTAAACCTGTATCAAATGAGACAATGTTGGTTCCACTCACACCTCAGATTCGGTTGAAACCGCTCAACCAATCTCACTGGAGCGCAAACTCTTAGAGTATTCCAGTGTTCCAAACCACACGCGTGGTCGTGCCGAAGGTTTTCCCCTGGATTTTCCCCAGGCTACTCTCCAACCGCGCACTCCTATCGCTTTATTGGGCCCGGCCTATAAGCCACAGTCAGGCTCAAAAAAAAAGACAACGTTGGCCTTGATCGATTCCTTATATCCTTAACTAGGTTTATATGTTTTGCTTTTTTGGTGTTTTTTTCTCATTTATGAAATAATAGCAAAAAACCTAGAGGAAGTTTCCGAGTCAAACGAACGAATCTTTAAGGGTCCATATTTTCACTTGTACACAAATTTTCCCAAAAATCAAAACCTAGCATTTAATGATATCTCCGAGTTCCCGAGTTCATATAACCTAGACGTTTTTAAGGCACGAGTGAATAGGCATCTTTTGGGTGAGCTCGTTTCACCGTCGGCCTCGTCTTTGCCCCCTGGCTAAATGCTGGCAAAGAGCAATCCCATTTAAAAAAAAAAAAAGAAAAAAAAATACCTACAATATTTTCAAAAATCATGTAAATCGGTTCAGGATTAGGGGGTGAAAAACGTTGCTGCTATTTGTAAGAAAAAAACTGCTACAAATCCTCACATCATCGTCGCTCCAAGCTCCAAATGGCTACCTATAGTTCAAAATTCAAAATTATCTTTATTGCCAGATTATGGTAAATTCACAATGATGAAGATGTTTGGTACAGTTTTTTGTTATGCGCGCATAATCTACTCATAAGAGCATGCAATAGTTCCTTTAAATACAGTTAAAAATAATATAATCTACATCACAAAGTACAAAATGAAATAGGTAATTATTGTTGGCGAGTATATTAAGTTATTTCATTAATTATTTCGGTCATGTCAGGTCAAATTTTACATTTTTAGAGATAAATTATTAAATATGTCATGAAAATTAAAATTAATAGTTCATAGTTCTTGGTTGTGCATTCCAATAGTTCCTAACTCCTCACGCCTAGTCTTGGCTCGTAGCCAGCCATACATACCTACCTTTAAAATGCATCCCTATTAGCCCCGGCCTCCCTGGAAATCTCAAGGCGCGGTAGAGAGCATAAACTAACCAGTTTATATATCTGAGGAGCATTAGCTAATGCAGGCCGAGCGATACCTACAGATTCTATCGTGTGTTACCGGCGCGCGGGCATTTATTGAAACTGATAATAGCCATTCTACATTTTCATGACCAGTTTTCTATTACAAAAAATAATTTACAGTAAATAATTTACTACTGAATCCCAAAAAGACAAAATGCATCAGATTCTCTACTTGCCGCCAAAGTCAACAATATCATACACCAAACTTGATTCTGGGAGGCCATACACTGGACTTTTCAGATAATACAGTGTTTCTTGGTTTGACTGTTGACTCCAAATTGCAGTGGGGTTCGCACTTAGCTACGTTGAGTAATAAATTGTGTTCTGCTGCTTATGCTGTGAGAAAGATTAGGCAGCTAACAAATATAGACACAGCTAAATTAGTATACTACAGCTACTTCCATAGTCTCATGTCTTACGGCATCCTAGTTTGGGGAAAATCTGCCAATGTAGATAGCATATTTGTTTTACAAAAGCGGGCTATTCGTGCAATTTACAATCTGAAGCCGAGAACGTCATTGAGAGATCTATTTAGAAAGGTCAACATCATAACTCTACCGTCACTATATATCTATGAAGTTATTATGTATGCCAGAAGATACTATGAACATCTCCCGAAAAACAGTGACATACACACATTTAATACCAGAAGCAAGGATAAACTTGCTGTTCGTCGCTTGCGAATTGCCAAAGCTCGGAAATCATTTATTGGACAGGCAGTACATTTCTATAACAAAATCCCTAAGAATATAATTGACTTACCAGATCATACATTTAAAAAACTTGTAAAACTGAAATTAACTGAAAAATCTTTTTATAACGTGTCGGAATATCTAACAGAAAAAGATGTATGGAATAACTGTAATTTTTAAGTTGACTAATTAGCTATTATCAATAGTTTTAAGTTGAAAATGTGCAATAATTGACGGACATAAGTGTATCAATGTATACCTACATGGCAAATAAATTGAATTGAATTGAATTGAAAAAATCTATGAATTATTGAATTAGTGTACAAAAATAGGATTTCATAATAGTGCCTGAACCGAATAACAGGAATTTATAGGTAAAAATACTTAAATATTAGCATATTGCTGTAGAAGATGGGTAACACAGTGGTAAAAACCATTTTTTCATACACATGGTGAGACATCCAAGGACCACTGAGTTACTCGATTTATGGATATTAGCTCTGGTTCGTTAATTACCAAAACTATCGGAAGTGATACTGCAATTAAACCTCTTTCTAAATAACTATAAAAAAATTTAAACCAAGGGCCAAGTATTCCAAAATCTGCATTTAAAAAAAAAGTGTCTTAAAATTATGTACATGAAAAAGTAGAATGGCCCAATAATATGTTCCATTAACAATTATTTCTATGTATTAGCAAATCATAATTATGTGCTATCATTAGCCAGGCTCCAGTTGATATTGTATTTATTTTCGTATATGTGTTATGCAAGCGCTCCAAAATTTCAAAAAACGTTAAGACTCGCTGTTTTTGACGTGCCAAATGATGATTTATAATTTCCTACACGAGTAGGATATTATTTCTCGGTTTTGTGGGTTTTTCTTTATACAACGCCGGTGGCAAACAAGCGTACGGACCACCTGATGGTAAGCGGCCACCGCAGCCTATAGACGCCCGCAACTATAAAGGAGTCACGTGCGCGTTGCCGACCCTTTATAAGATTTGAGGATGCACTGTGTTGACAGCAGAAGGAACACATTTAGGTCCCTCGCTCTCAACACAGTGCATCCTCGGGAGTTCTGGCAACCTTGCTCACCTCCAGGAACACAACACTACATACTTGTATAGTAGATAATGTAATTATGGCTGTGGTCTTCTGCAAGGTACTTCGCCAGTAGGGCTGCTCCAAATTCGAGCAAGATGACATTTTGCTGTGCCTTGTATCTCTTGGTAGGTACAGTCGCCATCAGATAAATCGGAGCGAACGAGGTGCTCACAAATATCTGAACACGACTCTATTGTCAAGGCGTTAAAGTGCATGTTCAGACATTTGACAGTTTCAGACCCTGAAGAGTACAGATATATTTGATGGCGATTGTACAGGAAATAAATACAAGTGAGGTCATTCGCGTAAAAAAAAAATCTTCTACTTTTTCCTAATCAGAACATGATACCGAATATGCCCTTAAAACGGATCCTCTCTAGTGTTGTTACACCCTGTATGTATAAAGAATGATCAACAGCGTAAGCATGCGCTAGCCGCTTATTTAACCTCCTGGGGTTCAAAGTGATAATACTAGGACAAAATCAGTTTGCAGTGAAAGCCCAAGTATTTTAACAGAGAGTTGGAGCAATGACCCACTGTGATAGTACTAGAACAAAATATACGGTTAACCAGATATGAACAATTTTTGGTCCGGGCGTTCAGTACTTTATTAATTAGTTCTAATATGAGGACATTGGGTCTTCCTCGGAAGTACCGTCTTCGAAATTGGGTCGTAGGAGGTTATAAGGCCCAGCCTTATCACTACATCACTACATAGTATAAAACAAAGTCGCTTTCTCTGTCCCTATGTCCCTATATCCCTATGTATGCTTAAATCTTTAAAAGTACGCAACGGATTTTGATGCGGTTTTTTATAATAGATAGAGTGATTGAAGAGGAAGGTTTATATGTATAATATTTCTGTAGTGTATTTAGTATCAGCATTGCACCCGTCGTGACAGACTGGTGGCCACTTAGTGGTAAAAGGAGCGTCGGGCGTCCACCGGCTCGATGGGTCGACGATATTAGGAAGATCGCGGGTCACTCTTGGATGAGACTGGCTCAGGACCGGGACGAGTGGCGTACTCGAAGAGAGGCCTATGCTGGCGCTGGGCGATTACAGGCTGAAGCTGATGATGATGATGATTGCACCCGTGCGAAGCCGGGGCGGGTCGCTAGTTATTCTATAAAGCCGAATTTGTCGCGATTGTTTCAATTATCTAAGCGGCCTGTTTCGATTAGTTGCAAACTTACCTCCGTTTGATCCCTTGGGCCGGACCTGACCTTTGCCACAGGTATCACCAGCCAGTATTCCCAAAACTTTGCTCTGACCGCCTGCGTCCAGTATAACTTGACTTGTGTTACCAGTTTTGTGAGAATTTTACAAGTCTAAAGGCAGAGGTGGGCGTTAACTCTAATCCGTTAATTTTAATTAACGAAGTAACCATCGGACATCGGATTAACTTTTAAGTTAACTTGCAAAATTGTTAACGGACTCATTAACTTCCGCTAACTGTCCAAAGTTCCGTTAATCCGTTAAATAAGTACCTATTTTATCAAAGGAATACCGCGCCGCGAATTAAAGGAACACCGCACCGCCGTGCCGTGAAAAACAGGTTCTGACAAGTCCGTTCGTAATAATCCGCTCCCATGGTTGTCACGATTTGAACTATCCTGTATGTTTTCTTAAATTTTAAATTAATATTTTGTAATGTAAAAGTGCCCTTGTGGCCTGTTTACAGAATAAATGATTTTGATTTTCTGACGTACGAGTATGTAGCCCAGGCTGATTCTACTAATTCCCTTAAGTATATATAAGATCTCCCAATAACTCTATTAGGCAGACACTCGTCTTACAAGTTGACCGGCAAGGCTAAGCGAAGAGAAAACCCTCGCTAAGCGTAGGACCGAAGGCCCGAAGCGTCCCATCAGTCACCCTCCTCCCTCTTTCACAAGCAAGTTGGTTTTAATGTATTTTTTGCATTTTTCATTAAGAATTATCGTTTTAAACATCACTCCAAATCGACCATTTTAAGCTGAAAACTTGTTTTTTCGGCTTAAATTCTACTACACACAATAAATCCGAAAAATATGTTACTATCTAAAACTTTAATAAAATCATCGTAGCCTTTAATCAGTTTATTGGTATTATCAATACTATTGTCATAATTTGAAATCGAAACATTTTAAAACTTATAAGCCCTCTTAACACAGAAGTGAGGGTAAAGTTGAGCCCTGAGCCCTTCATTATGAGAAATACGACGGACGACCGGTTTAGCCTAGTGGGTAGTGCACCTGCCTGTGAAGCTGACGGTCCTGGGTTCGAATCCCGGTCAGGGCAAATATTTGTGTGATGAGCATGAATATTTGTTTCTGAGTCTTGGATGTTTTCTATGTATTTAAGTATTTATATCTATTAAATATATCGTCGTCTAGTACCCATAACACAAGCCTTCTTGAGCTTACTGTGGGGCTAGTTCGATTTGTGTAAGATTGTCCTCTAATATTTATTTATTTTATTTAATATAAACGTAGGCGTAAAATAAAACTAGATTTTTCGCTGTAAATCAATTTATTTGGACATTTACATTTGAATAGGAAGAACGTTAACTGCTCCTGTTAAGCTGCTTTTGCACCAAAATCTACGTTTCCATAAGTAACAGCTCCGTAGCTAGACCGGATTGTACTCAGACTAACAACTAACCAGACTGCATATAGTTGTTATTTATGCTGGTCGTTTTTTTACTGTTACTGAATTTTAAATCTTCTAGCATGCGAAATTAAGACGCTTTTTGTACGGGTTACTTTAACACAACTCGAACACAATTCTTAACCAGGGCTCGGAAACCGGTTTCGTCTTCATACAATTAACCGGTTAAAAATTTCGGTTAATTGCGTTTTACGATATTATTTCGTACTTTAAATCATTTATATCATAGATGAAGGTTAACAAAAACAAATCTTTAAACAAAAATGGAGATATGACAAATACTTTAAGAGATATTTCAAAAATAGTAAAAACCGGTTCCGATCCCTGTTCTTAACTAATTCAATAAGAATGGGAAAACAACTATGCAACTAAATAGATAGGATGTTGACTCCAAACAAGAAAATCAATAAAATTATTAATCCAATGACGGATTAATAAAAGCAAAACTCAAAAGATAATTACAAGTAGACCCCGTTATCTTATCGCACAGAAATTATTTTTTTAGTAGAGCGTGAATGCTTTTTTGTCGACTATCTAAATGTCGATACTGTATGTCACTGATAATTTCAAAGAGGTGTCACTAGATACTACTTATTACTTTTGTATAAAAATATATATAATAATAAACGAACACATAAAAGTCTAGGTTGTTCGTTAGGATTTATCATAGTTTTTCCACAATTACAATAAACTTTACACAATTGTACAACGTCAGTGTAACTATGGGTTATATAAAGATTTTCGTGATGACAAGTTCCACATTGGGCAGCAACTGTAAATCCTGCTGCATATACATGCGAAGGACGCACTGACCAGCCCCACACAATTTCAAATAACAATTGCCTTTTAAAAGCTGCTGGTGATGGTAATACAAAAAGTTTTCATTAAAATTGAGCATACACTTAAAAGGCGAAAATTCAATTGCATTATATGAACATCGATATCAAGAAAGTCGATAAAAAAAAAATTCACGCTCTACTGAAAAACAATTTCAGTGCGACAAGATAAAGGGGTCTAATTATAAGTCTTCAAAGTCTTAAGGGGGGGCATATTCTGTCACTTTTCCGCAAAACGCACCTTTGTATTGGAACGATCGTCACTACACTACGGCGCTCAAAGTCGCTGATCTCTCGCGCTTTCTCTCTCTAACCAGCAACATTAAGGCAAGGCCCATTCAGAGATCTGACGAAAATACTGAAGTTTGAGCTCCAGTGTGAAGAAATAATGAAGAATAATGTTACACAAAAATTACTGTGGACTGAAAAAGAAACAAAGAAATGAAATAACCGAACATAATAAATGCCTTATACCTCTGTCATAAAATCCTATATATCATCGTAAATATAAACGTTCATGCTGCAGATTTCGTAATTATCAACAGTAGCGTTGTTTTTTTTTTTACAAAAAGGATAGCTCTTTTATTGTTCTAATGTAATCGGACATATTTTTCATAAATGATCCAGTATCCAGTGTTCCAAAAATTACGCGCAGAGCTTCCGAAAAGAGCGGGATGGTTAAATACAAACTCACGCGTGTTAGAGGGGGTTATTGGCGCTGGATTGGCCTTGCCTTAAAACGCCCGTTATTTTTTGAGATATTTAGGGTTTTGATCATTTGGCATATTTTTTGCCATGTTTCTTTTGGAGTAGTTAATTTTTGAGTTGACAACCCTATTGAATTCATGTGCCATATGGTGCTCGGGGTTCGCTTTGACACCTATTCCCATGGCGTAGGAACTAGTTTTACGAACGAAAGCTTTTTTGACGTGATAACGTCTTATAAATCGATGAACGGATGCCAACACGAAAAAGTGTGACGTAATGTATGACTAACATCAGCCCTGTGCAGCGAATTTCTATAAAAAAAATATTGGATTTTGAACCTTATTGTTCGAAAGGTAAGATAGCTTTTTGAACGAATTACTTTGATGCAACGCAGCCAACTGAATGATTTCATGTTATACCAAAACAGTTGACGGTCAAACCGGTTTCTGTCCTCAAAGGGTAAAGGCGTAAGCGCCCGGAAATTTATTTTTATAAATATTTTCTGATGACGTTATCACGTAAAATTATCGCCAGTGAACCGACTTTACAGACAACCACTTTTTTTTAAATCTCACTGTGCCCAATAAAGCGATAGGAGTGCGCGGTTGGAAAGTAGCCTGGGGAAAATCTAGAGGATACCTCCGACACGACCATGCGGGCGGTTTAAACACTGGAATACTCTAAGAGTTTGCGCTCCAGTGAGATTGGTTGAGCGGTTTCAACCGAATCTGAAGTGTGAACGAAAGCGACTGCCATCTCGTTCGGTAGTATATTTGATGTCGAATCTGCTTAGTCTGTTTCATATGAAAAAAATGCTGCACAAACTCTGGTGTAAAAGCAACTTAGGCAACCGCTACTAGGATAGCATGGAATGTTGCATTAAAATTCTATCGACGAATTTCAAATACGCTTTAGTCTCAAAGTTCATTGAAAATCGCACCATGTATCGTAATAAATAAGGCTTCAATTGCAGTACTGTGTTATTTGAACATAATATTTTGAAAATTATCGACACAATTACATGTCTAAAAGCAAGCCCGACCTAATAGAGTATATCAAATGCAATCTTAATAAATGTTACCTACCTATTTTATTATAATTTTGATATTTTTGGGAGCTTGTTTTCAAAGACGAATCATAATATAACTATGTAAAAAATATAGTAATGAATTTACAGCTTACTTTATTTTAGGCGATTCATACATCACTGATTATTCGGTTTTTTAATCTATCTACACTCCCTCCATAACGTCTGAATGGGACGCAGCAAGTTGGGGCGAGATGCACAACCTCCCTCTCGCTCCAACATGTAGGCCTCTCGTCAGCCACTGAATTAGGATGATGTAATAAGCCCATAAACAGGTAAGATCTATTAATGCATTAATTAATCCAAGGCTTAGATAGATCTTAAATGATTTAGTGCGTAGATAATTTTCTACTTCCATTGATTTTTTTTTTATAAAACAGAACCTTGGCACTTCTATACATGTAACCAATTTAATAAATTTACATATTATACAGTGAACTGCTTAAAATTATTAAGCGAAGTTACTTCTACCCTCTCAATGCCATCGATGCTTAAACTGGCCACAACAAAATGGATCACGACTTTAAGGTCGAATATCGCTCGACATGTTTCAAACCGGTATAGAGTTCTCAATCATGAGCGGTCACACTGGCAACACGTTTAGCATTGCGTGACCGTGCCAGACAGCTCGGCTGCTCGGCACGAGTGGCGGCGACGGAGAAGAGAATACGAGTTTGAAATATGTCGAGCGATATTCGGCTCTAAAGACGTAGGTATCAAGTTTCATTATAGTGCTTGGTTGCTATGCTACCTCGATATTATGTCCCGTGTTCTTAAAGGTCATTAAGGCTTAGGTCAAATCAATTGACGCTATATTATAGTACCATATCCATATCATTAGATTTACGATCAACATTGCATATAATGTAAAATGCGACTCCAACAATAATGAAATATAGTTTTAAATGAGATATACAGGGCGTCCCACGGCTATGCCACATGGAGGAAAAGTACCTTGAATATTGTAGATGGAACATTTTACTGAAAGAAGACATTATTTTAATTTTAAAAACAATTTAAACTGCATTCACAGATATTTAAATAATAATTAAACCGTGAACCGGGAATCGAACCCGTCACACAAGAAAAATAATTACCCTGTAGCTTTATCATACCAATCGAAAGGCTTCATCATATGGATTATTTTTTGCTAAATAACATAGTATCATAAATAAAAGGAAGACCATGAATTTTAACATTTTTAATACAAAATTAATCAATTGATCGCGTGTAAAGGGTTCGATTCCCGGTTCAACCACAACATTATTTAAATATCTGTGAATTCAGTATAAATTAAAATAATGTCTTCTTTCAGTAAAATGTTCCATCTACAATATTTAAGGCACTTTCCCTCCATGTGGCATAGCCGTGGGACGCCCTGACTCGCGTAGGATTCTTGGCTTTTTCATGCTCCTTATGTACCTCCTTCCTTGTCGATCCCAAACAAAATATTCCGCTTTGTCGATTGTATTATGGACTATTTCTAATAGCGTCTTTATTGAAATAGCGCATCTTAGATGGTTATAAAGGGTTCTATAACGTTATACATCATTTGTTATAGAACATTTTAAGGCGCAGGGTAGGGCAAGGCCTTTCCATAAAAACTCTGAGCACGTTTTATTCGTCTGTCTTCGCACTCCCGAATATGTTTTTTGCTTGTAAATATTGATTATGGGTTAATCAACTTTTTCTTGTTGTTATTCTGTCCCGTCTGCGAGGAGACAACAGTAACCGAGTGTCTTAGAAAAATGTTTATAATATTGACCTCAAGCATGCTCAAGAGATGACCCATGTCCTAATGGATATATGCTCATCGCTAATACTCATGTTTGGTAGATTGAAACCCTATAAAATCAGTTTTAAAGAGTGACCCCGGAGATGTAACCATGGTAACGAGCAACAAAGAATAGTTGATCCACCCATATATGAAGACCCTCAAAAAAAAATTTAAAAATGAAAAACAAAAAAAAAAATTTTGTCCTGGTTATGGCTAACAGAAAATAAATATACTGAGCAAAAATCGTAACTGAAGTGCAAACACAAACAAAGAAAAACTTAAACAAAGTTTGTATGGAGAGCGCTTGCCCACCCTCTCACCTTGACAAAAGCTACATTGTTACTATGTTATATAACATTATTTATCATTTATGTTATGTAACATGTTATACAGGCTGTCTGGTAGCTAGATGCAAAAACTTTAAGGGGTGATAAAGGTCATTTTAGACATTTTAGACCACACTTACTATTTACAAACACATTAGTACAGTATTTTAGTTTCTAAGATATGCGCCACTTTGATTTGTGTCCTTACAACCATGCAGTGAAAAAATATTATTTTTTAAATTAGTCTCTTATTTTTTCTGTGTTATTGTAGTTTCACTATAGCGGTAGGAACTACGGAAGTTACTCTGAATTCAATTTAATTTTTTTGTCACCACTTTTTATTCCTTTTATTCCCATGATGTCCAGGAGCGATTTTCTTCTATAATATGTAAAAAACAGTCATTTTGGATACAAGTTCTAATTGCTCCCAATAGCTTCGGTAACAAGGATTTTAATTCTATGATATATGGAAAAAAATTGTAGTAAAGTTGTTAGAAAAACTCTAAATTAAATTGAAAAATTTCCTTAATTTCTACCGCTAGTGTAAAATTACGATAACCCAAAAAAAAAAACAATTTAAAAATTGAGATATTTTCTTTGTATAGTTAGTTGTAAGGAAAAGTACTTAAAAACTAGAAAACTTTGTAGTACACGTAGTAATTGCGGTCTGAAATGTTTAAAATGACCCCTTAATCTTTGCACCTAGCTACCAAACACCATGTATAACACAATTCTATGAATGTTATCGTGGTGTATAAAGTTATAGGACGCTTTACAACTACAGTGTGGGACCACCATACACCGACAAAGCCCCTCGGGAATGGCAAATAAGTCGTTTTTATATCGCTTATCGCTGAATCTCATTCGTTCTATATTATATGCGTTTTTGTTATACGTATGGTAGAGGTATGGTAGTAGACATGTGTCGATCCCGGGCTAAAAATAATAAAATATGAACCTACATGCATTCATATATATATTTTTTAATTCTAAATAGGCTTGCGCTTGACCACAAATCACCTGATGGTAAGCAATATTGTGCTCTAGGATGGAACGCGCTTTCCTAGTAAAAACCGATTCACTCTCGCTTTGAAGACCGAAAGGTTGTAGTTTACGGGAAACAAGGATTCCGGCAAGGAGTTCCACAGCTTGGCGGTTCTCACAATAAAGGGAATAATAGGGTTCAATTTCGCCTTTCACATTCCCATGTCATGACGTGTGAGTGACAGCGACAGGTTTGTATTTGACACGGCGTTGAAAAGGTTAATGATGTTCCTTACGCCCATACCACCTTATTGACCAAACAAGGGGTGCCTTTTTCACGGGAACGACACATTTCCACTATCCATCATAAGTTGAAAATGTTCACAGCGATAAATGATATAACGTAAACCTAATCATTCATAAACAGTCCTTTAGAAGACGAGCGAACATCGAGGCCCACTAAAACTATTCTTATTACGAAATTATTTATTGCATAATTTTTTTGATACAGCAGTGTTTAATTTCTCATTAGTCACGTGCATAAGTTTTATTTCTACATCTAGCAGCATTCTGTACGTCATTTGAACCCACGGACTATCGAGACTCTTTCTTATTAATATTTTATTACACACACAAATGGCTTATACAGAATACTGTCTCCTATATTTAAAGCTATTATAGGAAATTGTAAGTATATCACAATCATATACACGAGTAAATTATTATCGTATATATTCTTAAAACAAAAAATTAACAAAAAAAACCTAGTGCAAATTTTAACAAAATCAAGTTTAATCGTCAGTCTATATCTATATAGAAAAGATATTCGTTTCATTAAAAATGGCGAAACAATTAACAAATATAGTAATACAAAATGTACACTTAATAAACAGAAATTGGTAAGACATAATGCAGTCATAACGTTGCATCTTGGAAGTACCATTTAATTTCACATACCACCATTATTTATAACGATCTATTAAAGTACAGTGTGAAAGTTGTATAAGTTATTTTTATTAAATTTTTTGACATTGGGTTTTCATTGATCATATTATTGAAGGTTTATAATGGATATTTAATCACGACAAATTGTACAAATAAGAGCTATAGGATATTTCAGTGGCTTAAAACTTAGTTAAAACTAAGATGCAACGTCAATTTCTTTAACATACATAGGGTAAACCTACCTATTATCGGCACGTTAAACATTATTATAAGCAAAGAGACAGCAATTCTATTAAAACTGAGTGCTTGCAACTAGTATTTCGCGTGCCAATGAATGGATGTTTTACCCTACATTATACATATTCAAATGGGTATGTATTCTCTGATTTGCTGAAGCGTTTCTTTGTCGGTGGATTGCAGGATTTGATCGAAGGTCTCTGCCCCTACTTGGCCCTTCAATGTCTCCAACTGAAAAGAACATTCGCATTAGAAATTTATATAGAAAACTCCCACAGTTTCGTACATTAAAATATTACTAAGTCTAAGAAGATGGTATCGCTATCAAGGCTTCTCTACCTTTTAACCAGGCTGATATATGAGACAAAGTAACCGTATAAATGAAATTTATGACAGTAGAAAATTGCAAGTAACGTTAGTACGTACGTAAGTTAACGTTCGTCGGTAAAAGGGTTATCCATCTAAACTCCCATATGGAAAACTTACTGCAAAGTGGAGCGCTCGACGATGATTAGTTGATTACTCTCGCGAGTAAATTTTATCAGATCATCGCTCCTACTGGCTGCCGATTAACGGGTCTACTTGTTTGTAAACCTCTTGAATACCCATGCGCCCCTGGTGGTGCGTGAGTTTGGAACGTCATTTTTGTCAACTGTCAAGTGTTCTGCATCGTGCAAACAGTTTCTTAAGTCAGCATAAAATACAAACTTCAAAACGACTATTTTCGGACTTCGGTCGCAGAGAAATCTCTCTGTTGTCATTTTTTTCTGGGTCGCCTGTGTATTGTACATAATTTTTAGACACTCCTTTTCTTATTTATCTTCAGCCATGTACATAGACTATTCTACTAGGAGCACATTACTTATCCACAATTTCTCCAAGCGGAGCGGGCAAGGAAGATTTTAGGCTTATAGAGTAGCGGGCGGCAACAGGCCGCCAGAGGCGCTAGTGTAATTTCAGGCATCCGAAATGTCAAAATTCATAGTGTGTGGGTGAGTTACGCGGGTTTATTTGTATATAAATAATATGGTGACTATTTTGCAATACCTGAAATTCATTATGGCAAATATGAGTTACGTGTCAACGAATTTCAGTGCTTTGAGACAATTTGATAGTTCGTAAACTTATGTCCTAGTTTTTTTCCGAACAAAACGGGACTGCACTACAAAACGGGATGTTCGATATTTATTTTCACGGTACGTTTATAATGTATTAAAATACGATTTCAACGCAACAAGTTTTTAGCTTGAAAATAGTCGATTTGGAGTGATGTTTGAAACAATATTTCTTTATCATTAAGATTCCAAAAAATACATTTAAAGTTTATGACATAAGGTCGCAATAGTCCTGTTCTAGATAGTAACATTGAGAAAATATCAAGATACATGTCAATTCAAACAGAAAATGGCGTAAACGCTCATCTAGCGTTTTATAACTGATAAGGGCCCTTAATAATCAATAACAAACTTTGACAGCTGGACCAAAAGCGCAGTGGCTGAGCACAAAAACGGTAGCCTTCACTCCGCTACTACACGGTCCTTGGTTGTCAAAAGGTTGGCGACCGCTGGACGAGAGCACCGCTACACGAGGTGCTGATTAAAAGTAAACCTCCTTAACGGCCACGGGGCCCTGGTACCTGGTGGGTTTATTTACGTACTAGTTACACTACGGTTGACTGGGGGTGCATGTCAGCTAGCGGATTATTGTGGTACTATTGGGTGACCACATACACACACAATAGTGGCGTCAAGCCATGGAGCAAGCATGGGGCTCGCCATAGTACGATAATAGTCCGCAAGACACTAAAGTCGCACGCGCGCCTTAATGCAATGTAATCGTATGTGACATTATTTATTTATATTAGGAGAACCAACAGCAGTACATACAAACAATGTAACAACATGCGTATTAACAGCAGAGCCAATTACAGGATCTCACAGATAGCGCTAGAGTGTATATACTGAACTATGTGTCAACTAATATTGTACCGGGGTTTCGTAATGTGGTGTTGTAGAGCAGTATTGGGTAGGGCGCGGAGACCGCCCCGGACGGCGGGAAAGGCGATGTGTGTCTCTGCGGTTTAAAGTTAACATTATAAACGAGCGTGTGGCCCTGGTGCCTGGTGGTGGGTGACGGTAGCGGGGTGCGCGGCGGCCGCGAGCGGCGAGGCGCTGCCACTAGACTACTGAAGACGACCAACACGGTCACCATGTGGGCCTGGTACCTGGTGGTGCGTGACGGCGCGCAGGTCCAGCGCGTGCGCGGGGTGCGCGGCGGCCAGCGCGCGGCGCCGCGCGGCGTGCGGCGAGTCCCCCGCGCCCGCGCCCGCGCCCGCGCCCGCGCCCGCGCCCGCGCCCGCCGCCGCCCCCGCGCCGCCCCAGCGCGCCGCGCCCCCGCGCCCCTCCAGCGGCGACGCGGGCCGGGACCCCGGGACTGCCACTAGACTACTGCAAACAGATACACATTACTACACACACACATACATACTACATTAGGATAAAATCAAACGTGCGGTTAAACGACACGTGTTACACAACGCATAACGCTGAGTTGTGACCATTTCGTGGCAATATGTTATTCTGTCCTGTCATCTTTGTAAATGTCATGTGTTTATCGCGAATAATTGTTTCTTTCTTTCTTTCTTTCTGATAAGATGAAGCATTAGTGGATATTTTTGCATACAAACGTTCTCGACTGTTTCCTCCCTGGTTTTTGACCGTAGACTATGATTTTTCCAAATTAGATAAATATTATCATTATCTATGTCTATACGTTTTGGATTTTTTGACATTCTTATATTCATTAGTGCTAGGTTATTTCAAACACTGCATACAACCCAACTAAATAACGAATTTGTCAAAACTCAAAACTAATTGCGGACATGAAAACAGAGGGACACAATATATTTCCTTTCCAGTCGGTTTTGGGGTACCCGAGCCAGGCTCTGTATGAGGTACTCGTACGACATACCTTTAGATACATATTTATCTAGCGTGATGCTCTCCTATGGACTATGACCGATATCTTTCTATCGCACCCTGGCGCATCACTTTAAACAAATATGTATCAAGCCTAATATAGGTCACTACATTTAGGTCAGTCGATCCTTTTAAAGGTGCTTTTAAACTCTAATTAATGTTTTCACCCGTCGCGTATCTGCACATAAACATTTCCACTATTCGATATATCAACTATTCTCTCGACTAAACATCCAAGCACTATGAGAGGGGTTTTAGGAAAAGGGAAATTTTTACTTACTCGACATGAACGCCACGCTCGTCGGTCTTCATGACGTCGTTGAGCACTTCAGCCAGGTTGAGCAACAAAGATGGCGCCCGACTCAGTACCACCGCATTCTGAGTTGTAAGCAACGCCGCAAGCCCTAGCCCTGGAGAAAAAAAAATGACAACAATCTTACACAAATCGACCTAATCCCAAACAGCAAACCTACTAGGCGACGATAAACATACTTATATAGATAAATAGAAACATCGAAGACTCGGAAACGTTTCATAGAATGTATCAAAAACTGTGATGAAATGTGAACATGACTTTAATGTTAACAGCAAAAGGTTGCTCAGATATTATAGAACATTTGGGAACGTACATATATTTATGAACTCGACTGTAGAACAACTCCGTCGATAGAAGGATCATTTGACATCAGGCACAGTATGCCGTTTGGACTATCTAACTCACCGGCTACATTCCATCGCCCTATCTGCGTGACCAGACTCATTTTAGAAGATGAGAAGGGCTGCCTATGTCAAATTCACGCGAGACATCAGGCACAGTTTGCCGTTTGGACTATCTAACTCACCGGCGACATTCCATCGCCCTATCTGCGTGACCAGACTCATTTTAGAAGATGAGAAAGACTGTCTATGTCAGAATCACGCGGGATCTCAGGCACAGTATGCCGTTTGGACTATCTAACTCACCGGCGACATTCCATCGCCCTATCTGCGTGACCAGACTCATTTTAGAAGATGAGAAGGACTGCCTATGTCAAATTCACGCGAGACACCAGGCACAGTATGCCGTTTGGTCTATCTAACTTACCAGCGACATTCCATCGCTCTATCTACGTGGCCAGACTCATTTGGATGCTGTTACGCAATAATGTGTCCACCTAATAGGGAAACATATAGTAGGTTGACACGTTATTGCATAACAGCGTCCATTTTAGAAGATGAGCAGGACTGTCTACGTCATAATCACGCGAGACAACAGGCACAGTATGCCGTTTGGACTATGTAACTCACCGGCGACTTTCCACCTCTCGATCTGCGTGACCAGACTCATCTTTTCTGTCCAAACGTGCAGTATCTTGTCCAAAACCTTGGCGGGGTCGGCCTCGTGCTCGGGCATGCGCGCCGCCGCCTCCTCCACCGCCTTGTAGAACAGATCCGTAGACAGAAGGATCACGCGAGACATCAGGCAGAGTTCCACTGATAAGACTAGAGGGAGGTCGTCGAGGTCTAGCCAGCTGGAAAATTTCTTTGGGTTAATAGGGTATTTCTCTAAATATCAAAGCAACATCTAAAAATCAAGCTATGTTTGCATTAACCCCTGATAGGACTATTCCCTGATATGCACAGATCGCAGGTCCTGTCACGGTCGCCACATCCCTCCGTATTAAGCCGGATGCATACACGAGAATCTGACGTGATGGTTTCTGATGCGCTCTGACACCATATGGATGGACGCGTCTCGTCAGAGCGCATTTGATCAACGTGAATTTAACCGCATTAAATGTATGATATCGATATCACTCTTACGCGTTATGTTAAGCTTCGACTTTATATAGTGCGTTCAAATTGAAATAAATGAAGCAAACCGGAGCTACAGTTCGTGAGCTAAGATTAGTATCCGGGGTCGAGTGAAGTCGTTTATTTTGAAATAAGAACGTGTAAGTGCAGTGAGAGGGAAATATAGACCCGAATCCTATTATGTTCACGGATAATAATACAAATTACGTTTTCTTCGATGTCTGAAGGATATTAATGATATGATAGACTATTATTTATTTTATTTTATTGATATGTATGTCAGTCTGTAAGGTACATGTAAATGGGGGCCTTGTTGAGACAAATAAATGAACAAAACAATAATAAATTACTTACTGTATAACCCTCAACAAGATAGGCCATATGACCTTAACGCCCAAGAACCTGTTCCGCTCCGGAAACGTCACGCTCACACACACTTCCGCCATCTTAAGCACAGTGATAATCCCTTCTGTGCGCATGTCGCTTAACATATCTTCTAGAAGCAACATACATTTGGCGCCGGCTCCTAGAAGGAACTCTTCTGGGCATAGGAGTGTGTACGCTTGCATTATGTAGACTATTATGCGGAGGTGTTCAGATGTTTGTTCTGGAAATAAATACAAAATTATTTATTTTTAAGAATACAGCAATATAAATGTTTTATAAGGTGTCTGAAAAGTAATATTTTAATTTCAACACATTTGTTTGTAAAAGGCTACATAACGCATCGGCATATATACCTACACCCATTTAACCCATTATTACACCCATTGGCATATATTCAACGACCGGTTTAGCCTAGTGGGTAGTGCACCTGCCTGTGAAGCTGACGGTCCTGGGTTCGAATCCCGGTCAGGGCAAATATTTGTGTGATGAGCATGAATATTTGTTTCTGAGTCTTGGATGTTTTCTATGTATTTAAGTATTTATATGTATTAAATATATCGTCGTCTAGTACCTATAACACAAGCCTTCTTGAGCTTACTGTGGGGCTAGTTCGATTTGTGTAGGATTGTCCTCTAATATTTATTATTATTATTTATTATTGGCATAACATATTGAATTATCATTATTTATTACATTACGTAAATACATAAGATTTGATAAGCGTTTTTCGTTTTTCCAGAGAAATTGAATTTTTTATCGAATTATTTATTATATATTATATATTTTTATAGAATTATAATATCTATATTACACAAGAGTTTATACAGTGCAGCAAGAGAGCGATTTGGCCCAGTATTAAAAAATATTACCAAGAATGGGGCACAAATTCTCAGCTAACTGTAGCGTGGCCGCGTCTGCAGTGTGGGAGGTCTCCAATATCGCGAGCCACAAGTCCAATGCATCTTCAAGAAGATAGACGTGCGCTGGTTCGGAGAGTTTCGTAGATTCGTTCACGACGCCGAGAATCCAGGGGCGAATGTTCGGGGCGCATTCCCCGAGGGCCTGCGGAACAGATTCACAATGAATACCAGGTAGGCTAGCACAACTTGCTGCCAAGTCGTATCTCGCGCGACTCAGCGATTCCTGTCTCACTCGAACTGTGCTAATTAGAAAGAGGGTAGATTTATCTCTACTCGCGTCGCGTCGCGTCGCAGCGGCAGTTGTGCTAGCCCCGCTGGACTAAGTCCGTTGAAATTTAATTGTACGAGTGGACCTTAATTTCACCAATAACTTGACAAAGCAATCAGAACAGAGCCATTGAATTTTGATAACAAACAAGTGTCAGCAACTCCGAAAGATAATTTTAGAGGTCTCCCTCTCACACATTCTGCCAATTTCTAGCTCAAATTTTGAGCACATTCCAAGCGATGAGCAAGGCGATTAAACAACCATTTTCTCAGTGGCGCATGAGAATCATATCCGACAAAGCAGTGTAATGTACTAGGGATTTATATTCCTTGAAGAGATTGACCACAGCAGTGAGCGCGGCTGCTCTTAACATCTCGTGCTTGGCGGCGTGGTACCAACGACTCATGTTCATGTACCTTGAGTTTCACGATAGCGATGAGAACGAAGAAAGCTTCCATTTTTCCAGTGGCGCCTAAAAGAGGCAGTAATATTTGGAGAACGTTTGAATGAGATGTACCAAGGACCCATGTACCTTTAGGAGATTGACTACGGCAGTGAGCGCAGCCGCTCTTTGGTGCCGGAGTGTTCCAGCAGTAGAGAATGTTTGAGATGTACCAGGTACTCATGTTCCGTGCGGAGATTTACGACAGCGAAGAGCACGGCGAATAGAACCCCCCGTTTTCCAGTAGCGCATGAGAATAATTTTCTACAAAGCAGTGTAATGTACCTTGAGGAGATTGACGACAGCGATGAGAACCTTGTGACGCAGCAAGCGGCGTCACAGCGCTGGCAACGCAGCGCAGGGGAACGAGCTTCACACCGCACCGCCCCCCGCCCCCGCCTCACACCGAGAGAGCGAATATAAGCCGCCGCGCGCCCGCAGAGAGCCAGAGTTCGGTAGCGCTCCGCACGCGCGCCCGGCTCTACTCCCCACCTACCCTTCCTCCTCCTGACTTCCCCTGGCCGGTGTGGTTTCCGACTGTGCCGAGAAGTCCCCCTCTCCCCGCTACCCGCTGGCTGCTTGGTTCCCGAAAAGCCCTCGTAGTGTCCTTACTCCTGCGCCCGATTAATTTAGGGCTAGACGCTATCGGCAGGCCGCTTAGTTCCCGGGAGGCTGCCTAGGGCTCATTCCCGCGTTTCCCGTGTAATAATAAGTTCAGATTACGGGGTAGATTCAACGCTATTGCATTAACTGAGTTAAGGTTTAATTATTAATAAACGGGCATAAAGATCCTTATTTTTATAGTAGCGTCTCGTGTTCTTATTTACCCGACTCCCGTAGACACTCCTAGACCGCTGAGTTACCTAGGAAACCTCCAGACGCCCTTCAGGCGGGAGGATATGGATGTGTGACCTAAACCACACATCACAACCTACCGTTTTTCCAGTGGCGCATGAGAATCATGTCCTACAGAGCAGTGTAATGTACAATCGCCATCAAATATATCTGTACTCTTCAGGGTGCTCAAAAGATCTGAACATGCACTTTAACGCCTTAACAATAGAGTCGTGTTCAGATATTTGTGAGCACCTTGTTTGCTCCGATATATCTGATGGCGACTGTACCAGGGACTATGTAGTAAGTACCTTGAGCAGATTGACTACGGCAGTGAGCGCGGCCGCTCGCAACATGTCGTGCTTGGCGGCGTGGTGCCACAGCTGCGGCAGGTACGAGAACAGCGCGTCGGCGCCTCCGCTGCGGGCCACGGAGGGGCCGCAGCGCTCCATCACGTACGAAACTACGTGGAGAACATGCATTTTCGTGTCGCATTCTTCCGATTCCACCTGAGGATTTGATTTATTTTACAATAACAATATTCAACAGAACATAAAAAAAACAGAAACTAGATAAGTAATAACTAATAAACCTACATAAACTCAACTTGGTGTCTTTTGATCAGGGCCCTATTTCACCAAGTTGACATATGTATGTATTTGACATATGTAGGCTTACAAATCGACAATTTTAATGTAAAAACTGTTTCACCAGCTACATTTGTAATGTTTTTTGACAATTGTCGCGTCTGTCAGCTTTGGTGAAATAGGGACCTGATCTTTTGAGAATTATTATTTAGGAATCACTGGATAGAATGAAATGATATGGTTTATTTTTGGAATCAGTTCAGGAGCCCTTTCGATACCCCACTCGATGGGTTTTTAACGGTTTTTTTTTTCATACAAAAAAATTATTATATCATACTCAATACTCAATACTTTATTGCAATTTCACAAAGTAGTTGCGTAGGTGGTAAACTTATAAGATAGAGCTTTGTGAACCCTGATGGGCACTGCAATATTATTTACAATTCCAGGGAGAGGAGAATTTGTATTTGTGATTGATTATCTTAATAAACAATAATTTTATTAGATTTATTAGCAAATAATGTTATAAATTCAGATTGTGAATGATATTCTTCAAATCGATATTATAAATATCAAAAATGATATCATAGCATGACAAAGGACCGTGCGCGCGCGCGACTACATGGCTTTTTATAAAGTCGAGGGTCTCAGGTAGACAAATCACAAGACATTCCGCAATTTTTGCAAACGAACATATCTCTGTCATATTTTGTCATTTTTAGTCTCGTATTCGACATGAAAAGCAGTGTTTAACACGGCTGAAACAACCCATTTCAGCCTCTCGTCAGAAATGGGTGGCTTTCAACCCTTGGTTAACAATCTACTTTACCCTTTCCAGCTCTTAAAAATTACCTAAAAAAAACTTTGATGTCAAAGGCTTATTATAGGGTTGAGGACTATCTAACAGACAGAAATGCATGGCCCAAACCAAATACCTAAATAGCGTAAAGAGTCTAATATTTTCATTGAATCTAGTTGACACATTTCTTGCAGGAAAGCATATCAAACAATTCGACATGTTTTGTTTTGTTATGTAACTACACATTGTAAATACCTATTGTTATTTTTTCCTCGTTTTTTTTTCAATTCTCTTTTGTTGTGTACCATTTACATTTACTTAAGTAGGTTAAGTACCTAGTATCATTGTAATAAGTATATTTTGGAGAAAATGACTGACTGTCGAGTTTCTTTCGGCGTTTCTTCTCGGCAGTGGTCTCTTGAGAAACGCTAGTAGTTTTTGACTTGTAAAAGTGCCTTTGCGGCCTACTTGCAGAATAAAGTTCATTTATTTCATTTATTTATTTCATTTACTATTTAATTACCAGGAGTTCATAAAGCGCAGCAAGCACATGCGGCGCGTAAGGAGCGAACTGTTCCACGTTGAAGTTGAAGTCGTCTATTGTGCTTCGTAAAGCTTCAGCAGCGGATAGCTTCACTGCGGCGTCTTCTTGCGGGGAAGCGAGCGGTTCGAGTAGGGCCGCGTACATTGCTGGTCGGAGGGAGGGAGATGCACGAACCCCGCACCACTGGCCTGCGATGGATATGGTACATTATTGTTCTGGTCGGGATAGAGGCAATTGCAGGCTGAGTATTATTTTTAAACGGACGAGCTCGCGAGTCCTGACCGAGGCTAATATATATATTTTTTTAAAGGGGGAAATAAGACGAAATGTGAATTAAGATTATATGAACATAACCTTAAAACTTAATTGTTTCCCGCCGTTTATTTTTTAAACAAAATCGCAAGTGTATTTTTTTACCGATTCGCATTAGACAAATGATAACTGTCAATGATTAAATTCGACGTACGTGAAAGGAAACCAAAGCACGTACCTTTTTATACTTTATCATTGTAACGAGAGCGAAAAAGGTACGTATTACAATTTCCTTATATGCAATCTCTGGGTTGATAAGTAAAGTACTTAGCATCAATCTTTGCGAGACTCAGTCGTGTACTGCAAGTGTAAATAAAATTTTCACACCTGCTATTCAGAAAAGAGTTATTGTTGCCTTCGAATGAGAGATCAAAGATGTACTTTTATTCCCTCATTTGAGGGCAATAATGACTCTTTTCCTCATAGAAGATGTGAAAGTAGTAAAATTATTTGTAAGACCTTTCATATTTTTAACAGCAGGCTTCATAGACGGTGTGAAAAGCAGTATGTGTCACACGGTAGCAAAATTATTTCCGTCTTGGGCATAAACACTTGAATCCCTCGCTACGCTCAGGATTCTATTGTAGAATCTTTCGCTTCACTCAGAATTCAATACACCGCCCTCGCCGTAAATATATAATTTTGCTCCCTTGAGACACAATCTACTATTTAAAATTGGTACTATAGGTGACTGGCAATATGAAAGTGATTATGGACTTCACATTGCAAAAAATTACCTATTAGTTGACAGACTCTTCTTCTAATTATTCTATAATTGTCATCCTTTATTTTCAGTTCCTGGCTAAGCACGTTCGTGAACCATTCGTCGAAATCCACCTGAAAGAAATCTGTGTTAGATCAAACAATTATATGAAGTACCTACTTACAGTACTTACGAGAGTGAACCATGGTTGTGTTCAAAAATTCACAATTTAATTTATTTATTGTCAGAATGCGAGTGATTATATAAATGGTAACAAAGATATTGAAGCTCGTCACAATCAGGCAGTGTTTGGCGCACTCAATTAGTGCACTCAGCAGCGCCTCTGGTGGGCTTTGGGGGGTAACTATGTTTTGTCTAAAAGTGGGTACGCAAAGAGCCATGGAGAGAAGTGTGCTAAACTCAAGACTGAGTGACAAACAAAAAAATACTATAATACGCCAAAAAACCAAAATAATAGACGCTGCAAGGCTAGCATGTGAATTGAAATGGCGACGGGCTGGTCATGCCCCATCGGCATACAAACCACAAAATTAAGTAAAAATGTTCATTTCTGTTTTTGATCAATAAAGAAAAAAAAAAATGTCGCGCGGTGCGCCGACGGGAGGTGGACGGAGAAGGTGCTCCACTGTATCTGCATGGGGAGCGCCGCCCCTTTTATTTCCCATTTATTTTCCTCACAGTCGAAATGAAAAGTAATGTTTAACTCGGGTGCAAGCACCCATTTCACCCTACTATTTATAAACTTGTAACTGAAAAATATGTTTTCTGTGGCGATTTACCCAATAATATGTGATAATCCACATCGAAAGGGACCTTATGGCGGCAGGCGCTTACGTTGCACCTATTCACTATTATATTGGAACAGCGGCAATAAAGGCGTAAGTGCCGGCCGCCATAAGGTCCCTTTCAATATGGATTATCACATATATACAAGTAACCACTCAACCGGGTACTAGGCTACCATAAACACGAGGTACTCACGTCATCGTACAAGTCGAAAGCGGCGAGACCGACAGCGTTGTAAATTGCGTCCTTTTTCAAAATGGCGTCCAAGTTGTTCGGCTCCGCGGGAGAGTGCTGTAATCCTGCTAACAAACGGACTAACTCCGGCGCCAATGTTCCACGGAACTCGTGGAACAGTTCCATGAACACCGCTTCTGTGCATGGCTGGAAAAATCATTGCGTTTGAATAAATGAGATTTAGTCAATAATTTAATTATTGGTATGTACAGTCGAACACATAACTTTGGTACTTTGTAGGTTTCACCCGTTGGAAACGTTTGTATCAAAAATCAAAATCAAAATCAAAACATTTATTCTGCAAATAGGCCTCAAGGGCACTTTTACAAGTCAAAATCTATTTAGGTACATCAAATAAAAATAATACAATAATCAAAGTATCATTAATTAAATGGAGTGTTACATGTCAAAAATAAGAATAAGAAACTAATAACAATTGAGATTTGTTAGAGATGTATAAGGTCTCTAAGCGTCAAGATAAAAGGTAATAAAGTAGATACACTAATCATAATAAAATATTTTGAGCTATATCTATAACACGTCAACATGAAAATAATAAAATCTAATAAATAAATATCCTCAGAGATGTATAAGGTCTCTGAGCGTCAGTCTAAAAAATAAAATCAAATGAGAACAGTGAAGTCTCTCATCATGTCAATTCCACTGAACACTAGTACGAAGTTACTAGTCCTTGCAAACATGAACAGACCGGACCCCACAAACAGCACCCGTTCACGAGTATGACGCGTATCTCATAAACATGACGATAAACTTGTGAGTTCGACTGTACAAGGTCTTATTGCCGACTGTATCTTTTTTCCAATAGTTCCAATGAGCCCAAACACTTGTGATCTTATGTGTAGGAGTTGCTATCGCCACCTGTCTCCATCATCAGATCAGCTCGAAACTTACATACTTAAGAACGTCATAAACGAACTTCGTCTAAAATTCAATTGCAAAATTGGCCCTCCGGTTTCGCATTCCACAGGGCCAGGTCATCAGAGCTCAGTAGGAAGTAGTGTATGGCCAAGGTTCGAACACTTGATTAGTCGCTTAAAATGTTCTAGGGGAACCATAAACTATTGAATAGTGTGAAATGATACCCTCACTAGAAAGAAAAACACGGCCTAGTAAATTACGTACCCTAGATTATTTACCATCATACGTGTTGCCATGCAATACTAACACTTATGGTAAAAGAACTATGGATTCCTTACTTCCAGCCATTCTTAATAACTTACCTAAGGACTTATTGCATGACCTCACGAATACCGGTTTTAACCAGAATAAATGTAAAAAATTACTTAAAAAATATTACTTAACTTTGGGATAGTTACTTAAAAAATATTATGTTACTCATACCTAATTATTAACTTATAATTCTAACTGAAAATGTTAAATTAAATTAAATTATAACGCGGCATGAACCGCGCGATCTCGCCAACTATTATTTAAACCGTTAAAGGTTTTAAATAGTGGTTCATATGTACACAATAATTATTTCTAATGATTGTCTTAAATAAATTAAAAAAAAAAAAACAACAGGAACTCACCCTGAGACTATATTTCCAAGACTCGCCGGCCTCATCAGTCGCGAAGCTCTCCGGTTCCGCATCCCACAGGGCCAAATCATCAGAACTCAGCAGGAAGTAGTGTGTGACAAGATGTCGACACATGTGGCAAACTGTGCTTGTGTTCAGAACTTCCATTTTTATTTGGTGCGCTTGCATTGACACTGCAAGGTTATCTAATATGTTAAATATATCTACCATGTATTCGTTCGCAATGCTTTATCACTACATAGTATACAACAAAGTCGCTTTCTCTGTCCCTATATCCCTATGTATGCTTAAATCTTTAAAACTACGCAACGGATTTTGATGCGGTTTTTTTCAATAGATAGAGTGACTCAAGTGGAAGGTTTATTGGATCAACTTTTTTTGTGTTGTTATCTTGACCCGTTGTCCAAGGGACAGTAGTGACGCAGTTTGTTCAAAAGAATGTTGTATTAAGTTCTACTAACATGCTTAGTAGATGGACCATTATGGAAATAGCTTATAAGCACTACAAACATACATATGTTTGATAAACTTAAATAGCATAAAATCACGATTTTATTCGAATTTTGTCCCCTGGACAACTGGACGTAACCACGGCAACGAGTGGCACTAAAAAGTTGATTCACCCATATGTATAATACATGCATCAGGATTGCACCCGTGCGAAGCCGAGGCGGGTTGCTAGTTACATTATAAAAGAGCAATGGCATCAATCAGAATCTGTGAATGGACATTATGAATGAAAGGAATATAGTTCAGCCGTCGCATATCAAAAAAACACTGATTTTCACAGTTACAATATTAATTGCACATCAAAGTGCGCATTCTGATGTGCAATGAGTATTTCAGCTTGCAAATAAGCAGTTTCAGGTTGTTGTTTTTTTTATTTGTGTTTAAATACTAGCCATGATAAATAAACTGCTTAAGGATGATTCACATTAGACCGTTCCGTGTCCGGGCCGTTCCGTCTCCGGGCTGGCCCGTCTCCGGGCCGGCCCGTCTCCGAGCTTTTTTATGTGTCAATGTGCTAACCGTTCCGCGTCCGGGCCGGGCCGGGACCGTGCCGTTTCCGAGCCTCGAACGTAGGTAGATCGGCCGTCAAACGTTTGCATTGATAATAGAGCGACCGTTCCGTGTCCGGGCCGGCCCGTTTCCGAGCGTCACCGTGCCCGTCCGTGGCCGGGCGGCCGTTGATTTTCTGTCATAGAAAACGGGCCGGCCCGGACACGGAACGGTCTAGTGTGAATCATCCTTTATGCTGCTTTTCAAACTCCTTAGTTACTTGATTTTTAGGTGTCCTCCTAATCAAACTTGAAGCTTTAAAACATAAGTTATAATTGTATGATGATATCCGACTCAATACTCAAGCTGTCTGTATATTAAATAAATAAATGAATTAATATTTGTGGAAAATTTTACACAAATCGACCCAGTCCCAAACTAAGCAAAGCTTGTACTATGGGTACTAGGCGACGATATACATACTTATATATATAAATAGATACTGAAATACATATAAAACATCCAAGACTCGGGCACAAATATTCGTGCTTATCACACATATAAATGCCCGGGCCGTGATTCAAACCCGGGACCTCCAGCTCCGTAGGCAGGGTCACTCACTACCAACTAGGCTAAAGTAATCGTCAGAAAATTAGATTTCGAAATGACACGAAATTTAATAATAATAATAATATAATAATAATATAAATTCTTTATTCAGATAACTAGGATCCAATTTGTTAGTAAATACATGTGAAAATCTAGGGTTAGTGACAGTGAAATTATTAACTTAAAACTACTTTACAATACCTCTTGTCAATAATTTATTGACAAGCAATCAGTTCAGATTGCTAATCATTAGATTATTGACATGAATGTATATGGGGGCGTCAGGTTTGCTGGCAAACATTTCCAAAATTTTATTGGAGCTGTTCCGCATCCTACGCACCAGTGAGGCGGCTCTCTTCCGCATGATGGCGTCAAAGCCATCCGTGTGAGCCTCAGCAAACATCAATGACGCGCTACAGAAGCGAGGCAGCCGCAATACTGCCCTAAATCCATTATTATACTGGACTTTCAGACTTTCAGAACCCCTCCCACCGTTTATCACACAAATCACACAATGTGATACTTCGACCCCCACCCTCTTAACGTGTGACGTAATTCATATCCCCTTAGGCTCGGTTTTATAAAGATCCGTTAGACCTTATGTCGGTTTGTTATGTCAAAAAATGTACTGAGTTACTGAAATTTGATCTGACATTTGGTCTCTCTTCCGTAGGGTCCTCTCAAAATCATCTTCTTGCTCCACCACCATCTTCCTCTAAATTCTATAATAGATCATTTACCTTTCGTGCTGTTCGGCTTTGGAATGCTTTGCCGTTGGATTTGAGGTGTGCGAAATCACTTCCTGTTTTTAAAAATGCGTTAAAACTTCATTTCTTGTCGCTCTCTTGATTGCCTTTGGATTTATATATGTATGTATCTATTGTATTTGTATATATATAGTTATTAGTTGTATTAATTTATTATATAGTATAGATCATTGTATATCTATCTCTCTGCTAAATATGCACTACCTGTTAACTTTCATTTTCTAAATTTCCTGCTACCCAAAGGTTGTCTGGAAGAGATCGCTTTTTAGCGATAAGACCGCCTGTTGTTTGCATTATTGTCAGTGTTAAAATTTGTTTTTAACATTTCCATTTTGTATAGTGCACAATAAAGTATATTATTATTATTATTATTGGTCTAACGGATCTTTATAAAACCCGGTCTTAGCCGGTTCAACGTAAACTCTAAATTAGTACTCACATGCTTCCTTATCCTGGTTGACTTTAGTCGGCTTGAATTCCACACATTGCAGTATACCCTTAACTATATTCAGGCATTGTATTGTAAATCGCTCGTATATCAGACTCATTCCCTGCTCGGTGAAGCAGTAGTATATGGCGAATTCAAGGGAAGGTCGTATAAGAGGCACGTATGAGAAAGGGTGGACTCCTAGCACGCCCAGGGCTACCTTCGTAAGGTGGATGATGAATTTCTCGCACAGCTCTAGGGGGTATATGCCGCGACCTTTGAGTAGTTTCCCTGGAAATAAACGAAAATCGTCGGGTGAGAAGCAAAAGTGTCATACGCGGATTTAGGCGAAATAGAACACAGAAATATTTTGTCCTTAATATTAAAAAATATGTATGTTTATATTGTAGCATTTGAATTCTGTAGTATTATGAATTATGATACTGTTATTTTATATACATTGTATATTGTTTTGAAAAAATGACACCTCGCCGAGTTTCTTACGCTGGTTCTTCTCGAGGCAGTTTTATTTTATGAACCGGTGGTAGTTTTTTGACATTCATAAGTGCATGTAACATGCCTAATGTGAAGAATAAATGATTTCATTTCATAGGTTCGCGTCTTTTCTGTGGACATACCAAAAGTTAAGGGCTACAAAGCTTAATTTTGGATTGGACCAGTAACCCGCATAAACAGTGTCTCCGTTTCTATAAATCCCTGTAATAAAAATAATATGCGCATAAGCCGTTAACTATTGACCACAGGAGGGATGACTTTTATTTTTTCAACTAAGTATGACCCAAAACTCACTATCAAATCTGTCACTACTCTTCGAGACCTCATATCTCAGTACTGAAACGATGCTGAAATACGAGCTTTATTTTAAGTAGGTATTTGTTGATTAGTGACTTTTGCTTGTAACCCGACGAAATAGGTATACTTTAACTGATTTAAGTTGGACAATTTGCATCAAAGTACCTTCCTAAAATCAATTTTACGCTTCAAACTATAAGGTTCTAAGTCCAATAACATTTTCATAGAAATTCGGCCAACAAAAAGAATGTCAACGTTACTATAGGGTTAATGCCTCAAATTGTATTATTAAAATCTTATACTAATATCTCAAAATAATTACGGATTTATTAACTATATTAATGTTGCTAGTTAGAAGAGAAAGCGCGGCAGATGTGACGTCACAAATTTTTAGTCTTAGTTAATGACAATCGTTCCATTCGACGAAGGTACTTTTAACGCAAAAGGGACAGGAGATATCCTCTCGCAAAACTGAACACTTTGTGATTACTTATTCTCTTAGGCTCGGTTTTATAAAGATCCGTTAGACCCTATGTCGGTTTGTTATGTCAAAAAATGTACCGAGTTACTGAAATTTGATCTGACATTTGGTCTAACGGATCTTCATAAAACCCGGCCTTAGGCTGCTTTTTTCACCATTAGAGTCTAATTTTCATACACATTCGTGATAATTCGAAATTATTGATGTTTTTCATTTGGAATCAACAACTCTATTACAGTAGTACCCAACTGATAAGGCGCGTCGTGAATCTTCGTTCGCGCAGAAAAGAAAGTATCGCTCCGAAGATTAACGAAAGAATGCTTAAAACTTACAATTAACCTTAGATCACTACTATAAGGTTCATAATACACTGTTCATAATGCGCGTGCACTCGATCAGAAGTATGGCGGCTGACTAACATGCCACGCGGCGCGCGCTAACATGGCGGCAGCTGCGGACCAATAGCGGTACAGGAACAAGAAGCGCGGTGCGTGGAGCGTGCCGATAGGTCAATAGCATTTCCCGCGCTTTAAAAATTCATCTTCTGCGCAGGTACATCGGTAAGCCATATCAGTTGGGTACTACTGTACAACAATACAATAATATCTCACACAGACACCAGTTGTCAATTGTCACGATCGCGAAATTCGGGAAAATAGTGCGGGGTGACACGGGAATTAAGCCGTGCCAGAAATTCGGGATTTGAATCCGGGACCAACTGGCTGTCGGTTGTCGCGGATTTACGAAGTCTTACCGTATTTTGTGCTCCAGATGGAAAAGTATAAGAAGGGTCACTGTTCTGTTCTAGTTTCCGTTTCCTCCTTGGGGTTGAAAGGCAGTCGCTTCCATAAAACTAGTGGCTACGCCAAATCTTGGGATTAGATCCTTCCATCCGTTAAGATACAATACAATACAAATACTCTTTATTGCACACCTCAATCAAAGGATACAGTACAGTACAAAAACACAATGAGAAGAGGCAAACAACAGGCGGTCTTATCGCTAAAGAGCGATTTCTTCCAGACAACCTTAGGGTAGCGGAAATCTAATCAGAACGATTCATAGCAGGTGGTGCAGAGTTAAGATGCAACTGAACTGGGATAACGGTATGATAGGACTGGTGGTAGTTACCAAAACCTTCAAAAACAAGGTACTTACTGCATTCCAAACTAGTCTTAGCCCGGTCAAACACTACATTAAGGAACGCAACGGCGTCCTGACTGTCTTGGGCCTTCTTGAACCCGAACACAGTCAGTTTCCGCAGTATCCTGAGGCAGAGCAGCGCTTTCTCCAGGTGTTCTGTGATGAGGTCCGTGGCAGCGCCTTCCTGGATGTGACGAAGGAACAGCTCCGTGTTCTCGTGCCAGAGATTCAGTATGAAGGAGTATACGGTGTTCGTTAGGTCCTGTGGACGTATAACTTAGTGAATGATGCTGATCAGGGCTCGGAAACCGGTTAATTTTTCAAACCGTTATCATGTACAATACAATACAATACAATATAAATACTCTTTATTGCACACCTCACATAATAAAATAGCACACAAAAAACAAAAAACATAGATACAGGGAGACAGAGGCAGAACAACAGGCGGTCTTATCGCTAAAGAGCGATCTCTTCCAGACAACCTTTGGGTTATGGAGAAATGAAATATAAAGCTGAAAAGTAGGTGGTGCATAAACTATTACAATGAGAAAAAAAAAGATTCCAAAAAAACTATTCAATATAAATACACATACTTAAATAATATACAAATATAGGTACATACATAAAAACATACATGTACTTGCCGCAAAACCTTTTTATTTCGGTTTAGATACAAATTTACTATTTAAACCGGTTTACGGAGGAGCTTTATATAAAGGTTTTGTTCGGATTAACCGGTTTAGACGATGTAAACCGGTTAATTCGGGCGCACGATTATTATTGAAATCATTTGAGGGCTGGCGCCTTCCGCTCTTGCACAAGACGTTCTATGGACGTTCCGTCTCAAAAATCGAGAGGAATGGCGAAGACAAAGCAGAAGATTGTATTGTACTCACTTGGAATGTCCTTCGGTCACCGGCCAGCCTCTTAGAAGCTAGTGCCTTGACGATGTGGTGGAAGATCAGCAGCGAGCGATGCTGGACTAGAGGCTGTGGGGCTTTCAGAGCACCAAGCAAGTCAGGGACCAAGGTCGGCCAGTGTGTGGGGCAGTCCAACCTGAGAAAAAGTATTCTGGTTTTTCATGACATATTTCGGTAACATTTTGTTTGTCTTTTCTGTACTGCCTTTTGGTATGTATGTAAAATTCTTTAGTGTACATGAGTAGAACACAACAACAAAACATAATTTACAAGAACAGTTTATGTTGATGTACAAAGGCGAGTTTATCTCTACAAGGGATTTCTTTTTGTCAGAAGTTCAGAGCCAGTTCTAAAATGTCGTCAAGGTATAAACGATCTATCTCACGCGACCTGCAGGTATCTCAACGCACGATTTTAAGAAATGAGCACCACCTGTTGCGTGGCGATCTAAGCCACGGGCTCGCTAAGAAAACAACGGGATCTGATTTCAATAGTTTCATTTTTTTTTTGGTCAGATTTCGCCGTCAGCAGCCCGTGTATAAGCCTCTGTGATGGAGTGTCACTCACCGCGCGATCTTAGCGGGGAGTACCGCTTGTTGCATGGCGATCTACGCCACATCACTCACGATCAGCAGCCCCTGTCTCAGCTTCTGTAATGGAGTGTCACTCACCGCGCGATCTTAGCGATGATTACAGCTTGTTGCATGGCGATCTACGCCACGTCAATCACGGTCAGCAGCCCCTGTCTCAGCTTCTGTAATGGAGTGTCACTCACCGCGCGATCTTAGCGATGAATACCGCTTGTTGCATAGCGATCTACGCCACGTCACTCACGGTCAGCAGCCCCTGTCTCAGTTTCTGTAATGGAGTGTCACTCACCGAGCGATCTTAGCGATGAGCACCGCCTGCTGCGTCGCGATCTGCGCCACGGGCTCGCTAAGAACGCTGGCCGTAAGCAGGCCCTGTCTCAACTTCTGCTTCTCTTCCTCAGAGACGGCGTGTGGCGCGTTACGGCGCCAGTAGCGGTCCACTCCATTCTTGAAGCACATCACCGCTAGCCATCGGACGTTGATGTTGATCGAGTGGTTGGAGAGGACGTCCTGGGAAACAATTTGAAAATCCCTTTATTCAGTTACAATTAACACAAATTATGTATGTTCTTTTATGAATGAACATGAATGCAAAAATTTTACATGTTATTAAGGTTGTCTGGAAAATATAGTTATTTAGCAAAAAGGTATCAAATGAAGCGGTGGTGTGGAATGTATGAATGTAACTGCCACATTGACGATGCGAACAGTTTGTATAATTATAATTTTTATTGAAGTAAAAAGGACATGACAATTAATACTGACATAAGATTAAATATTTAATGTTGACGTTGAATTAAATGTCGATACAATACGTCTGTCATTCATGTACACATTGTAAAAAGATCGTTAATTTTGTATTTTGTTGATTTTCTTGGGGTTGTGTTATTGTTATTGTTTATTTTTTTACTGTGTTATGTGAATTCCAAACAGAAGCCACGTCGCGTCACGTCACGCGGCCAAAGTCACGTGGTCAGCACACAGTAGTTTTTTTAAATCCATTTTTTAGTCCTTTTTCTAAAAAAATATGAAAAAGTAAGACTTTTATGCAACTCTCCAGCATGAGACGAATCTTATGACATATAATTTATTCAAATCGGACCATAACTATTGATCTGAACCTACACTCCAAACTTCGAAATCCAAGTGTTCCTTCGTGGGCCAGACTGGGGTGTCGAGATGGGTTTTTGGTAATAATAAAGCGTGTTGATAGTATCGTGTCTATTTGGAAAAGAGGATGTTTGAAGCTACATTCGTTTATATACTTAAATACTACATTAATAACAGCGCCCACTATCGGTGGAGCTGTGAACTACACGGTAAGTTAGATAGCCTTATGATCTAAACATATCGATAATAACCAAGCCATCGAGGTCCCGGGTTCAATTGCCGTGACCTAGATGGCGCTTGTTCCACATTTGGACACCAAGTGTTATTCACTATATGAGTGAAAGGGACGACACGATACTAAGTTCGGATTTCGAAGTTCGAAGTAGCCCAACTGATGGGGTGTACAAAAATCGGCCTTGCTTAATTTATATAAAGATTAGTAATTACCAACATGATCAGGGGAGATGATAAGTGGAGTAAGCGTGTAACTCAATGGTATCCGAGGGAAGGTAAGAGAAGTAGAGGAAGGCCTCTGAAAAGATGGGATGACGACATCCGCCAAGTCGCCGGACCATCATGGAGCAGGGTTGCACGCGACCGGCACGAATGGAGAAGGCTAGAGGAGGCCTTTGCCGACTGGCAAACAGATGCACAAAAAATTAGGAAGAAAGACATACTACAACACTGACACAAAGAACTTAGCACCTGTCGATAAGGCTATAATAATAATAAGAATAATTACCAAGAGAACAGAGTAGAAGCCGGGCTCTATCTCCCATTCTTGCAGCTTCTTCTCGGCCGGCTTCAGCACCTCCGTGTCCTGGCTGGTGGCGCGGTTCAGGGTGTCCAACACCACTGCATAGATGTTGGGGTCCATGCTGGTTATCTAAAGATATTAATGCTTTTAGAAATTTTGATAATTCCATTGCCCACAACTCTTGGTGACGTTTCAGCTCTTAAAAGAGCAAAGCATCGCCACATGGCTTTCTAGTATGTTATTACGGTTAAAGATTTATTTATTCTCAAAAGAATACATTTCACTTACTGAGAATACAATTATTATCATGCCTTAATTATTACGCCCGTGTGAGCTTACATGTGCAACAAACAATACAAGTAAACAAGTATAAAATATTTTTAGGTGCCTGTAACAAATACAAAAGTGGGTAATTTTGCAGTAATATACAAATAGCATGTTGGGTAGAATAGAATGTTGTCAAGCAAAGAAGTACACGCATGCATCGCCCGCACAATGCATCCAACGATAAGGATTTATTAATAAATATAAGCTTTTATTTGATGAATAAAAATACAATTTTCATTTTCTACATCTTATGTTTGTTGTTTTATTTCTTCTGTGAGATATCAACACTTTCGCCTTGCTGTCTGGTGTAGGCCTCGTCTAAAGACTTCCACTCTTTTCTATCCATAGCCTCCCTTCTCCAAACATTTCCTGCTACTAATTTAACCTTTTCGGATAACGCTGACAAAATTTTGTTAAACCCATCCTCTCCGGCGAAAAATAAACAGTAGCATTGTTTTGTTATGTGCCCGGAGATGTCCGGCACAGGCAGACAACGGCTTATACAGTTAGTTAAATGTTCTGATGCATCGGAACAGATCCGGAACAAGACATACGCAGGGTTAAGGTCATCCTCCCACCTTCAAACTTGCCTACCTGTTTTTCCCTATCTTGGGTACCATTCTGACACTTGTTTTATCCATTTACCTTTCTGGTCTCTGAATATGAGTCCCGCCCATCTCCACATACACCTTTTTACTGTATTCGCTATGTTGGTTACCGTTGTTCTGTCTCATCATTCAGCCGGAAGACATCCACTGCTGGATATAGGCCTCCCCCAAGTTGGGGGGGTTTTGCCATAATCCCCACGCTTGGCAGGCGGGTTCTTTGTCTAATACAATTTAATCTAATTTTGTCCAACTTTCTTATTTTTAGGACCAGTTGCCCATTCCATTGACAAAGGGCGGTTGAAGTTGTACCACGTCCGTAGGGAGTACCCACCGCTACCCTACACGAGACCCCTGGGTAGTGCTAAAACTGCAACAAAACTAGCAACCATACTGTCTTCTTGAAGATCTCACGGTTCGAAATAATTGCCATAAAATAAATATTCATGTTCACACGAACAAACTTGGTATCTGCCAACGCGCTATGGAGAGGAGTATGCTGGGGATACGGAAGTCTCAAAAACTGACATCGTCTAGCATAAGGAAGACAACAAAAGTCTATGACATTACCCACAAAATAAAAAGGTCTAAATGGCGTTGGGCAGGCCATATGATACGAGGTAAAGAAAAATGGTGCAAGAGAACTACAGAGTGGTATCCTCGAGAAAGACACAGAAGAAGAGGCAGACCTCAAAAGAGATGGGATGATGACATATGCCAGGTGGCAGGAAAGACATGGCACAGAGTCGCACGCGATAGACATGAGTGGAAAAGGCTGGAGGAGGCCTTTGCCGAGGGGCAATCAGACTTGCAAAAGAAAAGCAAGGCACAAATAGTAGAATACGACTAAGTCTGAATACAAGGCTATTATTATTATTATAAATATTCATGCATCCTAAATATTTATTTTATGGCAATTACACTGGAATCCGCTTATAACAACTCCTCTTATAACATTTTACCGTTTTTAACGACTTCGAAATCACCACACATTAGATTTGATATCAAGTATTTTCAAAGTAAATCAGTCTGTTTTGTGCGACGTCCTGTTAGTGTGACGTAATATCACTGGTCCTTTGACTGTCGCTTTATCCGGATTCCACTGTATTTAGAACCTGTTGTTGACAAGTTTCCAAGTTTCAGTACGTTATTATGGACAATGAAAAGGTGAAGAGGGAAATGCTTGGAAAATAATTTCTGGCTTCGTAACTTTGTTTGGACTAGCTAGAAGGTGAATATATCAAAAGTCCCCGCCCATAGTCTATGAGCCAGGGGGAGGGTTTTCCGGTTTATATTCATAGTTTACTAGCGACCCGCCCCGGCTTCGCACGGGTGCACTATTTAATGGATGTTATTATACATATAAAGCTTCCTCTTCAATCACTCTATCTATTAAAAAAAACCGCATCAAAATCCGTTGCGTAGTTTTAAAGATTTAAGCATACATAGGGATATAGGGACAGAGAAAGCGACTTTGTTTTATACTATGTAGTGATTAGGGACAATTTGCCTTTGTACTTCCTTATGTGACATGTATACATTTTTAACCTGTTATTGTGCACAATAATCTGCTTACATACATACATTATTTCCGTTTTAACTGTGAAAACTTTTTAAATTACATATCCAAACCATATCATTGAACAAGGAGACACCCAACCACTGTAGCCTAGTTGATACTACCCGCCAACTAAAGCTTGTGGACCTGGGTTTTAATCCTGGTAAGGCCATTAGTGTGATGAACACATTAATAAAAGTAATATAATTTATTAAATACTAGCGACGCGCCCCTGCTTCGCACGGGTGCACTATTTAATGGATGTTATTATACATATAAACCTTCCTCTTCAATCACTATCTATGAAAAAAAAAACCGCATCAAAATCCGTTGCGTAGTTTTAAAGATTTAAGCATACATAGGGATATAGGGACAGAGAAAGCGACTTTGTTTTATACTATGTAGTGATTTCGGCACTGTTTTGTCTACATACTAACTATGTAATTCTATTGTCGGGTGAGAAGCAAAACTCACTATCAAATCTGTCACTACTCTTCGAAACCTCGTATCTCAGTACTGGAACGATACTGATATATGAGCTTTATTGTAAGTAGGTATTTGCTACTTAGTGACTTTTGCTTCTAACCCGACGTAATGTTACTCACAAAATGTGGTAATCCACATCGAAAGGGACCTTATGGCGGCCGGCACTTATGCCTTTATTGCCGCTGTTCCAATACAATAGTGAATAAGTGTAACGTAAGCGCCTGTCGCCATAGGGTCCCTTTCGATGTGGATTATCACAAATGTAAATCTTTCTAATGACTGTATGTGCCAAAATAAATAGAAAAAAGAATTTAAAAAAATCGTTCCTTAGTACTGGATGTTTTATATGTATTTAAGTATCTATTTATCTATATAAGTATGTGTGTATTGCCTACCTACCCATATTACAAGCTTTGCTTAATTTGAGACTAGATCAATTTGTAACCCCAATATGTTGTTGTTGATTTGACCGATTGTTTCTCAGTATTATTTATTTCAGTGGGTGAAAACTTTTGAGTCTACAATAAGTGAAACATTAAAAATACAATGTCATAACAACTTATTGATTAATCACTCCCAAGGATCATGTAGGTTAATGTAACACGCAAGAAAAGTAATTAACACTACATTAACATCTTTACCAATGAAATGTCATATGAAAAGAGGAATATTACAAACTTACTATGGAAATGTAGCAATTAACTTTAATTTTGTGTTACGCAAAAGATGCAATTGTGTCGGCTTAAAGATTTAGCATTTTAATAAACAAAAAGATAACATGGTGAGGAGACTACATAATATAACAATAATCTGCGCTGAAAAACAACTTACTTTACACCGCAAAAATGTAAAGGACATAACATAACCTAGCTTTGCCTACGTATTTCACATATCACGCCCACAACCCACAAATACTACTCAAAACGCAAAAATGCAACACATTAATTACCTATAAACTTAAACAGAGAATTTCGAGAGGTAACTCATCATAAACACCACACAAGCTTCTAAATTTCCAAGTAATGGCAAAGAAACTATTAGGTATGCGAAATAACCAGCCGCTAGTTGTCAATGTCAAATTAACTTTTTTATGCCTCTGGACTTGGCCCGTGACGGGTGAAACACTTTTATACATCGCTCAGTTCAGAATTAATAAGTGAAGTAAAAAAAATATGGTAGCGTATTTTATTGCTAAATTTCATTGTCGTCAAAATAGTTTCATGAACTCTGTTTTATATCAGATCAAGTGTAATTTTATTCAAGAGTCCTTTCATTTTTGAACCGGTACAATCATCAATAAAATAGTTTATTGATTTGCGAAGCTCTGCAGTCAACGGATTTAAAGTTTTTTCATTTTAGTTATTTAAGTGTTTCATACTACCTGTTATTAACATTATTAATTTGTTTTAACCTGCTCTAGTTTTATTCAGTCCCTATACTAAGACCACAATAAGCGACGAATATTTGGGATTATAAATAAAAACAATAATTATTCACATTTTTACAAGATAAATAAAAATCAAAAGAAAATGGACGTTAAATTACGAAGCAAAAATCAAGTTGATAATAAGCTGATATCACACATACCTACTTCAACTGAGTTATCTATATCTTGGCAAGTATAAGCAATAATGAGATAATGGTATAGATTTAATTTATTCGCGTTGTTAAACGAGTAGAGTATTTATTAAACATAACATAAGTAGTAAAAAGAAATATGCCTTGGCAATCGTGTGATATTATTTTTAACAGTGGCTCAACAGGATGTTTTTATGCTGGTGATATTATAACTGGGACTGTGGTAGTGAAGTTTCACCAAAAACAGGAAATTGAACGTAATTGTAAATTCTTCAAAGTTTTATCGTGAAAATTTACAAGTACTACATAAAAAAAATATGAATTTCAGATTTTGAACTCGATGTCACGGGAATCAGTAAAGCATCTTGGACTAGACCAATGCCAACAATCCCGTACATAAAATTATATTCAGAAACTAGAATAGTCCTAAGCATCAAGACTAATATATTCGCTGAACTACAAGGTATATTCCTGAGCATTTTTGGCAGTAACCGATACTAAGTATGTGTTATAACTAATACCTACAATAATTTCAGGAAAAACTGTATCCCCTGGGGTATATACACATCCTTTTTATTTTTCGCTGCCTCCAGACCTGCCACCGTCATTCAAAAGTTCTATAGCTAAAGTGTTTTATTTTTTAAAAGTCGAATGTAAAGCAGCGTACAAGTTCAGAAAGAAAACCATTACACCTTTTAATATCTCACAAAATTTATATATCAACAATTTAGAAGAATTCTCGGTATGTATCTAACATTTACTTTAAAAAAAAAATAATGGCCTATAGTACTATGTGCCATTGATTTAACTACTTAATATTATGAATTTCAGGTGCCCACGTTTACGGAAATGAATAAAATATTTTGGGATTCAAGCAAAATATCAATCCAATTGCAAACACACACTGGATTTGCTCCAAATCAAACAATATCATTTGAAGTGATGATATGTAACGAGAATAAAGTAAAATTATCTAAGCTCAGCATTACATTAGTACGCGTATGTACCAAAATACTTAAAGTATTTACTTACAATGTGTACATGCATACACAAATTTTACTCATTGTAGTCAAGCAATTATGTAGCTCACCAACCTTCACAATGTTTTTTTTTAGCAAATAGAGTACAATGTATCTTCGGGTTACCTTAAGGAAGAAAAAAAAGTGGAGAAAATTACTTATAAGGAATTCAAGAACGAAGAAAAGGAAGTATGATCTATGAATATGAAAATACCTCCAACGAATCCGACGAGCAATTATTCTATGATTAAAATAGAATATAAATTATCGGTAAATATGTACAATGTACCATTAAATTAAAATTTCTTTAACTACAAAATTCCTAATAAATTATTTTACTTATGCCCGGCGTATGCTCTTCAAAAAGAATAATCCACACATATATGTATTTAAACTCTGAAAGTCATAAAAGCCTAAAGCGAAGACTTTAATTAATAAAATTCAATTGTGTCTATTTTCTTCGTAGGTTGTACTGGATTTCTCCTATCATTTTTCGATACATAAGGATATACCTGTGACAATTTCCACGGTACCAGTGATGCATACAAAACTCTATAACTAGTAAAATATTTTTTATATTATTAAAAATAATAAATGAACACGTGTTTTTTTTATCCCACTTTTATCGACCATTGTACAATTCTGTACATAATTTCATAATGCTCGAATACATGTAGCCCGAGCCTGCAACCTTTTCCTTTAGAAATAGTCGTTACACTATATTCATCGCTCATCCAGTTTATTAGTAACATTAAGATTTTTTTCTTATTTATTAAATAATAAATAAACTACATGCACTTATGATAATAGTGTGTCAGTCATGGCTACATTATTAATTTATTATTATGGTAACATTAAAGCGCCAAAGTACCGCCACCTATTGTGGATTGTAGTCAACGGGCATTATTTTAGCAACTTTTAAAATAGTTATTGTAAATTATCCCTTATAAATAAAGATTAACATATAAAAAACAATAAATTACCTATTTTTATTTCAAAAATGTTATATTAAAGAGGAAATACGTAATTGAGAATTACGAAATAGTCAGTTGGTGACTTCCTCTTTCCATGACTTTTTTGAGAAAGCGGATATGGTTGGTCCGCCATAATCGTGTGGGTCTGTGCTTGTGTGGTTGGGGTGTATTGCCGGTGCCAACCATTATTTTTAATTAGTAGTAAGTTATGCGTATGAATCCAGACATGGACGATGATGAGAAGGGGTAAGTTAATTTTCAATATTTTTACTAAATAATCTGTGTAATCTGAGGTATGCAAACAATAATAGGTCAAACTGCATGTTGGCTTGGTTCGTAAGTCGCATTTCACTAATAGCCAGCGAGGCTTGTGAGGTAGCGTTACCCACTTCCTTGTGTTTTTTGTAACACTCATTTTATACTATGATGTTTGCGTAAAGCCAGGAGCCTCTTCAAAATGTGGATAAAGTTCACGTTTGGTCAATTAGCCTTCTACCGGCTCGCGGCCACCGACCCCAAGCCTCGCCGTGTGACTTGCGTGTATGCGATCATGGCAGCTATTACTTTCCCATGGCATAATATCTGAATTTTCGATTTTACATCCTTGATGCAGTGCAAAGATTGCTCGTGGATGTTTATATAATAGATCCCTGTGTAAAACAGCCGGTTTGAGTACGTCGGAATTTATGAAATTAACCTTTATGTGGTCATTCGTAGCTTTCTCTTATCGCTTATTTCGCGTCAGGGCATTGAGAGCGTTGTATTTTGCGAACAATCTTCATAGTGAACGCTAACGAGGTTATTAGAGCTCGGCCGAAGTGCCGCGTTGCCGATCCAAGCGCTCGGTTAAAACGTGCTGAATCATTTACATATGGTTACATACGTCGCGCGCTCGAAAAGTTACTTCTCACTCATTTCTCACTACTGTTTACCGCCCTCCGCCAAATTACTCGACGTACGAATTTACCGTTGCTTTCGCTACATTTCGCTTCATTTCGCTTACTTACACTTCAAAAAGTATCTATAACCTTTACATTCACATACTTAAGTTTTATTCTTAAATTCAACCTTCAAGAAACTAAAAATGAAGAATATGATCTGATTGAGCTTGTTTCATGATCATGACTGTTACTTAAGTGAATGTTACTTTCACTGCCTACATAGTTAATCTAGCAACAACTTACATTACAATCTACTCTAGTTCTAGCTTCTATCAACATTTATGTAGATAAGACACTACCAAAATATGTTAAAATGGCTTCCTTTACTTCCAATACCTATAAAAACAAGTTAGTGTGGATAATTTTATGACTCATTTAAAATATTTCTTTGAATCACTATTCTTACCTTATCTCTAGGCTAACTTAACCCTGCATGCTTACTTACTTGATAATATAATATAATCAGCTATTTAGGTCAGATTTATTTGGTTTTTCTCACTATACTCATGTAAGCTGAATATTAAGCTGCATATATACATATAAATGGTATGACTAGTTTTCATTAATTGTTTTGTATTGATTAATCTTATGCAAGTGCTTACAACTTCAAAATATCATACAGTCAATACAGTAATCCAGTTATCTAACTCTAAACAATTGATTGTATTAATTAGATGTACAAAGTCTCTGAAAGAAATAGCTTTTACAAAGATGGGACACAGCACATGTCACATTGTTTTTCATTTTGTTCAAGCATTTTGGTGTCTAAAAATAGCACATTAAGAGTTATTACCATCTGAACTTCCTGCAGTCAGCCATGTGGTATTTTATTACCATTAATGTTAAGTAGTAAATCATTAGTAATTGCTCCTCATTACTTACTTACAAATTGAATTACAACCTTATAAATTAAATTTCATTTATTCAATTAAATAAAATGTATGTTTACAGCATAAAATAACACCAAAGCACTTACACGATAAATTATTACAATTAATATTTTTAATAATTATTATTTTGTTAGTCTTTTCGCTTTTATCTGGATTATCTACATAGCCCATGTTATCTTTGATTGTTCATATTATCAGATATTTAATAATTTATTTTATTAGCCCTAAAATAAATATCTTTCAATTCACTGATTATTAACAGTATTGTTATATATATATATTTAAATCTCTGCAGACAACCTTACACAAATGAACCTAGAGTCCCAAACTAAGCAAAGCTTGTACTATGGGTACTAAGTGACGATATACATACTTATATAGATACATAGAAAACATACAAGGCTTAGGATCAAATATTCTTGTTCATCACACAAATAAATGCCCTGACTGGGATTCAAACTCAGGACCTCCAGCTTCGAAGGCAGGGTCACTACCACCTAAAGCAGTTGTCACATAGTGTCAGAATAGAGAACCTGATGTATGATGATATATAAATTATATAATTGTTGATTTTATACCACACCCATGTATATTAAAGTACAATTGTGTAATTTTCAAAGAAAAGGTTACTGTCATTGTCAAATATGTATACACTTTTCTAACTTATCTCTAAGCAATATAGTCCTAGAATGTATACATGTTTATGATGCTGACTGTACTCTCTGCAGCTTCAATAAGGCGCCGTTTTCACACACTCATTAAGAAATCGCCCTCACTGACATTGAAATAGGGACCTGTATATGAAATTTATATTTATATATATGTTTAAGTATGATTACTTCCCATGAAATTGTTTTACAGGTAAATTATATTGACATGCTATGAATTTATTTAATATTGTATATGCTAAATAAACATGTTTTCTTTCTTTCTTTTCTTTCTATGAGTTTACATTGTCTTATGTGTTTGTATGTGTCACAAGTGATCACAATTACTATGGCTAACCCGCGTTCATGAGATAAATATACTATAATAGAAACACAAAGATTTTTAGCGTGTGTTTATTCTAAAATCAACATTTATTCTGCAAATAGGCCACAAGGGCACTTTTACATGTAAAATATTAATTTACAATTTAAGAAAGTCTGACTATAATAATACATTTTTCATGTCAAAATATCAATTTACAGTTCAAGAAAGAATAATAATTTCGAGTTTACAATTATAATAAATTAATGTCATACAGTGAAGATAAACTTGCAAAGTTATCTATTACAAATATTACAACTTCAGTAAAGTTAGAGATGTATAAGGTCTCAAGATTAAACAAGGAGTATAATGAAATTAATAATATCTATTCTAAACTATTACTTATTACAGTGGTATTACAGTAGATTATTCAATGGAAAAGCATGTCAGCATCAAATTCGAGTAAATGCATGATATCATTTGTATTGTAAAGTAGTAGTACTGTACAAAGCTTGAATAATTCAAATTCTCGAAGTCCTTTAGGGCACCTGTTTTTACAGTTAAGGTAACAAGCACATTAACCTGCTTTTGCAAAGATCAAGGACGAAATGAGCTGAGGGCATACTCTGAACTTCGAAATCCGCATTTCGTATAGTACCGTCCCTTTCACTCGTATAGTATTTAACACGAGAGCGAAAGGGACAGCACCATACGAAGTTGGGAGTAGGCCCTCAGGGTCTTTAAATACTTCTTTTAGTTCAGTCGAAAAGGGTGATATATTTGACATGTCAATTATTATGTAGTTTATCTTGATTACATAGTGCATTAAATATTCTTGACAGTCAGGCTCAGTCACATTAAGTTCGGCCTTCTTGACCTTTTGGAAATAAATACAATCCATTAATATGCAATACTTAAATACACATTGCACACCTAAATTGAAGGTCATAATCACAAAGTAGAGGTAATCGACAGGTCTTATCGCTAAAGTGATTTCTTCCAGACAATCTTACGGTAGTGCATATCAAATCCAATCATAACGTCACAGTTGGTGGTCCATATATAATGTAGGTATGAAACAATTGTGATTGGAATAGGGATATTTATATTTATTTTTCTTAACATGGTCAAAGTTCGTCCAAAAATTAAAAGTTATTATAGACCCTGAGACTCTATACATCTCTCTGCAAACGCGTGCCCAGGTTATTCATGTCTTTTGTATTGTTCACTTATAGCTGTGTACTTTCACTATAGGTACTAACTATGTTCTTGAATTGTAAGAGCCCTTGAGTGAGGCCTACTTACAGAATAAATGTTTGATGTTTGATGTCCCTCTCATACTGACAATATTCATAGGTTATATTTTCTCTGAAAGCCAGTTTGAAAAAAATTTACAACTAACAAATTATTAATGTTATTTTGTATTTAGATAGTTATTTACTTTCATACATGCTATAGTTTTATGTCCAAATTTTACTTTAACATTGAACTTTGAATTCAAAATAGACATCAATAAATAAACAATATCACATAAATATCTTTGTTGATTTTGTAACAAATGTTGGTACTATCAGCATCACAGTTAACTGACGATTCTAAGACCTTATTGCAACGAGATAAGGTTTTATATATTTAGCACTCGCACACAGCTATAGACAGATGGAGGCTTAACAGTTTTAGACAGCTAGACTGCCTTATTACCATAAAAATAAGGATGTGCAACAATATATTTAGCTACTTTGACAGATACTAATTATAATTACATTAGTAATAGTATGACGATCCCCGTGGGTGAAACTTGAAATGTTATTTTTATTTAATTTATGTTTGTTTTTCTTTTGTTTTAATTGTTTTATTATGTGTTACTATTCTATTCAATGTATTGACGACCACAATAGGAATTCTTTTAAATTGACTTAAATGTAATTTATAATTTTTTTTTTTAATTTATTTAACTTCACAAAGAAACAATTTTAGCACTGAAATGTCTGAATGAAGTCTTGTATTGTGTAATAAATGAAATCTAAATCTAAGTTGCTGAATAAAAGCCTCGCCACATTGAGCGCGGTACCGTTCTCAGTGTGGCGGGGACATAACTGTACTTTTTTTTTCGGAGTACTTATTTACGTACAGTAAATTATGTAGTCATGAGAACAAAAGATTGTGTAAAATAAAATTCACTTGACTGCCTTTAATAAATTCAAATTATATTCCGTCTTGTACTTAACACTCAATATAAAAATATGTTACCAATTTTGAGCCTTGTTTCTTAGACACAAATTCCAAGATATATATATATACTACCTATACATATTTATACACAAGATAATAACCTTTTTCATTATTCAAATTCTAAGAACACTACACGATAGCCCTGTTTGAATTAAAGAAGAAATATGCTGAACGCTATCAAAAGGAGGTTGCTTAAACATCGCCATTTTTACCTCATCCTGTCGTTTTGTTAAATTGGCATCCATTAATGGAATGAATGTTTTCTTTTACCTTGTCTTTTTACTTTGGGGGAATTTACCCAGAGCTCAACAGTTTTAATTTGCGAAAAGGTACAGTTGATGTCAAAAAAATGTATCCATTATTGAACCCTGTATACGGTGGAAATAATAGTACGATTCATCGATCACATACGTGTCAATAGAACTTCAAGTGGCAAACAGGCTTACGGTCCACCTGATGGTAAGCGGCCACCGTAGCCTATAGACGCCCGCAGCTCCAAAGGAGTCACGTACGCCGTGCCACCCTTTATAAAATTTGAGGATGCACTGTGTTGGTCAACAACAGAAGGAACACATTTAGGTCCCTCGCTCTCAACACAGTGCATCCTCGGGAGCTCTGGCAACCTTGCTCACCTCCAGGAACACAACACTACATACTTGTATAGTAGATTATGTCATTATGGCTCTGGTCTTTTGCAAGGCGGAGGTACTTCCCCAGTTGGGCTGCTCCAAATTCGAGCAAGATGACATTTTGCTGAGCCCTACCTCTCTCAGTCTCTTAGTCTTATTCGTCTTGAAATGAATCACTATAACGTAACTATTTTTAATATATATTTTCATCGGGTTACAAGCAAAAGTCACTAAGAAACAAATACCTACTTAAAATAAAGCTCGTATATTAGCAGCGTTTCAGTACTGAGATACGAGGTTTCGAAGAGAGATTCGTGGATTCTTCCTTCTTTCTTGGATTTCCCGGCACTGAGTCCGTAATACCGGGAATCCCAAGACTTATTATGTAGCTTGACTGCAACTTGTAGCCTTGTACTTATAAACTCATTTAGAGATAAAACTATCTAATTACCTATATCATAAACATCTAATTACCTTATAGTACTATCTCATGAGCGCGGGTGAGTCATGGATATGTGTTGGGAGCGTTCAAGTATTACGTAACGCAATTTGAGGGGAGGGGGGTCTCGTAAAACGTTACGATGCGTTACAGGGGCGGGAGGGGGTCTTTCTTACAAACGTTACGTAACATTGTTTCCCAAAGGTTAAAATAAACATGTTATGTATTTTAAGAGTTTATTAGTAAAAAAAGCTAAAATAGGATAGGAATGACGGAGAAAAACAATTGTGTGTGTGTAAAGCCAAAAATTTATAGAAAAATAAACAAAATACGCAGGTGTTGCGGATTAAAAATCTCTTGTTTTATTTAGTATGATTACCGCAAAAGCAATTAAAACTATACCAAGGACAAAAACTATAACATAACTTTTAGCGCCTTCAGGGTAAAAATGGTCACTTGAGTGTTACGTAACGTGTAGAGAGGGGGAGGGGGGGTACAGAAAAACGTTACGGTGCGTTACAAGGGGGGGAGGGGGAGTCTAAAATCTTCAAAAATTGCGTTACGTAATACTTGAATGCTCCCGTTGACCTATACATGCACTTTGTCTCTGTGTGCGTCAGCGTTGGAGCTATGTGTTGCCAACTTTCAGTGTTCGTACTTGTCACAACTATTACTAGTGGCTCTGTGAGCTGTAGACCTCGTGAGTGAGTTTTTTTTTATCATTTCCAAAATCTGACATTATAAAAAAGATCAGTTATGAATATCGAACCTGCTAACAAAATTTCACGGAGCGGAGAAGAAGCGGTTGAAAAATGCGACCTGTAGAGGAGAACAAACCGAAACTCGGACGCAGAACGTTACAACATCTTTGAAATAAAAATTGTTTGTCAAAATTTCCAAAAACCGTCTCGACAAAAAAAAATCTATATAACTATCGCACCTGCTCACGAGATTCGGTTGAGAATTGCGACCTGTAGACGAGAACAAACGGAAATCCGGATATACGAAAACATTTTTGTCAAAGATGAAGCAGAGATCTTCGTTTCACTCGGTCAACAAGTACAGTAAAGTGTAAAAATATGTATCGAATGAATCCTCTCATAAATATGTACCGAAACCTTAATGCGCCGACGTACATAACAAGATCCATGGGACATATTTTTGAGTAGCTTGCATACACCCATATTTTAGCACTCGACTATACTACAAATATGGCTAACCCGCGCGCGTGAGATAAATGTACTTGTACAAATAAATGTAATATTTCGAACGCCATAGGGTCAAATGGGCTTATTGCCATTGAAGATTTTCAAGGAAGGTTGTCTGGAAGAGATCGCTCCTTAGCGATAAGACCGCCTGTTGTCTACCTCTACCTGTATCCTGTTGTTGTTTTGATTTTGTGACTTATGACTTATAGGGACAGAGAAAGCGACTTTGTTTTATACTATGTAGTGACTAGCAGTGCCCGCTGCTCCGCTCGCGGTATTCTCTGTGTCAACTTCCCTTACTCGCGCCAGGGGGTGTATTAAAAAAAAAATGGTAACTTATACTAGCCCCAATGCAAAATAGCTCGTCTAGTCGCAATTCTGCATGCGTATTTTTTTTCAAAAACTAGTATTTCTACCCGAATCGACTTTGATGATTAATGGAATACACTAGACGCAATGTCACTAAAGCTAGCTTAGTTTTGAGTTGTACAAAGTGTACATCTCGTTATTTATTTTAAAATAATTTAATTATAAATATTACATCTCACACGCAAATAATTACGTCTGCTTCATATTTAAGGCAAAATAGGTCGTCTATTTAAAATAAAACCTGTTTACCAGGGTTCGTAATATAAAATATTATTTTCAAATTGAATACGGAATATTCTCTGTCATGTAAAATGACAAACCACTATATAAAAGGGCAAATTCAGCCTAATTTTTTATTACTCCAAATCGTTTTTCTATCGAGATGGCACGAGGTAAGCCAGTGACTGAAGAAGTGCGGAAAATTATAATCTCCAGTAACAATAAAGGCAAATCTACGTACCAAATTGCCAAGGACCTTTCTATGCCAAGGTCTACAATCCAAACTATCATCGAGCATCATCGAAAACACGACAAAATTTCTTGTTTAAAGAAATCCGGCCGCCCACGAATTACTACTAAAGCAGAAAACAGGATTCTGAGGAAGATCATCAAGAAAAATCGTCGTGCAAGAGCTGGAGAACTTACGGTACTATGGCGTGACGCAATTAAAAAAAACATTTCAGTGGATACTTGCAAGAGAGTGATGAAGAGGATGGGCTACGGTTTTTACACTGCTAAAGAGAAACCGTTACTTACACAACGGCAGAAAACTAACAGGTTGAAATTCGCCAAAAAGTACAGAAATTGGACCGTCGATCAGTGGCGTAAAATTATATGGAGTGACGAATCTAAATTTGAAGTCACAGTAGGCGATGAACGAAGTAAAGTCATTCGCGAAAAAGGAGAGGCATTTCAAAAAGATTGTCTTAAGCGTAAGGTAAAGTTTCCAGCTTCCTTAATGATTTGGGGCTGCATGTCGGCACAGGGTGTCGGCTGTCTGCAATTTATAGATGGAACCGTCAATGCCGAAAAATACAAAAGCATCTTACAAGAGAGTTTGCTGCCGTCTATACGTAAGTTAAAGTATAAAAATGCGTATACTTTTCAACAAGATGGTGCCTCATGCCATACCGCTAAAGCAACGATGGCGTGGCTGAAAAAGAAAAAAATACCTACCATGTCGTGGCCATCCAGCAGCCCGGACTTGTCTCCCATAGAAACGTTGTGGTGGAAAATGAAGAAGAAGTTGCGAAAGGACCCGTCCAGATCAAAAGCTGATCTTAAAGAGAAACTTACCTGTGTTTGGAATGAAACAACCCCGGAAGAGTGTCGACAGCTGGTAGATACAATGCCGCTCAGAATTAAAGCCGTTTTAGATGCAAAAGGAGACGCCACCAAGTGGTAGACGTTCTAATCTGCGTCGGTAACACTAAAGACGAACTTTTTTGCATTTTAGTACAATTGGTGAAACAATGTTTTTTTTATTACCAAGGAAAGTTCGTTTTTTTTTTCATTGAATAAATAAAATACGATTTATAACTTATACTGTTTTTATATTGCTAATTCTTCCAAACACCTTCGTCCCCCAGAATTTTTAGGTTAACGTTAGTTTAGTACATTTTTTTCCTACCAGACGTACTCATTTGCATTGGGGCTCGTAATGGCCTACATATAGCTTACTAGAGCTAAAGCTTTCTGCATGCCAAATTTCATTACAGTTGGTTCAGATGTTTTAGCTGCGAATGGTCACTCCAGATTTGTATCTGCATCTAAACTAAGTCAACTTAATTCTTAACAATTGACGGAGTATAGATTGATAACTTTATCCCATTCCACCGCATAGCTGCGTCCTTCTCCTGCGCCATCATGGCCCAGTGTGTGCATAGGGCATGACAAATGGTTACTTATGTAGGCTTGGGATTTTTGGATGCTCGCCGTGGTTCTAGAATCCACGGAGTCGCCATTATGTTAAAATATTTTTTTCGAAGTCAAAGTAGATAAATCTAAAAATACTCTACTATTGGTAAACAAAATAAATTAAAACAAATACTTTTAAGCTTACTTTACTATACATCACATAAAAAAATATGACTTTTGTTCATCATATTTTAACTCTTTATACGGCTCTAACCAGGACTCAATTTCGCAAGTCGTAAAACTATTAATTTTAAATTATATCAGACCGTTTTTAATCGAAAATGACAATTGTTTGTGACAGTGTTTTTTTATTATTTGTAAAATAGTTGTCAGTAGTCTGTCCCAACACAAACATCAAAAAGGATGCTTAATTAAGTAAATCATATGTAACTGTCTAAGTAATCTATTAGATAATTACAGTCATAATTACGTGGTTATATTACAACATAAATCATGACATAATATAATGTTTTATTCTTACACTTTGACTTTGACTTCGAATAAAATATTTTAACATAATGGCGACTCCGTGGATTCTAGAACTACGGCGAGCATCCAAAAGTCCCAAGCCTTATGCATTTATAAAGCACAGTAGAATCCGTTTATAACGACTCCGCATATAACATTTTACCGCTTTTAACGACTTTTAAGAGTCCATTCATATTTTGTGGAAGAAAAAACAACAAAACTAAATTTTTGACGCATTTTTACTAAGAAACGGAAAGGTTTGGCAAAATTCAAATAATTGATTTAGAGAAGTTAATTCTTTATATTTTACGTAGCGGCTTCAAATTTTAGTTTAAATCAATATTTTAGTTTTATTTATCCGATTACTAACAGTCGATTTCTGAAGAGGGCGCGCAGGTATAAGTTTGACCTCTCAAAACGTGATGATGTTATTAGAAAACCTAATTATTTAAATATTGTTTTACAGCCGCTATATGTTGTTAATTTACGCTGCGGCCTCAATCTTTTATTATGTTTCATAGATACTCTTACAGAAACATTTTTCTTACGCTAATTTTTCAACAAAATTATGCTCAAAACACACGGTTTTTTTCAGTATTATTGAAGGATTATTACAATTATTTATATTACACATTAAAATTCATGTATTTGGCAATAGATTTCAGTAAAAACAATAATAATTATTTTAAAAATTATACTGTCAAAAACGATTCAAAAGTTGTATATATTTGTTTGCGCGCGGGAAGAATCCTCAGTACGGCGCGAGCGCTTGTCGAGGCAGGACCTGTGTCCATTTCATACCAACCGCCATTTTTGCGGCGCGAACGCTCTGAACGTGATTATACCGCGATCAACCGCATTTGATCGTCGATGTTTTTTAAAATTTATGTAGTTTTCTTATAGACTGATGTACAAATGTATTTTTAGCAAACTAATAATTACTTATTTCATGTTTATTGTAGCATGGGTCGCAAACAGTCGGTTTATACTTGTGTTAGGAAGAAAAAAATATATACTTCAAGTCTAAAAGAGGCAAACGAGGCAAGGTAAGTTAAGTTACACCCAACTTATGTAAATGTAAAGTTAGCGTAAATAATTAATATGTATTAGACAGATTTATTACGCTATTCGGGTTTTAAAGACATTTCGGTCTAATTAATTCTGTAAATATGCAATTATGCCTTATACTTACCCTGTTCTTCGCTCACGTATGTCAAGATTTTGATGATATCATGTTCATTGTAAGGTGATTTTCACTACTCAACTATCTTTCTTAAATATATAAAAGAAAAAACTGACTGACTGACTGATTGATTGACTGACTGACATATCAATTCACAGCCCAAACCGCTGGTTCTAGAGATTCCAAATTTGGCACGTAGGTTCCTTATAAGACCTAGAGGTGCAATAAGAATGGATTTTTCAAAATTCACCCTCGAAGGGGGTGAAACGGGGGTCCAAAGTTTGTATGAAAAACCGTATTTATTAAAGTGAGAGACATGAAACTCTGTATATAGAATCTGTGTTTATATATATCAATGGCGTATTTCAGCGTTTTTCTAAATTGCCCCACTAAAGGGGTGAAAAGGTGGTTCAAAGTTTATGCGAGGAGCAAATTTTCTCTTTTCTTAAAAATCTTTTATTCTACATGTATATTATTTATTGCATAATTTATTCGCTCCACCAGTGCAATCAGGGTATTAGGAAAGTGAATTTGGTGTAGTATAGTACCTTTTGACGTTTCCATTACGTTTAGAATTAAAATATGAGTCTGAGTCAGTAGCAAACGCGGCAAATACATCAAACGGACCTGACGAGTGAGGACAGGCTAGTGGAGTCGTATGAATAATATTCACTCAAAGAATCTTTATTTCCTGTAGTATATTGTAGCCTTACAAACATAATATATACACACATTTCAATCTCGAAGTAAAAGATAGATTTAAAAAAATGATTAATTTTCAAACATCAAAATCGTTACCCGCCATCATCGCGAATGCCGTGTTGTCATTTGTTATAGAAGTTGTAAGTAGACGTCTTTCACATATCAGAATAAACCACCTATACGACTGTTCTATTATAGGTATAACATTGTCTCCGATTTCTGCCCGGTTTGCTTACACCCCGCGTTCGTTCGTTGAATTCGTGAATAATTAAATTTTAAATTATACTTTTGGGCTTTAATTGGTCTCGGAAAAATCTAATAAAACAATTATTAATAATATCAAAGTATTGTCAAGCAGCGTATTAATTGGCTGTAATTAACTCTCAGAAAACCCCTTGCTACTGTCTATTATCAAAAACCACCTTCCTTTTTATTATTATTACAATAAAAAACTATCTGTTAAAGTATAGAAAGAAAATATGAGCACTAAAACAAGATGATAACTGCCTCACTTAAGCGAAGTAAATGAAATATGTTGTTGGTTTGGTTTTCATTGACGCAAGTATCAAACGCGTTCACTCCTTTGCGCCACCTCTACCGCAACCCTACCGTGCACGCTATCACTTTTGTACCTATATTATTTTTAGAAGGTTAGAAGAGGATGGCGCGCTTGGCTCGGGCGTTCTGGGTGTGAGTGTGTTTGTAGGGTCAGCTAGTAGCGTGTCTACACACACAAGCGCACTTTGCCGCGCGATCGCTGTCTAAATATCGAATTTGAGCGAGCGCTTTTGGTGAACGCGCTCTTAAATCACCACACATTAGATTTCATAACAAACATTTTCAAAGTAAATCAGTCCGTTTTGTGCGACGTTCTGTTAGTGCGACGTAATATCACCGGTCCATTACTGTCGCTTTATCCGGATTTCACTATATATAGTAAGGATTTATTCGCGACTCCCCTCTATAACTACGCGCGCGCTACGATAGATAAGGCACTGTTACTTATTAGTCGTAATTTTATTTTTTATGTTATTAATAGTACCTAGTTAATTAGTTATTTACACTCTCATGTACTCGTTTTTTAGCTGTCGTGGAATACTGCGTCGAGTCAAACCACGCTGTGGTTTAACGGTGCTGTTTAGCCAATTGTAATGTTTGTGTGTTTTTACTTTAGTAAATAAATAAATAGTATTTGTTCGGGAAAATAGTTCGAGGGGGGTAATATGGCTTTTAGACCAGAGTTATACACTCTACTTTTCACTCCGATTGCGAGAAAATAAATAAGCAAAGGTTAGCCATCCAAAATTAACAATTAATTCCACGACGAACTTATATGTAATTTGGCAGCATGTTTTTTTTCTAAACTGCTTTCATGCTTTGACACACAAAATAGACACCGCGGTTCGCGCGCAACATTCACGCGCAAAAAAGCTAATTCACCTTCCATTGAGGGCTTCAAAGCGTTGCTCGAACGAACTAATCAGTTTTTTAATTATTGTGAAATAGGGACTACTACAAACTTAATCTTTAGACTCTTTAGAGAAATGAATTCTGTTTTCTGATTGGTCGATTTTAGTAAAGCTGTATTCTGGTTTGTTAATAATATACCCAATACCAAATATTTTTTAGAGTTTAATTAGTGTTTTGTGATTGGTGGATTATTAGGTGAAGTATTATGATTGGTCTAAATTGAATATTTTGTAAATCATAAATATGTATTCATATTTTCCCTAGGGGTTAAATGTACTACTTTAGCCCCGCTTGACAAGTCTAATATGACACTTTTCGAGCATAAGAAGTGAAAAAAACTGAAGAGTATGGCGTGTAACATTTGTCTGTTTCACAGAAAACTGTTCGTCGGCGGGCTATCATGGGAGACGTCGCAGGAGAACCTGCAGCGCTACTTCTCGCGCTACGGCGACGTGATCGACTGCGTCGTGATGAAGAACAGCGAGTCTGGCCGCTCGAGGGGCTTCGGTTTCGTCACGTTCGCCGAGCCGTCGCTAGTGAATGTTGTGCTGCAGAATGGACCGCATCAGCTGGATGGCAGGTACGGATCAGCTGTTGTTGTTGTTTTTACAACTTAAGCATTACTTTTTTTTTGTTTTTTTTTTTGAACCTGACTGTGGCTTTATAGGCCGGGCCCAATAAAGCGATAGGAGTGCGCGGTTGGAGAGTAGCCTGGGGAAAACCTCAGGCATGACCACGCGTGTGGTTTGGATCACTGGAATACTCTAAGAGTTTGCGCTCCAGTGAGATTGGTTGAGCGGTTTCAACCGAATCTGAGGTGTGAGTGGAATCGAGCTACTGGGAGTTTTGTCGCTGGTTCACTAAACCTAGCCTAGCTGAGAAGAGATCAGCAAGAAACTCAGCTAGACCCGACCTGGGTCGGACTGACTCTACCCGGTGTGCGGCGGTACCGGGACGAATAGGGACTATATGTGTCACTGATGTCGCGATCGCGCGGTGGACGTCCCCGCCGGCGGGAATGCCTAAGTGTACGCGTCGTGTCAGAGTTGGACGCCATAAGCGCAGCGTTCCATCTTTCGATAGACGCTGTGATTACGTCGTCCGGGTCCGTAAGTGTGTGCCTAGGACGCCGGACCGTGCGGCCCCTAATGAATGATTGTAGTAACGACAGAGGGGGGGAGGGATGGGAACGTAGTCGACAGCCTTCCTAACTGACGGATTCCTATGATGGGGAGCGTTGTCAAAATAACGTCTGGCAGTCTGCATAAAGAAACCATACATAGTGAACTTAAGCATTACAGACAGAGCTTCATGTGCTGAGCATGTAGGCAGAGGACACTTTTAGACACGTTCTAGACCAGCGGTCGGAAACCGGCCCGCGAGCCTCCAGCACAATGCGGTATATTTTGTCCGATAGGGTCACAAATGATTGGGTTTTTTATTGTACAACGAATGAAACGAAACGTAATTTATAACATATTTGATGGCGTATAGGGATTTGAGGGCGTCCCACGGCTATGCCACATGGAGGGAAAGTACCTTGAATATTGTAGATGGAACATTTTACTGAAAGAAGACGTTATTTGAATTTAAAAACAATTTAAACTGCATTCACAGATATTTAAATAATTTTATGGCTGAACCGGGAATCGAACCCGTTACACGAGAAATTTTCATGTAAAAAGTAAAAATTAATGGTCTTCCTTTTATTTCTGACACTATGTTATTTAGCAAAAAATAATCCTTATGATGAAGCCTTTCGATCGCTATGATAAAGCTACAGGATGATTATTTTTCTCGTGTAACGGGGTTCCATTCCTGGTTCAACCATAAAATTATTTAAATATCTGTGAATGTAGTTCAAATAATTTTTTAAATTCAAATAATGTCTTCTTTCAGTAAAATGTTCCATATACAATATTCAAGATACTTTCCCTCCATGTGGCATAGCTGTGGGACATTCTGTATAAGTAAATATAAATTACGATATATTTTCTTACTTTTGAATAACAATATATAATATATTTAAGCATGAAATAACGTGTTTAATATTCATTGAGATTACTTGACACTTACCACAGAATGCGCCTGATAAAAATCCTCGTAAGTCGTTCTCTTTCATTCTTTCTGATGCTAAAAAAAAACAAGGTATACTCGCCCCAGGAAACTCTTAGTTCCGGAGCAATTGGAGACAGCATCCTCCTCGGGAGTCGTCTGTACTTGGCTGCGCCCAGAATTTCATAATAGTATTTGCATTATTTGACACATGTCACTCACAACAGCAATACAACGTAAAATGTCTTGCACATCGAAATCACAAAGACAATTGCACTGCGAACGTTTAAATCTGTCTTTTTTTTTTAATGTGGGGTTGGTCGTACACTACCGTTATGAATCCGTAGTCGTCTAAGTAAATCGATATGAATTTTTCATTTTAGGTTCCAACAAAGCATTATTAAATTAATTTTATTATCTAAAAAAATATTTCTTACAAAAAAATGTAAAAACCTTAAATAAAAAATCATTAAACGTCACAATTCGATGCCTCAATCTAGGTGCCATACAATCGTAATCGCTTGCTGTGACAATCGATATGGGTTAGTTTCATCTCTATAAACGTCAGTCATAATGTCAAATAATGCAAATAGGAATGCAAATACTATAGAAAAGGGCAAAGGAGCACTGGTAATGGGTACTTGTTGCTTAACCATGCATCTAACAGGGTAATAACAGCTGCTCTCTTCTGGACCTAACTAACTACACATTAGGACTCCAAATTAATCAGCAATGCCTCCCAACTCATCATATACCTTAATCTCAAGATAAAATAGGCAATAGCTTTTTTTGCAGAATAAGCAAATAAAAAGACAATTTATCAAACTCATAAAATAATTTATTGTACAGTCGACGTCAAAAATATGTTTACACTTTTGCACCTTATTCAATTGTAATAAGGTGAAAAATGTTAACATATCTTTGCCGTCGACATAATATAAAGTTACCTTGTTAAACTCATCAGATAATTTATTGTTAGAAGAATAGAGACTGCTTGATCCCACAGTCAAACTGTGCAAACGGTTTTGTGGGACTATGTACATGTTTGTGTTGTATTATTATTTCTTAATAAATAAATAAGTCTGAAAAATGAATACCAGACAGTTAACGATATAGTCTCTTTCATCACTGCATAAGAGCGGAAATTTAATGATTATTATAATAACCTGAAAGTTGTTATTTACTCAGCTGATATAATAAACCTAAACTAGATCATTTAAATTGAATCCCAACACATTTCTCTTATAATAAAATGCTTTCTATAGTTGGTTATTATTTCATCAACTGGTTTTCTTTACTATGTTACAATTGGTTTGTTATTTACTGTATTTCTTTCAAAAATAATAATTTATGCAAAATCTGACAAACATTGAACTTTTTTATTTTTAACTTCAGTGACCAAAATAAACTCCAGTGTCAAACCGCGTCAAATGTGACATGTGACCCAGTTCGAAGTGTCACCGCGAAAATAAATATTTTACCATTGACTGAAATTTAGAAACAAAATAGTGCTCACCACTGTCGAGTAAGGTCCAGCTGTCAAAAATTGTTATTGGTTATCTTATTATGGGCATGAGAACGAAGTTTACATTTAAATTATATTTAATACCTTAAAACCGTACCGTAAAAATATCGAACATCCCGCATCGTAGCGCAGTCCCGTTATGTCCGGAAAAAAGGAGGACATAAGTTTCCGAAAGACAAAACTATCTGGAAGCACTGACAGTTATTGATCCGTAACTCATATTAGCTATGCGAAGCTCAGGTATTGCAAAATAATCACCGTATTGTTCCAATTAGATATTAACCCGCGTAGCGCAACCATAAAGAGTGACATTAGCATTTCGGAGACCACACGCTACACTAGCGCATCTAGCGGTGAATTCATACGCGGTAGCCCTCATTGGTGAGTTCCTATATTTGGCTCTCTGTCTACTTTAACGTTTAATTACTGATGTTCCGACTATGGATTTTGCTGACTAGGATGCTAATCGGCGCAGAGGTGGTCGACTAATCCCCGACTACGATTAGAAACGGGATATTTACCATGTATATTTGTATTTTTGAGTTACCGATATTTCGGCACTGTTGCAAGCGCCATTATCAAGGATTAACAATTAATCCTTAAATAATAATCCGTTAATCCTTGATAATGGCGCTTGCAACAGTGCCGAAATATCGGGAACTCAAAAATACAAATATGCATGGTAAATATCCCGTTTCAAATCGTAATTCTAATGTAAATGACCATGTAAGCTTGAAATCTTATATTAATCCCCGACAATAAAAGTACATCTTTAGTCAAAATTATTTCATTAGTGTATGATCAGAATAAAAAGTTCCTATTTCTAATATGATTATTTGTTGTATTTATAAAAGATTTTTAAAAATTGGAGTAAATATTGGTAGTTTTTTTAGTATTTTGCAGTAAATCAGTAAGTGCCGAATAGTCGGTCTCGCCGACTAAATGTGGTGGGATAGTCTGCTTTCCCGACTAGTCAGTACATCTCTATGTTTAATGTACTATCATACATGGATGCTGTTATGCAATGTGTCAACTTAATAGAAAAACCTATAGTAGGTTGACACATTATTGCATAACACCGTCCACATAACTGTTGGATTTCCAAATAAATTAAATAAATAATAGTACATTACTTACCAAGGGCGGTAAAACAAAGAATGTCTCAGATCGCAGGTATTTGACGCCCGAGCCGAAGGCAAGGGCGATATGTGATCTGAGGCTTTCTTAATTACCGCCCGAGGTAAGTACAAAATTTTATGTCCCCCCTCGCCAGGAAGTGGGATTTATCGCGCGCGGAGCGTGCGGTAATTGCCACTTTATGGCCAGGTGTGACATAAAAAATATTGATATCGCATAATGTAATAAATGCTGCGTATTTTAATTAATAAACATCAGACGCTTCCCTTTGCGTCAACGCATAGATAATTGTGTGTGAACGAGACGTACTTTACTACCCGTAATACACAACTAGCTGTAGTTAAAAGTTACAACTACCTACAATACATCCTTGGAAATGACGTGGGAGTCACATTCCAGCGAGGTCCATTCTATTAGTAAACGGTTTGTGACTTTAAATGTTGTCAAGCGGATGTGTCCGCTAACGAAATTATATTTTCAAAGAGAAAAATTGAACAAACAACAAGGCAACACAACAGGGTACAAGGGATACCCACGGTAGCTCAGTTGGTTAAGAGCAATGGACGGATTGTAGCGGTCTTGGGTTCAAATCCCACCTGTAGCGATACATTTGTCACTGATTGAAGGCGAGTTGTATACACTGTGGGCGTTAATAACCCGAAAGATTTACACGTATTTTTGACAACAGTCGAGTAAATAATACTACATAAATTACTATTTCCGTACAAATTAAATCATATAGCGTCAATTAGATCGCTTCATTGTGAACAAACCTTTACTTCAGAGAGTGAACGAGTTTAATTAATCTCAGGCTGCGAAACAGAGCATTGCCATTTTAGTGACATCAATTTCAAACTTATCAGCCAGTTATCAGTGAAGGTAAATACGACGAAAATTTGAAATAATTAATATCTCTTAAATTATGGGTTGTTGGACTATGTTATATAACTTTATATATGGGTGGATCAACTATTCTTTGTTGCTCGTTACCATGGTTACGTCTCCTGAGTCACTCTTTAAAACTGTGATTTTATAGGGTTTAAATTTATCAAACATGAGTTTTAGCAATGAGTATCTATCCATTTGGACATGAGCAATCTCTTGAACATGCTTGAATTCCAATATATAAACATTTTTCTAAGAAATTCGGTTACTGTTGTATCCTCGCTGACGGGACCGAATAACAACAAAGAAAAGTTGATTGACCCACATGTACTCTAATTAGGCTCTAAAATCGTTGGTTAAATCTTTCTGGTTATTAACGCCCACGGTGTATATTGAGTTGGAGTTGGAAACCTATTTTTTTTTTAAATATAGAAACACTATACGACTAAAAAAGTACTACGATGAAAATTCATCTGTACGCTCTTAAAGCTTTGATGAAAAGGTGTACAGTTATTAGCTATGGCTTAAGTAGTTATGGACGTACCTATAAAACCGACATGAGCTACATATACAAGTTACAATTGAGCATACTTAAAACTATTGTACCAAGATACATGAAAAATAAACTTTCGGACGAGGCCAGTGTATTTAAATAATGTTTAATTTTTGTCAAGTTTGATATTTCAATAGTTCTAGAAAACTATGATAAGATAAAATTGTTAAAAACTCGATATAGACATAAACAATTACGTAAATTAGACTACCAACCTAGATATATTCTACCTAACTATATAAATGTATATGGCAAGAGGACGTGGGAGTACATTCTAAATACAATACCAGAAGATATACACACAAGTGTCCTTGGAGACAAAAAGTCGTGCAAAATCGCATTAAAGAGATATTATCTAACGGGAACAGACAACGAGGTGTGATTGCTGGAGCGTAAAACCTACATACAGTGTTGCCAGGGCCGTTAGGACGAAAGTTACATTTCTTTTCTTCAGAAGTTACATTTTTAATGGAAAAGTTACATTTTATATATTTTTCATAATTACTTATCAAAACATTCGATTCTAAGAAACGAGTCGCTATATACAGCTACAATTCGACGAGTCCGGCGACAGAATTACGCCGAGCTGATGGGCGGTGTCTCAAATGTCATACAAAGTTGCAAGAGACGGACAGACAGAGTCGTACTATGTAGGTTATTGTCACCTTTTCTGTATGGAAGCCTATAAATTGTGTCGCTTGATCCCGGTTAGATACATTTATCTTTATTTTTAAATACAGTCTCATTATCCTCAAAAGTTACAAAAAAATACAACACTGCCTACATACTTTAATCGCCTACTTAGTATTATTAATGTTATTGTTGTGAGCGGTGCGACACATTCGCGTCACGCATAAACCTTAAACAGGTTAACTGTGCGCCACTACTAAATATGTTTTGTATTTTTTACCCACGATGGAACGGAGAAGGTATATGCGTTTAGGGTGAGAGGTTGTTTGTTTGTTTGTGTGTGCACATCAATATCATCAAAACAGCTTGACGGATTCAGAAACGGTTTTCTGCAATAGGTTTGTAGTTTAGTCGGGACGAATTTTAGTTAGGTGTTACGATGATAACTCGCCAGGGGGCGCTGCAGTCAACATTTTTCACTGTACATCCGTCGTGGGTTTTTTGAAAATTTTAATTTAGTTTTTATTTCTCTTTTAATATGAATAAATAAAAAACAAAAAGAAATATGAGATAAGAGAATTCCTAATGTGAGAGCTGGCTAGTAGGACGGGTATTTAACAATTAAAACTGTCTCATGATTGCATTACAGCGAGTACAGAATTAACAGAATACACAATACAATTAAGCTTTGTTATTGTTAAGATCTTTCCATTGTTCTTGGTCACCTGAATTCTTATACAAAGATTCATACTAAAGTTGCCATCGTTTGGGTTGTCCGATGTGGGAGTCCGGTCTGTTCGTGTTCATGCTTGCAAGGACATAGTGACTACATTAATACTAGTGTCTTTTTATAGGGGATTGACGAGACACATCATCCTGTCGTGGATTCGTTTTTATTATCAGTGACTTAGAGACCATCTACTTCTCTAACAATATTAAATTAGTTTTAATTTTGACGCTCAAAGACCATGTACATCTGATATTATATTAATTTCATTATACTCTTTCTTTAATCAGACTGACACTTATACATCTCTAACTTTACTGATGTTGTAATATTTGTAATAGATAACTTTGCAAGTTTGTTTATCTTCACTGTATGACATTAATTTTGTTATATTTGTAAACTCGAAATTATTGTTCTTTCTTAAATTGTAAATTAATATTTTGACATGTAAAAATGCCCTTGTGGCCTATTTGCAGAATTTTTTTTTATAATATCAGCATTGCAGAATCAGAATTAAATATTTATTTGTAAACATAGGTTTGTAACAGGTCTTATAATTAATAGAGTAGTATGACCATGTTGCACCCGCGCGAAGCCGGGGCAGGTCGTTAGTTTCTTCTATATAATCGAATCGAAATCTTGATTTTGCTGTCTTCCCGTTCTACGGGCACTGCGGCACTTGCCATTAATGTTGTAATGTGCCCATTAAATTCTTTTTAGTTCCTTATCAATAGCGACGCTGTAAGGTTTCAATATGATTGCTTCATAACGATAGAGATGTTTTCATTTGGCAGTAAAATTTACTTTACAAAACCGGCCAAGTGCGATTCGGACTCGCGCACGAAGGGTTCCGTATCATTATCTAAAAAAGTCACGTTTGTTGTATGGGAGCTCCCTTAAATATTTATTTTATTCTGTTTTTTAGTATTTGTTGTTATAGCGGCAACAGAAAGTCAGAAACGCATCATTTGTGAAAATTTCAACTAACTATCACGGTTCATGAGATATAGCCTGGTGACAGACAGACGGACGGACGGACAGTGGAGTCTTAGTAATAGGGTCCTGTTTTATCCTTTGGGTGTGGAACCCTAAAAAACAAGATTAGTTAGGTAAGTGATCAGCTTGTGTGAAACACCTAATCAAAATCAAACATTTATTCTGCAAATAGGCCACAAGGGCACTTTTACATGTCAAAATATATATTTACAATTCAAGAAGGAATAATAATTTCGAGTTTACAATTATAACAAAATTAATGTCATACAGTGAAGATAAACTTGCAAAGTTATCTATTACAAATATTACAACATCAGTAAAGTTAGAGATGTATAAGGTCTCAAGATTAAACAAGGAGTATCATGAAATTAATATAATATCCCAGAGATGTACATGGTCTCTGAGCGTCAAAATTAAAATTAATTTAATATTGTTAGAGATGTATATGGTCTCTAAGTCACTGATAATAAAGACGAATCCACAACAGGATGATGTCTCTCGTTATACCCATAAAAAACACTAGTATTAACGTAGTCACTATGTCCTAGCAAGCATGAACAGACCGGACTCCGCAAACCCTAATCTTATGCGGGTAAGACCCGATATGCACTTCAAAATCAATAAGTCGTATGTCTTCGGAATATAGAGTCTAGTTAACATCTTTGTCACGGAATTAACAAAGATTACAGTCGAGTGCAAATGGCTGTATGCAGCAAGCTACCCAAAAATATGTCCCATGGACCTTATGTCTACGCATTAAGGTTTCGGTACATATTTATGAGAGGATTCATTCGATACATATTTTTACACTTACTTGACTGTACATGCATGGTCGTCGAAATGAACATTGCTGAATTTGCAACTATCACGCATGCATTTCTGATGATTTATTAAGCAACTACTGATTTTGCAATTTAGAAAATGACCTGCAATATATGACACGTTTTAACTGCTGAGGGAATAAGTTGTGGATGAATTTTTAGTTATATTACATGGAAATAAGATTGAAAACGGGTTGTTTTTTGTAGATAACTGTACATAAATAGTTTGCAATGCATATGTTACATATATGTACGATCAAGTGTAGAATAAGTATCGGATTAATCCTCTCATAAATATATAACGAAACCAGTGATCTGATACCGGTATTTTATCCATGTATAAATACCGTTATTATTACGTTCTTTGGTTCATTATTTCATTTTTAATGGGACAATATAATAATACGAAGTTTTTTTTTAATATTTATCAAAAAGTACAATAACGTTATAACATTTTCATTACTCGCCAAAATGCCATAACAGTTGGGTGACGGTTTGTTACCTTACTCACGTAAAGACCATGAAATAATACAAAATAATGGGCCATTTCGGGTTTTTTTTAAATACCGGTATCGAATCTTGACCGACACATTAATTCGCCGACCATGTAAGAGCGATGGGACATATTTTTGAGTAAGTTGGATACCATATGACTGCAGCGGTTTTGCAATCACAAAGTGCGATATCAATAAGACTAGGCCAACAAAATAAGCAATTAAATATACATTGTATATTCAGAGTGGGCACATTAACGTGACCCACTTTATTTGCAATGCTGGTGAAAGGTGAAAGTCCAAACTGTGTTGCAAATTGTTTTTATTTAGACTAACCATTTAGCGTCGGTCGGTATTGTAGCGGACTGAATTTATCTCAAATCTGAATGTATCTGTATCATTGCTAACAGAGTAGTTTTTAACATTTAAAAATTTAGATATTTGCGGAATAGAACTTTTCACGAATAATACACGTCACTCCGAATTTGTCCATCAATACTCGAACAGCATAATTTGCGTATGAAATAATAGTACATTACTTACCAAGGGCGGTAAAATAAAGAATGTCTCAGATCGCAGGTATTTGACGCCCGAGCCGAAGGCAAGGGCGATAATTATGCGATCTGAGGCTTTCTTAATTACCGCCCGAGGTAAGTACAAAATTTTATGTCACCCTCTGGCCAGGAAGTGGGATTTTCCGCGCGCGGAGCGTGCGGTAATTGCCACTTTATGGCCAGGTGTGACATAAAATAGAATATAAACTAAGCTTAAAATAAACTAAACTAAAAACTAAATATTTACAAGTAAAAAAAAGGCTCCAGCTCGGAGCTTGGCGGTAAAGTGCCCAGAAGGCTAAATTTAAATGTACGCAACCAAAAAAATAAAAATGCATCAGTGCTTTCGTAAACAACTGATTTGGTGAAGTTTTAAAGCTTATCAGAGCTTACTGTAAAACATAGTGCTCAACCGTATCTGTCTATGTACCATCTTTTTCTACCTATGTTTAACAAAATAAATATTCTGATTCTGTATTATACGTACCTTTATTATAACCGTGTTTATAATATTCATATTATCTTATTTTACTATAATCACTATGGTCGTTCAGTTCACGATGACGCGCCTCCACTCTACCCTATGGACGTTATAATATTTATCTACACCCATATAGTAATCCTCTTTAATGTGATCAATAACCGTACCTAAGGGCAAGGACCAGCTTTATAATATACTGTGCCCGGCGTCTCCCCGCTCCGAGCACTTTACAGCAACTTTACAGCACAGGCGCGCGACCGTGTTCGGCCTCGGAGTATCTCAGTAAACATAAGTTAATATGAAAGAGGATTTAATATATGTGTTGGCGACAGACCTTCTTATCGTGTACATGTCCATTTTTTATACCTTTTTTTTATTTAAATTGAATTTGAAGGTTCCTATTGATTTTTCTATAAAGTAATATCAATTATACAAAAAGTCGAGTAAGAGTGTGGTTTTCTTTCTAGGAAGCTTAAATAAATATATTAAAATACTCTGAAATTATAATTCATCAATAACAAGAATAGTAACGGCACCATGCCGGTGTTCAACAATATGGATGTAGATATTATGCAACTGTACATAATCAGGCCTTAAAACACTCGGTGTGATCTTTTTATGAAACTCTCCTCCGCTCCGGCTCGTTTCATAAAACCACAATCGTGTGGACTAATATACAAGCGTAATCCTAATTAAATACTTGTTAGACTTGTATTAGTTTCCACATCCAGGCAGTGCTTTCGGTAAAATTCGCCGTTGGTACGTTCAGATGTTTGTGGGACAGTATAATGAAAACGCGAATTGCTTGATGTTCCTTTGAGCATGAATGTTCATCACGATTCCTACATACCTATTTAGAATTCATAATCTTAGTGAAGGTATTCTTTAATTAGAAACTATTGATCTTTTACAATATTAAAGTATATTTACCTATAAATTCCTTTTATTAGGTTCAGGTACTATTTCGAAATCCTATTTTTGTACACTAATTTAGTACATATCATAGTTTTTTTTGTAATAGAAAACTGGTCATGAAAAGGTAGAATGACCCTTGTATCAATATTGAAATCAACTTTATTTTAGCCGAATATGGCTTAAGTAGTGTACAACCAAGTGTAAAAAGTATCCGTGCAGACAACTAACCTACTCAAAAATATCCTATCCCATGGCTCGTAAGTTGGCCAATTAAGATTTATGTACTTCCATGTTTCTAAGAGGATTGATTTGATACATGTTTTTGCATTCAATTGTAGGGCAAGGCCATGAGCGCTTCAAATGTCTACGTTGATAACTTGCCGGTTATAATTGAAGGAATGTATAGTTCATGCATGAGGCCTAAGAATTGATTCCCAATGGCGGGATTCTTATCGGGTCCCCTTATCTTTCCGGTGATAATTCGAGCCGTGTACACTTTATTTAACTCCTCTGCGGATTTTTAACGGAAACATTCCTCAGTTTTTTCCAGTACGAAATAATAAATATGCTGTAGACATAGCCCAGTACTAAATAAACATCTCAATGCCTTGTATGATATAATTAAGGGGGATACTGAATCCTTATTATATCATGTCCATCCTATATGTATTTGTTAAGTAACAAATACACTAAACAACAAACCACACGCGTGGTCGTGTCGGAGGTTTTACCCAGGCTACTCTCTAATCGCGCACTCTTATCGCTTTGTTAGGCCCGGCCTATAAAGCCACAGTGAGGTTCAAAAAATACAATAGGGTATTTGACACATGTTAAAATTAAGTTATTTAATAAGTTGCATCCCCAAATTGTGATGAATGTAGGTGTGTACCATGTTGTAATGGAATGTACCGGGTGTGAAGCCGCTAGGAGACGATTGGCTTCTAATCTAATGCCAGTTTTGTTGTAGGGGCTGGAACAGCACTTTGCCTTAGCTACTCCGCTGTCGGAACAATGTTAAATTTATAAAATAAAAACGTAGATAAGATATTTTTAACGTTGAACGTGCACCAGAAGCTACACTAATTTAGAACTTGCATAACATAAAGTTGTTAACTGTATTGAATTTTTAAAATTTAAAAAAAAAATCATCTCTATCTCCTTGTCACCAGGACCATCGACCCGAAGCCGTGCAACCCCCGCACGCTGCAGAAGCCGAAGCGAGGCGGCGGCTACCCGAAGGTGTTCCTCGGCGGTTTACCCTCCAACATCACGGAGACGGACTTGCGCGTGTTCTTCGGCCGCTACGGCAAGGTCATGGAGGTAGTCATCATGTACGACCAGGAGAAGAAGAAGTCGAGAGGTAAATGAACTAAGCGCCTAAACCAGCCTCAAACTCAAACTCAAACTCAAAATATTCTTTATTCAAATAGGCCTAGCAACAAGCACTTTTGAATCGTCAGTTATATATTACATAAATTGAATCTAATTATTCAGAGCAATTTATTGATGCATATGAAATTTAAAAAAATACATGAATTACTTTAATGTATGTCAAAAGAGAGTATAATAAATTCACAAAAAGATCGTCAATATGTAAAATAAAAACATAAAAAATTGTATAATCTAGACAGTTTCTAGAATAAAATCTGAATGTCAAGAGGAAAATTTAACGTCAACAACTAATGTCATAGTTATGAAAATAGTCATTAAGATGTAATGTCATAATTATTAAAATATAATTAGTATTTCAACCACAATTATACCCACGGTGTTTTATCATTCATGTAGTCTTTTGTGCTATAATATGCTTTCGATATGAGTTTACGCTTTACATAAGTCTTGAATTTAAGTCTTGAAAAAGCCCTGTGTTGCCCGCTTTAGCTATGGCACGCCTCCGTGGTGTCCAGATACCCTGTTGACCTGTGCATGTTCTTCGGCAGCTACGCCCTATCCTGGCAGGGTCGCCATGTGATGTGGGAGATGATTGAAATGAGTTGATAGTTCCACGATGTTTATATGAGAACTGTATATGGTTGGTGCCTTACAGGGCTTATATACTAGCATCATAAAATAGTCTTATACTAGAGAGTATACATGCATATACATATACATGCATTAGTGGTGCAGCGCATCACTAATGTTTGCTGAGGCCCGCACGGACGGTTTTCAAGCTATTATGCGCAAGAAAATCGTTTCGTTGCTAAACCGCCTCAGGGGGAGTCCCAACAGACTTCTGAGTGTCATTGTTGACAGGTTTAACTGTCCAATCTTGGAGCACTGGGTGGGTCAAATTAGGAGCTGCGCCCTATATAATTATAATTAATTTAATTTAATAATAGTACGTAGGTGTAAGCTGTACTAACACGATATGGATAAACAAAGTCCAAAATAAAGATTTTATTGTTATTATTATTATATATATGAGAGGGGTTTATTACCTATCACACACACTACAGCAAGGTCATGGCTGTCGTCATTATGTACGACCAGAAGTCGAGAGGTAAATAAACTGCACCTAAACCGGGCTTGTTCCTCTTGCTGCTTCGCTCAAACTCAGTTCTGACACACCTCCGTGGTGTTCAGATACCGTGTCGCGCTAAGAACGAAAGAGCACGTGCTATGTGGCGAGCGCGTGCAAGCGAGATGTCATGATTAGCTGTCAAAAATCGGTTTTGTTAGACAGAAAACCTTCTGTACAAAATACTATTATTCTGTGCTTATAACTGTATTATTCTCATGGGATTATTTTTATGGGTGAGCAAGGTTGCCAGAGCTCCCTAGGATGCACTGTGTGGAGAGCGAGGGACCTAAATTTGTCCCTTCTGTTGTCAACACAGTGCATCCTCAAATTTTATAAAGGGTCGGCAACCCGAACGTGACTCCTTTGGAGTTGCGGGCAACTATAGGCTGCGGTGGCCGCTTACCATCAGGTGGACCGTAAGCTTGTTTGCCACCGGCGTTGTATTAAAAAGAAAATGAATTTAATTTTAAGTTTTTCAAGTAGGAATATTCTAAACTTAGCTTACAAGTCGTCTTAGACCTAATATCCACATCCAGGCAGTGCCTTTGGTAAAATTCGCCTTTGGTACGTTCAGATGTTTGTGGGACAGTATCACGCAGATTGCATATGCTTTATGTTCATTTGAACTTGAAAGTCTAAAAAATTTGCGATAAAAATCACTCTTCTGCTAAAAATCGCTTACCCTCGCAAATCCTCCTTGCGATTAAGCGCAAATCCGTGCCAAACTATAGTTTTTCACTTACATATTTGATTTTGATCCTGGAATGTCTAAATCAATGCCTACGATAAGTCAATGATATACATTATATATAGGTTAAGGGTGTGCATATTAGGGTCATTGTCAGATTTAGGTTCGCGTCTTTTCGGTGGACATATCAAAAGTTAAGGGCCAAAAAGCTTAATTTTGGATTGGTTTAGTAACCCGCATAAACGGTGTTTCAGTAACTATAAATCCATGTAATAAAAACATAATGTACATAAGCCGTTAACTATTGACCACCGGATGGACAACTTTTGTTTTTACAACTGACAATGACCCATTAAGGTTTTTTTTTTAAATTTGTTATAGGCTTCGGATTCCTGTCGTTTGAGGAGGAGATGTCCGTTGAGCGGGTGACCCAGGAACACTTCATCAACCTCAACGGGAAGCAGGTAATATCCTCAACTTTGGTTAACCCTTTAACCGCCATAGTCTGATATATGAGACAAAGTAACAGTGTACATGACACCTTGATTGATTGCAGTATTGAAAATTGTCTAACTTTTTTGATGATCGGCGGTTTAATTATCATCATCATCAATATCATCATCGGCTTGTATTACGTCGCTCTACCGATTCTACGGTATTTCAATATCGGGATTGAAACAGATCAATACTGAAATATCGGAATACCGGTATTGAAAATTATGCGTTAAATTTTAATAGAAAAATAGGAGTATTAGTAAAATTTATAAGAAGGCAGCTATAAGAGAATTGAGTATTTATAATTAATCGTTATTATTTGTTATTATTTTCTGTCCTACATTATTTTTCGACTTATATATAACACAGTTACAATGTGACGGTAAATTGTCACTTATTCGTATTCTCAGGTGAAAATTCCCGGGATTCACGACACTGAAATACCGGATAGATACCGGATGTGAATCCCGGTATTGAGAATCACCCGGCATTGCATGACCAAATCCGCTATTTTGACACATTAATTTATCTGTGATGACTTGAAAGGTAAATTAAATTATAGAGAACTGCTAAAATGCTTGGATATTACATATTGTGACTGCCAAAAGATTCTGAATAAAATGCCATAAGGTTAAAAGAAATCTGATGTCTTGGATTGTGATTGAATTGTGTGCCACATCACCTTGTTGGATGCCGAAAATGAGAGGTTTATCCCAGTGGAAGTCATTCATTCGATTAATTATTATTCATTAAATCTCATGTCTTCATCGTGTCGTAATATTAATTTACATACTTTTACCGTATTACTCCGTACAAGACTGATAAACACAAAAAGACGTTCTTCAAAAGCCATAGATGCTAAAAGATGTTTTTTTTTTCATTTATTATAAGTTAACAAACAGTGATCAAAATAATGTATTACTTTAAAAGTTACATTTAAGGTTTGGTAATTGTGATACCAACAACGATAACTCCATATTACTAATATAAATTACATATTTTGAAGTACATCAATGAGATGGAAAGTAAAAACTAAAGATTACAATAAGCAATAAACGTCAAACATACAGCTATTAAGGCAGAGCTAATAAGTTAAGTATTACATTATTTTGTTACTCATGGTTTTCAGTCTCTATTCACCAGTGTGTAGTCTTCAACAAACAAAGCCTGGCTTCATAGTAATCCCAGTGTTTTAGAAAACTTTCGCTATTAGAGCTCGGGTCTTTCACTTCAACTTTATCTGCACTGTTTAAGTTTGCAATTGTTATTATTATGCGTAGCTATGAGCATTGTTTGGACTGGAAGGACTTGGAATTCGATGATTAAAAACGAAACAATCTAGTAACTAGTCGATGAATTACCATAATACATGAACGAAACGTATTTTTATCTTTACAAGTGCAATTGAAATTTGTACTTGTAAAGATACCGTTCATCGTAATTTTCCATTGTTAAACTGATAAGGTAATATCTATTACCTATGGTAATCGTGTAGTTCGTTAGCTGACTCAAAATTCAGTTGCATAATGTTAGACGTTAATAGGTGTATGAAGCTTTCTCTCGCATAAAATTAATTACTTTCAGTTAAGTGCCAGTGCAATCTCCTTGTTATTAACAATGTACTTGCCTTAAGACTAATTATGGCTCATAGTCGTAAATTATACCAACTGTATACGATGCGTTAACTGTTTTGATCAAAATGTATGTACCCATGCCTCGCATATTAGTCATGCTCTTTACGAGCGATTTCCGCGACTTATAAAATATATGAATAAAAATACCTTTTAGTTCCCCTTACCTTACTTAACGAAAATACCGATTATAAAGAATTTTTTTGGGTCAATCAACTTTTCGTTGTTGTTATTCTGTCCCTTCAGCGAGAAGACAACAGTAACCGAGTTTCTTAGAAAAATGTTTATAATATTGACTTCAAGCATGCTTGAGAGATCACCTATGTCCAAATGGATAGATACTCATCGCTAAAACTCATGTTTGGTAGATTTAAAGCATATAAAATCACAGTTTTAAAAAGTGACTGGAGACGTAACTATGGTAATAACAACAAAAAAAAGTGATATACCCTTTTAAAGAAATAGCAATTGAAAAGGTTTGTCTTAAGTTAAATACTACTTGTTACTTTTTTTTTGTTTATTGGGGAAAAAAACAGACAGAAAAATGTAGATATTTTAAAAATAGGTATAGTCTATATCCTAAAACAATTCCCACTGAGACATTAAGCATTTAGTTCAACGTGGCGTTGTTGTCGAGACAATACAGTATAGATAGGTAGTTATCGTATAACATGCAGATTATTCAAATGTAATTAATTAATAGTAAAGAGAGATACAAAACAGAGCATAGATACAAAACAGAGATCACCTTTTGGCCCACGACGGAAATTACCTAACCCGAGTTCTGTCCGTACTCCGATATGAACATGCCAGAAAAAATGCATAATGATCAGTGAAATTTACGTAATAAAATAAACTCGTTGTCTGTTTCAATGTATTGTCTTATTAGCGCTAATCCTAATTACACTAACCAGGTTTTGTTAAGGCCAGTACACATGTTAAGCCAATTGGAACTGCTTTTTAATTACCTACGATTATATGCTCAACATCACGTAGCGTACACACAATAATCGTCCTATCGAAGTGAAACATGCAAGTAAGCAGCAATTAAATTGACATTAATTGCCTGTAAAGAATTTCGTATCTGTCACTTTGATTTAGATTTCAAATTCATATTGCTCTTATGTTTACTTCATAGTAAGCGATTTTTATCATCAATTCTGTTGTTGTTGACTATGAATCCATGACGTGAATCAATAGTAGATTGTGTCTCAAGGGAGCAAAATGATATATTCACGGCATGGGTGGTGTATTGAATCCTGAGTGAAGCGAGGGGTTCTAAAGTAGAATCTTGAGCGTAGCGAGGGATTTATGTGTGTACGCTCAAGATGGAAATAATTTTGCTACCGTGTGACACATACTGCTTTTCACATCACCTATGAGGCCTGCTGCTCAAAACATGAAATGTCTTACAAATAGTTTTGCAACGGAGGAGGACATACTGCTTCTTACACCTATGAGGGAAAGAGTCATTGTTGCCATCTAATGAGGGAAGAAAAGTACGAGTTTGATCTCTCATTCGAGAGCAACAATGACTATTCTAAATAGCATCATCATCAATATTAAGAGGGCCTGGTCCTCTGTCGTTGCAGCATTCTCCATTCCACTGTATCTTGGGCCTTCGTCTTCACTTCCTGGTATGTGTGGCTACAGCACCATTCCTTCATCTGTGCCATGTATGGTATTCTGGGTCTTCCTCTCCCTCTTGTTCCCTCTATTTTGCCTTCTAGGATGGTAACGTTTAACCCTTCATGTCTCAGTATGTGGCCGATGCATTTGGCTCTGCGTTTTTCTATGGCGGATATTATCTGTCTTTTTTCCTTAGCCTTTTCCAGCACTTGTTCATTGGTACGCCGTTCTGTCCAGCTGATCCTAAGCATCCTGCGCCAACACCACATTTCAAAGGCTTCCAATCGAGGCTTCAAGGCTTCTAAATAGCAGTTGTGAAAATTTAATTTTAACTTGTCATTCTGATACAATATATGCCTCGTGGTATTAATTATAAAAGACGTTCGCGGTAAAGAAGTTTGCTGAGGGCTTTGCAGACCCTAGGCTTCTCGTCTTTAATCTTTAACTGACGTGGACGTCTCACAGACTAATGAGATATTTTGAATTGTCACCATTGTGTAAGCGTTATTCTCGATTAGAGTGCTCTGAAACCACGTCGTCGGTTAAAAATTAACCGTCGATCTTCTCCAATTTTTAATCTATTACACAAATACAAATAGTTTATTTTGCAAGAAAAAGAGTTGTCATGATCTTAATACAAAACATTCAGTATCTCCTTAATCAGCCATTACATGTGGCATGCAAAATATTAACAGTTTATGCGACTAGGTATTCAATTAGGTACATAAATTACATCTTAAGTTTAGTTGTCATGCACTCTTCTTAAGTATATTTCAATATATTATTCCATTGCATAAAATTATTATATATAATTGTTAGTCAGGTTCATCTTAAGTCAAGTTAATACATTTAGTTATTATTATTAATCTATCAAAAAAATCGTTTAATTTATAAAATCTTATGTTCAAGGAGCCATTTATACAGGATCTTATTAAATTTACAATTTTTTATTACACGCCTAGTTACACAAACGCTAATATTCTATTTGTACATTTTCCGATTCACAAAGATAAAACGTGATAACACGAGATAAGGCAGCAGTAAATAAAAAGTAGAGACGCGCCGCATATGGGTTTGACCGAATACGAACATTCGGCCCAATATTAGGTCCAGCTGTTGCCGAACCGAATATTCGGCCGAAATTTTCGTTTCAACGAAATTCCTTCGTCTATTGCTGTAAAACAGACTAATTGGATGGTAATTTTTTTATCACAGCGAAATAGACAAAAAATAAGTTAAATCACTATTAATAATGGGTCAAGTATTAATTTCACGAAGCAGTAACTATAATACACTCTTGTAACTTGTAACGAAACCCTCTCAAAATTGTTCGGTAAATATTCGGCAGCTGAACCGAATAATTCGGCCGAATACCGAACATTCAAAAACATGCCGAATATGCAGAATACCGAATAATTACCGAATATTCGGCGCATCTCTAATAAAAAGCAAAAGCCGTGGCATGATGAAACAAATGTAAAATGGTGGTTACTTAGGTTAGGTTGAATGATATTCTATTCTATTCTATTCTATTCTAGGGGGAATTCATATTCATGGCAATCCATGTAATCAGTTGTGAAAACAAATGTCCACCCGGTGGTCAATAGTTAATGGCTTATGTACATGCAAGTTACGTTTTTATTAAATGGATTCATAGTTACGGAAACATCGTTTATGCGGGTTACTAGACCAATCCAAAATTAAGCTTTTTGGCCCTTAACTTTTGATATGTCCACCGAAAAGACGCGTACCTAAATCTGACAATGACCCCTCACCAATATGCGAAAGTTACAAAACCAGCGCCACATGACGACCGAATTAGAGGGAGTCAGTGCCGTCGTCAGGGTTACCAACTCCAATTGTTTTTTTACCCCTAGAACTTAAGTTAAAACCCCCTAAAACTAAACAATTTTGTCGGAAAATCCCCTAAATATAAAATACAACAAATTATGTGACTTAATTTATTTAATGTTGTTATACATTATTTAGGATCTCAAATATTAAATAGTTTTGTTCTAATGGTTCGACTTTATTATGGTCACACATGCACATAGAACAGTTTTAACATTTTATTAGATGGAGTCAATTTAACGCAAGATCCTGATCTCTGTAGTGCGAATCAGACTATCAACACGCTATGCAGCATTTCAATGGATAGTTGATTCCGGGGCTTATTTTTAATAATGTTATATAAAATAAAAATCCCTAAGTATACCCCTAAAATTATTAAGCCCCTAAAAAAGCCCATGCTCCTTATTTCCCCCCTAAATTTAGGGGTAAAACCCCTAAGTTGGCAACCCTGGCCGTCGTTCACAAATCTCCTGTTCGATGCCAACGTCGGATAAATCCGCACCATCGGTACAACGCCAATGAAAAAAACTCATATATCCGTCATTGCGTCCAATGCTATATCAATCTACATGCATTTCTATAGGGTTCAACTTCGCGTTTAACATTCCCAGGTCATGCCGTACGAGGGAGAGCTTTTTTAATTGACATGGCAAAAGCATGGAAGCATGGAAGGGTCGGCAACGCGTAAGTGACTCCTTTGGAGTTGCGGGCGTGTATAGGCTGCGGTATTAAGATCGGCAACGCACTTGCGACTCTTCTGGTGTTGCAGGTGTTTGTAATTGCTTACCATCAGGCGATCCGTCTGCTCGTTTGCCCCCTATATCATAAAAAAAAACATGGCGGTGAAAGGTCTAATTACGCAGTTAGGACAGGATACTAATTTAAAAAAAAACACTGATTTAAATGGGGAAAGAGTGGCCATCAAGTACCAGAGGTTTAGCTTCAAGCCTTCGGTAATCCTAACTTATGTCCTTTAAAATAGATGCTCATCACTACACAATTATAATGAACCCGATCGCTCTCACAAAATAAAGTCGCGCAACAAATATGTAACTAGTCCTAACACAGGCCTCGGTCTTCCTGGGCTGTTACTGCACACTAGTCTTTAGATGCTTGTCTGGACCAATATGTAATAGTAAAATTAATAGTGTTATTTCAGTTTTATATTTAAATTGTGTATAAATAAATAAATAAATAATTTCATATTTGACAATTACTGGTCAGCAGTAAAGCCGTCGCCCCCCTTGGTTTATTTCGAAAAGATGGTGGACTGATTCGGTGGAACGTTGCAGGTGGAGATCAAGCGCGCCGAGCCTCGGGACGGATCCGGCAAGCTCGGATCAGGGGGTGGCATGGGCGGGGGCATGGGAGGAGCGCCCGGGGACGCCCCCAACGCCGGCCAGTGGGGCCCACCCGCCGCCGCCCCCATCAACATGATCCAGGGGCATAATGGACAGATGGGTGGCCCACCCATCAACATGCCCATGGCCGGGCCCAACATCATGCAGGGGTGAGTAGGAATCTTCGGCGAGGCTCGAGCTCAGTGTGAACGTCGATCTTCCAAGAGATGCCTGTACTCCGAACTTCGTATCGTGCCGTCCCTTTCATTCTCGTGTTTTACACTATATGAGTGAAAGGGACGGAACGATTCGAAGTTCAGAACAGACGCTCTGCTTCTACGGTCCGGTCACGACTTCGAGCGGCGGCGGCAGCGATTTCCCTGATACATTGCGTGTGCTGCGAACTAACCGCATTGCGTTGCTAGTCTCGACCGTTCAATGAACATATAAAACTCTTGCCGCGTCGCAATACGCGCAGTCGTGACCGGGCTGTTAAATCTCCATCAATAACTAATATCCACATCCAGGCAGTGCCTATGGGCTAACCTTGCCGTTGGTACGTTCAGATGTTTGTGGGATATTAAAATGCAAATTAGCATATACTTTGTGTTCATATGAACTCGAAAGTCTACAAGGTTTGCGACATATTTCAATTCCGTCAACTGCCATTTTGTTAGGGCTATGGAATAGTGCCGCTGCGCTCCCTCGCTTGCGTGGCGGATACATAGCCGACCTAGGCCATCGGCATTCTACTACACACAATAAAATCAAAAAATGGCTATGTTATTATCTAAAGCTTGACGACCGGTTTAGCCTAGTGGGTATAGTGCACCTGCCTGTGAAGCTGACGGTCCTGGGTTCGAATCCCGGTCAGGGCAAATATTTGTGTGATGAGCATGAATATTTGTTTCTGAGTCTTGGATGTTTTCTATGTATTTAAGTATTTATATCTATTAAATATATCGTCGTCTAGTACCCATAACACAAGCCTTCTTGAGCTTACTGTGGGGCTAGTTCGATTTGTGTAAGATTGTCCTCTAAAATTTATTTATTTATTTATTTAAAGCTTTAAAAAAACATTGAGATACTTCATTCACTTTATCGCTAAACTTGTAAGGCCTCTTAAAATGACACTTCGCCTTCTATTTTCACGATGGGGAAGTAAATTTGGTGCGGATTGTAAGGTGCGTCGTTTCCTCCGCAGCTACCAAGGCTGGGGCACGTCTCCGGGGCAGACTTCGTACGCGGGTTACGGCGCGGCGGGCGGCGCGGCCGGGCCCGGCTCGTACCAGGGCTGGGGTGCGCCGCCCGCCCCGCAGGCGCCGCCGCACGCGCCCGCCTGGCCCGCCAACAACAACTACTCGCAGCACACGCAGCCGCCCGCGCAGGGCTACGGGAGCTACGGTCAGTACCTGTACACACACACACGCGCGCACACACACACGCAAAGCTACGGCCAGTACCAGTACACACACACACACACACACACACGCGCGCACACACACACGCAAAGCTACGGTCAGTACCAGTACATACACACACGCTTGCGTACACACACACACACACAGCTACGGTTAGTACCGCAACTGCAGTACACACCTTCACTACCAAAGCCTTACTTACACACGAGACTTATCAATCAATAAATCAATCAAGTAATTTATTTTTCAAACACGGGTACAAAGATTACACCTTTGGGTATGCAAAATATGGTCAAACTGTTTTTGTCATAAGACAGAGAAACATAAATATTCAAAAAATTATTTTACAAAACTAAGACAAATATTAGTCAAGTAGTATATACAAATAAAATTTATAAGATGTGTTATTCCCATAATATTTGAAATTAAGAATAATCTTCTTATGCGAGTTTCATAACATTGCGGATTACCCATGTATAATGACTTCAATCTGTCTTATCAAACTGCGCAATGTAGTTACAACTAGCATGCGAGTGTCGTACGTGTGTGTACATTGCCTTAAGGATCGTGACAGAATAAGTAATAATACAAGTACAGAAGTTTGACTTCCTAAAAAAAAACGGCGTTTTGGCATGAAAAAACGTGCCTACTCAGTGCATCTCTTGTCTATCGTATAACTTGTATTCATTCCGCCGCGGTATGTGTAGCGCTAGGGCTGTCACGCCAAAAATACATCGATGAAGGCAAAAAATAAAGTGAACCCATATGAATTAAGTACCTACGTGTTACTTCACATATAAACAAAAATCAAAAAATCAAAACATATATTCTACATATAGGCCTCAAGGGCACTTTTACAAGTCAATATCTATCTAAATCAATCAAAAATAATACAATAATCAAAATATCATTAATCAAATGTAATGTTACAAGTCAAAAATAAGACTAAGAAACTAATAAAATAACAATCCTGATTTATAAGAGATGTATAAGGTCTCTAAGCGTCAAGATAAAAAGTGATAAGGTACACTAATCATAATAAAATATTGTGAGATATATCTCTAAGCGTCAGCATGAATTTAATAAAATTTAATAAATAAATATCCTCAAGATGTATAAGGTCTCTGAGAGTCAGTCTAAAAATATAATCAAATGAGAACAGAGTGAAGTCTCTCATCATGTCATTTCCACTGAACACTAGTACGAAGTTAGTAGTCCTTGCAAACATGTGGGCTAGCACAACTTGCTGCCAAGTCGTATCTCGTGCGACTCAATGATTCCTGTCTCACTCGAACTGTGCGAATTAGAAAGAGGAGAGTAGATTTTTCTCTACTCGCATCGCGTCGCAGAGGCAGCTGTGCAAGCCCCACATGAACAGACCTCGGACCCCACAAACAGCACCCGATCACGAGTATGATGCGTATCTCAGCCATCGCCTCCCTCGACCATATGTTAGGGAAGGTTGCGATCCGATCAACGACGCCGCCGCATGTCAGTGGCATTGTGAATAACGCCACAAATAAAACAACATCGCCACAATAACGCTACATAAGTGTACACACACGCGCAGTTGTGCACATTATCACTTCCGTGCTTCATGTATCAGACCGTCCGAGTCGATCCCGGTTAAGATCATTTGCAATACATTTAATCCGATACATTATACTAGACAATACAACGAGAATTCTTAGGACACTCATCATCATCATTATCCCTAAGAACCCTACTTCGTGCTGTTGAATTTTGGAGGACATAAGGCGACAATACTCACAATCAGGAACACAACACCACATATATAAGATTTCAAGCTTACATGGTCATTTACATTAGAATTAAATAACGGGAAATATCGGGAACTCAAAAATACGAATATACATGGTAAATATCCCGTTTCAAATCGTTACAACACCACATAATTAAGGAGCAATTTTATCGTAACATGGCTGTCACATCGCAAGGTTTATGAATCACTTAATCTGTCCAATCGATATGACACCCATGTCATGGATCTTATCCCAGTCCCAGTCTATGATAGCAGTCATTAACCCAAGTTAGAGGCCTTCGGGCGGCTTGAGATTAACAGTCAAGTTGCCCATTCGCTTGACAAGTGGATCGAAGTTACACCACGTCCGCAGAGAGTACCCACGGCTACACTACACGTGACCCCTGGGTGATGCTAAACGGTGCAACAAAACTGGGAACTGTACTGTCTTCTCGAAGATCTCACGGTTCGAAATAATTGGCATACGATAAAAAAAAAATTCGCGGACTCATGACAGTCGTAAATTGTTCAAATGATAGTTGTTATTTAAATTTAGAATGAAGGAAAAATTGAAAAATTTAGGCACCGAGCAGCCGAGTGCCGGGAGGTCGCAGCTCGGTGCCTACATTTTTCCTTCATTCTAAATTTGGGTATGGGATGGCGCATCGTAACTGACGGTTCTCAATATGATTTGAGACGTTAGTGTCGTTAATGAAGCATGAGTCTTCTGGTAGATGTCGCTGTACGCCTCCCTTAAGGCGTTTGTATAAAAAAGAATAGTTGTTATTTAATCAGCCCACATCCAGGCGGTGCCACGACTTATTGCCGATGGTATGTTCAGATGTTTGTGGGATATTAAAATGCAAATTAGCATATACTTTGTGTTCCTATGAACTCGAAAGTCTACAAGATTTGCGACATTGACGCCTCTTATTTCGCATAAATGCCAAAATATATATCTAGATTGGAGACCGTAGATTTTAAAAAACCTTATTTGCACTTTTAGTGAAAAAAGCATACTCAGTAGGGGAATACTTATCCGATTTAGATTAGTAAGGGTGGGTTGCACCAAACCGTATGTAATCGTAAGCGGTGCTCGTTAAAATCTGATTGTATGGAAAGTTTGACAAGTTTCTATGGGATGACAGTTGCCGGCGCCATATTTGACGATGACCGGCCTGTGATCGTATGTTGGTGCAGCCGATCCTAAGTTTTTATAGGTACCTAATACTGTTCAATATGCATGGCATCTTGACTTGAAATATTTGTATGCCTAATGGCTAGATATGGTGATACTACTCTTAATTATAAGACCTGTTATAAACCGATGATCAAGTACAAATAAATATCTGATTCTGATTCTATAACTTGGTCCATTTGGGATGGGCTTGAGCTCATGAGCCTGAGGCAATTCCGACCGGATGCGACAGTGATATAAATAACCTTGAAATGTTGCTGTCATTTCATATCCACTGGATGCATTCTTAACCCTCTAGATGTAGGGGCCTAAATTTCTGCTTACTTTGCTTATCTGTCAGCCCGGATGATATTTTTGAAATGTTTTGTAGCGAAATAATTTCACAGCCAACAACCTATCATTAAAGTCATTGCGTATTGCCAGTGTAAGAATTAAAATCCAATGAAATTCCGTAATTTAGCCAACGGTCATATATTATTGGTTGTCTTTTGTATGTATGTTAGTCATGAAGGTATTTATAGTCATCATCATCATCATCAAATCAGCCGAAAGAAGTCCACTGCTGGACATAGGCCTCCCCCAAAAAGTGCCATAATGACCGGTCCTGCGCCACCCGCATCCAGCGGACTCCCGCGACCTTTACCAGGTTATCAGTCCAGTTTGCGGGGGGCCTACCCACGCTGCGCCTTCCGTTCCGTGGTCGCCACTCGAGAACCTTCCGGCCCCAACGGCCATCGGTTCTACGTGCAAATTTAATCTTACTGAAAATCAGCGCCACGACTTAATGCCTAATAGCTTATTTCGTGGCACCAAGCTGAGTGGCGACCATTTTAGCATATATTAGTTGTATTTTAATTTTCCTTTGTTTTATTATTATTTTAATATTGTATATGCTAAATAAAAAAGATCCGAAAAGGAGATGGCGGGACGACCTTGATACATTTTGTACGGATTGGCGGGAACTGGCACACGACCGAGACGAGTGGCGAAAAAGAGGGGAGGCCTTTGCCCAGCAGTGGGACACTATATAGGCTAGTAAAAAAAAAATATGCTAAATAAACATTTTTTTTTTCTTTTTCTTTTCTTTCAAATTTTGTAGTACGGGCCTTAGATGGCCGAAATAAATGGTTTATTAATGTAATTAACCGTATTGTGTGTTGCCACTGGCAGGCTCGTACGTGCCGCTGTCCGAGGGCGGCGAGATGTACGGCCGCAGCGGCAGCGGCGCGCCCGCGCTCACCGGCGCCCTCTCCTCCGCCGCCGCGCTCTCCAAGTCCTCATCAGCGGACTACTCGTCCTACCAGCAGTACCCGCCCGCCTACCAGCAGGACCAGGTAGCCATGTCACACCTACACGCCTGAAACGACACCATTATATCAACTCACCTCGGTCCTGCGGGAAAACGCCGACATTAACCATCTTATTCATAAATACCGGCCAACATTATCACCAAATTTAAATTTTATAGGTTAATGGGAAGTTAAAAAATTATTAACGAAAGCAACTGAGCCTACGTGTTAATTGGTTGCGGCCACCTTTCCGCCAGTCGGTCATTCGTCAGCTTGACGTTACCTTTTCGGCGATTTCTCGCAGTGAACTGACGAAGAATACTTATCGTAACACTGATTTTCCTTGCATCCTAATGGTCGTTTATCTTGATCTACTCCTATGTTTTATGCATCGCGGTAAAGATAAACGGCGTGGAAATTTACGAGCGAATAAAAGATAAACGGTAATTTGGAGACACGAATGGAATTCTTAAATAAGATCTAACCAATTTCCTTCAAGCCTTTACTAAATTGTGTTATGATTGTCTACCTTAAGACCTAATATTCAACTCGGAGGCCTTTTAGTTTGACAATGGTGTAAGTGAATTAAATATTTTTCTAAAGAAGTTAACCCGCCATTATCTTTTTTAGTAAAGACTTGAAAAACATCTTTCTAATATTATTATCTTTCAGAACAAACAAGACTGGAATATTAACTTTATTATGATAGCACTAACATTTACGACTGATCTAGATTGAAATATTACCTTAATGTCATTACCCACTATATGATCTGGAACATCTGTGACAACAGATATTCTTGTTCATTGGAAGGAGATAAGATAGGATTCATAGAATTTGCTTATTACGTAGTCATACTAGGAGGTATACAAGATATAATACAGGCTTTTGCCGTCGTCGCCTTCCAGCTTTTGAATATGTTTGACAGAAACTCGTAACATTTTGGTCCTAGTTGAAGCATTTTATTAAGCCGTCATATCCCAGTGACGGATATCTTCGAGCACATAACAGAACAATGCTGTTGTTTATTTTTTTCGCTATAAGAGGACGGGTTTTAATCGGCTTCCTCTGTAGTTTAAATTCAAACATATGCAAAAGGCTTAGAATAAGGATTTGCCATCTAGCATGAATCAGCCTGACCTCACTCAAGATTGTAATGCATCACTTATTTGGAGCAAAAGAACAACTTGTGTAAGGTCAGTGCGGTTGACGAGTGGTAGTTGTTTACCCGGTGTTGGTTTGCAATAGGTCATACATTATCAAGATTTATTTGGCTAATATCTGATGTCGAAATGAAACAATTCATCAGTTATCAAGTCATATACATGAAGGGAACATCACTTTCGGAATGATCAAAGCGTAGTTATTAATTTTATTGTGTTGCTTCCTGTAGTGTTCCCATTTTTGCATAACTACAAGATATATATTCAATTTCGTTACACATTTTCATGCGATTGGAATAATTCTACGAGAGAATGTGCTCATGGCTTTATCTTGAATATCTGAATGAACATATAATTGAATACATTATCATTATCAATATTCGTTCACCTTTTTCTGCTTATCAACTGCTTATGACCGTGGGCGTTTGATAAGGATTTGGAACCTAGTGATACAAATCAAATCAATATTCCATTCCAAATTACGATTGCTTTTTTCTTGAATTTGCATAACTGATTCGATATTCAAGGTAAAGTTAAAGTATAACGTATTTATAATGGCTATGGTGATATTGCATCTTTACGAAAGTACAGCCAAGTAGGAACAGCTTCATTTGTTAAGATATTATTTGCTGAGTACCTCGGGGCTTGCATCCTTTCCCATAGTATCCATTCGTTCCCTCGCTTACTCATTGATTTATCCTGCATCTACCTCATTTATTTGGCGTGATTTTTGGTATGTACGAAGTGCATGAGTGATGAATTTCTCGTTTGTTTTGTTTTCTATCTCCGGATCGTGCGTGAATGATTTCGTGTGTGACGCGTGAGAGTGAATAAGCCTCCATTTGGTTGTACTTCCGTCGTTCCGTCTGCTAGTGTGAACGGTGCCCTGAATGTCGGTGAGAGTGAAATTCAGCGAACATTTGTATCTCGGGCAGAATGCGCATGAGTTTTAGAGCCACTAGTTTGCCTCCTTGCATCCGTGTGCCGTGTCGAGAGTATGCCCGCTTGCTGGAGACGACGACGCGTCATTCTCTGCATGTTTTCAGTGACGAGATTACCGTCAACCGGGGTTACATTTAAAAATCCAATTTTTACGCCGTGTTTTAGTTTAGTTGGTTAATCTGGGGTCAGTGTTATACCTCCGCAATTTCCTAACTATTTACTAAACTAAATCAAACTAGAAACACTTGGTGATGATGATATAAGTGTTCTAAAACTATCAAAGCGGCCCCGTTTTTTCCTAAAGTCACCCCAGTTTACGGTACTGTGCGATGTCTTTTTGATTAGCGGGCGTTGGTCCGGCCCGGGTCGGTCAAGTGTCGCTGAAGGTCTCTCATCACCGCGCCTTTCCCCTCCCTCCCCGGGGTTCACGCTTTCGGCCATGATCACTGCGCTACTTACATACTGCTAACGAGGTGGAATATTGGCGAGTGGGACTTTATGTCGTGTAATTCTTCTTTTACAGTTGGTCGATCAGGGCCCACAAGATTGGCTCATCCAGAAAGACAATTAGAGATAAGGGCGGGCTCGGATGAGGGAAAGTCGCGAAACTATGGGGGATTTCTCACCGGACGGGTCGGTTCTTGCGACGATAACGCTCATCAAAAAGGCATCGCATCGCACTATGTTATAATGTTACCCCTAGTTCAGATTCGTAATCGTAAAGCATTTATATAGCCGTGCGAGATGGACCACACGCTCCGTTTCATCTCAACACTTGTAAATTGGCATTTAAAGTACAAATTAGTAAAATTTGGATTTTTCTCGTGTTGTTACAGGTTCATTAACAGTTAATGTAATCGATAAAAATAATTTTAAGAGCTGTACTTTAAGTGTTCAGAGATGAAAAATCGACTATACATACTATTCATGTAACGAGAAATTTTAAAATGAAAATCATGGGGCATCTCAGAATGCGGCCCTCACTTTTAACTTTAGCTTCTTTTTAAGTAATAAATTTGGTAACTGTAACTCGATGGCCTCATTTCGATCCTCCATGACGGGTGCGGCGCACCTTGGCCACAGTATATATATAACTTAAAGCAGTAGAACAAGTCCGTACAAACGTCCGATTTGACGCACACAGTCACGTGCCGCTGCAATAAACTTAAGCGGACCTCGCGGTTAACTGAAGAAGCAATAAACTGAAACACCCATATAAATTTAGATAGCTCTAATGAAGCGCAGGTCCAAAAAGTTCGAGACTATTTAAAATACTGCTTTAGCTTACGGGAACAATCAACTATTTTTTGTTTCGTTGCCATGGTTGCAACAGTTCTCATGGCAAACTCTTTAAAACCATGATTTTATATCCACTAAGGGCAGGTTTTTCAATTCCTAAAAAGTATCTGTCAGATAAATGTTAGCTCTGTCCTTTTCTTTCATATGACATTAGAAAGTGACAGCGATAATTTTAACCGACGGATAATTATATATGTCGATTGAAAAATCGACCCTTAACTGGTCCATTTTGTGTTGGCATCATTTAGACTAAATTTTATAGAGTCCATATTCTTAGTACAAGTCACTATTTTAATTCGGCTTCGGACAACAACAACAACAAGAAAAAGTTGATCGCCCCCTATATTTACTGTGCCATGGCCCCGGCCTCGGTGTTCACCGACTTGTGGCCCCAGGGCTCTTCGTACGGCGGGGGCTCGCGCTACGGCGGCTCCGAGTACCACGCCTCGGCGCCCGCCGCGCAGCCGCCAGGTGTGCACGCGCATCCGCACCACGCGCCCAAACACTTCAACGCCAACGAGTTTAACAAGGAGTGGCCCGCTGCGTAGACACACACACACACACACACACACACACACTTACACGTACACACACACGCAGACACACATACATACACACGCAACGCTTAGTCGGGGTTCGAAGTTATCGAGATAATTGTGCGCGTTGATAATTCTCATGATATTTATTTGATAATTATCATATATATCGGATATTTGTCATATGTATCGGATAAATATCATATATATATCGTATAATTATCATATATATATCGTATGATTATCATATATATCGGATAATTATCATATTCACACATACACACACAACGCTTAGTCGGGGTTCGAAGTTATCGAGATAGTGCGCGTTGTTAATTCTCTGGATATTTATCGGATTATAATCATATATATCGGATATTTATCATATATCGTATGTATTGGATAATTATCATCTATGTCGGATAATTATCATTTATATGAGATAATTTCCATACATATATCGGATAATTAGCTGCCCTGCCGCCAGGTGTGCACATCTCCACCACGCGCCCAAACACTTCAACGCCAACGAGTTTAATAGGAGTGGCCCGCTGCGTAGACACACACACAGACATACACACGCAACGCCTAGCCAGGGTTCGAAGTTGTCGAGATAATTATACTACTTGATAATTCTCATATATATTGTATAATTATCATATATAACGGATAATTATCATATATATCGGATTATCCGATAAATATCGTTTGGTGTTGATAATTTTCACGTCATGCACGTGAGCGCAATAATTTTGTTCGATATTATCGCATAGATTTCTGTTATCACACCGATAATTATCGAAATACAATACTTAAGATAATTATCACAGTAATTAATTATCAACCTATAATTATCTTTATAATTATGGCGATAGTTATCAAACTATAATTATCACTATAAAGTTTCGAGCCCTGCCGCCTACCCATCCTCTGCTTCACCCGACCGGCAGAGGGACGTTACAAAATGTTGGTAGGTTCCCGCGTCGACACCCGCCACGCTGAGTCCAGCCCGTCTAAACACCGGTTACTACTTAGCCGCGATTAGAATACGATTAGCGGTGACAGTTGTTCCATATACTCACGTCAAAGCGTATATGAAATAACAGCTATTCCGATGGTAAACTAATCCCGCTCTCGCAATAACCGGAGCTTCCCCATCGCGCCGTCGAACCTAGCGACGATCACTCTACACCTTTCAATACTGCTCTTAAAAATTAACGGAAACTATGCGACCAAAACTACGCCAGATATAACGCGACATGTATAGGTGTAATATGAAATATTATTGTAGAACTTAAATGATTCGATATAGATTTAATTTTTATACAATTCTCATGTAGCTCTCAAATTATAAACATTTTTGTAAAAGTCAATTTTTTTCGAAACTCGTGATTTAAGTGATATTTTTTATCAATAAAATTAAAAGAGTTAAGGTTCACCAATGCAACGTAATCGATATCAAAATAAAATCTTGTTGACTGTTAGATGCAATGCATTCGACGTTAGAGCCGTTTACGGCGAATTAATTATTGTTAAAAGTTCGCTAACGACTGCATTAACACAAACCCACACGCGTATGTAAGGACGTTAATTTTAATATTAAATTTAACATAGTTTAACAAATCCGGCTACTAGGTGTTAAAACTTAAGCTTGTCTATTAATTTCATAAGAGTAATTGTCGTTGCAATAAAAACGCTCTGAAGCGTAAGACGGATCGCTATAATCATGCGTTCGCCATGTATTTTATCGCTTTGCGCGATCGCGAGTATCGCGACTTCTCCCAACGCAGGCCCGACTTCGCGTGTACATCGAATGTACACTTTTTTTTCACTTTGCTTTTGTTCTTTTGGATGCGGGCTTTTTAGTGAAGGTTCACTTCACACTTTTTCAGATTGTCTTTTATTTTTTGTAGGTCTTAAACGATTTCTTTTAATATTTGTCATGTAGATTCGGTAGGATCTCGCTACTTGTGTGCACTAGCGGTCGGCGGTCGCCATTAGTCGTCGGGCTAGCATTTGACAGACGCTCATAAACAAGGCCAATTTAGGGAAATGACCTAAAACAACTTAACTTAAGCTAATAACTATGTATAAATATGGTATATATATATCGGTATGTATGTTTAATATTAGAATTTTGGTTATTTACCACCCACTAGACTTAGGAAACGGTAGGGATGTAATGAAATAATTATGTGTTAATATTTAACAAAACCTAGTATGACTGAACGTGATTTTAATATTTAATTTATTCCCGAGTTTTTTTTTGTAAAGGGATCATTCTGTATAAATATTCGTAATTTTAATTTGTTTTCTAGTACGCATTTTAGTTTTTTAACGCACTATAAGTTGATAATACGGATTTTTATACTTTAATGAATTAAATTTACCTGCCAAATTGTTAAAATGAGCAAAAAGTAAAGGATAAAATATGACGTATTTGTTAAGTGATGACGCTCAAGCACTAGGATATAGCGGCCCGCCCCTCGTCCCCGCGCCTGTACATATACATATATATACTTACTTGTGTGTAAAGCATAATTTTAATCAAGTCTCTCGTCACATAGTTTTAAAGTTTTAATTTATGTGATTGCCAAATATTTTTAAAAGTATATAGAGGCCCCGTCGGCCGCAGGTCGGGGCTCGTTCCGTTGGCGGTTCGTCTCGTTCGCGGGTCGTTCCGTTGACGGCTCGTTCTGTTCGCGAATCGCGTAAGCTGTACGATATTACCTAGCCGCGATTAGGATACGATTAGAGGTGGCAGTTTTTTCATATACTTGCGTCAAATTGTATATGAAACGACAGCTATTCCGATCGTAGACTGGTCCCGGTCTTGTAATAGCCGGCCCACGGCCGGCCGCGCGGTCGCTCCGCTCCACACAAAGTGAGTTATAATTTAAAATAACATTGTTAGATTAAATTTAATGTTAGTCCTTTACTGTATTATATCGCTCAATCATTTGACCGATCGACTGATTAAAATTTTAGTGGTAAGCTAAGTAATAACGGAGTGGTGAGCGACCGCGAGCCTCCTGTGACTACGTTGTAATTAATTACGTTCGTCGCTTGCGGCGAACATCGACATTCGGCAAGCTCGCGCTGATAGCATTTGTTATAACATTTAAATAGACGAATTGTTGATGATTACAATGAATGCATAATTTGATCATTTAGAATAGGGTTATGTAAGATCGCTCCGTAAGTAAATTATAATTTATCTATGAGAAGTATTGTGAGATGTATAAGCAAATTATAAGTAATGCGGCCGCGACGAGGGGTGCGGAGTCCCAAATTAACGGTTAAAACATAGTGAAACGCCTTACATTGTGATGTTCATAGGTAACACGCAGATTGGTACATTCTTATAGCTCTATATAGTACATACTCGACTGAAGCGCGATCAGTATGTAGCTAATCGACACTCGTACCTTAATAACAATAATGAAATAATATTAACTAAACGTCGGTGCCTAAACTGCCCACTAGGTTACGTATGTAGTACCGCCTCGTAACGTTTCGTTTGCTCTTCGTTCCTACGTTAGTTAGATTAATTTGTGTTCATCCATTCCTGTGACTGTCTCTTGTTTCGGTCGTAAGCGTAATCCAGTCGCTTTTACTCGCATTTGTGTGACCACTACCGACACTGTAGGCTAATGTACAACCACCGATATAAATACGATAAAATTGTTCACATCTGTTTAATATTAGGAAACGATGCCTTACAAAAAGTTAAGTGATTATAGAGATGTTTTATATTGTGTTGATTTCAGTGATAACGATTAGAACTAAGGCGTTAGCGGGCTCGGGCCCACACTCACAAACCTTCGGAACAATTTAAGAACTTAGTTTGTAATGAACCGTCGTGGCAATCTTCTAATTAACATAAAGAGTATAATTTATTTAAAATAAAGTATAATATGTATTAGAAGTTTTAGATTTACTCAACATTAAACTTAGTGCAAATTATTGTGGAAATCAATCGAAGACTATTTATATGGGTTTTTAATTATTATTATATAGGAGATGAGCATAAAATATTGGATGAATTTATTAATTAAAAATAGTTAGCAAAATACAAATACGGTAAGACTCGTTAGAGGCTCGTCTGTCAAATGTTACGCCGGCGCTCATCGGCCGCCAGTGCCGCGCCTCGTACCGACTAAAGAGTAAAGATATACACTGTATCTTAAATATAAATAATGTTTATGGAATAATATTTTAATCATGGCTTAACTGTAGTACTGTTGTGTAGTTAACCTTTCGACTCTTGTTTGTATTACTTTATATTATAGTGTACGCGGTTTTTATATGTGTATGTTTATTCTGTAGTATAATATAAAGGAAACATGTTTGTGTAAAAGTGTATTTTGGTATTTGATATCTCGCACTCGCTCGCGACTGCGAACATTCATTATACATAATATATTTATGATCGTAATTGACTAATTATACAAGATGAGACCCCTAGTGTTAACTTTAGGTTAGCCGAGACTTAAGTTCCCTTCGACTCGACTGTTTACTGTTTAGTTTATTTGCATTTAATGTATCGGCCGGCCAAGTCGATTTACTGTAGTCTTTTCGAAACTTAATTTAAAACAATGCAGGTATTATTAATATACATCCTCATATTTATACTAGAATTTAAATATAAATGTAATTATGAGACCCATTTTATCGTAAAATAATATGCACGGGCTTTACAGTTAATTATAACATTAATTATTATAAAAACTTAGGGCAAGTTGTTATTTATTTCTGTTTAATTAAAAAAAATGATGTTGATTATTTTTAAACTATGATTTCTTAATAGTGGATTAAAGTACATAATTCTCGATTGATTAGATTACAAAATTGTTAGGTGAAGTAACGACTGATGTACAATATTTAAAGTAATATTTACTTACGGCAGTATATAAGTTTATTTACGCGGCCCGCGGGCGCTGTGTTTATACAGACTTGTATTAATTTCCTAAAATGTAATTATGTGAAGCGGCGAACGCGACCGAGCCACAAACTAAGCATGTTTCGATTGTAAGACTTATCTAGATTTGTTATAATCTTATAATGTGTAAACTACTATAGCTAGCCCTTACGTGTGCATATTGAGTGAAGCCTACTCTACTAGTGCGCCGCGCCGTGCGTACATAAGTTACTTTATGTTCTTTATATAAAAAGGAAAATTATGATAGACTTACACGAACGTCCTTGTTGTTTCTTTTTACATTACCTAATGATAATTAGTTAATTACGGTTCTAATTATTAATTTAATCGAAACTCTAAAATATTAAGCGAATAAGTATTTGATGTAATGATTAAAAGTGCTATCACAGAATATAACACTGGTCTTTTGAAGTAGAAATTATGCATTATTCATATTAGGTATTTTGGGTATATATTAGTGTTAGATTTAACTGGTTAATATAAGTACGTAGTTTGTAATTGTAATGAAAAAAAAAAACAGTTTTGTCGTAGTTTCCTATTATTAAGCTTCTTCTATCATAATGAATTAAATAATACTACTGGTTGATTAATTAAAATATTAATATTATCTACCACTGCAAATATTTGAGATATCTTATGATGAAATATATATCTACTTTAAGGACATTATAAAACGTAGATAATTAAAAGAAATCAAAAAATTCAAAATAATACTGGCATTTTTAATGTGTGCTTTCCTCCCCCAGTTGATAACCCGAATTCATTGCTGGATATCATAATTTTTGTTTTTATATTTGGGCATAAAGTCCTAGGTTCGCGACCCGTGATAGACTTACACCACTAAAACTATTAACACTAGGTGGAAACACTACACATTTTACTACCTACATCTATTTCCTTTATTATTTAAATTTTACAACATATTTATTGCATTTTCTATTGTGAAATGCTTACACATTTTACATTCTACTTAACTCTAATCCTAACCATTTCATAATGTATGTAGATAGATCTCATTGTTATCGCTATATCAACCACATATCTTCGGTTTAAATTTGAATGATCTCTCACCATTAGCTAAAGTAGAAATCACTAATAGTAAAATCATTTTTCTAATTCGATTTTGTTTACTGTTATAATTTGAAAAACTCATGAACGATTTTCTATAATTGTTAGGGTGGAAAGTTGAGAGTCATAAACGGCAGCTACTGTATTTTTTGTCACCACGTCGAAACTTACAAAAATGTTCCATCGATCAATTTTACGTTTATAATAATCCTGTCAACATTTCCCTATAATAAGTCGATTATGATTTTTGATTCCTAACGTCGCGTTTACACTTTGCAAGGACTTGCATGCGAGTTTGACTTCATTGCGGTTTGATCGAATTCATACCTCAGTAGCTCACAACTCTGCAATGTAATGAAATTCGCATGCAAATCGTTGACCGTGTAAATGGACCTTAAGGAACGCAAGAGAAATATATAAAGCTCGATCAGAAATATATGCCCATTGTCAAGATGGCGCTATTACTTATTCTCATTTATATTATTTGGCAACAGGTCAGTATAATTGGAATAATTACATTTTGACAAACCTCAGATTTGGTTGAAACCGCTCAACCGATCTCACTGGAGCGCAAACTTTTATCCCCTTATTCATAAGCGTCTGTCAAACCTATATTAGTTAACTAGCCGCTAAAGTTCGTTTGTCCTTATCTGTCACTTTGACATTGACGTTTGGGACAAAGAACTTTTTAGTTAGCAGAGGTTTGTTAAGTTTTATGAATACGGGGGTTAAAGTATTCCAGTGTTCCAAACCACACGCGTGGTCGTGCCGGAGGTTTTCCCCTGGATTTTCCCCATTTTGACTTTGTTTACCTGTCAGTTCTGATGTTAATCGTTCCATTTCCGAATCGGTTTTTTCCAGTATTTTATTATATACATTGTTAATAATGTTCCGCTCATGACAATGAGTCGTTTTGGGCGTTCTTTGTCATTTATTATTTAACTAGCGACCCACCCCGGCTTGGCACGGGTGCACTATTTAATGGATGTTATTATACATATAACCTTCCCCTTGAGTCACTCTATCTATTAAAAAAAATCGCATCAAAATCCGTTGCGTAGTTTTAAAGATTTAAGCATACATAGGGATATAGGGACAGAGAAAGCGACTTTGTTTTATACTATGTAGTGATATTCAACACTTAACCTAAACCAACACAGTGATACTGACAACAGTGATAACCTATGTTGAAATTATTGCCTGTGTAAAAAATTAGTTACAATGAAATTCCTCAACATGACGAATGGTCATATATTTCTGGTTAGGCTTTAAATGGCTTTTTTTTTGAACCTGACTGTGGCTTTGTAGGCCGGGCCCAATAAAGCGATAGGAGTGCGCGGTTGGAGAGTAGCCTGGGGAAAATCCAGGGGAAAACCTCCGGCACGACCACGCGTGTGGTTTGGAACACTGGAATACTCTAAGAGTTTGCGCTCCAGTGAGATTGATTGAGTGGTTTCAACCGAATCTGAGGTGTGAGTGGAATCGAGCTACTGGGAGTTTTGTCGCGTTTTGTTTTGTTTTGTTTTAAATGGCATTGATGATTAGCCTCTGCAGCTTCTAAACACTGAAGAGCGCTTGACGGCTAACGTTGAAGTTATAATTTTCTTATTGGTCTATCTGAACTTTCCATCTGTCTTAAGGAATACTTACACCACAGAGTAGAGTATAAAGGAGTGCTAAGTAACACGAAAACAGGGATCGGATATCGGTATTTTCTCCATAGAAAAATACCGGTATTATTACGGTCACCGGTTCATTATTTCGTTTTTAATGGGACAATCTAATAATACGACGTTGTTACCTAAATACATGATTCAGCCCTACGTAAAGGGCAAAATATTAGGCTAATTCAGGGTTTTTTAAAAATACCGGTATCGGTCCCTGTTTGAAAATCGTTGTTTCGTCAAAAAAAAAACCTATTTCAGCACCTGTAGTACCATCGCGATATGTCGGACATAAATCATTCGTCACTCTCGCTTGCTAAAGTAAAAACGAAGAATTTGATCGGTCAATGGCACTGCTAGCGGGACAGCAATATAATCATGCTCGTGGGATAGAGATAATAAATGCCGTGTCAATGTACGAAATTCTTCGTGTCGTTACTTTAGTGAGTGACGAATGTGGCGTGTCAAAATTGATCGTCTTTTAGCGAGGGACGAATGCCTTATGCCCGACATCGAAAAACATTCGTCAAGTAGAGTAGGTAGTTCCGTACCCCCTTATTCATAAACCATAGACCTCTGCTGACTAAAAAGTATTTTGTCACTGTCTCACAAGCACACGTGCAAAGAGACAGATAAGGACAAAGCAATTTTAGCGGCTAATTAACGGGCCTTTAACTTGTCCACTAGCGCCACTCGTAAATAATTATGATTATTTAAATTTAATGATAGATATTTAAAGGAGGGGGCCGCTACGTATTGTGTTTAATAACTAGTTATTACACTGCTAGATTCGTCGATCTATGAGCTCAAAATTAAAACGGCCGTTTTAACTTTGGACGCAAAAATTGACGAATCCAGCAACGTAGAAACTAGTTTGATGGATTCAAAAAGTACTTACATACAAACTGCAGCACGTAGCGGCCCCCCTTTTTTAGTTATATATCGTTAAATTTAAATAATTACAATTATTTACGAGTGGCGCTAGTGGACCTGTTACATTTTATTAAAGCGCTCTTAAATTTAAATCATAATTATTTCCAGTGGCGCTAGTGAAGAGGTTTAAGGCCTCAACCCTTTTCCAGGCCGCACCAATCTAAAAGGCTTTACATAAAAAAAAAAATAGGGTTTGGTGATTAATTTCAAGACTTGACTTTTAAAGAAAATGTCATCCAATTTTAACCTTAACCTTTTGACCGCCAAGCATCAGACAAATTACGCAACGCTGACGTCAAACCAACGCATTCTTCAACGCGAAATTAAACCTTACACCATGGCGAATAGATCGCTACTGCTTTGGCCAGGCTGTCGGCTGTAGCCGTCGTTGGCGTCCATGGCACGATTATCCGTTACGTGTATAGCCGACTTGCGGTCAAAAGGTTAACTAAGATTGAAATTCTATTGACACGTATCATCATCAAAACTTGAGAGCTTCGCTCTTGTCGGTGGAGTAACCGCCACTCTTCTCTATTCATTGCCAGTTTTTGACTTCCCCATACGAATCGGCAACTTGACACGTACTTGGTCGATAAATCGTACTGTGCATGGAAAAGGGTTAACTAAAATAGGTTCGAGTGACGTCTATGAATTATGAATAAGCGTTGTAGTCTAACCCGTCTATAACTAGCTGGTGTGTATTAGAGGGCGATGGTGTGGGCAGCTCGGCTGGCAGCCCCAAGTTCATGGGAGTGCCGCAGATGAGCGAAGCGGTCGGGACTCCGCCACAGGTGGATATGAGTCACGTACTCGTATTTACAAGTACGAGTACTATAAACGGAGCCAGGAATTTTCGCGGCAGTACAAAAGGCTATCGCAATCTTGCTAGTGTGAGAAACATTCTTTTTATCGATATCGATAGGTGTGTGATAGAGGAAAAAAACTGTCCAACAAATAAAAAATAATACGTGAAGTTTATATAAAATTATATAGAATTCAATTTCTTCTTCGAAATTCACGTCTGTACACACAGCAGCACATGATATTTCATTTGGTTTGTGATAGTGAGGAGTAGTAGATAATCATTAATTTTACCTCTTTGTTACCCGACTACGGCAAAGCCAAAAGGAAGTATGATAAAGTATAGTCAAGATTTTGGGTGGGTTGCACCAAACCGTCTGTAATCGTAAGCGGTGTTCGTTAAAATCTGATTGTTTTGAAAGTTTGACAAGTTTCTATGGGATTACAGCTGCCGGCGCCATATTTGACGATGACAGGCCTGTAATCTTATGTTGGTGCAACCGACCCTTAGATGGAAATAACGCATAAAACAAGCCCTGAAATTACCACTTCTTTTGAATATTTGAAATTAGCTGTCGCGAATGACAAAATAATGTAAATGTATCGGCATGTTTTTTTTTAAATATATAACTAGCGACCCGCCCCGGCTTCGCACGGGTGCACTATTTATTAATGGATGTTATTATACATATAAACCTTCCTCTTCAATCACTCTATCTATTAAAAAAACTGCATCAAAATCCGTGGCATAGTTTTAAAGATTTAAGCATACATAGGGATATAGGGACAGAGAGCGACTTTGTTTTATACTATGTAGTAATAATACTCGATATCGATAAAAATGTGTTTCTAGCAATAGCTAGATTGCGTCAGTCTTTTGTTTTGCCCCGAAAACTCCGAGCTCCGGCAATAAGAAACGTTTGTCGCGCGTCAAACGGGATAAAGCGACCGCATCACTGTGCGTAGACAAAATAATGGTATAATTTGTTTTATTTAAATAAGACGAAAAGCGCTTAAAGCACGCGTTTTTACAACAGATTGTTACTTGAAAATAAAAGGAAAAGATAGCAGAGGTCATAAAACTGACCGAAAAGCGGCACGTTTTCTGTATTGTAAACATATTTTTAACAATACATACCTGCATATAATACACGAGGCATTTAATACGCCTAAATTTGTGATAATCCACATAGAAAGGGACCTTACGGCGGCCGGCACTTACGCCTTTATTGCCGCTGTTCCAATACAATAGTGAATAGGTGTAACGTAAGCGCCTGCCGCCATAAGGTCCCTAAAATATCACATTTTGATTTATTCCGTTGTGACACGAAAGTTAGCCTTACAATTTATATGTAACTTTCGTGTCACAGCGGAATAAATTAAAATGTAGGCGTATTAAATGCCTTAGCTATGTGACAAGAATTTGGTCCTCACCCATAATTATTTTACAACCCTACTTGAAGATAACTTTAAACAATATGGTAATGATTGGTTTAAAGTACTTTTCGAACTTTTTGTCATTTTAAATAAAACAAACTGTATAATGCGTTCGAAGTTATTGTGATTTTGACAGCGATAGATGACGCTACAGTACGTCTTCAGCGCCATCTAGCGCAGCATACGAAATCATGATATTCGTCCCTGATATGCCTATGTCACGCTATCTGGGGCCTATTGCATAATGGATTTCAACCTCTTTCATTGGAGAGACATTGTAGACTCTAATGCATACGGATGCTTTATCTTATTGACGCGAGGTAAACGCGTGTCACTTGGTCATTAGCATCGAATCTAAACAAAGTCAAATATATTTACGTCGCTCTTGGCCGTGATGTAGCAGATACCGTGCGTTACGCCCGTTAATCCCACTTTCCACGCCTTTGGCTGTGATAAAAAGCATCAGTGCCTTTTCCTATGACTTTCCATGACCGTACTAGCTACGTAAAAAAAAAAATGGGCAAAAGTACAGCGCCTCTGGCGGTTACGCAATAGAACTAAGAATCGTCATACTAAATCGTTTACGCAGTCGCTAGCGAGTACGGTCATGCAAACTCATGGTAAAGGTACTGAGGGCTACCCCGAACTTCGTGTTGTGCCGTCCCTCTCACTCGTACAGTGAATAACACGAGAGTAAAAGGGACGGCACGATATGAACTTCCGAGTACAGGCTCTGATCGTGTGTTTAGCGCTCTAGCCTTCGGCTCGGGTCTTCCAATCCTATTTCCGATCAGCGCCTTTACCATGAGTTTGCATGACCGTACTCGCTAGCGACTGCGTAAATGATTTTGTATGCCGATTGTTAGTTCTATTGCGTAACCGCCAGAGGCGCTGTACTTTTGCCCATATACATTTTTACGCCGTCGCTAGCGAGTACGGTCATGTAAACTCATGGTAAAGGCACAGAGACATACCCGTTATTCCATAATTTAAAAAAATCTTTAAATTTGAACCTTCACTCATGGCAATAAGGTCAAATAATATCGGCCATATATGACTTCGTATGGAAAAAGGTTTATTAGCATGTAATATGCTGTTAATTACTTACTATTTTTGATGCTGGTACGGTTGCACCAACATACGATCACAGGCCGGTCATCGTCAAATATGGCGCCGGTAGTTGTCAGCCCATAGAAACTTGTCAAACTTTCCATACAATCAGATTTTAACGAACACCGCTTACGATTACAGACGGTTTGGTGCAACCCACCCTTATTGTTTCGATGATAATTACCAAATCGAGCTGCTGTAGAAACTTTGAGATCCCTCCCTAGCTTAGTGATTTCTTTAGATATATGTATTTCAAAAATACTCAGGAAGCAAATGAACATCCGTTATTGCAATTTCTATTGTTTTAACGGTCGAACAATACCTATAACAGGCTGGCTGGACCCAATATATGAGATCTTATTCCTGGCGTGCTTTCTTTAATATTAGTAGATTAGTAAGTTACTCTAAATGCCCTTATAGTAAGTGTTCTATACCAGGGATGTAACAGAGCTCCGGTTCCGATTCCGTTAAGTCGGAACTTCCGATTGGTTTTAAACATCCGCTTCGGTTCCGGTTCTGTTATTCTTAGAACGGATGTTATATCGGATGTCAAAGCAGCGCAGCGGGGGGAAATGAGCGGCTTACATAAAAAACAGTTTTATAATTTTTATTTAGAATAGTCTTATCCATCTATCACTCGGGTTTCGCATCCGGTTCCGCATCCGTTTTCAATTTAGGCTCCGATTCCGGTTCTAGTTCCGATATACCGAATTTAAAACGTCGATAAAACCACATCTGTTACATCCCTGTTCTATACTAAAACTGTTGTTACCAGGTGCCCATGATATACTGTGGTGCCATGGTCTCGCCCCAACCGTCGTTTTGTAACGTGTCCGACATATCTGCATCCGCCTCAGGTTATCCTTCTGTCCTACTCCGTCCCATCCTACATCTAGCTTAGATATCGGTAGTAAGAGAATATTCGTGTACTTGATTAGAAACCCTTTTCACAAAACTACAATTCTTGTGGAGACTAGCTGGAATGACTTGCTAGTATTCGCTTTTGAGTTGTACCGTTGTACAATTATGGTAGGCATGTAGATTTGTAACCAATGTAACTATATAGTTAGTACCGATGGGATGGTTTACCTTAACTAAACGCTCGGGGTTGACTGGTGCGTGGTGCGGGTAAGTTTCTCATTTATTTTGCTACTTTGAATCAAAATTGCTATATGAAATTATCTATTCGAGTTTTGGACACGTGTTAACGCTGTGTTTCGTGTAGGTGACGATTACGAGTATACTGGGGGCTCCGGCGATGGTTACCAACGGTCTTCGAAGCGGAGCTACCACGGAACGAGTTCGGGCTCCGCATCTGCCTCGTCTTACCATCCCTATCGGCGTTAACGAGTGACCGGGCGCTGATCGACTCACGATTATGTGATTCTAGTGCGCTCTCAATCAAATATTGACAACTGCTTCGTAACAAAACTGAGGGGCTACCGCGAGCTGAAGACGAACGAAGTTCGAATATCTCCCTCTCTGCCGCACGAATAAGCAAGTGCAACAGAGAGGGAGATATTCGAACTTCGTTCGTTTTCGTTTCCCGGTAGCCCCTCAGCACTGATCACGGATTTTACGTGTCTATCAGTATCTTACTGTACCAGCAGGTACTATAATTAGTATTTAAAAAAAATAGCCTAGTTCTGACCCTTTTTTAGTTGACAACAATATTGTCACCTGATGGCATGCAAAATAGTCTTTACTCGGCTAGTCGTGTCGAAATGTCACGTGACAATTGCCAACTTGGTGTAAGGTATCTTTAGACTCCTTTTGAACTTTGAATTAAGTGATGTTCTCGTCAAAGGTGTTAATTTTCCACTCATTGTGCAGATTTTTATAAGTTTCATTACCTAGTTCAAATTAGTTTGCATCTTTAACATGTTGAAATATTTTACTTATATACATAAACCGCAATGCAATGTAAATCGTTTCAGCAGTTGTCAATTTTCTAACTTGTAAAATATTATTGTACCTACCTTATTTTCAATGAAAGCAATCATTGAGTTTGTAAATGTTTAGTGGACTAGAGTATATAAGAGCGTTCAACGCAACCATACAAGTTGTTTTGACGAATCTGTCTGCTATGATTTGAGAATTCTGTTGCTACCCACCTCTATAATTTATGATGAGCTTATGTAAGTATGAAATTGTTCAAATGGTATTCCAATTGTGTTTGGGGCTTCTTATATACTTCTTGTCTTATTAAGTTAGTAGATTAGTTTTCTTTTGGACATACATTTGTGTAGTGTGGACTGTGGGATGACTCGATCCAGTGAATGTTTCGACGCAAACTTAATCTTTATTAAGCGATCTTCGTCATGTGAAGATATTTCCTCTAAGCAGTTAACTAATACTCATATCTAGTTTTCTTGCGATCTGTATTAAAGGCAACAGTATGAACTTACGTGACGTTATAATGCTTTTGGGAGTTCCCTGTTGCCATGAAAATGTTGAGTGAATCTGTATTTTTTCTATCGATATTATAGATTTTCGATGTGGTAACACTGGCCATTGTTTACAAATTGTTTGTAATTGTTGCACCTGTCTGAAATGTATGAAAACGTTCGACTTGTAATAGGTAAGCCAAACACGTAGATTCCGACTACGTTAACTCTGCGTTGAAATAATTTGGCAACACTACCTCAAACATCACATTTTCATACAAATATGACGTATAACGCACAGTGTTGCCAAGTTATTCCTTGCAGAGTTAACGTGTTCGAAGGGGCTACCGCGAACCACAAACGAAGTTTTCCCTCTCTGTCTTACTTATGTGCAAACTTGCAAGTGCGACAGAGAGGGAAAATTTCGAATGCTGTCGCGGTAGCGCCCCGGACTCTAATGGTGTCATAGTCTGTGGTTGCGCTATGGGCAGCATTTACCGAGTTAGCGACATGTCCCGTTTCCATTAATGTCTTCTATGAGTCTGTGACATAAGATGATTCAATTTGAATCATCTTATGTCACTGTCACGGTGTCGTAAGCGTCGCAAAGAAACTGGGGGCGTACCGCGAACTGTAAACGAAGTTTTCCCTCTCTGTCGCACTTGAAAGCCTGTACGTAAGTGGGACAGAGAGGTAAAACTTCGTTTGTGGTTCGCGGCAGCCCCTCCGATCAGAATGTTTCTATGCGGTAAAATCAAGCGTTATGTGACGATGCACTCGGTTGTCTAATGTGTATTTCTTTTATTTACAATAAAAGTAATAAGTAATTTTAAGTTTTATTTAAAATCACTGGCAAGAGATGGGTGGGCGTCCCCGGCCCGCGGCCGCATCGCCGATCCTCGACGACGGGTACCAGAAATAACTGAACGATATTTTTATAATAAACCTTTATTTTTGAATGATTTTAAACTACATTTTATACAACGCGCTTAGGTAGGCCTTGTGAATATATTTAAATACTGTACGAATAAATTTTAAAAACATCGGTAAGCATGTAATTAAAATTAATGTTTATATTTATATCGATGTAATATAAAATAGATTTTAATGTACATTATCATAAAGTTCTTAATTAATATAATAAACTTCGGACCCAGGTGAACAGGCGTAGAGATTGCTGAGAATTTATAATATAGAAATTACCCTAGATATACTTTAATGTTAGGCACTAAAATGAAGAGGTTTTAACATTTAACACACAGGATTACTTTAGTTAGCAGTTCATTCTGGACCATAGAGTTAATTAGCCACCACCTACACACTAACTTTATTCATTTATTTCTAAGTATCATATTTTGGCTTAGAATTTTATAATATTTAAAACATGTTCTTGCAATAGAGTAATAGTATACGAAAATTCTTATGTATAATCTGAATAAATTGTGTAAAGAGAATTCCCACATTGTTTGTTTACAGTAAACTTACTCTAGGGTAATTTGAATTATGGTAATGGACAGACAAATCGAATTTGACATTAATTTTTATGCTAAGTCGTTAAATTTATTTGACACACAAAATTGCGCGCTACTTCCTTAATTATAAAAGCGATTTCGGATGTGCAAAATATTTGACATTTAGTTTCACAAAACGTGAGAGTAATTATAAAACGTGCCACTTGTATACCTACTTCATTAATTTCACTTGACAGTCCGGTACGTTTCGCTTCGGGTGATTCCTTCGATTATGCTAGGATTCAGGGGCGCTACCGCGACAGCAAACGAAGTTTTCCCTCTCTGTCGCACTTGCAAGTTTGCACATAAGTGAGACAGAGAGGGAAAACTTCGTTTATGGTTCGCGGTAGCCCCTCAGTATCGTATATCGTACGTACAGTCAAGCACATCAGCAAGCCAAATAGCCTCGTACTTAACATCCTTGGTTCTTTGAGAGCATGTAAGACAGTAGACGCCTTCAGCGCTTCTTTGAGAAAAAAATATTTCGCCAAATTTTGCAAACGAGGTATGACACAGGTTTAAAGAAAATAAACACACTTGCAAAACATTCTCCCATTGTTACTACCAGGGATCGGATACCGGTATTTTCTCCAAAGAAAAATACCGGTAATAAAAGTATTATTACGGTCACCGGTTCATTATTTAGTTTTTAATGGGACAATCTAATAATACGACGTTGTTACCTAAATACATGATTCAGCCCTACGTAAAGAGCAAAAAATAATCAAAAATATTGGGCTAATTCAGGGTTTTTTTTAAAATACCGGTATCGGTCCCTGGTTACTACGCACCACGCACCTACACTTAAACAATCACGCACGCACTATCAAAACACTAATTTTTCACAATAAAATTCGACCTTCAAAGCGTATAGGTACATCAGGCCAATCATCACATGGCTAAATTGACTAATTTCGCTAAGGATCACATATTTCATAGAAGTTCTTATAGAAAGTACTTAGTCAATTGTGTCCCGAAATATGGTTTGATGGTGTGATGCTATACAGCACGTCCACGGAGGATTTCGTTATTTGTTTTGCGGTACATATTCACGAAAAAAATATACTTTTTTGTACTTATAATTTAAAAAAATGTACTCGTGCGGTTTCGGCATTGCGACATATATGTCACAATAGCGGCCAAGCGAGATGGTCAAGTATACGAATGTTTTTAAATCGACTTTGTAATCGATGGTCGATTTACGCTTTTAATTAAAACTTTGTGTAGAAAATTAAAATGAAAGCGAAAACATTACTTACAGGTGAAGTGATATTTCGTCTTTTCGTAAATTTTATAAATTAAAATGCTTTTTGCACCCTAAAACAGCACATAAAGGCATTTTGACGGAGCTCTTCATACGCCGGGAATGATTTCGAGACTGACATAATCTATTAATGAAGTAGTTTTTAATAACGTGGCAGATTTTTCTCCTATTCCTAGGCAGAGGGGTAATTATATCAAGCGTCTCCAGTCTTAAATGCTCTGAGTTGGTTCTATACAGTACAGTAATAATGTGTTGTGATGTATTGGGCTACTCTGGCGGATATGACGCTCACTGTACAAGAATTGCCATGGCTTGGCACTAGTTTCAGAAAAATGATCTCTCTCATCTTAAGTAACGTCTCGATAATTAGTAATTAGATACACAAGAACCACAACCTTCAGCTTCAATGTTGGAAACGAAATTCACGGACTGTCAACTGTTTACACTAGATAGCAATAATTTGAACAAATACATTTTGGAATACATATTTCCTTTTCCCAAAAGGATCGAGTTTCCAGTGGATTTGCCTATCTTAGGACACGTCAAAATGAGAGAATACGGTCCCTCGTTTCAACGTTTACAAAGCGAGTTCCGACATATCAAGATGGTCCAACAACCAGCATTCGAAAGGGCGAAGAAATTGAGTATTCAATTCCGTAATTACTTTGGATATCGCTTAGTTTTCCTATCCACTGATTTTGGATATTGAATAGGTAGCTACTGCAAGGTAATTTATACACACTACTCTCCTTTGACTTCTTGGTCTACACGGCGTACCTACCGACAGTCATTGTGTCAAACCTAATGCAATTTTGCATTCAAAAGTGCATTGGTAACCTCTAATACAAACTAAAAAAAAACAATTGCAAGCGGTTACTAAAATAATGCTATTGTTTATTTTCTTTCGGGGATACCCGTCCCCGTCACCGTTTGGGGGTTGGGGCACTATCTACACTACTAAGGCGGAAAATTGTTTTTCTCAAACATGCAATGGAATATTTAGGTTATGTTCCTTATAATAGTGTCACGTTTCGGTTGTAGCTAAACAAGAGGCCTTTAAAGGAATGTCATACAAAGCTGGAGGCAGCAAGATGCTCTTTTTTAATTTCTATTTCACATTTAGTATTTGTGACAGCATCACGGCGTTCAGCCATAATAAGCTAAATTATTTGCTTTTTGGTTGGCAACCTCGCTACGCTCGGCCGGCAATCCCTTGCTTCCCGGCCTGTGTAGTAATGTACTATTTTGGCCTTGAGAGTATAACAACGAGTCATCCCGTTAGGTATTGATCTAAAGGTCTACTGTAACTCGTTTCCGCTATCAATAAGTTCATTGAGATCATAAGAAAATTATATTGATCACATGTATTTGTTGACCTAGTGAAGGAACTTCTCCGTTTCAACTTTGAAACGAACGAATATGCTTCGTATGCCCATTCGGCTGTTCGATTCTCATGAAATATTATAAGCAGTTTCTAAAATTATATGGATTTTTTTGCCGAGTCAGTTATGGAAATTTTTCAATAGATACTTAAGTTTGGTGAAGTACCATAAACTGGGGTGACTTTAAGAAAAAACGGGGCTACTTAGATATACATAAAACACATATATTCGTCACTAAGTATTTCTAGTTTGATCCAGTTTAGTAAATAGTTAGAAAATGAACGACAGGTATAACTTGACTCAAGGTTAACTAAATAAAAGTAAAACGGCATAAAAACTGAATTTTTAAAGTCGCCCCTCAATTCGAAAGTAACACCAGCAGGCGAATCACGTAACTTTATGTACTAACGGTAGATAGATTTTACTGTCAATTTTGAAGTATAAATGTATGAGCTGACCATTAAAATTTGACATTAAAATCTTCCTCACGGTAGTACAAAAGTTACGTGATTACCCCGCATTTTACGGTACATTGGTGTCGCCTACTCCACTTCGAAATCTGAATTTCGTATACTGCCGTCCCTTTCACTCGTATAGTGTATAACATGAGAGTGAAAGGCACGATACGAAGTTTGGAGTAGGCCCCCTGGTGGCTGCCACGCAAGGCCTAGGCCCGGCGACGGCGACGGAAATGGATGAGGCTCAGGGGCGCGAGCGGCGCCGTGCGCAGTTGGTGCACACGCACTCCGGCGCCGGTGCCGGCTCCTCGTCGGGCAGGTGCGCGTGCGCGGCGCGGTAGCACAGCTCGCGATAGCGCGCGCAACCTGTCAACGAAATAGGCGAGTTTAGGCTGATATTCCACTATTAGAATAGATAGGTATGTTTCTCCAATGTGCTTTGATCAATGAAATGGGATAAGTGGAATATACCTCGGTTATAAAGTTTTCATAGAAAAAGATTGGTCATAGCATATAGGGTTGCCATGTGAACAAATTTAAAATCCTGATAAAAGTCCTGACAGGGACCAAAATTTTCTGACATTTCTCGTACTTGAAAAGAAAAACCGAACGCGCTATTTATAACTTTTTTAAACAATAACATGTAAAGGCCAGTCCAGCTACAATAATTTTATATTGTGCTGTTGTGTTAAAAAACTAGTACCTACGCCAAATCTCGGGATAAGGTAGTGGACAGCTATATTTAGGATGCAACTGTCAACGTTAGGACGAGGAGGAGGAAAAAAAATCCTCGCTCTAGTGAGGTGAAAAGATTTGTGTTATACACGGCTGCAAAGTTATTTTACGTCTCGTGTGTTGCAACACTCGCTACGCTCAGGATTCTATTTTTGAATCACTCGCTTCGCTCAGGATTCTATAGTTGAACCGCGAGCGAAGCGATTCATCGAAGCATTCGCTGGCTCGTGGTTCAATCCTAGAATCCATTCGCTAGCTCGTGTTTCAATTCCACACTCGCGGTTAAAATACAACTTTGCACCCTTGCATAACAAATAACTATTCCGTTAGTGTGCGCCTGCCTGTAGGTAGCTATGCCGATCCCTTGGCGTGCCTTGCCGACAGTGGGCGCCGGTCCTAAGGCCCCGTCTCCTCACCAGCAGACAACCGTTAGTAAGACGTAGTAAGGGACTACCTTAAAGGGACTCGCAGAGCCGGATTAAGACTACTTGATGCCCTAAGCAATCCTCGCCTGTGGGCCCCCCCGTTCAAGATTAGCTAAAAGTGAATAGTTAACCAAGTGACACGAAGATCTCCGTTTCAACCTCGACAAAAATGGTTTCGTATGTCCGGATGTTCACCTTTACAGGTCTCAATTTTGTGAGGGTTCGATAGTCATACCGATTACTTTTGTCGGGTCAGTTTCTGGAAATTTAAAAATTACTCAAAAATATTTTTAAACGTTTTTAGGAGGTCTCACATACAGATAAAACAGGCCACATTTTTTTACTATATACTAATATCCCCTTTCGTGTGTTCATGTGCTAGCAAATTATTTTTGGGTGCTGTTTCTGGTGCCCCCAAGACGTGGTGCCCTAAGCAAGTGCTTAGTCTGCTTAAGGGTTAATACGGCACTGGGGACTCGGTACCTGTGGGCGGCAGCGCCAGGCGGGTGTCGGCCGCGAACCCGCGCTGCGCCAGCCGGTCCAGAATCACCGTCGCCGACCATCACCGCTCTCCTTCGCCCTCTACGCCTGCGGGTCAACAGCGTAAGTATCGGTCGTCTCTTGCACACTTACCAGTACAGAGGGACTACTCCGAATTTCGCATCGTGTCGTCCCTTTCACTCATATAGTGTACCGTATAACGCGAGAGTGAAAGGGACGGCACGATACGAAGGCCCAGGCCTGTTCCTCTTGCCTGGCACACCTCCGTGGTTTCCAGATACCTATTGCGCTAGGAATGAAAGAGCATACGCTATGCCGCAAGCGCGTGCGTGCGGGATGCCATAATCAGCTGTCAAACGTCGGTTTTGTTATAAAAACGTTACGTAAGTAGGTACCATTCATTATTCTGTGCCAGTATCTGTACTAACTCAGTACCTGTAATAACTTGCACAAGGTAATATCAGTAATTTGACTTAAATCTACTTACAATGTAAAGGATTGCTCTACGTCGGAAAACCCTTTGAACGCCATTCTTCATGCAGCAGTGAAACCTACACGCCAACTCATTAACCGACTTCGAAAAAAGGAGGTTCTCAATTCGACTGTATTTTTTGTATGTTACCCGATTACTCCACCATTTATGAACAGATTTGGAATAGGTAGTAGATTGTTAAACAAGGGTTGATAGTGACCCAATTTACCCGAGATATTTTGGCGCTCGAACGTAATGAGAGCGCCAATAGCTCAAGGGTGAAATGGGTGATTACAGCCGAGTTAAACACTCTACTTTTCATTTTGACTATGCGGAAAATAAACGAGAATAGTAAATTATATTCTAAGGATTCAGTAATAAAAACACGCGCTGCAGCATCCAGCAGCGGACGTCGCCCGCGCCCGCGGCCTGTGCGAGAAACCGGCGCGCGCCCTCGGCCTATAGCAATTTAAAAAAAAATACTTTCCACCCTAGGGTCGGAAAAGCGACTTACAACCCTGCTATCTACTTTTGAAAATCTAACTTTCCGAACAGGAGAGATCAAAAATTATTTTTTCCTTGAGATTGGATATGAACTTTAGTGTAAGGCACGAAGGTGACTGACAACCTACGTTATAACACCTACAGTCGTTATTGGCACGAAACCGGCGACAACTTTAGGCGTTCAAAGAGTTACGCGGTTATGGTTTAAGCCACACACACACATACACACACTGCAGCGCAGCGCCTGCATTGGCGGCCAGTTGTCACTTGATTGTCAAGGCCGCGTATGTCTGAATGAATGTTAGTATGGTCAGTGTGAATAGGCCGCTGCAGTGTGTGTCACCCTTTAAGCTCCTCAGCCTATAGCATGATCGCCTTGATGTTGGAGTTTTAAGCCTTCGTTATTCACTAGCAAGTATGTACGAGGCCTTTATAATGGAAATAATGGCGCTTATAAGAAAAACAACACGAAACTTTTAGAGAATACAAGCAAAACTTACAAAATGAGTTGAAAAGAGGGTGCCACTTTACAAGTTAGATACGAGTAGGGTCTAACATGTAAAGCCTGTCACAGACTGCAGGGACCTGCTGTTACTATGAAAATCAAGGCCGCGTGTGTCTAAAGCCGGGTCTGCTGCGCCATGTTTTCGTTGTTTTCAAACATCTAACATGTTTTTCGAACAGAAATTTGGGCATGGCCTCAATGTTTTTTGTTTAAAAACACTCAAACATGTTTTCCGCTCCGGATGGAAAACATTCCCCGCGTTCGTCTTCGTCTGAATTTAAATTTCGTCTTGGAGTGGAATAAAGATAAGACGTATTTTATACAGTTAATAAAGGACTGGCCCATCATTTGGGGCGTGCAGTTTTATAATGGTTTATATTTAGAAGGTTCAAGTTAATTATTTTAGGTTAGAATCGTACTGGAATGACAGCTGTCAAAAGAAAAGAAACATTGCACTCGGAAGTCGTAACGGACGGGCAGTTGTAACTAACATGTTATGCAAACATGTTTTGTTAGATTTTTGGCGCAGCAGACTCGCCTTTACTAAATGAATGTTAGGATTGTCATAGTGTCGTATAACTGGCCGCCATCGCAGCAGGGATCGGATACCGGTATTTTCTCCATAGAAAAATCCCGGTATTATTACGGTCACCGGTTCATTATTTTGTTATTAATGGGACAATCTAATAATACGACGTTGTTACCTAAATACATGATTAAGCCCTACGTAAAGAGCAAAAAATAATCCAAAATATTGGGCTAATTCAGGGTTTTTTAAAAATACCGGTATCGGTCCCTGCATCGCAGGCCGCTGCAGTGTGGTGTGCGGCACGCTTAAAGTGAAAACCTCTTACTCTCTCCCTCCCTCTTATTACGAGTAGGTACTTAACGTTAGAATGAATGGATAAAACTAGATCGCCGACTTACCTTCGCTGGCAGCGGGAGAATGGCCTCCGGACTTATCATTGCGGGGCGTCGTCGAGCCATCAGAGTGATCCTGTATATATTATAACAGCGATTTCAATTCAAAGCTATAAATACACCTGGATACCTCCAGGACTTCATTATTGACCGCTTAAGGCCGTGCAACAAGAAATATCGCGTTCCTTGAAACGCTGTTCTCCCCAGACAATGAAACAATAAGGATTGATTTTCAGATATATGATTCTTGACTTAACTATAAAAATATAAATAAATAAATATTTTTGGACAATCTTACACAAATCAACCTAGTCCCAAACTAAGCAAAGCTTGTACTATGGGTACCAAGTGACGATATACATACTTATATAGATAAATAGATACTTAAAATACATAGAAAACATCCAAGACTCAAGAACAAATATTTGTATTCATCACACAAATACATGCCCTGACCGGGATTCGAACCCGGGACCTCCAGCTTCGAAGGCAGGGTCACTACCAACTAGGCTAAAGCGGTCGTCTATATATGACAGTGTTTCTGACAATATAGCCAAGCATGATTCCTTAAAATTTTCACGAAAGAAAAATCCAGAGTCGAGTCTTTATTTTCCTTTTTTAGGGTTCCGTAGCCAAAATGGCAAAAACGGAACCCTTATAGATTCGTCATGTCTGTCCGTCCGTCCGTCCGTATGTCACAGCCGATTTACCTACTCGGAGACTAAGCACTACAATTATGAAATTTGGTAGGAAGGTGTATTCTATGAACCGTTACATAAAAGTGATGTGAAATTACAAAAAAATATTAAATTGGGGGGGGGGGGGGGGGCACTCCATACATGTAATCGGTGGCTGAAAAAAAAAATCAACGCACTTGGTCGTGTGGGGGTATAAAGTATCGATGGATAGGCTTTTAAAAAAGATATGGAGGTTTCTAAAAACTTGTTCATTTAAGTCAACCGTTGGTGAGATATTAGCTGTCAAAGTCATAGAAAGCGTGTCCCCCCTCCCCCTCTAATATCCAAAAAATAAAGTTTAAAATTCTGAAAAAAATTGAGGTGGTGGGCATTAGTAAATACTTTCAACAATTTTTGGTTTGAACAATATAGGTTTTAAGGTTTTTGGGTTTTCGCTTAAAAACTGTCTTGCCCAAACAAAAGGTCGTAAGTGCCGTGAGTTCCCTATAAAGATACGACTTTTTTAGATTCCATGTATTAGATAGTGATTTTAAATGTGAACTAGTAGGTGTTAGTACGGAACCCCTCATTGTGTGTGGTCCGACACGCACTTGGCCGGTTTTTTACTAAGCCTACTACTTAAAACAACGCATTACTAAACGATACAATTAACTTAAAATGATATTTTACCTCGTCTAAACTCTGTCAAGGAAATTTAATAAAACTGCACACAGCCAGGTATTTATCGAGGTTCATTATTGTGCTGTACAATAATTATGGCGGTGCAGTCTGTGGCTTTGAGTGGCAGGGAAAATTATCCACATTGTTGAAAAAACAAGAGCTAAAGACGAAATCGGAGACGTTGGTAATCATAAATCAATTTTTATGACGCTATCATGGATCGTCTTTTCTAGGAAAAGTTGTTACTTAGATCGAATAAGGCAAGATATTTTTTTATTTAAGTAAAGAAATGATAACTAATTACTTAAATCATGGTTTCCCTGTTGTCCCACACGCTGCCAAACACTATTTTAATTAAGTGTCGCCTTTCTAAATTATATAAGTAATCAACATCGTGACAAACCAAGTTCAAAGACGAAGCGTGGGAGGTTTTAGTCCGTAGGTAAGTGAGAACCAGCTTCTCTGGATTCTCACTTGAGTCGGGCATGCTGTCAGGTACGGGCCTGACAGTTTACAATGAGCATCTACTCCCGCGCCGCAAAAAAAAAAAAAAACAAAAAAAAAACCAAGTTCAAAGAGATCTGGCGACGCAGCGGCCGTGTGTTATTTACACGAACCATTTCGAGGCACTTTGACCCTTACGTAACTCAAAATCTATTAAACACAAACAGATGAAATTTGGTAAGTTCATTATTTAGATTCTTAAGCCTAACTAGAACCTCTAAAAATCGGGAATTTTCTCACTGACTCACTTAATCTATAATCAAAAACCTAACACAGTTCCAGATGATCTAGCGAGTTGAAATTAGGCATCCAGCTGGATAATCGTGTGATTACGAACGCGAGACAAAGAAACAGTGATTTTTTTACGTATTGTAACATTTATCAAAAACGTTTCTAACACACACTAAGCGCCTATCGAATTTGTAATAGCAACAATGAATACTAATTACGTCTCCAATGCCGCGCTGTATACCTAATATCTGTATGTAGATAAGTCACCTCTCCCAGCTTCCTATTATTTCTACGAAAATCGTAAGATAATCCAACTAACTTAGAATTGTTTTTTCAGCCTGTATTTTTAAAAGGATCTGTAGTGAGCACCTTTCAGTATCAAAGAAACTTTCTAGAGGTAGTTATTTTTATATTGTGTAGGTACAATGTATATTCAGAGCTTGCTTCAACGCATTCCTTTTCTTTTGTAGCCAGAAGTACTTCTTTCAATTGGTAAGAAAATATTGGCGGGCTATTTTTTTAACATCGCTTCGGCGAAGGAAAACTTTGTGAGGAAACCGGTATGTATTTGCGAAAAAAATATATATGTGAAGTCCCCAATTCGCACTAGGAACTAGTGGCAATTCCCCTTCATCCATGAGAGGCACTGGACCACATACCTATACCAACATATATATGTAGGCTGATAATGTTTTCTTAAGAGTTCTCAGAATAAGTAATAGACAAAGACAATGTAGTGAGGAACCCAGCAGTAAACCCACATTGGCTACCTACACAATTTTTTAGTTGTTTAGGTCAGCGAGTCAAGGACTGCATAACCGGAAAATAAAGGTATAGCGTTTTAAAACGGTGATAGTATTTTGACATTCATAAGTGCATGTAACATGCCTAAACTGAAGAATAAATGATTTCATTTCATTTAATTTCATTTCAAACGGTATGACGTCATACCGTTTCGTTTCGGTTAGGTTTCGATACCGCAAAAGACATTTTTCGATAGCGGAATATAACGGTACCGTTATTTTTTTCGATTCCTGAAGCGTTTTAATTAAGGTATCGTTTGAGCTTTAAGAGGGTGCCGCCAATGGCGCCAACCAATCAGCGCTAGTTATTGAGTGAATGACCCAACCTGAAATACCCATTTTTGTTTTTCGTTCGGCGCGACAGATTACTGACGTAGTCGCTGTTGGCTGTTGGTCGTGCTTACATACCCATCGTAAAAGTTACGTTCGAATTTTTTTGGCACCGTAATAATACCGGTGCCTTTACCATGAGTTTGCATGACCGTACTCACTAGCGACTGCGTAAACGATGTACTTTTGCCCATACGAATTTTTACGCAGTCGCTAGCGAGTACGGTCATGTAAACTCATGGTAAAGGCACGGTTAGGTACCGTTATAATAAAGGTTTGAGTACACCTATCAAAAATAGCGATATCGTTACTTTATACTGGTAGCGTACCTTTATATTTCAACCGGTATAGTTCTACCTTCATCACGAAACGTTATTGATATCCAATACCGCTACTATACCACTTATACTGTACCGAAAACGGTCCCTTTAGGTAAGGAGAGTTAAATAATTCTATATAGATGGAGTGTCGTTACGGTTCATAATGAATTACACATTTTTCAGCGCTAAAAAGAGCAGTAAAACTTATTAGTTTCAGTATTAAAAACACATTCCAAAAGCTCTAATCGTTTTCCGTTTTTATGTCTTACGACGCTCCAATGAGCCTATAGTGGCGAATGCCTAAAATGGCGGTGTAGAATCTTAATTTAATTACTTAACTTGTTTTGAACTAGTTAATCGAATATAGCCAACCCATCCTTCTCAATCGAACAATTAGGGGATACATCACATGCAATCTCTTCTAATTGAGAAATGTACCCTCCAAATATTAAAAATTACGGTCAAGTTATTACCCTGAAAGATGTCTATATTGTCAATGAAAAAAACATTTTAGAAAATTTTGGTCTCGAAACTCTTGGTCCATGGGTCCCAGCGCGCACAAGTCATTTACTGAAATCGCGAAGCGTTTGTTTGACGTAACTGGTGACCGAAGAGCAGTGCCTTTACCATGAGTTTACATGACCGTAATCGCTAGCGACTGCCTAAAAATTTGTATTGGCAAAAGTACAGCGCCTCTGGCGGTTACGCAATAGAACTATGAATCGGCATAGTAAATCGTTTACGCAGTCGCTAGCGAATACGGTCATGCAAACTCATGGTAAAGGCACGGGCGACTTCCTCGTACAACGTATCAGCATTGAGATACAGCGAGGAAATGCCGCCAGCATCCGGGTGATTCTCATCGTTAAAGTTAATTGATGTCCTTACCGGTCCGAACGTCAAGTGAAAGTTAAAGAAATCAGACTGCAGTTTAAACTTATTGCTGACTTCAGTTTACTCTATACCTGGATCCCTGTTAAAATAGTTAAAGTCAGAATTAATCACTCACGTGTCGTTAACAATCTTGGCCCGGTAAGGACAAATTAAGAAAATGTTAAATTTTGGAATTAGAATCACCCATCCTCGGTACAATGCCCCAAGGGCCTGTTTTAGATTTAAATTAGTTGTAATATTATTTAAGTTATTGTTATTTAACTATTATTACCGTCTGTAAATCAATAAATGCTACAATATAAAATTATTGAAAATTATGTAAAATCTCAATAACTACAATAAAATGCGTTCGTTTTGTTATAAAACCATGTTTTAGTTTATTACCAAGAACCAGTAACTTAAACAGAAAGTATGTACCCACCTATATACCTATGCTTGACATGTCGCGCGCGTAATAGTGAAATTAAGCGACTACGTGCCTTGAATAATATTTCTCCATCGGGAAAACCGATACGATTATACTGGTACCTCTAGTACAAGTTTTTTCGAAACGAAACGCAAACCAAACGCGTTTGCGTTTAGTCTCAATTAGTAGGTATGATAACGCGTGCAGCGCCTCTGGTGGCTTTGGTGGTAACTATTTTTGACATACAAATTGAGACTAAACGCAAACGCGTTCGTTTGTTATTAGATTCGAAAAAACTTATACTAAAGATACTGAAGTGTCAAAAATTCGATATGAAAGTACATTACATACATTACACATACCTACATACTACATTAGTATGCAATTCGTGATTGACTTATTTATGTACAAGTAAATCTAGGTAGTAAACAACAAAAAATAAATAAAAAAAGAACACTCCCAGTAGCTCGATTCCACTCACACCTCAGATTCGGTTGAAACCGCTCAACCAATCTCACTGAAGCGCAAAGGCTTAGAGTATTCCAGTGTTCCAAACCACACGCGTGGTCGTGCCGGAGGTTTTCCTGGATTTTCCCCAGGCTACTCTCCAACCGCGCACTCCTATCGCTTTATTGGGCCCGGCCTATAAAGCCACAGTCAGGTTCAAAAAAAAAAATAAGACACCGACCTCTATGTATAACGAATTTAGATTAATTTTGTTCAGGTACTTTGCAAGACACTGTGGATAATGAGGACAAAAGTTTAAAAAAGTAAAAATAAAAGGTCTGTTCGTTTAAAAGGGCTTGATAAAACACTATAATTTTTTTCAGCGTGTTTTAACAATTATGTTTAAAAATCAACCAATAAATAAATAAAATAAATAAATAAATATTAGAGGACAATCTTACACAAATCGAACTAGCCCCACAGTAAGCTCAAGATGGCTTGTGTTACTAGACGACGACATATTTAATAGATATAAATACTTAAATACATAGAAAACATCCAAGACTCAGAAACAAATATTCATGCTCATCACACAAATATTTGCCCTGACCGGGATTCGAACCAAGGACCGTCAGCTTCACAGGCAGGTGCACTACCCACTAGGCTAAACCGGTCGAAAATCCACCAATAATGCAAGGTTTTAACATAGCTTTTTGTTGTGTTAGTAAATTTTATTTTCGCTTTCCTGTCTCAAACCCAACTTAAGAGGCCTTATAAGTTTTAAAGTGTTTTAATTTCAAATTATGATATAAGTCTTGATAATACTAATAAAGTTATTAAAGACTACGATGATTTTATTAAAGTTAGATAGTAACAGCCATTTTTTGATTTTATTGTGTAGTAGAATTTAAGCGGAAAAAAAAAGTTTCAGCTTGAAAATGGTCGATTTGGAGTAATGTTTGAAACGATATTTCTTCCAAAATCCAATAAAATATATTTAAAGATTGTGACATAAGGTCGCAATGGTCCTGTTCTATAATAACATTGCGAAAATGTCAAGATACGTATAAATTCAAACAGAAAATGCATTAATAGATGATCGTTTTTTAACTGATAAGGAAGCTCGCGTACTTTGAAGCTGAGTTGAGGATTAAGTAATCTAAAGCTACTCTAGAGCTTTCACAAGTTCGCAACATCCGCCTTTAATAAGGAAAACGACTCAACATGAAACGCCCCGAAGCACAACTAAATGTTCTAAAAGCATTTATAATTCCTTTTCATTTCTTTATTTACGCGTAGGTATTTCTTATTAACAAAAAAACTCTCTCTTAAAAAAAAACTCTTTACGGATTCATTTATTACGAGAAAAATTTAGGAAAAATTCGTTATTTAATTTTCAGATTAGACAAAATTACCTAATGGTGACATGATAGGAAAATAAAAATGAAAACCCAGCCAAGTGCGAATCGGACTCGCGCGCGAAGGGTACCCATTATCTATAAAAACGGTAAAAAAGTACGTTATTATATGGGAGCCCCCTTAAATATTTATTTTATTCTATTTTTTAGTATTGATTGTTATATCAGCAACAGAAATACATCATCTGTGAAAATTTGTCTATCACGGTTCATGAGATACAGCCTGGTGACAGACGGACAGACAGACGGACGGACAGCGAAGCCTTATTCACTTAGTACCCATAGTACAAGCTTTGCTTAGTTTGGGACTAGATTGATTGGTGTAAGATTGTCTACAAATATTTGTTTGTTTGTTAGGGTCCCGTTTTACCCTTTGAAATAAAATGAAATAAATGAACTTTATTCTGATACTTCTTATCGTGTCGTCCCTTTCACTCATATGGTGTATAACACGAGACTATTAATATAGCCAAATTCTGAATAATATTCTAGATCTTTAATACCTCTTTAAGCGTAGGTAGTAAAGTTGAATTAAGGTGGGTATCATACCACAGTATTACTAAGCTATTACCCAGACTTTACATCGCTGTTAACAGGCTAAAGCATTTAAAAATGTACCCAAATTGCTTGAATAACAGCTCAATAGACATTTCATCATCATCATCATCATCATCATTTCAGCCGAAAGACGTCCACTGCTGAACATAGGCCTCCCCCAAGACATTTACTCAAACTTTATTCGACATGACTGTGTTACGGGTAAGTATCAACACAACGAATCCTCAAGTAAATAAAGGTTTGACAACGCTTGTGATTCTTCTCGAGTCGTAACTGTCCATAGGTATCTTAGCAGACCCCGTAGTGTCTGTATATTTCAGTGTTCCAAACCACACTCGTGGTCGTGCCGGAGGTTTTCCCCTGGATTTTCCCCAGGCTACTCTCCAACCGCGCACTCCTATCTCTTTATTGGGCCCGGCCTATAAAGCCACAGTCAGGTTCAAAAAAAAACCGTAGTGTCTGCTTATCATCAGCTAGGCCAGAAACCTGTTGTCGATGTATAAAAAAAGTGGCGCCGATTGGGGATTGGGGTTTGCTCTGCTTCATGGCTCAAGTAGCTATTCCGGCTGGGTGCGTACAGCAGTACAATACAATACAATACAATGCAATACAAATACTCTTTATTGCACACCTCAATCAAAGGATACAGTACAGTACAAAAACACAATGAGAAGAGGCAAACAACAGGCGGTCTTATCGCTAAAGAGCGATTTCTTCCAGACAACCTTAGGGTAGCGGAAATGAAATCTAATCAGAACGATTAACAGCAGGTGGTGCAGAGTTAATACATATGAAGCCTACTAATAATTACAACAATAACTTTTAATTAAGGATAATAAACATACATAAATACAGTATTAAAAAAATATACGTACATAAACATATACAAATATAAAGTCAGCCACATAGTCTAAAGGAGCTAATTCTTAAGTGTGTCATGAGAGAGACAAATTCTGCAGTACAGCCACATAGTCTAAAGGAGCTAATTCTTAAGTGTGTCATGAGAGACAAATAGTGATCGTTAAGCTGTTTTGCAGTGTTGTGCAGTACTTACCTGGTGGTGGTCAAGGTTCGCTGTAGCTGTGAGCAATCCTAGAATAGCGGAGAAGGAGCCCCGCGCAGCGCGACGGAACCCCTCGGGAGGGGCGTCCGCGGCACCTCCAGCGATGCTCACAGGGGACCGTGACCACTGCAATGGATATAATAATAATAATTATCCAATATAATAACGCGTTCAGGGCGTTGTTGCGGCTGCCACGCTGGTGCAGTGCGTCAGGGATGTTCGCGCACGCGCGTGTGGATGGTTTCCCGGCCATCATGCGCGCGGTGCGCAGCCGCACTGCGGCGCCTGCGGGACAGTCGCAACAGCCTCCTGGCCGTTATAGCTGACAGGCTGGACAGTCAGCTCCTCACATGTTGGACGAAAGCACATTCAAATGTGACCACATACACGTACTAAGTGTGTGTGGTCATACTTTTGAATGTGACTAGATAAAGTTTCATGTGGCTAAATTGAAAAAATTAACACAGTACTTTTAAGATACGATATTGTTATTGTTACTAACCTATTATGTCGCTCCCGCCAAGCCTACATTGAGAGGCTGGACAAAAACCGAACACTTGCTAAGAAGACTCCAAACATCTCAACACGCACGATACAAACCAGCGAGCCACCTGCACAAACCGCCTTTGTGACTGCATCAAGACCGCCATCCTTTGCAGCTGTAGTAGAAAACAAAGTTCCAGAAACGCCACTCCATGAACAACCCATAACGGAAAAATCTGAATCAGATGTTGGAGATATGCTAACGATTCTCAAGGTCATTCAGAGCTTAAAATATCAGTTCCGGTCATGCACAACAATGCTTGATAAAGTTGTTCTTGTTATCACACATTTAGGCCAGTATGTCTGATCATGAGATTCGTTTACTATCCTGGAACTCTGACGGAGTGCGAAAGAAAATACACGAACTACTCGACCTCGCGGTAAGTACCCTATCAATCGATATTATTGGATTGTGCGAAACTAGACTTACGGGCAAGATTTCTATGCTTACGGGTGGTTATCATTGCTACCGCCAAGATAAACATCATACAGGGAGGGGCCAAGGAGTGGCGATCCTAGTTAAAGAAAATCTGCCACATAACTTGGTTAAGATTCCCTGTACTAGGTACATTGAAGCGGTTGGTGTGAGTGTCAAAATAAGAAACGCTGAATACATAATCTTATCTGCTTATCAGTCTCCAAACTTACCCCTAGACTGTAACGACTTAGACGTCTTACTGAACCTGGGTAAATATGTTCTTATTATGGGGGATTTTAACGCAAATCATCCCTCCTGGTATAGCACTTATGTTAACACGCGTGGTCGGACTCTGTTTCACCATATGTTAGAACATGATTACGTGATCCATTCATCCACAGTGCCTACTCAAATAAACTATCGCCATGATTTAACCTCCACAAATCCCGATTTGGTTCTTTGCAATAACATACCATGCTTGGGTAACATAAAAGCCCTACCTCTACTGTCTTCTAATCATCTACCGCTCTACTTTGAGATTCAGTGTCCTGTTGAGCGCCATGCTGCATCTATGGTTTATAAATTTAGTGCGGCAAATTGGCATGGTTTCCGTTCTTCACTGAATTCAGACTTAACTTTAAGCAGCCAAGTTTTCAAAAGCGAATCTCAAATAGATGCAGCGGTTGATCATCTACATGATTGCATAGTTAAAGCCAGAAATATTAACATACCCATGGTTACGCCGCAAACATCAAATGCAAAATTACCTAGAAGCATTAAGAAGCTTATTCGTCAGCGAAATAAACTTAGACGTTTAGATCAAAAATTGCGTTGTGGAAATGCTAAAAAGGAAATTCGCGCACAGATAAACAAACTTCAGCAAGTTATTAATATTTCAACACAAAAACACTTAGACAAGATCTGGAACAATAAATTGGCTAAAGTCGATAATCCTACAAATGATATTTGGCGCGTGATTAAATCTCTTAAACCAACTTGTAACAATATTCCTCCATTAAAGCAGAACGACGGCAATCTGACTAGTAACACCACTGAACAATGTGAAGCGTTAGCATCGTGCTTTAAAGGCAACATGAGCCTTACTTTAGATTGGAAGAGCACCTACCTGGAAGAAGAAGTAAATAAGAATGTTTCGGATCTCAATAGTTACAAGATACCAAAACTTTATAACCCTGTTCGACCACACGAAATTTCTAAGGCAATACGTAAATTTAAACTTCGAAAAGCTCCGGGCATGGATGGTTTGCAAAATATTCTGCTAAAAAATCTTTCCCAAAAAGCTATCGTCTACATTACAAAAATATTCAACGGTTGTTTCTATACTGGTTACTTTCCGAGGGTCTGGAAAACTGCTAAGGTCATAGCTCTGAAAAAACCAGGAAAAGATGACACGATACCTGTGAACTATCGGCCGATTAGCCTATTACCTGCAGTAGGGAAATTATTTGAAAGGATTATCGCTTCGCGTTTACAGTTGTATTCTAAAGACAAAATTATAAATGAACAATTTGGTTTTCGTTCAGAGCACTCTGCTAGCTTACAAATAACTAGACTCACTGAGCATATAGCACATAACTTAAATCTAAATCAATCAACCGGCATGGTCCTATTGGATATAGAAAAAGCATTTGATTCAGTCTGGCATAATGGTCTCATTCATAAGTTAATCGCATTTGGGATACCACTACACTTGGTCAAAATACTACAGTCATATCTGAGTGAAAGAACTTTCGCTGTGCACATAGGAAATATGATGTCCTCGCCCTATTCTATACCTGCCGGAGTCCCCCAGGGGTCTATCCTTGGACCCCTTTTGTTCATTATATATGTCAATGACATCCCTATTCAAACTCGCACAAATTTGGCATGTTTTGCTGACGATACAGCCTCATATACTTCATCTAACGATATTGATCTTATCATAAGTAGACTACAGTTATCGATTGAACGTTTACAATCATTTTTCACTGAGTGGAAACTTAAACTAAATGGGAGCAAAACCGAAGCCATATTATTCACGCGTAAGCGTAAATGTCCGAGCAGACTTCTCAATATTGATGGTCACTCAATATCATGGAGCAAGTCTGTGCGATACCTGGGCGTCACGTTAGACAATAAAATTAACTGGAGCAAACATATCGCTAACCTCCGCATTAAAGGTGCCCAGGTGCTTGGGGCCCTACATCCTGTCATGAACAGAAAAAGTAACCTAAGCCCCACAACCAAATTGAGAATATATACGACACTAGTTCGCCCTTGTTTATCATATGCGTGTCCAGCGTGGAATAGTACTTGTATAAGTAACTACAAAATATTGCAAACCATCCAAAATAAAGCGGTTAAAATAGCATTTAATACACCATTTCGAACTAACCTAGTGAAATTACATCAGACCATAGGACTGCCCTTAATTCGTACTTATATAATTAAAATATCTTTAAAGTTTTTCGCTAACCGTAAGCATAGAAATCATTCCAATAGTTTAATTTCATGTATCGGCCAGTCACTTGCCGGTGACATGCCTTATATCGATAGATATCGTACTTATCGTTTACCCCATCACTACATTCTGTTCCCACCTGACGACTGCAGCCGTGACAATGTTATCGCACCTAATAGACTGCCCGGCATAATAAGACCCTCGTTGGACGCTCCGGCCGCTGCGTTGGCGAGTAATGCGTCGCTGCAGCAGGGACCGGGACGGCTCAGTTAATAATGGCTGTACAGTGAATACTTAAATTTTATTCGTCAACCCTCAATATTTATTGTTGTACTTGTTCTATGACTAGTTAAAATAAAATCATTGCAAATAATTAAGGCTAAAAGTGAATTTAATACTAATAAATTCACAATTGTTACTATGTGTTCTGTTACCATATAAGTAAGTTTAAATAAAGAATGTGAAAAATAGTACTATAAACAAAAAAAAAAGATGCCGTAAACTTTTATAGGTGCTTCAATCTGATAAAGTATATATGTAACGTAAAATTTGTAATTAACTGTTGTATTTTACTGTTAATTACCCTGTATCTAAATGTGTTATTGTGAAATAAAGATCATTTGAAAACGAAACTAACCTATTATGGATCATAAGGTCTGAAATAAAAGCATTTTTTTTTATTTTTTTTTATTATTATTTCATTTATACAGCTCCACACCACAGTGGGGCGCTAATATTTTGTTTCAATTATTATGTATTGTATAGTGTTAATTTTATTTCGTGTATTTACTAACATATTTTCTTAAGAATTATTGTTACTAACATATTTTAGTTTTTGTGTATGGAATTACGGTTCTGAATTAAATTATTATTATTATTATTTATTCACAGACCAACATGGATCAATCATTGTTAGTAAGCCTTCACCTAATATTAGTAGTAAACATACATCAAATAAATTAAATTGCATCAAATTAAACTAGTGGCTCTGTGAGCTGTAGACGTCGTGAGTGAGTTTTTCATCCTTTCCAAAATATGACATTATAAAAAAGATCAATTATGAATATCGAACCTGTTCACAAAATTTCACGAGAATCGGTTGAGAAATGCGACCTATAGAGGAGAAGAAACCGGAATTCGCCCGCAGAAACTTACAAAATCATTGATAAATAAATTGTTTCTGGAAATTTCCAAAAACCGTCTCGACAAAAAAAATCTATGTAACTATTGAACCTGCTCACGAAATTTCACGAGAATCGGTTGAGAATTGCGACCTGTAGACGAGAACAAACTTAAATCCGGACATACGAAAGCATTTTTGTCGATGATGAAGCATAGACCTTCATTTCACTCGGTCAATTAGGTCAAATTAAATTTAAAGTAAATTAAATCAAATTCAATTAAATAAATCATCAGTAATCAATGTCTCGCATTTATGTTAGTGTGTATTTATTATACAGGAATTAATAATGAAACTGGTTGAATAAATTATTATTGCATTACGATTAATTAATCGCGAAAATACTCTGTAAACGTATTAGTGGTACAGGAGAACACAATTAATATGGCGCGCGTCAAAGCTCTTAAGTAGTTGACTGAGAGACTATTATTGCTTAATCCACACGCCTTATTACTTGGGTCGTGCTGTAAATGTGTGTTGGTTACGAATGTGTATGTTTATTTTTTGAGTATATTTAACTTTTATGAATTATTTTCTCATTGTACCCACATTTGCAAGTTTATTCGCCCCTATGGTCGACCGGTAGAGAATGTCTCAAGGCATTAAGTCTGCCCTTTCTACTTATATTCTTTTTGTGCAATAAAGTTTAAATAATTAAATAAAGATTACGCTTCAACTTATTACGGTGTTTTAAAAAAAATGAAAATTGAACGCCGCCGTTTGACCATGAATCTAAAATCGGGTCGTCACTTTTTTGCATTGTTTTACAAGCTTCATGGGGCCCGTCGTAGCCTGCAGTATGGGGCCCGTCGTAGCCCCCAGTATGGGGACCGTCGTAGTCCTCAGTATAGGGCCCGTCGTAGCCCCCAGTATGGGGCCCGTCGTAGCCCACAGTATGGGGCCCGTCGTAGCCCCCAGTATGGGAACCGTCGTAACCCGCAGTATGGGGCCCGTCGTAGCCCCCAGTATGGGGACCGTCGTAACCCGCAGTATGGGGCCCGTCGTAGCCCCCAGTATGGGGACCGTCGTAGCCCCCAGTATGGGGACCGTCGTAGCCCCCAGTATGGGGACTGTCGTAACCCGCAGTATGGGGCCCGTCGTAGCCTCCAGTATGGGGTCCGTCGTAGCCCTCTGTATGGGGCCCGTTGTAGCCCCCAGTATGGGGCCCATCGTAGCCCCCAGTATGGGGACTGTCGTAGCCCCCAGTATGGGGACCGTCGTAGCCCTCAGTATGAGGACCGTCGTAGCCCCCAGTATGGGGACCGTCGTAACCCGCAGTATGGGGCCCGTCGTAGCCCCCACTATGGGGCCCGCCGTAGCCCCCAGTATGGGGACCGTCGTAGCCCTCAGTATGGGGCCCGTCGTAGCCCCCAGTCCCCAGTATGGGGACCGTCGTAGCCCCCAATAAAATAGACTCAGACGCAGGACGCATCTCACTCTCGCGTTATATACATTTTACTATGTGTCTATATTTTAATTAATCAAGCTGATAAATAAAAATCGATAGCATAAGTAGTTCTTGAGATATTTAGCGATGTGACAGACAGTGAAAACAAGGGTTCCGAGATACTTAAAGATATTTCTTACAAATTAAACATTAAGGCGTACTAAACTTATTTTACGTCTACATGGAAATTATGATTAGCCCGGAGCATACAACTTTAGTTCAACTTCGGCCATGTTTTAATATCGAAATTGCTGAGTGAATAAAGCCGCCCGCCCTGGCAGCTATGTGATTTGCAAAGAAAATGTTTGAAACATTTATTTTTTAATTATATTGGCCTCACCATCACGACTTTTAGAAGTTTATACTTATTTTGCTATAGGTATTGTATATATATCTAGCAGCGCTCTGCGGTGTTACCCGCGGATAAAAGGTAGCCTATGTCCTATTCTGATGTCTAAGCTACAATACTGGAAAGTTTCATAGAGATCCGTTCAGTAGTTTTTGAGATTAAGCGGAACGTACATCCATCCGCACAAACTTTCACGTTTATAATATTACTAGCAGCGCTCTGCGGTGTTACCCGCAGATAAAAGGTAGCCTATGTCCTATTCTGATGTCTAAGCTACAATACTGGAAAGTTTCATAGGGATCCGTTCAGTAGTTTTTGAGATTAAGCGGAACGTACATCCATCCGCACAAACTTTCACGTTTATAATATTACTAGCAGCGCCCTGCGGTGTTACCCGCGGATAAAAGGTAGCCTATGTCCTATTCTGATGTCTAAGCTACAATACTGGAAAGTTTCATAGAGATCCGTTCAGTAGTTTTTGAGATTAAGCGGAACGTACATCCATCCGCACAAACTTTCACGTTTATAATATTACTAGCAGCGCTCTGCGGTGTTACCCGCAGATAAAAGGTAGCCTATGTCCTATTCTGATGTCTAAGCTACAATACTGGAAAGTTTCATAGGGATCCGTTCAGTAGTTTTAGAGATTAAGCGGAACGTACATCCATCTGCACAAACTTTCACGTTTATAATATTACTAGCAGCGCCCTGCGGTGTTACCCGCGGATAAAAGGTAGCCTATAGATAGTGAGACTCCCGCCCAACGAGCCCGCCCTCGTGGTCGGTCACCGGTTGTGACGTCACACGGTGTTCGCCACCATCTTAATTCTAACTTTACATTAAGTTGGTACAATGACAATCAATTGACGATCCCGTATCGCTAAACTATCGCTTTTGACGACATATATATATAAGGTTGATTTTTTTTGGTATAGGTATTGTATATATATTTATACATATATAAATAGGCTATCTATGGGCTGCGGTGGCCGCTTACCATCAGGTGGACCGTAAGCTTGTTTGCCATCGGCGTTGTATAAAAAAAAAATATATAAGGTATTTTATTCGGTAAAACTTGCTATGAACAGTTAAATTTTTGAGGAAGGACAAAGAGTAGTTTTTATCTCGGAAATCGTCCCCTAAGGAAATGGAGGGCAGAAGTTTGTATGGAGGGACTATATGACATAATAGTAGCGGGTAAAAGTTAGTGTAAGATAATAGAAAGAAAGAAAGAAATATTTATTCATAGACACAGAAGACACAAAAAAAAATACAATAACAGAAGAAAAACAAACCACAACATGTGTGTCCCCGCGGCAGTGAAACGGACACTGGCTCAGCATTATGCTGAGGTGTCAGACCCCTACAGCGCTGATTCTCAGCCAGTACCGTCGGTGACTCACGGACCGCCATACACTAAATAATAGCCAAAAGATAATGACAAAGCAACCCTCTCCACGTATCCGTTGAATTTCAGAACACACACGATTTCAATCGAAGTTTGTTTACTTGACCTCCGTATGTATATTATGCAAAAGATTATGCTGCGCGAAGCGCAGAGGCGTGTAAGGTCTTTCAATAATTCAACAACTAGAGGTTCACAAAACATGTGGTCGACTGGGAAATCCTGGCTGGTGCAATTTGATCTCGTAGTTTTTTTAACCTGGATTTTCCCACTCTAACCGCGCACTCCTAACGATTAAGAATTCCCTATGATTCGATTTAGCCGTAGTAAAGAAATATACTTAATCAGATTTTGTTTTAAAAATAAACATTTCTTGTTTGAATCTGTCCTTGTTCCAATCTGACCTAATACGAAAAAACTCCCCGACCTACTGAGAATCTGACCTACCTAGAAAAAGATTAAATAAGAATTTGCTGAATATAGTATTAGAAATGTTCAGAAACAGACTCACTCCGAATAAAACCTAATAAAAACATGATCTACCCAGAAGCTGACTAAATAAGAAGCTGGAAGACTCAGAATTAAACTTATTCCGAATTTGGTAACCTCCGCCCAAACCCTAACGCTTTATTGGGCCCGGCCTATAGTCACAGTCAGGTTAAAAAAATACATAGTCGTGACAGACGTACAATCGCCGTCGCACCATAAGGGTGCCTGTGTTACCTTTCTTATACTGAACCCTGAAATGACAACTAGAAGTGGTGATGATGATGACCGGTTTCGGCCATGGCGACCACTTCGACTCCTAATCAGTGTCCCGGCACTCATGCCGACTAATTAAAGGCCATTATCAGTTAAAAAAACGTTCATCTATCTAGACGATTTTCTGACTGAATTGACACGTATCTTGAAATTTTCTAGATGTTACTATCTAAAACAGGACCATTGAGACCTAATGTCATACATTTTAAATGTATTTCTTGGATTTTTCATTTAGAAATATCGTTTCAAACATCACTCCAAATCGACCACTTTCAAACTAAAAACTGTTTTTTTCCGCTTAAATTCTAATACACACAATAAAATCAAAAAATGGCTATGTTACTATCTAAAACTTTAATAAAATCATCATATCCTTTAATCACTTTATTGGTATTATCAATACTTTTGTATTAAAAGACCTCTTAACTAGAAGTAATAGGATATCAGAGGGGTCATTGTCAGATTTAGGTCCGCGTCTTTTCGGTGGACATATCAAAAGTTAAGGGCCACAAAGCTTAATTTTGCATTGGTCTAGTAACCCGTATAAATACCGCGTCTATAGGCTGTGGTGTCCGCTTACCATCGGGTGGACCGTACGCTTGTTTGCCACCGGCGTTGTATAAAAACAAAATAAAAAAATAAACGGTGTTTCCGTAACTATAAATCCATGTAATAAAAACATAACTTATATGTTAATTATTGTCCACCGGGTGGACAACTTTCGTTTTTGGGTCATTGTCACTTGTAAAAACAAAAGTTGTCCACCCGGTGGTCAATAGTTAACGGCTTATGTACATGTAAGTTGTGTTTTTATTACATGGATTTATAGTTATAGAAACACCGTTTATGAGGGTTACTAGACCAATCCAAAATTGACAATATTTCATAATTTTCAAAAGTCTTAATTCGAAAACCATTTTGGTAGAAAGATGTTAAGTACACAAAAAAAATATTTTCGGATTTTTTTCGCCATTAATTTTGGAAAAATCGCGAAAAAGTATAAACCGGATGGTGACGTCACTTTCTCTGCACTATCGAGAGAGACCTTAGTTGTGATACGATAAAAAGTAACAACTAACGAAAATAACAACTATAACAACTCTCAAACTGTCACTCTACCGTCAGTGTCAATTATTGTCTGGTATCGTTTTTTTTAATTGCGGCTCTAGATTCTTGTTGTGTATATGACGTCATATTTTACTTACGCCCTTTTAGAATGACCTATTTTTCAAAATGCTTTTTTTGTATGAAAAATTCAGTTTTCGTGAAAAAGAAAAAACACGGGTTCCTTAAAATTTCACCTATTTTCTAACTAGTTCATAAAATTAAGTAGTTGAAAATATGAAATGTTGTCAATTAAGCTTTGTGGCCCTTAACTTTTGATATGTCCACCGAAAAGACGCGAACCCAAATCTGACAATGACCCTTTTACAACTGACAATGACCCAGAGAGAGATATACTGGTTTCGTTGGAACAGAACCTGTCTTTGTGAATAAGAGCGTGAGTCCCGACTGGGGTTAGAGTAGATTCATTTCATTTTCAGAAGCTCGCATCCGCGCTTTGTGCATTAAACTTTCAGTTGACCTCCGCGACGAGCTTGTTTGCCTGGTACTTCAGCAACGTACACCTGTTACTGAGAACCTGGTTTTGTGATACAGTTGTTATTTAGGCCTTTGTCGACCGGTTTAGCCTAGTGGGTAGTGCACCTGCCTGTGAAGCTGACGGTCCTGGGTTCGAATCCCGGTCAGGGCAAATGTTTGTGTGATGAGCATGAATATTTGTTTCTGAGTCTTGGATGTTTTCTATGTATTTAAGTATTTATATCTATTAAATATATCGTCGTCTCGTACCCATAACACAAGCCTTCTTGAGCTTACTGTAGGGCTAGTTAGTTCGATTTGTGTAAGATTGTCCTCTAATATTTATTTTTTTATTTATTTATTTATTAATAGGCCTTATAAGTATTTCAAATTATAACAAAAGTATTGATTAAAGGCTAAGATGATTTTACTAAAGTTTCAGATAGTAATATAGCAATTTTTTCATTTTATTATGTGTAGTAGAATTTAAGCGGGAAAAAACAAGTTTATAGCATGAAAATGGTCGATTTGGAGTGATGTTTCAAACGATATTTCTTGGGTGGATCAACGTTTTTGTGTTGTTATCTTGACCCGTTGTCCAAAGGACACTAGTAGCGCTGTTTGTTAAAGAAAATGTTGTATTAAGTTCTATTAACATGCTTAGTAGATGGATCATTATGGAAATAGCTTATAAGTACCACAAATACGTATGTTTGATAAACTTAAATAGCATAAAACCACGATTGTATTCGATTTTTGTCCCCTGGATAACTAGACGTAACCACGGCAACGAGTGGCACTAAAAAGTTGATTCAGCCTCGATTAATGAAAAATACAAAAAATACATTGTAATTTATGACATTAGGTCGCAGTAGTCCTGTTCTAGATAGTAATACTGAGAAAATGTCAAGATACATCTCAATTCAATCACAAAATCTTATAAATAGATGAGGGTTTTTTAACTGATAAGGACTCTTAAAGTTATAAAAAAAAAAGAAATAAAAAAAAATAAAGTTATGTAGTCTTTAGCGCGCTTAAGGACGGATCTTGATTCCACTCACACATCGGTTGAAGCCGCTCAACTAATCTCACTGGAGCGCAAACTCTTAGAGTAATCCATGCAGTGTTCAAAGTGTGTTGCGTAGTCGTGTCGGATATTTCCTCTGGATTGTCCCCAGGCTACTCTCCAACCGCGTACTCCTATCGCTTTATTGGGCTCGGCCTATAAAGCCACAGACAGGTAATAAAAAACCTAAATGGTCTACCACTTTTCGAATCTATTACTTGTTCATTAAGGTTCAAAAGTGGTAGGGTACTTGTTTGGCTGATTGTACAGAAGTATGCTAAGCTGTGTTTCTATACAAGTACTGTCGGCCTCATAAATGGCTTGACACCTTTGTTCCTTGTTGCTTTAATGTCATGTTTAAACTTTCATACCAAATATCTAAGTAATGAAGTGGCAAATTCACAAATTACCTGTCATTTTAACATGGGATTATTGCAGTTAGATAGATCTACCTACCTAACGTACTTTTGAAACGTTACGCAAACGCAATATCGCTTTATTGTAAACAAACAAATAAAAAATAGAAAACCTAGAACCCCCTCCCCTTCCTTTTTCTTTCCGTTTATAGGGTTCCGTAGTTAAATGGCAAAAACGTAACCCTTATGCTTTCACTTTGTCTGTCTGTCAAATCGTTAATTATCTCAAGAACTACTTATGCTAACTATTTGAAATTTGGAATAGTTGTGAAGAAGTGTAACCCAGATGCATAGAACATGATTTTATTTAAAAAAAATTGTGACAAATGACACATACTAGGTGGATCAAAATTTGAAAGTCTAGTGAATATGCCAAGCGGGATGTCTTTTTTTTTTATTAAAAATGGGATCGCTCTTGGCCAGCATCTAGCCAGGGGGCAAAGATGAGGCCGACGATGAAGCGAGCTCACCCAGAAGGTGCCTATTCACTCGTGCCTTAAAAAGGTCTAGGTTATATGAGCTCGGAAACACAAACGCCTGTCATATGAAAGGGCTTGAGTTATACATTCTGAAACAATTTCTATTTGTTTTACGTCGAGTTATTTTCGATTTAAGAAGGAAAATATAAAAAAAATACCGTCCCCCCCTTATCTCTGAAGTTTACCAAGGAAAAAATCTGGAACTACGTAACATTAAAATCAATATAACTATGTAGCTCTATCTAGTTTCTCTTATAACTATGTAGCTCTATCTAGTTTCTCTTTTTATCATCAAATAACATTTTTGCAATAAGTTTGTAATTTAATCACCTTTGCACGTATTTTTGTTTTATAAATTCCTACACGATTATGCTGATAGTGCTTAGTTTTCTTTCAAATAAAAAAAAAAATGGTATTGGGTGACATGATAAAGAATTATCCTTAAACACCAATACCAAACCACCAAAACCAAAAACCACCATATTGTTGAGATTTTCCTGAATTAATTGGGCCAGGACCGGTACAAATCTGTGTACGGAACCCTCGGTGCGCGAGTTGGACTCACACTTGACCGGTTTTTTTTCTTTTTTCTTCTTTACAAAAAGGTACACGTGCAAGTGTAATTATGTAATTAAGCTTATTAACTAAGCACTTTAGTTCTACTACTACTTAAGGTCTAACGAATCGTTGGCCGCTGAGGAATAATTGAAATGAAATGAAATGAAATCATTTATTCTTCAATTTAGGCATATTACATGCACTTATGAATGTCAAAAAACTACCACCGGTTCATAAAATAAACCTCTGCCTCGAGAAGAACCGGCGTAAGAAACTCGGCGAGGTGTTATTTTTTCAAAACAATATACAATGTATATAAAATAACAGTATCATAATACTACAGAATTAACTGAAAAACAATATAATTGAAAACCAATGGGCCGAACAGAACGATCAACTACACTAAAAGCTTTGAGTAAAAGCTCGTTTAATATTGTTATTGTTTTGTTGACAGCGAAAGCTGTAAAAGTGCACTCGGAACTTTCAACGCGGTTTAATTCGAGTTACTTTTGCTATGCCCCAGTTTCCTCATGGCTTTGCTTACAAGAGTAATAATCGTAAAGTTATGGTATTGATTGCTAAGGTAGATCCTACACTATCCCAATCAGAAATATACTATTTATTTATTAGCCACAAATGTGATTGTTGTTAGTGCTTTTTTTTAAGGTTTGGAATTCTCTGCCGGCGTTTGTGTTTCCGAGCTCATATAACCTAGACCTTTTTAAGGCACGAGTGAATAGGCACCTTCTGGGTGAGCTCGCTTCATCGTCGGCCTCATCTTTGCCCCCTGGCTAGATGCTGGCCAAGAGCGATCCCATTTTTAATAAAAAAAAAAAACTCGAGAACGTACTTATTTATATTTACAATATTTGTTAGTATTTTTTTTTTTGAATTTCAGGGAATCCCACTGTGGGGAAAAGGGGAATATACTATACTTATTTTTATTGAGAGCTCAAAAAATACCTTAATAATTATTTAAAAAGGACCTTAAGAAGTTAAGAACATTACAGTACATAGTGATTTACGGGGATGGAAAATCGATCTAGCAAGGTCTTATTCTCAGGAAATGGTAGATTGTTAAGCAAGGGGTGAAAGTCAGAAATTTCAGATAAGATATTATGGGGTCGAACGAAGTGAGAGCGCTAATAGATCGAGGCTGAAATGGGTGGTTTCACCCGAGTTAAACACTGCTTTCGTTTCGAATGCGAACAGAAATACATCATCTGTGAAAATTTCAACTGTCCAACTATCACGGTTCATGAGATACAGCCTGGTGACAGACGGACAGACAGACGAATGGACGGACAACGAAGTCTTAGTAATAGGGTCCCGTTTTAAAATGCCAAAATATGCACAAATATTTTCTGAATCAGCGAAAGAACCATTTTGAATGGACCATACACAAACACTGTCAACGTCACTCAACGACGGTAGCAGTCTTTGTGTATGGCCCATTTTTTAAATTAAGAATTATTCGTACATATGTTTGTATGGGTTTGCCCGACCTAACGTTTCACCATACTTTTTAATATTCCGTACCTCAAAAGCAAAAAAACGGAACCCTTATAGGATTACTTTGTTGTCCGTCTGTCTGTCTGTCTGCCAAGACCCTTCAGCTCGAGAACGCGTAGAGGTATCGAGTTCAGATTAAAACCTTAGACTCAGATCTACAGTCCCTGGAAGCTTAACTTCTAAGTTAACGTAAGAAATATATACGGCCGTTTATGCCGCAAGAAATGTATATTACGACACTCTCCAGGGGATCAAAATTTATAGGGGATAGTTTCAGGTCAAAAGGGGAGTACTTTGACCTGAAACTATCCTACTTAATATTATACATACGAAAGTTAGGATGTTTGTTACTCAGTTACGCAAAAACGGCTGAGCGGATTATGGATAAACTTTATATACATATAGAGTTTTTAGCTTGAATTAACATCTAGAATACTTTTATTTATCCCTTAAATCATCCCTCAAATTGAGACCAGAGTCATGTAGTTATTAACGATGCCCGCTGACGTACGGAAAATTCGTCTCAGATGAACCAGTATAAGGCTGGCCTCCGAATATGCACATATTTGTCACGAATCTCAGGGTCAAAATATAATAAGGACGTATGGTGAGGCGACTATAGAGTACACCAGACAGTTGTGAATAACACGATATTTGACAACGTCATGCATTGACGTTGACGTGTCGTTTTATACCGATGACATTAGGTGAAATCAGAAATCAGAAATCAGAAATTATTTATTTGCATAGACACAGTAAGTACAGGGATGTTACAATACATTTTTTCTACTCGTCGACTTCAATGTTTGAATTACGATATAGTAGACAGAACTAAAATCACATACATTTCTCTATTGGTTCCCTTCAAGTGAACTCTTATGAAAAAGACCAATCACGTGTCGCCTTTTACATTACTCTTATGAAATTGGCCAATCACGTATCACCATTACAGTACTCTTATGAAATTGACAAATCACGTGACGCCGCGGACATAGAACAAAAGACCAACGAGCGTCCGACCCATGGCCCTAATGTTCATTGCCGCAGGACTAGTTTGTTTGATAGTTTCGGTTTGTTTAATTAATTTCCGTTGACTCGTAGAAAAAGTAGTGTATGCAATAGTTATATAATTAGCTTTTTAAGTCTCGAACCGTAATTAGACCACTCGGCAAGCCTCGTGGTCTAAACGCAGTTCTCGACTAAAAAAGCATACATTATATAACGATTGCATAAACTACTATTGTTTCATGCATCTAGCCTGCATGCAAGCATGCAAATACATAAAATGTCAAAAGTTACAGTCATTAAAATGTCAAAAGAATAAAAATAAAAATAATTGAAATAAATATAGAAAGTCAAATTGAAATACTAGTAAAATTAACATAATAGGCATATCATAGTCAAAGAGGCACAATAAAATCATAAAATAATAACAATTATATAACTAAATATTACTAATAATGCTGGTGTTCGAGATACGCCTTTACGCTGTAAAAACAATGCTCTAAAAGCCAGTTTGTTAGACTGCGTTTAAAGGCGTCTCCCTCCAGCAGCTTTAGTTCCTCCGGGAGATGATTATAAATGACAATACACATGTTGAAGACGTTCCTCTTGTATATCGTCTTGTGACTTCGAGGGTGGTATAAAAGATTCATTATTTTTACCCTGGTTTGCCTTTCAAGTACTTCACCACGTGTTTTAAAGTAAGAGTGATGGGATCTGACAAAATTAGATATGTCTCTTAGGTATAGGCATGGCAAAGGTAGGATTTTAAGTTTTTTGAAAAGAGGTACGCAACTTTCGTCCCACCACGAACTACTAATGACCCAGATACACTTTTTTTGTAGTTTAAAGACTCTGTATAAGTGAAGTTGAAGCTAATGAACATAATTTTACACAATTTAGTACTTTGAGTCTTATCGTGGCTAAATTGAAAAGGTTTACGCATTATTTAGTTTTTATTTTTACGATCTCGATCAAATTGAGTGATTTCGCATCTACTCTGGTATTACAAGAGTTAAATAATCTCCAAACCAAAACGACTTATATCAGTCAAAATCAAAGCCGTGAAACTTATTTAGCCTAATAAATTGAGAATTTTGTACCTAACTGATAAAAGGACCCTTAACTTATTGGGTTCCGTAGTCAAAATGGCAAAAACGAAACCCTTATAGTTTCGTCATGTCTGTCTGTCTGTATGTCACATTTTATTTATCTATACCCACAGCTGCGGCTCTAAAACTAAGCTATTTCTGGCGAGTTTCGCTGCTCAGTCTTTATCTATTTATGGTTTAATTCGATAATTCGATATCATAGGTAAACGTCTCAGTATTCGACACCTTAGTGCCCAATAAATGACACCTATTCAATCATAACACGTTAGTAGTGTGAATTTAACACTATTCAATCTTTGATACGGGAAAATAATAATGATGTTTGTTTGGTAGCAGATTTTAGACAAGTGTTGTTTATTTTATTTTTTCGTTTATTATATTCGCAAATACATACATTTATGAGTTTGATAATGTAAGTCGTAGCACATTTGGTTTTAATGTAAAACAAAAACACAAACAAATGTTGCGATAGAAGTAATAACTAGTTTTTTTTTTAATCTTTATTAATTTCGAAGCTTCCGTCAAGATGACGATGTCAGCTCCAGCAACACTCTAACTTCATTATAACTTCTTAGATGTAATTAAAAAAAAACTAGTAATAAAACCACAAAATTTGTATACTTATTTCCAAAAAAAACCGTATACAAACCGTGCAGCCTTTGACAAAGGATCCGCTAAAATGGACTGAAACTAGATAGTTTTAGTTATTTAATCGAGAATTTCCATTATAATAAATTACGGTTGTAGGATTCCGTACCCGAAGGGTCTAAACGCAACCCTGTTGCTGTCACTCACACGTCCGACCTTACATCCTTCCGCTGTCTGTCACACAGGTTTTACAGCGGAACGGTTGGATCGGTCTTCAAATTTTCACAGTATAAGAGCATCCTATGCCCAAACCCTTACAAATTGTCAAAACTTATTTATAAATGTTGTTAAGATACAGTTAAGGGCGCGAAAAAATATTTTTGACCTACCCCATCGAGGGGTATCGTGGTTTAGAGTTCATTACTAGATAAATGCCGTATTTTTTGTTTTAAAAATATTGGGAAAACAAAGGAATGAGGAACCAAATTCCGCTTTTTTTACAAAATTTTGTTCCGAAGAATTTTTTAACTACATTGGCATGTATATAATGAATTTGGTGATAATGTTTATTATTATGTATATTTTACCAAAAAATACTAATATATTAATAGATCAGATTTTTTCATTGAAATTTCCTTATTTTTCCTATTAAAACTAACTTAATTTTGCGGTTGGGTCTTAACTAGGTCGGAACCCTAAATGTACGGAGTCTGACACGCACTTGGCTGGTGTTTAAAACGTATTCTATGTTCTAGAATAAATAACAATTTCTAAATTGTTAATTTCTGTTCTTGTTGCGTATTTAAAGCAAGATAAGATATTTTCTAGACATGGGTAGTTCACGAATGAATGATTCAAGTACTTCACCCCGTGTCATTCTTTCATTCAGTAGTTCACGCGTGGTCGTGCCGGAGGTTTTCCCCTCGATTTTCCCCAGGCTACTCTCCAACCGCGCACTCCTATCGCTTTATTGGGCCCGGCCTATAAAGCCACAGTCAGGTTAAAAAAAAAACACTAGTTCAGTTCGGATTCATATACTTCAATACTTCAGTCAGACCAGCAGGGCTCGGAAACCGGTTTTGTCTTCATAAAATTAACCGGTTAAAAATTTCGGCTAATTACGTTTTACGTTTCCTATATAGTATGTTGTGTTGTGTTCCTTTGATCACGTACGGTGCTGTCTGAAAACCTGCGCTGCAGGTGTCTGACACCTCGGCATAATGCTGAGACAGCAACCGATTCACCACGAAGACGCACTTTATAATTATGTATTCAATATACTGTGAGACTATTCTGTTTGTAATGGTGTCTTTTCGTGCAGCGAATACGTAAATGCTGCTTTTTTTCTATCTATATGAATCTTTACTTTTTAGTGACAAATTTTGCGCATGACTAATATTTTCCACAGAAATTAAGTACTTATTTAATTTAGTATTCATTATTTCGCGAGAGCACACCTACGCATCATAAAATATACACCAGCACAGCACACTTAACTGACGTTTAACATCATTAAATTCGTTCAGATAAACGAATTCACAAATTGTTTTCGATAATGCTTTTAGATATTTAGGGCCGATTTTTCAATCTATCATAATATCTGTCAGATGTTAGCTTTGTTATTTTATTTTATATGACATTGGAAAGTGAAAGTTAATTTAAACTGGCGGATAATCTTATCTGGCGATTGAAAAATCGACAATTACCTATAGGATAGTATTTCATCTCGTCATCCTGACGCACCGTGACCGGAGGAAAACGAATCTTTAGGTAACGACTGAATCGGTTAGACATGAAATTTTATTTTTTTCTGAAGGGTATCTACCCTATAAGGTATCTCAGTGTTTGACAATGATGTAATTCTTGAGACTTTCACTCTTAAGACATGGCAATAAAGGTGAACATTAATTACATGTTTGTGGAACATAGTACAGATGTCGCGCGCTATACCAAATGCGCATATACGCATGAGAAATAGGAATAAGGCTGCCGTCTATACGGGTATGCTACATATGTAAATACTAATATTATAAATGCGGAAGTAACTGTCTGTCACCTTTTCACGCTTAAGATTCTGAACGCATTTATATAAAAGAGTCTCGTAGCGGCGTCCCTACGCCGCTAAAATACGGAAATTCCCATATTTATTCAGAAAAGGAACAACTACAGGTACAGATACATTTCTTTTATTTTGTACCTCTCTTAGGAACACCAAAAACATTAAAAAGGGGTCTTAAAAATCGACAGTTCCTTTTCACTGTCACATTATGCCGGCCAAAACCAAGCTTAATAGCAGACTGCTAGCTATGTTAGTTATCCGGACAACGTGGATGCGGCACATCATCATCATCAGTCGTTCCCTCAATGCTGAGGACATAATGTCCAATTCTTGCTGACCAGACACCTCCATAGGCTCCTATCACCCACCTTATGGATGGCGACGTACAGATATAGTTACAGGACACCAGTGATTTGGGTGTTCCGTCTAAATATTAAAAAATAAGAGTTTTATGCAATTCTCCAGCATGAGACGAATCTAATGACATATCATTTATTAAAATCGGACCATAACTGTAGATCTGACAGGGTGTACAAAAATTGGCCTCGCGTAATATATATATAGATTCGGCAGGGATATACTCATTCTTCTTTAAGATACCGGGACAGACAGACACAATATTAATGATGTGATGAACAAACTAAAAAACACTAAGTCATAAACTATGGAAGGAACAGCCGAGAACGTTTGTATTGAAAAGTAGTCTTGTATTGAAAAATATTTTCGACAGTAGGGTCGGTAGGTGGGTTTACGGCCTGTTAATTTAATGCGCCAGTTTGCGGCCACTTGGATGGGTTGATGAACTGAAAGGATATTTTCTTGATTTTTTAATGTATTCCCATTCAATAGCTACTAATTAAAGCGCATACAACTCACTATGTCTTCAGGGCATGCAAAAATGTAAATATCTTTAATTGAAAAACTTCGTTCTTCAGAGGGCCGTAAACTGACGCAGGCCGCGTAACTGGCCTAGCGACACTATATTCGCGCGCTGGTTAAATGAAGCTTAGTTTATCAATTGTGAATCCACTATTATCTTTAACGTTCCTGAATTCGTGTCGGTCCGCAAATTTGATCCCAACCTAACCATTCATTGGCCTTCGTCCTCGAGCTGTGCGTAGTATAATGGGATCCTTTATGTTCGTCGCAACTATGAGTGATTTAAGGTCAGTCAGACTAATACCACATCATCACTACATAGTATAAAACAAAGTCGCCTACTCTATCCCTATGTATGCTTAAATCTTTAAAACTACGCAACGGATTTTGATGCGGTTTTTTTTAATAGATAGAGTGATTGAAGAGGAAGGTTTACATGTATAATAACATCACTTAAATAGTGCACCCGTGCGAAGCCAGAGCGGGTCGCTAGTTATTAATAAGAACTAATAACCAGTATGCAAGCTTCATTCATTTTTCGAATTTACGCACCCGCTTTGCGTAACAATTCTAGGATCAGGTTTGTCAAAAAAATTAGGAGTTATACATTTTATTAATTTTAAATTTATTAATATTCATACCCAATATTATCTGTTATATTTTAATTCTCTTACATTTTTAATTTTTTTGTTATATAAACAAAAAAGTAGTTTTTTTATATGCTATCAATATTATTTACGTACCCAATATTATCTGTTATATTTTAATTCTCTTACATTTTTAATTTTTTTGTTATATAAACAAAAAAGTTCAAATTATAAATGTAAGAGAGTTAAAATGTAACAAATAATATTGGGTACGTAAATAATATTGATAGCATATAAAAAAACAACATGGCAACCCATTTTTTTAAAAAACCAGACGTCAGATTAGTTCTAAGTGGCATCTTGGATTTCGAACGTAATTGGACCATAAATAAATAAATTCAATGAGGCCGCCCATTGTGTTTCCCGTTATGAAGTTAGCTCCAGCGGAAGCGTGCGTGTAAGACGTTGACATGAGATTGCGATGCGAAGGGATGAGCCAAATGTACTTCCAGGATATTGCACGGCTCATCATATCATCATGTATGTAAAGCACCCCTGAGGCTCGACGCGATCGCTCCAGGTAATTTTTTTTTTTTTTTTTTTTTTTAAATAAAGGTTTACCAACAAATGTTTACACCAATGCTTAAGATTATGTACATGCATACTTATTTCTACGAGTAGTGTAACAGTTACTTAAAGGTAAACTCCGCGTGCGTAATCTGTGAAGTATAACTAAATTTAAATGTAGTAGGTGTAATCTACAACGACATTGTTAGAAACAACAGGATTAAAAATGTGTTAATACTATACCGACAAGTGTTCATTTCTAATTATACATTACTTTTGCGGCCTATGGCATATACTTACGTTAGTTTAAATTTTTTTTTTATATCAGTTTATAATGAACTATTCATGAAGTAATGAACTATTCACAATATAAGATTTCAAGCTTACATGGTCATTTACATTAGAATTACGATTTGAAACGGGATATGTACCATGTACCGGGCGGTGGTAGTGACGGTGACACTGTGCGAAAAAAGCGAACCAGGAAGAGGGTAGATCGCTATGATGTGCGGGTAGACCACAACTAAAACTCGCAGCACGTCAGTTAATCCTTGATAATGGCGCTTGCAACAGTGCCGAAATATCGGGAACTCAAAAATACTATACATGGTAAATATCCCGTTTCAAATCGTAATTCTAATGAACAATTCACACTTGTAATATTTTTTATTATAACGCTGACATTATTACGAATACTATTCACAGGTGGAGATAGGGATATTTCAGACACAGAACGGTGCTGTACATACAAACTCTGCGCTTGCTTTTACATACAATATTTTAGTAATGAAACAACACATTTTCGTGGAATAAATGAAACAAGACAATCCATAACAAATTGCTCAATTTATTGGCGGCAACAGAGTATAAAACAAAAGTGGCAACTAGGTAATATAATTCCACGAAGCTGGCTCCGAATCAAAGTGCCAAGAAATATTTTCACAAAAAAGTCCGTTGGTAAAATAGGTAACAGAATTGTGTTGTTTAATGGCGAATAATTCACTCCCTCGAGCTTTACGAAGAACAATAATTTATCGCTGTGTTATTGGAAACCAATACTACGGCCACAAACTAGCCCCAGTGCCTCGAAGACTTGTAAAAATGGCTAAAACTACAATAAATTACCAATAAGCATAATAAACGCCCCTAGTCTCATCAACTTCAAATACAAACTTAAAGCTTGGCTTGTTGAGCAGTCGTTCTATACTATAGAAGAATTATTAAATTTGAAATAATGTAATTTCTCGCTCATGACATGAATGTGTACAATTGATTTTGATGTTAAGTGTTCAAATACCTGTGTAATACGTTGACTTGTAATCTATATTACCAATAAAGTATGAGTATGAGTATAAGTCGGGACGGGTCGGGGGTCGGGGGTCGCGGGAATCCGGTGGAAACGAACGGCACAGGACCGGTCTAAATGGCGAGCCTTGGGGGAGGCCTATGTTCAGCAGTGGACGTTTTTCGGCTGAAATGATGATGATGATGATGATGATGATGAGTATAAGTACTATTTTTGCAAAACGCCGGTGCAGAATTATCGATATTTTTACACATACAGGGTGTAACAAAACCAGTGATCCGTTTAAGGGCATATTGGGTATCGTGTTCTGATTAGGAAAAAGTAGAAGAATTTTTTTTGTCGCAATAAATTTTTGGCCTTTGCATGGACAGGTGGCTGACTTGGACGACCTGCCCCGTAAAAAAATTTCTAGCGTTAAGGGTCCTTACCAGTTAAAAACCTCTCATCTATTTACGCCATTTTCTGTTTGAATTGGCACGCATCTTGACATTTTCTCAATGTTATTATCTAGAACAGGACGGTTGCAACCTTATGTCATAAACTTTAATGTATTTTTTGGATTTGGACATTAAGAAATATCGTTTCAAACATAGATCATTATCAAGATAAAAACTTGTTTTTTCCGTCTAAATTCTTATACACACAGTAAAATAAAGAAATGGCTATGTTACTATCTAAAACTTTAATAAAATCATCATAGCTTTTAATAACTTTATTGGTATTATCAATACTTTTGTCATAATTTGAAATCAAAACATGTTAAAACTTACCTGCCGGCCTCTTAAAATAAATTAACTTCTACTTTTTCCTAATCAGAACACGATACCGAATATGTCCTTAAACGGATCGTCTCTAGTTTTGTTACATCCTGTGGGTACCTAAAGCGATATATGTATATGTAGGTATCCATTGTATGACCAGTGGCTCTGTGAGCAGAAACTGACATTATAATTATAGTCTATATTATAATCGAACCTGCTCACAAAATTTCACGAGAATCGGTTGAGAAATGCGACCCTGTAGAGGAGAACAAAGCGAAAATCGCCAGCAAAAATATAAAACAATTTTTATTTAATTTCTATAATTGAATCGAAAAAGAAACTGTAATTACCGAACCTGCTCACAAAATTTCACGAGAATCGGTTTAGAAACGCGTCCTGTAGAGTCAACCAGAAATCTGGTTGACTACAGGACGCATTTCTAAAGGATTTCTTAGCAAATAAATTGATTGATTGGAAATTCGGAATTCAGACATAGGTATGAAAGCATTTTTATCGAAGCTGAAGCAGAGACCTTCGTTTCACTCGGTCAATTAATATTTAAGCATTGTTGATCAATAAACTTATTAAAATATAATTTAACGACCCATTTAGCCAAGTTGGTAGTGGACTAATGACCCTGACTACGACCCCCTCTTCCGGTGGGTCCCGAGCTTGAATCCCGGTCAGAGCATTTATTTGTGTGATGATTTATTTATTTTTATTTTTATTTTATTTATTCGTTAACAATATAAATTGCCTTTGAATATATCACAATAATATTTCTAAATACAAAATCAAGAGTTAAAATACATGTCAGAAGTACATAATGAAAGTAGAATAGTTAAACAATAAATAAAATTTCAAAATTAATTAAAATGAATTCATAGTAATAATAATATCATATCAAAAAGTAGTTTCAATTAGCAAATGTCACGCAATAAATTGCCCACAAATATTAGTAGAAATTTAAACATTGGAAACAACTAAAATTCACGATGCAATTAATATAAAACAATGACGATATCTACAAATCATCTATGATGATCATCTATGTATTCAAATATATATCACTACATAGTATAAAACAAAGTCGCTTTCTCTGTCCCTATGCCCCTATATCCCTATGTATGTTTAAATCTTTCAAAACTACGCAACGGATTTGAATGCGGTTTTTTTAATAGATACAGTGACTCAAGGGGAAGGTTTATATGTATAATACATGCATCAGCATTGCACCCGTGCGAAGCCGGGGCGGGTTGCTAGTTAATCTATATAAGTGTGGATGTATATCGTCGGCTAGTATATACTCATATAAGCTTTGCTTAGTTTGGGACAAATATTTAAAATATTTTATTTTTATTGTTTATCTTTTTGGTTCGCCATTAGCGTTTTAATATAGTAAAAAAAGTTAAACAAGCAAAATGAGTGTTTTTCCACGGAAGTCTTCTTTGTCATAATATACAGCATCAAAAATGATATTTATTTCCTCTTTATACTTATTTGGTCACGTATTATGCTCAATTATCGCATTATAAACGACAGGATACAGTTTCCGTCACTTTCTATCAAATGAAGTCGTATTAGTGTTGTTTCGGTTAAAAATAACGAATGATTACTTACTGATTGGTTCAATAGATTTGCTTTTGCTGCATGTTGTTTATACTCAGAGCAAAAATGTAATTAACTCTTGGTGGAAACTGTTTTGGCATATGTACAAACTACATTTTTACCTTATATGTATGTGTAATATAACGCTGTTTGTTTCCCATTACAATAAATAAATAAATAAAAATAAAATATGCATGTGTGGGTGTGTCAAGTGCATCAGCAAAACAAAGCCAGTCTGTGCATGACGTCATCCGATTGGCGCAGGGTGGGACGTGTAATTTGGCGTGTCTGCCCAGCGGGGATATAGCTCAGTGGTAGAGCATTCGACTGCAGATCGAATGGTCCCCGGTTCAAACCCGGGTGTCCCCTAACAAACGCCTTTAAGTCTACTTTTTACCCGACTACGGCAAAGCCAAAAGGGAGGATTATTATTTTAGCAGGGATAGCTCTTACTACCGGTTTTAAATAAGGTATAACCGCAGGGTAATCACGTAACTTTTGTACTACCGTTAGGTAGATTTTAATGTCAAATCTTAATTGTCAACCCATACATTTATACTTCAAAATTGACAGCAGAATCTATCTACCGTTAGTACATAAAGTTACGTGATTCGCATGCCGGTTATAATTGCATTTCGCTATTTATATCGCTAAAGCTCTGATTAGCGGTATAATCAAAACCGGTATTCAAATATATTAGCGGTTTCGCGAATTGACAACAATACCTCTATTTGACACTTTACCCATAAAATCATCACCGGTAATAGCTGTCAGTGTCAATATACTCGATTATTTCTATCTGCAAACTGGCGTATTGTAAAAAGTAGGTATGATTATTTAAGAATTAGCATTTTTGTGATTTTTGAGTTCATCGTAATAAATGAAAGAGACCCAATACTTACCTAAATAATTTACTTCTAAAAGTACAGAATTATTACAGAATTATAACAGAAAATACATTACAATAAAATTATGTGATTACATCGCGGCTACTGCCGGGGGCCGGCCACGACAAAGACTTCGTTTTTAGGATTCCGTACGCGAAGAAGGGTCCAAACGGAACCCTATTCCTGTCACTCAAGCATCCGTCCGTCCATCACAAAATTTTTTTCTTAAGAATTTTTTACCTTTTTATTTCGGTGATAATGTTTATTATCACTACATAGCCTCGTGGCGCCCACGCGCCTTTTGATAAACCAAAATAAGCATGGCGGCTCCAGCCCAGCACTTTTTTCAACTAACCTTCAATTACTGCCCACGCGCCTTTCAGAAGGCCATATTAATAAACTCTGTAAATCTAGTAATTGAGGTCCAGTGGCCTTTGTAAAGATCAAAAGGTAGACAAATAATTGAATTTAAAAACACATAATCATAATTATACCCTGAAAGTTTCACTTCAAACCGGTAACTCTAACATATACAAATTTCAACTCAAAATCTTGGGCGGATATGACTGTAACTATTATGTCCTATAAGAAGGACAGTCGGGTCATAGTTAAAGAGGAGCCAAAAAATCTTTGGGCGCCGCGAGGATAGTATAAAACAAAGTCGCTTTCTCTGTCCCTATATCCCTATGTATGCTTAAATCTTTAAAACTACGCAATGGATTTTGATGCCGTTTTTTTTAATAGATAGAGTGATTGAAGAGGAAGGTTTATATGTATAATAACATCCATTAAATAGTGCACCCGTGCGAAGCCGGAGCGGGTCGCTAGTTATCTATATTTTACCAACAAATAAGTACTAATATATAATAATAATAATAATAACATAATAATTAAGTAATAACGTAGTGAGTATAATAGCCTTTTGTAATATAAGGTTTCTTTTGTGCAATACAATTTAAATAAATAAATAGTTTTTATTTCCATACCAATATTGATAAATCAGAATTTTTATTTGAAATTTCCTTATTTACGGGACCCTAAATGTGCGGAGTCCGACACGCACTTGGCCGGTTTTTATGATATTAATGAGAGAAAAACATTTGGGTCCAATGTATATTATGCCCGGGGCAGCCAAACAAATGCCGTCCAAAATGTATAACACAGGTTTCTCTGACATGGACAGACCGACCTACATAGATAACATATAGTTATTTGTTATACAAGGGTGCAGAGTTGTATTTTAACCGCGAGTGTGGAATTGAAACACGAGCTAGCGAATACATTGTAGCGACCTAGCGATACTTATTGTTAACCTACAGCTTAACTTAGAATACTTACATTAGATTAGATTAATATAAATTGCTACACCCTAACAGGGTCCATGATGTACCTGCTCAATGTTTAGAAATAAGACCTTGTAATACCATGGTTGCAATTATTGAATAAAATAAAAATACATTCTAGGGTTGAACTACGAGTCAGCGAATGGATTCTATGGTTGAACCGCGAGCGAAGCGAGTGGTTCGAAAATAGAATCCTGATGAAGCGAGTGTCTCAAAAATAGAATCCTGAGCGTCGCGAGTGTCGCAACACACGAGACGTAATATAACTTTTCAGCCGTATATAACACAAATCTTTTCACCTCACTAGCACTCACAGCAAAGTTTGCTCCTCCTCGTCCTAGCGTAATTCCAGTATTTATTCTAAATATATTTGGATACCTGGGGTACACTACCTAATACTCAACCGGGTCGGTCACATTTACTTAATATATCGTCCCAATCAACATAACCCAACATCAACATACAACATTCGTACATGTAGGGTGTGATAAACTATTATACCCTACACCCTCAGAACGATGAGCAGCAACTAATTCGGTTTATTATATTAAGAGTCCTTATCAGTTCAAAACGCTCATCTCTTTAGGCGATTTTTGATTGAATTGATACGTACTTTGACATTTTCTCAGTGTTACATCTATAACAGGCTATTGCTACCTGAGGTTATAAATTTAAAATGTATTTTTTGGATTTTTCGTTAAGAAATATCGTTTCAAACATTACTCCAAATCGACCATTTTCAAGCTAAAAACTATGTTTTTCCGCTTAAATTCTAATACGCACAATAAAATCAAAAAATGGTCATGTTACTATCTAAAACTTTAATAAAATCATCGTAGCCTTTAAACATTTTATTGGTATTATCAATACTTTTGTCATCATTTGAAATCACAACATTTTAAAACTTATAAGGCCTCTTAATAATTTTCTGAAATAACCATTATTCATTCATAATAATATTACCCGTGTACAAGCAAGCCATCCTCGAGGATTAACTGCGACTTTAAAAGCACTTCGGTACTCGTAAGCACAGAGTAAACATAGGACGGTAATCCCAGGGGAAACCCTTTTTCCGTTGGAAAATGCTTGCGTACCGGTGTAGGGGTAGGCACGGTGATGTGGGACTTCTGTACTTTGTCAGGTTGCCCCAGGGATCGTATACCGGTATTTTCTCCATAGAAAATACCGGTATTATTACGGTCACCGGTTCATTATCTCGTTTTTAATGGGACAATCTAATAATACGACGTTGTTACCTAAATACATGATTCAGCCCTACGTAAAGAGCAAAAAATAATCCAAAATATTAGGCTAATTCAGGGTTTTTTTAAAATACCGGTATCGGTCCCTGGGTTGCCCACTAAAAGCCAGCCACTTCCCGTCATCGCCTTTGTGAGACGTCGCGGGATTCGCTTGCGCATGCTACCATATCGAAGCGAGCTGAACCAGCTAAGTATCCAACCTTTTTTTGGAGTCTTGGTAGATATCTCTTGTACATACCTACATTTCACTTCATACTGGGTTGTTAAAAGAGTAACATTCATACCTGACACACACATACATTAACACAACAGCATTTAACACACAACATTTATTATTCATTCACTGTCATTATACCTGTCTGTTACGTTGTTATTTTGTGTTATTATTTTATAATGTTACAAATTGCCTGTGAAATATTATTATTCTCCTGTTAACACGTGTAGGTTTGTCTGTGATGTGTTAATTTATGGAACAAATAAATAAATAAATAAATAACATTACGTTTATTGATTTACAGGCGGTAATAATAGTTAAATAACAATAACTTAAATAATATTAAAACAAATGAAATATAATTCAATTACTTTTACAATGGGTACGAAATTTTATTTACATTATATTAAAACATTAAAATAAATTCTAAGCTAAGATAAAAGTAAGCTATATACTACATAAAGTAAATTATAAAAACTAGCCTAATCGAATAACCCACCCCGAGTCACACCCGCGGGGTAATCACGTAACTTTATGTACTACCGTTAGATAGATTTTAATGTCAATTTTGAAGTATAAATTGCTGAGCTAATGTCATGTTTTTTGTACCCGACGCTAGTACATAATTGAATGAACGATTGAATGGAAATCCCATACTAAAGTGAGAAATTGATCAAATGATTGGAAACACGTAACTTTTTGATGGTTAAATTGTACGGTATAAATATGTCAATTACTGCGTGACAAAGTCATCGTCAGTCATCGTGCCTGTCATGTCATAACAATGAATTAAACAAAGATTTTGGTCATGATTTGAGTTTATTAATTAGTGAAAATGCCCCAAATTTCCTTGAAATGTCTTTAAAACACACGATCGAGTTTAAAATTCCCTAAGCACTTTAAATAAAACGACAAGTAAGTAACAACAAATGTCATGGTCATGTGGTATTTATTTGCTCACATTCGTATTTACTAATATATTTGGTATTATTATGTGCTTCTTTTCAGGATGTACGTAAACCAGATTCCCCATCTCTTGGTGATGATGCGATACTGCAAGATGCAGAGTGGGAGAGATAAAACGAGGGAAACTATGAAGTACCATGAACCAAGCAATAGCGTGCCATATTATTCATCGCTGAAATATAGAAGTGTTAATTTATAAGTATGTACTTTTTCATATACGTGCCCCGCGTGTCGATGTATGCTTGTCGATTTATGAAAAGTAATAGGACGACATAAATTACCGACCCGTAGCTACCTAGTCTCCGAATCCTTTAAACATGAGTTTATTAAGTCCACTTGGGATGCTATTTCTTTCTTCCTTTGTAACCAGCATGTAATGTGAACCTTCGGTATGTACATAAGATATATTATATCCCGCGCCTCTACTTGCTTTCCCTAGCAAATAGAGTAATACTCCGGCGGATCCGCGCGGGTAGGCAGGTAAAGTAAGACAAGAGTTATACACAAATGTCAAATGTTTTAGATGATACAACGAGATTGCGAAGCCGTCGGTGTTGCTGGTGAATTTTTAATTCCGCGCGGGTTTACTGCCAAGAAAAAATCCTACTCGCATGAAGAGAGAAGAAAGTTGTATAAAGAAATGATGTTATTTCTTAATATATTTTTGTATTTTTTCGTTGTTGTTTACATTATTTAAATACGTAAATAATACGTTTCGTCATTCATTAGGTGTAAGCAGGTACATATGAATACACTATATTGAAACGGTGTGTATGCTATTGCATCGACTTATGTTCATTAAATTAAATTCTTCTTTAACTATGCAAATAGAAAGAAGAAGGAGTTTCATTAATACTCTTACTCTTTTTTATTCAAACGGTACGAGTAGCGACGCGTGGGCAAATCTATAAACCTTGTGGGGTGTAGATAGATTACTATCAAGGCACATATCGCACCCAAAGCAGTCTACTCGTATAACGCTAGCGCAGAGCAATAAATTTGGCAAGAACAAGAAGCCAAGGGACTTCATCAGTACCGATTGCGTAGTTGAGCTCAAAATACATTAATCTCGAGTAATGTTGTAGATGCAATAATGTAATCCATATGTGAAAAGATTAATATCACGTTATTGGTCATGATTATAATTATATATGATATTTATTGTAAAATACAAGTGCTGCCCAACGTGTGCATGGATAGATTATAAAGACTGACTTTCTCTCAATCACCTCTCAATAAAATAGCTAGTAATGTATATACAATAACTTATTCTACTTGACGCTAGATGTCTAAGTTGAACCCATTTCGTTTCATACAATAGCAACGGTAAAATCCGGTAGTCTTCTTCTAGCATTAAGAGGCTGGATAGCTACTTTAACTTTTAAAAATAATAATTTGACACGTCGTGTCAGTCAACATTTTAGAAAAATGAATACAACAAAATAAATACATTTTACAATTATTATGTAATATTTAGTCCAGAGCAATATTAAACACTTATTTGGTGAATGTCACGTATAAAAAACATTTTTTCATAATGGCTCGTATCGAATAGTTGGCTATGGTAGTTCACTTAAGTAACGACTTTATCTGCTACAACGCGCCAAGGGTAAGTAATTTTATTACATATCACTAATAAATAGTGTGCATGTTACAACATAACACCATGGCATAACTCATTATCATTAGCTGAATAGACGTCCATTGCTGGTCATAGGCCTTTCCCGGAAAATGCCTTGCTGATCGGTCGCGTGTCGTCCCAGGTCTTTTGACTCTAAGGTCATCAGGCCACCTCGTAAGGAGCCTTCACTCACTGCGTCATCCGATACGCATTCGTCACTCGAGAAGTCGCTGGCGTGGGTTAAGCAGACACCATAGCCTATGGACGCTATCGACTCCTAAACAATCACAAGCACGTTGCCGCACATTATTGAGTTTAGGATTCAGGGACAGGGATATGTAAATGCGTATTTTGGTATTATAAATTGCGGACTTTTGAGACTATGGAGCGTGGGTGATACTGATAATTGTACTGAGTCAAATAGGGAATGTCCTTAATATAAAATGTAGTATTCTTAGTTTCTACTGCTACTATAATATACATAATCTATAGCTAGGCTCATGGTATTTCAGATGTTATTTCAAGATGTTCATACTATGCTCTAACTTCTTCTTTCAGTGCAGCAATTGTGAATTGCGTATTTTTAGGCAACGTGTTAAAGATGACTATTTCTTTGATCAACACATGGTTATGATGATAATTGGATATTGAAAATCTATAACCGCCAGCCTGCTGCCTGGTCCACAAGATCTCCTTACCTCAAGGCAAGTAAGTTTTTTTATTGAGTAATCTCTAAAATACAGTTTAAAGCAACCAGAATAGGGATATTGTAATTTTAAAGGAGGTTACCTCATCAAAAGTACTCGTAATTTCCAGTGGAGCTATATCTCCTTCTTCGTCGTTACACTTTTGACAGAATGGTTGTGGCCGTCTAACGTCTAAACACCTGGCACTTTCGTACAATGGGCAGTTTATTGCGGCCTTAATTTGATCAGCCCACCTCATGGGGCACCCGTCACGTGGTCTCGTGCCCACGACTATGCCCTGTAATGTGTCACATGCCGTTCGATCGACAGATGTCCACATCGTGAAGTGGAGCTACATAAGTGCCAAATTATTTCTTGCTTATTGAGTGGGGAGTTACGTCGTGGAATGAACAATACTTAATAAAGCGTATGTACCTATCTAGTTCTGATAGGAAACTGTTTTTAGAGCCTGTGGACGCTTTTCGTTTCAGGTATATTTCATGTGCTGCCAATAAGTCACAAAAACCGGTTCACTGCTTTCTTGAAGGACCAAATACACGCAACTTTTAGAGTTCCGTATTAAACAAGGAACTCTTATACAAAGTGCGAAAAGAGTCCGTTTTGTGACGCATTTCTCATACAGTTTTATATGGCACGTCACAAAACTGACACAAAATATTATATGGTAAATCGAGGATATTTTTAAAATGGAACCCTTATAGTTTCGTCATGTCTGTCCGTCCGTTCGTCCGTTAGTCCGTTCGTCCGTCCGTCCGTCCGTCCGTCCGTGCGTCCGTCCATCCGTCCGTCCGTCCGTCCGTATGTCACAGTCGATTTACTCGGAAATTATAAGCACTATAATTATGAAATTTGGTAAGAAAGTGTATTCTATGAACCGCTATATAAAAGTAATGTGATACTAGAAAAATATATTAAACGAGAGTCCCGTAGCGGCGTCCCGACGCCGCTAAAATACGAAAATTCTCATAGTTATTCAGAAAAGGAACAACTAAAGGTACAAATACATTTCTTTAATTTTGTGCCTCTCTTAGGAACACCAAAAACATGTAAAAAGGGTTCTTAAAAATCGACAGTTCCTTTTCATTGTCACATTATGCCGGACCAAAACCATGCCTAATAGTAGACTGCTAGGTAAGTTAGTTTTCCGCACAACGTGGATGCGGCACATCATCATCATCATCATCGGTCGTTCCGTCAATGCTGAGGACATAATGTCCAATTCTTGCTGACCAGACTCCTCCATAGGCTCCTGTCACCCACCTTATGGATGGCCTCGTGCAGATATAGTTACAGGACACCACCAGTGATTTGGGTATTCCGTCTAGCGGGTAGTCTGCCTCGGGACCTCTGGCCCTCAACTTTTTCCGTCATAATATTTATCTACTGGCTATCCGAAGAACGTCGTGAGAGGTGTTCGAAATATATATGAGGATGCGGTCCTGACATACTGTCGATAGTCGACAGCTTAACGTAGCTGGATGGACTGGTTTGTTCGCCTTGCAGTCCATGGTATTAGAGATTTTCTCTCAAAATATTGAATATGCGAAGAGTTTGTATAATTATAATTTTTGTTGAAATAAAAAGGTCATGAGGTTTGTATGCATGTATTGTAGATACCCCTTACATGGTTTTTGGGCGAGCGTAGTCTCCTGACACAAGTACATTTATTACTTAAAAGGAGATTCTTCTCCTTGCTTTTGTTAAACTTTATTTTAACCAATAGGTACGAAAGTAAGTATGTATTGAATCGCACAAACGTGTTGCCCAACCAATATCCTCATAATTATGAGGATTCAGAGTGCTGACATTGTACGACCACGGTAAAGTAAATATAAAAGCGCCTTTTCTGCGCGGTATCGTTCATATCATACTTGGTATGTCTACTAACTATTGTAACTATTTTTCAGCTAAAATATGGCGTCCGTCGCTCTCAATACAGCTCCACCTCTGAAGCTCTGGCATTCTTGGTTGCCAGGAACACAACGCCTCATGTGTTAGTAATTATGTGTTATGGCTATATTATATACTATTATTATGGCTTCTCCAAGGAGTAGCATATTTCTCCAGTATTATGCTGCTCAAAATGTTTAACAAATCGGGGGTCATTATCCTCACAGCATCTTTCCGGTTGTGCCCTAAGGATCCTGGGGTCCACTTTGACACCTAATCCCCAGAGTTGGCTTAGGAACTAGTTTTACTAAAGAGAATTCCATCTGACCTTACAAACCAGAGGGAAAACTAGACTCTGTTGGGATTTGATCGGTTTCCTCACTATGTTTTCCTTCACTGAAGCGCCATTGTTACATATTAAACGAAATGTCATATAGTTTAAGATTGAAAGTGAAGTGTCTCACCGCTCGGCTACACTAGCTCGGGTGATGAACTGATTTGTGTTTTATCATATGGTTCCAAAAGATTTTAACAAAATTTGACTATATATATTTTAATATTAAAGTTTAAATGTTTAACAAAAATAAAAATAAAATCATATGTTTGAGTGTTACAGACAAGTAATTCTATAATATGTGTATTAGGTACAGATCTAAACTTATAATATTACAGGATATGACTAACATAATAATTTTTTTAGCTCTGAAATACGATAGAAGTTTGCAAGAGAACAACGTCAGCTAAAGGTTAAGCTATAATATATTGATATTGATTATATGTATATTATTCAGAAGCCTGCAGAATGAGAGTAAATTGTGCCTTGAGCTTAGAAAGAAAATAGTACTCAATCATCAAGTGTTTTGAAGCTTATGGCCTGCCTATGTCTGACTGCAAGAAGACATCTTTAACAGGATTTGTCGCATCTCTCTCTCTCTCTCTTGCAGCATATTTGCATCCACTTCTGGACATATGCCTTGATGTCGTCCGACCATCTGGCTTGAGGCCTTCCCACACTACACTAGAACTTACCGCTCGAGGTCGTCATGTAGTAGTATTCTTATAATTCAGTGACAAGAAAATACATACAAGAATACGTAACAACAATCATCATCATCATCATCCTAGCGTCATTCCGGTACAGTTGCATCCTAAAGGATGCCCGGGGTCCGCTACCTAATCCTAAGAGTTGGCGTAGACACTAGTTTCTATACATAGTGTAATACATAACAACAATATATGAAATAATATTAAAACTATCTTCAGTATAAAACAGGCCCTTGAGGGAGGCGTACCGAGGATGCTTGCGGTATTTCCTCGCTATATCGCAATGCTGATATGTTGTGCGAGGAAGTCGCCAGGTCTTCGGTCACCAGTTACGTGAACCAGATGCCTCGCAATTTCAGTAAATAACTACTAACTCTATTCTATTGAGTAGCTCTTCGTACCTTATACTTATGTCAGTTTACATATTACTGTTATAATAATTTCGGATTGTAAAATGATGTATATGAATAGGTACAATTCAGTTTACAAAGCAACTTCTACAGATCATGTTTTTTTTTCAGGAATGCTTGAAAACTGCAAGCAGAAGGTTTACTACTACAAATTATGACTTGCTACGGTCTTCCTCGCAACGTTCAAATCATCGCGGCAGACCCAGAACGTAACGATACTTAATACATTCAAGAGCAATAGTAATGGGTATATACTTTCTCCATAGAAAAATCGATACAAAGTGTACCCGTTATTTTTGGTACTTGCTTATTTAGGTAGTAATAAATGCTATTTATGTGTTGGTTTATTATTATAGAAACATCCCTAATAAAAAAGGATTTAAATACTTTTAAAGGTATGAAGGATCCGACGTATTTCTTACCGAAAATAGTCGTTCTTTACCCTTATTCCATATGTCTCTACCGACACATCCCGTCTGTTAGAGAAATGTGGACATTTTACTTTCTTCTCTACCGATAGGGATATTATTTGGCTATTACCCGTGGTCCCACCAACCATTCCTTAACCGTGGTACCATCAGATTGTAACAACAATGGTACTACGGCTAATATTATTTTTTGTTACCCGTGGTACTGGATAGTAGACAATTTGGTAATTAATTAACAGTCATGTAGATAATGGTTACATATAATTTAAAGATCTTATTTTAATAACTGCATATGTTATTATTTAGCCAAGTCGAGCAATACAAAATCACGGCTATTACCATCCATTTCTCGAAGCCATTCAGGCCATTTTCAGCCTCTTGTAATTTTGTGCTGGCTAAAGCTCCATTCATAATTTATTTCATTTTCTATTATAAGATTCAATTGAACTTGTTGTTTTTGAACGATTGCAGGTCATAGTTCATTAGTTTTGTCACTGACTGGCTGATCATTGACCATTATAATTGCAACGCAATGGTACTAGTAAACATTTATTTTACCGTATTACCATCAATTATAGCAGATACCACGGCAATAAAATACTTCGGTTGTACCATTAATGCTACCATAGCAAAAAAAGAACCATAGAACCATCAATGGTACTATCTGATGGTGCCACGGTTAAGGAAGGCCTTCTGGTGGGTCCACGGGTAATTTGTTTTATCCGTTGTCCTACCGTCGTTCTTGACCCGTCGTCCTACAGTTCGAAACAGTGTTCGCAGGTGGGTCTACATGTCCCCCTGGTGGGTAATTGTTTTTGACCCGTTGTCGTCCCATTATAAACAGTATTCACCAGTGGGTCTGCGGGCAATTTATTTTTACCACGGTCCCACTGCATTAAGCGGTAAACATTAATTAAAAACTAGCTATTTTGTTTGGTAGAACTGCGAACAAGTAATATTTCTGACCTAACCAATTGTAACGAATGTTCGGTTCTGGCGCTTCGCCGGCTCTGTAGGCTCATAGTTCTGTTTAAACACTCCTCGCTTCGCTGCATTAGAGTCGAATACGTAGTGCAAGTGGGACTATGGTAAAAATAAATTGCCCGTAGGCCCACTGAAGAACACTGTTTAGAGCGGTAGGACAACGGGTCAAAAAAAATACCCGTGGATCCCAAGGGGGACATGTTGGTGGTAATAGGCTTGTTTGCCAGTGTGCCAACGAGCGCAGCTAGAAAAAGTGTTGGTACAACTGCGACATTACAAGCAAAGCGACCGTGCCGCGGCAGCGGCCGGCGAAGCACCTGAACCGAACAGTCTTTTCTAACGACCATTTTATTTGCAACTTGTCGGGTCGCACAGTTTTACGAACACTCCTCCTAGCTTCGCTCGTCGTCGTGCCTACACCTCTTTTTAAGGATGGTCGTCAAACGTACTACTTTTATAACGACCACCCTTAACAGATGTAGGTGGACGTCAGTAGTTTCATTTGCAGCGACCCTCCGGGGGAGATGTTAGAAATCACAGGTAAGGATAGGATGGAACTTATTGCATACTGGTATCCCAGATATCTTGGCTCCCACTCCCAAGCCACGCCACAGCTCAATAGCACCCAGGAATATATTCATTCCCTTACTTTCATATAAAGATATCGGTAGTAGGAGTAGTCGAAGCTATTGTATATCTGGCATGCAGCCACCTCTGCCTACCCTGGTGGGCGGTATGGGAGCCAGAAGGAAAACAAATTCCTGGTTCCCAAACAGCAGCAGTATGGGAGCCAAGAGGGAAAATCGGCGGTATGGGAACCAGAAGGAATAACGTTATCCCTGGATCCCGTTGGGCAGTGGCTTGGGAGAGACGAGGAAAAGTACCACCGCTGGATCCCACAGGGCAGTTGCATGGAAGCATGACGGAAAAATATTTAGTTATCAATGGATGTTATGGCAGCCAAACGGCATCAAAATACATCTAATGATACCATGGGAGCATAGCGACAAAAACATTACGTTGCAATTCCATGGAATCATAGGCTTGGGCACCAAGTGGAAGGAGGGAAATCTAACGGTAAGCTACCAGGGTAAATGTAGTGGTAGAGATATATGGAATACGGGTAATGCTAGGCCTCTGCTCCAATATACTAAACTGTCTGTTTAACCAGTTGAACATATTGGACAACTTTCCTCTATTGTTTTGAAATGTATCGTAAGAATAGTTCATTTTATTTAACGTCATAATACTGTAATTGAACTTATTGCATTTTTAAGTAACAAGTTGCTCGACTACTTTTTAAAAATTGAAGGAAAGTTATACAATATGTTCAACTGGTTAAACAGACAGTCAAACATATTGGAGAAGAGGATGCTAGGTGTCTATGGTCAGACTGATAGAACCAAGGACAAAGAAAATTACCTGTGGTACAATTATTAGGACTAACGGTGTAGGGCCACGGGCAAAGAATGATTTTTAGTTTATCATTATGGACCATTACGAAGTAAAGTCATGAAGCAATAATTAGGCAAGCCTACAGTGTGACCTTCAATTTGTCAGAAGTTTGTCAAATCCTTAGGCCCGGCACCCATTATTGGCACGGCATTGGCACGCCAAGGGATTCCTCCTCGGGCACGCCAAGATGTGGTTAGGATTGCCGGGGTTGCCGAGACGTCCTTAGGCATGACGAGGCATCCTTAGGCATGCGCATCCATCCTTAAGCATGCCCAGGCCTCATTAGGCATGCCGAGCATTCCTCGGCATTCCCAAGCACACCTTTGGCATGCATTGTCTATCCCGCTAGTCTAATGTGTGAGGCTGAGGAGCCCTTTGCCGTGCCGTGCCGATAGTGGACGCCTTTGCCTTCATGTACCTACTTAGTGTACACTGATGTCGGATCCGATTGAATTATAGAGAACATTCTGTCTATTGTGGATATTCACGGAACGTCCAGAGCTATTATGTATTAAATTTGGGAAATATAAATGCTCGTTTCATTTCTGTTTGGGGACGTAGGTAGATTAACCCTCTTGATATGACAAAAACGCCTATAGGTGTTACCTGCTTACCTGGTGGTGTGGTGTGGTGTGGGGTCACGTACGTTGTCAAAGTGACCTTCGTGCTTTACACTCAAGTTCATATACAATCTCTTATGGAAAATGAGTTTGTTTGTAGGGATCACTGCCGTACATGACCCATGGCGATTAAACGGTTAACTAAAATAGGCAGGTTATGCCTACAATTCTTAAAATTTGAACCTTTTTGGACTGATTTGAAAGACTATACCGATATAAGATTATTGCAATAATGTATGTATGTAAATACTTTATTGTACACAAGACAAGTAAAATTAATTATACAGAAAAAAAACCGATCAATAATAATATTGTTATGATAATGCAATTTCACCACACTTTTCATTTTATAATTCGGTGCGGGTCTAGGCTTCGGTGTATAGCCAACATTATTTTACTGCCTGATAGTTCTCCTACTGCATACTAGATGTCAATATTATGGAATGCAAGTGAATTAACTGTCAACAAGTTCTCCTATTCGATACTAGATGGCATTTAGTTCTTTAAAATAAATATTATTAAATGATACAATATAAATTGATATATTTATTTGTACCGATATTATTTAAAGACTTATTAAAAGAAAATAATTTATATATTACAAAGGTTTTACATCGTCACATTTACATTTTTCTTTCTGTCATACTCTCTCTGTAGTAATGCGTTTTGTGTTTATCGGTTGCATGTTTAGTATTTGTGATTTAAATATAATAACTCGTGTTCATTTATCAAGATCACATTTTTCCTTAATTTTAGATAAAGTGCTTTGAATTGGGTTATTATGATAGTAAATTTGTGCAAAACATTGGAAGGAACAACCATTCGTTCATTGGATCACCTTTGCAATAACAGAACGTCGAATCTCATTCACCCTGTGAACGGTACGGTACGAAACGGTGTTTCTAACGTTAGTACATAAAGTTACCTGGTGCGAATTTTTGACAGGCGTTCGAACGGTCGAAAATTGACAGTAAAATCTATCTACCGTTAGTACATAAAGTTACGTGATTAGCCTGCCGTGCAAATTAAAACTAACTTAAATCTAAAACAGGCCCTTGCGGCATTGTACCGAGGATACTGGCGGCATTTTCTAGCCTGAATCACAATGCTGATACGTTGCGCAAGGAAGTCGCCAGCTCTTCGGTCACCAGTTACGTCAACCAAACGCTGTTTCAGTTTAAGATTTCAAGCTTACATGGTCATTTACATTAGAATTACGATTTGAAACGGGATATTTACCATGTATAATTGTATATTTGTATTTTTGAGTTCCCGATATTTCGGCACTGATGCAAGCGCCATTATCAAGGATTAACTAACGTGCTGCGAGTTTTAGTTGTGGTCTACCCACACACCATAGCGATCTACTCTCTTCCTGGTTCGCTTTTTTCGCACAGTGTCACCATCACTACCACCGTCCGCCTTGTCACTTGAAACTCGATTACGGTCACGACACACACACTCACAAATACAAATATACATGGTAAATATCCCGTTTCAAATCGTAATTCTAATGCTGTTTCAGTTGTTAAAATATGTTGTAGGTATACAATATACATACATATTCATACTTACATAGGCACACCATAAGGGGTAGCCAGAGGTCATTAATTTTCACAAGCTAGAATATTGACAAACCTCACTAGCTTCAGTCCTTCATTTCATTATTCATGAATGCTTCGTATATTTTTATCCTTCTCATTTGAATTTCTTCGATTTAATCGAACTAAATATTTCGCTGATGTATAAAAAGTTAAATGTACAAAACCTCAATTTTACGATAATTTACCAGAGCCTTAGACCAGTGTGGATATAAAACGAGGTTTTGTATAAATTTAATAGTAATTAATTCCTGAAGTGAAGTAGTTATCTGCCAATAGTTTTAAAGTAGTAGAAAGTTTGGTCCAAGAAAGAGTTAGCAGTCATTAATAGTACCTAATTTAAATATTATATATGACTTAAATTCTAGCCCCCGTATTCATAAACGTCTATCAAACCTATATTAATTAACTAGCCGCTAAAGTTCGTTTGTCCTCATCTGTCACTTTGACATACGTGCTTGTGAGACAGTGACAACAGACATTTTAGTTAGCAGACGTTTGTTAAGGCGCGTAATAGAGTGAAATACCACATTTTGGTCGAGTTCAAAGGCCTAAAACTCAAAACTGGCCCAAAATATAGGTCTCGAAAAGTTATACTTGAAGAATTGATATGTCCTCTTCAATCTGAGCGATGGAAATTGCAACACGCCTAGATTGTCCTAACAAAAAAGAAATATCAAATAAGGCATTTTTCAACCTTTTAAATCGCTACTGCTCACTATCTAGACATGTTTTTTACACGGGATATTCAGAAAATAAAACTTAATTCAGTTTTTCATAATCTGTGCGACGGATATTGTAAAATAATCATTACTTTTGTCAAAAACCTAAAATAACTACCACACCGTCATAAAAGTTGGGGCGGATACGTGCGCGGGCGACGGGCGGCAGTCTGCCACCGGCTCTCGGACGGGAAGGCTGTGTCGCTTTGCGCGCGACGCTAAAATATAAGAGTTCGGTTCTGAGACAATATACCTACTTAACTATTTTATATATTTAATTACTTCAAACATTCCTACGTATTTAGAAAATAATAATATAAAAAATACATACACACATACAAAAAATCTGCAAAAACCTGTTACAGCGGGGGGGGCGCGGGTAGTGCGGCGGGAAAGGCTAAGCCACGCCCCAACGCGCAAGGTCGTTCGCGGGTATAGGCGCCTTAAGTTTTATGAATAAGGGGGTAGGAATGCAATTACATAAGCCAATTTAATAATGGAAACAACAAAGCCAATACGAAACAATAATTATTTTAAAATTAATACGATGAAAGGCAATGTAGTATCTTAGGTTACCTGTGTCAGCTAACATAGTCTGACCTACATCTAAATTCGGTTCATTGACTGTGAGCCAGCTCGAAACCTATTTTAAATATAAAACTCCCGTGAGTTTCAGACATCACTACATAGTATAAAACAAAGTCGCTTTTGTCCCTATAACTACGCAACGGATTTTGATGCGGTTTTTTTAATAGATAGAGTGATTGAAGACGAAGGTTTATATGTATAAGATTTCAGCATTGCACCCGTGCGAACCCGGGGCGGGTCGCTAGTATTGAAATATAATAAACGGGTCACTCACGTCTTTAAGGTCGAATATCACTCGACATGTTTCGGACCAATACGCGGCCCTTAATCATGAGAACCACCCGCGACGGGCGCGCGTCTAGCACTGTGTACGAGACTTTAGCATGTGACGTATATTTAACATGCATGTAACAACCTCGTACTTTTTTTTTGAACCTGACTGTGGCTTTATAGGCCGGGCCCAATAAAGCGATAGGAGTGCTCGGTTGGAGAGTAGCCTGGGGACAATCCTCCAACACGACCACGCGGGCGGTTTGGAACACTGGAATACTCTAAGAGTTTGCGCTCCAGTGAGATTGGTTGAGCGGTTTCAACCGAATCTGAGGTGTGAGTGGAATCGAGCTACTGGGAGTTTTGTTGCTGGTTCACTAAACCTAGTCTAGCTGAGAAAAGTCCAGCAAGAAACTCAGCTAGGCCCGACCTGGGTCAGACTGGCTCTACCCGGTGGTCGGCGGTACCGGGACGAATAGGGACTATATGTGTCAGTGTTGTCGCGATCGCGCGGTGGAACCCTGGACTTGCAATCGTCTGCAGGCTACGATGACCACTTGCCATCCCGCCGGGATGGAGTACCGTACGATTGTTTCCACCGACGTATTATAAAAAAAAGCTTTCAACGCTCTTTAATGATAAAATTAACCGCTTTTATGCTTCTACTTGTATTGATTATGTACGTCAAAGGCATAAATATATGAACGTCCCGAAAGCGACAAAATTATCTGTTCGCCCTTACCCACTGTATTACATATTATCGATGTTGTTAAGGTGCGTATAATCGCGAACGACCTTGCGCGTTGGGGGGTGGCGTAGCCTTTCCCGCCGCATTACCCGCGCCCCCCCCGCTTTAACAGATCCGTCAGCCGACTCCAAAAAAGGATTAAGTTTTTTGTATGTGTGTTTTTTGTACAAAAGTAATGATTATTTTACAATATCCGCAGCTCAGATTATGAAAAACTGAATTAAGTTTTATTTTCTGAATATCCCGTGTAAAAAACATGTCTAGATAGTGAGCAGTAGTGATTTAAAAGGTTGAAAAATGCCTTATTCGATATTTTTTTTTGTTAAGACAATTTAGGCGTGTTGCAATTTCCGCAGCTCAGATTGAAGAGGACATATCAATTCTTCAAGTACATTTTTTCAAGACCTATATTTCGGGCCAGTTTTGAGTTTTAGGCCTTTGAACGCGACCAAAATGTGGTATTTCACTCTATTACGCGCCTTAAGTGTGACGAGACAGAATACTTCGTTTGTGGTTCGCGGTAGCCCTTCAGTATACTTACTACTTACTAGAGTGATTGAAGAATATTTGTGTTTGTTTAAGACCGCGTTTGCAGACAATTTGATGCGCAGCTTAGGCTCGGTTGCACCAACATACGATCACAGGCCGGTCATCGTCAAATATGGCGCTGGCAGCTGTCATCCCATAGAAACTTGTCAAACTTTCCATACAATCTGTGCCTTTACCATGAGTTTACATGACCGTACTCGCTACCGACTGCGTAAAAATTTGTATGGGCAAAAGTACAGCGCCTCTGGCGGTTACGCAATAGAACTAAGAATCGGCATACTAAATTGTTTACGCAGTCGCTAGCGAGTACGGTCATGCAAACTCATGGTAAAGGCACAGATTTTGACGAACACCGCTTACGATTACAGACGGTTTGGTGCAACCCACCTTAAGTGTGTGCGTGAATGTCTGAGGACATATATTTTAGGTTCCTAAATTAACATCATCAAAATATGAAATTCTACTCTGAATTATTTGAATTCAAGTTTCAGAGTTCGTAAACCATTAAATTGGATTTAACATCCATTTTAGCGGCATGTCATGATAGAGCCGACTAAATATAATTATAATTTAGAACTATTCTGAAACTACCAAAGTTATTACAAAATAGTTTAACTCAATACAATTTACGATCAAACAGCAGTCTAGTTCCATTGTTCGTAGCCAAATATAGAATATTAATTAAAGATGTAATGGTTACCGAATTTTGATTCCCAAAATTACCTCCTTTTTTAGGCTTCCGAAGTCAAAATGGCAAAAACGGAACCCTTATAGATTCGTCATGTCTGTCCGTCCGTCCGTATGTCACAGCCGATTTACTCGGAGACTATAAGCACTACAATTATGAAATTTGGTAAGAAGGTGTATTTTATGAACCGCTACATAAAAGTGATGTGAATTTAAAAAAAAAACAAGGAATCGCCACAAAAAGGTCTCGCCTCAGCGTAATGCCGACTCAGGGAGCTGGCGCTGATCTTCCGGCGAAACCTGGGTTGTTAATGACGGTGTGTGTAGCACGCTTCGCCTAAAAATTTAACGCGACCTATTTACAACTTGACACCGCCGTCTTGTCACGTCGGGCCGTCACATGAATGTCCAACTGTCAAAAGGTTAATTATTAAAGATTGATGTTTACCGAGTATTTTAGTAATAAAAAATATTAGTTATGTAAAAAACAATTTATCTACCCTATTTTAGCAGCCGGACGGCTGACAATATACCTCTATTCAACTTCATGGGCATTTTGTAACACTATATCAAACTAGCGAAGCGTAAGACATTGTGTCAAGTGAAGTAATTCATCTTGACAGATGATTTAGAGCGTATGCGAGGGACGCCTCGTGACTATGTAAGCCAATCTGGGATCGACATTTGCATGCATATTTTGTGGTGCAAATTGAGGGACCGTATCATCGGGCCTTACACGAAGACGGCTTTAGGTATTAACTATACATATAATAACCAACCTTAGCTATACGTTAGGCGAAATATGAGTTCCTAGCAGGGCTCGTGAAACCGGTTTCGTCTTCATACAATTAACCGGTTAAAAATTTCGGTTAATTGCGTTTTACGATATCATTTCGTACTTTTAATCATTTATTCCATAGATGAAGGTTGACAAAAGCTAATCTTAAAATAAAAATAGAGATATGAGAAGTACTTTAGGAAATATTTCCAAAATAGTAAAAACCGGTTCCGAGCCCTGGTTCCTAGTTAATTAAATACAGTCAATAAACAATGGACATTCTGTTTGAAAATACACAATAAATTTACAATTCTAAATAAGCCGTAAATAATAAAATATGGTCTAAATAATAACTGAAAACAAAAATTAAATTAAATTTCACACCGTGTCAAAATAAAAATTCATCGGTCAAGCCGTTTCGAAGATATTGATGTGCACACACAAACAAACAAACAACCTCTCACCCTAAACGCATATGTACCTTCTCCGTTCCGTCAAGCCCAATTCCAATAAGGTCTGGTTTCCCCTCGGGTTGGAAGGTCAGATGGCAGTCGCTTCTGTAAAAACGAGTGAATCCGCCAAATCTTGGGATTAGGTAGAGGACCCCGGGCATCCTTCAGGATGCAATTGTACTGGGATAACGCTAGGAGGATGATGAGTGACCACGATAGTTTTAACAAACTTCCAAATAATGACCCAATTAATAAATATTATTTAAACAGCGTTTCAGTTTTTTTAAATCACTTAGATCATCTCATAACTTGCTCAAAATTCATCCTCGTCAAAATTTTATAATTGTTCATTTACATTCCGGGCTGTCCGACTCTGGAACTCCCTTCCAGTTGAATTAAGACGTGCTAAATCGATTGCTATTTTTAAATCCCATCTTAAAGAATATTATTTGTCTCTCCCTTAAAATTTTTAATTAATTATTATGGCTGACACTATTTTATTCTTACTATTCTATAGCAGTGATATATATATAATTATATATTATATGTATGTGCATTTTATGTATGTATATTTGTATATTATTTAAGTATGTGTATTTATATTGAATAATTGTTTTGAAATCTTTTTTTTTTCTCATTGTAATAATTTATGCACCACCTACTTTTCAGCTTTATATTTCATTTCTCCACTACCCAAAGGTTGTCTGGAAGAGATCGCTCTTTAGCGATAAGACCGCCTGTTGTTATGCCTCTGTCTCCCTGTATCTATGTTTTTTGTTTTTTTATGTGCTATTTTATTATGTGAGGTGTGCAATAAAGAGCATTTGTATTGTATTGTATTGTATTATTTGTGAGATCAGTCATGCTCCGTGTGTTACCTGGTCAGTGACTGTGGGATCAGCTCCGTGGGCCAACAGCAGCTCAACAATGTCGGTGGCGTCCGCCGCGCACGCCGCGTGCAGCGCTGAGGACCCCACCTGCCAACAGCTATTGCTATAGCGGGGCCAGCACATGGTCTAAGAAAGCAAGTTTAGAAAAAGAATAAAGGAAAAATTGAAAAATTTAGGCACCGAGCAGGATTCGAACCTGCGACCTCCCGGCACTCGCGGCCAGTCGCTCTAGCCAACTGAGAAATGAAATGAAATGAAATGAAATGATGTTTTATTTGCTGAATATGGTGAGTTACAGTTGTTAAAATATAACTAGGCTAAGTACATATTCAGCCGGAATTCCGGCATGCAAATGTTATGAATACAATAAAATTTAAATTGTCATGGTTAATTAGTTTACTTATTAACATGAAAACATTACAAACAGATACTGGTTCTATATATTTTTTAATGAGCTATAGGTATTGATGAATTTAGGACTGGGTAGCGATTGCACCTACAGCTCAGTTGGCTAGAGCGACTGGCCGCGAGTGCCGGGAGGTCGCATGTTCGAATCCTGCTCGGTGCCTAAATTTTACAATTTTTCCTTTATTCTAAATTTGGGTATGGGATGGCGCATCGTAACTGACGATTCTCAATATGATTTGAGACGTTAGTGCCGTTAATGAGGCATTAGTCTTCTGGTAGATGTCGCTGTACGCCTCCCTTAAGGCGTTTGTATTAAAAAATATAAGAAAGCAAGGTCTGATTATTTCCACTACCCAAAGGTTGTCTGGAAGAGATCGCTCCTTAACGATAAGACCGCCTGTTGTCTACCTCTACCTGGATACTGTTGTTGTTTTGATTCTGTGTGTAGCTGTTTCATTTGTGTGAGGTGTGCAATAAAGAGTATTGTATTGTATTGTCTGACAATCCGAATCATGCGACCAGTGGCATGAATGTCGACGACACAGACACTTACGTCCATATACCATAGGCTGATGCCGTAGCTAGTGTCACCCACACTACTAACCGAGGTACCAAATTGCCATACGGTCCAGTATCTTATTGTATCATGAGTGCTGCTGCGACGCGAGTAGAGAAAAATGTACCCTCGTCAATCTTTCTAAATTTAAAATTAAGAGGTCTTATAAGTTTTAAAATGTTTTGATTTCAAATTATAACAAAATTATTGATAATGCCAATAAAATTATTAAAGGCTACGATGATTTTATTAAAGTTTTAGATAGCCAGCTATGTTAGCCATTTTTTGATTTTATTGTGTGTAGTAGAATAAGCGCAAAAAGTTTTTAGCTTGAAAATGGTCGATTTGGAGTGATGTTTGAAACGATATTTCTCAATGAAAAATCCAAATGATATATATAAAGTTTATAACATAATGTTGTAATAGTCCCGTTCTAGATAGTAACACTGAGAAAATGTCAAGATACGTGTCAATTCAAACAGAAAGTGGCGTAAATAGGTGAGCGTTTTTTAACTGATAAGGACCCTTAAAGGAAAATAATTAGACTCGTGATTCTCATCGTTAAAGTTAATTGATGTCCTTACCGGTCCGAACGTTAAGTGAAAGTTAAGGAAATCAGAGTGCAGTTTAAACTTATTGTTGACTCTACTTGACTCTATACCTGGATCCCTAACTGTTAAAATAGTAAGTCAGAAATAATCACTCACGAGTGGTTAACAATCCGGGCCCGGTAAGACAAATTAAGAAAATGTTTTTTGGAATGAGAATCACCGCTGAGCAGGATTTGAACCTGCAACATTCTGGCATTCGCGGCCAATCACTCTAGCCACTGAGCTATTGGAGCAACCACGCTCGACCTCCAAATTCCTCAACCCTCTTACAACGCCTTAAGGGGTCTCTCTCTCAACAGAGCGTCACTACGTATAATCGTAGGCATTATCACTGGACATTGCCCACTCAACAAACATTTATATGTTCTAGGTACGACCGACAGCCCCCTATGCAGGGGATGCCTGTCGGCCGATGAAACAGCCCCCCACGTCATCCTGGAATGCGAAGGTGTAGCTGCACAACGGACTCAAATCCTCAACACACCGAGGTCACTCCGAGAAGCCTGTGGTGACACCAGGAGAATCCTGCGCTTCTGGTCGGAGTTAGGCTGGCTAGATCCCTAGCTGGTATTCACCCACGCACAATGGTCCGACCTACACGGACTAAGTGCGGAAAAAGGAGTCCACAACCATAACCATAACCATATAACGCCTTAAGGGAGGTGTACAGCGACATCTACCTAGAAGACTCGCTTCCTGCCATCAACGTGTCAAATTACATTGAGAAAGCATCAGTAACGCGCCATCCTATACTAACAATCAGCTCTTTCTAATTCACACAGGTCGAGCGAGACAGGAATCGCTGAGTCGCGATATCCTCCTAAGACCCCGTGTCCTATATAAAGGACAAAATATGGTCAACGGAAAATAAGTTAAATTTTGAAGTGATAGAGTTGCATTTGTTTTGGTTTGATTGATTTGACATGAAATAAAATTCAAATTTGTAATCGGTTTGTGTTTCGGTTCAAATTCGATTGTATTTTTATTTGTATGGTGGGTCTCAGGAATACGACTTGCCGGCATGTTGTGCTAACTGACTACGTTTGTACTGTCGTCGAGGATGAGGGGCGAGGGGGGAGACGGCACAGGGTAGCCGGAGCCCTGTCTCTCGCTACCCTTCCGCGTTATCTCAGTTAAGCGGTCGACCTGTAGATAACTTCTTTGTGTAACTGATACATAAAATGACGACCGCTTTAGCCTAGTTGGTAGTGACCCTGCCTTCAAAGATGGAGGTCCCGGGTTCGAATCTCGGTCGGGGCATGTATTTGTGTGATGAACACGAATATTTGTTCCTGAGTCTTGGATGTTTTCTATGTATTTAAGTATCTATTTATCTATATAAGTATGTATATCGTCACTTGGTACCCATAGTACAAGCTTTGCGTAGTTTGGGACTAGGTTGATTTGTGTAAGATTGTCCAAAGATATTTTAATTTTTTTATTTTTTATAAATCACGCGAAATCTACCTAGAAGACTCGCTTCCTGTCATCAACGTGTCAAATTACATTGAGAAAGCATCAGTAACGCGCCATCCCATACTAACAATCAGCTCTTTCTAATTCACACAGGTCGAGCGAGACAGGAATCGCTGAGTCGCGATATCCTCCTAAGACCCCGTGTCCTATATAAAGGACAAAATATGGTCAACGGAAAATAAGTTAAATTTTGAAGTGATAGAGTTGCATTTGTTTTGGTTTGATTGATTTGACATGAAATAAAATTCAAATTTGTAATCGGTTTGTGTTTCGGTTCAAATTCGATTGTATTTTTATTTGTATGGTGGGTCTCAGGAATACGACTTGCCGGCATGTTGTGCTAACTGACTACGTTTGTACTGTCGTCGAGGATGAGGGGCGAGGGGGGAGACGGCACAGGGTAGCCGGAGCCCTGTCTCTCGCTACCCTTCCGCGTTATCTCAGTTAAGCGGTCGACCTGTAGATAACTTCTTTGTGTAACTGATACATAAAATGACGACCGCTTTAGCCTAGTTGGTAGTGACCCTGCCTTCGAAGCTGGAGGTCCCAGGTTCGAATCCCGGTCAGGGCATTTATTTGTGTGATGAACACGAATATTTGTTCCTGAATCTTGGATGTTTTCTATGTATTTAAGTATCTATTTATCTATATAAATATGTATATCGTCAGAATTACGATTTGAAACGGGATATTTACCATGTATATTTACAAAAAAAAATTACATGGTAAAATATCCCGTTTCAAATCGTAATTCTAAATGTAAACGACCATGTAAGCTTGAAATCTTATATGTATATCGTCATTTGGTACCCATAGTACAAGCTTTGCTTAGTTTGGGACTAGGTTGATTTGTGTAAGATTGTCCATAAATATTTATTTATTTTTAAACAGTACACTACTAACTCAACAAATTTGTAAAAAATTCCATAAAAATGTTGTCAAATTGGACGCTTGTAAAGTTTTGTGATATAGGCTCCTGATCAGCAATTATGGTAGGGTATATGGGCTTGCAGTAGGTTATCCTGACACATAACACTTTCGGCGCCGGCAAGGATGTAATCAACCATACAATAATGACACGACTTCGTGTCACAGGCACTGAATGTCTTAATTGAATGGCTAACACATTTTCATGAAATCGGGGGTCCTTACTTACTGGCCACCAGGAACACCGTATTAGCATAAAGTAGTATGTAAATAAATAAATAATAATAATTAGAATTACGATTTGAAACGGGATATTTACCATGTATATTTGTATTTTTGAGTTCCCGATATTTCGGCACTGTTGCAAGCGCCATTATCAAGGATTAACTGACGGTGACATTGTGCGAAAAAAGCGAATCAGGAAGAGGGTAGATCGCTATGGTGTGTGGGTAGACCACAACTAAAACTCGCAGCACGTCAGTTAATCCTTGATAATGGCGCTTGCAACAGTGCCGAAATATCGGGAACTCAAAAATACAAATATACATGGTAGATATCCCGTTTCAAATCGTAATTCTAATGTAAATGACCATGTAACCTTGAAATCTTAAATAATAATAATAAATATTTGTGGACAATCTTACACAAATCAACTTACTCCCAATCTAAGCAAAGCTTGTACTATGGGTACTAAGTGATGATATACATATATTACTTATATAGATAGACATCATCCAAGACTCAGGAACAAATATTCGTGTTCATCACACAAATAAATGCCCTGACCGGGATTCGAACCCGGGACCTCCAGCATCGAAGGCAGGGTCACTACCAACTAGGCTACAGAGGTCGCCCCGTAAACCCGAAGAAGCCTTCTTTTCCAATTTACGGGTATAGCATAAACATAAAAATTATAATAGTACTTTCCCTAAGTACAAGTGTACTTACTTATGGCAATTAGGCTAAAGTACTTGGTAATATTCAATCTCCCGCTCGTTACGAGTACGTGTTTCTTTTGTAAGTTTTGTAACATTTCTCTGCAACTTTTTCGGATGTAATATCTTCTATAGGGTAGTGCATAAATAATATAAATTTTATGTCTTGGTGAGAGCTTTTGAGTAGCTAGATGAATATATAACATTAACCTAAAATAAGTTACTTCAATTTGTACATCTATCTCTGTTTGTCTCTCCAAATAAATAAATAAATATATATTTCCTTCGCATGTTCATGAGAGCCTCGCAAAGTATTACCAATGCATAAAAATGCTCTTAACCGAATTGAAAGATCTCAAAGCATTTGAATTACTATAGGTATTCAGCACTGAGGTACCGGGTGAGCATAAAATTGAAGTGCCTGAATAGTACTTACATTATTCTGCAAATGCACGTCGGCCCCGAACGTCAGCAGATGTTCCACAATGCCTCGGCAGCCCTGGGCGCAAGCCATTTGCAGAGCCGTCACGCCGTTCTTAAAAGAAAACATACTTTGAACTAGTGATGACACGGTTCAATTTAAAATGGCAATAGAAGTAACGTTTACTTGCGCTGTTCAATGCAGAGCCATCACGCCGTTCTGCCATCAAAAGAAAACATACTTTGAGCTAGTGATGACACGGTTCAATTTAAAATGGCAATAAGTAACGTTTACTGGTGCTGTTCAAAAGGAAACATACTTTAATCCGTTACGCGACGGTTTAATTTAAAATAACAGTCATTTTGTTAACAAAGTCATTCTGAACGTATCTTCAGCAAGTAACAACCGAATGTCAGCCGTATAGTGAGGAAGTGGCGCTCAATTTGGAGTAATTAGAAATGGGAAATGAACAGACAGGTTACATTATCTCGTGTAAGATCAGCCTTTTACATCTCATTAATTAATTGTTCTCTACTCTGCTTCTACTGATGCATGTGACACCTTAATCTAATAATTAATAAATCTAACGATAATAATCGTTAACGGTTGAATAATTTAATTACGTATAATGTATGTATGGGTGAGACGTATTACACCGTGGGCGTTAATAACCCGAAAGATTTAAACCACGTATTTTTGACGACAGTACGAGTAAATAATGCTATATCGACATGGGTTCAATTATATGTCTTAATTAAATTACTATTTCAGTACAAATTAAACTATATTAAGTGACCGCTTCTTTTTGAACAAACCTTTACTTCAGAGCGTGAGCGAGTGTAATTAATCTCAAGTTGAGAAGAGCTAGCATTGTCATTTTAGTGACATCAATTTCAATTTATCAGCCAGTTATCAGTGAATATAAATAGTTTACACTCTCGCGATTGAGAAGAGAACAAAACTAAAATCCAGTCTTAGCCATAAGAGAAAGAGGAAACCTACTTGTGATTTAAAGTGTAAGATAAAGATATCATAATTATGTAAAGCACTACGCTTTATTTTAGTTGCAAGTCACATTCTTTATCACGACGAAAAATTTTCGGTAGTGAAACATTTTTGTAGGATAGATACCAAACTTAGTTAAGTGAACCTGGCTAATAACCATGAAGTTAGTGCGTCTGCGCATAAAAGTATTAGGTGGCTACATCACGCGGTTAGGATATGTAAGAATTGAGATTTTTTAACTTGTGATTTGTTTTAAATAATTAATTTCTCTTAAATTATGGGTTTTTGGACTATATCACTACATAGTATAAAACAAAGTCGCTTTCTCTGTCCCTATATCCTTATATCCCTATGAATGCTTAAATCTTTAAAACTACGCAACGCATATTGATGCGGTTTTTAATAGACAGAGTGATTGAAGTGGAAGGTTTATATGTACAATAACATCAATTAAATAGTGCACCCGCGCGAAGCCGGGGCGGGTCGCTAGTTTTATATAAATTTATATACTCTAATTAGCCTCTAAAATCGTTGGTTTACATCTTTCGGGTTATTAACGGCCACGGTGTCTAGTGTAGTTCCTGGGAGGCGGGTTTTCGTGTTTTTTTTTCTGAGAAAATGAGTTTTCTGAGAAATGCGACCTAGTATGGGAGTCTCGTTCGTGTGTATTAGGGTCTTTAGGGAATTACCCTGTTATTTATAAACGTCCATCAAACCAATTTCAGTGAACTAGCTGATAAAGTTCGTTCACCTTGACATTTATGTTTGTGTGAAAGGGACAAAAATGTTTTTGTTGGCAGTAAACAAAAATCGAAACATTTATCTGCAAATAGGCCTCAAGTGCAATTTTACAAGTCAAAATCTATCTATATCAAATAAAAATAATACAATAATCAAAGTATCATTCATTAAATGTAGTGTTACAGGTCAAAAATAAGACTAAGAAACTAATAAAAATAGAGATTTGTTAGAGATGTATAAGGTCTTTAAGCGTCAAGATAAAAGGTAATAAGGTAGGTACACTAATTGTAATAAAATATTGTGAGATATATCTCTAAGCGTCAACATGAAAATAATAAAATCTAATAAATAAATATCCTATTTATGGATATCTCTATGTTTGTATTTATCTTATGATTAGTTTAGTATTAACTGATTTTTAGAAGGTTCCATGTACTATCTCTCATGCATCACCTACCATGAATCATAATGCTTGATTTGATTTCCGATTTTACCCTAAGGTTGTCTGGAAGAGATCGCTCTTTAGCGATAAGACCGCCTGTTGTTTACCTCTACTCATTGTAATTATGTACTGTACTGTGTTTTTTTTGTTGAGGTTATGCAATAAAGAGTATTTGTATTGTATTGTATTGTTGTATCCTCAGAGATGTATAAGGTCTCTGAGCGTCAGTCTAAAAATAAAACCAAATGAGAACAGAGCCAAGTCTCTCATCATGTCAATTCCACTGAACACTAGTACGAAGTTACTAGTCCTTGCAAACATGAACAGACCGGAGCCCACACGTCCACCGCGCGATCGAGACAACAGTGACACATATAGTCTCTATTCGTCCCGGTACCGCCGCACACCGGGTAGAGTCAATCCGACCCAGGTCGGGCCTAGCTGAGTTTCTTGCTGGACTCTTCTCAGCTAGGCTAGATTTAGTGAACCAGCGACAAAACTCCCAGTAGCTCGATTCCACTCACACCTCAGATTCGGTTGAAACCGCTCAATCTCACTGGAGCGCAAACTCTTAGAGTATTCCAGTGTTCCAAACCACACGCGTGGTCGTGCCGGAGGTTTTCCCCTGTATTTTCCCCAGGCTACTCTCCAACCGCGCACTCCTATCGCTTTATTGGGACCGGCCTATAAAGCCACAGTCAGGTTCAAAAAAAAAAACCGGAGCCCACAAACCCCAGAGGTTTAAGTTTTATGAATAAGGGGATTAGAGTCTAAACTACCTGATCAGTGGCATCAACGTCGCACCCTTTCTCCAGGAGCGTCCTCACTAGCTCCGTGTGCCGATGTACGGCAGCCAGGTGCAGGGGGGTGCGCCCCGACTGGTCCCTGAACTCCTTGTCGGCTCCCCGGGACACCAGGGTCGCAGCTGTTTGGGAGTGCCCGCCTTCGCACGCCATGTGTAGCGCTGTGCGACCAGCCTGGAAGATAGGAAAGGGTTAGCCTCCATTGACATTTGGAAAACTCATCAAAATATATACTGATGACTTTTATTTAATACGCCAAGGAATGTAAAAATAGTTGGGGAACAGTAGCAGTAAAAAAGGGAGAGAAAGATTAGTTCTTGAGGTATAAGTCTGGCCTACATTTTTGCCTACCCGTAGCTACTAGGTCAAGTTTGATATCATTTTCGTACTTTATTGGCATTTATTGAAATTGATAATAATTAGCAATTATTTACATTAGCCAGGTATCGTTACCGGTATTCTTACTACCGGTTTTTAATAAGGTATAACCGGTTATAATTGCATTTCGCTATTTATATCGCTAAAGCTCTGATTAGCGGTATAATCAATATCTGTATTCAAATATGTTAGCGGTTTCGCCAATTGACAACAATACCTCTATTTGACACTGTACCCATAAAAACCATTACCGGTAATAGCTGTCAGTGTCAATATACTCGATTATTTGTTTCTGCGAACTGTCGTATAATATTGTAAAAAATAGGTATTTACGAGTACACCTATTTCTTGCGTTTTAGTAGTAATGTTTTTGACATTGTACCTTTCATGTGAAATGAATAGCGGTATTGAATACAGGTATTTAATGTAGTAAACTATACATAGAAGTATAGATAAAAGCGGAATGACAACAATACCTCTAATTAGAATATAGGTATTCTTTTAGTAGCGGTAATAGTTTTTCAATTTCTATACAGGTATTAAATAAAACCGGTTTTACAATCCCTGGTTTATATTATACAAACTACTTTTAATAGGTAAAACATACTATCATTTCATTCAGAATTACAGCCTATACTCTCCCGTAGTTTTCACAAGTAATCTTCAGTACACTAACATTTAAACCTAAATAAATAATTAATATAAGTATACTTAATTAATACTAGTGTCTGCCATGTTAAATTGTTGTAAATGCGGATCGATCCGTGCGATCTCGCCAGCTATTACATAAACCTACCAAGGTTTCCGATAGTGGCTAATAATATGTACATGTAAATTACTCACGTTGATTTAATAAATTAAAAAAAAAAAAAACGAATAACGTTTTTCATCACGATAATGCCATGTCATCTCAGAAATCAGCATAAGGGAAATATAACAAAACAAAAGAAGACGCCCTAGTTTCGGATTCGGAGGCTGCACTGCCGCGCCGTCCTAATGACGGTGGTTACTGATTACTTTCTTGCGTTCCTGTGCTCCTGGTAGCTGGTTTTGGTTAACAGTAGTATGCATGACCTTATATACCAACTTTTCTATCTGTAACATTGGTGCTGGACGACCTTCCCGATCCCGGTGATCTTCTTGTCCCTTTCTTTAGTGAGTTGAAATCGTATCCTTTGCCAGACAAAAAATGAATGACTTTGGCAATGGTTACCCTGAACCAAAGGAATTTAGAGTACTCCCGCTGAACTCCATCATTCGGTTTGTGGAAATGCTGGAGAGCAGCTTGGAGTAGGCATAAAGGAGGGGGCAATTGCACAAAAGATCCCACTGGGTCGAAGTGCATCCGCTAGGGCCATCATCTAAATAAGATAAGATAAGATAAGAGTTGAAATCGTACATTTTAAAAAATTTCTTATGAAATAACTAGTTTTTCTTGCGCCTTTGTCCGGCGGAGCACATTACCACCTTAAAACAGTTGCTTTAGCCGCTGGCTATATATCGCTCTACCATACAAACTTCCATCCTCCGTTTTCACCGATTTGAGGAATAATTACCGTGCCACATATCATTCAAAATCGTTTATAGCCTGAAGCGGTAACACAGGCAGACAGAGTTACTTATTCATCTATGTATAGGTACACACTTTGTATCGAATTTCCGTACAAAGTGTACCCGTTTTATTTGCTCTTGAGTTCATTAGTATCGATGATGAACACGAGTACAAACAATACAATACAATACAAATACTCTTTATTGCACACCTCACATAATAAAATAGCACATAAAATACAAAAAACAAAGAAACAGGGAGACAAGAGGCAGAACAACAGGAAGTCTTATCGCTAAAAAGCGGTCTCTTCCAGACAACCTTTGGGTACCACTACCCAACTTTGGGTACTTCGTTTGTTTTCTCCACAGAAATGAAATATAAAGCTGAAAAGTAGGTGGTGCATAAACTATTACAATGAGAAAAAAAGATTCCAAAACAACTATTCAATATAAATACACATACTTAAATAATATATAAATATACATACATATATACATCCAGGAACTCATTTGGCGTCATGCACGTGGTGCATCATTACGACGTCCACCAGTTCTCCTTATATTTTTTATCATCTCTCGATGAATATTGTTTAATTTTTTGATTTCCAACTCCATAGGATACTTAATTTTCTTGTTCATTTATTTTCTGCGATATTCATTCTGCAGTTAGCCCCAAACATTTTTGGACCCCACACACTAGTGGAGCTTTATCGGCTTCCTACGTATATCAATATTATTTATCCATGCCGCGGATATTTTTACGTCCAAATCAGACGGTTGGGATTTGAAAGTGCGACGTTGCCAGCATTGCGATTCGTTTATATATACTTGTCTCTTTCTTTCACGGAGTCTCGCAAAAAGTATTGTCTATTGTACTTAAATAATTATTTTTTTATAGGGTGAACCTATGAGAGATGGGTAGACCGCCATTTTATTTGGTTATTCTCATTTTTGTATATATACAAGATGTTATTACAAGATTAATTTGACTAGATTTTTCTGATAGATTATTCTCAGCATGTAATCGCCAATTGCTGAGCGTATCTTCGAGTACCTACTTAAGGTACGCCACTAGCTAGCCTCATCCAGGAATGACCCGATCGATCTGTGATTGTCTTACCACAAAACTCTATTTAAATGGTACACCCAAGAAATCCAAATATCGGCATATTTGTTAATATTATCAGAACCTGAAAATTTTCTTCGCTATATCAAAAATTGCAATTTTTGCCCGTAAATACCTACATTTATTAACCGAGTGTTAACGAAGGTCTATGTTTTAAGATTGGACGAAAATTCTTTCGTATGTCCGGCTGGCCGCGATTTGTCCGTTTGTTCTCCTCTACAGGTCGCATTTCTCAACCGATTTTCGTAAAACTTTGTGAGCAGGTTCGATAATACGATAATTAATTTCTTTTCGAGACACTTCTTGGAAAATCCAAAAAAAAAATTTTTCGTTCAAGGCTCTCGAGGTCTACAGCTCACATAGCCACTAGTGTATGACCGAGTTTAACGAAGATTTATGTTTTAGATTAGACGAAAATGCTTTAGATTAGTATGTCCGGCTGTCCAGCTGTACGGCGGTTGTCCAGCTGTCCAGAGGCTGTCCGGTTGTTCTCCTCTACAAGTCCCATTTCTCAACCGGTTCTCGAGCAATTTTGTGAGCATCTTCGACAATTATATAGATTTTTTTGTGTCAAGTGTAAGATTTAATTAACTCAATAAAAAAAAAGTATTAGCCCGTATTAAATTTAATTGATTGAATTTATTTTAGTCACTAGTAGACAAGTTGATTGAGAAATAAAAGAGTAATGTGACTGATTTTTATAACGGTTAAAATGAGGGTATAAGAACACTGGCATGATGGATAACGGGACATTCGATTGGGAGCATTGGGGGTGATCACATGGCTGTAGTAGTGACGGAGATTATAAAGTGAATATACTGTTTGAAAGAAATAAAATATCATTATCACCTAAGAAGGAGTTTGATTACAGATCAGAAGTGGTAAGTACCTTCAAGTCTTTTTTTTAAAACACAAATAATTTCATTTCATATTCCCTAAACTTCCATATGCAAAGCATGTTACTGTTTTTACGTACCCTTAGGAAGCAGCGTCTAGTCCTGCATTGTTACTGGCTTTATAAGGGAAATTATTTTGACTAAGAATCAAACGCTTGTTCGTTTCTTTGGGTGATATAGAAATGTGGATTTGTATACATACACTTTGAAGAAAATATACGCATTATAGAAACCACACACACCGCCACAAGTTTCATATGTTTCAATAAATACTTACATTGTGTTTACTTGGCTATAACGACCTCATTTATCATCTAGCTTTATGTACCTTCAGTACTAACTTAAATTATGTCACAATGCATATTTGTATGTATACTATGAAGAAATTTTCACTTTGTTTACTTACACATATCGTTCATGCCTTGCCTACTAGTGTTGTTTATTTAAGGACTCGATATGTGTTAATACATTGGCCCAACGACAGCGATATAGGTATATGAAAAAAAGAAGGCCAGTTGTTTTCAGGAGTACACTGATTATAATATATATTTTAGACTACATTTCTATTAAATAAATGGTTACATATAGTTCAGTATTGTACAATGTTGCATGACTTACTCAAATCTAATCTTGACACAGTTCATAAATAAACAAACCAACCCCTTCTATTAACAGTGCTAATGTTAATTAGTTGAAAGAATGTTGCTTAATTAGTTAATGAATATTTATTTATTTAGCACATAACTAAAGTTAAATTACTTTCATATCAACAAAATTTTCCTAAATGCAGTTCTAAAATTAGAAACTAACATGAGCTACTTGTGAAACTACCCTCCAAAAAAAAAAAATTGAGCATTTCCATTCCGCTTGTTTATTTTCGAGTTTCAGGTAATGGAGCCTGATGGGAGGACATCCAGGCGGCGCCTAGAAACTCCTGAGCGCGACGACAGAGGCCGTCGAAGCCGAAGTTACAGCCGACGTCAATCATCAGCTCACAGCAGCCGTAGCGGTCGAAGCCGGAGCAGACGAAGCAGGGGCAGACGAAGTCGCAGCGGGCGGAGCTTCAGCCGACTGTGTGATCCTGTTACCATTCGGCAAGGGCGTCTGGACGAACGAGAGAGGGAACTGGAACGCGAGCGCCGGCGTCTCCGAGCTCTCGAACGACAGCTGGACGAAGAAAGTGTACGTTTAAGACGTACTACAAGTAAGCAACTTAATTATACACAATGTGTCGACCCACGGGGCCCATCCGGGGATGTTGTGTCGCGATGCTCACGACGTCGTGATCGCAGTCCAAGGGACGATGAAGCCCCTTTAAAGAAAAGACATCGTGAGCAATCGCCGGAACTTTCCCGAAAGCCATCTAATAAACCCAATGATACTGTTTTTACTGCGGATGAAGTAGCGGATTTACTTAACTCTCTTAAAAATAATCGATCACAGCCATCAACGTCAACCGCACCCATTCATACTACTGGTAACCACAAAAACATTTTACCTGAATTTGATCCGTCTTCCAAGAACCACCGTATAGATACATGGATAAAGAAAGTGAATGAATGCGCCACCGTTTATGGCTGGGATGATAGAACCGTGATTCATTTTGCGATGCAGAAACTCCAGGGTTTGGCGACAACCTGGTACGAAAGTTTGCCGAGTATACTTTATAGTTGGACTGAGTGGCAAGAAAAATTAACGAATGCATTCCCTTATGAACAATGTTACGGCCAAACTCTGGAGGATATGCTGAAGCGTAAGAGTAGGTACAACGAGCCCATAGAAATATATTATTACGAAAAATTGGCTCTATTAAATCAATGTGACATATACGGGAAGCGTGCTGCTGAGTGTATTATACATGGATTAAGTGACAAAACTACCCGATCTAGCGCTAGAGCGTTGCGTTGTTCAAACCCCGACCAACTTTTGCAGTTCCTCTTAAGTAACAAAGATAATAATACCCAGCCGCAGAGTTTCGACAGGCAGGGCTATAGGAATAAGCTAGGCCCGGATCTTGGTCAACGTAACTTTGTCAATAAGGGGTTAGGTAACACCAATACAAATAATCAAGGTAGTCCTATATTTTGCTTCAATTGTAAGGAGAAAGGCCACCCTTACACAAAATGCCCGAAACCTCTTCTTAAGTGCACGCGCTGCCAAAGAATAGGTCATATGGTAGACAATTGTACGTTTAAATGGGATATCAAAAATAACAAGGCGGACACTGTGAAAAATACCATGTGCATAACAAATTCGAAACCAAGTTCGAAATTTTTTAAAGAAGCTAAAGTTAATGGTAACACAGTGAAAGCTTTTGTTGACTTTGGAAGCGAAGTAACCTTGATAAGGCAATCTGATGCCACGAAACTGAACCTGAATATGGAGGCGTTTTCAACAACTCTTAAAGGCTTTGGCAATAAAATGATTCAAACTTTAGGAAGCGTTCATATGAACCTAGTACTTGACGATGTGGCTTCCAGCGTTTTGTGTCACATAGTTGAAGACAAATATTTAGAAGTACCGCTCCTTGTAGGTCAGTCTTTTACCGAACTACCACACGTGATTGTAATTAAAAGCGCGGGTAACCTAAGTTTTCTGAACATCAATGGGGAAATGCCGTTCTCTGAAGCTTCGACGCAAAGCGATGAAATAGTTAAGCTAATTACTACTGCTGATATTAAAGCTTTTGGACCAATTTCTTTTCGAGCCAGTGTAGAGTCATGTGACGAAGGCCACGTGCTTTTAAATGATAAAATTGTTGGAAAACCAAAACAACAGTTTACTGTTGTTGGTGGTGTTTGTGAAGTTAAAAAGGGGGTCAGCCACGTAACAATTATCCCAGAGTCAGGTTTCTGTTATTTGAGAGAAGGGATTATTATTAGTCGGGGAGTAAAAATTCAAGTAGTGAACCGAATTTCATCAGAACATATTCCAGTAAGTTCTAACAAAATAGATGAAAACAAAGTGCAGGTAGGTGATACAATAGACGACAAACATAGACTTCAGTTACTAGAATTGCTTAATAGATATTCACATTGTTTTGCGTCGACGTTACAAGAGTTGGGTTGTACAGACAAAGCCGAAATGACAATTGAAGTGAATACTAGTCGTCCTATAGTATATCGGCCTTACCGCTTATCACACAAGGAGCGAGAGAATGTTCGTGAGATGATTGGGGAGATGTTAGAGGCTGGGGTCATACGTGAGTCAGTGTCAGAGTATGCTAGCCCGATAATTCTGGTCCGCAAAAGTGATGGAAAATTTAGAATGTGCGTGGATTACAGAATGTTAAATTCTATAACGGTGAAAGAGAGATATCCAATGCCAAACATCGAAGACGAGATAGCACGTTTATCAGGGCAGGCATACTTTGTCACGCTCGACTTGGCCTCAGGATATTATCAGGTCCCTATTTCGGATAAGTCTAGACCGCTTACGTCGTTCGTCACGCCGGACGGACAGTACGAATTTAATCGTATGCCGTTCGGCCTGGCGAATGCCCCCGCCATTTTTCAGCGGATGATGAATAAGGTTTTAGGGTCGGCTCGGTTCACGGATGCTACGGCATACATTGATGATGTGCTAATTTACGGGAAGGACATTGAGCAATGCTTGAATAGGTTAGAGAAAATTTTGAGTTTATTGGAAGACGCTAAATTGACTTTGAACTTGGCCAAATGTAAATTTCTTTGCAACCGAATCGATTACCTAGGATATGAAATCAGTGCTCAGGGTGTGCGGCCTGGCCCGAAGAAAATCCAATGCGTTTTGGACTTTCCCCGACCTACAGATCAACATTCTGTACGTCAATTTCTTGGACTAGTAGGGTATTTCCGAAAGTTTGTCAGGAATTTTGCATCATTAGCCCACCCTCTAACAAAATTACTTAAAAAAGATGTCTCGTGGGAATGGACCAGTGACCAGGAGGAGTCTTTTATGGTTCTAAAAAGGAAGTTGGTGGACAGACCTGTTCTTGCAATTTATGACCCAACATCTGAGACGGAGCTCCATACCGACGCCAGCAAGTATGGCGTAGGCGGAGTGCTCTTGCAGAGGTCCTTACATAATAACGTGTTTCGACCCATCGCGTTCTATAGCAGAAAAACTTCTCCCGAAGAGAAACAGTTTCACGCGTATGAACTCGAAACTTTGGCAGTAGTTTGCTCTTTAAAGAAATTCAGAGTATATTTGCTTGGTCAGTCTTTTAAAGTTGTGACGGACTGCAGTGCCCTCCGCTCTACCTTCTCCAAACGTGACATTATTCCACGAGTGGCACGTTGGTGGCTCCTTTTGCAGGAATTCCAATGTAATGTTGAATATCGATCAGGCGCAAGAATGGCTCACGTAGACGCGCTGTCTCGTAATGCTATTGAGGATCCAGAGACTTCAAATATGTTAGATCACTATCCATCTGTCATGTCAATAAGTAGCGAAGACTGGCTGCAAACTCTTCAGCTTGGCGATTCGGAACTGAACAGAACTAGAGCCATTCTTACTTCTGATCTCGATGGTGATAAACTTAAATATATAAAAGACAACTTTTTGATAAAAGATAACCAACTATATAGGTATCTAGATAATGATAGGACAAACATTAGATGGGTCGTACCAAGGGGAGCAAGGTGGCAACTTTGTAAAATGAACCATGACGAGATTGGCCACTTTGGATATGATAAGACTCTGGAACGCATTAAGAAGTCTTATTGGTTTCCAAAAATGACAAGGTTTATAAAAAAATATGTTAGTGCATGCATTGAATGCGCTTATTCTAAGAAATCTAATCATACTAACGAAGGTCTCTTACATATGATCGAAAAGAAACCAATCCCATTCCACACTTTACATATAGACCACCTTGGGCCCTTTGTACGATCGAAACGTGGAAATACTTACCTGCTAGTTATTGTAGACGGTTTCACGAAATTTGTTTTTGCCAAACCAGTCCGTAATACTAAAACGATTAGTGCTATTAGGGTACTAGAAGATATCTTTAATATATTCAGAAATCCTGATCGAATTATTAGCGATAGAGGTTCATGCTTCACTTCACACGAATTCAAACGATTCTGCGAAAATAAGGGGATAAAGCACGTGTTGAATTCGGTAGCTAGTCCACGTTCAAACGGACAAGTCGAACGATACAATCGCACCATCCTCGATTCTCTAACAGCACAAAACCTTAACAATGATGAAAGGGATTGGGATGATGCGGTTGGAAAGGTTCAATGGGGTCTGAATAATACTTGTCAAAAGACAACGGGACGGACGCCTGCTGAAGTCATGTTCGGTACCACCATGAATTCAGAAATAAACCCGAATCTTAATGTAGTACGCCAGGAAACTCGCGAAACAATTGATTTAACAGATATACGGGAACAAGTAAAAGACAAAATCTTGTCAATCGACGAAGAGCAAGAAAGACAGAAACAGAGGCATGACATTGGCAAGCGTCCAGCTCGTCTTTATGTAGAGGGCGACTTAGTTAAAATTACAAAAACTAGTTTTAAAAATGATGGCAAAAGTAAGAAATTACTTCCATCATACATAGGACCCTACAAAATCGTGGGCGTATTGGGAAATGATCGTTACCAAGTTGCAAGCATACCGGGTCTGACAGGTTCAAAGTCTAAACGACATACCACAGTAGCCGCTGACCGTATGTCACCTTGGGTACATGTAGCTGCGCTAGAAGCAAATGAATCAGAGTCAACAGAGTCGGACCCCGATTCAATAAATAGTGAGCACAATGATTAGTGTGTCAGAAATATGTATAATGCTCATAATATATTATTATTATACATCGTACATTTAGGAATTTATTTTAGGGGAATGATTGTTTACTGTGTCTGTAAATAAGCTTATTATATTGAAATGATAATGATAATAATGTACCTATATTCGACGAATATTATTCGTATTATTCTTTAAAATCGAGATAAATAAAGAATAATAATGATAATGATACTTGGTTGAGTAAGAATGCATACCATGAATATTAGCGGTTGTATAAGAATGTAATAATAGCTTTGACTAGAAATAATATATATGTATAATTGATGACATTAGGTGTGTAGCACATAATGGAAACAAAAAAAAAAACAAATTGAGTCAAAAGATTGATATACATGTGCTATAGGAATAAAAAAAAAAAAAAAAAACAGTAATAATAAAATGGATGTTGTATATGAATAAAAAGAGATTTTAAAGATGAACATATTTATGGAATGTATTAAAAAAAAAAAGAAGGAATACAAAAAAAAAACTGATTATAATTAAATAAATAACATTGTGTGATATACTTATATTTAATGATCACCCTGTTATCTATCATGCCGAGTGTAAGATTTAATGTGCATGAGGGCATGCACAATGTCAGGATGGACGTGTGTAAGATTTAATTAACTCAATAAAAAAAAGTATTAGCCCGTATTAAATTTAATTGATTGAATTTATTTTAGTCACTAGTAGACAAGTTGATTGAGAAATAAAAGAGTAATGTGACTGATTTTTATAACGGTTAAAATGAGGGTATAAGAACACTGGCATGATGGATAACGGGACATTCGATTGGGAGCATTGGGGGTGATCACATGGCTGTAGTAGTGACGGAGATTATAAAGTGAATATACTGTTTGAAAGAAATAAAATATCATTATCACCTAAGAAGGAGTTTGATTACACAAGAGTTTTTGAAAATTTTTCAAAATGGCGGAGTTATGCAAAAAAGACAGACTCGCGAGGTCTACAGCTCACAGTTCCACTAGTGTACCTAGTTAAAAGTTTAGTTATCTGATTGTTGCGAAACCCTTCCAGGAGAGTTTATGCATTTATAGGAGAAGGAATGAGTAGAGCTATTAGATTAATGTATACGGACATCAGATATCGTACAGTATGAAAAGTATGGGTCAAACCGACATCCGTATATGTTTCGTGCAGCTTTGAAGCTATATACGGACGTCAGTTGACGATATATGCTATTCATGCCGTATCATATTCGACGTCTCATTATTTTTCCAGTGTTTTTTTAAATACTACGACGGTGGCAAACAAGCATACCTTCTGCCTGATGGTAAGCAGAAACCGTAGCCTATGGACACCTGTGATTCCAGAAGAACAAGCGCGTTGCCGACCCTTTATTAATTTGAGTACTCGTTGTGTTGACAGCTAAAGACTAATGCCGGTCCCTTACTCTCAACACAACGCATGCTCTGGATATCTGGTCACCTTACTCACCACCAGGGACACAACACCACATACCTACAAAGCAAGTAGTGGTGTTATTATGGCTGTGGTCTTTTGTAAGGATTGTGAGGTGAAACTACTTCCCCAGTTGGGCTACTCAAAATACGAGCGAGATGACTTTCCGATGTGCCCTACTTCTCGAAAAGTAGTGCTATACATTCTCATATACGGATGTCAAATATCGTACAGTATGAAAAGTATGGGTCAAATCGACATCCGTATATGTTTCGTGCAGCTTTGAAGCTATATACGGACGTCAGTTGATATATACTATTCATGCCGTATCATATTCGACGTCCCATTATTTTTCCAGTGTTTTTTTTAAATACTACGACGGTGGCAAACAAGCATACCGTCTGCCTGATGGTAAGCAGACACCGTAGCCTATGGACACCTGTGATTCCAGAAGAACAAGCGCGTTGCCGACCCTTTATTAATTTGAGTACTCGTTGTGTTAACAGCTAAAGACTAATGCCGGTTCCTTACTCTCAACACAACGCATCCTCTGGTGATCTGGTCACCTTACTCACCACCAGGGACACAACACCACATACCTACAAAGCAAGTAGTGGTGTTATTATAGTTGTAGTCTTTTATAAGGACTGTGAGATGAAAGTACTTCCCCAGTGGGGCGGGACGTGACTTTCCGATGTGCCCTACTTCTCGAAAAGTAGTACATTCTCGTATACGGACGCCAAATATCGTACAGTATGAAAAGTATGAGTCTAACCGACATCCGTATATGTTTCGCGCAGCTTTGAAACTATATACGGACGTCAGTTGACGGTATATATTATTCATGCCGACCCATTTTCGACGTCCGAGTATTTTTCTAAAGTAATGCCATAGATTCATGTATACGGACGTCAAATATCTTACAGTATGAAAAGTATGCGTCAAACCGACATCCGTATATGTGTCGCCTACCTTCGAAGCTATATACGGACGTCAGTTGACAGTATATACTATTCATGCCGCCCCATATTAGACTTCCGAGTATTTTTCTAAAGCAGTGCTATACATTCATCGACCGAGTGTAACGTTCGGTATATGTTTTAGATTGGACGAAAATGCTTTCGTATGTCCGCTTGTGTGTCCGCTTGCTCTCCTGTACAGGTCGCATTTCTCAACCGATTTACGTGAAATTTTGGAGGAGTTTCGATTATTACATAGAATTTTTTCTTCGTGCCACTTTTTAGAAAATCCAAATATATATATATTATTTTGCCTTGCAAGGCTCACGAGGTCTACAGCCTACAGCTAACAGAGCCACTAGTGTATACGGTCGTCAAATATCGCTCATTATGAAAAGTATAAGTCAAACCGACATCCGTATTTGTATCGCGCGGCATTGAAACTACATAGGGACATCAGTTCTATAGACGAAGTCCGTGTATTTTTCTAAAGATGTGAAATGTACGGGTTGAATTTATTCACATTCTACAGGTAATACCTAAGCAATGAATTTTCAGACCGACTTATTGCAGTTCGATAGGTCTCTTGGAAAAAGTCCGCGCTAGCTCGAGGTCATTTGTAGGGTTACGTACCTAAAAGGTAATTAAATAATATTTAAAACAATACATTTAAAAAGTTTTATTTAAAAGAAAAAATAACTAAAAAGTAAAAACAATAAAAGAGCTGGCAGCTACCTCGCACAAAAAATTTGGCTTACTAGTCAGCGAGGAAATGCTGCCAGCGTCTTCGGCACAATGCCGGATGGGCCATTTTTAAATTTAGTTTAGTTTTTAATTATGTTTTTATTTTGTAGCCTTATAAAAATATGTACTTGTACAGTATTTTATTTTCATGTATTTGATTAAATAAATATTGAAGAAAATATTTAAGCCTGTAATCATTTATAGGCTGTTAGTAGAAAGATCCGTCCTATTAACGTGGGTATTTTATTCGGAGTGTATGGCAGATCGTCTGCTAAAAGACTAAGGTGGGTAGGTAGGATCACTTGCAACACATTTTGGGCCAATTAACACTGTTCCTGCTCACGGTATTTTCTTTTATTTTCTTTTTTAAATTTATCTCAGTATTTTTCTCTTTTATTTAAATGTGTGTTGCTACTGACCCTACAAACCCACCCTAGTCATTTGGCAGACGATCTGCCAAACAGCTTGTATATCATTTCAAATTGTAATATTATCTTATAACAGCTGATGTAAAGTAACATATATATTAGATAGTGCCTAAGCTTTTATAATATTTATATGACAAATTGAAATGATACATAGCATACCCCCGTTACTAGAAAGCATATTTCTACTAACAGCTTATAAATATTTTTTTGTAATATTTAGTTTTTTTTTAAATAGAAGTTTTTGTAAAAATCTTTTGTTATATACTATTTTATTTTATACTTTTTACTCTTGATCCTTGGGACTTTATAAGGTAATTTATTTGTCAAGGCACTTCGGATATCAGTAAGTAGAAGACGTCAATTAGCTATATATGTCATTCACTACGCACCATTTTTGACGTTCATGTTTTATTCTACAGTAGTGCCATAGATTCATGTATACGGACGTCAAATATCGTGCAGTATGAAATGTCTGCTTCAATCCGACATCCGTATAATATGTATCGCGCAGCATTGGAAATGTATACGGACGTCAGTTGACGGTATATACTATTCATGCTGCACCATATTCGACGTACAATTAATTTTCTAAAGTACCCATAGCTTTGGAAATGTATATGGATGTCAGGTAGCTGTGTATATTATTCATTACGCCCCATATTTAACGTCCATGTTTTATTTTACGGTAGTGCCATAGATTCATATATACGGACGGCAAATATCGTGCAGTATGAAAAGTATGTGTCAAACCGACATCCGTATTTGTATCACGCAGCTTTGAAGCTATATACGGACGTCAATTGACAGTATATATTATTCATGCCGCACCATATTCGACGTCCGATTATTTTTACAGCGTAAAAGTTTACTTGAACTACACTTACAACGGATGTTGACACCAAACAAGAAAATCAATAAGTTAGAATTTTCTCGAAAAATGATCAAATTCTTAATCAAATAGCGTAAAAAGTAATTCAAAAGTACAAATAATTACATAATTATGTCTTCAAACTTTTAAGAGGGGGCATAGTCTGTCCCGTTTCCGAAAAACGCACCTTTGTATTGGAACGATCGTCATTTCCTATATCGCTCGTGGTCAATGACGTCATTAATCTGATGCGCTTTCTCTCTATAATCAACGACATTAAAACGGTTGTTACTTCGTTATTTTTTGAGATATTTGAATAGGAATTTCACCATTTGGGATATTTTTTTGCCTTATCTTTTGGAATAGTCTTATGGAGTAGTAAAAATTTGAGTCAATATCAATATTAGTCATGAAATTATCGATGTTTCGTCCCTAAAATTTAAAATTTGTTAATTAATCTGTTGCTGAATTTATTGTATTATTTCAAATTATTCATGATTTACATTTTCACTTTTTTTTACTCTCGGACGCTCGAATATCGATTTTAAACGTAATCGGACTTTAAATGAACAAGATCAATATGGCCGTCACTTTTTGTAAATCTGATGTCAGATTCATTCTAACTGGCTTCTCGGATGCTCAGATATCGATTTTGAATGTAATCGTATCTTAAACTGAATGTAAGACTATAAATGTGTTTAAGCGTAAAGTAAAGGAGTATTTATTAAACAGCTTCCTAGGAAAAACATAGATCAAAGTAGTATAAGAATAATACCTAATAAAAGTAGATAGTTAATATCATCCTACGAAGGACATGTTTGAAATGGTCATTAGTTACATAATAATAAGAGCCATATTTGTCGCCTTCGTCAGACGAACTAATTACTAACTTAACTTTAGGTTAGTTTGTAGGTATTGTAACGTATTAATCCCTTTTTCTACACAAGTAAAAAATTTAGGCATTTTTATGGATAGGACTTTATCTTGGGCACCCCAAGTGAACGAGGTCAGCAGGAAGATGTTTTCGGCAGTAGCTTCCCTGAGAAGGCTACGTAATTTCCTGCCCATTGCCACTAAAATTGCGCTTACTCAAACACTACTCCTCCCCATCTTGGATTATGCTGATGTTTCCTATATTGACCTCAATGAGGAGCAACTTAATAAGCTTGAGCGCCTTCAAAATGTCTGTATTCGGTTCATATTTGGTTTACGCAAATATGACCATGTATCCTTCTTCCGCTCCCAGCTCAAGTGGCTCCCTATCCGTCTTCGCCGAGATTCTCATACCCTATCTCTTTTGTATTGTACTCTCTTCAACCCTGCAACTCCACGCTATCTCAAAGAGCGTTTTACTTATCTTCGTTCCGTTAGGTCCTCCCGAAACTTGCTTCTCACTGTTCCATCTTCCTCATCAAAATTTTATAATTCTTCTTTCACTTTTCGAGCTATTCGGCTTTGGAATTCTTTATCTCCTGATTTGAGGCGTGCTGAATCTCTTGCTGTCTTCAAAAAACAGCTTAAAGATCACTATTTGTCTCTCTCATGACACACTTAAGGACTTAACTCCTTTAGACTATGTGGCTGACTATATATTTGTATAAATGTTTATGTACGTATATTTTTATACTATATTTATGTATGTTTATTTATCCTTAATTAAATGTTATTGTTGTAATTATTAGTAGGCTTCATATGTATTAACTCTGCACCACCTGCTATGAATCGTTCTGTTTAGATTTCCGCTACCCTAAGGTTGTCTGGAAGAAATCGCTCTTTAGCGATAAGACCGCCTGTTGTTTGCCTCTTCTCATTGTGTTTTTGTACTGTACTGTATCCTTTGATTGAGGTGTGCAATAAAGAGTATTTGTATTGTATTGTATTGTAGCTATATGTATCTTTCATGTTTATGTGTCAGCGCTCGCGCAGGCCGAGATTATTAATTAGCGTAGATCAACCCTCAACTGTTATGTTGTGATTCATTCATTACTAAGAATACCCGCATGATAAAAAAATAAAAAAAATATGTATGTATTCATAATTAAGGTGAAATAAGTAGGTAAAATAATGTTACTAACATATTTAGATGGCTGAGTAAAAAATAAAGAGTGTTTCTTTCGCCAACAAACTGTGATGCAGTTTGGCGAAGTTATAGTGTAAACAAATGTAAACTTTTTTTGGAAGAAATAAATTAAAAAAAAAAAAAAAATAAACAATCAATATGACCGCTACTTTTAGAAAATCTGACATCAGATTCATTCTAGTTAGACCAGTTGGCCTCTCTGATGCTCAGATATCGATTTTGAACGTGATCGTATCTTAAATAAACAAAATCAAGATGGCCGCCACGTTTTAAAAATCTGATGTCAGATTCGTTCTAAGTGGTCTCTCTGACGCTCAGGTATCGATTTTAAACGTAATCGGATTGTAAGTTAACAAAATGAGATGGTCGCCTCTTTTTAAAAATCCTACGTCAGATTCTTTCCAAGTAACCTCTCGAACGGTCAAATATCGATTTTGAATATAATAGCACCTTAAATAAACAATATTAATATGGCCGCCACTTTCCAAAAATATGACGTCAGTTTCGTTGTAACGGGCCTCGCGGAAGCTCAGATATCGATTTTGAACGTAATCGGATTGTAAATACAGAAAATCAGATAGTCGTCTCTTTTTAAAAATCTGACGTCAGATTCTTTCTCAGTGACCTCTCGGATCGGTTTTGAAAGTAATCGGACCTTAAATAAATAATATCATGATGGCCGCTACTTTTAAAAAATCTGACATCAGATTCGTTCTAACTGGCCTCTCGGACGCTCAGATATCGATTTTGAACGTGATACGACCTTAAATAAACAAAATCAAGATGGCCTTTAGAAATCTGACGTAAAATTCTTTCAAACTGGCCTCTCGGACGCTCAGATATCAATTTTGAAAGTAATCGGAATCGGATAAGGTCGGTGCCGTCTTTTGTTTTCGGGGCGCGCTAGTGGCGGACGAGCGCCCCGGACCACGTCGCCGTGCGGAATTCACGAAATTAGACTTTAAGGATATAACAATAAAACCCAGAAGATATACACTTTGGCATTGTCGAGCAGGTGGTATGATAACCTACTTATCACCGGGACTAAGGAAAGGGTTTCTAACACCATTTTTATACGGACGTCAGTTGACAGTATGTACTATTCATACCGCACCATATTCGACGTCCCAATATTTTTCTAAACTAGGTCTAATAAGTTCATGTATACAGACGTCAAATATCGTGCAGTATGAAAAGTATGCGTCAATCCGACATCCGTATATGTATCGCGCAGCTTTGAAAATGTATACGGACGTCAGTTGACAGTATATAATATTCATGCCGCACCATATTCGACGTCCGATTATTATTCTAAAGTAGTGCCATAGATTCATGTATACGGACGTCAAATATCGTGCAGTATGAAATGTCTGCTTCAATCCGACATCCGTATAATATGTATCGCGCAGCATTGGAAATGTATACGGACGTCAGTTGACGGTATATACTATTCATGCTGCACCATATTCGACGTACGATTAATTTTCTAAAGTACGCACGGCATTGGAAATGTATATGGACGTCAGATAGCGGTGTATATTATTCATTACGTCCCATATTTGACGTCCATGTTTTATTTTACGGTAGTGCCATAGATTCATATATACGGACGGCAAATATCGTGCAGTATGAAAAGTGTGTCAAACCGACATCCGTATTTGTATCGCGCAGCTTTGAAGCTATATACGGAGGTCAGTTGACGGTATATATTATTCATGCCGCACAATATTCGACGTCCGATTATTTTAATTGCGTAAAAGTTTACTTGGACTACACTTTATACGGATGTTGATACCAAACAAGAAAATCAATTAGTTGGAATTTTCTCGAAAAAGGATCCAATTCTTAATCAAATAGCGAAAAAAGTAATTCAAAAGAACAAATAATTACATAATTATGTCTTCAAACTTTTAAGAGGGGGCATAGTCTGTCCCTTTTCCGAAAAACGCACCTTTGTATTGGAACGATCATCATTTCCTGTATCGCTCGTGGTCAATGACGTCATTAATCTGATGCGCTTTCCCTCTTTAATCAGCGACATTAAAACGGTTGTAGCTTTGTTATTTTTTGAGATATGTAAATGGGAATTTCAACATTCGGCATATTTTTTTGCCTTATCTTTTGGAATAGTCTTATGGAGTAGTAAAATTTTGAGTCAATATCAATATTAGTCATGTAATTACCGCTGTTTCGTCCCTAAAATTTAAAATTTGTTAATTTACTTGTTGCTGAATTTATTGTATTATTTCAAATTATTAATGATTTACATTTTCACTTTTTTTGCTCTCGGACGCTTGGATATCGATTTTAAACGTGATCGGACTTTAAATGAACAAAATCAAGATGGCCGCCACTTTTAGAAAATCTGACATCAGATTCATTCTAACTGGCCTCTCTGACGCTCAGAAATCGATTTTGAACGTAATCGGGCTATAAGTTAACTCTTTTTAAAAATCCTACGTCAGTTTCTTTCCAAGTAACCTCTCGGACGGTCAAATATCGATTTTAAATAAACAATATTAAGATGGCCGCCACTTTTCAAAGGTATGACGTCAGTTTCGTTCTAACGGGCCTCTCGGAAGCTCAGGTATCGATTTTGAACGTAATCGGACTGTAAATAAAGAAAATCAGTCGTCTCTTTTTAAAAATCTGACGTCAGATTCTTTCCAAGTGACCTCTCGGATCGGTTTTGAAAGCAATTGGACCTTAAATACAAAATATCATGATGGCCGCCACTTTTAAAAAATCTGAGGTCAGATTCGTTCTAACTGGCCTCTCGGATGCTCAGATATCGATTTTGAACGTGATAGGACCTTAAATAAACAAAATCAAGATGGTCGTAACTTTTTAGAAATCTGACGTGAAATTCTTTTTAACTGGCCTCTCGGACGCTCAGATATCAATTTTGAAAGTAATCGGAATCGGATAAGGTCGGTGCCGTCTCTTGTTTTCGGGGCGCGCTGGTGGCGGGCGAGCGCCCCGGACCGCGTCGCCGTGCGGACTTCACGAAATTAGACTTTAAGGATATACCAATAAGACCCATTAGATATACACTTTGGCATTGTCGAGCAGGTGGTATGATAACCTACTTATCACCGAGACTAAGGAAAGGGTTTCTAACACCATTTTTATACGGACGTCAGGTCACAGTATATACTATTCATAACGCACCATATTCGACGTCCCATTATTTTTCTAAAGTAGTGCTATAGGTTCATGTATACAGACGTCAAATATCGTGGAGTATGAAAAGTATGCGTCAATCCGACATCCATATATGTATCGTGCAGCTTTGGAAATGTATACGGACGTCAGTTGACAGTATATACTATTCATGCCGCACCATATTCGGGGTCCGATTATTATTCTAAAGCAGTGCCATAGATTCATGTATACGGACGTCAAATTTAGTGGCAGTATGAAAAGCATGCATCAAACCGACATCTGTATATGCATAAAGTAATAAATAACCCTAAAGTTAGTAATTAATTTATTTTTCTAATTCCTTATCCATATCCAATAAGAAAGCTACGACCAAAAATATCCTAATTTATTTTTTCCAGGCAATTTTGCATGGTAAATTACCCAATTTAAACAGGTACTAAAATAAAAAGAAAACAAGTTAATAAAGTTCGTCTTATTTTTAAGTAGTTTCAAAGAAGTACTAGGTGATTTAACTCACCATTTTACTCACAAACCATTTTTTTAACTGATTTTAGACATGTGGTATACCGTTAGAATAGCCATGAAATGGAGAAGTTTTTATGATATTGGAAGATCTGAGGAGTTCCAGCTTTTTTTTGTGCCATGTAGTTGAGCTTGAAAATTTTTATTTTCTGTCCTTTACACTATGTCGGCTCATAACTTTTTTAAATAAAAAAAATAATAAGTTTTCTGTAGGATACTCATAAATTAGAGATTAAAAACATACAGAAGTTTTTGGGCTATCAGCTTAAAAAAAAAACAAAAAACCTGATTGGTAAATTTTTGTTAAACGCCGAGACATAATTTAAAAAAATCATAAACAAAATACCGTGGGTAGAACGAGTGTAAATTGGCACTAAATGTGTTGCTACTGACCCTACCAACCCAACCTAGGCTTTTGGCAGACGATTTGCCAAACAGCTTGTATATCATTTCAAATTGTAATATTATCTTATAAAAGCTGATGTAAAGTAACATATATATTAGATAGTGCCTACGCTTTTATAATATTTATATGATAAATTGAAATGATATATAGCATAGCAGACCCACGTTACTAGAATGCATATTTCTACTAACAGCTTATAAATATTTTTTTGTAATAATTAGTTTCTTTTTTAAATAGAAGCTTTTGTAAACATATTTTACGACTACATAAGGTAATTTGTTTGTCAAGGCACTTCGGATACCAGTAAGTAGAAGAATAGACGTCAATTAGCCATATATGTCATTCACTACGCACCATTTTTGACGTTCATGTTTTATTTTACAGTAGTGCCATAGATTCATGTATACGGACGTTAAATATCGTGCAGTATGAAAAGTCTGCTTCAATCCGACATCCGTATAATACATATGTATCGCGCAGCATTGGAAATGTATACGGACGTCAATTGACGATATATACTATTCATGCCGCACCATATTCGACGTCCGATTAATTTTCTAAAGTAGTGCTATAGGTTCATGTATACAGACGTCAAATATCGTGCAGTATGAAAAGTATTCGTCAATCCGACATCCGTATATGTATCGTGCAGCTTTCGAAATGCATACGGACGTCAGTTAGCTGTATATATTATTGATTCCGTTTCATGTTTTCCATGTGTTGTTGTTTACCTCCATATTTTATTCTACAGCATGGCATGAGCCATTTTCTATAAACGTAACTTACATTGCATAAGTCTCACTAGGGAATTGAGAAAGTTAGTGACTAGGAAAAATCGTGAAATCAGGACTTACTCCTGTAGCCTTATCCTTAGTGACGAGTCCAAACAGAGAATTGCCGAATTTCGGGAGATCTCGTTCAGGAATCTGATGGATAAGATCAGATCCCCGTTGGACCATACCCCCCTTGGATCGGCCGGAACACCCTACCCCTACTTTCGAGGATAGTGAGTAAGCCGAATGCCTGGCGAGTAGCTTAGAGTCCCAATGTTCGCCTAGTCTCCTGCACACCGACGAAGCCCATATTAGATGGGTCGATTCCAAAGTGAACAGGAGATCGCGTCTCCCCGTAACTTAACCCATTTTACTGGTGTCGGTTAAGGAAGTCAGTGATCTTGTCAGGCGTCTTCGTGTTAGGAAGGCTCCGGGTGCGGATGGTGTATCCAATCGTATCCTGAGACTTCTCCCTGAAACCCTCATTTTGGTAGGTATCTTCAATGCCACGTTAACCAATGCTCATTTTCCAGCCGCGTAGAAAGGTGCAACAGTAATAGGGATTGCGAAGCCCGGAAAGCCCCAGACCTCGCCTGTCTCTTATAGGCCGATCAGCTTACTTAGCTCTCTAGGAAAGCTATATAAGCGGATCTTTCTCACTAGGATTCTACTCTAATCTTTCTCACTAGATTTACAGCTGAGAATAACGGCATCATCGACGAGCACTTCGGCTTTAGATCCGCACACTCGTGCATCCAACAGGTGCACTGTGTCACGGAGCACGTGCTGTACGCTTTCAGGCGATTCCAGGGGCTCAGGACCGGTTCGATCTTTCTCGACGTATCAAAGGCTTCGACAAGGTCTGGCATTACGTGATGATATACAAGTTATATTAGCTCGGTATGCCTGACAGACTCGTACTCAACCTACGATATTTTCTCAGGAATCGAAGCTTTTGATACAGACTATAGGGAACGTACTAGGACCCACACCCCACCCGGGCCGCTTCAGGTCATTCAGAATCGTTTTCTCCGTAGGGTGACTGGTGCCCCGTGGTGCCAGTCGAACCACAGTCTGCACCACGACATGGGTATTAGCACTATGTATGGTTTCTTTAAGCAGACTGCCAGACGTTATTTTGACAACGCTCCCCATCATAGAAATCCTTTATTGAGGAAGGCTGTCGACTATGTTCCCATCTCTCCTCCCTTCTGTCGTAACTCGACGATCACTGATTAGGAGCCGCACGGTCCGGCATCCTAGGCACATACTCACGGGCCCGGACGACGTAATCGCAGCATCCATCGAAAGATGGAACGCTCCGCTTACGGCGTCCAACTTAGACACGACGCGTACACTCAGGCATTCCCGCCGGCGGGGACGTCCACCGCGCGATCGCGAAAACACAGACACATACAGTCCCTATTCGTCCCGGCACTACCGCATATTCCATATATACGGACGTCAAATATAGTGCAGTTTGAAAAGTATGCGTCAAACCGACGTCCGTATATGTATCGCTCAGCTTTGAAAATGTATACGGTCGTCAGTTAGCTTTCTCTATTACTAGCGACGCGGCCCGGCTTCGCATCGGGGATCCAGTTTTTTAATGTTGGAATGTATGTCATTTTCATAATCGGCACCCCGAGGAATCACAAAGATATCAGCCATATTGATTTTTAAGTATTCATATGGATTTTTAAGAAAAATAATTGTTCGCCATCTTGGATTTGCAAATGCATGTCATTTTCGTTATCGGCACCGCGAGGAACCTCGAAGATGACACCAATACCGATTTTTAAGTAAGACAAATGTCCGACACCTTGGATTTGAAAATGGATGTCATTCCTCTAATCGAAACTCCGAGGAACCTCGAAGATGACACCCATATCGATTTTTTAAGAAAAATGAATGTTCGCCATCTTTGATTTGAAAATGCTTGTCATTTTCGTAATCGGCATCCCGAGAAACCTCGAAAATAACACCCGTATTGATTTTTCCACACAAATTTTGGAACCCTCTTTTCACCCCTTAAGGGGAGCAATTTCGAAAAACGCTTAAATGTTTTGTTGTATTTTAACAGAATCTATATACGAAGTTTTAAATCTCTCACTTCAGAAAAGATTTGCTCCCCGTACAAACTTGGAACCCCCTTTTCATCCCTTTAGGGGACCAATTTCGAAAAACGCTGAAAGACTTTGTTTTCTTTAAACAGAGTCTATTCACGAAGTTTTTAATATCGCACTTAAAAAAAGATTTGCTCCCCGTACAAACTTTGAAATCCCTTTTCACCCCTTTAGTGGATCAATTTAGAAAAACGCTGAAATACTTCATTAATATATTTAAACAAAGTCTATATACAAAGTTTCATATCTCTCACTTCAATAAGTATGTGTTTTCATACAAATTTTGGTCCCCCGTTTCGCGCCTTTAGAGGGTGAATTTTGAAAAATCCTTTCTTATTGCACCTCTAGACCTTATAGGGAACCTACGTGCCAAATTTGGGATCTCTATAGCCAGGGGTTTGGGCTGTGCGTTGATATATCAGTCAGTTAGTCAGTTTCTTCTTTTATATATTTAGATTTATTACGCCCCTATTTGACGTCCACGTTTTAATCTACAGTAGTGCCTAGTAACGTAGGTAATATATCATTTCTAATTGTAATATAATCTTATAAAATTTTAAGGCACTGAAGTAAGCGTCTCAGGCTTTTATAATGTTTATATAACAATTTGAAATTATACGCATTATTTAACGCATATTTCTACGAACAGCCTATACATATTTTTTAATTTTAGTTTTTTTTTTAATATAAAAGCTTGTTCTGTAAATTTATTTTTTATTTCCAATTTTTTTACACTTAGGTATTTAAATCACAAACAACAACATACGTTTTAAAAACAAATGTCCGTGCGCCGCCTACTATTATATATTTGTATATGTTTTGGTTGCAATACTGCGCCCGATCTAATGCCGCGTAAATGAGCTGGCAACGTCGCATTGGGGACGCCAAATACGCGGTGTCATCATCAGAAGATAATCGAAGTATACGTCTGCCGTATATCCGCGCAACAGCAGCGCCACACGTCGACTGAGTTTTTGCCGTGAACTTTTCAGAATACAATTGCAAGCGTCTGGCCGATTTTTTGACTTCCATCGATTTTTGGTGTACAGGTAGCCAAGGCCAAAAGGACTTACGTGGCATAGGTAAAAAAAGTGGCGTCCGGTATACGGACGCATTATGCCGGTGGACGCCAGTTTAAATGTAATTTCGCCTTCAGCGGACGGCAGATTGATTGCGGGATATATATATAAATAAAAATATACGTACATATATATAATTATATATATTACTGCTATAGAATAGTAAGAATAAAATAGTGTCAGCCATAACAATTAATTAAAAATTTTAAGGGAAATACAAATAATACCTAAGTACTATGTACGAGTACCTAAGTACTATGTGTACCAAACTCAATTAATGGCTGAGTCTGGAATAACCATGCATCCCGAGTACTTTAGATGCACTGTGTAATATGCAATTCATCATCTGACATTCGGATATGCCACGTCTGTCAATCGCGCCGATGGTGATCAATCAAGCTATAGAGAGCCCATATAGTCTCTGTGTGGGATTATGTTGTTTGTGTAATGTAATTTATTATACCGTCCGCCCACGAAACGATAAATATAGTAAAAAAAAAATTCCTGTGACACCGTAACATAAATCGCTTAAACCTTAGTGTTCGTCAAAAATATTAGTTTCTCTATGGAAGCTCTGCGCGTAATTTCGAAAATATTTAGTACATTTTAACTGATTCTTGGAACACATGAAAAATCTATCCAGTTATTTTTTTAGAACAATATAAAAGCTATCCTTTTAAAAAAAAAACCGGCCAAGTGCGCGTCAGGCCACGCACAGTGTAGGGTTGGCCACTTGTTGGACACTTGACCATAGCAAAAAATATCACTTCAAAGCTTAATATCACGCCAACTGATTCTTGAATCAAAACGGACGGAACCTTAAAAACATATCACTTTCATAGATAATTACGAAATCTACAGCAATAAAGTGTATTTTTACGATGGTTTTGGATGGATGGTGATGGTACATTTTTCAGTATTTTGTCGCTTTGATTTTTTTTCAGTACGCAGTAATTTTTGTATAGAGAAATTCTACATTACTTCTTCACACTGGAAGCTCAAACTTCAGTATTTTCGTCAGATCTCTAAAAGGGCCCTGCCTTAAGGTATGACATCTGCTTATTAATAAACAGGTCGTTCATTATTTGCCACCGCCGTAGTACCTATAATAAATCTCTAGCCAGCAATTTCACTTTACTGCCGTACATGTTAAGTCAATCGCATATATGAACGTTCCTAAAGCGTCAAAAATGAGTTTACATGACCGTACTCGCTATAGCAACTGCGTAAAAATTTGTACGGGCAAAAGTACAGCACCTCTGGCGGTTACGCAATAAAAGAATCGGCATACTAAATCGTTTACGCAGTCGTTAGCGAGTACGGTCATGTAAACTCATGGTAAAGGCATAGTACGCTCTTACGCCCTTGTCATTAAAGCCATTCGCATATTTTGTCACTGTGTTGCGTGTAGATGTAGGGATAGGTACTTTTTGATAACTGTGTAAGGTGCTGGCTGCTTGATGATGAATAAAACGGCAATTACACTTCGTCGTTCACCTAATGCGGTCGCCGAATTCATTTTAAACTACTTATGCCAACAAACGTCGTCTTTACATTAGTCTGTCCGCCTACCTATAAGCGTTGGCAGCTGTCGATCGCCGAATGCGGCCGACTAACGTGTTCTTTACACTTCGTCGTTCGCCGCATGCAGCATGCGGCGAACGACGAAGTGTAATTGCCGCTTAAGGATCGTTCGGATGTAGTTTGAATTGTTTTGGAATGTCGAATGAGTTGACGTATGATTGAGTATGAAAGTCGACCTTGAAAGAAGTAACAAATACTATGTAAATAAAGAAGAGTTTTCATAAGAACATTATTTTCAACGTAGACCCCGTCCAGGGCCTACTTAGATATTTTTTTTTGATGTTGACTCAACATACTGTCAAATACGTTGGCAGCATAATTCCTAAATTCCCTATGGCAGCCGCGCAAGGTAGATTGAATTCATTAAGCAAGGTTTCCACGCCGCCATTCCTGTTAAAATAATGAAATTTCCTTCAGGGAGCGTATTTAATATTTCATCTTTTCAAGCCTGGCTTTACTGGCTGGCTGTCAAAAAGATCTCTCGGCATAATGCTTCCAGTAAAATTCAGTACAGTCACCAACTTCATTTGCAATTGCACTATAGTAAAACCAGTCGCTTTTTCTGGCATTAAATACACCGCCTACAATCTTTCTGTTTCGCCTGGAGGTTGACTAGTAGACTAAATAAATAATTAATTAATAAAAATCGTTTATTTCAGACCAAATGTTGGTCCAAAATGATAGAGAATGTCTTGATGGAATTAATTCCGCCTTTTGTACTTTAAGATTTCTTTTTGTGCAATAAAGATTAAATAAATAAATATAATTGTCATAACAAAGCGTGCATAAATGGACGTGTTAGATTTTTTGTCATCGTTTGTCTTTTTGGCAAATATTTTTTTTTACACTGTACAAGTGTTTTTTTAAATTCGACGGATTATAGCTTTGTCACTCCATTTCGATGTTTTAGGCTGCAAAACGTAAGTATGTACCTTTTTAAATACTTTTCTTGGACGGGGAAAATCCTTTGTGGATACCTACGCGGTGGTTATGTCGGACGTGCATCGACTAGGAAAATCCTTTGTGGATAAGTACCTCCACGTTATGTCGGACTTGCACCGACTAAAAACCACCCGAATGTCTTTAACCCATTTCGGGCGGCTCTGGCATCTCCCACGGAACGCGCCAGTGCCGCCCTAGAGTCCACTTATGTGGGTCCCGCTATGTTTCTATGACGATCGTAGCCCCCAACTACGACCGTTTACGACCGAGGACCCCCTTATAATATGCGGGCCGCCGGTGATGAATAAAACGCATAAGGTTATTATTTACACTTTATACAACATAGGAAAACACAAGCACAGAACATAATATAGGAAAACAAGTATATTTTCATTTTAAAACAACATTACATCTAATTCAAATTCAAAATATTTATTGTCCTAATGTGAGTGATTATATAAATGGTAACAAAGATATTGAAGTTCCTCACAATCAGTCAGTGTTTGGCGCACAATATTAGATAGATACGTTCATTGCATGTCATTGACATTCCCGCCGGCGGGGATGTCCACCGCGCGATCGCGACAACAGTGACACATATAGTCCCTATTCGTCCCGGTACCGCCGCACACCGGGTAGAGTCAGTCCGACCCAGGTCGGGCCTAGCTGAGCTTCTTGCTGGACTCTTCTCAGCTAGGCTAGGTTTAGTGAACCAGCGACAAAACTCCCAGTAGCTCGTTTCCACTCATACCTCAGATTCGGTTGAAACCGCTCAACCAATCTCACTGGAGCGCAAACTCTTGTGTTCCAAATCACACGCGTGGTCGTGTCGGAGGTTTTCCCCAGGCTACTCCAACCGCACACTCCTATCGCTTTATTGGGCTCGGCCTACAGCCACAGTCAGGTTAAAAAAAAAGCGTTTTTCCTCGTTTGTGGCAGGAGGGCTATGTTTTCCGAGCGTAGGTAGGTAGGTACATGCATATGTTCTGCGCTAACTTAATACTTGTCTACGTCTTGTAAATAGAACGAAAAACTTACCCGTTATTTCGTAGCTTGCCGTCCCTTTCACTCATATATAACACGAGAGTGAAAGGGATGGTACGTTCGGATTTCTAACTTGACATGGAATACCGCTACGGCAATTTAATTATATACTTAATTAGCGTTTTTCCTCATTCGTAGCAAGAGGGTTATAAGTATAATTAACATCAAGTAAAAGAAACATAATTCATCTGATTTGGGTAAATTGGAATGTCACTCGTCCGATCTGATACATAGGCATTCGTTGTATGGAGCGGAATTGTTTCTTATTGCATTAGCTTAGAGTTTCGATTAAAACGAATTTCAGATCCATTGAGCGAATATAAGAAATTGTATTTAAATGCGTTGTGTTTCAGTAAGTTATTCAATGGCGCTGATATTTTAAATTTCAAGACAATCGACAAAGTACTTAATTTGTGCGGACGTCGATAATAACCTAATGGGGTTTGAGGTGGTTCTTATAGATAGATAGATAAATAATTTATTCATTTCCACAACATACACGGTATAAAATGACATAAAAGTAAGAAAAAGATGACAAAAAATAAGCAACTGAACTAAATTGAACTAGATTTAACCAGAATGAAGCATGCAACTTAAGACTAAAGTTAACCAATACACCAAAGAAAAGAACCACGTGTCGTGGCAGAGAACAGGCGCTGGCGCAGCACAATGTGGCAATAGCCACTAAAATGAAATAAAAAAAACTATACCTATTTATACATCTCTAACTTTACTGATGTTATAATAATTGTAATAGATAACTGCATTTTCACTGTATGACATTAATTTTTTTATAATTGTAAACTCGAAATTATTATTCTCTCTTGAACTGTAAATTAATAATTTGACATGAAAAATGTATTATTATAGTCATACTTTCTTAAATTGTAAATTAATATTTTGACATGAAATAGTGCCCTTGTGGCCTATTTGCAAAATAAATGTTTGATTTTGATTTTTATTTTTGATTTTCCAGTTTTTGAGTGAAAGGAAGGGCACGATACGATGTTCTTATTTCGAAGTTCGAAGTAGACCCTCAGGCTATCATCTCACATGAAAGAGGATTTAATATAGTGGTATGATTGTAGATAAACTAGTGTATGCAACTACATAATTAGACCTTAAAACACTCGTGAGTTGCATAAACTACTATTAAATAGACTTGTTAAGCGAAACTCACGGAACCCACTCCAACTAGTTAGCGTCCAGAATGGACCGTTTAACTAAACTTAATTTAACTGAAAATTTAACAGAAGGAAGTTAGTTACTAGGAGCGTAGACTGGTGGGTCTGAACGGTACCAATTAGTCTAAGCATTAGCTTCTCGGCTGAGATCGTAGCGGCTGTTCGACTTCCGACTGTGTTTTAAAGGTAATATAGGGCTAAAAGGGATGACGCCTGATATTGACTATCAGGCGTCATCCCTTTTAGCCCTATAGAAAATAATAAAACGTCGACATAGTATGAATTATGCAGGAAAAAAATAACGCCACGAGTTTTGATGGTCAACCAGCGTCAACTTTTTCATCTTTATGCTTTTAATAATCTAATATGTCTGAGATACGCGTCATACTCGTGATCGGGTGCTGTTTGTGGAGTCCGGTCTGTTCATGCTTGCTAGGATATAGTGACTACGTTAATACTAGTGTCTTTTTATAGGGGATTGATGAGAGACATCATCCTGTTGTGGATTCGTTTTTATTATCAGTGACTTAGAGACTATATACATCTGTAACAATATTAAATTAATTCTAATTTTGACGCTCAGAGACCATGTACACCTCTGGGATATTATATTAATTTCATTATACTCCTTGTTTAATCTTGAGACCTTATACATCTCTAACTTTACTGATGTTGTAATATTTGTAATAGATAACTTTGCAAGTTCCTTTGCAAATAAGCTCAACCAATCTCACTGGCGCGTAACAGAGTATTCCAGTGTTCCAAACCACACGCGTGGTCGTGTCGGAGGTTTTACCCTGGATTTTCTCCAGGCTACCCTCAAACTACGCACTCCTATCGCTATATTGGGCCCAGCCTATAGTCACAGGTTAAAAAATGCTAATAAAGTAGATATTATAAATTAAAAACAAAAGAATATTTTCAAGAAGAAGTTATTTCATCTCTATATTGTTTTCCGATGAAATACACTCTTTTCAACGGATATCTCAGAATTCACACATATCACATGCAGCTATTGTATAAAACCAAGCTGTCCATTTAGAAGTTTTAGTACATATTCATACCAATACTTAAAAATAAAAGCCTAAATAGTATAACGTAAGAGCTGGACAGTGATATCTTTAATAATTCGGCGTTATCAGGCGAATCACGTTACTTTATCTAGTAGCGGTAGATAGATTTTATTGTCAATTTTGAAGTATATATAAATGTATGAGCTGACATTTAAAATTTGACATTAAAATCTACCTAACGGTATTACAAAAGTTACGCAATTACCCCGAGCGGAGAATTTCTTTGAATGAGCGAGTCTTAGACGGAGTGTAATTTACTTTTAATATTAAACTGTTTTCTTGTTACTACTGCTTTATTTGGCTTCTGTGATGTAGTGTATACAGTGCTAATTACCATTTGTTCTCTCTTAATTGGCTCTTTGTACTATATCTCAAATATAAATGTAATTATAGTAGTAATAGTAGTAATCCCCGTGTGGTTGCCGGGTAAGAATTGCGCCACACCATCTCTTCCCGTGGGTTTCGTAGGAGGCGAATAAGGGAAAATCGGAGGGTGGGCAGCAGCATCCTTCGATCATTACCACCATCAAACTGCGGTCGCCAACCCGCTTGCCAAGCGTGGCGACTATGGCAAATCCCCCCCAAGTGGGGGAGGCCTATGTTCAGCAGTGGACGTCTTTTGGCTGAAATGATGATGATGAATGATATAGTAGTAATGTACTGTTGGTTCTCGGAATAAATAAATAAATACAAAATTCAACGTGTCAAGAATAAAGTAATTTCCAGCAAACAAAAAGTAATTGCTTAGAGACCCTAATTGGTTATTGAAAATGAACAACACCTACTCAACTTTAAAAACTTCGTAGCAACTAAGTCAATTAAAATTATTTAATTAGTTTGAGTCTCTTTCAATATCAGCGAAACGATGTTTAACGGGCTGATCAGTCAAAGGAGACTTCAAAGAAACATTTATCAATAAGAGCTACCGTTTTTGTGGTCACCAGTTGGCGCCACTGTCGAGTAAGTTCCAGCTGTCAAAAATTGTTATTGGTTATTATGGGCATGAGAACGAAATTTACATTTAAATCATATTTAATATCTTAAACCCGTACCGTAAAATCATCATTCCGCATTGTAGCGCAGTCCCGCTTTGTTCGGAAAAAAGGAGGACATAAGTTTCCGAAAGACCCGTAACTCGTTTTTTTTATACAACGCCGGTAGCAAACAAGGTTACGGTCCACCTGATGGTAAGCGACCACCACAGCCTATAGACGCCCGCAACTCCAAAAGAGTCACGTACGCATTGCCGACCCTGTATAAAACTTGAGGATGTATTGACAACAAAAGGGACAAATTTAGGTCCCTCGCTCTCACCACAGTGCATCCTCGGGAGCTCTGGCAACCTTGCTCACCTCCAGGAACACAACACTACATACTTGTATAGTAGATAATGTTATTATGGCTGTGGTCATCTGCAAGGCGGAGGTACTTCCCCAGTTGGGCTGCTCCAAATTCGAGCAATATGACATTTTGCTGTACCCTACCTCTCTTATCAAGATGACATTTTGCTGTGTCCTACCTCTCTTGTTCTTGCCAAGATCAAGCTCAGGTATTGCAAAATAGTCACAATATTGTTCTAATTAGATATTAACCCGCGTAGCGCAGCTACAAAGAGTGACATTTGACATTTCGGAGACCTCACGCTACACTAGCGCTTCTAACGGCGAATTCATACGCGGTAGCCCCCATTTTTTTTTCTAAGCCTATATGGGTGTCCCACTGCTGGGCAAAGGCCTCTCCCCATGAATGCCATGACTGCCGCATCAGCGCCTCCTCCTGCCAGTTAGCAAGAAAGGCGTCTAAGTCATCCCGCCATCTCCGTTTAGGCCGGCCTCGTTTGCGTCATTAATGTGTCTAAATATTTGATGGTCGCTTTATTGGACCGGGCTGGCATTCACGGGAATCCCAAGCAAATCGATGATAAAATGGTAAACAATGAATGGTTCACGGTTTGCATCCGGGAGTGAATTAGATTACTGAATCGATTTTCCTTTGTGGATGCGCTCACTTTAAATATATATTGGATTGTCGGCAAATAAACAAACATAGTATTTTATGAAAATTCGATTCTGTGAAGCGTAAATCAATTAAATAGGGTTGCTATGCCAGTTACGCGGCCTGCGTCAGTTTGCGGCCTTCTGAAGAACGAAGTTTTTTCTATTAAAGACATGTACATTTTTGCATGTCCTAAAGACATAGGGAGTTGTATGCGCTTTATTTGGTAGCTATTGAATGGGAATATATTAAAAAAGCAAGAATACATCCTTTCAGTTCATCAACCCGTCCAAGTGGCCGCAAACTGGCGCATCAAATTAACAGGCCGTAAAACCACCTACCGACCCTACTATTATTACTATTGCTGGTTTTGGCTTTTATGGAATGGCGTTCTAACCTACTGTAGCGATTGTACCACCACCTCATCACTACATAGTATAAAACAAAGTCGCTTTCTCTGTCCCTATATCCCTACATCCCTATGTATGCTTAAATCTTTAAAACTACTCAACGGATTTTCATGCGGTTTTTTTTAATAGATAAGAGTGACTCAAGGGGAAGGTGTTTATGTATAATACATGCATCAGCATTGCACCCGTGCGAAGCCGGGGCGGGTCGCTAGTTATATATAATGCTCGCAACAGCATTATTGTTAGTTAGAACGAGCTTTCTGAAACGTGTCTGGAAGCTTATTAATAGAACAAGATTGAAAATGCCAAGTATAATCACTCGTTGGGAAAATTAGTCGTGTGGGCCCTACTTCAAAAGTTTGGTCACAATAAAAATCAAGCTGACGATTTTTTTAAGTTTACATAAATGTATATTTTTTCTCACCCGCCAAACATGTATATACCCTCAATTACAATACTAAGGTATCTAATATTTATGTATTTGTTTGAAAGCAATTGTTTTTAAGAACACTAAGGGTGGGTTGCACAAAAGCGTCTGTAATCGTAAGCGGTGTTTGTTAAAATCTGATTGTATGAAAAGTTTGACAAGTTTCTATGGGATGACAGCTGGCGGCGCCATATTTGACGATGACCGGCCTGTGATCGTATTTTGGTGAAACCGACCCTAAGTTGCACCATTTCACCAAAGCTGACAGGCGCGACAATTGTCAAAAAACATTACAATTGTAGTTGGTGAAAAAGTATTCACTTGAAAATTGTCGATTTGTCAGCCTACATATGTCAACTTGGTGGAATAGGGGCCAGGTAATCTACCAGGAGCTCATAAATAGTTTTGCACGATGTCACGTAGGTTTGCACGATGTAACGGGAATGTCAAAAGAACTTTGTTTAAGTCATTTTGTCAAACCTTTTATACGTGCAGCCTATGGACTAATTACACTAAGAAGGCGTTCAATGCTCTGCGTATCCAATACAACAATGGGTTCAGAATGCTGTTGGGGCTACCACGCTTCTGTAGCGCATCAGGCATGTTCGCGGAGGCGCGCGTGGATAGTTTTATCGCGATAATACGCAAGAGAACTGCCTCCCTGATGCGGCGCGTGCGTGAGAGTCCCAACAGCCTCCTGAAGTTGTTGGTGGAGTTTCCGGCCAGCTCAATGTGGAAGCATTGGGACTCCATACACATGGAGTCTAGAGGGAGTAGTATCTATAATTTGTTGTGAATGAGATGTCAAACTAACATAGTAATTAAGGCCTTTTTACTAAAATTTTTTATGGATATTGTCTCATCATCATCATCATCATTTCAGCCGAAAGACGTCCACTGCTGAACATAGGCCTCCCCCAAGGCTCGCCATTCAGACCGGTCCTTTGCCGTTCGTTTCCACCGGATTCCCGCGACCTTCACCAGGTCATCACTCCACCTTGTCGGAGGCCTACCGACAGCTCGTCTACCGGTGCGTGGACGCCACTCAAGCAGTTTCTGGCCCCATCGACCGTCAGTGCTGCGAGCAATGTGCCCTACCCAAGTACCCACTGCCACTTAAGTCGCGCAATTTTGAAGGCTATGTCGGTGACCCCAGTTCTGCTACGGATAGCTTCATTCCTAATTCTATCACGCAGAAAAACCCCGAGCATAGCTCTTTCCATTGCTATTTGGGTGACCTTGAGCTTTCTTATGAGGCCCATCGTTAGCGCCCATGTCTCGGATTTGTCAGCATACATATGTCAAATACATGCATATGTCAACTTGGTGAAATAGGGGCCAGGTAATCTACCAGGAGCTCATAAATCACAACAGCTCACCTTATTAACAGCGTCGATGTCAGCCCCGCTGTCCAGCAGCAGCTCCACCGCCGCGGTGTGCCCCGCCCGCGCGGCCTGCGCAAGCGACGCGTCGCCCGCGACGTCCGCGGCCTGCACGCAGGCGCCGAGCGACAGCGCGTACGCCGCTACATCCGATGCGCCCCTGGCACACGCGCATTGGAGAACGTCGTTGTTTTTCTAGAAAACAAGTTTGTGTTAGATATGATGCTGAGCCAGTGTCCGTTTGCAACACACATGTTATCTGGTTTGTGTATAATATGTTTTTCACCTCACAAGCTGGAAAGCCCCTTTTTATTCTTTAAAAATAGGTAGCAAAACTGTTATTTGTAAATTTTAAACATAATAACACGTATAGGCCAGTCCAGACAGTCCAGCAACAATAATTTTATATTGTGCTGTTGTGTTAAAAAACTAGTACCTACGCCAAATCTCGGGATTAGGTAGTGGACAACTATATTTAGGACGCAACTGTCAACGTTAGGACGAGGAGGAAAAAAAATTTCCTCGCTCTAGTGATGTGAAAAGATTTGTGTTATACACGGCTGCAAAGTTATTTTACATCTCGTGTGTTGCAACACTCGCTACGCTCAGGATTATATTTTTGAACCACTCGCTTCGTTCAGGATTCTATTTTCGAACCACTCGCTTCGTTCGCGGTTCAACCATAGAATCCATTCGCTAGCTCGTGGTTCAATCCTAGAATCCGTTCGCTAGCTCGTGTTTCAATTCCACACTCGCGGTTAAAATACAACTTTGCACCCATGTATAACAAATAACTATTGCTTCATTTATCATTTTTGTTATATATGTGTGTCTTCTGTGTCTGTGAATAAATATTTCTTTCTTTCTTTCTTTCTTATATATAAAATAATTGTCGACAATCATACACTTCCACCCAAACTAAGCAAGGCTTTTACTATGGGTGCCCAGCGACGATATACATACTTATATAGATAAATAGATACTTAAATATATAGAAAACTCCAAGACTCAGGAACAAATTTTGTGTCCATCACACTAATAAATGCCCTGACCGGGATTCGAACTCGGGACCTCCAGTTTCGTAGGCACGATCAACTAGGCTAATGGTCGTCATATAATGTAGTCTGATCTGTAGACCGCTTGTTGTTTACCTCTGCTTATGTCTCACTATGTATTGTACTTTGGTCTGTCAGTTGTGGCGCAGCTGAAAACCTTCTTTGAGGTGTTAAATTCTGACCAACTTGCAGCAGCTAACTCGTCGAAAAAATAGACAAAATCTCCCAGTGGTAACATAAAATACAGGGCATCCCACGGCTATGCCACATGGAAGGAAAGTACTTTGAATATTGTAGATGGAACATTTTAATGAAAGAACACATTATTTGAATTTAAAAAACAGTTTAAACTGCATTCACAGATATTTAAATAATTTTATGGTTGACCTGGGAATCGGGCTAGCTTATAATAAGGAATTTGAAATAAGTAATAATGACTGCTTTGTCAGACTGACATAAAAGACGATTGGAATGTTGGCGGAATATTTCCTGACACGATTCGATGGATGGCTCATAGGTACATGTCGTTTAAATTGTACAAAATATACTTAAGTATGACTAAACCAAATACAAAGTACGCGTGTCCCTTGAACATTAGTTAAGTTTAACGAATAGGTAGCGGTCCCGTAAATAAACCTTTTGACAATTTGTGAGATCAAAGCTATCTGGATCTAACCTTCTGGCTCGTGTGTGATTAAATGTGAGCTTGTTATTGTTTCTACGAATACGCCTACCAATTTAGTTATTTTCTTGATGTACAGTCGGCCTCATAAATAGCTGGCAATTAAATTCCATTACGTGCCGCTCGTTGCGCCGCACCCGATACGTGATACTTCGCAGCCTGTTATATCGAACATAATGTATGTTGGAGAAAAATAATATTACCTAAAGCAACAAAATGAAAGCATGAAATTGTTTAACACCGGTATAATTTTATTCCGAAGCCGACTGTACACGAAACGAGCACAATTGCATCTAATAAATTGGCTTGAACTAATAGAACTAAGTTGTATATTTCATATTTATTGTTTGGTAACATTTCATTACATGTCATAATTTTACATTTATAGATAATGTCTGAATTAATAAAGTAATATTTTCATTATAGTACAATTGTGAATTATAGAAAATAATGATTATATATGGAATATACAGTTTAAATAACGTTAGTGTCATAGAACTCACGATAATCGTAAAACGCCTGCTCGACAAGCCACTTCTTGAGCTTGAATTTAAATATATACGTTTTTTTGCTGCAACTATTTTTTTTTTATTAAAAATGGGATCGCTCTTGGCCAGCATCTAGCCAGGGGGCAAAGATGAGGCCGACGATGAAGCGAGCTCACCCAGAAGGTGCCTATTCACTCGTGCGTTAAAAAGGTCTAGGTTATATGAGCTCGGAAACACAAGCGCCGGCAGAAAATTTCAAACCTTAGAAGTGCGCATTATAAAAGATGATGCAAAGCGCTTGGTTCGAATAAGAGGAATTTCAACCAAGTAAGGATGGTATCCAGCCGTACGTCTGGATGTCCGATGGAAGAAGGGGGAAGGCGGTATGAGCTCATGGAGCTCCTGAGCACACTCTCCTATGGCATGAGGTATGTGGTTATGGGTCAATCAACTTTTCTTTGTTGTTATTCGGTCCAGTCAGCGAGGAGACAACAGTAACAGAGTCTCTTAAAAAAATGTTCATAATATGGACTTCAAGCATGCTCAAGAAATGGCCCATATCCAAATGGATAGGGCCATTTCTCATGTTTGGTACATTTAAACCCTATAAAATCACATTTTTAAAGAGTGACTCAGACGTAACCATGGTAACGGGCAACAAAGAATAGTTGCTCCACCCTTATATACCTTTGGGCCTATGATATGAATGTGTTTGTCGAACTTGGCTAGCTTGTGAGCCACGGTCGCTACTCGTAGGTCATCGTAACAGCTACTCGTAGTTCATGTTTTAATTGGAAATCTATTTCGACTTTCATAGTGTACTGTGATAGCTCACGAAATTATCTACATTGAAACCACAATTGCAAAAAGAGTAGCAACAAAATTGCAAAGTGTTCCATCAATTTAAATGCGTCGCGAAAATACATAGGTACATGGTATTTGCGTAACATTTCGAACGAGCGTAATAAGGACAACTATCAACTGTTTTTTGTCGGGGAATGTTTTAATATTCAAACCAGGCATTGTAAAACCGATTTTATTTACTACCTGTAATTTCTAATTGACAAACCATTACTGCTATTAAAAAATACCTTTAATCTAAGTAGAGGTATTGTTGTCATTACTACTAAAACGCAGCAAATCATTTACTACGATGAACTCAAAAATCACAAAAATTCTGAAATATTCATAACTACAAATTTAAAAATAAAGGGAAAATCGAAATTTAGGCACCGAGCAGCATTTGAACCTGCGACCTCCCGGCGCTCGCGGTCAGTCGCTCTAGCCAACTGAGCTATAGGTGCAACCGCCACTCGGGCCGAAATTCCTCAATCATTCCTTCATTTATACAAACGCCTTAAGGGAGGTGTACAGCAACATCTACCAGAAGACTCAAGCTTCATTAACGGCACTAACGTCTCAAAATCATGTTGAAAATCGTCAGTTACGATGCGCTACCTATTACCGGTAACGGTTTTTATGGGTAGTGTCAAATAGAGGTATTTTTGTCAATGGGGCTATCGTTTTTGTGCTCGCCAGTTGGCGCCACTGTGGAGTAAGGTGCAGCTGTCAAAAAATGTTATTGGTTATTATGGGCATGAGAACGAAGTTTACATTTAAATCATATTTAATACCTTAAAACCAGTACCGTAAAAATATCGGACATCCCGCATTGTACCGCAGTACCGTTTTGTTCGGAAAAAAAGGAGGAAATAAGTTTCCGAAAGACAAACTGTCTCAAACTATCTGACAGTCATTGACCCGTAACTCATATTTGCCATAACCAAGCTCAGGTATTGCAAAATAGTTACCATATTGTTCCAATCAGATTAACCCGCGTAGCGCAACCACAAAGAGTGACATTTGACATTTCGGAGACCTCGCGCTACGCTAGCGCCTCTAGCGGCGAATTCATACGCGATATCCCTCATTGACGAAACCGCTAATATATTTGAATACCGGTATTACCGGTTTTGATTATACCGCTAATCAGAGTTTTACTGATATAAATAGCGAAATGCAATTATAATCTGTTATACCTTACTTAAAACCGGTAGTAAAAATACCGGTAACGATCCCACGTTTACACGTATTCAAATGTTTTCAATGAAGCGTCCAAGTCTACGGGTACACAAGTAACATGAGCTGTGATAAGCCACGGAGTGAAGCCGGCCGTGACAACGTGCTCGGGTTGGGTGAACTCAGGGTTGCCATTTACCGAAATTATTGTCATGATATTTCATAAATGTCAGTCAGTGATCATCTGGCCGTTGTAGCTCTAACCGTTTATTATAGCGGTCAAGATTCAGATTCAGATTATTTATTGGTAAAATAAAAACATTTACAAGTCATGAATACAATAACTGAACAGACACACAAGTATTTAAAATTTGTTAGTAAGTACGCATATGTTACAGTCAGTGATTTCTTTGCAGAAATTCGTTTACATTATAACATGCCAGTTCAGTGAGCATATTTTTTAATTTCTTTACATTTGTATCGCTTGTTGAGTCTTTAATTTCAAGCGGCACACAGTTATACAGGTTGGGTCCCACAACACTGAGCGCCGAACGGGCCTTAGCTAGTCGTCGGCGTCGGCGAGGAGGCACCAGGAGGTGCTGCCTGCGCGACGGTCTCTGGTTACCTTCGCCATAGGTTTTATATTGATGGAGGTTGGATCGGACGTATTTACAAGCTGCTAATATATAGACATAAGGCAAGGTCAAGATTCGTTGTCTTCTAAATATGTCCTGGGCTGGGTGATCAACAGGTTTACGATCTATGATGCGTAAAGCTCGTTTCTGCATTTTAAATAGCCTGTCCCTGCCGGCCGACATCGCCCAGAGGTCGACACCTTGTATTAAAATAGAGTGAAAGTAGCCAAAATATGCAAGCTAGAACATCTAATAGTCACGGTATCACCTGTATTACTTGTTCATATAATTACTAAAAAAAGGCGGAGTTACCGGGGGCCAATCCAGGTCGGATCTAGCTGAGTTTCTTGCTGGACTCTTCTCAGCTGAACTCCCAGTAGCTCGATTCCACTCACACCTCAGATTCAGTTAAAGCCGCTCAAGCAATGTCACTGGAGCGCAAACTCTTAAAGTATTCTAGAGGGCTACTCCGAACTTCGAAATCCGATCTTCGTATAGTGCCGTCCCTTTCACTCTCGTGTGAAAGGGACGGCAAGACACGAAGTACGAATTTCGAAGTTCGGAGTGGTCGTGTCGGAGGTCTCCCCTGGATTTTTCCCAGGCTACTCTCCAACCGCGCACTCCTATCGCTTTATTGGGCCCGGTCTGTACAGCCACAGTCAGGTTCAAAAAAGAGAGACCTATGCCCAGCAGTGGATGACGTTCGGCTGATATGATGATGATGATATCATGCCGGTAGCTTGTTTTGTATAACCATAAAATCACAAATAAGACGTAATATATACTGGGTTGATAGCTCGTACCTAAACTACTCGTATATATAAAAGCGCAATACTAGGAGAGAGGTTGAAAACTGGGGGCCGATTTGTGAGTGTCGAATGCTCGACTTTTCACTCGAGATCTGTCAAAAAACTATGATGATTTGGCAGATGTCGAGTGAAAAGTCGAGCGTTCGACATTCAAAAATTGGCCCCATGTTCGACATGATGCTCACGGTCACTTTCTACCATCGCACCGCTCGACATCGGCAGGGTATTCATCCTCACACCTTAGAATCGAAATGATCGCGTACGGTACGGTTTCAGAGGAATTTACTCATACTCATTTATTCGTAAAGCCAATTTGCATGTCAAAAGAATTTATTTAAGAATTTTGTTTATTTTTTTTTACTTCCTCGGACGCTATAAGGAGCTCATTTCACAATTTAAATGAGCTCCTTATCGAGGGACTACAGTATGGTAGTTCTTCAAGAAAGGAAAATTAAAAAGGACGCGGTAACCGCTCACCACCAGGCGGGCTGCACGCTTATTTGCCACCGACGTGATATACATAAAAAAACCAGCCAAGTGCGTGTCGGGCCACGCACAGTGTAGGGTTCCGTAGTTGCCCGTCCACCACGTCACCGGTCATATGCGGAATTACGGACCTGTAGAAGGGTTTTTATGGATGAAAAAAAATTGCACCACCACTTTACATGTAGGGGAGGTACCTTAAAATTTTTTTTTTAATGATTTTATTCTACCGTTTTGTCGGCGTCATTGATATGTATACTCATGCCAAATTGCAGTTTTCTAGTACTAACGGTTACTGAGAAAAGCGGGAGACGGACGGACAGACGTGGCGAAACTATAATTGTTCCTTGTTTACTACGGACACCTAAAAAGGTGTTTATTATAAACTGGCTTGACTCTACAAACGAAAGGTGAAACTAACAAACCATCATTTCTCCATTCGCATAGTTCTGAAAAACTATTATAGTTTTCTGGCGCATAAAATGTCGAGGTCTGGCAACCCTGAGTAAACTGTGAAGATACATAGAAACGTCCCTATTTTCAAGTTTCGCCGAGTTTGGATAGTTATTCCGTTTGATTAACGGGTATCCGACTGTTAGGCGTAATTGTTAGCTAATAAAATACCTACTATTATACTTCTGTTGGGTTCTGTTTATACATCGGACGACCGGTTTAGCCTAGTGGGTAGTGCACCTGCCTGTGAAGCTGACGGTCCTGGGTTGGAATCCCGGTCAGGGCAAATATTTGTGTGATGAGCATGAATATTTGTTTCTGAGTCTTGGATGTTTTCTATGTATTTAAGTATTTATATTTATTAAATATATCGTCGTCTAGTACCCATACCACAAGCCTTCTTGAGCTTACTTTGGGGCTAGTTCGATTTGTGTAAGATTGTCCTCTAATATTTTATTTTATACATATACCCCCTTATTCATAAAACTTAACAAACCTCTGCTAACTAAAATGTTTGTTGACACTGTCTCACAAGCACATACGTCGAAGTGACAGATAAGGACAAACAAACTTTTGCGGCTAGTTAACTAATATAGGTTAGGGGGATAGGGTCAGGGAACTACTCGAAAAACGAATTGAATTAGATTAGTGATAATATTTTTCGCGAAAGCAAAATAGTAAGAAAATAAAAACCAGGAGAGTTCTTAAAAAGCTAGTAGTAAGGTAAACTTTCCTGTGCTTGACACTGACCCAATACATGGCACTTTCAATCTTATGTCATGATGACAGAGGTTAGTAATTGTCATCTAAAGGGCATTAAGGTGTCAAGCACTGCCACGTTTATCTCAAATATCATAGGACTTATATGTCTCTATTTCTACTAACTCGTATTCGCGCAAAGACTTTGTAAGCGTCTGAGATTGAACTGACGGTTAAGATGCATATTTTTTTATGTTACAGGGGGCAAACGAGCAGTCGGATCGCCTGATGGTAAGCGATCACCGTCGCGCATAAACACCTGCAACACCAGAGGAGTCGCAAGTGCGTTGCCCGCCTTTCAGAAGGAAATACGCTCTTTTCTTGAAGGTTTAAAGGTCATATCGGTCCGGAAATATTTGACTCGTGGTTCTGATATTTATTTATTTTTGAGGATAACAAACAAATATGTTAGGGCGTCTTTTTGTATAGCCAAGAACATTATCCACAGATTACTGTAATAATATTATGGTTGGCACAAATAGGACAGTTTTAGTACATTTAACTATTTTGCTATATAAAACTAGGTAAGTATATAATGTTAATTAGGTTGCGTAACTTGAAATAACCAATATTAGGAGTATGTCATTATTAGGAGTAGTTTTACATATTTACGGCGAGGGCGGTATATTGAATTCTGAGTGAAGCGAAAGACTCTACAATAAGATTCTAAAGTAGAATCTTGAGCGTAGCGAGGGATTAAAGTCTTGGGATGAAAGCCCAAGACGGAAATAATTTTGCTACCGCGTGACACATACTACTTTTCACACCGTCTATGAAGCATGCTGCTAAAAACATGAAATATCTTACAAATGATTTTACTACCGAGTGTCACATACTGGTTTTCACAACTTCTATGAGGAAAAGAGTCATTGTTGCCCTCAAATGAGGGAAGAAAAGTACATCTTTGATCCCTCATTCGAGGGAAACAATAACTCTTTTCTGAATAGCAGGTGTGAAAAGTCTATTTGTAAATAAACGTATAAATGTAACGAAGATAATAATAATAAAATAAATTGTACTTCGTTTTATTGTATTGTTGACACAACGAACACTCAAATGAATTAACAGTCGGCAACGTGCTTCGAATCGTGAAAGTCTTTATATATAATGAGCGAATGTGCTCTTTTCTGACAAGTTAATGGCGATTTCGAGGCAAAGTACGGCTAGAGAGGTAGGGCACAGCAAAATGTCGCTCGAATTGGGAGCAGCCGAACTGGGGAAGTGCCTCCGCCTTGCAGAAGACCACAGCTATAATAACATTATCTACTACACAAGCATGTAGTGTTGTATTCCTGGCGGTGAGCAAGGTTGCCAGAGCTCCCGAGTATGCACTGTGTTGAGAGCGAGGGACCTAAATTTGTCAATTCTGCTGTCAACACAGTGAATCCTCAAATTTTATAAAGGGTCCGTTGGAGTTGCGTCTATAGGCTGCGGTGTTCGCTTACCATCAGGAAGATCATACGCTTGTTTGCCACCGGCGTTGTATAAAAAGGAGATGCAACAAATGTAAATAATATCAAACCATACGTTCAGTCGGATAGACCCGCCGGTACCGCATTCCGTATTCGCTGTGATGTAAATTGATACGAAGTAATATAGCTCGCGGATTTTATGTATTCGTGTTCTATGGAAATCTGGAATGTAGTCCCATGTTACAAAGGTCTTTGATCACTAACACAAAGCTCTTTGTTGTTTTGTATTATGTACCTCTACGATCCGTATAAAAGTAGGTAAGAATTACGATTTGAAACGGGATATTTACCATGTATATTTGTATTTTTGAGTTCCCGATATTTCGCCAAAAATAAAAGCGAACCAGGAAGAGGGTAGATCGCTATGGTGTGTGGGTAGACCACAACTAAAACTAGCAGCACGTCAGTTAAACCTTTATAATGGCGCTTGTAACAGTGCCGAAATATCGGGAACTCAAAAATACAAATATACATGGTAATTATCCCGTTTCAAATCGTAATTCCAATGTAAATGACCATGTAAGCTTGAAATCTTAAAGTAGGTACATAAAATGGAATCAAATCAAAATCAAAATATTTGTTTTGTAAATAGGCTTAACCTAGCTCTTTTGCACGTCATTTGAATACTAAGTATACATATATTTTACATAAATGCGGCTTTATCTTCTATAAACTCATTTATAGTGTAATAAGATTTTTGTAAGAGATGGCGTTTAACGCTGGATTTAAATCTACTCATTGACAATTTCAGCATATTAGAAGGTAACTTATTTTATCTACACCCATACAGTAAATCCTCTTTTATGTGCTCAAAAATTGTAGGTAAGGACCAACTTTACAAATATCACGCCGGTCTGCGGCGGAGATGGCCATAACAGCATCAAAAACGGTATCGTTATGGCCATCTCCGCCCATTACGATACAGGCTCGTGCTCAAAAAGACTTCAACGAGCTCACGAACTCGAACTCCTGCACTTTCAACGCAATGGTGCCTCAACACATGAAAGAGGATTTAATGTATGGATGTAGAGAGAGAGAGATGTAACTGTACATAATTAGGCCTTAAAACACTCGTGTGATCCTATTATGAAACTCGCTAACGCTCGTTTCATAAAACCACGCTCGTGTTTTAAGACCTCTCATTATGTATCAGTTGCATAAACTACTATTAAAACCGTACACAGTTCCCCATAAAGGACATATTTACTTTACGGAGACGATATCCGGGAATGGTTAATTTATTTTTATTTCTCGTGTTATAATTGTGAATGTCACTATTTATATTTATATATTTACACATGTCAAGATTTTTACGAATGTACATTATATTTTCATAGATATATTGTGAGGCTACAGTGAGAATATTAAAATATAAGGAAAAATTAGTAAGATTCATAATATAAAGATTCAAATGTTAACCGTTTTGTTGGCTTTACATTTGAGCTTAAATTAAGCTGCGTATGAAGTTGCGTTGGAGAGGACTTTATAGTTTGGAAATTAGATGGGGGGGGACATACACACACACTCTCTATAACTTTGACACCTAATATCTCACCAACGGTTGACTTAAATGGACAAGTTTTCTAGAAACCTCCATATCATTTTTAAAGGCCTATCCATCGATACCACACACGACTAAGTGCGTTGAATTTGTTTTTCATCCACCGGCTACATGTACGGAGTGCCCCCCCTAATTTAATATTTTTTTGTAATTTCATATCATTTTTATGTAGCGGTTCATAGAATACACCTTCCTACCAAATTTCAAAACTATAGTGCTTATAGTCTCCGAGTAAATCGGCTGTGACATACGGACGGACGGACAGACATGACGAATCTATAAGGGTTCCGTTTCTGCCATTTTGGCTACGGAACCCTAAAAAGGAAAGGTTAAGGTTATATCTGACGACCGGTTTAGCCTAGTGGGTAGTGCACCTGCCTCTGAAGCTGACGGTCCTGGGCTCGAATCCCGGTCAGGGCAAATATTTGTGTGATGAGCATGAATATTTGTTTCTGAGTCTTGGATGTTTTCTATGTATTTAAGTATTTATATCTATTAAATATATCATCGTCTAGTACCCATAACACAAGCCTTCTTGAGCTTACTGTGGGGCTAGTTCGATTTGTGTAAGATTGTCCTCTAATATTTATTATTATTTATTTATATCTTATCAGAGAGTGAAGGAGATAGCAGAAGACAGAAACGGCTGCTGATTGCTCCACCAACAAGAGTAGTTAACTAAGAGTACATGTCTTGTAGTCTTGTAGAAGAACTCGGTGCTTCGAGCCGATGTTTGCGCCCACAATCTCTTCTGTGCTAGATTCAATCGCATCTGGCAGCGGGGTATAAATAACTCCACGACGGACAACTTATTTAAAAATAAGCTGAAACAGGTTTTAGTTAATATGGCTTGTTACAGCATTGATGATTTTATTAACAATGTATCATTGACCAACACATAAAAGTATAGATAATTTATTTAATGAATATAACTGAGAATAAATGTTTCTGATCCAAATGTATAAAATAAGATATTATGACTTATGACATAGTATTTCAGAACTTAATGATTAATTTTAAATTATATACATAATTTTAATTCACATACATTTTTTGACATGTAAAATGACATTTTACCAATAAAATTTCTGATTCTGATTCTGATTCTGGTTACATTGGTCCGGTAACGCTTCCAATAATTAAATGTAAAATTAACATTTAAATCGCCTTAATAATTAAATCTGAATTCAATAGAGGTCTAATTGTGGCAATTCAAAACGCGGCACGAGCGAGGCAATACTTTAATTTCTATTTCGCTATTGAAAATAAGTAGGTAGCATTAATCGTTTGCCAATTTATAAATTATTTAACTCCAAAATATATTTGTTAACATTATTTGTATTCGTATTTATACAGAAAACTAGTGAGGATCCGTTTAAGGGTATATTCGGTATCGTGTTCTGATTAGGAAAAAATAGAAAAAAAATTTTTTTGCCGCAAATAAAAAATATGGCGAAAGTGGTCCAAGTCAGCCAACTGTCCATACAAAGGCCAAAAATTTATTGCGTCTAAAAATATTTCTTCTACTTTTTCTAATCAGAACACGATACTGAATATGCCCTTAAGGGTCCTTATCAGTTAAAGATCGCTCATCTATTTAGGCCATTTTCTGTTTGAATTGACACGTACCTTGACATTTTCTCAATGTTACTATCTAGAACAGGAGTATTGCGACCTTATGTCATAAACTATAAATGTATTTTTTGGATTTTTCATTAAGAAATATCGTTTCAAACATCACTCCAAATCGACCATTTTCAAGCTGAAAACTTGTTTTTTCCGCTTAAATTCTACTACACACAATAAAATCAAAAAATAGCTATGTTACTATCTAAAACATTAATAAAATCATCGTAGCCTTTAATAACTTTATTGGTATAATCAATACTTTTGTCATAATTTGAAATCAAAACATTTGAAATCTTATAAGGCCTCTTAAACGGATTCTCACTAGTTTTGTTACACCCTGTATATCCCCTAACACGAGTCGCGTAGTATGCGATATGCTGTCCACACGTCGCTGGATCCACAGAAAACCAGCGCCTTTTTTTAAAAACCTGACTGTAGCTTTACAGGCCGGGCCTAATAAAGCGATAGGAGTGCGCGGTTGGAGAGTAGCCTGGGGAAAATCCAGGGGAAAACCTCCGGCACGACCACGCGGGTGGGAAACCAGCGCCGTTGGCACTGCCGTGTCAACTGCATTGCTGAGTGACCTCTTTGGTAGCACATTTATATTTATTATTTTTAAGGTGTATTCGATACCTATAAGTTTGATATCCGATGAACATCTTTCTATCTAACAGACAGAAATGCATGGTCCACACCAAAAACCTGAATAGCGTAAAGATTCGTATATGATATTTTCACTGTATCTAGTTGACACAGTTCTTGCAGGAAAGGATATCAAACCATTATATAACTTTTCTATTATATTTTAATGTAATTCAATGGGGGCTATCGCGTATGAATTCGCCGCTAGAGGCGCTAGTGTAGCGAGAGGTCTCCGAAATGTCAAATGTCACTCTTTGTGGTTGCGGTACGTGGGTTAATATCTAATTGAAATATGGTGAGTATTTTGCAATACCTGAGCTTGATTATGTCAAATATGAGTTAGGGGTCAATGACTGTCAGTGCTTTGAGACAGTTTTGTCTTTCGGAACCTTATTTCCTCCTTTTTTCCGAACAATACGGGACTGCGCTACAATGCGGGATGTGCGATATTTTTACGGTACGGTTTTAAGGTTTTAAACATGATTTAAATGCAAACTTCGTTCCCATGCCCATAATAACCAATAATAATTTTTGACAGCTGGACCTTACTCGACAGTGGCGCCAACTGGTGAGCACAAAAACGATAGCCCTCATTCAGTGCATTGCTAAAACAGAGCCCACACCCATCGCCCATCTATGTAGCTGTATTGATTTTAACTACCAGGACAGCATGAAAATTTAAGAGTAGTAGTAGTAGTAGTAGTAAAACTCTTTATTGTACACAATAACAAAAATTACAAATACAAAAAGAAATGGTATGTACAAAGGCGAACTTATCCCTTTAAGGGATTTCTTCCAGTTAACCTTTGAGCAAATGAGAGAAGAAATGAACGGAGATAGACAAATTCAGCAACTTGCAGCTGTATCGATTTTAACTACCAGGACAGCATGAAAACGCAAGAGTTACCTTATTAGTGGCGGCGAGACACGCTCCGGCGGCGACAAGGGTCTTCACTGCCTCAAGGTGGCCGTGCCACGCTGCCATGAGCAGAGGCCGCATGCCAAACTGTGGAACATACACCAATGTAGAATTCCCTACATACTCAACAGCCTGCCCTCTGACATCAGGCAGGAAGCCAATAAAGCTAAACTTAGTAAAATGCTACATAGTTACCTTATTAAACTCGTAAAATAAACTATTGTACCTAGATGTAGAATCATAATATATAAAGTTGCCTTGTTAAACTCATAAAATAATTTACTGTTAGAAGAGAGATGAGACTGATCGATCCCACAGTCAAACTGTGCAAACGGTTTTGTGGGTCTATGTGCTTGTTTGTGTTGTATTATTATTTCTTAATAAATAAATAAATAATAGAGGCTGTTGAGAATAATAGAGGTTTTAGGAGGTAGGTTTGGGTTTTGGCAATCGATCAGACGTGGGTGGCGCAGGACTGGTCATTATGGCACTCTTTGGGGGAGGCCTATGTCCAGCAGTGGACGTCTTTCGGCTGATATGATGAATGGGTCAGACCAAAGGAATTCAGATTACTCCCGCTGAGCTCTATCATCAGGTTTATGGAAATGGTGGAGAGCAGCTTGGAGTAGGCATAAAGGAGGGGAAATTACAGAAAATATCCCATTGGATCGAAGTGCATCCGCAAGGGCCATCTAGATAAGATAAGATGAGAGTTTGGGATTCCGGGCAGGGTAAATATTTGTGTTTAGGTTTATACTAAAATTGTGGTTACCCTTCCGCATTTCAAACCTGCTTTGTGGGTGACATAAAATTGCGAGCCAAAAACATTTTTTTTCTCAATTTTGTTTGAAAAGTTAATGATTAAAACGTAAGCGGGAAAGGATAGCACCAATTTTATTAAGTTTCCATTCAATTTTCTCTCCTCTCGTCGTCTGTTTTATGTATGAAAAAAAAATTGCTCGCGCCTTAAATACTTAATAGTAGTTTATGCAATCGTTATATAATGTATGCTTTTTTAGTCGGGAACCGCGATTAGATCACGAGGCTTGCCGACTGGTCTAAATAAGGTTCAAGGCTTAAAAGCTAATTATATAACTATTGCATACACTATTTTTTCTACGAGTCGTAAACAAATCGAAACAATTAAACAGACTAGTCCTGCGAAAATGAAGTTTAGGCACATGGGTCGGACGCTCGTTGGTGTCTTTTGTTCTACGCCGCGGCGTCAAGTGATTGGTCAATTTCATAAGAGTACTGTATTGGCGACACGTGATTGGCCAATTTCATAAGAGTACAGTAAAAGGCGACACGTGATTGGTTTATTTCATAAGAGTTCACTTGAAGGGAACCAATAGAGAAATGTATATGATTTTAGTTTTGTCTACGATATCTTAATTTAAAAATTGAAGTCGACGAGTAGAAAAACGTATTTTTAAAAACCAATATACATGTTTCATTCCTTTATGTTTTTGTGTTGTGTTGTGAATAAATATACCCCTTTATAATTCATAATATAAATAGGCCTAAAATTATAATAAACAATGAAATACAAAATTACCTTGTCGGCAGCTTCAATATCACATTTCGCTTCAATTAGTAAATTGACAATTTCGACGTTTCCCCTGCTTGCTGCCCAGTGGATTGGCGCGCGCCCGTACTGCGAAATTATTTATTAAAATTAACGTTTGTCAACTTAAGGATGATTCACAGTAGACCGTTCCGTGTCCGGCCGTTCCGTCTCCGGGCCGGCCCGTCTCCGAGCTCTTTTGTATGTCAATGTGCTAAACGTTCCGCGTCCGGGCCGGGCCGGGACCGTGCCGTTTCCGAGCCTTGGCCATCGGTAGATCGGGCGTCAAACGTTTGCATTTATAATAGAGCGACCGTTCCGTGTCCGGGCCGGCCCGTTTCCGAGCGGCCGTTGATTTTCTGTCATAGAAAACGGGCCGGCCCGGATACGGAACGGTCTAGTGTGAATCATCCTTTAATTGAGCCACTTTTTTTCTCGGGGGGGTCGTTAAAATTTAAATAGGTCCACTTTAAATTAAAAGTTTTGGAAATGTCACCTCATTATTTTTAAAGGCTCCGGGAATGATACAGCGAAGCGCTACTTTTAGGGCCTGGATCATTCTACTTTTTCATGACCAGTTTTCTATTACAATAAAAAATCTATGATATGTATTGAATTAGTGTACAAAAATAGGATTTCGAAATAGTACCTGAACCTACTAAAAGGAATTTATAGGTAAAAATACTTAAATACTAAAATATTCCTGTAAAAGGTGGGTAACACGGTGGTAAAAACCATTTTTTCATACAAATAGTGAGAGCTCCAAGGACCACTGAGTTACTCGACTTATTACTGAGTTACTATATATTAGGCGTGGTTCGTTAATTACCAGAACTATCAGAAGTGATACTTCAATTAAACCTCTTTCTAAATAGCAATACAAAAATATGAGGTGAGGGCCACGTATTCCAAAATCTGCATTAAAAAAAAGTGTCTGAAAATGATGTACATGAAAAAGTAGAATGGCCCGCCTATGCACAACGCGTTTTAAAAATGCGTCATCAACACGCGTTCTCTACTACCCTCTGTGTCCTATCTTCAATTAAACACATAAATTAATTAATTATGTTTATTAGGTCTTCAGACAAAAATATAACGTTCCGCCATTGTTGATGCGGCTAAAGAGAGAGAGAGAAACAAGGGCGAGCGAGCAAGTGATTATTCGACTACGTTCGGATACCACACTCTCCACCGCCCCGCCCGATCGTTGCCGCCTGTTTTTCCTTCCTCTATTAAAGCTGTAGCTATTATGAAACTAAAACACAACTCTGCTACTGTAAATAAGGTAGCAGAAGAACGCGGTGTGCATAGGCCCTAAATCATTCGGCCTCTGACACATGCTCACTAGTGAAGTAAGAGCATTTGTTCTTCTCTAGTGAGCAGTCGGAGTCGGGGCACATACGTATAAGCGCCGCGCACACATATGCTGGACCATACGAGTAGCAGTCCGCCACGGGATGCAAGCATAAGACAGGCAGTTGGTTTCTCGTACGTTTTTAATTTTGCAGGACTGCAATGCTGCACTGTCCGGACAATGTTCCTGCAGTTGACTGCTGAAACGCCTCGCGCACGCCTCGTTCTTGATGACTCCTCTGTCTGCTGACAGACTGCTAACAGTACAAACTACTAGTTAGAGACTAGTGAGGAGCACTGACATTGATCCTGCAGTTGACGTCAGTTGACTGCTGAAACGCCTCGCACGCCTCGTTCTTGATGACTCCTCTGTCTGCTGATAGACTGCTAACAGTACAAACGACTAGTTAGAGACTAGTGAGGAGCACTGACATTGTTCCTGCAGTTGACGTCAGTTGACTGCTGAAGCGCCTCGCGCACGGCAGCGGGCTAGTTCTTGATGACTTCTCTGCCTGCTGACAGACTAATAACAGTACAAACTACTAGTTAGAGACTAGTGAGGAGCACTGACATTGTTCCTGCAGTTGACGTCGGTTGGCCGCTGCAGCGCTTCTCGCACGGCTGCGGGCTCGTTCTTGATGACTTATCTGCCTGCTGACAGACTACTTACAGTACAAACTACTAGTTAGAGACTAGTGAGGAGCACTGACATTGTTCCTGCAGTAGACGCCAGTTGACTGCTGAAGGGCCTCGCGCACGGCAGCGGGCTCGTTCTTGATGACTTCACTGCCTGCTGATAGACTGCTAACAGTACAAACTACTAGTTAGAGACTAGTGAAGAGCACTGACACTGTTCCTGCAGTTGACGTCAGTTGACTGATGAAGCGCCTCGTGCACGGCAGCGGGCTCGTTCTTGATGACTTCTCTGCCTGCCGATAGACTGCTAACAGTACAAACTACTAGTTAGAGGCTAGTGAGGAGCACTGACATTGTTCCTGCAGTTGACGTCAGTTGACTGATGAAGCGCCTCGTGCACGGCAGCGGGCTCGTTCTTGATGACTTCTCTGCCTGCCGATAGACTGCTAACAGTACAAACTACTAGTTAGAGACTAGTGAGGAGCACTGACATTGTTCCTGCAGTTGACGTCGGTTTGCCGCTGCAGCGCTTCTCCGCGCGCACGCCTCGTTCTTGATGACTTCTCTGTCTGCTGGCAGACTGCTAATAGTACAAACTACAAGTTATAGACTAGTGAGGAGCACTAAAATTGTTCCTGCAGTTGCCGTCAGATGACTGCTGAAGCGACTCGCGCGCGGCAGCGGGCTCGTTCTTGATTTCTTCGCCTTCTTTTAGTTCGCCTTTGTACTCTAATCTTATGTGACATGTATATTGTTTTAACCTGTTATTGTGTACAATAAAGTGCTTACATACATACATACTTCTCTGCCTGCTAACAGTACAAACTACTAGTTAGAGACTAGTGAGGAGCACTGACATTGTTCCTGCAGTTGATTGCTGAAGCGCCTCGCGCGCGGCAGCGGGCTCGTTCTTGATGACTTATCTGCCTACTGACGGACTACTAACAGTACAAACTACTAGTTAGAGACTAGTGAGGAGCACTGACATTGTTCCTGCAGTTGACGTCGGTTGGCCGCTGCAGCGCTTCTCGCACGGCTGCGGGCTCGTTCTTGATCACGGCCTCGTGGAGTAGCAGGTCGTTCTGCTGCACGCGCGACCGCCCCTCGCCCGCCATCTAAAACCAGTATATTTAACATAAATTGCTACCCTTCGACCCACTACGGAACTGAGTTTCGTAACCAGCTACGAAATGGGAAGCACTTTTGTATCGTTTCGAAACCCAGTTACGTATAGAGAATTATTTATCTCGATTTGTAACTACTGTTTCCCAGTTCATAACCAGCTACGAAATGGAAAATATTTATATCGTTTGGAGAACCAGTTACGTATTGAGTATCTCAATTGGCCACTTTCAGTGTTTAGCATTAACAATAGTTTATTGCGACATAAACGCATATTGCTTATATCGGCGACTACTCTACATGTATAAAATAGGCAGTTTACAAAATAAAATCCATTTTGTATTGTTGCGACATTCAATTTACATACACACAATCAGTTTCTTTGTCATAGTCATGACTATTCTACTTGAATATTAATTCTATAGGTACTGTATTATTTTAAATGAAGTAAATGTCGCCAATGTTATGGGCACCTTTGCACCGGAAACGGCGGGGGGCGGTCTATTTGATTAGTTTTCTTTTGTTTTTTTTTTAAATATTATTATTATTTTCTAATAAAGTTTTTTGGGCAAATAAAAAATAATGAAGTAAATATGGTTTATTTACAAAGCGCAATACAATTTACAAAAGAACACATTTATTTACTTATTTATTTAAAAGGTACACTTTACAGACATCACACGTGCAATGATACAGTTAAGTTTGCACAAAATCAGTAGCTTATAGACCAGCATGACATTCACAGCAAGTGCACACAGCATGATCAAATAAGTGAGCGCATAATTGACCAAGTGCACATACAGCACTGGTGTCAAGTCTACCAACACAGAGCAGGGTTAATACATAGTTAAATCCAATCAAGTACAGCATTCTATAACAGAGTTGCCATACTCTATCTTAGCTAAGTCGAACCAATGATGTATCAACATCACAGATCAAAGAATCAACATCAACACAAGGGTCATTATCAGTTAAAAAACACTCATCTGTTACGCCATTTTCTGTTTGAATTGAAACGTATCTTGACATTTTCTCAATCTTACTATCTAGAACAGGACAATTGCGACCTTATGTCATAAACATTAAATGTATTTTTTAGATTCTTCATTAAGTAATATCGTTCCAAAAACATCACTCCAAATCGACCATTTTCAAGCTAAAAACTTGTATATTCCGCTTAAATTCTACTAAAAGTACACAATAAAATACACAAAAAATGGCTATGTTACTATCTAACACTTTTATAAAATCATCGTAGTCTTTAATAACTCTACTGATATTATCAATACTTTTGTCATAATTTGAAATCAAAACATTTTAAAACTTATAAGGCCTCTTAAATGATAAGTATACATTCTTAGGTACCAACTGAACGATAAAACTGAAACGAAATTAAATAAACAAACATTCTAATCACTACATAGTATAAAACAAAGTCTCTTCCTCTGTTCCTATATCCCTATGTATGCTTAAATCTTTAAAACTACGCAACGGATTTTGATGCGGTTTTTTTAATAGATAGAGTGATTGAAGAGGAAGGTTTATAATATGTATAATAACATCCATTAAATAGTGCACCCGTGCGAAGCCGGGGCGGGTCGCTAGTTTAAGATAAAACTAAACTATAACTAGTCTAATCGAATAACACACCCTGAGTCACATCCGGGGCAAAGGTGCCCATCACACTAGCGGCACTGCCCCGATGAATAGCGACTTTGCACCAGGAATGACCCGGAACCGGACCGGGGTCCAAATTAAGTTACTACAGTACCGGATAAACTACGTTATCTAAAGTCGATGTGATCTTTATCGCCGATATGACTTCAATAGGTAATTTACCGTTGGACTCAATAGTCGATCAGCAACTATAATAAAACGTAAAAAACCGGCCAAGTGCGTGTCGGACCACGCACAATGAAGGGTTCCGTACCAACACCTACCAGTCCACATTTATAATCACTATCCAATACATTGAATCTAAAAAAGTCGTATCTTCATAGGAAACTCACGCCACTTACGATCTTTTGTTTGGGCAAGACAGTTTTTAAGCGAAAACTCAAAAACCGTAAAACCTATATTGTTCACACCAAAAATCGTTGAAAGTATTTACTAATGCACATCACCTCAATTTTTTTCAGAATTTTAAACTTTATAGTTTGGAAATTAGAGGGAGGGACACACTTTCTATGACTTTGACAGCTAATGTCTCACCAACGGTTGACTTAAATGCACAAGTTTTTTTAGAAACCTCCATATCATTTTTAAAGGCCTATCCATCGATACCCCACACGACTATGTGCGTTTAATTTTTTTTTTCATCCACCGGTTACATATATCCCCCTTAATTTAATATTTTTTTTTGTATAAGGGTTCCGTTTTTGCCATTTTGGCTACGGAACCCTAAAAACGCTATGTTAGTTTGAATTTATGTAGTATAATTTGCATGCCCAGTAGCAGGCAGAATACACTGTAAAAATATTATCATTATCAACATCCGTTTGACTGTATTCTAGCAAATAAATTACTTGTGACTTTTGATCACACTAACGGTATTGCCAGAACCATACAACCTGCAATCTCACGCGCAAAGAAAGTATCATAGCATTTTGCAAACTCACCACCAACATAGTCAACACCCTAAAAAAGTTCAATGGGTCATAGTCCATCCCACCTATCACATATCACTTACTTTTTATTATAAAGTATATTATTATTATTATTTCTTTATTTTATTTAAGTTAGGTTTTTACAATATCTTTATAAAAGTAAAACATAAAAATACACTTACAAAACATAAAATCATTATAAAAACCTAACCTAGTGTGCCGCCGGCAGCGAGGCGGGGCCTAAGCTACCGGTGGTGTCGGGCGACAGAGAGAGGAACCTCCTGACTATCCGCGCCGTGTCCAGGAGTACCGCCTTCTGTATCTGACCCTTGACCCAGCCATCTAGCGAGGGTCTCTTGAGGTGTTGGTCGAGACTCTTCGCTATTATTATTATTATTAATATCACTTATTTCTCACCTATCACTCATTTCATTCATCATTCATTGACGCACAGAATCGCGAAATCCTTCAGAAATAATCATTTAAACAGGTTGTGTGAATTTAGCCGCCAGTATCCTTCGCGTGGACCGAATTCAAATCAATATAGTATACAAAAAAAAATGATTGAATTTCGTAACAGTACATAATGAGTATTTGCGAGTTTATTCATTGGTTATGCACGAATAACTTATTTTTATTACTTACTTTACTGGTATCATCTATAAAAATTCAAGTGATAAGTAAAAACCAATCTCAGGTACGGTAAACCGGGGTTACATTCAAATTGAGGGGCGACTTTCAAAAGTCAGTTCATATGACGTGTTTTAGTTTTTATTTAGTTGAAATGGGATCCAGTATTATTCGTTATTCCTTCGTAAATTTCTTCTTTTTCAATCTAGAAATACTTAGGGGTGGTTATAAGTATTATTATTTTATTATATTATTATTAATTCATATACAATCTGACGATCTTTTTGTGAATCCATGATATTTTACCAATTGACATCTTTATAACATACCATGTAAATTTTCAGAAAGAAATAAATAAATCTAATCTAATCTAAGTCTTCTAATTATGTCAAAAATGTACTGAGTTACTGAATTTTGATCTGACATTTGGTCTAACGGATCTTTATAAAACCCGGCCTAAATCTATCAAAGTGGCCCCGTTTTTTTCCTAAAGTCACCCCAGTTTACAGTACTTTCTTAGATGAAAATACTAAACATTTCCTAAATTTATTGGACAATTTGTTAAACACTGTAAACAACTAATAATGTTTGAGCGAAGCTCGCTGCAGCGGGTATTAAATTTTCACGACTCTGTAACCACTTTGCATTATTCATGAAGTCTGAACTCTACGTTAACTACCATATATTAACTTTGTTCTTTATGAGTTACGATGAGATAATTATGAGTTAAACATTTCATGTTAACTACTGCGGTTATTACGTCTTGTTTAGATGAATATTTTATGGAAAAGGCTAGAAAAAGAGGAAACCAAAGCCAAAAAGGTCTAATTTCCCCTCACTCAAGGTCACAGCAGTCGCTACCGTAAAATAAAGAGCCTACGTCAAATCTTGGGATTACACACAGGTCAGATAGGGGACTATACACTGCCCTTGACGACTTTACGTCTCAATAAGTATAGAAGAAGAAGAAAAAGAAAAACATTTATTTATGACGAAACAAACATAAAATATTCATATATCACGTTTTTTTTCTTTTTTAATGTCAAACTTTGTTTTTAAAATCCGTCTTCTTTTTTTTCATGTTAATCGTTCTTTATTTATTATTGTTATTATTTTATGTTCGTACAGTTACACACCGTGAAATCACTCGACGGTCTCATCGGAAACCAGCGCTGGCGATTGCCCGCATTATGCTGAGATGGTACCGTTTCGAGATAACACAACTTTGTTTATTTTTATATTCTATTTTGCTGTGTTAATTGTTGTCTTTGTCTCGAATAAATATTTCTTATTTGGGTCAATTTCCCAAGCAGTAAAAAATGTTGGCAAGACTGAGAACGCAGGTGCAGAAAGTTTAAATAATAATTAACCATTTTTTTTCGGAAACACATCCCAGTTAACTACCTCGGGCAATAGCTAAGACTTGAATATTAATGTATTTAATAATTTAATAAAATATATAAAGCACCAATTTCTCATCAAGGTGGGTTGTCCCTAACCTGGTTTTGTTTGCATAATGTCGCCTAACTCGAAAACTATGTATGATAATAAAAATATTTTAGCCTCATTTTAAGACCAGCTAAATAGGCAACAATAAATATGGCTTCCTTTAAATCTCATGTGTACCTAACCATTTTATAATGTGCGAAAATGTTTGTCCCGAGAAACTTTTTCATTACCGCGGACCACCGCGGACCAAGCTTGTCAACGATTTATTTGCGAAGTTTGACTCGGTAAGCCCCCCGTCTCCTGCGCACTTCGAGAATCAGTTACGCTGCGGTGTTCGGCGAGGGAGGACACCTGGTGCGGTAATTCGTCGACCTGCTATTCACATGAGTATATCGTGGCCGTGATACGCGGACAAAAATAATATCATTCCGGAGTTTGCTATATCTTTTTTATTTTTTATCTGTTTCGATTGAATCTAATATATAACATGTAATATATATTTGTGATATCTAGAACCTTGTTAATTTAAGAATAAGTGGCTTGATCTTTTTTTAAAAATTAATTTTATCCTGTGTTTATCATTCCGCCGTTTTCATTCCGGTGTTTCCGGTGTAGTTAAATAGAAATGTAGCTTCACTTTGCTATATATAGGAATTAATGATTATTTTTACTGAGTATAATATATTTATTTGATGTCATATATGCCTATTACCTAGTATTTATATTTAAATATATGTTTCACTATATCGTGTTTTGTTAATTTACTTGATTATTCGCGCATTAAGATATAGAAAATATATTAAATCGATTTTAAATGTACTTCTCCTCAAGATTATTAGCGTAATTAGTTTTTCCGAAATGGATCAAGCATTTTACTATAAAAGATGGTAATAATTACACAGACAGGCGTCGGTTGGAAGTGCTAAATATGAAGTTTATTAATGAAAAAAATATTTCAAAAATTGGTGTAAAAAGTCATACGATAGATTTAGATAATTTATTTCATGATAAGGAATTACGTTATAAATTTTCACACATATCAAAATTACAAGAATTGTTATCATGATCGTCATAACAGGAAAAATAAAAATAACATAATGTCGACCAGAGTAATACAAAACATGATAAAAAGTAAACAGAAAAATAAATGCATCTTCCATTCGGAATCGTCAGTCAGATAAATAATAATATTGTCCATTACAAAATACAAATTTCAAAACACAAAAATAAAAGATAGTTCCGTAATATCATTTTAACATTACTGAAATATGTTTCTTATACTACAGATTTGTGTTTTCTAGAAAAAAAGGTATAGGGTTCCAAACCACATGAACCATGATTTTTCTTTTTCTTTCTATCAAAATTTACAACTAGTTACGAAGTGTTTTATAAACAGGATGCAAGCCTCTGGTCTGGACATTTACATTATTTTTAACTTATATACAAAATGCATGTGTTTTTAAATCATACACCTAGTACTTTTTTCTATAAATCATAAAACTATAGTCTAAGAAGCAATTATTTATTATTATTCATATTTAACACATAACACAAATAACATAAGTCCCGTTGTATTAACAGGCCAGTCAGTAGAGATTTTTACTGGTTACGTGAAAGATTTTTTTTAGTTTTTATTACTTGTTTGTAGCATTGCTGCTTGTGATTGCGTTTTTTTTTGAGAAAAAGTGACTGATTATTTTTATTAGTATAATTATTAAATTGAAGTGGTCCACCAGTTTATTATAAAGCGGTCTTGAGTAGTGAAAATGATTGTTTTCAGATACGAGCAGTACAAAATAAATAACTTTATAATTTTGAGGAGTTTTTTTTTAATTCCGATGTATGTGCTCTAATTTTCATTCCTGTGGACTGTTATTATCATCCCCAGTGTATATTTATCATTCCGTTGTGAGTTTCATTTTTAATCTCAGTTATCTCAAAAACTGTTATATATATCAACATCCCTTTTAGAAGATTTTCATAATATAGTCTGAAGTGTCTTTTGATATTAAAAAATCCACGAAAAACTCCCAAACAAAGAATCACACCGGAATGATACAAAAATCACGCACTGTTGAAATTGACCCATTTCTTAAAAAAACGTTACAAAAAGCACAAAAAGGTCTCGCCTCAGCATAATGCCGACTCAGGGAGTCGGCGCTGATCTTCCGGCGCTTAATCTGACCTGTGTAATGTAACTTTGCCCTTGATGACTTTACGTCTCAGGACGTACATCTTCACGTCTCAGTAAATGTATAGTACCTAATCTGACCTGTGTAAAGTAACTTTGTCTTTCACGACTTTACGTCTCAGTATGTACATTTTCACGTCTCAAAAAGTGTACCTAATGTGACCTGTGTAAAGTAACTTTGTCTTTCACGACTTTACGTCTCAGTATGTACATTTTCACGTCTCAATAATTGTACCTAATGTGACCTGTGTAAAGTAACTTTGCCTTTCACGACTTTACGTCTCAGTATGTACATTTTCACGTCTCAATAAGTGTACCTAATGTGACCTTTGTAAAGAACTTTGCCCTTGACGACTTTACGTCTCAGTATGTACGACTTTAATAAAAGTTACTTTCCAATAGGTTGTAACTTGTATTGTGTCACCAAAACCGATCTTGCGCCCGCATCGTTCGATATTTTTTGTATGGAAAAATTCTGCTACACAATACTCTTAAGTAAGTACTGTAAAACGAGAAATCCCTATCGGCATACAAACCTCCCCAAGGTTTTGCCTACGATGGGTATTAAATTAAGTAAAAAAAAAGTTAGTTAATATGTTTTTATTTCGTTTTTTGACTTTCATAAGTGCATGTAAATTTAAGATATTAATTATACTTTTAGGTTTAAAACTAATAAAAATAAAAATTTACGTAATCACAATAAAAAAAAAATCTTTAACTGAATAAACCTTGTCCTTCAGGTGGTTACTAACTAAAGCTGGTCGTCAACCGGTGTAATAACCCTAGTTTGATAGAGAAACTAAACTATATCTTCAGTTATCCTGAGCTCCTGGTTTTAAGTGTAGGTGTGAACCATTAAACGTTACAATATCAGTTAATGGGCGAGTCGGTGGATCCGGTCACCAACTCGTGCAGTAAAAATTTATTGTTCCGTACTTATACATTACACCTTTATAGTCCGCCACACACTATCAGTAATAGTGACACTATTTCGCTACCCGAACCTATCCTACTGTACCGCCGCCTTTCAGTTCGGCCCAGATCGGGCCTAGCTGAGTTTCTTGCTGGACTCTTCTTAGCTAGGCTAGGTTTAGTGGACCAGTGACAAAACTCCCGCTCGATTCCACTCACACCTTGACGACCGCTTTAGCCAAGTTGGTAGTGACCCTGCCTTTGAAGCTGGAGGTCCCGGGTTCGAATCCCGGTCAGGGCATGTATTTGTGTGATGAACACGAATATTTGTTCCTGAGTCTTGGATGTATTCTATGTATTTAAGTATCTATTTATCTATATAAGTATGTATATCGTCCTTGGTACACATAGTACAAGCTTTGCTTAGTTTGGGACTAGGTTGATTTGTGTAATATTGTCCAAAAAAATATTATTATATTATTATTATTATTATACCTCAGATTTGCATGAAGCCGTTCAACCAACCTCGCTGGAGCGCAAACTCTTAGAGTATTCCAGTGTTCCAAACCAGACGCGTGGTCGTGTCGGAGGCTTCTCTGGATTTTTCCCCAGGCCACTCTCCAACCACGCACTCCTATCGCTCGGCCCGGCCTATAAAGCCAGTCAGGTTAAAAAACCCTTGCTATTCTATTATATGAAATGAGCGTAAGACAGGTACAAAATACTGACATTATTAACGGTGGAATTATGTATCACCAGCATCAATTAAAAGGTTCCTCTTTGTCGATGTCAATAAAGGCGATTCCTAATTGCGTCATTATGCAAATAGCGCCTTAAAAATATTACTTTTGCGTGACAACGGCACGTGGACGATACGAGACCGTATAAAAATAAACTAGCACGAACCGTATTATCGAAACTTAAACTACATAATAATAGCCCTAACGTAATGTGTATTAAGATATTCAATAAACTTAGCGATGAGATAAAATGCCTAAGCACTGGAAACATCTTCAACAACCGTCTAAAGAAATTCTTGATAAAGAAGAGCTACTACTCTTTAAATGAATTCCTTGATGACAAAGATAAATAAATAAATAAAATATGTTCCTACCCCCACTGTCTAAATTGAATTAAAATATTATTATTAGTTAAGTTAGTACATAAGTGCTATTGTGTGCCCTGACAGGGCGTCATGTACAGACTTCCTCGAAATGTAACATAACACCAACATTATTATAACTACATAACTATACAATGAATAAATAAATGAATAAATGATTATAGTTTTGTTTCCGGATTGAACCGATAGAAGATCTATATGGAGTATGCGCTCTTTCTGGCAAGTTAAGCTTGGAGGCGTGGAAGAGAGTGCGAGAAATACCTAACTGCTTTCAATTGGGCAGTGTCCTCGTACAAAGTATAATACAGTAAACCACTAAATTACCACAATGTCAAGTAACACAATATTTTTTCTATACAAACGGCGGTGCCAAACCATAAGTTTACGCGGCCTGCCTGACGCAGCAGACACCTTAGCCTGTGGGGCTTTATTAACTTGAGGTTTCTTGTGTTGACAGCTAGAGACATATGCAGGTCCCTCGCTCAAGCTCTCACTTTCAACACAGCTGATCCTCGGAAGCCGAGAGCTCTGGCGACCTTACTGAGCTTACCTTATTCGAACACAACACCAAATACCTAAAGAGAGTAGTGGTGCTAAGTCTTATCCAAAAATCACGAGAGACTTTTTGGGCCACTTTTAGACCCCCACCCCCCTCGGTGATCTTTGGTCACGAAACCTTACGTGTACTTTTTATAATTTTTAATTTAAATTTTAAAATAAATGAATTCGTATTGTATTAGCTGCAGGCGAATCACGTAACTTTATGTACTAACGGTAGATAGATTTTACTGTCAATTTTCGACCGTTCGAACGCCTGTCAAAAATTCGCACCAGGTAACTTTATGTACTAACGTTAGAAACACCGTTTCGTACCGTACCGTTCACAAGGTGAATGAGATTCGACGTTCTGTTATTGCAAAGGTGATCCAATGAACGAATGGTTGTTCCTTCCAATGTTTTGCACAAATTTACTATCATAATAACCCAATTCAAGGCACTTTATCTAAAATTAAGAAAAAATGTGATCTTGATAAATGAACACGAGTTATTATATTTAAATCACAAATACTAAACATGCAACCGATAAACACAAAACGCATTATTACAGAGAGAGTATGACAGAAAGACAAATGTAAATGTGACGATGTAAAACCTTTGTAATATTTTAAATTATTTTCTTTTAATAAGTCTTTAAATAATATCGGTACAAATAAATACATCAATTTATATTGTATCATTTAATAACATTTATTTTAAAGAACTAAATGCCATCTAGTATCGAATAGGAGAACTTGTTGACAGTTAATTCACTTGCATTCCATAATATTGACATCTAGTATGCAGTAGGAGAACTATCAGGAAGTAAAATAATGTTGGCTATACACCGAAGCCTAGACCCGCACCGAATTATAAAATGAAAAGTGTGGTGAAATTGCATTATCATAACAATATTATTATTGCAGTAATCCTATATCGGTATAGTCTTTCAAATCAGTCCAAAAAGGTTCAAATTTTAAGAATTGCAGGCATAACCTGCCTATCTTAGTTAACCGTTTAATCGCCATGCGTCATGTACGGCAGTGATCCCTACAAACAAACTCATTTTCCATAAGAGATTGTATATGAACTTTAGTGTAAAGCACGAAGGTCACTTTGACAACGTACGTGACACCACACCACACCACACCACCAGGTAAGCAGGTAACACCTATAGGCGTTTTTGTCATATCAAGAGGGTTAATCTACCTACGTCCCCAAACAGAAATGAAACGAGCATTTATATTTCCCAAATTTAATACATAATAGCCCTGGACGTTCCTTGAATATCCACAATAGACAGAATGTTCTCTATAATTCAATCGGATCCGACATCAGTGTACACTAAGTAGGTACATGAAGGCAAAGGCGTCCACTATCGGCACGGCACGGCAAAGGGCTCCTCAGCCTCACACATTAGACTAGCGGGATAGACAATGCATGCCAAAGGTGTGCTTGGGAATGCCGAGGAATGCTCGGCATGCCTAATGAGGCCTGGGCATGCTTAAGGATGGATGCGCATGCCTAAGGATGCCTCGTCATGCCTAAGGACGTCTCGGCAACCCCGGCAACCCTAACCACATCTTGGCGTGCCCGAGGAGGAATCCCTTGGCGTGCCAATGCCGTGTCAATAATGGGTGCCGGGCCTAAGGATTTGGCAAACTTCTGACAAATTGAAGGTCACACTGTAGGCTTGCCTAATTATTGCTTCATGACTTTACTTCGTAATGGTCCATAATGATAAACTAAAAATCATTCTTTGCCCGTGGCCCTACACCGTTAGTCCTAATAATTGTACCACAGGTAATTTTCTATGTCCTTGGTTCTATCAGTCTGACCATAGACACCTAGCATCCTCTTCTCCAATATGTTTGACTGTCTGTTTAACCAGTTGAACATATTGTATAACTTTCCTTCAATTTTTAAAAAGTAGTCGAGCAACTTGTTACTTAAAAATGCAATAAGTTCAATTACAGTATTATGACGTTAAATAAAATGAACTATTCTTACGATACATTTCAAAACAATAGAGGAAAGTTGTCCAATATGTTCAACTGGTTAAACAGACAGTTTAGTATATTGGAGCAGAGGCCTAGCATTACCCGTATTCCATATATCTCTACCACTACATTTACCCTGGTAGCTTACCGTTAGATTTCCCTCCTTCCACTTGGTGCCCAAGCCTATGATTCCATGGAATTGCAACGTAATGTTTTTGTCGCTATGCTCCCATGGTATCATTAGATGTATTTTGATGCCGTTTGGCTGCCATAACATCCATTGATAACTAAATATTTTTCCGTCATGCTTCCATGCAACTGCCCTGTGGGATCCAGCGGTGGTACTTTTCCTCGTCTCTCCCAAGCCACTGCCCAACGGGATCCAGGGATAACGTTATTCCTCCTGGTTCCCATACCGCCGATTTTCCCTCTTGGCTCCCATACTGCTGTTTGGGACCCAGGAATTTGTTTTCCTTCTGGCTCCCATACCGCCCACCAGGGTAGGCAGAGGTGGCTGCATGCCAGATATACAATAGCTTCGACTACTCCTACTACCGATATCTTTATATGAAAGTAAGGGAATGAATATATTCCTGGGTGCTATTGAGCTGTGGCGTGGCTTGGGAGTGGGAGCCAAGATATCTGGGATACCAGTATGCAATAAGTTCCATCCTATCCTTACCTGTGATTTCTAACATCTCCCCCGGAGGGTCGCTACAAATAAAACTACTGACGTCCACCTACATCTGTTAAGGGTGGTCGTTATAAAAGTAGTACGTTTGACGACCATCCTTAAAAAGAGGTGTAGGCACGACGACGAGCGAAGCTAGGAGGAGTGTTCGTAAAACTGTGCGACCCGACAAGTTGCAAATAAGATGGTCGTTAGAAAAGACTGTTCGGTTCAGGAGCTTCGCCGGCCGCTGCCGCGGCACGGTCGCTTTGCTTGTAATGTCGCAGTTGTACTAACACTTTCTAGCTGCGCTCGTTGGCACACTGGCAAACAAGCCTATTACCCGAGGTCCCACCAACATGTCCCCCTTGTGGATCCACGGGTATTTTTTTGACCCGTTGTCCTACCGCTCTAAACAGTGTTCTTCAGTGGGCCTACGGGCAATTTATTTTTACCATAGTCCCACTGCACTACGTATTCGACTCTAATGCAGCGAAGCGAGGAGTGTTTAAACAGAACTATGAGCCTACAGAGCCGGCGAAGCGCCAGAACCGAACATTCGTTACAATTGGTTAGGTCAGAAATATTACTTGTTCGCAGTTCTACCAAACAAAATAGCTAGGTAGTTTTTAATTCATGTTTACCGCTTAATGCAGTGGGACCGTGGTAAAAATAAATTGCCCGCAGACCCACTGGTGAATACTGTTTATAATGGGACGACAACGGGTCAAAAACAATTACCCACCAGGGGGACATGTAGACCCACCTGCGAACACAGTTTCGAACTGTAGGACCACGGGTCAAGGACGACGGTAAGACAACGGATAAAACAAATTACCTACCCGTCGACCCACCAGAAGGCCTTCCTTAACCGTGGCACCATCAGATAGTACCATTGATGGTTCTATGGTTCTTTTTTTGCTATGGTAGCATTAATGGTACAACCGAAGTATTTTATTGCCGTAGTATCTGGTATAATTGATGGTAATACGGTAAAATAAATGTTTACTAGTACCATTGCGTTGCAATTATAATGGTCAATGATCAGCCAGTCAGTGACAAAACTAATGAACTATGACCTGCAATCGTTCAAAAACAACAAGTTCAATTGAATCTTATAATAGAAAATGAAATAAATTATGCATGGAGCTTTAGCCAGCACAAAATTACAAGAGGCTGAAAATGGCCTGAATGGCTTCGAGAAATGGATGGTAATAGCCGTGATTTTGTATTGCTCGACTTGGCAAAATAATAATATATGCAGTTATTAAAATAAGATCTTTAAATTATATGTAACCATTATCTACATGACTGTTAATTAATTACCAAATTGTCTACTATCCAGTACCACGGGTAACAAAAAATAATATTAGCCGTAGTACCATTGTTGTTACAATCTGATGGTACCACGGTTAAGGAATGGTTGGTGGGACCACGGGTAATAGCCAAATAATATCCCTACCGGTAGAGAAGAAAGTAAAATGTCCACATTTCTCTAACAGACGGGATGTGTCGGTAGAGACATATGGAATAAGGGTAAAGAACGACTATTTTCGGTAAGAAATACGTCGGATCTTTCATACCTTTAAAAGTATTTAAATCCTTTTTTATTAGGGATCTTTCTATAATAATAAACCAACACATAAATAGCATTTATTACTACCTAAATAAGCAAGTACCAAAAATAACGGGTACATTTTGTATCGACTTTTCTATAGAGAAAGTATATACCCATTACTATTGCTCTTGAATGTATAAAGTATCGTTACGTTCTGGGTCTGCCGCGATGATTTGAACGTTGCGAGGAAGACCGTAGCAAGTCATAATTTGTAGTAGTAAACCTTCTGCTTGCAGTTTTCAAGCATTCCTGAAAAAAAAACATGATCTGTAGAAGTTGCTTTGTAAACTGAATTGTACCTATTCATATACATCATTTTACAATCCGAAATTATTATAACAGTAATATGTAAACTGACATAAGTATAAGGTACGAAGAGCTACTCAATAGAATAGAGTTACTAGTTATTTACTGAAATTGTGAGGCATCTGGTTCACGTAACGGGTGACCGAAGACCTGGCGACTTCCTCGCAAAACGTATCAGCATTGCGATATAGCGAGGAAATACCGCAAGCATCCTCGGTACGCCTCCCTCAAGGGCCTGTTTTATATTGAAGATAGTTTTAATATTATTTCATATATTGTTGTTATGTATTACACTATGTATAGAAACTAGTGCCTACGCCAACTCTTAGGAGTAGGTAGCGGGCCCCGGGCATCCTTTAGGATGCAACTGTACCGGAATGACGCTAGGATGATGATGATGACGATTGTTGTTACGTATTCTTGTATGTATTTTCTTGTCACTGAATTATAAGAATACTACTACATGACGACCTCGAGCGGTAAGTTCTAGTGTGGGAAGGCCACAAGCCAGATGGTCGGACGACATCAAGGCATATGTCCAGAAGTGGATGCAAATATGCTGCAAGAGAGAGAGAGAGATGCGACAAATCCTGTTAAAGATGTCTTCTTGCCGTCAGACATAGGCAGGCCATAAGCTTCAAAACACTTGATGATTGAGTACTACTTTCTTTCTAAGCTCAAGGCACAATTTACTCTCATTCTGCAGGCTTCTGAATAATATACATATAGATATCAATATCAATATATTATAGCTTAACCTTTAGCTGACGTTGTTCTCTTGCAAACTTCTATCGTATTTCAGAGCTAAAAAAATTATTATGTTAGTCATATCCTGTAATATTATACGTTTAGATCTGTACCTAATCCACGTAGCATATTATAGAATTACTTGTCTGTAACACTCAAACATATGATTTTATTTTTATTTTTGTTAAACATTTAAACTTTAATATTAAAATATATATAGTCAAATTTTGTTAAAATCTTTTGGAACCATATGATAAAACACAAATCAGTTCATCACCCGAGCTAGTGTAGCCGAGCGGTGAGACACTTCACTTTCAATCTTAAACTATATGATATTTCGTTTAATATGTAACAATGGCGCTTCAGTGAAGGAAAACATAGTGAGGAAACCGATCAAATCCCGACAGAGTCTAGTTTTCCCTCTGGTTTGTAAGGTCAGATGGAATTCGCTTTAGTAAAACTAGTTCCTAAGCCAACTCTGGGGATTAGGTGTCAAAGTGGACCCCAGGATCCTTAGGGCACAGCCGGAAAGATGCTGTGAGGATAATGACCCCCGATTTGTTAAACATTTTGAGCAGCATAATACTGGAGAAATATGCTACTCCTTGGAGAAGCCATAATAATAGTATATAATATAGCAATAACACATAATTACTAACACATGAGGCGTTGTGTTTCTGGCAACCGAGAATGCCAGAGCTTCAGAGGTGGAGCTGTATTGAGAGCGACGGACGCCATATTTTAGCTGAAAAATAGTTACAATAGTTAGTAGACATACCAAGTATGATATGAACGATACCGCGCAGAAAAGGCGCTTTTATATTTACTTTACCGTGGTCGTACAATGTCAGCACTCTGAATCCTCATAATTATGAGGATATTGGTTGGGCAACACGTTTGTGCGATTCAATACATACTTACTTTCATACCTATTGGTTAAAATAAAGTTTAACAAAAGCAAGGAGAAGAATCTCCTTTTAAGTAATAAATGTACTTGTGTCAGGAGACTACGCTTGCCCAAAAACCATGTAAGGCTTATCTACAATACATGCATACAAACCTCATGACCTTTTTATTTCAACAAAAATTATAATTATACAAACTCTTCGCATATTCAATATTTTGAGAGAAAATCTCATACCATGGACTGCAAGGCGAACAAACCAGTCCATCCAGCTACGTTAAGCTGTCGACTATCGACAGTATGTCAGGACCGCATCCTCATATATATTTCGAACACCTCTCACGACGTTCTTCGGATAGCCAGTAGATAAATATTATGACGGAAAAAGTTGAGGGCCAGAGGTCCCGAGGCAGACTACCCGCTAGACGGAATACCCAAATCACTGGTGGTGTCCTGTAACTATATCTGCACGAGGCCATCCATAAGGTGGGTGACAGGAGCCTATGGAGGAGTCTGGTCAGCAAGAATTGGACATTATGTCCTCAGCATTGACGGAACGACCGATGATGATGATGATGATGTGCCGCATCCACGTTGTGCGGAAAACTAATTTACCTAGCAGTCTACTATTAGGCATGGTTTTGGTCCGGCATAATGTGACAATGAAAAGGAACTGTCGATTTTTAAGAACCCTTTTTACATGTTTTTGGTATTCCTAAGAGAGGCACAGAATTAAAGAAATGTATTTGTACCTTTAGTTGTTCCTTTTCTGAATAACTATGAGAATTTTCGTATTTTAGCGGCGTCGGGACGCCGCTACGGGACTCTCGTTTAATATATTTTTCTAATATCACATTACTTTATATAGCGGATCATAGAATACACTTTCTTACCAAATTTCATAATTATAGTGCTAATAATTTCCGAGTAAATCGACTGTGACATACGGACGGACGGACGGACGGATGGACGGACGCACGGACGGACGGACGGACGAACGGACGAACGGACGAACGGACGGACAGACATGACGAAACTATAAGGGTTCCATTTTAAAAATGTCCTCGATTTACCATATAATATTTTGTGTCAGTTTTGTGACGTGCCATTTAAAACTGTATGAGAAATGCGTCACAAAACGGACTCTTTTCGCACTTTGTATAAGAGTTCCTTGTTTAATACGGAACTCTAAAAGTTGCGTGTGTTTGGTCCTTCAAGAAAGCAGTGAACCGGTTTTTGTGACTTATTGGCAGCACATGAAATATACCTGAAACGAAAAGCGTCCACAGGCTCTAAAAACAGTTTCCTATCAGAACTAGATAGGTACATACGCTTTATTAAGTATTGTTCATTCCACGACGTAACTCCCCACTCAATAAGCAAGAAATAATTTGGCACTTATGTATCTCCACTTCACGATGTGGACATCTGTCGATCGAACGGCATGTGACACATTACAGGGCATAGTCGTGGGCACGAGACCACGTGACGGGTGCCCCATGAGGTGGGCTGATCAAATTAAGGCCGCAATAAACTGCCCATTGTACGAAAGTGCCAGGTGTTTAGACGTTAGACGGCCACAACCATTCTGTCAAGAGTGTAACGACGAAGAAGGAGATATAGCTCCACTGGAATTTACGAGTACTTTTGATGAGGTAACCTCCTTTAAAATTACAATATCCCTATTCTGGTTGTTTTAAACTGTATTTTAGAGATTACTCAATAAAAAAACTTACTTGCCTTGAGGTAAGGAGATCTTGTGGACCAGGCAGCAGGGTGGCGGTTATAGATTTTCAATTTATCCAATTATCATCATAACCATGTGTTGATCAAAGAAATAGTCATCTTTAACACGTTGCCTAAAAATACGCAATTCACAATTGCTGCACTGAAAGAAGAAGTTAGAGCATAGTATGAACATCTTGAAATAGCATCTGAATTATCATGAGCCTAGCTATAGATTATGTATATTATAGTAGCAGTAGAAACTAAAAATACTACATTTTATATTAAGGACATTCCCTATTTGACTCAGTACCATTATCAGTATCACCCACGCTCCATAGTCTCAAAAGTCCGCAATTTATAATACCAAAATACGCATTTACATATCCCTGTCCCTGAATCCTAAACTCAATAATGTGCGGCAACGTGCTTGTGATTGTTTAGGAGTCGATAGCGTCCATAGGCTATGGTGTCTGCTTAACCCACGCCAGCGACTTCTCGAGTGACGAATGCGTATCGGATGACGCAGTGAGTGAAGGCTCCTTACGAAGTGGCCTGATGACCTTAGAGTCAAAAGACCTGGGACGACACGCGACCGATCAGCAAGGCATTTTCCGGGAAAGGCCTATGACCAGCAATGGACGTCTATTCAGCTAATGATAATGAGTTATGCCATGGTGTTATGTTGTAACATGCACACTATTTATTAGTGATATGTAATAAAATTACTTACCCTTGGCGCGTTGTAGCAGATAAAGTCGTTACTTACGTGAACTACCATAGCCAACTATTCGATACGAGCCATTATGAAAAAATGTTTTTTATACGTGACATTCACCAAATAAGTGTTTAATATTGCTCTGGACTAAATATTACATAATAATTGTAAAATGTATTTATTTTGTTGTACTCATTTTTTCTAAAATGTTGACTGACACGACGTGTCAAATTATTATTTTTAAAAGTTAAAGTACCTATCCAGCCTCTTAATGCTAGAAGAAGACTACCGGATTTTACCGTTGCTATTGTATGAAACGAAATGGGTTCAACTTAGACATCTAGCGTCAAGTAGAATAAGTTATTGTTTATACATTACTAGCTATTTTATTGAGAGGTGATTGAGAGAAACTCAGTCTTTATAATCTATCCATGCACACGTTGGGCAGCACTTGTATTTTACAATAAATATCATATAAAATTATAATCATGACCAATAACGTATATTAATCTTTTCACACATGGATTACATTATTGCATCTACAACATTATTCGAGATTAATGTATTTTGAGCTCAACTACGCAATCGGTACTGATGAAGTCCCTTGGCTTCTTGTTCTTGCCAAATTTATTGCTCTGCGCTAGCGTTATAGACTGCTTTGGGTGCGATATGTGCCTTGATAGTAATCTATCTACACCCCACAAGGTTGACGGTACCGTTTGAATAAAAAAGAGTAAGAGTATTAATGAAACTCCTTCTTCTTTCTATTTGCATAGTTAAAGAAGAATTTAATTTAATGAACATAAGTCGATGCAATAGCATGCACACCGTTTCAATATAGTGTATTCATATGTACCTGCTTACACCTAATGAATGACGAAACGTATTATTTACGTATTTAAATAATGTAAACAACAACGAAAAAATACAAAAATATATTAAGAAATAACATCATGTCTTTATACAACTTTCTTCTCTCTTCATGCGAGTAGGATTTTTTCTTGGCAGTAAACCCGCGCGGAATTAAAAACTCACCAGCAACACCGACGGCTTCGCAATCTCGTTGTATCATCTAAAACATTTGACATTTGTGTATAACTCTTGTCTTACTTTACCTGCCTACCCGCGCGGATTCGCCGGAGTATTACTCTATTTGCTAGGGAAAGCAAGTAGAGGCGCGGGATATAATATATCTTATGTACCTACCGAAGGTTCACATTACACGCTGGTTACAAAGGAAGAAAGAAATAGCATCCCAAGTGGACTTAATAAACTCATGTTTAAAGGATTCGGAGGCAGGTAGCTACGGGGCGGTAATTTATGTCGTCCTATTACTTTTCATAAATCGACAAGCATACATCGACACGCGGGGCACGTGTATGAAAAAGCACATACTTATAAATTAACACTTCTATATTTCAGCGATGAATAATATGGCACGCTATTTTGCTTGGTTCGTGTTACTTCATAGTATCCCTCGTTTTATCTTTCACACTCTGCATCTTGCAGCATCGCTTCATCACCAAGAGATGGGGAATCTGGTTTATGTACATCCTGAAAAGAAGCACATAATAATATCAAATATATTAGTAAATACGAATGTGATCAAATAAATACCACATGACCATGACATTTGTTGTTACTTACTTTTCGTTTTATTTAAAGTCCTTAGGGAATTTTAAACTCGATCGTGTGTTTTAAAGACATTTCAGGGAAATTTGAGGCATTTACACTAATTAATAAACCTAAATCATGACCAAAATCTTTGTTTAATTCATTGTTATGACATGACAGACACGATGACTGACGATGACTTTGTCACGCAGTAATTGACATATTTATACCGTACAATTTTACCGTCAAAAAGTTACGTGTTTCCAATCATTTGATCAATTTCTCACTTTAGTATGGGATTTCCATTCAATCGTTCATTCAATTATGTACTAGCGTCGGGTACAAAAAACATGACATTAGCTCAGCAATTTATACTTCAAAATTGACATTAAAATCTATCTAACGGTAGTACATAAAGTTACGTGATTACCCCGCTGATCGCTGTTTTTGGCGTAACAAATGAAGATTTATAATTTCCTACATGAGCAAAATTTTACGGTTTTGTAGATACAGTAAAAACATACATGGTGAGGTCACCTTGTACCCCCCTCCCCCAACGCGATCAGTCGTGAGGTTTTCGTAGGCTCCCCTTCCCCTTCGGAGCCTTGAGTGATTTCTGGATAAATCCCTGTTATGATTGCAGTCTTCTGTAAGGTTCCTCCAAATTTGGGTTGCTCCAACCGACGCCCGCTTTGACGACCGCTTTAGCCTAGTTCCTTCCCTGCTTCTGTTCCGTGCCTGCCTTCGAAGCTGGAGGTCCCGGGTTCGAATCCCGGTCAGGGCATTTATTTGTGTGATGAACACAAATATCTGTTCCTGAGTCATGGATGTTTTCTCTATGTATTTAAGTATCTATTTATCTATATAAGTATATATATCGTCACTTAGTACCCATAGTACAAGCTTTGCTTAGTTTGGGACTAGGTTGATTTGTGTAAGATTGTCCACAAATATTTATTTATTTATTTTTATTTATAGCATGATTCTGCTGTGCCCAACCCATTTTCTCTGAGTGTGATGGCTTTCCGTTGCGCCCTACCCTTTCTCTGAACGATAAAAAGATATGGGACTTCAAAGTTTCGCAATGCCACATGCCCATATTCCCACATTCCCTTTCCACTTCACCACATGAACTACTTTCCAAGAGTAAATGTGTTGGTTAGTTTAGAAAATTATACTAAACTAATCGACATATTTTGTCATCCGAGATTTTTTTATGAATGAACTAGCGACCCGCCCCGGCTTCGCACGGGTGCACTATTTAATGGATGTTATTATACATATTATAAACCTTTCTCCAATTACTCTATCTATTAAAAAAAACCGTATCAAAATCCGTTGCGTAGTTTTAAAGATTTAAGCATACATAGGGATATAGGGATATTGGGACAGAGAAAGCGACTTTGTTTTATACTATGTAGTGATTGATAAACAACGATTGGCCTTAGTTTTGCCTGATGGAAAGTAATGACAAAGCTTTTTTTTAATCTGACTGTGGCTTTATAGGTCGGGCCCAAGAGTTTGCGCTCCAGTGAGATTGGTTGATCGGTTTCAAACGAATCTGCGGTGTTTTTTTTTTATGCCACGTCGGTAGCAAACAAGCGTACGGCCCGCCCGATGGTAAGCGATCACCGTAGCCTATGGACGCTTGCAACTCCTGGGTTGTCACATGCGCGTTGCCGACGCTTTAAAAATTTATACACTCCTTTCTTGAAGAACCCCATACTGAGTATGAGGTGAGGTATGGGTGCTGGGTGTGAGTGGAATCGAGCTACTGGGAGTTTTGTCGCTGGTTAACTAAACCTAGCCTAATAGCTGAGAAGAGTCCAGCAAGAAACTCAGCTAGGCCCGACCTGGGTCTGATAATGACAAGGCCTGAGATGTAGCTCGCTGCTTCAGTTATCGCCTGTTCGCTTTTGCCTTGAAGAGGCTTTGATTATAATTAACTGGAAGTACAGAAGATGGGAACAAGTTTTATTCCTTTGGTGTTCGTAATAAGGGTCCTTATCAGTTAAAAAACGCTCATCTATTTAGACGATTTTCTGATTGAATTGAGACTGTATCTTGACATTTTCGCAGTGTTACTATCTAGAAGAGGACTATTGCGACCTAATGTCATAAATTTTAAATGTATTGTTTGGATTTTTCTTTAAGAAATATCGTTTCAAACATCACTCCAAATCGACCATTTTGAGGCTAAAAACTGTGTTTTTCGGCATAAATTCTAATACACACAATAAAATCAAAAAATAGCCATGTTACTATCTAAAACTTTAATAAAATTATCGTATACTTTAATCACTTTATTGGTATTATCTATACTTTTGTCATAATTTAAAATCAAAACATTTTAAAACTTAAAAAAGAGGAAGCAAAACGTTTCGTGTGAATAAATGGAAGACTATCAACATAAGGATGACACTGCCAGTGTTGCCAACTCGAAATTTAAAATAATGCTAAAACTATATACGAAAATCTGCTAAAATCTGCTAATTTTTTTTTAACGGGCTTAGTTAAAGAAAGATAAGTCGCATTTATTTTAAGGTTACGCTGAAATATTTTAGCTTAAAGTAGAGCCATTTATTAATTAGATCAGTGTTGAACTAGTTATTTATGCAAATAGAGAGTAAAGTTGTTTTTTGCTGCGAGTGCTTATTTTGAGTCACGAACAAGCGAAAGATTCAAATACGATATATTTTTTAACAGATTCATGACCTGAAAAAAATATGCTAAAAAATATGCTAAATGCTAAATGTAAATTTTTTCTGCCAAATAAGTCGAAAATATGCTAAATTTAGCAGAAAATATGCTAAGTTGGCAACACTGGACACCGCTCCCCTCGTCTGAATGTCCGCTAATGGAACGGAGAAGGCGGAATTTTAGGAGTTCTGTCCATTCCTTCAGTAGATTATTTTATTCAACGATTTAAGAACATCGTCCTCTTTCGATATCGGCTAAAATAGGTCGTCTACTGTATATTTTCTACATTTATGTGAATATTTGAACAATAGCCAGCCTCAGGCGAACGCGTCTGTGTTTGACAACCTTTGTGTTGGATAATAAAGGTTATCATAATTATTATGTACCATTTTCAAAGGAGCAGTTAGGTAGCTATTACCTTATATAGTTAGTTATTATATATATATATATATATTGGATTATAAAGGTTATCATAATTATTATGTACCATTTTCAAAGGAGCAGTTAGGTAGCTATTACGTTATATAGTTAGTTATTATATAGACACTGGTATAGTCCTCCTTGTCGTATCCGACGACGGCGACCCTTACAACTTTCTCTGATGAGCACGGATATGGCTCGCAAAACCGAATTTGGATATAAATATTCGGTCGCACTGTGTGCAGTGTAACTGCCCCTGATCATTTCTTGTGTAGGAATATGAGGGCTTGGGCCGAGTCTTCCGTAGATGGCGCTTATGGTCCAGGTGTCCCAGGTACTTAAACAACCACCTAGAGGCTGCAGTGCTGACACGACTCCAATAACTCTGGGCATCTCAGTGCTAAAAGAAGTAAGTACTTCAAGTAGTTATTATATATTTAGTATATAAATAATTGCCTCTGGCTGATGAAGGAGTAAAGCTTATCCACAAAATGTAGCTACCTGTGCTATACGCCTACCATTTAAGTCAGGACTCGACTGGGGAGATGTCAAAGGACAAGCAGGGATATACATTGCCCTTTGACGCCGCTAGCCGCCACTCTATAAATATCCTATCGCTGTGTTATATAGAAATGTCCCTGCCTTAATTCTACGATTGCTGTTAATCGATATCCCTATCTTGTTCATCTCGTCAGACTTTTGCTATTCTTAGTTAAAGAAAAGTAAATAAATTCATTCAGGCATTCATTTATTACTTTAATAATGAACTAATGTACAGGCGGTAATAATAGTTCGATAACAATAACTTAAATAATATTACAACTAACTTAAATCTAAATAGGCCCTTGGGGCATTGTATCGAGGATTCTGGCATTTCGCTGTATCGCAATGCTGATACGTTGTGCGAGGAAGTCGCTAGCCCTTAGGTCACCAGTTACGTCAACCAAACGCTTCGCGGTTTCAGTAAATGACTTGTGCGCGTTGGGACCCCATGGGCCAAGAGTTGCGACACCAAAAGGAACAAAATTGTACTCTCTGCCGAGGCCCCTATATTTATTACACTTTAATATTTCGGCATTTTCCGCCGCTGCACCCGTTTTTATTGTAGTTCGTTTCTATCATTTAAGTCAGGACCAGGGATCGGATACCGGTATTTTCTCCATAGATAAATACCGGTATTGTTACGGTTGCCGGTTACCATTATTTCGTTTTTAATGGGACAATCTAATAATACGACGTTGTTACCTAAATACATGATTCAGCCCTACGTTACGTAAAGAGCAAAAAATAATCCAAAATATTGGGCTAATTCAGGGTTTTTTTTTAAATACCGGTATCGGTCCCTGGTCAGGACTGAACTCGGGAGATGTCAAAGGACAAGCAGGGACGCATTGCCCTTTTCGTCTAAGTCGAGTAGCCTATAAGTATCCTATAAAAAAGTAAAAAGTATTTATTATCTCCACCACAAAGTATACAGTTTATACAGTGACTATAGTAAATGATCTTATTAGTAGGTAGACATGCGATTTTTAGTTAAAGAAAACTGAATAAAAAGTCGATTTGAATTTGTACATTATAAGCCTGTATTAAAACACTTATTTATCGACGATTTAGAAATCCTGTTTTGGTACACTAATTCAATACATATCTTAATTTTTTTTTGTAATAGAAAACTGGTCACGCAAAAGTAGAATGACCCCTGTACGTATATCACCAAATCCAATCCACTTAAACACAACATATGTGTACTTAGCTGTGTTATGTGGCTAATGCTCTGTGTGTATGGGCTATTATCTGCTCTGATTTCGCAATTGACAGCCGCCTGGCGCCACGCCCACACTCCAGCCTAATGGCTCTTAGAAGCCTGAAAGCGGATACCTTCTCTTTATTACTGGGCTCCTGGTATATAATTAGAAATGTATCTCCTATATAGTAACCCCATTCCTTGTTCAAAATATAACTTACGTTCATCATCATCATCATTTCAGCCGAAAGACGTCCACTGCTGAACATAGGCCTCCCCCAAGGCTCGCCATTTAGACCGGTCCTGTGCCGTTCGTTTCCACCGGATTCCCGCGACCTTCACCAGGTCATCACTCCACCTTGTCGGAGGCCTACTGACAGCTCGAGCATAACCTACTTTATCTTTTACAAAATTAGAATGACCTTTATTCCTGTTTTCATGTCCCCTTTCGAAATAATATGTAATAGTACAAGTACAGAAGGCCCACCATTAACAAATCCGCCGTTTAGGTATGCCAAACATGCCTAAACGTGGCCATCTCTTTCTATCGCACGCAACGCGCTCTTTCGAGGCCCCGCCCTTAGCGCTAGGGTTACCACCAGTGAGAACCTAAGTAAGTTACTAACTACAAATTGCTGTAAAAAATCTTTGAATTTTAAGAATAAAATAAATGATGCACAAATACTTCCGTTTCTCTTTACTTCTCCGACCGTCCTGACGGGAGGATAAAGAAACGAATGGTCCGAATTTCTATTGTTGTTACTGCAACCCACTGCAATACAGTAGTAACGTGCTTTTGACACTATGGCACAGAATAATTATGATTAAGATCTTCAGAGAACGAAGTGACATATCGCTTACGAATACGATTATACAGCGAGCGAGTGCAATGCGTAACGTTGCGCCGCAACCACTCAATAGACCCGAGAATCGGCGCGATGACGTCACGTCAGTGAATCGCCCCTGCCCTTCCTTTCAAAATTAAAATAACTGAGACATGAGAAAATGATATATATACAGTAGTAATGTATTTGTATTTCTCAAACATGCAATTAAATATTGACGTTATGTTCGTTTTAGCAGGCTGCGAAGTATGTTTCGGGTACGGCGCAACGAGCGGCCCATAATGAAATTTCATACAATGTTGAAGGTCTAGGGCGGCTGTGATCGACTTTTGTTTCGGGGGCACGCCCACGAAAACAAAATGCGGCGCCGGCCGCCCGCTGCCACAGCGCGTGTTTTTATTACTGAGTTTTTAGAACTTCATTTCGAATTTACGTATAATTTTCAAATTTAATTACATGTTTTGAGAAAAGCTCTATACATATACAAGCCTCGGTGCGAACAGGGATTGCTGGCCTCGTACCTCTAGATGTAATAGATTGACTAATCGGCCGGCAATCCCCTATTTCGCGGCCTATGCAGTAATGGACTATTATTTATATTTCTTACCTACTCGCTACAGCGGTTCGATTACACGACCAATCAAGTCAAATATGGAATGCAATACCTAAGCGTCTACTGATCGACCCTTAGCCCACACGTGGCGACAAAAGGCAATTACACGCCTTTTGTCGCCACGTGTGGGCTAAGCGTCGTTTATCACCGTAAATATACGGTGTTTTTTCGATAAATCGAGCTCGTTAATTCCACTGTAATGGAATATCCGTTATTACGTGCTATTTACGTCACTCGTGAATTTAAAGGATTTGCTGTTAATAAATTATTTTGCATGACACACCAAATGTGCGTTAAGCTGGGACACGTTTGTGGACAAAGTCGCAAAAAGAGCCTTTTTACGGTTTCACAGTCAGTATCATAAATATGTATACAGTTTTCGACCCTATCTTCAAGCAAAATTGTCCCAGAATAATAAAAAGGTAAAACTCCTGTTTTGGAGACCCCTTATGGTGCGATGCCGGCTGTTCGTCTGTCACAACACTCACAACTTTGTATCTCAAGAATTATTGAAAATTCAATCGTTTTTATTAAGATTTAAAATTCAAATTCAATTTCGGTGGTTCAAATCAGGTGTCACATACCTAATACTGTTACGAGCGTGAGGTTCCCGTAGATAGAAAAATGCAATTTACTCTCACAATTGACACCAACACACAAACAGTATTTAAAACGACGTCACTGGTCGCAGTAAATTAACAGTCACAACTAGTTTGTGTTAGTTATAATGTCACTATTCACACCAATCACTTTTAAATCCTTCGTTCCGATTTATCGCATTGATCACACTGTATCGCAGTTTAAAGTAAAACTGACTCCCCGGCGGTCGGCGGCTCCTTTTATACTCCGCGGAAGCATTTTCAAATATTCTAACCTTCACTTGTTTGTCCATGCCAGTACTGTCGGGGATGGCCGAGAATGTTCTCATCCATTGCCGTGTCTTTCCAATGGTGATTATCTCTGTCACGCTCTTCTGGAATGTTCCGAGTATAACTATCTCCGTCTACTACTGCTATCTCTTTCACTCCTGCTGGAAATTTCGCCATATACTCATAAAATTGAACTTGTATAAAGGGCCAGTTTGTTCCCAATTTCCCTAACACCGGTTCTCATTAACTATCCATTGATCCCATTGTGGAGAAATAAATTACGTCTTACGAGATCGCTTGATTAAGTCAATAAATCGCACGTCTCCGCCCGATTTTCGGCTACGAACGTGGCTTGTTTGGACCCTGCATTAGTTTAAATAACATTTTTTTTCGCGATCACATTAGCGTTTGAGCCTTTCTAGAAACAAATGTTATCTAGATAATAACTAAACCAAAAGGTTATGGAATGTGTAGTTCAAACTCTTTTGTATTGTTACGCCGGAGGATTTAACAAATAAATAAATAAATAAATAAATAAATATTAGAGGACAATCTTACACAAATCGAACTAGCCCCACAGTAAGCTCAAGAAGGCTTGTGTTATGGGTACTAGACGACGATATATTTAATAGATATAAATACTTAAATATATAGAAAACATCCAAGACTCAGAAACAAATATTCATGCTCATCACACAAATATTTGCCGTGACCGGGATTCGATCCCAGGACCGTCAGCTTCACAGGCAGGTGCACTACCCACTAGGGTAAACCGGTCGTCAAACCCTGCAACCGTAAATTTCAGTGCCTAAGAAACGTTTGGCTGAAAAGTCATTTCAGGCCGTTACAGGAGCCCCTCTATCACATTTCAGATGATCAAATTTTCACCCAAGTTTCAGTCGTTTTCAGGCGCCTGGACCATGTTTTCAGTCCGTTTCAGACCACCTTCCATCGGATGACGCTGTATCCTGAAAACCTGTTTTCAGGCGTTATAGGATCCCTTATGTTCCTCTGAAGTACATATGAGATAACATTTTCTAGATAACATTTTTTTTTATCTTCACTGTATGACATTAATTTTTGTTATAATTGTAAAGTCCAAATTATTATTCCTTCTTGAACTGTAAATTAATATTTTGACATGAAAAATGTATTACTTATTATAGTCAGACTTTCTTAAACTGTATATTAATATTTTGACATGTAAAAGTGCCCTTGTGGCCTATTTGCAGAATAAATGTTTGATTTTTTTTGATTTATGATTTGATTGATTTTTTTCACGCTGCCATTTGAACCAGTTTTTAGAGAGGCTCAAATGTTTGTATGGGATCATTAGAGCAACACAAAAGACGAAGTAGAGTCAAAATAAAACATAGCAGCTGAGCACTGGAAACGCTCGATGATACACAGCTCAAATATGATGTCGCATTTGAGTTGCACCACACAACCATGGTAGGTATAGAAAAACCGGCCAAGTGCGAGTCGGACTCGCGCACGAAGGGTTCCGTACCATTATCTATAAAAACGGCAAAAAATCACGTTTTTTGTATGGGAGCCCCCTTAAATATTTATTTTATTCAGTTTTTTAGTATTTATTGTTATAGCGGCAACAGAAATACATCATCTGTGAAAATTTCAACTGTCTATCACGGTACATGAGATACAGCCTGGTGACAGACGGACAGACAGACGAATGGATGGACGGACAGCAAAGTCTTAGTAATAGGCCCTTTGGTTAAGGAACCCTCAATTGAGTAATTTGCTGTTTTGGTCGTGAAATATTGCGTTTAACTTACCTAACCTAACATAAAAGCCTCGTACAAAATTTATTGTTTATCCTGGCAATTAACGTCCACATTTTATTGTTATGTATTGCTCTTTCTTAGGGTTCCGTCGTAAACTAGGAACCCTTATAGTTTTTTCGGTAAATGAAGATTGCTATGGTATTTTTTTTAATAATAGGATGATAAAATATTACATCATTTTTGAAAAAAACCTTTGAATTTTTTTTCAAAAAACCTTTGAGAAGTGATGTAATCTTATCATCCTATTATTAAATAAAAAAATACCATAAAAATCTTCATTCTTAGGCATAAATTGTATTAATTCTTGTATTAAGCACTACCGCTGCTATCGTAAACTACAAATTTAGAATAAAGGAAAAATTGAAAAATACGCCTCCCTTAAGGCGTTTGTATAAATGAAGGAACGGTTGATGAATTTGGGGCTGGGTGGCGATTGCACCTATAGCTCAGTTGGCTAGAGCGACTGGCCGCGAGTGTCGGGAGGTCGCATGTTCGAATCCTGCTCGGTGCGTAAATTTTTCAATTTTTCCTTTATTCTTTGTATAAATTGTATCATGAAGAATCTACCCTATGGTATAGAATTGGAACTTATCTTGTTGTGATGATTCGTAGAAAGTGGATTAGATAGAAGGAGGATTGGGTCACCGAGTCACTGAAAGATGATCCGGACTTGGAGCGAGAGCGCCGGGCGCTGTCAGTGAGAAGCAACATGTTGATCCGCAGGTTTGCAAAATGTACAGCTAATGTTAAACTAACATTGTTTAGAGCCTACTGCCAGTCTTTTTACACATGCAGCCTGTGGATCAACTACACAAAGTCAGCTTATACCGCCCTGCGCGTCCTCTATAACAACGCATTTAGGATGCTGATGGGGCTGCCGCGTTACTGTAGTGCGTCGGGGATGTTCGCGGAGGCACGCACCGATGACTTCCATGGGATAGTGCGTAAGCGAGTGGCGTCCCTGATGCGGCGTGTTCGCGGCAGCACCAACAGCCTCCTGAGCGCAGTTGCGGAAGCGCATGACAGTCCAATTCTCTGGCACTGGACACAGTCTCATAGACCTCAGATAAGTTGCCAAAAGTGACAGTGTTTGGTGGTGGTATATGGATATTCTAATATAACTATGGACTCCTTGTGTTCCGAAATAAAGAATTTATTATTATTATTATATTATTAGCGAATCACCAAGGGACGGACTTAGATAGGCTGACTTTTGCGTCAGTATAATAAGCAATTTAGCAATGTCGACTTGTTTGACTGCACCAAAACAACGTTAAAAAATCGCATTAGGTCATTATTAACGCATAGCGGTAACGAAGCAATGTATGTATATATTTCCACTTCTCCAATTGTCGCTTACTGTCACGCACACACACACATACGTAACTTCACAAACACTCTCAAACAATATACATTATCACCCACGCATCCCGACTCACACACTTTTTGTGCATATACTTAATGTTTCATTATTTTATTTTATTTTTTTTTTGTTACCACTAAGTTGGTTTTGTTAATAGTATTTCTGTGGACATCTGTCATTGGCTATTGTTTTAGTTCTTTAAGTATGGTATTTTTGTATTGTATTGCTGTTGATGCCCCAAATAAAAATAAATAAATAAATTCAGATGTATCAGAAGACATAAATATTTTATAAGCATTTAGACGAAATAATATACAACTATAGGTAATTAAAATATAGAACAAAAACAAAACAAGATCTTACTAACTACCTAAACCTAACCTAAACTAAAGGCCTAAACTGTATGGGCATGGGTCGCCCAAGTCGCTGCCACTGGGCAGAGTTCCCATAAGGCTGGCGGCGTTGCCTCGCTGAATGGCAATGCCAATTCGCTGCGCGAGGAACGAGCCAGCCCTACGGTCACCTGAGGACCGGATAAGCAAATAACTTAATCTTTTGAAAAGTTTAATTGCATCCGGTCCCCACGGACCCAGAGTCTCCACAGCAGTCTCTTGTTTTGTTTTTGTTCTATATTTTAATTACGTATAGTTATATATTATTTCGTCTAAATGCTTATAAAATATTTATGTCATATACTCATAAATTAAATGATACACATGTTGTAGATAATAAATTACTTAACTCAGAAGACTGATATGGATGTAACACAATTCTGACATCTCATAATTAGTCGTGCTTTATATACATCATCATCCTCTTAGCGTTATCCCGGTACAGTTGCACCCTGAAAGATGCCCGGGTCTATCTAATCCCAAGATTTGGCGTAGGCACTAGTTTTTACGGAAGCGACTGCCATCTGACCTTCCCACCCGAGGGAAAACCAGACCTTATTGGAATTAGGCTTGTCAAGTGAGTGGCAACTTGACTGTTAGAAGTTCTCAAGCTGCCGGAAGGCCTCTAACTTGGCTTAACGACTGCTATCATAGACAGCAGCCGGGATCAACGGCTTAACGTGCCTTCCAAAGCACGGGAGCGCTCAGTTAATAACCACTCAAAGCGGTCATCCATCCAAGAACTAACCGAGATCAGATGCGACATGGGCTGGGTCTTAAATAATACGCGATGAGGGAAAGAATGATGATTGGCCACAGCATCTTCGCAGTTGATTGTTGCAGCGTCAAGAAGGAAGTCAACGTAAGGTATTGCGGGGAGGCTGCCCGCAATGTTTCCGATGACTATATAGTCCGATGGCAGCGCGACACTTTCTGCCGCAGCGATCACAAACATGGCGCGAGTCCTGAGGTGGAGGTCTGGCACTGCGGATTCTCTTCTGCCTGAGGTTTTCCAACCAGTCTTCATCGTGCCTTTCCACACCACTCCTGAGGCTACGACGCCACTCCGGTCTCATCTCAGCTTGAGCCTCCCATCTGACACTGATGATGACACATTATATCTCGTTCCCACGCGTGTTGGTGTCTATGCTTGCATCTCTTTCGCATATATTTGTATGTGTGTATTGCCTTCTCCAGCCAAATCCTTACTTCATGTGATGATTATTTTCCTATAATCAAGGCAGTATGTACCCTTTGTCTTTGTTTAGCTCAACACAACACGTACATGTGATGTACCCTGCTTACTACCCCGAATATATACACTGAATCCTAATCTGTCCGTCCGTTAGACAATGCTCCAGCCACTCAAACACTTTTGTTCTACACTTATTGTTCTCAACAATACATATAAATTACTGTCATAATTTCAAAGTATCGCAATACGAGTTACGAATTTAGACGTCTTTAGGTCGAGTTTTATAAAGATCCGTTAGACCAAATGTCAAATCAAATTTCAGTAACTCAGCACATTTTTTGACATAACAATACAATACAATACAATAATTTATTGATAAAACCATAGTTACAAGTCAAATATTTACATTAATAATATGAATTATAACACATTATTATTATTGATAACATTTAGGTGTAAGGTAATTTTAAAAACTCCTCTACACTGTACAGTGTTAAATCCAGTAGCCATTTTCGTAGCCCATTCTTAAACGCAGCAGTGGAAGTTGCATCCCTAACCGTTGCGGGCAGTCTGACAAACACACCGACATAAGGTCTAACGGATCTTTATAAAACCAGGCCTTAATTTTGAAACGACGGGGTATTTTTTAGATGCGACTTTAATAAATTAGGTGGCGGATTCTTAATTCTGTAATCTAACATTTTATAATTTGTCCTTACCGGGCGTGGATTGTTAATGACTTTTGAGTGATTATTTTTAGTTTTAACTATTTTAACCGTTAGAGACCCCGGGCCTTTTTATTTGAACCTGACTGTGGCATTCATTATATGCCGAGCCCAATAAAGCGATAGGAGTGCGCGGTTGGAGAGTAGCCTGGGGAAATTCTAGGGGAAACCTCCGACACGACCACGCGTGTGGTTTAGAACACTGGAATACTTAAAAAGTTTGCGCTCCAGTGAGATTAGGTGAGCGGTTTCAACAGTATCTGAGGCCCAGGGCCTACGTATAGAAGTAAACTGGAGTCAAAAAGTTTAAAATGTACTCCTTCCTTAACTTTCACTCAACGTTCGGGCCGGTGAGGAGAATTACTTAAAGATGAGAATCACCCAGGTCCCAGGTACCTGTTTGTGAGCTTATGCTATAAAATTTAATTATGCTCAACCCACGTCTACCCAATATTAATATTTCTGTTTGCGGTGCGGGATTACCCCTTTTTTCGTTCACTAGCGATAGGTATAAATATTTGAACAATATTTAGAATATATCTTCTTAAAACATGTTTTAACTTATTATATTTACTCCCTGTGATAATATTAAAACAATGGGGTCATGGTACGCGTTGACGCTGGAGTCTGTGGCTTACCTGTGTGACGTAAGGCTTAAAAAATATATATGCGGATAAAAAAATAGACGTGCATATATATAGCTTAAAATAATATATAAATATATATCGCATGCAAATGCAAAATCACTACATAGTATAAAACAAAGTCGCTTTCTCTGTCCCTATATCCCTATGTATGCTTAAATCTTTAAAACTACGCAACGGATTTTGATGCGGTTTTTTTAATAGATAGAGTGATTGAAGAGGAAGGTTTATATGTATAATAACATCCATTGAATAGTGCACCCGTGCGAAGCCAGGCGGGTCGCTAGTATGCTATAAAATTTAATTATGCTCAACCCACGTCTACCCAATGTTAATATTTCTGTTTGCGGTGCGGGAGATACCCCTTTTTTCGTTCACTAGCGATGGGTATAAATATTTGAACAGTACCGTAAACTGGGTTGACTTTAAGAAAAAACGGGGCTACTTTGATACATATAAAACACTTAAGTATATATTCATCACTAAATATTTCTAGATTGATTCAGTTCAGTAAATAGTTAGGAAATTAACGAACTAACTTGACTCAAGGTTAACTAAATAAATAAAGGCAAAATTAAAAATGTTGAAAATACCCCCGACGGATGTTCTCAATTGAAATATAATTAAATAATGCGTTTGAAAATCCCCCGACTTTATAGGAAATAATTACTTATAGGTAAAAACTTTTTTTTCTAAACGGTTATCTGGTTGCGAGGTATATTTACAAGTCCAGAAAAATCCGGCGGGGGCTGCCATTTGGACCGTAAGCTGTTTTGCCACCGGCGTTGTATAAAAAAAATGACAATCGTTGCCATACAGTGCGTTTTGCGGAAAAGGGACAGAGTATGCCCCCTCTTAAAACTTTGAAGACTCATAATTACGTAATTATTTATTCTTTTGAGTTACTTTTTTCGCCATTTGATTAAGAAGTTGATTCTTTATCGAGAAAAATCAAATTTATTGGTTTTCTTATTTGTTATTAACATCTATATTTGGGCATTTTCCACTGCGTTAGAAACAATAATTTTCGCTCACGACTTAGGAGTCACCCTTCCATTTCTGTAGACGCCGGTGCCGGTGATGATGGAACTCGACGACTCAAATAAAACTTCGATGTAAAGTTGACTGTATAATTTCAATAGATGCTGATTTACAAAATAGTTTGGCCAAAAGAGGTATGTGCAGAAGTGGTTGTATGTGAGAACAAAGAATAGGTAATGACTAGAGATGGGTAAATCCTGACTTGAAGATTTAAATGATTCGAATCCGTAAGCGGATCCGAATCCCTTATCGACTCTTTATAAATCTTATCGAATCCAAGGAGTTATTAACTCCGATTCGACTCATCGGTACCGCGGGCCGCGCGAAACAGTAAATCGGTTCGGGCTCGCGGCTCGCTCGATTATCGAATCCGCGGAGTTACCCACTAGCGCCGATCCTCGTTTGGTTTGGTGGCGTCCGCCTATGTTCGGTTCCACTCGGTTCCGTGCGGCTGTGTAAAGTACGAAGGGAAATCAACCTTGTACATAAAAACCTAAATTTACATTTTTTTCTTCTCATACAATTATCATAATAATTTATACGTAATATTTTTTTTTATAGGTGTAAAATGTCATAGCATTTAAAAAAATACTTAAACGAACCTGGGGATTCAAAGAGTCACTCCTTCTTATAATAAATCGGTACATCTGCACTGCCAACAAAGCCAAAAGAGCCAAGGATTTAAAAGAGTTGAAGAGTCATTAAGAAGATTCGGTACCGATAGCGGATTCGGATTTAGTGATTCGAATCACAGTAGTGAGCCGAGATTACCCATCTCTAGTAATGACGAGCAAGATTTGATAATTTGAGTTAACGTATGTTACAATGGTAGGGATAAAGCGTATGTGAAGCGTTGCTATTGGTGGCTTTAAAAAAGCCGCTCTTATAACGTGCCCGACGGGCGCGTTTTGCTACTGCATACTAAGTTATTATATATGTATAAAATTAAATAAGAGTTGCGATCGCAACAATTTCAGTTCGCGTAATCGTACTGGTAATGGTTCACTTAGCTTTCTCTGAAAGATCACTAGTGAGTGATACAGCAAGGCTCGGCGCAGGTGTGAGGCGTAAATCATCGTGATTTATCCCTGGAATAAATCTCGACCGCGCGAACATTCTGAACAAACTTTGCTAATACGTAATACTCCGTTCCGTAGCCAATTCGCTTCAAGTTATGGACTGATTGAACCAGCGACAAAACTCCCAGTAGCTCGATTCTACTCACACCTCAGATTCGGTTGAAACCGCTCAACCAATCTCACTGGAGCGCAAACTCTTAGAGTATTCCAGTGTTCCAAACCACACGCGTGGTTGTGCCGGAGGTTTTGCCCTGGATTTTCCCCAGGCTACTCTCCAACCGCGCACTCCTATCGCTTTATTGGGCCCGGCCTATAAAGCCACAGTCAGGTTCAAAAAAAAATGGACTGGTTGGACTTACCCAACCCTATTTAACAAAAAACATCCGAAAAAGAACCATTCCGTAGTTATCCACCTTGCACTTGACTATACCAAGAAAATTATAACTTTATTAAACCTTAATATTACGCAAATGGATCTGAGCTATCCAACGATACCCCATACGATGGGGTTATGGAGAAAAAAAATGCACCCCTATATTACGTGTGGGCGACAATGCTCAAAAAGTGGTACTTTATGTAGCTGTATATCGTGAGCATTTGTGTATTTAGTATGTAGTAGTAGTAGTAGTAGGTGCGTTGGATTTCTCGCACTAGTACTTTGAGCCCAGGGTACTATTATTTAAGTTTATTTATACATGTTTAACATTACTTAACTTTGCATAAGAAGTATAAAAATATTTTTTTTGTTTTTTTTGTTTTTCTTTTACTTATAGTAGTAATCTATATTTATCATTGTGTAACCCTAGCTTAGTGGATCTTTCCAGTATCATTGTATAACTTTAAATGTAACATAATATTGGCGTGTAAGTAGTAGGCACGCGTACTTACCCCACCCTGTTTCGAAAATATTACAACTATTGTTATTTCCTAAATAACTAATGGCACTCCAGGTTTGTTCATACATCTCTTAAGATATATTCTCTTCTGTACATGACCGTTTGTTTCCTGAATAAATAAATAAAAAAGATTAACAATTATTATTATCAAAAAATTATTACCTATTAGTTATTTCATTGCTGTGCCTTTACAGGAAGACCAATGTAATATACCAACATGAAAAATTTGGCAACACTGTGCATTAATACGTCATATTTGTATGAAAATGTGGCGTTTGAGGTAGTGTTGCCAAATTATTTCAATGCAGAGTTAGCGTGGTCGGACTCTAAGGTGATCGGATTGTTGTAATAGAAATCTAATTAAATATTGTAGCAAGAAATGGATACGGTCTTTTATTAGTTGTCTTCTACATTTTGAAGTTATATTTATGCAACTATAGCGCGATGCAGAACACGTCAGATTTGACAGATGGCGGGAGACGCTACACACTCATCCCCAGGAATTACTTCCGAAGAGTCCCAAACATGTCGCCCGAACCGTTTAGTAAATAATATAACTATAATACTTTTAATAGTATAATCTGGCCTTTGACCCTCCTCTGCTAAGTCCGTCGACTGTTTGCTCTTTCAATTAACGCAACTGAATTTCGATTAAGGACTCCGTCGGTGGTTGAGTAATGGCGTGTCAGGCTTGACGCGGGTTCTTATAAAGGAAATGCTTCGCCAAGTTTTTGTATGGATAATGGATATCGATAGGGTATAGTCCTAAGTATATTTATGCAGTAGTAGTAAGTATGTATATATCGTCGCCTGGCCCCAAAGGTGACAGGCGCGACAATTGTCAAAAAACATTACAATTGTAGTTGGTGAAACAGTTTTCACATGAAAATTGTTGATTTGTCAGCCTACATATGTCAAATACATACATATGTCAACTTGGTGCAATAGCGGCCTTATCCATAGTAATTACAAGCTTTGCTCAGTTCGGGACTAGGTTGATTTGTGTAAGATTGTCCAGAAATATTTATTTATTATTTTGTTTATTTATACTTACCCCCTTGTTCATAACACTTACCAAACTTTTGCTAACTAAAATGTATCGTGTCCCTTTCTCACAAATATAGATGTCAAATGACAAATAAGGCCTATTTGCAGAATAAATGTTTCGATTTGGATTTTTGATTTATCACTAGCGAGCCCGCACAATAAATATTGGGAGCTCCACAGGCTCACCTAAGTTTCCTCTCAGGAGCAGTGTTGCCAGAGTTACATTTCTTACATTTTTCGTAACTTTTGACCAGCTCGAGTAACATTTAAGTAACATCTGGTGCAAGGGAAATTTTCATAAATTTTAAGAACAATGAAACTCTATTTAAAAGAAAGATCTTTTGTATCTAACCGGGACCAAGCGGGACAATTTATAAGCTTCCATACAGGAAAGGTGACAAAAGAAACCACATGATACGACTGTCTGTTCGTCTGTTGTACGAGTAGGTAACTATGTATGACATTTGAGATATGCCCCATCAGCCCGGCGTAATTCTGTCTCCGAGCTCGCCGAATTCTAGTTGCATGTGGCTACTAATTTCTTAAAATCGGCAGTTTTGATCAGTAATTATGAGAAATAAAAAAAATGTAACTTCTGCATCAAAAACGTAATACGTGGTAATACTATTAGTCATAAGTTCGTAAATTTTGCATGTCCAAATGTTGGCGAGATGTGCTGATCCTTAACAAAGTTGTTCCACCTTATTGTTAACCATGTCTCAAGCAAATAAATTTCATTTCATTTTTATGTTTTTCATTTCAAAAATGTAACTTTTCAAGAAACGAAACGTAATTTACGTCCCAAGGGCCCTGGCAACACTGCTCAGGAGTGCTCGGCGCTGCGGCCAGCACCGTATTGTTTGTACCGCCATTGTTCTGTTGCCCTGGTAGCATGTGTTTGCTTCAAGCGCGTTCTTTGACCTTTCCAACCCTTTCAAGCCATCGGATCATATTAATGCGTACCTATTGTAAATTACAAAAAACACTTAAAACTTTACTAAAGATGACTTTAGTAAAGTTTTAAGTGTTTTTTGTGAAGGGGTGAACCCCCTTATTCATACAGACGTCTACCAAATGGGTCATTGTCAGATTTAGGTTCGCGTCTTTTCGGTGGACATAACAAAAGTTAAGGGGCACAAAGCTCAATTTTGGATTGGTCTAGTAACCCGCATAAACGGTGTTTCCGAACTATAAATACATGTAATAAAAACATAACTAACATATACATAAGCCGTTAACTATTGACCACCGGGTGGACAACTTTTGTTTTTACAACTGACAATGATCCAAATCTATACTAGTTAACTAGTAAAGTTCGTTTGTCCTTATCTGTCACTTTGACACATAGGCTAGTGAGACAGTGACAACAGATATTTTAGTTAACAGAGGTTTGTTAAGTTTTATGAATAAGGGTATCGACGTTTCTCGAAACCCACGCTATTTGTGAAAACCGCGCAAATTAATTTTATACTAAGTAAGCACTTCAACGACTAATATTGATACAGAAATGAAACAATTTAAAGAAATATTAAGAGGGAGCAAAACTCGCTTTTTTGACTGTTTTTTTTTATTACACAAATAAAAAAAAAGCGTTATAGCGTGCGTGTGAAAGATTAATATCACAATACGAAATTTAGATTACTAGCGACCCGCCCCGGCTTCGCACGCCTGCGGGTTAATGGATGTTATTATACATATAAACCTTCCTCTTCAATCACTCTATCTATTAAAAAAAACGCATCAAAATCCGTTGCGTAGTTTTAAAGATTTAAGCATACATAGGGATATAGGGACATAGGGACAGAGAAAGCGACTTTGTTTTATACTATGTAGTGAAGAGCCTAGTTAGGTACCTAATCATTCGTAAACTCCCTTATTTGTTCGAAATTTTGTGAACAAGTTAAATAAAAGCTTTTAATTAAAGTTATTCATAAAACTTAATAAACGTCTGTTGACTAAAATATGTTTAATACTCTTCACTTTACCAGTGTAATTGCTTTACATTGGCTTTTAGGTGAAGGACATTTCGTGAGGACACCGGTCTAATCCCAACAAGATCTTGTTCAAGTGTAAAACAGTTCCTTCGCCGAATCGGGGCAACAACCGGGAATAATGTAGAAGGGTGATGACGCGCTTCGATGTATGCATTTTACTCCACGAAGACTGTTTGGTCATCACAGTTATGTACTACAGCGGGATAATCACGTAACCTTTGTACTACCGTTAGGTAGATTTTAATGTCAAATTTTAATTGTCAACTCATACATTTATACTTCAAAATTGACAGTAAAATCTATCTACCGTTAGTACATAAAGTTACGTGATTCGCCTGCAGGTTAGCGCCGAATTTACTAAACTTCAATATTTCAATAGGGTACGTAGATTTGGCACAAAATGTGAATACCTTCCGAATGGAGTAAATTTTCCAAGATAGCGGCGTCTTTAGAAGTTCCTGGGGGACTTTTGGGAGACGAAAACAAGGCTTTTAATGAACATTCGTACCAAATTTCATCAAAGTTACCAACCTTTCGAGCAGGCACGTATCCAGACTTTTGGTTCGGGGGGGACGACGACGACGACGACGACGACAAACATTGAAAAACAACCATGTGAACTGTGTAAAAATCGCTGTAATCCCTGTACTATAATTTTTAATAACTTATAGAAGTACCGTCTAAAAACGTTTTCGGGGGGGATAAATCCCAACTATCCCCCCCCCTCTGGATACGTGCCTGCTTTCGAGGTTTTGCTTCCTCGACCGGGTTACACATTGGGCCCCTGTCTCGCGAATGGAGGAAAACGCTAAACACTAATAAGGTTTCCTGTAATTAACGCAAGTAGTGATTCTTGGAAGTTTCGCACACATATGTTTGTATTGTTTGGATTATAGTTTCTCTAAAGGGTCGGCAATAAATAAATAAATAAATATTAGAGGACAATCTTACACAAATCGAACTAGCCCCACAGTAAGCTCAAGAAGGCTTGTGTTATGGGTACTAGACGACGATATATTTAATAGATTTAAATACTTAAATACATAGAAAAGATCCAAGACTCAGACACAAATATTCATGCTCTTCACACAAATATTTGCCCTGACCGGGATTCGAACCCAGGACCGTCAGCTTCACAGGCAGGTGCACTACCCACTAGGCTAAACCGGTCGTCAATTCGGTCGGCAATGGTACATTATTCGATTTTTCATTAGGAATATCGTTTTGCCAAATTCGTACTTAATATAAACTAATAGTAGATTGTTAACCATGGGTTTATAGTGACCCATTTAACTCGAGATATTTTGGTGCTCGAACGGTACTTTCACCCGAGTGCAAACACTCTACTTACATATTTCGACTATGAGGAAGAAAGAGAAATAAAGCTAGTAAATGATATTCTAAGGATTCAGTCGAGCGGCGGGGACGTCCACCGCGCGATCGCGACAACAGTGACACATATAGTCCCTATTCGTCCCGGTACCGCCGCACACCGGGTAGAATCAGTCCGACCCAGGTCGGCCCTAGCTGAGTTTCTTGCTGGACTCTTCTTAGCTAGCCTAGGTTTAGTGAACCAGCGACAAAACTCCCAGTAGCTCGATTCCACTCACACCTCAGATTCGGTTGAAACCGCTCAACCAATCTCACTGGAGCGCAAACTCTTAGAGTATTCCAGTGTTCCAAACCACACGCGTGGTCGTGCCGGAGGTTTTCCCCTGGATTTTCCCCAGGCTACTCTCCAACCGCGCACTCCTATCGCTTTATTGGGCCCGGCCTATAAAGTCACAGTCAGGTTCAAAAAATTAAATAGGATTCAGTAATAAAAAAACGCGCTGCAGCAAACAGCAGCGGACGCCGCCGCGCCCCGAGGCCCGTGCGCGCGCCGGCCTATAGAAATTTAAAAAATAATTACTTTCCACCCTATGGTCAGAAAAACGACATTCAACCTATCTACTCATGAAAATTGAACTTTCCGAACAAGAGAGATTTTTTTTTAAAATAAATAAAAAAATAAAATAAATATCTTTGGACAATCTTACACAAATCAACCTAGCCCCAAACTAAGCAAAGCTTGTACTATGGGTACCAAGTGACGATATACATACTTATATAGATAAATAGATACTTAAATACATGGAAAACATCCAAGACTCAAGAACAAATATTCGTGTTCATCACACAAATACATGCCCTGACCGGGATTCGAACCCGGGACCTCCAGCTTCGAAGGCAGGGTCACTACCAACTAGGCTAAAGCGGTCGTCAAAATAATCCACCAAAAGATGAAAAATAATCCACACTAACATTATAAATGCCGTCTGTCTTGTTACCTCTTCACGCTTAAACTTGAATGAGTGCTATCGCGTATGAATTCGCCGCTAGAGGCGCTAGTGTAGCGTGGGGTTTCCGAAACGTCAAATGTCACTCTTTGTGGTTGCGCTACGCGAATTAATATCTAATTGGAACAATATGGTGACTATTTTGCAATACCTGAGCTTGATTACCGCAAATATGAGTTACGGGTCAATGACTGTCAGGGCTTTGAGATAGTTTTGTCTTTCGGAAACTTATTTCCTCCTTTTTTCCGAACAAAACGTGACCGCGCTACAATGCGGTATGTTCGATATTTTTACGGTACGGTTTTAAGGTATTGAATATGATTTAAATGTAAACTTCATCCTCATGCCCATAATAACCAATAACAATTTTTAACAGCTGGACCTTATTATTGTGAGGTCTGCAGGTCCTCAGGAGTGGGTGTTTGGATGGGGAAGCTAAGACTGGTAGCCAGGGAAGAAGGTATTTATTTCATATTAACAATAAGGCACCTGCAACAAGCATACGATGCGTTTAGCCTATGATTTATTGGTCAGCTACGTATTAAATGGGTTAAATTAACAAATAGGTATGGAAACTTACAATATTGTGCCTTGGAACAGTATAATACACTGCACTGTAGTAAATAACTGAATACAAATCTCTCGATCACAATATGAATGATATCATAGAACTTCACTGTTTTAAGTAGGTATTTAGTTCTAATACATTTAATTTTATTGAAATTACAGCATATCTGAGTATATAATTATTGATCGGAAATCAAGATCGAACTGCGCTGCCGATAATGGCTGCGCAACGTCACGTGGAATTCGAAAAAGTAGTTCAATTTTTAAAATTTAGAGAAAAGATAAGTCAGAAAAACGGCCAGAAAGTTTGTATGTAACGGACGGATACACGCATCGTTACAATTATCTCCATACATTTTTTGTTTGACTCCCGGGGAACGACATAGGTTGTTTTTATCACGGAAATCATCCTTTAAGGGGGTGGAAGTTTGCATGGAAGAGCGATAACTAGGGAAGCGCCTGATTAAACGAATAGCAATTAAATTGTAATACGATTAATGAGCTCCACGCTAATAACAGAATTCTCCGAATCATTTCGATTTCCATAACCTTGTACCGTTCATTTGTATATTTTAATTAGGTAATTTATGTACATAGCAAGTAATTACATTTATTTTCAAAGAAGATATATTTTATACGTTTATTAGGACTTTTAACGTACAATACAATACAATATAAATACTCTTTATTGCACACCTCACATAATAAAATAGCACATAAAAAACAAAAAACATAGATACAAGGAGACAGAGGCAGAACAACAGGCGGTCTTATCGCTAAAGAGCGATCTCTTCCAGACAACCTTTGGGTAGTGGAGAAATGAAATATAAAGCTGAAAAGTAGGTTGCATAAACTATTACAATGAGAAAAAAAAATATTCCAAAACAACTATTCAATATAAATTTAATTTCAGGAGGTGTTTGGTCGGGGCTCGCTGTGCCCGAGGCCTCCGGGATCAGCCGGGCCAGCTCCCCCCTTTGAGGGAATCCTGTGGAGCACCGCCCGGGATACAATTCAGCTAAGCTTTTAGTCGTTATTAATCGGGTCTGACCCATAGGTGTTAGCGCAATCGACCAAAAGCGTCATTAAACCCTAAGTAAAATAAGTTAATAAGTTATAAGCCTATGCCGGGTAAAAATTGAGCCCACAGTAGGCTATGGTGGGAAATAAACGACTTGTTATAACTCTTGTTTCATTAAAATACCCAGAAAAATACTATTTCAACACATACTTAAATTATATACAAATATACATACATATAATATATAATTATATATATCACTGCTATAGAATACGTACCTACGAGAGGTATATTAAATAATTTATCTTGCTCCATTTCTGTATCGTCATTTAAAATAAATAATAAAAATGAAATTTATTTATTTAAAAGGCAGAGATCACAACTTAAACCAGCCCGTGGTCCCACACCAGCGGCGCTACCGCGAACAGCAAACGAAGTTTTCCCTCTCTATCGCACTTGCAAGTTTGCACATAAGTGAGACAGAGAGGGAAAACTTCGTTTGTGGTTCGCGGTAGCCCCGCCCCACAGGCACAGCCTGTATCGTAGACCGTTTGAAAGAAAGAAGAAAGAAAGAAAGAAAGAAAGAAAAACATTTATTCGTGACGATACAAACATAAAATATAGATAAATAAACGTAATTAGAAAAAAACAACAAGTAATCGCCACAAAAAGGTTTCGCCTCAGCGTAATGCCGACTCAGGGAGCTGGCGCTGATCTTCCGGCGAAACGTTTGGATGAAATCAAAACATTTATTCTACAAATAGGCCTCAAGGGCACTTTTACAAGTCCAAATCTATCTATATCAATTAAAAATAATACAATAATCAAGATATCATTAATTAAATGTATTACATGTCAAAAATAAGACTAAGAAACTAATAACAATCCAGATTTGTAAGAAATGTATAAGTTCTATAAGCGGAAAAAGTAATAAGGTACATTAATCATAAAAAAATATTGTGAGATATAATCTCTAAGCGTCAACATGAAAATAATAAAATCTAATAAATAAGTATCCTCAGATATGTATAAGGTCTCTGAGCGTCAGTCTAAAAATAATATCAAATGAGAACAGAGCGAAGTCTCTCATCATGCCAATTCCACTGAACACTAGTACGAAGTTATTAGTCCTTGCAAACATGAACAGACCGGACCCCACAAACAGCACCCGTTCACGAGTATGACGCGTATCTCAGCCATCGCCTCCCTCGACCATATGTTAGGGAAGGTTGCGACCCGATCAACGACGCCACCGTAGCAAAGACCTTTAGGCGAGCATGGCATATTCAAGCTGCAGGACATTTATAATCAAAATACTACTTAATAATAAAATATCGAACACAATGAGAAACCTCATGATGTGCTCAAATGTACATGAAATCATTTTACAACAGTAAAAGTCCAGACTAAAATTGTAGTTATACATATCTAAATTATAAACCATTACTAATTCTAGTAAATGAGAAAAGCTTCTTTATCGTTAAAAAAATCATTGACGTAATAATACGCCTTGCTTACCAAGTAACTTTTAACGTGACGTTTAAATCTGTTGAAGGGCAAATTCACTACATCTATAGGTATTTTATTATAAACTAGCGACCCGCCCCGGCTTCGCACGGGTGCACTATTTAATGGATGTTATTATACATATACACCTTCCTCTTCAATCACTCTATCTATTAAAAAAACCGCATCAAAATCCGTTGCGTAGTTTTAAAGATTTCAGCATACAAAGGGATATGGGGACATAGGGATATAGGGACAGAGAAAGCGACTTTGTTTTATACTATGTAGTGATGCGTATAGAGTTCCCCACGAAGGACGTGGCTCATTGTCAGATTTAGGTTTGCGTATTTTCGGTGGACATATCAAAAGTTAAGGGCCAAAAAACTTAATTTTGGATTGGTCTAATAACCAGCATAAACGGTGTTTCCGCATATATAAGCCGTTAACTATTGACCGCTCACAGCGTCTATCGAAAGATGGAACGCTGCGCTTCCGGCGTCCAACTCTGACACGACGCGTACACTTAGGCATTCCCGCCGGCGGGGACGTCCACCGCGCGATCGCGACAACAGTGACACATATAGTCCCTATTCGTCCCGGTACCCGCCGCACACCGGGTAGAGTCAGTCCGACCCAGATCGGGCCTAGCTGAGTTTCTTGCTGGACTCTTCTCAGCTAGGCTAGGTTTAGTGAACCAGCGACAAAAGTCCCAGTAGCTCGACTCCACTCACACCTCAGATTCGGTTGAAACCGCTCAACCAATCTCACAGGAGAGCAAACTCTTAGAGTATTCTCGTGTTCCAAACCACACGCGTGGTCGTGCCGGAGGTTTTCCCCTGGATTTTCCCCATGCTACTCTCCAACCGCGCACTCCTATCGCTTTATTGGGCCCGGCCTATAAAGCCACAGTCAGGTTAAAAAAAAAAACTTTTGACCACCGGGTGGACAACTTTTGTTTTCACAACTGACAATGACCCACGTGCTAACTTTACGGAGACGACAGGCTGCCACTGCGAGCTTGTTTTTACTACTCGTCTTATAATAGTCGTGGATTCGCTGTTAAGGGTCCGTATCAGTTAAAAAACGCTCATCTAGTTACGCCATTTCTGTTTGAATTGACACTCATCTTGACATTTTCTCAGTGTTACTATCTAAAACAGGACTATTGCGACCTTATGTCATAAACTTTAAATGTATTTTTTTGATTATTCATTAAGAAATATCGTTTCAAACATCACTCCAAATCGACCATTTTCATGTAAAAAATTTGTTTTTTCCGCTTAAATTCTACTACACACAATAAAATCAAAAAATGGCTGTGTTACTATCTAAAACTTTAAAATCATTGTATCCTTTAATCACTTTATTGGTATTATCGATACTTTTGTCATAATTTGAAATCAAAACATTTTAAAACTTATAAGGCCTCTTAAGTTTGAATTCATGGATATTTATCCGTACATACATACATAATGTTCTCAATGTATTGAGCAACAATTAACTTAACCTATCTTGTACGAATATCGAACAGCAAACGTAAACATGGAATCGTGCGTGTGATGAAATGTCCCCGAAAATATTCAATTACGTGTTCAATTACGCTGATAACATCGGATTATTCGTGTACGTAATTCCCCCGCTGATAGCTGCGATACGGCCTGACAGTCGGAATAATCAATGGGAATATTTGGATGGACATTGGACATATCGCGGCACTATTGTGTCCCATTCAGAGTTATTATACTGTAATTTGGTACAAGGGTGGTCCAACTATTCTTTGTTGCTCGTTACCATGGTTACGCCCCCTGAATCACTCTTTACACACCGTGAAATCACTCGACGGTCCCATCGGAAGACCTGCGCTGGCGATTGCCCGCATTATGCTGAGATGGTACCGTTTCGAGATAACACAACTTTTTTGTATATTTTTATATTCTATTTTTGCTGTATTAATTGTTGTCTTTGTCTCGAATATATATTTCTTATTTCTTTAAAACTGTGGTTTTATAGGGTTTAAGGCCGGGTTTTATAATAGTAGATTGTATGACAAGGGTCTAAAATGAGCCATATTAGCACGAGATAGTTATTTTCCCGAACGAAGTGAGGGAAAATAGTTCGAGGGATAATATGGCTTTTAGACCAGAGTTATACACTCTACTTTTCACTTCGATTGCGAGAAAATAAATAAACAAAGGTTAACCCACCCAAAATTAACAATAAATTCCACGGCGAAGATATATACTTTTGCAGCATGTTTTTTTTTCTATACTCCTTTGACACACAAAACATAGACAATGCGGTTCGCGCGCAACATTAACGCGCGAAAAAAGCTAAACTGACCTTTCATTGAGCGCTTCAAAGTGTTGCTCGAACGATTTAACCACTTTTTTTTAATTATTGTGAAATAGGGACTACTACAAACTTAATCTTTAGACTCTTTAGAAAAAATAATTATGTTTCCAGATTGGTCGATTTTAGTAAAGCTGTATTCTGGTTGGTTAATACCCAATACCAAATATTTTTTTAAGAGTTAAATTAGTGTTCTGTGATTGGTGGATTTAATAGGTGAAGTATTTTTATTGGTCAAATTCAAATGTTTTGTAAATCATAAATATGTATTCATATTTTCCCTAGGGGTTAAGTGTACTACTTTAGCCCCGCTTGACAAGTCTAATATAACACACTTTTCGAGCATGAGAAGTGAAAAAATCGTTAGACCAAATGTCAGATCACAGTAACTCAGTAGATTTTTTGACATAACAAACCGACATAAAGTCTAACGGATCTTTATAAAACCGAGCCTCAATCTACTGTACATGACTTTTAGCGATCAGATTAAAAACCGGGTAAGCGCGTGTCGGACTTCGCACATTTAGGTTTCCGAACCAACTGCAATTTTAAAGAAAACATCTGATTTATTATACATCGTAATCCTAATAATATTATAAATGCGAAAGTTTGTGCGGATGGATGTACGTTCCGCTTAATCTCAAAAACTACTGAACGGATCTCTATGAAACTCTCCAGTATTGTAGCTTAGACATCAGAATAGGACATAGGCTACCTTTTATCCGCGGGTAACACTGCAGGGCGCTGCTAGTAATATTATAAACGTGAAAGTATGTGCGGATGGATGTACGTTCCGCTTAATATCAAAAACTACTGAACGGATGTCTATGAAACATTCCAGTATTGTAGCTTAGACATCAGAATAGGACATAGGCTACCTTTTACCCGCGGGTAACACCGCAGGGCGCTGCGAGTAGGATATATTAGTATTTGTTGGTAAAAAATACGTAATAATAAACATTATCAATTCTCCGTAATCAATATTTTGTGACAGACGACGGACGGACGGAAGCGTGAGCGACAGCAAGGGTTCCGTTTGGACCCCTCGGATACGGAACCCTAAAAATGAATAGTTTTGTAATTATATATATTATATAATTATATTGAGCCTAAAATGCCCCACTGCTGGGCAAAGGCCTCCCCCCTTTTTTTCCATTCTTCGCGGTCTTGTGAGTTTTTTATAATTTATTGCTCATTTTTTTAAAGACTTAATCTAATACAAGGCTCCGCCAACCTGCGAAGCAGTTTGTTGGCGAATATTAAAAACACTCGTTCCTTAACACCTACTATTACCTATATCTGTGCCAACAGAAGATACTATTTTTATGATGACATATTAAATCCTTATTCTTAAATGTCCATTAAACCTATTTATTTTAAATGTAATGCCGTTAAATAAATAAAATAAAATAAATAAAATAAATATTAGAGGACAATCTTACACAAATATCGAACTAACCCCACAGTAAGCTCAAGAAGGCTTGTGTTATGGGTACTAGACGACGATATATTTAAAATTAGATTGTCTTTATCTGGCTAGTCTTTTAAAAAGGAGTCCAAGTCATCCCGCCACCGCCGGCGAGGTCTACCGCGTCTCCGTTTTGAGTCGTGGGGCGTCCACTCTGTGGTCTTCATGGCCCACAGCTCATTTGTATTTATATAAAGTTTTTTTTTATTTGGGTATGGGATGGCGCATCGTAACTGACGATTCTCAATATGATTTGAGACGTTAGTGCCGTTAATGAAGCATGAGTCTTCTGGTAGATGTCGCTGTACGCCTCCCTTAAGGCGTTTGTATAAAAAATAGTTTACGTTAGCAGCGGTACTGCTTAATAAGAAGGAACGGTTGATGAATTTGGAACTGGGAAGCGATTGCACCTATAGCTCAGTTGGCTAGAGCGACTGGCCGCGAGTGCCGGGAGGTCGCAGGTTCGAATCCTGCTCGGTGCCTAAATTTTTCAAGTTTTTAAATTTTTCCTTTATTCTAAATTTATATAAATTGTAATTATATATAGTTGGGGCTGCGGGCGGCGGTCGGCCGTGTGCCCGAAACAGAGCTATTGTGGTTGGCCATTGTTTATTTACAATGCTCCCGAACGCAAGTTATATCTGTTTGTATACATGAGTACTAGGATATCAATTTTATTAGAATTACGATTTGAAACGGGATATTTTACCATGTATATTTGTATTTTTGAGTTCCCGATATTTCGGCACTGTTGCAAGCGCCATTATCAAGGATTAACTGACGTGCTGCGAGTTTTAGTTGTGGTCTACCCACACACCATAGCGATCTACCCTCTTCCTGGTTCGCTTTTTTCGTACAGTGTCACCGTCACTACCACCGTCCGCCTTGTCACTTGAAACTCGATTACGGTCACGACACACCACACTCACAGTATCAATACGCGAGTTCTTTCCGGAAACAGTCTCTTTTCTATTCAAATATACATGGTAAATATCCCGTTTCAAATCGTAATTCTAATGTAAATGACCATGTAAGCTTGAAATCTTATATTGATATCAATTTTATTCAATATTCAGCCCAGATCGGGCCTAGCTAAGGTTCTTGCTGGACTCTTCTCAGCTAGGCTTAGAGAACCAGCTATAAAACTCCCAGTAGCTCGATTCCACTCACACCTCACATTCGGTTGAAGTTGAAACCGCTCAATCGATGGCACTGGAGCGCAAACTAGAGTACTCTAGTGTTTCAAACCACACGCGTGGTCGTGCCGGAGGATTTCCCCTGGATTTTCCCCAGGCTACTCTTCAACCGTGCACTCCTATCGCTTTATTAAGCCCGGCCTATAAAGCCAGTCAGTTTAAAAAAAAACAATATTTCACATTCCAATTTTATATCAATGTGTTTAATCTTTACGCATCTTATAGAGGCTTCTGGAGGGTTTATGATAACGACAAACGACAAGATAAAGCATCTGTCACTTTCTATCGAGTGGTATCAGAAAGTGATAGACGCTTTAATACTGTCGTTTGTCACCGATAAACGTGACCATCGAGGGCTGATTATCGTGCTGTACCTTTTACTCTCGTGTTATACACTATATGAGCGAAGGGACGGCACGGTACAAAGATACGATTTCGAATTTCGGAGTAGGCTTTCTGGCCAGCTAGTCCAGCCATTTGCGAATCCTACGTAGGGCCGAGTACCTAGCGCATGTTTTTAGCAGACGTTTTAAAAACCGCGCCGACAAATAATATGCGATAAGGCAGGGACTGATACCGGTATTTTTAAAATAGCCCAATATTTTGGATTATTTTTTGCTCTTTACGTAGGGCTGAATCATGTATTTAGGTAACAACGTCGTATTATTAGATTGTCCCATTAAAAACGAAATAATGAACCGGTGACCGTAATAATACCGGTATTTTTCTATGGAGATAATACCGGTATCCGATCCCTGGATAAGGTGCGCAGTAGTTACATGGCTCCCCCCTAGCAAAGCGTACAATCTGACCTAATTACTACGCGAGAGGCTCTAAGCAAGGTATTTCAAGAGGATCTTGAGGGGTTTCTTCCGATTCGACGTATACGCGGGTTTCTAACGATCTATAGACACAGCGACAATCCGTCCTGGTAATTGTATAATAAAAACTGGGTAGGGCCCTACTATAAGATACCTAAGACTCATAAACAGTAGGCCCTTGAGACATGACAAAAGACCGCAATATGTTGAACCAAAAAGTTGTAATTATTATGGTGAAAGAACACTGCACTATTTAACTCCTTTTTTTTGTCTGAAAATGATATTATAAGTAAAGCAGTCTTTAAAAAGAGATTAAAAAATACATTATTAGAATTATACAGTAGCAAAAATATTTAAAGTTCCCAACGTCTTGTAACTTGCATGCCCTCGTAAATTCATTAGTACCTAATAAAATAGAATGAGATAACTCACATTTGTAAACAACAATTACCTTATGTTAAAAAGTAAACTGAGCGCGACGCGCCAACAAAGTGTTCGCTACAGTTTGGCGCATTTTGTGAACTGTATTATGTAATTGTTTTTACCTGAATAAACGATTTCTATCTATCTATATGGAGCTTATTGTAGCGGTTTGCGCACTGCATCTTCAAGCAAACCTACACTTGCAAGTCTGTAAATATGAATGCACGAAAATATTCTTCCTGTTTTTACACACTACAGGTTTATAGTCGTTGATAATTTTTCGTCTATCTGCAGGACAAAATCGAAGTTTGATTGGATGTCAAAAAATAATCGATTATTAAAAAATCGATTAAAAATCAATTATTATTTAAAAAATAATCGATTAATAATCAATTGTTATTTAAAAAATAATCGATTAATAATCGATTGTTATTAAAAAAATAATCGATTAATAATCGATTGTTATTTAAAAAATAATCGATAATAATCGATTGTTATTTAAAAAATAATCGATTAATAATCGATTGTTATTTATAATCATCGATTTTGTTTTTTCAGTAAATCGATGAATAAAAAAACGATTATGATTTTCACAGCCGATTAATCGTAACATAATTTATCAAAGAATACTGTGAGCCTTGGACATGAGAATATTAGACGTCCCGGCCGGTTTCGGCCATGGCGACCACTTCGACTCCTAATCAGTGCCCCGGCGCTCATGCGCCCGAAGATGGCTAATGTAGCCTATTTTAGCAATAAAACTCCGCGCACATTGAGGGCACGTAAGCACGCCGTCTACATAATTGTAGGAGGTGGCAGCAGGTACAGGAGGTGGAGTATAATAATCTATTATTTTATAATCGATTTTTCAAGACGGACGGAGACGGTGCGACATTCCTATCCTAGTAGGATCTGTCATAACAGCTGGATGTGCGATGAGATCTCCCGGCAATCTCAGAGAGCAACCATAAGTAAGTTGCGCTGCACTGACACCGGAATCGCTGCGCAGCGCGGAGCGAAGTCCAAGAAGCACGCATTGTGATGTTTTTATAGTGTTAAGAGTTATTTAGAGTATAAGTGACATAAACTGGGAATATTATTTTGTTAATGTATGTATTTTGAAAGAAAGAAAGAAAGAAAAACGTTTATTTGGTACAGATAAAAAGAAGAATACAAATTAGAAATGGGTATACACCAAAAAGGTTGTCGCTCAGCATGTGCCACGCACGACTGATGTGTCGTGACGCTGATTTTCAGGACAACCAAAAAATATATATACTAACTTAACCTAATTAATATATGTGTCAGTGCATCTGGAAAGGTACCTAGTCACGACATTTAGTTACTGAGTTACATGAGTTAATTTTGCAATTGATAATTTGTATTTGTATTTCTACTAAATTCATCGCCTCTCAATAAAATATTTGCACGCCTGCATGCATGCTGAATACACTGTTATGTTCAATTATGTAAGACCTTCCTATACTGTATTCTGGCAAATAAATACTTTTGCTTTTTGACTTTTGTGAATCATCTCCGCAATGAAGTTGATGAAAGGTTATGAGAAATTATACTCGCTCAGTATATTGCTGACAAAGTGGCCCGTGCAACTCGATTACCGCACGAGACCGAGCTCCTGAATAGCCATTTGACAGCTACAAAACGTCAGTCGCTAGCGTTTAGTTTTCGATAGGTAATTTACCGTAGAACTCATACTACCGATCCTTAGTTCTATGAGTGACCGCCAGAGGCGCTGTACTTTTGTGCATACAAATCGTTTACGCAGACGCTAGCGAGTACGGTCATTGTAAACTCATGGTAGTGCTACTGTACGCTTACCATGAGTTGGCATCGAAAACTCTTGTTACGTTACTACAGTCGCTAGCGTATTAACGCGTTTCGAATAGTTTTCTATTGTACTCGCACCATGAGTCAAGTACACGTTTACTACACTCGCTAACGTTAACTCGATCCATCGTGTAGTAATCATTACGTCATGGAGTGACGTGCCTAACTTCACAGCTAACAAAGCAGGGGCGCTACCGCGACAGCAAACGAAGTTTTCCCTCTCTGTCGCACTTGCACGTTCGGACGTAAATGCGTCAGAGAGAGAAAACTTCGTTTGTGGTTCGCGGTAGCCCCTCAGGGGCGCTACCGCGAACAACAAATGAAGTTTTCTCTCTCTGTCGCATTTACTTCCGAACGTGCAAGTGCGACAGAGATAGTGATAAGACACAGGGCCTACCGCTAACCTAAAACGAAATATGTGCCTCTCTGTCGCACTAGTGAATCCGAGCGATAGAGAGGGAGATACATCGTTTCCGGTTCGTGGTTCGCAGAAAATACTTCTGAGGAAAATACAGCTAGTCATCCTCCATTCGCCAGTTCTTTAGCCAGCCATCCATCGATCATCTTCCATTAACATTAATTAAGCCGGTGACAGACACCCGATTAAGTCTTCGTTTTTACGGCTCTTAGTACGCGTACTTAAAAACCGCCGAGTAAGTTCGCCGGCGATCCAACAGGTAAACAAACAACAACAACAGGAGAAATAAAATTAATAACAAGTTAACACACATTTGGAGCTAAACTCAAAAAGATTTTATTTAAATAGTGTTTTCATGTAGTGGAGGAGTTTATGACACTTGACAGGTGAACAGAGGGACTACTCCGAAATTCGTCCCTTTCACTCATATAGTGAAATCACGGGAGTGAAAGGAACGCCATGATACGAAGTTCTGATTTCGAAGTATAGGCCCAGTGGCGCTACCGCGAACAGCAAACGAAGTTTTCTCTCTCTGTCGCACTTGCAAGTTTGCATATAAGTGGGACAGAGAAGGAAAACTTCGTTTGCTGTTCGCGGTAGCGCCCCAGACTCTTAGTCTTTGACAGTAAGTACATTATTTTATAAAGTGTATACCTTAATCTAGATGATATTGTGCATTATTGTAGTGTATTTATGTAAATGAATGTAAACTTATTATTAATTACCTAGCATGACATGAATTTTTGACATCTTTCCTAGATTGTTTTTATTTATATTTAATCCTAATCTATTTGTCTTATTTGTTGCCTATTATTTCAAACACAATTAATGCATTGTTTATGAATAAAATAAAATAAAAAATTTAAAACTCGTGTACCAGTTAAGGGGCGCTACCGCGACCAGCAAACGAAGTTTTCCCTCTCTGTCGCACTTATGTCCGAACGTGCAAGTGCGACAGACAGGGAAAACTTCGTTTGCTGTTCGCGGTAGCACCCCTGGGCCTGTGGCGCTACCGGGATCAGCAAACGAAGTATTCCCTCTCTGTCGCACTTGCAAGTTTGCACATAAGTGAGACAGAGAGAAAAAACTTCGGCAGCCCCTCTGGGGCGCTACCGCGACAGCAAACGAAGTTTTCGCTCTCTGTCGCACTTGCACGTTCGGACGTAAGGGCGACAGAGAGGGAAAACCCCTGGGAACTGCAAACGAACGAAGTTCGAATATCTCCATATATAATAACAGAGAGGGAGATTATTCGAATTTCGTTCGTTTTCTGTTGGCGGTAGCCCTACTGGGCCTGTCCTCTGAACTTTGTATCGTGCCGTCCCTTTCAGTCTCGTGTTATACACTATATGAGTGAACGAGACGGCACTATACGAAGTTAGGATTTAGAAGTTCTTATTAGCCCCTCCGTACTCCTAACTTTGAAATCCGAACTTCGTATCGTGCCATCCCTTTCACTCTCGTGTTATACAATATACGAGTGATAGGGACGGCACTATACAAAGTTCTGAGTAGCCCCTCTGGTCTGTCACCCACTTTAATTCATTCGGCTGTCCACTCGTTGAAATGATTTTTATCGTTCACAATTCCTGAACGCACCCGCCATCAATGTCAATAAATAAAATCATAAATTTTCTGAACGCATCCGTCAATGGCAACAAACAAGTATGGCCACAATATGGCCGATCGTTTTTGTCATTATTTAGTATAGAAATACGCGACAATCCGAGTTTTGCCGATATATGTTGTCGATTCAAAACTCTTATTTTTTTACGTTCTTCAATTGAAGATGGGTCTCGATGTACAGTTACCATGACTTGCTATAGAAAAATGACATTATTTTACTACAGTCGCTAGCGTGTTAACGCGGTTCGAATAGATTTCGATTGAACTGGCACCATGAGTCAATTAGACGTTTACTACGCTCGCTCACGTAAGCTCGATCCATCGTGTAGTAAAAGTTACGACGAGTGACGTACCTAACTTCACAGCAAACAAAGCTATCTCTCTTTCTAACTATACTAAAAAGACAGAGCACGGACGATATTAGGCAAAAATCTAAGTATCCATCCCTTTTAAAAATATAGAAATAACCCGTAGGTGACAGTCGTTTGTTTTTGTTATGATCTGAGGTTATGATTTATAAAAACGCGTACAAGTGCCTCGTAATTCCAGTTACTGGTTAATTAAATATGCAGCAGTAAGTATCTATTTTGGACGAACATCTTAATAATGTTAATTGCTACCATCAACTGTTAAAGGTGGAAATTATTTATGTCTGCGTCCTTGTTTAGCGGGCCGAACATAAGGCTCCCTAGACAAGGTCTATACAGACAATAATGTCTTTATTTAAACCTGTCGTTTACCGGTCCCTGGGATCCCCGTGATCATAATAAAATAATGCTATTGTTTATTTTTTTTCGTCGGGAGACGACGGCTTAAGACAGTGTGATTTATATTTAATTTGTATCCTCCAGACAACAGAGAACACAAACAGAGTGAGACTGGCCTGTTGATTTATATTTTGTTTGTATTTTCCAGACTTGAGTGAGACGGGTCTGAATGGCCTAATACACGGCGACGAACTTGCGCCTCGGCTCTCGAGAATATTTATCCAGCTACTGGTGCCAGACAGCATGTGCCGCAGTCACACGGCCTTACCGTCAATGCAGCGTCAGTGGGGAAGACGTCCAATGCAAAACCTCTCATCTGCCCACAGAAGGACTTACACAAGCACTTTTATTGGGTGTTGTCAAGAGATATCCTGTTCTGGATTAGCTTGGTTGGTTGTCTTTGGAGACCACATATATCTATAACAATATTAAGCCGTTGTCTACCCATCTTGGAGATCTCCGGACACATGACAAAAGAATGCTATTGTTGATTTTTTACATCGGTCGAGGACAGGTTAGATTACTCTTCAAGTTTATTTTCACTATACGAGTTAAACCGTCATCTCCTAGTGAAAAAATAAACAATAGCACTTTTTGTTATGATCCCTGGGATCCCAGGGACTTGTAAACGACGAGACTTGGCCTACTGTTACCTGGAATGTTTTTTATGGGATCTCACTTCTTTTTGTAGGTAAACGTGTGAATACAAATTTATGAAGGCATCTAGAACCAAAAACTTATCATAGATGCAAGAACTGCAAAATTATAACTCATGTATTTGTATAGTATTACAAACTTACTTATGCAGTTTGTATATATCTAAGATGTGACTGAAATTGTAATATTTTTAGGTTTTTTATACTTGATAGGCTAAAATAGAATTATGTTTAAAATTAGAAGCTTGTGGGTCCTTAGAATAAAGATGATCGGTCAGCCAGTTAGTGTGTCAGTGACAAAACTGAGGAACTTTGACTGGCAATACTTAGTTCCTAAGCTACATGTTTAAATTTAATAATATTGAGAATACATCTAAGTTATATTATACCCTATATGTTACTAATATTTGTGGGTTCTAATCAGCCTTAAAGATAGTGGAACAATGGTTAGATTTGTTTGTACAATTTTTGGCATTAGGAAATAGAAATGAATATATTTTAATAAACTTTTTTTTAACGGTTATGCATACTCTTTATTTTTCCTATTCAATAAAAAACAGAAAAGTAGGTATTTGCAAACAATACATTTCTAAAACAAGAATATACTGTGGCCGCCTTGATTCAAGTCTTCTAGCTAATTGATTCTGTAGAGCACTCCCATTAATAAGACACTGGCATCAACATTTTCCAGCACCAAATTCTGTTGATGAATCTGAAAATAGTAAGAACAAATTGACATCTATAGATTTATGAACAGGTAATTGTTTGTTGCCTGCGAGGCAGGTTCGAATCCCAGTCAAGGCATTTATTTTGTGTGATGGGAATGAATATTTGTTCCCGAGTTTTGGATGTTATTTAACTATATATTTATCTATATAAAGTATGTATATCGTCCCCTAGTACCCATAATACAAGCTTCGGCCTCAGGCGTTGGCGTAGGCCTACTAGGTTGATTTTGTAAGATTGTCCACAAATATTTATTTTTAAGTTATCTTCTGAACTACCAATCCAATTTCATAAATCCAGTATATAAATTGAAATAGACATAAGCTACATCTCGTCCCATCCCGCGGGTCCGCCTACGTTCTCGGTACTTAGTATATTATGAGGGCGCAGCTAGTTTATATTAATTATTTTCTATTATAGAATAGGTAGGGTCGGTAGGTGAGTTTACGGCCTGTTAATTTGATGCGCCAGTTTAGGGCCACTTGGATGAGTTGGTGAACTGAAAGGATATTTTTTTGCTACTATTTCTTTAGGACATGTAAAAATGTTATCTTTAATTGACAAAATCTCGTTCTTCAAAAGGCCACAAACTGACGCAGGCCGCGTAACTGGCCTAGCGACCCTACCTTGATTTTGTTCAGGTACTTACACCATCCAGATCATAACAGCTTGAAATTTTCTCTGTTCACGTCGTTCGTCTTCATATGCAGCCTTTCGGTAACATATCCCACACTAAGTAATGCCTTGCAGACATTATTTGTATAAATAGTGCTTCAAATTTCTTCAAATCACTTTTTGGTTCCCAAGATACAGGCACGGCCTAGTTTGGGATCCACTGACTATCTTTCCGTGTAAAATGTGTTCAAGTTAAATAAATTATTATTATAAATAATTTATAACCTAAGTATTCCAATGTTTTCACGGCCCAATTTGCTAGTGAAATAGTTTACTATAGTCGATATCGTATTGTTCGATAGCATCTGTCAAGTTTGTAACTTATGGTACCGATTTTCTATGGAATCAGCTACAAAACGTCAGTCGCTAGCGTTTAGTTTTCGATAGGTAGTTTACCGTAGAACTGATCCTTAGTTCTATGAGTGACCGCCAGAGGCGCTGTACTAATGTACATACAAATCGTTTACGCAGACGCTTGCGAGTACGGTCACTGTCGACTCATGGTAGCGTTATAGTGAAATAGTTACTACACTCGATAGCGTATTGTTCGATAGCATCTGTCAAGTTTGTAACTCATGGTGCCTATTTTCTACGGTAACAGCCATTTGACAGCTACAAAACGTCAGTCGCTAGCGTTTAGTTTTCGATAGGTAATTTACCGTAGAACTCATACTACCGATCCTTAGTTTTATGAGTGACCGCCAGAGGCGCTGTACTTTTGTGCATACAAATCGTTTACGCAGACGCTAGCGAATACGGTCATTGTAAACTCATGGTAGTGCTACTGGTCGTGACAAAGTAAGTATCGCCGTTTTCACAGCGTATATATGTATATCTATTAGTGTCCGACCGAAACATGTTTTTTTGCCGAAACCGAAACCGAAGGTTCGGCGTTGGCTCTAGTTTCGGCCGAAACCGAAACCGAAACTTTTATAGATGTATTAAATTAAAATCATGTTAGCCAAGTTCAAAAAGCAAAAAAGGCGATACACCGGTCGTTGGTTTATATTACAAGAAGCATTTCGGGCTACTTTTGCCCCTCAATAACTTAAAATGTTTTTGACTTACACACCAGCAATTTAGCGATTCTTGTAAAACCATATTCTAATTACCGAATCCTAAATTCTTGAATTAAGTTTGTATTAAGTAGTAAAGCTGAACCTTCGGCCGAAACATGATTTTTAGGCCGAAACCGAAACCAAAACTTCGGTCGCACACTAATATCTATATATATTTATTCATTTACTAAGCACTTAATTCTTTATCTGTCATATCTTAGGCTGACACACACGCACGCACATACACACACACACACACACACACACACGCTCGCACGCACGCACGCACACACGCACGCACACGCACTCGCACACGCACACGCACACACACGCACACAAAGTAATTTAAGTTGTAATCAAAAATAATTATATAGATAAGATATAAGACGCTAAGTATAAACGTAAGACAACCAAATGTGTGAATTAAGATACTTTTTTTGGTATAACTTGTATACTTCAAGTTAAGTGCAACTATAATGTTGTAATAAGAAGACGGCTCTGGCGATGAACACATGTTTATTTAAAGAAGCGATTCACACAGACTACATGTTCAGATAATAATGGCGTCTGGAAAACAGTAGACGACGAACAATTGAATACAACAGCCAGTGTTGCTATATCTAATATATAACAGATACTAAAACTGTTTTTTTTTTCTGTAACACAAGGTTTCCTAGCTCAGGACGCAGGGTCGGGATACATCTAATGTATAATACATTTGTGAACAATAAACTTTTTAATTTTTTTTCTTTTTTTTCATATTAAGTTTTATAATTGCCCCGTGTGGTTGCCGGGTAAGAATTGCGCCACCCCATCTCTTCTCGTGGGTTTCGTAGGAGGCGAATAAGGGAAAATCGGAGGGTGGGCAGCAGCATCCTTCGATCATTACCACCATCGAACTGCGGTCGCCAACCCGCTTGCCAAGCGTGGCGACTATGGCAAATCCCCCCCCCCAAATTGGGGGAGGCCTATGTTCAGCAGTGGACGTCTTTCGGCTGTAATGAAGTTTTATAAACAAAATCCTTGCATTCCAATCTCACCGCACACATTTTATCGCGCTGACTTCATTTCGTCACTACAATACGTAACATTTACCCCGAGCTCACATCGAAAGTGAACCTTACTTGTTTGCGACAAGTTTGATTATCAAATGTGTGATACCAAGGGACCACAGAACAGTACGAAAGGGTCTCTAGTGCGCGACCACGTTGCGTTTATACAGCCTTTTGGAGACCAACTTGTGAAATTTATAACAACTGGCTGAGTTTTAATCAAGGGCGAAGCCCGCAGTAATATAACGCTTGCCCACTGTTCATACAAATTGAAATATTAAGAGATGAATGGACGCGGTTATAGTGGAGTTTGAATTAACTCAATCGTTCCATCTGTGTTTTACTACGGCGGTTGCAAGCAAGCATACGGTAAGCGGAAAACGACGTTTTATGGACGCGACTCTAGACAAGCGCGCTGCTGACTTTTTTTAGGGTTCCGTAGTAAACAAGGAACCCTTATAGTTTCGCCATGTCCGTCCTTCTGTCCCCCGCTTTTCTCAGTAACCGTTAGTACTAGAAAGCTGTAATTTGGCATGAGTATACATATCAATGACGCCGACAAAACGGTAGAATAAAATCATAAAAAAATTTTTTTAGGGTACCTCCCCTAAAAAAATTGAAGAGTAGGTGCAATTTTTTTTTCTTCCAAACCCCATCGTGTGATGTATCGTTGGGTAGCTAAAAATATTAGGTATAAGGTTTCTAAATGCATTTTTTGATTCAAGAATCGGTTGGCGTGATATTAAGCTTTGAAGTGATAATTTTTGCTATGGTCAAGTGTCCCCCCCCCCTGCCAGCTAAACGGTGGCTACTAGGCATGTGAAAAAAATCGTGGTAGTAGTATATACGATGAATTTAAAAGGAAAACTATCACAGCTAAGTAGACATTACCGTACGGGGCAAAAATATGTATACAACACAACATCTCAAAAAGTACATCATCAGTACTAAGATCAGTAAAAACCCTTCTACGGGTCCGTAATTCCGCATATGACCGGTGACATGATGGACGGGCAACTACGGAACCCTACACTGTGCGTGGCCCGACACACACTTGACCGGTTTAATCTGAGGATTCGTTGCATGGATATGTATAGAGACAAATGGATCTCTCAACACAGCGAATTCATATTAATGCATACATGGTTGGTATATACACATTAAGTTTTAAAAAATAGTTGTCCGTTGTAAATCAGCAAATTACAAAAATATTACGAGACGTCATAAGTTTTAAAATCTTTTAATTTCAAATTGTGACAAAAGTATTGATAATACCAATAAAATGATTACAGGATACGATGACTTTAGAAGAGTTTTAGACACGTGACATAGCCATTTCCTGATTTTATTGTGCGTAGTAGAATTTGAGCGGAAAAAAGCCGTTTTTCGTTTGAAAATGGTCGTTTTGGAGTGATATTTGAAACGATATTTCTTAATGAAAAATCCAAAAAATACATACTCTAAATAATGGACGCTGGCGACTTCAGAGGAATCACAAGCGCCAAAATGAACGCCAAAGCTTTTATCGTGGCAATTTTCACTAGCTCTTAGTAGGTATTCAGTATTCAAGTATAACACTATAGTACGTATAATCAAAATCAAACATTTATTCTGCAAATAGGCCACAAGGGCACTTTTACATCTCAAAATATTAATTTCCAATTTAAGAAAGTCTGACTGAGTAATACATTTTTCATGTCAAAATATTAATTTACAGTTCAAGAAGAAATAATAATTTCGAGTTTACAATTATAACAAAATTAATGTCATACAGTGAAGATAAACTTGCAAAGTTATCTATTACAAATATTACAACATCAGTAAAGTTAGAGATGTATAAGGTTTCAAGATTAAACAAGGAGTATAATGAAATTAATATAATATCCCAGAGATGTACATGGTCTCTGAGCGTCAAATAGTATTAGTGTAGTAACTATAGTGTAGTATAGTGTGTGTGTGTGTGTATAGTGTGTGTGTGTGTGTGTAGTATGTTCGCAATTAAGTCACGTTTTCCAATAATAATGTCTTACGGCTAACGCTGCCAGTCACGCTCACCCGCATAACAACGAGCCAAAAGAAAATTCGGAAAAACACAATTTACGGTTTCTATTATTGGAATATAACATGTAATTTATTCCCCGTGTGTTTATAAGAATTTACCTAGAAACCATTTAAAAGATGTATAAGGTAAACAAACCTCTAAAGAAAAAGAAAGAAAGCTTATTCACTGCACCAAAAGACACACCGTTACAAATATAATATACTCAGTACATGAACATACATCCCTCATCATCTCTGCGTTATTATTATTACCTACCCACACTTTGTGCTCTTATGTACAACATTTCAGTACATTTAATGGTTACCCAGATTCACTTTGACAGAAAATTAAAATAATAGGCAAACTGTTAAAAAACACTTGACTGGTTTTAAGTCAACGACCGCTTTAGCCCACCCTGCCTACGAAGCTGGAGGTCCCGGGTTCGAATCCGGGGGCATTTATTTGTGTGATGAATACGAATATTTGTTCCTGAGTCTTGGATGTTTTAAGTATCTATTTATCTATAAATGTATGTATATCGTCGCTTAGTACATATTCATCATATCAGTCATCCCAGTTAAAATTACTATGTTTTTTGATTTCAACTGCTTCACGTACTTTTCTACTGTAATAATGACGTTCTGTAGACATAATGAGTATTGTACGCGATTAAGTCCCGTTTTCCAATAACAATATGTAAAAATCGTGTATCTAAACTCTATCAAGAGGAACTTTAATAAAACTGCACACAGTCAGTTATTTATAGAGATTTGTCTAAAAAGGTTCCCGAAGAGTGTTGCATCCCGTTTTGTCGTGCGCGAAAGTAAGCTTATCTCTTTCACGGGGGGCGTGGTTGACTGAATAGAGGCATCCCCTTAACAGGGTGACCGCTATTTACTACGACCTAAATTCCCTGACTTTTCCCGGTTTTCCAGGCGTTTTTTCAAGTTTTTCCCTGACCATAATCTTAAATGTAATAAATATAAAATATACATATAATTAGAATACCTTTTTTCAGAATTATCTGCTAGCAAATTACAATTTATAAATAAAATGACATAATCATCATCATCATCATCATCATTTCAGCCGAAAGACGTCCACTGCTGAACATAGGCCTCCCCCAAGGCTCGCCATTTAGACCGGTCCTGTGCCGTTTGTTTCCACCGGATTCCCGCGGCCTTCACCAGGTCATCACTCCACCTTGTCGGAGGCCTACCGACAGCTCGTCTTCCGGTGCGTGGACGCCACTCAAGCAGTTTCTGGCCCCATCGACCGTCAGTCCTGCGAGCAATGTGCCCTGCCCACTGCCACTGCCACAAATGACATAATACAACAACGGAAATAATAATAAGGTCTAACGGATCTTTACAAAACCGAGCCTTAGGCCGGGTTTGTCAGATCAAATTTCAGTAACTCAGTACATTTTTTGACATAACAAACCGACACAAAGTCTAACGGATCTTTATAAAACCGAGCCTTAATGTATCATATCCAGAGTGAAATACTAAAGAGAACACTTTATACGGGCGTTAATCGTATTAGTGAGTACTAGACTTCAACGTTTTGCGCATTATGGGTACAAATTAAAGTGACGAATTGAGAAACCTCATTTTTTGAAGTTTGTTAAAAATATAACGATATAAACGATTTAATTTAATGTCTAGGAGAAGTATTTTCCATTGTTATTCAAAATCAAAACATTGATTTTGCAAATAGGCCTCAAGGGCACTTGAATAAAATTCATTTATTTCATTTATATAAAGAAACATTTTTTATTCCCTGACCTCCATTAAATTTCCCTGACAATTCCCTGACTTTTCCATGACTAGCGAAATTCCCTGACTTTTCCCGGTTTTCCCGGTTTTCCAGAAAGTGGCCACCCTGCCTTAAGTCTACAATATGGAGCAATAGCTACCTACACCTACGGTCAGTGACATCCAGAAATATAGCCTAAAAATTTGAGCCTTTTTAACAGACAGACCCTTAAAGGTACATCACAAATTGGTTCCCGTCTCTAAAAATCTCATTAATGAGCCAGAGATTGGACAAATTTGCGTCATTGCTCGCAATAATGTGGACATGACTCCAAAATTAATCAAAATGTTTTTTTTATGTTATAGGGGGCAAACGAGCAGACGGATCGCTTGATGGTAAGCAATTACCGTCGCCCATAAACACCTGCAACACCAGAGGAGTCGCAAGTGCGTTGCCGGCCTTTCAGAAGGGCCAAATCAATTACTATTTAATTATTAATTATAATTTATTGTTAATCAATAAATTAATTTTTGAAATAAAATTTGAATTTCCGGAGATAATAGTTTATACGAGCTTATAATTATTAGTAAAATGTTATTTAAAGTTTTATTTAAATTTTTATATAATAAAGAAATTACGATTTTAAACTGACACGATTGTTTATACAACAAATAATACCCAACAACTACTACATGGTAAACGTCCTGCTATGATTATTATTTCTGACGAAGTTTTCTAGTGGATTGCGAGCGGAGGTATCCAGCACTTGAGTATATTTTGATGTAAAAAGAAATTGACTGACTGCAGAAAATTTGGAAAAAATACTGATTATTTTCTTTAATAAATATATACTTTTCAAACTTTTGTATTTATTGGCTACGAATCAAATTATATGTCAAGTAAGAAATTAATTAATTGATATTACATATTAATACCCTGGTTCACAATCGTACTAATTATGGGGGAACTTTTGGCGTATTATTGCACCAATATTAGTCATATTTACACTACATCTTCCCCATATTTAGTACGAGTGTAAACTCTAGGGATATCGATATTTAAGATCAAAAAACTTCATTAATTGATTACCATTTTGATTAATTTTGGAGTCATGTCCACATTATTGCGAGCAATGACGCAAGTTTGTCCAATCTCTGTTAATGACCCTTCGTTCATTCTACGTTTCATTTTCTCTTGATAATTCATCGGTTGAAGACATCGTGCTATTTTAGGTCTGTTTCTGTTTATATTCACTTAAAATTAAGTGAATGCTAATATAAAATTAATGTTTGTATTTTCAAGAATATTGCTGAAGATATTCTTGTTTTTGTAACGATAAGGCGAAACATTATTGAGACGGTTGATTGAGTTAATTGCTTACTAACCCCTGGGGGTCTGTGGCGGTCACGTTTATCGCCGACAAAGGAAAAGATACAGAGTTTTAAATATAGAACTCCCTTGAGTTTCGCTCGATATCTTTCAGACCACAGACCATCAATTTAACTAGACGTCGCCTGTGTACGTACTTCGCGTGCCAAAAAGTAGTCAAAACGTCAAACTTCTACGCAGTCTCGCTCAGTCCGCCTTGAACGGTCATTGCCGCGAGACGTCAACCGAAATACGTAAAAATGACTCGTTCAGTATTGAGTTGTAGAAACTGTTCAGAAAATGCTGACCCAAATAATGGACATGTTTCCTACCACAAATAAGTAAATCCCTTCTAAAATTATGTTTAATTCCATTTTAAAATCATTTATTTTAGATTTGTCATAGTTGTAATATAAAAAATAATCTATTTGCGACAGATGTACGATTACTTCATGTTCATGATACATTACCTACTTTAGTAACAGTTCTAGGGCCTGGCTATATTAAACGCGCAATGGAATTAAAACGATCGATCTTTAGCTTGTGTCGCTCGGCTTCTTGGTAAGGGGAAATTCTCATTCATCTGTCCAATGAAGCGAATAGTGATGTTCACCTTTCGATTCGTCACAGTTCTTATCGATTGTTGAAATCGAGGTATGGTAATGTTCACTTAGGTATTATGTGACACATTATATCGCCTTTGTATCGATTTCGCGGGGACAACGGAGATTTCACATCACTAATATGCTCTCGTGACGTCACAGTAGGCAGCAAAAAAGTGCCACGGTCGGTTCTCATACAGATTGAGGTGCTTAGGTCCTCTAGTTAAATTGGTGCTCTGTGTTTTGGACCAAAACGTGGCCTTTAATCGTGAAAACCAGCCGCAACGGCCGCGCGTCTAACACTGCGCGCTCGCGTGCGGCTCGCTGAGCTGCTCGTTGTTGGGCGGCGGTGGTGAGGCGAGAGGCGACATCAAGCAGCCGAGCGAGCTGGTTCTCATGATTAATCCGTCGTCTATCGGTCCCTGGGATCCATATATTACTATATTATAAGGTATCATTTATTTCTTAAAATATGTTTCGGTTCATAAAACTAAAATATTGTGAAAATGAGAACAGACGAATAAAAAAAAAACCAAAGATTACTTTGTCATAGTCAAAAAACTGTCACTTATTCGGATCTTTCATTCGAATAATGCTAATTCAATGTGTGTGTGTTTACGGCCACTGCTTCTTTGTTTACCTAATTTCTGATCTTAAAACACACAAAATGTTAAATTGCTGTAAAAAAAATAATTAAACTGTTTATTTCAAAAGAAAGTTAATTACTCGTACATTTTATGTTAATTACTTAGATAAATCTTTACATTTTAAGATTGTGATGCTAAGCTTATATTTTATTTAATATATGGTCTTCTTTCGTTTAGATTGGGCTATACAATATTGTTCTTTTTATGATATTTTTAGTTTGTTTATGCTGTATGTTTCTTTGTTAACATGAATCATATAGGAAACTATAGGTCTAAAATTATCTTCATATAATGTTTGTTCATTAGTTTTTATAAGACTGTTTGTTTCTTAATAAATAAATAAAAAATAATAATAATAACAAAAGAATGCTATTGTTTATCTTTTTCGCCGGGAGACGACGGCTTAAGGGCCACATTGGTCCGAACCATGTCGAGCGATATTTCACCTTAAAGACGTGAGCGACCTGCAGGCGAATCATGTAACTTTATATAGGAACGGTAGATAGATTTTACTGTCAATTTTGAAGAATAAATGTATGAACTGCAGGCGAATCACGTAACATAAATTTACACTAACGTGAGACATATTTACACTTAATAAAGTAACAACGATTGGAACTCACTTGGAAAGTCACTATTGTTTTGGACTCCAATTGTAATCCGAAACATGTCGTAAATAGTGACTTTCCAAGTGAGTTTCAACCGTTGTTCTCTTATTAAGTTGAATCACGTAACTTTATGTACTAACGGTAGATAGATTTTACTGTCAATTTTGAGGTATAAATGTATGAGCCGCAGGCGAATCACGTAACTTTATGTACTAACAGTAGATAGATTTTACTGTCAATTTTGAAGTATAAATGTATGAGCTGACAATTAGAATATGACATTACTACCTAACGGTACTTACGTTACGGTTACGCAATTACCCCGGTAGTACAAAAGTTACGCTAGTTACAAAAGTTAAGAATGAATTGACGTGTAACAATGTTATAAATAAATTTTCATTTTCATTTCATTTTCATTTTCATTCATTACGCGATTACCCCCCTTGTTTATTATATTTCAAGGTTAAAAATCCTTCACATTCTGAATACCGATCGATAGAAAGTGACAGATGCTTTATCTTGTCGCTTATCACGGGGTAACTGCGACCATAAAAAGGGGCTGAAAATGTTTATGCCGCATCAGAGACCGATACCGGTATTTTTTAAAAACCCTGAATTAGCCCAATATTTTGGATCACTTTTTGCTCTTTACGTAGGGCTGAATCATGTATTTAGGTAACAACGTCGTATTATTAGATTGTCCCATTAAAAACGAAATAATGAACCGGTGACCGTAATAATACCGGTATTTTTCCATGGAGAAAATACCGGTATCCGATCCCTGTGCCGCATACGCGTAGGTAAAGCTCGACCAGAAATATCTGACCATAGTCAAGAGGGCTGTATTATTCTCATTTACATGGCAACAGGTCAGTAATGTTAGTACAGTCGAAATAATGACCTTTTTTTTTGAACCTGACTGTGGCTTTATAGGCCGGGCCCAATAAAGCGATAGGAGTGCGCGGTTGGAGAGTAGCCTGGGGAAAATTCAGGGGAAAACCTCCGACACGACCACGGGTGTGGTTTGGAACACTGGAATACTCTAAGAGTTTGCGCTCCAGTGAGATTGGTTGAGCGGTTTCAACCGAATCTGAGGTGTGAGTGGAATCGAGCTACTGGGAGTTTTGTCGCTGGTTCACTAAACCTAGCCTAGCTGAGAAGAGTCCAGCAAGAAACTCAGCTAGGCCCGACCTGGGTCGGACTGACTCTACCCGGTGTGCGGCGGTACCGGGACGAGTAGGGTGCGGCGGTACCGGGACGAATAGGGGAAATAATAACCGTTCCACTTGTTTACCTTTCAGTTAAATAAAAAATAAATATAAATATTTTTGGACAATCAGAATAACCAAGCCTATTCTTGTATTTTATTTTTCACTCCTCAAATTTTCCTAGTCACAGTCACACTAAATTCCATATTATACTCGTATAATTGAATAAAAAAAAAAATTGTGGACAATCTTTTCCCAAATCAACCTAGCCCCAAACTAAGCAAAGCTTGTACTATGGGTACCAAGTGACGATATACATACTTATACAGATAAATAGATACCTAAATACACAGAAAACATCCAAGACTCAAGAACAAATATTCGTGTTCATCACACAAATACATGCCCTGACCGGGATTCGAACCCGGGACCTCCAGCTTCGAAGGCAGGGCTACCAACTAGGCTAAAGCGGTCGTTCTTTTTTAAATCTTTATTTATTTCGAAGCTTTCGTCAAGATGATGTCACCTCCAGCAAGCCTCTAACTATAACACAGCTTCTTAGATGTAATAAAAAAACAGAAACGAATAAAAGAAACCACAGGTTAGCTGGAAGAAATCCCTTACAGGGATAAGCTCGCCTTTGTACATATATGTCAACTGTTCTTGTAATTTATGTTATGTTTTACTCATGTACAATAAAGAATTTAACATACATACATACATACCACAATATACTTATTTCCAAAAAAAAATCGTATATAAACCTTGCAGCCTTTAACAAAGGATCCGCTAAAATGGACTGAAAAACCCCAACATGCAAAAGGGATAAGCCCCAAATTCTGTTCGACTTCTCCCTTTTCTGTCGAGTTCGAACTTCGAACACACTCCACCAACATGTGTTGCACATCTTCGATGGTTCCGCACTCCTCACATTTGGTCGACTACCTGTCAGTTCTGATGTTAATTTTGAATTTTGATTTGTTTTTTTTGATTGACGACCGCTTTAGCCTAGTTGGTAGTGACCCTGCCTTCGAAGCTGGAGGTCCCGGGTTCGAATCCCGGTCAGGGCATGTATTTGTGTGATGAACACGAATATTTGTTCCTGAGTGTTGGATGTTTTCTGTGTATTTAAGTATCTGTTTATCTATTTAAGTATGTATATCGTCACTTGGTACCCATAGTACAAGCTTTGCTTAGTTTGGGACTAGGTTGATTTTTGTAAGATTGTCCAAAAAATATTTATATGATTTTTTATTTATTTAATTCAATAATAATGAAATTCCAAGTTAAAGAAATTTTATTTAATGTAAAAAACCAACCACAGGATATTTTTGTTTTTGTTTTAAATGAGACCATCCCTGTAACTGAATTAGAATAAAAAATCTTAGGAAATATTGCCAAATATATCGCTGGTACGGTCGTAAATTGTCAATGAATGACAATTTATTACATTTTTATTGCGTATTCCACATGCCCCCGGCTGCTTTCGTTTCTGGGGGTCAATCTGATACTTAAGCTTGGCATTTCAATTTGATTTAAAATTGTTTATTTTCTCTTTCCCAGGGGGGCCGAGTAAACATGTTAGAAAGAACGCGAAACATTTTGATACTCGTATCGTGCGTGCCAAAAAAGAACTAGTAATATCCTCATGTAAGTTTAACTATTTCGTGCGAAGCATTCTACGTTTCAGATTGGGCAAAAATGCTTTCGTATATCAACTAGAAAGAAAGAAAGCATTTATTCAGACACAGAAGGAACATATATATGACGAAAACACACAAACCACATAGGTAACATGTGTGTCCACGCGGCAGTGAAACAGACACTGGCTCAGCATTATGCTGAGGTGTCAGACACCTACAGCGCTTATTTTCAGACAGTACCGTCGGTGACTCACGGAACGTCATACAATTGCAAAAAAAAACTGAAATAGAGAAAAAAATAAATGCGTAGGTATATAAATACATAAATAAATCAAAAAACCACTCAAAATAAAATAAAATAAAATATTCTGCAAGTAGGCCTCGAGGCCACTATTGTAGGTCAAAATCTATCTAGGTATATAAATAAAGCAATTGAATTTATTAATTAACCAACTAATATACTATTAATCTAAAAATGAAATCCGCAACATGCTTCGTCAAATTAAATTAACATAAAGGACCGCCCCGGATCGTAGATGGCTCGAAAGTTCTCATAACCCCGGCGGCGATGCCACGCTGTATGGCCAAAGAGAAGGAAGGTAGGAGAGAGGTATATAAATTGAAAATAATACTACAATAATCAAAATATCATTAATTAAATTAGTGTAAAATATAAAAAATAATACTAAAAAACTAATAACAATCCAGATTTGTTAGGGATGTATATGATCTCTAAGCGTCAAGATAAAAAGTAGTGAGGTACACTGTAATCATAATAAAATATTGTGAGATATATCTCTAAGCGTCAACATGAAAATAATAAAATCTAATAAATAAATATCCTCAGAGATCGAGATGTATAAATGATGTATAATCTCTGAGCGTCAGTCTAAAAATAAAATCGAATGAGAACAGAGCGAAGTCTCTCATCATGCCAATTCCACTGAACACTAGTACGAAGTTACTAGTCCTTGCACACATGAACAGACCGGACCCCACAAGCAGCACCCGTTCACGAGTATGTTCACTCACTACAAAAACAAAGCAGCTAAAAATTAAAAATAAATTAGTACGGTTGGTATATTTTTCTACTAATAGCGCTAGATTAGGATTGGAATTTTTGGAGCGCCAACAAATAGCCTTTAAGCTTACGCTTAAAGGTATACTTGCGCCCCCTGGATAAATGAAATGAAATGAAATCATTTATTCTTCAATTTAGGCATGTTACATGCACTTATGAATGTCAAAAAACTACCACCGGTTCATAAAATAAACCTCTGCCTCGAGAAGAACCGGCGTAAGAAACTCGGCGAGGTGTCATTTTTTCAAATATAGGATAGGAGGTGATAGGTCATTCCAGCCCTTACAGGTCTTCGCATTTCTCAACCTATTGAGGTTTCTGTTACCTAGGTATCTACATATTATGCCTCTACTAAAAATTTTCGCTACAAGGCGGAAAACATACACATAACGTTTATAGGTCTGAAATGAGAGAACAAGGAATTTACCTAAAAAATATCAACTGTTAAATAAATCCAGTAGCTAGATACAGGGCCGGCCCTGTAGGGGCTCCCTTAGGCACGTTACTTAAAAGTACCTCTCGCTGGGAGTCCATTACCCACGCTCTTTCGGCGAAGTCGTAAAGGCAAACAAAACTATTTACACTGAAGGAGGAACGTCGGCTGAATTAGATAACGTTGTGGCGGCTACGCATTTATCCACATATACACTTGAAATGGCTACTAACCAGTCGTCTACCGGTCACTGGGATCCACGGGATCATAACAAAAAATGCTATTGTTTATTTTTTGCCGGGAGACGACTATTAAAGGCCACGAAAGGTGTGCAATTAAAAATATCGCTTTCTTTGAAACGAAGGGCCGATCTGAGCAGATGAGGAAACAAAAAGGATTGATTTTCAGATACTTATATGATTGTTTTTCCGATTATAGGCGAATTGCTTCAAATTATAATAAATAAATAAATCTTACACAAATCGAACTAGCCCCACAGTAAGCTCAAGAAGGCTCGTGTTATGGGTACTAGACGACGATAATTATATTTAATAGATATAAATACTTAAATACATAGAAAATATCCAAGACTGAGAAACAAATATTCATGCTCATCACACAAATATTTGCCCTGAATGGGATTCGAACCCAGGACCGTCAGCTTCACAGGCAGGTGTACTACCCACTAGGCTAAACCGGTCGTCAATTATAGCCACAAAAAAGCAAAATCGAATCTACTTTTCTTTTTTCCTTAACCTAAAAACAATACGTTATTAAATGGTACAATCAAGCATCGATTTAAAATACCCTAGATGCACCATCCGCCTGTCAAAAGCGTCCGCGCTCAAGAGTGCTTAAATGCCTTTTAAGCACTCTTGCGCTCATAGTCGCGCGCTAGCCATCGGCGAGTCAACATGCCCGAGTGCTCCGTAAAAAAATGCATAAACAACACGTTAACGACGTTAAAAAAGGATGGAATTTCGTATTTTCGGTGAGTATTTATTTAAAGTTTCATTATTTAATTGATTTGTAGTTATATTAAGCTTTAACGCGCTTATAACAATTATTTTATCAAAATATCCGACACACGACCAGCTCTTCTACTGTCTCTTTCCCTCACGTTGAGTGAGTCGTATATCGAAACGAAACGGGAGACCTCTGAATCGGACTATAGTAAAATTTCGAAGGAATGGAGTCACAGACTGACTAATTTTTTTATGAAAGCTTTCAAGTATTGTTTGTTATTAGTACACACCTATGGAGTGTGTATGTAGATATGTAAGATCGTAAAAACTATAAATTAATATATTAGCGATTATCTAAAAGAAAGTGAATAAAAAGTATTAAATGATTTATGGCTGTTTGTAGAAAGATAAGTTCTGGTAATTTTGAGGAGTATGTTACCTATATGTAATTTCAAAACGTAAAATAAAGATTTCAAAGCTTGAGACACTATCATATATATAAGTTACTCTGATTCAGTGTATTTTTTGTAAATTAAACCTTGTTTTTAAAAATATTGTGTTACGGATAATAATATTCTATTTCTTCTTTCAAGTATAACTTATTCGATTAACTGCTTTAAATTTAGAACTGCTTTAATTTAATGGTAACATAACATGAAATTACAGTTGAACCATTTAAAGTGGCTTTGTCATAGTCGCTTGAGTATCTTGATCGAAATATCTTAGCGCCACACACAAACACTAGGTGTTTTGGATGGTCCCATCCATGGTCTTCGTCATCAGCTTCTGTTCTCCAAATGCTACTTTCTGAATGCAAATGCTCGATTTGTTACCGAAAAACTAAAATCGCTATATGTTTCCCCTGGTTTTTTGAGGATTTCCCTCAATTCCTCATGGATACCATCATCATAACTAGTTTACGGCCAAAACGGGACCAACATGCTTCGAGCATATGATTCCAAACAAAGAAAGAATTTTCCGAATCGGTTCATAAACTACGGAGTTCTAAAGTAACACACATTAAAATAATAAAAATTAAAAAAGAACATACAACATAATAAATCGATTTATCATTACTATTTATAATAAATCGACGTTAACACCTGACGTCGTATACTTGTTTACCACCTACCTATTTTAAACAAATCATTTTCGACTCCATGGTACACGATACCGACTCTGTTCCAATGTATGTCCAATGCTGCCAACACAAATCAGTCCCGACTTGATTCGTGCAATTTGTAATGCTGTAAACGCCAAACGCTCTCATTTAAAATAAAACGTTACGCTGGTGATATAAGGCTGACTATTGGAAAAAAATAAATTGATCCCAATTGACTTACGCTCGTTTAGCGTGTATCTAACACGCACACACTCACAATGTCGGCTCAGCCGGCTTGGACACTTTTTCGTCTTGAATTTGTAGGTGATAGTGTATCTAGGGTATTTTAAATCGATGCAATCAAGTTAAAATGATGATATTTTACCTCACCTTATAAGAGTCTCACCTAACCTCCATAATGTATCGAAATTCCCCAAAAAAGTCATCACCGAAGAATAAGAATTAAATACTCATTACCCACGACGGAACGGAGAAGGTATACGCGTTTAGGGTGAGAGGTTGTTTGTTTGTTTGTGTGTGCACATCAATATCTTCGAAATGGTTTGACCGATTTGGAAACGGTTTTCTGCAATAGTTTTGTAGTTTAGTCGGGCCGAATTTTAGCTAGGAGTTACGATGATTACTCGCCAGGGGGCGCTGCAGTAAACATTTTTCACTTGCTAAAGTGCGTGTGAGTGCATTTTCTCCGGAACTGCTCGGCTAGCGTTTACGATTTCCATAGGAATTGGTGTGGAGTACATGCACTTTAACTGTGAGGATCTGATGATGGAGCAGAAAAGCATAGTAGGGTACTGTGCACAGGTAGATAATATTTTTGTTTGCTTTTTTTTACAATTAATGTTTATCGTAAATACTTCTCCTATTCGCCGTTCCACGCGCGCCAAACTACCAAACTCCCGATATTTAAACTTCGCGGCATAAACGACATAAAGTCGACACTCGCGCGGCACCCGCCCATTTTTGAGCGGCGGCCATTTCCGCGAATCAGTCTGACCTCTGGCTAGAACCGACGCGCATCTTTCGATGTAAAACTTATCCTAATTACAGTAATTTCTTGTTAAATAACTATTGAGGCTTTAGCAGGGCCTAATTTAGTGTGTGTAGTGTATTAGAACTGTTAGTTTTGTGTTTCTATTCAGCTAGCCAGTGTTTTGTACCTCTTCGACTCAAACTTTTAATAATAATAAACTTTGTTTCTGCAAATCGCGTCCTGTTATCATTTTAAATACACAATATGGTATTATAGCCTAAAACTGAAGTGTGGCATATCGTTACAACTAGCGTCTCTCTTACACAGTTGGCTTGGTTTACAGAATCGAAATTAAGCGAGTATGGAAATATACTCACTCGCAACACTTCTAAGCTTAGACTGTACATAAAATAATAATACCACTAACGAGATGGTCAAATACAAATTTGAATAAGAGCGATAGAGAGAGATATGTAATTTATTGTCTTTGTCATAGTAAAACCTTATTTTGTTTACTTGGGCGCATGCGTAGTGCGGTGTATTGTTCAGTGCCTTTACCATGAGTTTGTATGACCGTACTGCGTAAACGATTTAGTATGCCGATTCTTAGTTCTATTGCGTAACCGCTAGAGGCGCTATACTTTTGCCCATACAATTTTTTACGCAGTTGCTAGCGTGTACGGTCATGTAAACTCATGGTAAAGGCACAGGAGTCGCAATCGTCCATAGGCTAAGTCTTTTTACGACCAGGCAGGCCGCATACTTCTTTGTAATCGTAGTAGTGTAAATAGACGTTTAAATAAACGCATACAGTTCATTTCCTGATAAACATTTCGTTCGAATTTTACTAGTTTTTTTGTGAAAACAATGGAACGGAAGCGAGCGATTCGGGCAATAAAGATATGTTGAAAATAAAATCTAAAAATGGACCGGCAAAAGAGATCTTAAAACGGGGACCGAGAGTCCACTATTGCGTGGTAGCCTACCACAATATTTTTCCTGCAGTTTTTATCTTTTAGAAGTCAGAAACTGGTTTAACGTTTGAATTGCAAACTGCGTTTCAATTTTTCCCAAATATGGAACACGGTTTGAGAACAGTAGACGGATTCTATGTCATGCATATGCATATCTATGTCATTTATTTATTTATTGCAAACAAAACATATACAGCATTACAGTCGAAACCAAGGCACTGTATAATTTAGGTTATAAAACACATAACTCACAATAGGAAAATTCAAATATCAATCAACTCTCATCCATCATCTCACAGTACCGCAGACATATTCGATACACAACCGTCCATCGACTTTCAAGCATATCACATTCTGGTGCCCATGACAGAAGCGAGTTCAGCAGTCGCAGAGCGCGCACAGCTGGCGAGCTTCTATGCGCCACAGTGCGTGTGATTGGGACTGCCAAAAGGTTGGGACTTCGCGGTCTTAGGAAATTTTTAGGCAGAAACGGGATAGCGAGCCTAGCAATTCGTGCTACGAGCTCAGGACAGTCTGTATCGCCACGTAAAATTCATGACTTACGCATGCTTCATTTATCGAATCCAAACATTTCATTCCTAAAAGTACCTATTACATATCGTTTTCTGCCGCACGGAAGACACGAATGTCTTTCTTACACGGATCAAGTTATCCCCTTAATGAGCCCAGAATAATTAATAGAACTTACACACACAAACGCCGAGAGAAACTCAACAGTCAGTCATTTTCTCCATAATATGCTTATTACAATAATACTACTCATGCCACGAAGTGTTGGAACAATCTGCCACCACCTCTCAGAAACTATAAATCCGTAGCATCCTTTAAAATCAATATTAAAACATATCTAATCAACTCACAAATTGCTAATGTATAAGCGGACACTCCATACTAAGTACCATATATGACAATGTTGTATCGTCTACATATTTTAGTTTAACCAAATCTGTAGCTAATTTCCAAATATTTGAAATCATTGACCAGCGATCTCTCCTTCTTCTCCATCATTAAGTTAAGCTGGCTAGTTTATTAAGATGTGTTATTAGTTAAGTTTATCTTTGTATCTCTCTTAGGGTGCCCTGAAAACCAGCGCCTTAGCATATATTGCTATTGGCATATGCTGAGTGGTATCCTTTTTGGTGTTTAATTTAGTGTTCATTTCATTTTTGTGTATTGTGTAATGATTTAAGAGGCCTTATAAGTTTTAAAATGTTTTGATTTCAAATTATGACAAAAGTATTGATAATACCAATAAAGTTATTAAAGGCTATGGTAATTTGATTAAAGTTTTAGATAGTAACATAGCCATTTTTTGATTTTGTTGTGTGTAGTAGAATTTAAGCCGAAAAAACAAGTTTTTAGCTTGAAAATGGTCGATTTGGAGGGATGTTTGAAACGATATTTCTTAATGAAAAATCCAAATAATGCATTTAAAGTTTGTGACATAAGGTCGCAATAGCCCTGTTCTAGATAGTAATATTGAGAAAATGTCAAGATACGTGTCAATTCAAACAGAAAATGGCGTAAATAGATGAGCGTTTTTTAACTGATAAGGACTCTTAACACCAAATAAATATTTCTTTCTTTCTTTCATAGCACGTGCTCTTTCGTTCCTAGCACGACAAATGTGGACCCAACGGAGGTGTGTCAGAGCCGAGTGTAGCCGAAACCGGTAAAAGAGACAGAGGGGCTACCGCGAACCGAATACGAACGAAGTTCGAATATCTCCCTCTCTGTGGCACGTATTAGCAAGTGCGACAGAGACGGAGATATTCGAACTTCGTTCGTTTTCAGTTCGCGGTAGCCCCTCGGGATTATTATTGAGGCAGCTAAGATTTTGTAAACACATCAGTGGGAAGCTACTAAGATTATTCCTGCCGCTTTGGGTCCGGGCGACCCTCGTAATGACACGTCGTTATTTATGTGTTGATGTCAACTTCAAATATATGTATACACATTTCACCTTATTACAACGGAATAAGGTGCAAAAATGTGCACATGTTTTTGACGTCGACTGTATTATAACTCTTGATTAATCCCTTCACTTTTCCCTCGAATGGCTGTTTTGTGTGCTGTTATGGCCGCGGGGATTAATCGTGTTTTATGTATGTCGGGTTTTGATGTTTTCTGTATTGCTTTTGGCGACTCTGGTTGCTAAGTACCCTTAATATAAGGGAATAGAGTTCAAATCAAAATTCAAGGTGAGTGAGTGCTTATACTACTATACGTACTATAGTTGTTTAAGGAACAAATCTTATACTTGAATACTTTATTTGAACCTGACTGTGGCTTTTAGGCCGGGACCGATAAAGCGATAGGAGTGCGCGGTTGGAGAGTAGCCTGGGGAAAATCCAGGGAAAAACCTCCGACACGACCACGCTTTGGAACAATGGAATAAAATGATCTATGCGAAGAACATATTTAACATGTGTAATAACAATAAACTACCGGATGACATAAATTTACTACAAGGCAATAGTTTTAAGAACAAAATGACTGGCTGGCTTCTGGACAAATGCTTTTATAGTGTAAGAAAATATTTGGACCTTAATTGACATTGTAATTCATGAATTATTATTATTGACATTTTATATTATTATTACAATTCTGTGTCTATTATTATTATTATTTGATATCATTATTATAATTTTGGCTACGTTGACATTGTCTTGTTTTGCAAATTGTGTAGATATATTCAATTGTTGATTAATTATGTCGCCCCTAAATAATGTTTGCACGCCTGCATGCAGGCTGAATGCACTGGACATGTTTATTTTCAACACCTTATGTATTATCATGTAATCTGAGCAAATAAATTCTTTGAATCTTTGAATACTCTAAGAGTTTGCGCTCCAGTGAGATTGGTTGAGAGGTTTCAACCGAATCTGAGGTGTAAGTGGAATCGAGCTACTGGGAGTTTTATCGCTGGGTCACTAAACCTGGCCTAGCAAGAAACTCAGCTAGGCCCTTGAATACTGAATACCTAATAAGAGCTAGTGAAAATTGCCACGATAAAAGCTTTGGCGTTGAACTTGTGATTCCTCTGAAGTCGCCAGCGTCCATTGGCTATGGTGTATGCTTATCATCAAGCAGATCAAGGAATGTCTGCCACGTTGTACAGAAAAACCGGCCAAGTGCGAGTCGGACTCGCGCACGAAGGGTTCAAACTCAAACTCAAAATATTCTTTATTCAAATAGGCCTAGCAACAAGCACTTTTGAATCATCAGTTATATATTACATAAATTGAATCTAATTATTCAGAGCAATTTATTGATGCATATGAAATTTAAAAAAAGATATGAATTACTATAATATATGGTTCCGTGCCATTATCTATAAAAACGGCAAAAAAATCACGTTTGTTGTACGGGAGTCCCCCTTAAATATTATTTTACTCTATTTTTTGTATTTGTTTTTATAGCGGCAGCAGAAATACATCACCTGTGAAAATGTCAACTGCCTATCTATCACGGTTCAGCCTAGATAGATACAGATAGACGGACGGACCCCGTCCCGTATTGGGTCTCGTTTTACGTATTGGGTATACGCAACCCTAAAAATTAGTAACTTTAATTGTTCGGTCTTTTGTAAAATGGTACTTTCCCAGTTGGGTTGCTCCAATTAATATGACCGCACACACGCACGCACGCACACACACATACACACACACGCACATAAATACATAATTTACTCGGAGGGAGCTCAGCAAGAGTAACATCTGTCAGATAAATATTAGCTCTTTCCTTTTTTTCTTATAACATTAGAAAGTGACACAATAAACGGGTTACGTCTCCCGCTTTTCGACGACCGCTTTAGCCTAGTTGGTAGTGATCCTGCCTTCGAAGCTGGAGGTCTCGGGTTCGAATCCCGGTCAGGGCATTGATTTGTGTGATGAACACGAATATTTGTTCCTGAGTCTTGGATGTTTTCTATGTATTTAAGTATACATTTATCTATATAAGTATGTATATCGTCGCCTAGTACCCATAGTGTACAAGCTTTGCTTAGTTTGGGACCATTTGTGTAAGATTGTCCACAAATATTTATTTATTTATTTATATTTATTTAAAACCGGTATTTCAGTCACTTCAAATGTGAAGTATCATGTCTCTGTCGTTGTCATTTTGAGAGACAGGGACACATTCCTTTGTGTCGAAATATACCATCAGGAAAAAAACTGTCAATTCAGTTCTGGAAGAATAAAGGCGCTGCTTTTGCTGAATTTAAGGGATTTCATAAAAAACAGAGTTATATTAAGTTTTGTATGGAGATAAACCTTCACACTAATATGTGAATATTCTTTACCTAAGAAACAAAAAGAAAAGATATTAAGTAGATATCTACTTAATTTTCATGCCTGTAAGGTAGATTTTAGCGATACTTCTAATTGTACCTGTTTGTTATCCTACTGTACCTAAAATCGTGCATAATAAATTATTTCATTTCATTACAAAATTAAATGAAACAATACTTAATTTTCTGCTACCTTAAATAATAAATATTGTACACAAAACTCACCTTTGAACACAATACAATTGACACTAAAATCCAATGCAAATTCTCCAAAGTCCAAGTTACATTTTCTCCCAACTGAGAATCGCTCGTCGAGATTTCGTAGCAGATCGAACGGGCGCGGACGGCGTGTGTGCTACGCCGTAGGCCGGACTCGACTGGGATACCTGTAGCGTCGTAGCCGCGTAGCGTGGGATGTTCAGCTGAATTTCATCGGGTTACAAGCAAAAATCACTAAAATACCTACTTAAAATAAAGCTCGTATATCAGCATCGTTTCAGTACTGAGATACGAGGTTTCGAAGAGTAGTGACAGATTTTATAGTGACCAAGAATTATGAACCTGTTGCATAAACCTCGCGCTCGTAAGGCGATGTACGGCAGAAATGTGTTCAACATGTGTATAAAAGTATTTAATAATTTACCTGACGAAATAAAGTTACTACAGGGCAATAGTTTTAAACACAGCTTGTCCATTTGGATTTTAGACAAATGCTTCTACAGTGTAAAAAGCTATTTAAATCAAAGTTGACATAAAAGCTGTAATTTTGACTCCGTGGGTATTTACACATTTGACATTTATTTTTATAATTATTACTTTTTGTGAATTCTATTATTTTTTTTATAATAATTATTTCTTTAGTTATTGTATTCTTATTAAAATTACGATTTGAAACGGGATATTTACCATGTATATTTGTATTTTTGAGTTCCCGATATTTCGGCACTGTTGCAAGCGCCATTATCAAGGAATAACTCAATATCGGGAACTCAAAAATACAAATATACATGGTAAATATCCCGTTTCAAATCGTAATTCTAATGTAAATGACCATGTAAGCTTGAAATCTTATATTGTATTCATTGCTAATGTATTATTGTTGACATATTATATCGTAACGTACGCAGCACTCGTAAATGTTTGCATGCCTGCGTGCAGGCTGAATACATGGAACTGTATTGTAATGTATAAAACCTGTTTGTACTTACTGCATTCCAATACTCAATACTTTATTGCAATTTCACAAAGTAGTTGCGCAGATGGTAAACTTATAAGGTAGAGCTTTGTGAACCCTGATGGGCACTGCAATATTATTTACAATTCCAGGGAGAGGAGAATTTGTATTTGTGATTGATTATCTTAATAAACAATAATTATTAGATTTATTAGCATATAATGTTAGAAATACAGATTGTGAATGATATACTTAAAGATGCTTTCCAGCAAATAAATGATTTGATTGATTGATTGAGTTCTGCTTCTCATCCGACGATTCCATCCTCGTGTTCGCGATGATTCGCGGTGGTGCCCTAAGGGGCCATCCGTAAAGTACGTCACACGTTAAGGGGGAGGGAGGGGGACCCTTTAGGGTGGGTTGCACCAAACCGTCTGTAATCGTAAGCGGTGTTCGTTAAAATCTGATTGTATGGAAAGTTTGATAAGTTTCTATGGGATGACAGCTGCTGGCGCCATATTTGACGATGACCGGCCTGTGATCGTGTTGGTGCAACCGAGCCTTATATGACAGTGTGACAAACGAAAAACTTAAAAATATTTCCAACTCTATGTATATACACATAAGGTTTAAATTGTTTTGTTGGCGATAATCAACCCATCGTCTACCGGTCCCTGGGATCCCCGAGCTCATTACAAAAGTATGCTTTTTTTGCCGGAAGACCACAATAAAAGTTTGATTTTGATTTTGGACCCCTCGGGTACGGAATTCTAAATATGAAAAACTGAACAACTGACACTCAAGACAGCTGTCATTCTATAACACAAGCCCGGATATCCGGGACCGTCCAATACTTTTTTCTGATCCCTGAAATGAAAACACGACAGGCTGACACGTTTCCACTCACAATAATCACGTCCGAAATTAGTTCCCGCTTTTCCCCTTGTAACTTTCGTGACGACGTATCAATTCTTTCCAATCGAAATCAAAATCAAACATTTATTCTGCAAATAGGCCACAAGGGCACTTTTACATGTCAAAATATTAATTTACAATTTAAGAAAGTCTGACTACAATAAGTAATACATTTTTTATGTCAAAATATTAATTTACAGTCAAGAATGAATAATAATTTCGAGTTTACAATTATAACAAAATTAATGTCATACAGTGAAGATAAAATTACAAAGTTATCTATTACAAATATTACAACATCAGTAAAGTTAGAGATGTATAAGGTCACAAGATTAAACAAGGAGTGTAATGAAATTAATATAATATCCCAGAGATGTACATGGTCTCTGAGCGTCAAAATTAAGATTAATTTGATTCTCATGCCCTTCGTAGTAACAGACATCATTACCGCCTTATCACACCTAAGCACAAACTGGCAAAGTCCGCGAGATCTGTATACATAATGGGACCCTCGATCTATAACAGACTGCCCGCAACGGTTAGGGATGCAACTTCCACTGCTGCGTTTAAGAATGGGCTACGAAAATGGCTACTGGATTTAACACTGTACAGTGTAGAGTTTTTAAAATTACCTTACACCTAAATGGTACCAATAAATAATAATAATATGTGTTATAATTCATATTATTAATATAAAAATTTGACTTGTAACTATGGTGTTATCAATAAATTATTGTATTGTATTGTTAGAGACGTATATGGTCTCTAAGTCACTGATAATAAAAACGAATCCACAACAGGATGATGTCTCTCGTCAATACCCTATAAAAAGACACTAGTATTAACGTAGTCACTATGTCCTCGCAAGCATGAACAGACCGGACTCCAAAATCACTGGAAAATAAGACTTTTTTCCTCGAAAGTTAAAGTTGCTATTCTAATGAAATGGAGTATTTTCCCTGGGAATTTTTAATAATAAGCTCAGGCTTTTGAAGTACACGTTAAGGCGAAAAGTTAATCTTGTGTAATAAACGCGATATCAAGAGTATTCAAATAAATTCAAATTAGGTATCATCGCGAAGCAATACGCAAAATGTGTGTTATTCAATGTTGAGGTACAGTCGCGCACCGGGGTTGTTGAGTTTATTTCTTCACCAGGCCATTCTCCAACCTCGCACTCCTATCGCTTGCAAAGGTTCAAAAAAAATGGATATATATTAAATATATTGGTCAGTTAAGGTCGAATTTTATTGCTCAAACATATTGTTTTGAATGTGCGTGCATGATTGTTGTGTAGTCGTCGTACAGGCGAGTGTAAAAATATGTATCGAATGAATCCTCTCATAAATATGTACCGAAACCTTAAAAAAAAAATCAAAAATCAAAACATTTATTCTGCAAATAGGCCTCAAGGGCACTTTTACAAGTCAAAATCTATCTAGGTACATCAAATAAAAATAATACAATAATCAAAGTATCATTAATTAAATGTAGTGTTACATGTCAAAAATAAGACTAAGAAACTAATAACAATCGAGATTTGTTAGAGATGTATAAGGTCTCTAAGCGTCAAGATAAAAGGTAATAAAGTAAGTACACTAATCATAATAAAATATTTTGAGCTATATCTATAACACGTCAACATGAAAATAATAAAATCTAATAAATAAATATCCTCAGAGATGTATAAGGTCTCTGAGCGTCAGTCTAAAAAATAAAATCAAATGAGAACAGTGAAGTCTCTCATCATGTCAATTCCACTGAACACTAATACGAAGTTACTAGTCCTTGCAAACATGAACAGACCGGACCCCACAAACAGCACCCGTTCACGAGTATGACGCGTATCTCAGCCATCGCCTCCCTCGACAATCTGTTAGGGAAGGTTGCGACCCGATAAACGACGCCACCGTAAGCAAAGACCTTTAGGCGAGCATGACATATTCAAGCTGCAGGACATTTATAATCTTAATGCGTATAAGATCCATGGGACATATTTTTGCATTCGACTGTACTACGTCGGTACCTATTTACAATAATACCTATTTAGAAAAACTATTTAGTAATTAATTAAAAAAAACCGGTATAGTCTGACATTCTTTGAGCTTGACAGTCAATTTAGACAGAAATACACAAAATTGTCATTAAATGCAATAATTTGGCAACCATGATTTAAAATTCTCAGTGAACTTAATTATGAAAACACAAAAACCAGTTTTAATAAGCTCAGATAGTCGATCACGAATGTCTAGTAAGAAAGTAGAAGCAGAAAACAAGCGGCTGCGAAAACTGCTGTGGGATTGTACGGAGAAACAACACCTGGAGATGACCAGAGCTATCGAACTCAAGCAGAAGAATATTTCACTTCGCAAAGAAATACAAGAAGTCAGGAACGAAGCGTGCATGCTAAGAAATATAATAAATACGGTCTAACTACAACTGTGCTTAACATACACAAATATAGATAAAACAGTTTCTGCGAAATGACTAATAAAGACAAACTTACTGAAATGGAGTCTGAAAATCAGGTACTGACACAACTGATAGCGTTGTCGAGGAAAAAAAGGGAAGAAGCCAGGATAAATGCGCAGAGACTAGCTGAAGCGAACTATCATCTAGAAAAGTGGTTGAGAAAAGCGTATTCAGAGCTGGAGACGTTGAGAGAAATACATTGGGAAAAATATCGGCCACAAACATCACAAGCCCCTTTTAAGCTTGACGAAGAAAAAGGTTCGCAATCGAAAATGGAACGCAATCGAAAACACAATGTTAAAGAACAGACGATCATAGAAGAAATTACGGATAGAATGGCCAGCGGCAGCGAATCGTATATCAAAGAAGTACTAACTAGAAAGAATTTAAATGTGAGAGGCAGGAAAGTTTTGAATCGACCATGATTCGTTGTATAATTTGCAGTTTAGTTTAGTTTAGTGCAGACCTAGGATACTTTAGAATTACGATTTGAAACGGGATATTTACCATGTACTTATATTTGTATTTTTGAGTTCCCGATATTTCGGCACTGTTGCAAGCGCCATTATCAAGGATTAACTGACGTGCTGCGAGTTTTAGTTGTGGTACCCACACACCATAGGTAAATATCCCGTTTCAAATCGTAATTCTAATGTAAATGACCATGCAAGCTTGAAATCTTAGGATACTTTATCTGGTTTAACAGCGACATATATGACCCTCCCTGACATAAAGACGAGGCTGTAATAACGAATTGGATACCCTGTGGACGCCATTTTTCAAATGGAGAGCAAGGGCCGCGACCATATTTAAACGTGTTTACGTTGGTAGTACAGTTTGCCACTCGTTTTCCAATTAAAGCGTTGGTTCAATGTGTACCACTGGATCACTGTTGGCTACCCTAGCGACACCTACACGCCAACTCATTTTCGATGAGAGATTAAATATGAACCTTAGTGTAACGCATGAAGATAATGAACGCGGCTACCCTACCCTACGGCAGCGACACCTACACGCCTACTTATTTTCCATGAGATTAAATATGAACCTTAATGTAAGGCATGAAGATAACGAACGCCATAACACTTCGTTATTGGCGTCGGAGGCACGATCACACGAAATGCCTTTGGGTGTTATTGGCGTGCTAAGGGTTAACTGGTTATTGAATCAGTCGATGTGATATACAACATTGTAATAAGGTGTGCAAAAACAAACCAATAAATACATCGGATTTACATTTATTGTACGAAACAGGCAGATATATACTCGCACCTCCCTGCTTCGGATTATTTATACCACTTAACTATATTGCATATAATCTGTCGTTATGTAATGTCTATACGTATATATATTTTTAAATAAACATGGAAAAACGAGTAATTAAATTTTTAAGTTTCAAAGCCAACGCTTTAACCTTTTGACAGCCAACGACAACTAAAGATGTTAGGTGTCATATCTACTCCACAGAGCCTTTACCATGAATATTCATGACCGTACTCGCTAGCGACTGCATAAACGATTTAGTATGCCGATGCTTAGTTCTATTGCGTAACCGCCAGGGGCGCTGTACTTTTGCTCATACAAATTTTTACGCAGTCGCTAGCGAGTACGGTCATGTAAACTCATGGTAAAGGCACTGGTACCTTAAAATCTAGAAATTGAATAATGGTTTTTTTTATACCACGTCCGTTGCAAACAAGCGTACGGCCCGCCTGATGGTAAGCGGTCACCCTAGCCTATGGACGGTTGCAACTCCTGGGGTGTCACATGCGCGATGCCGGCCCTTTAAAAATTTATACACTCCTTTCTTGAAGAACCCCATACTGTAGTCCCTCGGGAAAACCTCGGCAGGGAGCTCATTCCACAACCGGAGCGTCCGTAGTTTGTCCGTATGTATTTATAATCACTAATGCTGTGCGCTCTGTGCGCTGGATTAATCGAATACACTAAAATAACGTTTTAGATTAGCCTGATCCTTGCACAAGCTCATCAATATTAAATTATACGTAAAATAACTAAATTTTAGACATGAGTAGTTCACGAATGAATCATTCAAATGAAAGTACTTCACCTCGTGTCTCGTTCATTCACTAGTTCAGTTCGGATTCATATACTTCAATACTACACTACAGTCAAACCAGTTCATGAATCATATCGTTTATCTACTCATTCGCTCTGAGAGTGACATAGTCTGGCTAATGAAAGCCGAGACTAGAAAAGAGCGACAAATTTATAAAATCCACGTGGTGCAACACTGTGTATAATGTGACAAAACAATAATGATACTTGGGCTACAAAATAAAATGTTCGCACTAAATAGTTCCGTACAAAATAGTAATTTATGCAACTGATACATAATGAGAGGTCTTAAAACACGAGTGTGGTTTCATAATAGGATCACACGAGTGTTTTAAGGCCTAATTATGTACAGTTGTATACACTACTTTATCTACATCCATACATTAAATCCTCTTTCATGTGTTGAGGCACCATTGCGTTGAAAGTGCAGTAGTTCGAGTTCGTGAGCTCGTTGAAGTTTTTTTGAGCACGAGCTTGTAATTCGTAATGGGCGGAGATGGCCATAATGATACCGTTTTTGATGCTGTTATGGCCATCTCGGCCCCGGACCGGCGCGATATTGTAAAGTTGGTCCTTACCTACACTTTTTGAGCACATAAAAGAGGATTTACTTTATGGGTGTAGATAAAGATTTATGATATTTAGATATTCTGAGTCTGTTATGGAAATATCAATTCAAGCGGAATAATTTACTATGACACGATTTGCTGTATCCTGTTTCTGACCAATAAAAGACCAAGCAATGTTTGTCTCCATTGACACGGCAATTAAGTGACGTTTGACACATTTGACGTATATATTATAGTTGCCATTTAAAAAGTATTAAATAAATCTCAGTCTCGGCTTTCAGTCAGACCAATTCATGAATCATATCGTTACCTACTCATTCGCTCCGAGTGACAGACGCCATGATTGAATGAATGACTGACATCATTACCCAATCTGTATCGTAGATGGATCTGTTGAGCTACTGAACTAAATAAGTGATATACTTCATAGTGAAGGAATGAAGTGTTTGATAAATTCTTCTTCTTCTTTTTAGTAACAAATTTTGGGTATTTAGTAATGGGGACTATCGCGTATGAATTCGCCGCTAGAGGCGCTAGTGTAGCGTGAGGTCTCCGAAATGTCACTCTTTGTGGTTGCGGTACGCGGGTTAATATCTGATTGGAACAATATGGTGCCTATTTTTCAATACCTGAGCTTCATTATGGCAAATATGAGTTACGGGTCAATGACTGTCAATGTCAGTGCTTTGAGACAGTTTTGTCTTTAGGAAACTTATTTCCTTTTTTCCGAACAAAACAGGACTGCGCTTCAATGCGGGATGTTCGATATTTTTACGGTACGGTTTTAAAGATGATTTAAATGCAAACTTCGTTCTCATGCCCAGAAACACCAATAATAACTTTTGACAGCTGGACCTTATTCGACAGTGGCGCCAACTGGTGAGCACTAATTGATAGCCCTCATTGTCGTCATCTCGCAAGTAAGTAATACAAGAAAAACAATTGAAAACTTTCAACTGTACTATTATCATTTTATTTTTTATTAACTCTGCAAGGAACGATTTGGCAACACTGCGTTATAAGTCATTTGTATGAAAATAGCGTGTTGATGTTAGCGTTGTCGGCAGGCGCGGATCCAGCCCGCAAAAAAGGTTATGGTCACAGCTAGAACGTAGTGGTTATATTTTCTTTGGTCACAGCCACCCGAAAATCGGGCAAGTGCGAGTCGGAGTACTCGCTCATGACAATCGTGAGTCATGAACGACTTTTGATTTGCCGCTGCGCGAAACCGCTCAACTAATCTCACTGGAGCGTAAACCCTTAGGCTCGGTTTTAAAAAGATCCGTTAGACTTTAGGGCTGACGCAAGCTGGCGCGGTTTGCACGCAGCGGGCTTACTTTACTGCCGTCTTAAGAAGAAAAACCATAAGTGACATTTTTTGCAAAATGGACTTATTACCAGCCCTGTAATCAGGAAAAAAAATGTGATCTTTCTCTCTCGGAGATATAGTACTATATCTTTTGTAGATCACGATTTAGACAACCACAAGTGCATAATTTACAAGAAATCTAAAGTTTTTTGGCTTTATCTCGAAACTTACTTTTTGTCACTTATGGTTTTTCTCCTTGAGACGGCAGTTTAGTATGACCCTAGTGGTCAGCGGTTTCGATTTTCCCTACGCTACTGTCCAACCGCCTATCGCAGTCATGTTCAAAAAAGTATCTGTACGGAACTCTTCATTGTGCGTAATCCAACACGCACTTGGCAGGTTTTTTAAATTTTATTAAGGCATATCGCTTATTATCATCAGATCTCAATAGACCCTGAAAGTGTGACGTCACAAGTCCATTAGGGTTGTTGTGGACATGCCCATTGTGCCCATAACGGTGGATCCGCCCTTGGTGGTCGGACTCTAAATAGATCTTTAGGCGATGTGTTTGACGGCGACTACCGGACGCGTGGGTAATAAAACAGCGTGAACAGTTTAGCAGTTTATTCTACTCCCTCATCATCTTCTCCTTCTGGCGCGCGAGCTTCTTCTTCGAGAGCTTCTTCTTCGCGGGCGCGTCGTCCGCGGGCGCCGCGCGCGCCACCGCCGCCTCGCGCTCCGACAGGCACACCTGCAATAACAAAAAATCAAAATCAAAATCAAAACATTTATTCTGCAAATAGGCCTCAAGGGCACTTTTACAAGTCAAAATCTATCTAGGTACATCAAATAAAAATAATACAATAATCAAAGTATCATTAATTAAATGTAGTGTTACATGTCAAAAATAAGACTAAGAAACTAATTACAATCGAGATTTGTTAGAGATGTATAAGGTCTCTAAGCGTCAAGATAAAATGTAATAAAGTAGGTACACTAATCATAATAAAATATTTTGAGCTATATCTATAGCACGTCAACATGAAAATAATAAAATCTAATAAATAAATATCCTCAGAGATGTATAAGGTCTCTGAGCGTCAGTCTAAAAAATAAAATCAAATGAGAACAGTGAAGTCTCTCATCATGTCAATTCCACTGAACACTAGTACGAAGTTACTAAAGAAAACCAAAGTCAGTTGTAGTATTGATAACTATACATAAGTCCTTATTTAAGAAACTAGACATACTGCCAGTGCATGAAAAAATTAGGTATCTGATAGCAACTGACCAATTAAATAAATCGGAATTTAAATCACCTCGAGTGTATACCCGCAAACTGAGAGTTACGACGCGTCGAAATTACGTAGAACCTGCAGCTAACAACTGTTACGGCAAAAGAACTCAAAGTTACTTAACACCACGCATTTTCAATACCATCTTTCCAGAACATGATTGTAGTAGCAAACACATCTTCAAAGCTAAATTGAAAAAATTGCAAATAGATACCCTCAGATAATACATATTTTATAGGTACATTAATTTGTTAAGAGCATGAGTGCATTACTCGCCAATAAACGTTGTGTTTGGCGAACGGGTGTTAATGTAAAACTGTATCTAACTTTTTTGGTAAATAAATTTAAAAAAAATATACATCGTAATACATAATGATAAAACACCGTGGGTATAATTGTGGTTGAAATACTAATTATATTTTAATAATTATGACATTATTTCTTAATTTTTTATCTTTTTATTTTCCATATTGACGATCTTTTTGTGAATTTATATATATTTAGCATAATTTTGGATTGAACTAGTGTTTTTTCAACTAAGTTTAACCCATAAATCATGTTTAATTTTTCAATTTTTTTGAAGAATATGATTTTTTTTACTCCCATTACTAATATTTGATGGGTTCTAGGTATTTTTAAAATAACGTGAAACGAAAATAATCTCTTTACATGTTTATTGGATCTGTCGATGACCCTCGGCGTCGCTTACGTCACCATACTTAAGTATTGTTTATGTCTAAAATTTGATAGCTAACGTCATCAATCACTATGGCAAACGGGCTTCTGTACCTTCAGGTATAATTAATTATTCTATGCTAACTCACCTCGATGTGGCAGGGCGAGGACATGTAGGGGTTGATGCGACCGTGCGCGCGGTACGTGCGTCTGCGCAGGCACGGCGCGCGGTTCACCTGCAACGCAACAACACATGCTTAACTCTTCTGTTGAAAAATTCAAAATAAATCGTTTGCACCTGGTAAGTATAGAATAAAAGTCAGTAAAATAATTTTCACCTCACTAGCTCGGAAAGCCCTTTTTTATTCTTTAAAAACAGATAGCAAACCTGCATTTTATCCACAAGAGTGCAAAGAATATTTGAAATCCGAATGCGCTATTTGTAACTTTTTTAAACATAATAAAATGTAAAGGCCAATCCAGACAGTCCAGCAACAATAATTTTATATTGTGCTGTATTTATACCTTTCATTTCCTGAAGGAAAAAATGCCCATCATAAAAATATGTTGGTGACAAGCATGAAAAAAATAAATAAGACATCTATTTCCTCAAAACAACCCGTCACCATTTACTTTCTGCCTTTAGAAAACAGATTGTGCAATAAACATGCACATTGTCAAGCAAAAAAGGCAAGACCGTTAATAATAACATAACTAATGACATAAGATGGGAAGGAAGTACCTAATTCGCTGAAATCAATACACATACTAATAGTAGATGTATGTAGCGTTCTTTCACATAGTCGTGCCCTACACTATTACATACTAAAATATCGATTTAGTGGGTCAATCAAATTTTTCTTGTTGTTATTCTGTCCCGTCAGCGAGGAGACAACAATAACCTAGTTTCTTAGAAAAATGTTTATAATATGGACTTCAAGCATGCTCATGAGATGACCCATGTCCAAATGGATTTATCCTCGTCGCTAAAACTCATGTTTGGTAGACTTAAACCCTATAAAATCACAGTTTTAATGAGTGACTCAGGAGACGTAACCATGGTAATGAGTAACAAAGAATAGTTGATCCACCCACATAACAAATGACATAAGATGGGAAGGAAGTACCTAATTCATTCTACTCTTCATACTAATAGTAGATGTATCACGTCTACTATTAGTATTCATTCATCATACTAATAGTAGATGTATGTAGCGTTCTTTCACAAAGGCGTGCCCTACACTATTATTTACTAAAATATGGATTTAGTACAGAGAAATTCCAAAAACACCTTTGCCAGTTTCAAACAGCTGACCAAATTGGACAAGCTGACCGGGGCAGAGTACAGAGAGGCTACTCCGAAATTCGTATCATTCCATCCCTTTCACTCATATAATGTATAACATGAGAGTTAAAGGGACTGCACGATATGAAGTTTGGATTTCGAAGTTTGGAATAGGCCCTCAGAGAACGTCTTGATGTCAAACATACATAGAATAAGAAATAAGATTTGAAGAAAAAATAAGATTTGAAAAGTAGTGTTTCGACTAAAAAAATTACCTAATCTAGTTTAAGTTTATTCATTTCTTGCATGTTTAATGTCCTCAAAGTGTTGAAATAAGTCTAATATGTTGTTTTTGGTTACCATCACGATTAAGTATGTCAATAATTTAGATGTATTACATAGTAGTGGCAGCTTTACTGGTCGATGTATCTATATAGTGTAAGTTATAATTTTAAGTATTATTTGTACCGTTGTTTGCCCAAATAAACATTAAAACATAGAATTAATAAAATTTATCATATGTCATATAATATTGCTACAGCATGGACATGCTATATTTTTCCACATGGGCAGTATAAAACTTGCGAGTACACCCTTCAGATAATATGCATATTATGCACTATTGATACAAACTGACCTAGAAAAATCTCTGATTAAAACAACAAATGTTTCAAGTACCTATTATTTATTGGGTGGATCAACTTTTTTTCTGTTGTTATCTTGACCCGTTGTCCAAGGGACACTAGTAGCGCAGTTTGTTCAATAAAATGTTGTATTAAGTTCTACTGACATGCTTAACAGATGGACCATTATGGAAATAGCTTATAAATACCACAAATATGTATGTTTGGTAAACTTAAATGCATAAAATCATGATTGTATTCGAATTTTGTCCCCTGGAAAACTAGACGTAACCACGGCAACGAGTGGCACTAAAAAGATGATTCACCCTATTATGCCAAATTATATAGTCGGTTGACAACCAAAAATCACTAAGTAACAGATTCCTACTTATTAACATCATTATCAGTAGTGAAATACAAGGTTTCTAAGAGTAATAGACAGATTTTTTTTAGTGAGTTTCGTTTGTCACCCGATGCTATTGTCTTTCACTTTAGGTATTGTGACACTTCGCTTATTACATGTTGTTGTTTTGCTTCTCCTTGTAACTGTAATTTTTGTATGAGACAATAACAAATTAGGTTATACATTGTACAATTTCTAACCAAATTTATCATATCTAAGATTCCAAACTGTCTTCTCCCCACGAAAAAAATAAACAATAGCATCCTTTTGGCCCAATGAGCCCGGGGATCCCAGGGACCGGTAGACGATCGGTTAATAATATAAATTATAGGTGGAAAAAATGCTCATTTGTTCATCCTAAAATACTCTGTATCATAAGGCACTTTAATGAGATCTCTCTATTCATATGGCTTTGATTAGACTGACATACGGGTATTAGACAAGAGTCAGTCCGACCCAGGTCGGGCCTAGCTGAATTTCTTCCTGGACTCTTCTCAGCTAGGCTAGGTTTAGTGAAACAGCGACAAAACTCCCAGTAGCTCAATTCCACTCACACCTCAGATTGGGTTGAAACCGCTCAACCAATCTCACTGGAGCGCAAACTCTTAGAGTATTCCAAACCACATGCATGGTAATGCCGAAGGTTTTCCCCTCGATTTTCTCCAGGCTACTCTCCAATCGCGCACTCCTATCGCTTTATTGGGCCCGGCCCATAAAGCCACAGTCAATTAAAAAAAAAGTGTATTTGACATTTCATCACTGCCTACACTTTCACATTACATAAAAACAGTACATACCTGAATGTGATCTATGACCAGCCTGTCAACATCCAGGCCTTTGTAGTCAGCATTGGACTCGGCGTTCCTGAGCAGTTGGAGAAGGAACTCGGCCGACTTCTTCGGCCAGCGGCCCTGAGTCGTCCCGAACTGTTTCGCCTGTGCGCAGCGACCCACGCCGCCGTTGAAGCGACGGAACGGAATACACTCCTTCTTCTCAGTCACGTTTTTAAGGTAACGCACGGCGCGGCGGAGCGGCAGCTTCCTGATCGCCATCGCAGTTTCATACGTGTTCTGGAATAAACACTATCTGTTAGAAACTTTTATTAAAATAACAATATACAATATATGAAGAAACAATCTTTTTATAGGGGATTGACGAGAGACATCATCCTGTTGTGGATTCGTTTTTATTATCAGTGACTTAGAGACCATATACATCTCTAACAATATTAAATTAATTTTAATTTTGACGCTCAGAGACCATGTACATCTCTGGGATAATATATTAATTTCACTCCTTGTTTAATCTTGAGACCTTATACATCTCTAACTTTACTGATGTTGTAATATTTGTAATAGATAACTTTGCAAGTTTATCTTCACTGTATGACATTAATTTTGTTATAATTGTTAAACTCGAAATTATTATTCCTTCTTGAACTGTAAATTAATATTTTGACATGAAAAATGTATTACTTATTATAGTCAGACTTTCTTAAATTGTAATTAATATTTTGACATGTAAAAGTGCCCTTGTGGCCTATTTGCAGAATAAATGTTTGTATTTGTATTTGTAAAATAAAATAAAAATCTAACCTAGGCAATAGTAAACAGTAAAACTTAAAGATAAAAAATTTGTCCCAAGTCGCCGTCAGCGGGTAGGGTGCCCAGAAGGCTGGCTGCATTGCCACGCTGTATGGCAATGCTTATTCTTTGTCCGAAATATTGGCCAGCCCTCTGGTCACCAGTGGTCTCTATTAGGCGCGCCGACAAAACTTTGTATAGTCGACGCGCACTTGGTCCCCATGGTCCCAGAGTTTCGACCCCAAACGCCTCAAATAAATATCCGCTCCCTAGGGACGCATACTTGCGGCGTTTGAGGTCTTCGGCAGAAGATGCAGCAGAGCCGGCATTGATACTGGTGCCCGGGAGATGGGTTGGCGCAAGCTATCTTAACCTCCAGTTTCATAATAAAGTTTACTAGTAAACATTAGGACGGGTATTACCTTGAAGTGAACGCGGAGGTTAGAGCCACGCGCCTTGCATGACTTGGCTGGGTTATCCGGCTCCCGCGAGTAACGTCCCATTTTGCTTCTGAAACAGGCGGCTTCATGTTAAACCAACATACCATAAGAGGTTATCAACTAAAACACTGGTGTTTTCCCCTTTTTCGGCAAAATAAACTTTTGAATAACCGGTGGACACTGTTCTTTGAAACATATTAGCGAGATTTAAGTCAATACTCCTAATTATTTTAGATTAAAACGGATTTTGTCAAACACGAAACCAACCTCTCACGGGAATAACTTCGCAGGAAAAGGCATAGACAAGTTGTTTTGACATTGACACTTGCATCGGTGCTGTCAATGATAAAAAAAATGTCTATGTCCAAGGAGCAGTATTTTTCTTGTTACTTTTGTATAGAAAATATTAATTATGGGGAAATGCATGAATATTATTTAAGTATTTTAAAATACGAATGTAAATGTTAATCTTCTACACTTCCATAAAATCTATATATATAAACATTCAAACATACAGTGCCACCTACTATCAGCTTACTAAACTATAGTTAGTATTGTCGGGTACTAAGTAGTTTCAATGTTTTCCGCTATTGTTTAGGTGGCGCTAGTGGTCGCCGATTCAATATAGTGCCACCTATTGCTTGTTAAAGGAACTACTTCACCTACGGGCCTAAACATATTTCAGTAGGGTCGGTTTACGACCAGGCAATTTGGTGCGCCGCTTTGTTGCCACCACTTCGAGGAATTGATGAATTGAAAGAATATCTTCTAATATGTTTAACTAGCGACCCGCCCCGGCTTCGCACGGGTGCACTATTTAATGGATGTTATTGTACATATAAACCTTCCTCTTCAATCACTTTATCTATTTAAAAAAAAACGCATCAAAATCCGTGGCGTAGTTTTAAAGATTTAAGCATACATAGGGATATAGGGACAGAGAAAGCGACTTTGTTTTATACTATGTAGTGATGAATTCTCATTCAATTATGTCCAAATAAAATGCATTAATGTTACTGTTTTTTGAGGCCTGTAAAAATACAAATATCTTTAATAGAAAACGACGTTTATCAGGCGGTCGTAAACTAACGCTGGTCACGTAACCGGCATAGCGACCCTAAGTAGTGCATAATTATGCTCCACAATAGTTTGTCGGTTGTGCTAGTTGACAGCAATAGAACCTTGGACATAGGAGAAGGGGAAAATAGGTTTTTCATAACTCAGATTTTTTTCTGCTGCACTCGAACCAAATTAAAATTATTTTTGGGTTTAGGGTCATTATTACTATTATATGAAATAATACATACAACTCGTTAGTGAATTTGTTTTTATTCGTGTAGTTAGCAGATTACAGCTTCCTGTAAATAATAAGAAATTTATAACAGAGGTAGACTATATATTACATGTCACAAATTATTAAACTAAAAAAAAACAATAACTCCATAGTCATATCAAGTGTACTTAACTATGTAATATTTTGCTTCAAATACATAATTTCAAACTGCTTATATTTAAATACAGCATGTACAGTATGTACTAAAGATTATAATGATATGTTTTTAACATTACTAAAACAAGGCAAATTGAAATTGGTAACTATAGGTTCATATTACAAAAGTCGGATGCAAAAATACAAGAGATGGCGCTAGGAAGGTAACTCCCAAACAAGTCAGCATTTAATCATGATACTGTATGATTCATGATACAGGCTAGCGCAACTAGGAACAAAATTTACAAAATGACACTTTTGTATGGAATTTGGCTAAAAAATAATGGCGGACACTGCTATCTCGCTCCCTCAGTTAATCGTAGTGGTTATATTCCCTTTGCTGTAATATTTTATTATACTGCGCCAGAGGGGCCACCGCGAACCACAAACGAAGTTTTCCCTCTCTGTCTCACTTATATGCAAACTTGCAAGTGCGACAGAGAAGGAAAACTTCGTTTGCTGTTCGCGGTAGCGCCCCAGAGCCTGAGGGGCTACCGCGACCACAAACGAAGTTTTCCCTCTCTGTCTCACTTATGTGCAAACTTGCAAGTGCGACAGGGAGGGATAATTCCGAATGCCGTTCGCGGTAGCACTCCTGTGGCGCTACCGCGAACAGCAAACGAAGTTTTCCCTCTCTGTCGCACTTGCAAGTTTGCATATAAGTGAGACAGAGAGGGAAAACTCCGTTTGCTGTTCGCGGTAGCGCCCCTGTACTCCGAACTTCGGAATCCGAACTTCGTGTCGTGCCGTCCCTTTCATTCTCGTGTTATTCACTATATGAGTGAAAGGGACGGCACGATACGAAGTTCGGATTTCGAGTTCACTTTGTTCGAATGCTTGCACATTAAGCTGAAGTAGAATTATCTACACAGTAAAGCATAAGTGGTTAAGCATGGAATAACAACTTTAAAAAAAATTACATGAATTCGCAGTGAGTATACTTACAGACATTTAATTTTGGTGCGGGAGACATCGGCATCCGATATCCGTCTTCTACCAAGCCCGGTAATTACCGTTCACACGTTATTAATTTTTTCACACCTGCTATTCAGAAAAGAGTTATTGTTGCCCTCGGATGAGGGATCAAAGATGTACTTTTCTTCCCTCATTTGAGGGCAACAATGACTCTTTTCCTCATAGAAGGTGTGAAAAACAGTATGTGACACTCGGTAGTACAATCATTTACAAGATATTTCATGTTTTTAGCAGCGAGCCTCATGGACGGTGTGAAAAGTAGTATGTGTCATACGGTAGCAAAATTATTTCCGTCTTGGGCGTAAACACTTGAATCCCTAGCTACACTCAAGATTCTATTATAGAATCTTTCGCTTCACTCAGGATTCAATATACCGCCCTCGCCGTAAATATATCATTTTGCTCCCTTGAGACACAATCTACTATTTTATGTGTTGTTGTTACGTTGTTGTACTTCTTTTTTTTATTTATTTTATGAGTATTATATGCTTATAGAGAAAATGTGTTCAATTGGGTAATGGTGACTATGGCGATTGATGCTATACTTATAGTCATTTGAGTTCGCCTAGCTGGAGTGAATGAATTTTTGTATATAATAAGTAGGTTATGTGTAATTTTGTTTTGCTGCAATGCACATATTGTACATATTTATATTGTATTTTATATTCAATGTGTATTCTGCAATTCGTTTGCTTTTTTTGCTATACAGTGGAATCCGGATAAAGCGACAGTCAAGGGACCGGTATTACGTCGCACTAACAGGACGTCGCACAAAACGGACTGATTTACTTTGAAAATGTTTGATATCAAATCTAATGTGTGGTGATTTCGAAGTCGTTAAAAGCGATAAAATGTTATAAGCGGAGTCATTATAAGCGGATTCTACTGTATTTTGTTTAATGTGTGTTTGTAGCAAGCAAATAAATCATTCATCTACTCGTATCCATTATAACAGCGGCATAATCTATCTTAATCTAAATCTAAACTATTTACAGTTAGTTAAATTATAATATTATATATTTATGATGACTAGGCATAGACTAGATTAAACAGAGTGGAATGAATTCAATTCAATAGGATTGCTTGTCTAGATGCTAAATTCTACGTATCCTAAATAATATCTACACTATTCTACAGGACGAAGTGTAAGTACATTCGTTTTAGGCCGGGTTTTATAAAGATCCGTTAGACCAAATGTCAGATCAAATTTCAGTAACTCAGTACATTTTTTGACATTACAAACCGACATAAGGTCTAACGGATCTTTACAAAACCGAGCCTTAGTCAGCCATTTAAGACTGCCTGGCTGTCACGACCGCGTTTATGTGGGGCATATAGCATTCGTCCCTTTTTATAGATATGTAAGTGCGAGAGAGGCACGATCGTGCTAGCTTGGCAGGACTGCAGGACCCTCTCTAGTTGCGGTTTAGCTTAAAATTAAGATGATCATTATTTTGACCATGTATAGGGAGGCCGAAGGGAGGATCACACACAATATGAGGCAAGGTATAACGTTCTTGTATTATGGTCAGTGCCTTTACCATGAGTTTACATGACCGCACTCGCTAGCGACTGCGTAAAAAATTTTATGGGCAAAAGTACAGCGCCTAATCGAGCTAAGAATCGGCACACTAAATCGTTTATCTACACCCATACAGTAAATCCTCTTTTATGTGCTCAAAAGGTGTAGGTAAGGACCAACTTTACAATATCGGGCCGGTCCGGGGCGGAGATGGCCATAACAGCATCAAAAACGGTATCGTTATGGCCATCTCCGCCCATTACGATACAGGCTCGTGCTCAAAAAGACTTCAACGAGCTCACGAACTCGAACTCCTGCATTTTCAACGCAATGGTGCCTCAACACATGAAAGAGGATTTAATGTATGGATGTAGATAAAGTAGTGTATACAACTGTACATAATTAGGCCTTAAAACACTCGCGTGATCCTATTATGGAACTCGCTAACGCTCGTTTCATAAAACCGCACTCGTGTTTTACAACCTCTCTTTATGTATCAGTTGCATAAACTACTATTACGCAGTCGCTAGCGAGTACGGTCATGCAAACTCATGGTAAAGGAACTGGTCGATGGGAGCGCTAGTGCGGTACGCACGGACGAATTAGCTACCAACACACTCGTAAAAGGTGTGAAGCTATAGCTTCGTTGTTAGATCAGATCGGTTGGAGCGAAGAGGTAGGAAAGGACACCACAAATAGGTACGTGGTAAGGAGTGAACTTATTGCTCCGTGTTTAGGTGTCATCGATGAAGCGCTACTAATAGTGCAGTTTGCGTTATTGCGCATGGGCACCCAACACATCTAGTTTATGTTTGAAGTTATTGCTCCGCGGTCAAGTCGATGGGGCCGCTAGTGCGGCGCGGGCGCGGGCGGGAGCAGCGGAAGGGGCGCCACACATGCTGCGCAGGCGTCTCGTTCTGTCAATACACAACAACAGGCTATTAATGGCGTCAACTTAAGTCAAGTCCAAAGAAAACTGAGTAGAAATCCAAAAATCGGTGTTGATTTTCAATATTTTCACCTGGAAGTAGTTAAACGTTTGGATGAGTGAGTGTGTCAGTACAATACAATACAATACAATAAAAATACTCTTTATTGCACACCTCAATCAAAGGATACAGTACAGTACAAAAACACAATGGGAATAGGCAAACAACAGGCGGTCTTATCGCTAAAGAGCGATTTCTTCCAGACAACCTTAGGGTAGCGGAAATGAAATCTAATCAGAACGATTCACAGCAGGTGGTAGTAAAGATAGTGATTTTTGGACGTCAAATTCTCGTGAAAGGTAAACGACAGGTTCCTTGGGTTCAACTTTGATCGCCAGTGCTTACTCCCATGGGCTAATACCCATACCATGAGCGAATCTCATTACTTGCAGCCATGTAATGCGGTAGTGCCAGGCGCGGATCCAGGATTTTGTTCAGGGGGGGGCACTTTCGAACTTTCCGAAAATAAAACTGACTTTTCATAACTGTTTATATTGTCAGAACATATTTCCTACGGCAGGACATAGGCAATTGCCCTCCCCTGACACAGGCTTCAGAGGGGGGCAATTGCCCCTGTTGCCCCCCCCCTGTATCCGCGCCTGGGTAGTGCAAACAGTGCATACACCTTGGGTTTCACCTTCCTTGATCACCGTACTCATTCGCATGGACTGATACATCTATCACGAGCAAATCTCAGTACCTGGAGGCATGTAGTGTGGTTGTGGACGCAGGTCAGAGTCCTTGGGTTCAACCTTGGTTACCAGTGCTCACTCCCATGGGCTGTTACTCTTATCACGAGCAAATTTCAGTACCTGGAGGCATGTACTGTGGTGGTGGACGCAGGTCAGAGTCCTTGGGTCCAACCTTGGTTACCAGTGCTCACTCCCATGAGCTGATAGTCCTACCACGAGCAAATCTCTGTACTTGGAGGCATGTAGTGTGGTGGTGGACGCAGGTCAGAGTCCTTGGGTCCAACCTTGGTTACCAGTGCTCACTCCCATGGGCTGATACTCCTATCAAGAGCAAATCTCAGTACCTGGAGGCATGTAGTGTGGTGGTGGACGCAGGTCAGAGTCCTTGGGTTCAACCTTGGTTACCAGTGCTCACTCACATGAGCTGATACCCGTATCATGAACAAATCTCAGTACCTGGAGGCATGTAGTGTGGTAGTGGACGCAAGTCAGAGCCCTTGGGTACAACCTTGGTTACCCAGTGCTCACTCACTGAGCGAATCTCAGCAGTAACTAACTGGACGCAGCTCCGACTCTTTCGGGTTCAACCTTGGTCACCGCTATTCACTCCCATGGGCTGATATCAGTATCATGAACAAATCTCAGTACCTGGAGGCATGTAATGCGGTGGTGGACGCAGGTCAGAGTCTTTGAGTTCAACCTTGGTTACCAGAGCTCACTCCCATGGGCTGATACCAGTATCATGAACAAATCTTAGTACCTGGAGGCATGTAGTGCGGTGGTGGACGCAGGTCTGAGTCCTTGGGTCCAACCTTGGTTACCAGTGCTCACTCCCATGGGCTGATACTCTTATCACGAGCAAATCTCAGTACCTGGAGGCATGTAGTGTGGTGGTGGACGCAGGTCAGAGGCCTTGGGTCCAACCTTGGTTACCAGTGCTCACTCCCATGGGCTGATACTCTTATCACGAGCAAATTTCAGTACCTGGAGGCATGTAGTGTGGTGGTGGACGCAGGTCAGAGTCTTGGGTTCAACCTTGGTTACCAGTGCTCACTCCCATGGGCTGATACTTCTATTATTAACAAATTTCAGTACCTGGAGGCATGTAGTGTGCTGGTGGACGCAGGTCAGAGTCCTTGGGTCCAACCTTGGTTGCCAGTGCTCACTCCCATGAGCTGATAGTCCTACCACGAGCAAATCTCAGTACTTGGAGGCATGTAGTGCGATGGTGGACGCAGGTCAGAGTCCCTTAGCTTCAACCTTGGTCACCGCTATTCACTCCCATGAGCTGATACCCGTATCATGAACAAATCTCAGTACCTGGAGGCATGTAGTGCGGTGGTGGACGCAGGTCAGGCAGCCGCCAGGGTTCAGGCTCCTCGTCTCGTTCCACCTTGGGTACCAGGGACCCCCACTCCTCGCGCACGCGGCAGGGCCATGGGCAACTCTGTAACAACAACACATCAATTTAAACTTGGGGTCGGTTATTCAAATCGTTGGTAAATAGTAAAGCTGTGTTCGTTTGTCTTGGAAAGTTTGACGGATTTTTATGAGATGACAGCTGCCAACGCCATACTTAAAGATGATCGGTCTGTAACATGCACAGACTACTTAGAAGATACTACGTGTGTAACATGAATAAACTATATCATACGTGGGAAAGAGATACAATGTGTCTCATCGTAAAGCTTCTATTATTTGTCACCAGTCTGTGTCACGAAACTTCATCGATGAATAGGCTTAATTTTAATGTACCTATACAGGGCGTCCTACGGCTATGCCACATGGAGGGAAAGTACCGTAAATATTGTAGATGGAATATTTTACTGAAAGAAGACATTATTTGAATTTAAAAAACAATTTAAACTGCATTGCCAGATATATAAATAATTTTATGGTTGAACCGAAAATCGAACCTGTTACACGTGATAAAATGATAAATTTTGTATTAAAAATGTTAAAATTCATGGTCTTCCTTTTATTTCTGACACTATGTTACTTAGCAAAAAATAATCCTTATGATGAAGCCTTTCGATCGGTATGATAAAGCTACCAGGGTAATTATTTTTCTCGTGTAACGGGTTCGATTCCCGGTTCAACCATAAATTATTTAAATATCTGTGAATGCAGTTTAAATCGTTTTTTAAATTCAAATAATGTCTTCTTTCATTAAGGTGTTTTTAGTTTCAAAATTGTCGTTTTGGAGTGATGTTTGAAATGATATTTCTTAATGAAAAATCCGAAAAATACATTAAATATTCATGACATAAGGTCGCAATAGTCCTGTTCTAGATAGTACCACTAAGAAACTGTCATGGTACGTGTCAATTCAAACAGAAAATGACCTGAATATATGAGCGTGTTTTACTCATAAGGGCTCTTAGGCCAGGTTTTATAAAGATTCGTTAGACCAACTGTCAGATCAAATTTCAGTAAGTCAGTACATTTTTTGACATAACAAACCGACATAAGGTCTAACGGATTTGTATAAAACCGAGCCTTAATCTTAAATACGGCTGGACGGATTTAGGTAGCTTGTATCCTGGATTAAAACATAGGCTACCTTTTATCCGCGAGTCACACCGCGGGGCACTGCTAGTAATACATAATATCGTAGTTCGTTTACGCCGAATAAAAGTTTTTTTTTCTAAGAAGATACCTACTTTTTTTCCTGGTGTATGAAACGGCTTTGCTGATTCAAATAATAAAATGATCCTTAGTCTGAACCCGTAATGCTCTCTTAATTGGCACGCTATTTTAAATCCTCACTAGATAGTCGATGGACAGATAAAGGTGTTTACCGACCGATTGCAGCACGGACACGACACGGGGCCGACACGAGCGCACGGGCACGTGCTATCTGATCCCGCACGGCATGACAATTACTTAAATAATACCGGATAACTAACCCTAATGCAATAGATTACCGATTTCCTGTGGCACTCAAACTGTAGAGCGCTTTAATTACTTACTTTTGTATCCACTTTTGTTACATTAATGCAGGGCTCGGAACCGGTTTGTACTATTTTTGAAATATTGATCGTATCTTCAATTTTTTTTTTGTTTTTTGTTAATCTTCATTTATGAAAGTTTTAAAGTACGAAATAATATCGTAAAACGCAATTAACCGAAATTTAAAACCGGTTAATTGTAAGAAGACGAAACCGGTTTCCGAGCCCTGACATAATAATACAGAGTATCTTTTGTTCAACTAATTTAACTGTTAAATACATTAGAGCTTTTTTCGTCCCTATTTCAACTACTATGTAACTTAGTCAAAACAGATTAAAAAATAGTTGCCGCCATATATCATACTCATTGCATTTTATTATTAATTGTGGGTGGATAATCTTTGTTTTCTCGCAATCGCAGTGAAAAGTAAAGTGTATAACTCTGGTCTAAAAACCATATTACCACTCGAACAATTTTCTTCTTCTTGTGGTAATATGGCTTATTTTAGACCCTTGTCAATCTACTATTACACGATGGTGGTAAACACGCTTACGGTCTGGCTGGTGGTAAGCAGAGTAGCAAACACAAAAGCCTATGAACACCTGCGACTGCAGAAGAATCACAAGCGCGTTGACATTTTCTTTTTTGTGCTAGCAATAAACTTGCAATTTTTAACTTTAACTAAACGAAATGTATAAAATAGGTAAAAACGTCATCGTTAATTGACAATTGATACATTCAGGGTTTAAATGGGGGGTAACAGGGTTTAAATTAATTAAATTAACTAACTTCCAAGTAAAATTACATATATCATATATCTGATTACTTCTACCATTTCATTTTTAATCTTTAGCGATAAGACCGCCTGTTGTTTGCCTCTACTCATTGTGTTTTTGTACTGTATGTATGTATGTATGTAAGCACTTTATTGTACACAATAACAGGTTAAAACAATATACATGTCACATAAGATTAGAGTACAAAGGCGAACTTATCCCTATGAGGGATCTCTTCCAGCTAACCTTTGAGGAATTGAGTGTAGAGTGGGAGAATGAGATAGAAATACTGTACTATGTCCTTTAATGCAATAAAAAGTATTTGTATTGTATTGTTCATCACATAAAGAAGCCCCGATGTAGTTGTGGCTGCCTAGTCAGCTCCACGGAACGAAACAGTTGTGTCATTAGCAGCCTAATCTTAACCTGCGCGCGTTGATAAATTCATATTAATATATCATTCTTTTTATACAAACGCCTTAAGGGAGGCGTACAGCGACATCTACCAGAAGACTCATGCTTCATTAACGGCACTAACGTCTCAAATCATATTGAGAATCGTCAGTTACGATGCGCCATCCCATACCCAAATTTAATTTAATTTTTTTTTTATATATCGAATATAAATAAACTCTGTGCATAATTCGTGTCTTCCTATATTTAACGTTGGTGCGTAAGGGTTGCAACAGTTACCCGCCCTTACCACCACATAGTCACTAAAAGGTAGTAATTAAGATGTCACACAGTTTGAGGGTCACTGGCATGCATTTTTAAACAGCCAGTGCCGTGAACAAAGCTCGGTGTTATTATGATTGTTGACCGATTCGTTGTCGCACTCGCACGCCACGCCACTCATCTTTCGTTTAAACCGTATTTAATAGCTTAGGACACTTGAAAATACGGTTTTTACTTGTACAATACAATAAAAAAAATATATATATTAGAGGACAATCTTACACAAATCGAACTAGCCCCACAGTAAGCTCAAGCAGGCTTGTGTTATGGGTACTAGACGACGATATATTTAATAGATATAAATACTTAAATACATAGAAAACATCCAAGACTCAGAAACAAATATTCATGCTCTTCACACAAATATTTGCCCTGACCGGGATTCGAACCCAGGACCGTCAGCTTCACAGCCAGGTGCAACCAGGTGGTCAATACAAAACATACTCTTTATTGCACACCTCACATAATAAAACAGCATATACAAAAAAAAACAAAGATACAGGGAGACAGAGGCAGAACAACAGGCGGTCTTATCGCTAAAGAGCGTTCTCTTCCAGATAACCTTTGGGTTGTGGAGAAATGAAATATAAAGCTGAAAGTTAGGTGGTGCATAAACTATTACAATGGGAAAAAAAAGATTCCAAAACAACTATTCAATATAAATACACATACTTAAATAATATATAAATATACATACACTAAAATATACATACATATAATATATAATTACTCATTGTGATATTTTGCCAGAGAATTTCCCTTCAAAAAGCACGTTCGGGTATAAAAAAAGTTTTTAAATAAAAAGCACGTTATAAGATTTCAAGCTCACGTGGTCACTTACATTAGAATTACGATTTGAAACGGGATATTTACCATGTATATTTGTATTTTTGAGTTCCCGACATTTCGGCACTGTTGCAAGTGCCATTATCAAGGATTAACTGACGTGCTGCGAGTTTTAGATGCGGTCTTACCCACACACCATAGCGATCTCATATCGGGAACTCAAAAATACAAATATACATGGTAAATATCCCGTTTCAAATCGTAATTTTAATAAAAAGCACGTTTTTCTGTAAGTAGCTTACATTCAGAGTATAGAACTTTTAAATTGTGTATACACAATACACGACACGAACGATAGAACTTGCCGTTGCACGACAGAACAGTCCTGTCTTGCTCTCAAAGCGAAGGAGAGAGAGATTTTTTGACACACTGATTGTTAAAAAAACACTTTTAGTGAGTACCAAACCATTTTAAGTAGCACAATCATAATAGAACAATAATGTTGTGTATATAAAGTAGCGCCCTGTATTTGTCTGCATAAAGAGGCGGTCACTGATTATCAAATCAATCAAGGATCGGCAACGCGCTTGTACTTAAGTCCTTTGTAAGCGTTCATAGGCTACGGTTTTTAAATTCGACGACGTAATCACAGCGTCCATCGAAAGAGAACGCTGCGCTTACGACGTCCAACTCAGACACGACGCGTACACTTGGGCATTCCCGCCGGCGGGGACGTCCCCCGTGTGATCGCAACAACACAGACACATATCCCTATTCGTCCCGGTACCGCCGCACACCGGGTAGAGTCAGTCCGACCCAGGACCTAGCTGAGTTTCTTACTGGACTCTTCTCAGCTAGGCTAGGTTTAGTGAACCAGCGACAAAACTCCCAGTAGCTCGATTCCACTTACATCTCAGATTCGATTGAAACCGCTTTACCAATCTCACTGGAGCGCAAACTCTTAGGCCGGGTTTTATAAAGATCCGTTAGACCAAATGTCAGATCAATTTTCAGTAACTCACAGAAACATTTTTTGACATAACAAACCGACATAAGGTCTAACGGATCTTTATAAAACCGAGCCTTAGAGTATTCCAGTGTTCCAAACCACACGCGTGGTCGTGTCGGAGGTTTTCCCCTGGATTTTCACCAGGCTACTCTCCAACCGTGCACTCCTATCGCTTTATTGGGCCCAGCCTATAAAGCCACAGTCAGGTTCAAGACAAAAAAAGAATACTCCTCATTAAAGCATGAAAGTTGACAATAATTAGTAAGCTGAATTGAGTACCGTCCGCAATCGTACAGTCATGGAGTTATAATGGTTATGCCGTGGTGACACGGACGGTAATTATGCGGAGCTGGCGATGAATTGTTTATGACATGCCGTGACAAGGGCTGTGAATCGGAACTACGTTACGAAATATACACTCAAGAGCAAGTTTTTTCGGTTCAGGGGCGCTACGGCGAGCAGCAAACGAAGTCGCACTTGCAAGTTTGCATATAAGTGAGACAGAGAGGGAAAACTTCGTTTTCAGTTCGCGGTAGCCCCTCAGAGGGCTACTCAGAACTTCGAAAATCTAACTTCGTATCGTGCCGTCCCTTTCACTCTCATGTTATACACTACATGAGTGAAAGGGACGGCACGATATGAAGTTCGATTTTCGAAGTTCGGAGTAGGCCCTCAGCTGCCGAATATTTACCGAAAAAATTGAGAGGGTTTTGTTACAAGTTACAAGAGTGTATTATAGTTACTGCTTCGTTTAGTTCAGATGTGTTATTAGTTAAGTTTATCTTTGTATCTCTATTAGGGTGCCCTGAAAACCTGCGCCTTAGCATATGTTGCTATTGGCATATGCTGAGTGTTATCCTTTTTGGTGTTCATAACTCATACTTAATTTAGTGTCTAGTTCATTTGTGTGTATTGTGTAATGATTTAACACCAAATAAATATTTCTTTCTTTCTTTCTTTCTTTCTTTCTTCATGAAATTAATACTAGACCCGTGACTAACAGTGATTTAACTTATTTATTGACAATATTTCGCTATGATAATGGACAATTTTTTTTTCATTAAATTAGTCTGATTTACAACAATAGATGAAGGAATTACGTTGAACCGAATAATTCGGTCGAATATTCGGTTCGGCAACAGCTGCAACTAATATTCGGCCGAATGTTCTTATTCGGTCAAACCCATATTCGGCGCATCTCTAAAAAAATGTATTATAAAAGACTTTTGGGGTCGAAACACTTGGGCCGTGCGGACCGGGTGCCCATAAGATGTTCAAAGATCTGTCTGGACGTCTGGTCGACGCAACACGTGACCAAAATGCTGGCCTTTATCTGGCACAAAGATTGAGCATTGCCATCCAACGTGGCAATGCGGCCAGCATTTTGGGAACGTTACCTACTGGCAACGGTTTATTAGATTAGGGTTTTTTGTAAAATCAGAAATCAGAAATATTTATTCGTGCAAAAAAAACACAAGAAGAACAAGAAAATAAATAAAAACAGAAGAAGCAGGTATTGCACGAAATGGTTCTGTCTCAGCGTAGTGCTGGCGCGATTACCAGCGCTGATCTTCCGACAGAACCATTAAGTGATTTCCCAGAAGGTAACACATTTAAATAAAAATAAACTAAAAATGAAATAATGAATACCATAATTAAACAAAGATAAAGTATACACAAGAAGCAAAAATTACAATTAAAAGAACAGAAAAAAGAAAAGAAAAAACAAGGAAAACATAGGTACTCATTTTATTGATAAAATATAAAATTTTACATGTCAAACATTTTAAATTGAATAGGTATGTCAAAGATTTAATTAAATACATTTTAAGATGATTGTAAATAAAGTAGAATAATAATTATCAACTAAGAAGTCACAGAATTAAAATGTTAATGACTTAGAATACAATGTCAAAAGAAATTGAATAATTGATTTTATATTAAATTTACATAATTATTCGTCTCATAAAATTCTGACATATTATAAAACGCCTGGGCGGTAAGCCATTTTTTCAATTTGTAACAAAAGGTTGTGTCATTTTCAATATTTTTTATGTCATTGGGTACTTTAAAGTATACTTCAGGCCCTACAATAGACATAGTTTTAGAGGATTTAGCGAGTCGGTAATTTAGCGACAGGTATATTTAGGTTCATTTTAGGTTAATTTTAGCTTTATTTTAATTTCTATGTTCATTTGTAATAACTTGTTGTGTTGTTTTTACGAATAAATTAATTATAAAAGTAATTAAGATTCGAGAGAAACATTTATTCGTATTAGGAGCGCTCGCGGCCCAGCGGCGCCCGCGTACCGCGTGCAGTATGCGAGGTTAAGCAACGTCGGCCCAGGTCAGTTATTGGATGGGTGACCGCTTTGAGTGGTTATTAACTGAGCGCTCCCGTGCTTTGGAAGGCACGTTAAGCCGTTGATCCCGGCTGCTGTCTATTTCAATTCAATTCAATTCAATTTATTTAGTTCAGACAATGTCCATAAAAAAGTTAGTAAAAAAGCCTTAATTACTATGTTAGTTTTCAAACTTAATCACAAAAAATTATAAACATTCCTCCCTCTATACTCCATGTGTATGGAGTCCCAATGTTTCCACATTGAGCTGGCCGGAAACTCCACCAATAACTTCAGGAGGCTGTTGGGACTCTCACGCACGCGCCGCATCAGGGAGGCAGTTCTCTTGCGTATTATCGCGATAAAACTATCCACGCGCGCCTCCGCGAACATGCCTGATGCGCTACAGAAGCGTGGTAGCCCCAACAGCATCCTGAACCCATTGTTGTATTGGATACGCAGAGCATTGAACGCCTTCTTAGTGTAATTAGTCCATAGGCTGCACGTATAAAAGGTTTGACAAAATGACTTAAACAAAGTTATTTTGACATTCCCGTTACATCGTGCAAACCTACGGGCCAACATATTGCAACGAACGGACAATGCTCTACGCTCCCTTTCAATATCAACATCATCGTGGAGGTTTTCAGTGACCCAATGACCGAGGTACTTAAAGCGAGTAACCCTCCTAATAGGAGCTCCGCATAAGAGAACAGATGGTAATGTCTCGAGAGTCTTATTGCCTGCTTTAAAGACTAACAACTCGCTCTTGCTAGTATTATACCTCAGTCTATGAGCCAGCGCATACTCCTCACAAATAATAGCAGACTATGATAGCAGTCGTTAAGTCAAGTTAGCGGCCTTCGGACGGCTTGAGAACTTCTAACAGTCAAGTTGCCCACTCACTTGACAAGCCTAATTCCAATAAGGTCTGGTTTCCCCTCGGGTTGGAAGGTCAGATGGCAGTCGCTTCCGTAAAAAATAGTGCCTACGCCAAATGGGGATAAGGTAGCGGACCCCGGGCATCCTTCAGGATGCAACTGTACCGGGATAACGCTAGGATGATGATGATGTAGGGTTGATCCTGCTCACGACTATCGAATCATCCTGTATAGCCGTTACCAATAGTAGGACACTAATGCCTAATAGTTAACACCAAGGCTCGGAACCGGTTTTTAATATACCGGTAAAAACCGGTTTATTTCGGTTTAGCTTCTAACTTTTCGTGGGAACGCGAACGTTTTAAGAACTTTATATTAACCGGTTTATTCGACGAGAGGCCCGGCGGGCGTACTAGTGGGGCTCATGTCTGTAGGTATTACGATAGGTAGGTATAGTGAAAATTCTTTTCGTTGACCGAATTTCCACGAACGTATTATTGGATTATGAACTTTATTGATTAAACAGTAAAATAGCTTTTTAAAGAAATTAAGTTGATGCAACTCGGCCAACTCAAATGATTTCAGTCATAATCGTGCGCCCGCATTAACCGGTTTAATACCGTCTAAACCGGTTAATCCGAACAAAACCTTTATATAAAGCTCCTCCGTAAACCGGTTTAAAATCCGGTATATGTATCTAAACCGAAATAAAAAGGTTTTGCGGCAAGTACATGATAACGGTTTCAAAAATTAACCGGTTTCCGAGCCCTGGTTAACACCATCACCCCGTGTCACTATGACATAAATTATAAAGGCGAAATTAAAAATTTTGAAAATACTCCCGACGGATGTTATCCATTAAAAATAATTAAATAATGCATTTGATAGTCCCCTTACTCTATAGGAAATAATTACATATAAGTAGATAAAAACATTTTTTTTCTAAACGGTTAACTGGTTGCGAGGTATATTTACAAGCCCAGAAAAATCCGTCGGGGGCTGCCATTCACACGCACTTTAGCAAGTGAAAAATGTTTACTGCAGCGCCCCCTGGCGAGTTATCATCGTAACTCCTAGCTAAGTTTCTGCCCGACTAAACTACAAACCTATTACAGAAAACCGCTTCTAAATCGGTCAAGCCGTTTCGAAGATATTGATGTGCACACACAAACAAACAAACAAACAAGCAACCTCTCACCCTAAACGCATATACCTTCTCCGTTCCGTCGTGGGTAAAAAGTGCTTGGGTCAGTGTCGAGCACTGGGACATTTACCTCACAAAAACTTCTATACAGAATTAATGTTCCGCACACAGCACCATAACAATCCCAAATGCCATCTCCCAAATGAGGTAAGTAAAAAAATATCTAAATGCCACGGTGGCATTTGGCGGACCTTTTAATCAAACCATAGGGAGTCGCAGGCATTGAGATTTGTTTGCCATTTATTTTCACTATTAATCATGTGTTAATGATGTGATGTTCAATACAAGGGCACACCAGCACGCGAATTTACAATGCCTATACAATTTGAGTCAGTGAGAACTGAAATCGATTAACTTTTGTTTAGGAAAAATCTTGTTATACTGCAACAAATCGACTGAAATCGCGTAGACTTTGTTACTACATTCGTACTGGCATTGCAGCAACAATTCTATGCGATTTCGGTCGAATTCTGTGCTATAACAGTTTAGGGCTTTGTCAAGGTTTCATCTAAACAAAACCTAAGCGAGTTAAGTTCTCACTTTGGCTCGCATAGTATTTATAGGGATTGTAATTTTGCGTACGTGCCGGCTCAGTTACCGACCTTATAATAATCATTTATTTTTGAGGGCATAAAATGCATACATATTTATGATGCTGGCTGTACAGTGAGACAGTCACGGAATGAAAAGATTCGCTTTTGAATAACGGCATTGACATAAAGTCGAAAATTAATGGTTCTTTTCAACAATAAGTAAAACGCTCAGGGGTGCTACCGCGAACCACAAACGAAGATTTCCCTCTCTGTCGCACTTATGTGCAAACTTGCAAGTGCGACAGAGAGAGAAATTTTCGAATTCCGTTCGCGGTAACAGCCCACTGCCTTTACCGTGAGTTTGCATGACGGTACTCGCTAGCGACTGCGTAAACGATTTAGTATGCCGATTCTTAGTTCTATTGCGTAACCACCACGCTGTACTGCCCATACAAATTTACGCAGTCGCTAGCGAGTACACGTACAGTCATGTAAACTCATGGTAAAGGTGTTTTTTTTTTACTAGCCTATATAGTGTCCCACTGCTGGGCAAAGGCCTCCCCTCTTTTTCGCCACTCGTCTCGGTCGTGTGCCAGTTCCCGCCAATCCGTACAAAATGTATCAAGGTCGTCCCGCCATCTTCTTTTCGGTCTGCCTCTACTTCGGGAGCCATCTTGTGGGATCCATTCAGTGGCTACTTTGGCCCATCGCTCCGAGTGCATTCGACAGACATGCCCAGCCCAGTCCCACTTCAGCTTTGCGGTCTTAACACCCACATCTACGATACCAGTTTTGGAACGCAGCTCCGTGTTCCTGATTCGGTCAATTCTACGTAAAGTAAAGGTGTATTCGATCGTAATACTCCTTAAACAATATCGATCATATTTCCCTAAACAAAGAACAGTAACATTTAATTTTCTATGAGCGTGATAAAATCAGCTCTAATGCCCTAGGAATAATTTGATTATTCTTTTTCCGAAAGCCGATGAATTATTGAAACGTTTCCTAATGGACATTTGTTTTAATAAAACAAATTGTGTTTAACAACAGCAATTTGGTGTAGTGTTTTCATTGATGACGGACGATGTGTGTCGTAATTTGAGTTTCGGTTTTGTTTGAAGCACGTTTGAAAGGGTCGTTATCATTTAAATAACAGGACAAGTGTGAGTCGGACTCGCCCACAGAGGGTTTCGTAAAAGAAATGTAGGTTATGATTCTGATTATCGTCCCGTTTCTATCCTGGCTGCGTTTAGCAAACTATTCTAAAAAAGAATGCTATCGCAAATGATTTCTCACTTTAATTTAAACAAACCAACCATTTCGTCAACTTTAGACAATTTCTTTGGATGGCACCGGCTTCAAAAATTACAATAGGTACGTCTACATTGTTCAATAAGAAGCGTAAAGTCTCATGTTATAAGTAAGGCAATTGTTTTTTACTTTTTAGTGTTTTTTGGAGTCGGTTTTATTTTTTTATTCAAAGTTTCATTTTCATTTTGAGGTACGGAACCATAAAACCGCTCATCTATTTAGTCGATCTAAAGGTATTCTGTGTGAATTGACACGTAAATATATTGACATTTTCGCTGCGTTACTATCGTTCTATATAGTATAGTATATTTTGGATTTTTCTTATAGTACAGTATAATATATCTTGAATTTTGGTCTTTTCCACTTAAATTCACAAAAAAGAGCAAAAAGTGGCTCCGTTGCCATCTAAAATCTCAATAAAAGCATCGTGTCCTTCAATAAGGTTATTGGAATTGTCAATACTTGTTTTTAGGGATGTCAAAAAATAATAGATTTTTAATACTATTTAGATTTTGCAACAAATCGATTATGATTTTCACAACCGATTCATCGTAACCTATTTTATCAAAGAATATTGTAAGCTACCACCTTGGACATGAGAATATTAGACGTCTACAAAGTTCTGGTAAAGACCCTGTCATTATGAGGACATTTCTAGCAATGAAGCTAATATTGAAGCCACGCCGCTTAGGTATCGCGGATTTCAAAATATCCGGATTTGCTCAGATATTATCACGATACTGCAATACATGTCAACATTCTTGTGATACGGATCATGATATGAGTGTATCGCATGATAATAATCACCATGGAACCGACCCCATAGGAAAAATCAATTGTTATTTCATTAAAAATCCATTGTTTTTTAATCGAATTTAATTTTGAGCAAAATAATCGATTATTTAACAATCGATTTTTCAAGACGGAAGTGACATCCCTACTTGTGTTCCTAATTTGAAAAGGGTACTTGCATTACTTAATTGATCTAGTCTATCTTAAAGATTTAAGAATGACGGAAATATACTAAATACGAAAAAATTAAAATATACACAGATAATTTATTTCATTCAAATCAAAAGCCGACATTTTTATTTTCGCGCGCAAACACTCACTGGCTTGATGTGACGTCACTGCATAAGACGTGAAACTTATCATTTTGCGCATGAATATTATTTACCTTTATTTGTATCATCGTGGTATCATCACATAAATAATACACTTTCAGAAGCGTTCGTGGCCCAGCGGCGCCCGCGTACCGGATGCGGTATGCGAAGTTAAGCAACGTGGTCATAGGTCAGTTCTTAGATGGGTGACCGCTTTGAGTGGTTATAAACTGAGCGCTCCCGTGCTTTGGCAGGCACTTTAAGCCGCTGATCCCGGCTACTGTCTGTAATAACAGTCGTTAAGTCAAGTTAGAACCCTTCCAAGTTAGAACTTCGATCAATCAAGTTGCCCACTCACTTGACAAACCTAAATCCAATAAGGTTCCGTAAAAACTAATGTCTAGGACAAATCTTGGGATTAGGTAGCGGACCCCGGGCATCTTTCAGGATGCAACTGTACCGGGATAACGCTAGGAAGATGATGATGAAATAATACACTTTCAGTTTAAGGACGTTTAGCTAACATCGTCGAGTTACAAGTAAAAGTCACTAAGTAACAAATACCTACTTAAAATAAAGCTCGTATATCAGCATCGTTTCAGTACTGAGATACGAGGTCTCGAAGAGTGGTGACAGATTTGTCAGATGAGTTTTGCTTCTCACCCGACGACATAATTTTCAAGCTTACATGGTCATTTACATTAGAATTACGATCTAAAACGGGACTGTTGCAAGCGCCATTATCAAGGATTAATCCTTGATAATGGTGCTTGCAACAGTGCCGAAATATCGGGAACTCAAAAATACAAATATACATGGTAAATATCCCGTTTCAGATCGTAATTCTGACATAATTTTCAATTCAATTTCAATGTTTTTGACAGTTCTGTACAGGAGAACACAATTAATATGGCGCGCATCAAAGCTCTTAAGTAGTTGACTGAGAGACTATTATTGCTTAATCCACACGCCTTATTACTTGGGTCGTGCTATAACATAGTGGCCTCGGCTATTGTAGTCTGAGGGCCGGGAAAAAAACCAAGTCGCCGCGGCAGGTGGCGACTGGCGCGATGGAATATTCTAGCGAGAGACAACCGTTACATAAGTCATGCTCGTTGTGTTTCGACCCTGTCTAAAGGTTCGACCACACTGCAGCTCGATATAAATAAATAAATATTAGAGGACAATCTTACACAAATCGAACTAGCCCCACAGTAAGCTCAAGAAGGCTTGTGTTATGGGTACTAGACGACGATATATTTAATAGATATAAATACTTAAATACATAGAAAACATCCAACTCAGAAACAAATATTCATGCTCATCACACAAATAATTGCCCTGACCGGGATTCGAACCCAGGACCGTCAGCTTCACAGGTAGTTGCACTACCCACTAGGCTAAACCGGTCGTCAATACGGTCGATATACGTTGAAGACCCCGGAATCCACTTCGATACCTATCGCAGATAGCCTAGATTAAGTTTAAATGTATTAGGATAAGTAGTAATCACATTTTACCAAGTCGGAAATTTTCATTTAATTTTTCTTTGCATTATAATTACTGTAACGCTTTTTTTTTTTGAACCTGACTGTGGCTTTATTATAGGCCGGGCCCAATAAAGCGATAGGAGTGCGCGGTTGGAGAGTAGCCTGGGGATAATCCAGGGGAAAACCTCCGGCACGACCACGCGTGTGGTTTGAAACACTGGAATACTCTACGAGTTTGCGCTCCAGTGACATTGGTTGAGCGGTTTCAACTGAATCTGAGGTGTGAGTGGAATCGAGCTACTGGGAGTTTTGTCGCTGGTTCACTAAACCTAGCCTAGCTGAGAAGAGTCCAGCAAGAAACTCAGCTAGGCCCAACCTGGGTCGGACTGACTCTACCCGGTGTGCGGCGGTACCGGGACGAATAGGGACTATATGTGTCATTGTTGTCGCGATCGCGCGGTGGACGACCCCGCTGGCGGGAATGATTGTAACGCTATGTTAATTACTCAATAAAGGGATGGCGTTAACGATACACAAAAATACACAATACTGTTCACCCGCACCGAGAGTAGTTGAGCCCCGGAATATGCACCGCGTCTCAACTAGCCTCTGTTGCGGGCTCGCTCGGGCATATAAGCCATAGAGCCAGCGGCTCACGGCACACACCTCAGATTCGGTTGAAACCACTCAATCAATCTCACTGGAGCGCAAACTCTTAGAGTATTCCAGTGTTCCGAACCACACGCGTGGTCGTGCCGGAGGTTTTCCCCTGGATTTTCCCCAGGCTACTCTCCAACCGCGCACTCCTATCGCTTTCAATAAATGGCCTATAAAGCCACAGTCAGGTTCGAAAAAAAAAGGCTCACGGCACTTCTTCTACAACTTCTACATTTACACGTTTACATCGTTGGCGGTCATGTGAAATTGAACCGAAGGTCTTTTTAATCTACAGTCCACGCTCTCCACAATACCTAATCCGAAGATTTGGCGACGGAACTAGTATTACGAAAGCTACTGCCATCTGACTAGGCAATGCAAACCGGTTTTAACTGTAACCGAAGACCGGGTATAACCGGTTATTTCGCAGAAATTTCATAACCTACTCCGAAGATTTGGCGAAGGAACTAGTGTTACGAAAGCTACTGCCGTCTGACTTGCATTCTCTCAAAGCGGTTTTAACTGTAACCGAAGATCGGGTATAACCGGTTATTTCGCAAAAATTTCATAACCGGTTATTGGAAATTTGAAAAACCGGTTTCGGTTACGTTCGGTTATACTTTTCCTAATTGAAACTTTTAAAATGAATTAAATTTACTGTATTATATACTGTGATTTTTAATGATATTTGAAGTTTAAGTGTAGAATTAATGGATGATCAAAAAGGAGGCAATAGTGCGCTTATGTATGTTAGTTGTCATTTGATTCCAAAGGTGCCTATGTGTTAAACTCAAACTTTAATGTATTTTATTTTATGTATGAATGAGGGGGTGTACTTTACTTCCACATGGAGTGGTCTCATCGTATTTCATGGTATTTAAATTTTATTTCTATGTTTTTAACTTTAAATAACTGTAACCGGTTATAACCGGTTGTCGGTTATTTTTCCGTCATAACCGAAACCATAACCGGTTGTGAAATATGACCGGTTATTGCATTCCCTGCATGACCTTCCAACCTAGAAGGAAGAATAAAAGTCGTTGCGATAGGCCGGCATCCTAGCAGTGTTTTACTTAACTGAAAACCACTGTGAAATATCAAATGACATTTCTTTCATATATTGTTTTCGAGAGTTAATTCAATATTAATTTCTACTGCTAAATGTGGCACTGGAATTTAGACGTGATTATATGTATATATGTGTAATTTTTAATGCTATCACCTATAGTGCCTTTATCATAAGTTTACATGACCGTACTCGCTAGCGACTGCGTAAAAATCTGTATGGGCAGAAGTACAGCGCCTCTGGCGGTTACGCAGTAGAACTAAGAATCGGCGTACTAAATCGTTTACGCAGTCGCTAGCGAGTACGATCATGCAAACTCATGGTAAAGGCACAGTTATGTTATAGTACGATTTCTACATAATAGGGATGTTACAATCTATAACATAGCGTGGTTAAATGGAAATAAAACCATCAAATTATCACAATAAATAGTAAATTAGACAAATTAATTAAAATCATAAAAAGATATGGACCTAAAAATTCGCAAAAACGTTGTTTTTTTGTTTACTGGCCAACTGTGGATTGAAAGTTACCAATAGAAAACTCATGTTATGACGATCATGATAACAATTCTTGTAATTTTGGTATGTGTGCAAATTTATAATGTAATTCCTTATCATAAAATACATTATCTAAATCTAAATCATGTTTGAGTAAAAAAGAAGTTGTATGGAAAACTATGTACATAAACGTAATATTTCACGACAAAAACCGTAAATTTCCCTTTATTCCATACAACACCCGGGCGTGACGTCGTGCGTGCTCACTAGGTATGCTGTACTTTGCCTCTCATTTTCGTCTTTTGTGTTGCTCTAATGGTATGGTCCCATACAAACATTTAATCGTCGCTATAAACTGGTTCGAATGGCATTTTTTTTGTCATCATGCCTATTCGCTCCACCACTCCAAAGGTTGCCGTGTTAATCACGTTAAAACACGCGTCCCGTCATACAACCCCAACAATAGATCACCCTAATCGAACGCTATTAATAACCAAATCGTCGCGTCTGCGCCGACCGTGTAATTAACTGCGTTGTGCTGGGCCGGCCCGCGTTAGGGTCACCACACGAAAGATTCAATATGGAATTTTACTATTGTACAATATCACACACAAAAGCCGTATGGCTTTGTGAGTTGTAGACCTAACCAGTTATTTTTTTTTGTTTTCCAATAACTGACTCGACACAAATAATCTATACAATTATAGAACCTGCTCACAAAATTTTACTAGAATCGGTTTAGAAATGCGACCTCTAAAGGATAATAAACCGAAATACGCCCACAAAAACTTACAAAACCGTTGAAAAAAAAATTTATTTTTTCGACAATATCCAAAAACTGAATTAAAAAATATATATCTATAATTACTGAAACAGCTCAAAAATTTTCACGAGAATCGATTGAGGAATGTGACATGTAGTGGAGAACAACCGGAAATCAGGAAATCTAAATTCGGACACGAAAGAATTTTTGTCGAAGCTGAAGCAGAGACCTTCGTTTCACTCGGTCAATAATTGACGACCACTTTAGCCTAGATAGTAACGACTCTGCCTATGCAGCTGGTAGTGGTTCCTGGTTCTAACGCCGGTCAGACCATTTATTTTTCTGATGAGCATGAATTGAGTCTTGGATATTTTCGATGTATTTAAGTTTTATCAGTTTATCTACATAAGTATCGGTTAACCCTTAGATTAAGCCAAGACCGAATATTTACCCTCCAAGCACTAGCGAGCCGACAGGCTTAGGCTTTCAGATAATTTAGTTCACAACACAAGCCTTCTTGAGCTTACTGTGGGGCTAGTTCGATTTGTGTAAGATTGTCCTCTAATATTATTTATTTATTTATTTATAACTTTAGAACCTAACTCACTAATATCTTTATTTAGCAGTAAAACTGTAATATATAATAGGCAAAGGCATTTCGGAATAAACGGATGTCTAGATTCCTGTTGTTTATATTTACCACTACGCTAGTTACTTCCGAGTAGGATACCATTTAAGAAAGTTTTATTTTCATAACATTACATTCGCCGGTCGCCTAGTACCCATGTATAAGTTTTTTTTAGTTTGAGACTAGGATCATTTGTGTAAATTGTCCACAAAATAGTATCCACTTATATCGACTCCGCATATAACATTATACCGCTTTTGACGACTTCGAAATCACCACACATTAGATTTCATACCAAACATTTTCAAAGTAAATCAGTCGGTTTTGTGCGACGTCCTGTTAGTGCGACGTACTATCACCCGGTCCCTTGACTGTCACTTTAACCGGATTCCATTGTAAATCAGTCCGTTTTGTGCGACGTTCTGTTAGTGCGACGTAATATCACCGGTCCCTTGACTGTCGCTTTAACCGGATTCCACTGTAACATTAAGTCGAACACTTTTTTTCCACGAGTCGTCAACCCTAGCCCCCGAGTCCCTCCAGGCCGCCTCCCACGAGACCTGGCGCTTCATTTACATAGGAATTGCTTGTCTAAATCTATTAGGCGATGCGGTAAGCATTTGCCGGGTACATATCTAGCTGATCAGTGATCATTACTTGATTATAATTATGGGAGTTTTATAATATGAGAATCTGATAGGATGGAACGAACTATAACTGGAATAATGCTTAGAATGAACGCCTTCCTTACTGAATGTTAAAGAAAGATTAAGAATATTTTACCAAAAAATACAAATATGTTGATAAATCAAATATTATCATTGACATTTCTTTATTTTTCTTATTAATACCAATTTAATTTTCCTATTGGTTAGGAACCCTAAATATGCGGAGTCCGACACACACTTGGCCGGTTTTTACTGGTGCCACATCTTTCTGGCAAGCACGTCACGTAACTAATAGAAAGGTTGGCTCTCAACGAATGGCTTCGTCTCAGGGAGTTAGTTTATTTATTACGAACGTATTGTATGATTTAATGATTAGATATAGATAAAAAAACTTGTTTTGTTTTTATGGTCGGCCCATCAAAATGTTGAACATAGGTAAGTAAGTATGGTGTTTTCGGGTAATTGCGAATGTCGAGTAATTCCGAAAATAACAGATTTCTGTCTAACTACACTTAGACAGAAATCTGTTATTTTGTTTTTTGTTAGTTAGACAGAATTCTGTTAATCTGTTATTTTTTTGTTGATGTTTGGAGAGTGCAACAAGATCACTATCTTGTTGCACTATCCAAACATCAACAAAAAATTTAACATTTCTATTTGATGATGATGATGAGATGCAATAAAATAGCTTAGTTAGACTGGAATCTGTTATTTTCGGAATAACCCGACATTCGAAATTACCCGAAGACACCTTACTAAGATTATTTCCAGCCGGAAACTGATAACTCGGGGACACTGACAACTGATGGGCTACAGAATGGGACTCTTCAAAAAAGGCGTGAAAAGTTTTTCTTACGGGTCGGCAACGCGCGAGTAACGTCTCTGGTGTAGCAAGCGTCTATAGGCGACGGTAACCACTTACCATCAGGTGGGCTGTCAGCTTGTTTGCCACCGACGTGTTTAAAAAAAAACTTTACTTTGGTAAATGTTATTGAACGTATTGCGTATGTATTATGAACTTTTTAAGACAAAGATTAAATTATTGAATTACTAGTTGCTTGCCTGTACTTCGTCGGCGTATAAATTATGCCCTAGGTACGTTAGTCTAAGCTACGTTACGGGAAACCATTGCAAAATCGGTTTATTTACGATAAAAAAAAAACAAAAAAAAAACATGTTGATGAATTGGTTATGTAAAAAATGTTTCTGTAGCGTCAGGGAGTTCCTGAACAATTCCAATTAAAATTAATTTGAATTTGACATTTGGACGCTAGTTTTTAGGCACAATGTGGAGATCAGAAGTGTATAACATTAAGACCTGTTTGTAAACCCACTATTGACAAATAAAATACTCATTCATTCATTCATTATTAATTTTTGAAATTATGAGGACAAAATTTCGGCACACTCCTTAAAGCGTATAGATATGGGACCCTTTTAGCGCATCATTGCGAACATACACACTTACAAAAAAACTACGCACACTTGCAAAACATTCTCCTATTACTACGCACTAACAGCAAAATTATTCTCTCATTCCATCAGGGATCGTTACCGGTATTCTTACTACCGGTTTTAAATAAGGTATAACCGGTTATAATTGCATTTAGCTATTTATATCGCTAAAGCTCTGATTAGCGGTATAATCAAAACCGGTATTTAAATATATTAGCGGTTTCGCCAATTGACAACAATACCTCTAATTAATACTTTACCCATAAAAAACCATTACCGGTAATACCTGTCAGTGTCAATATACTCGATTATTTGTTATTGCAAACTGGCGTAATGTAAAAAGTAGGTACACCTATTTGTTGCGTTTTAGTAGTAATGTATAATTGACATCTTACCTTTCAAGTGCAATGAATAGTGGTATTGAATACAGGTATTTAATATCGTAAATAGTCTATACATAGAGGTATAGATAAAAGCGGAATGACAACAATACCTCTAATTAGAATATAAGTATTCTTTTATTCAAAATCAAAAATCAAAATCAAACATTTATTCTGCAAATAGGCCACAAGGGCACTTTTATATGTCAAAATATTAATTTACAGTTCAAGAAGGAATAATAACTTCGAGTTTACAATTATAACAAAATTAATGTCATACAGTGAAGATAAACTTGCAAAGTTATCTATTACAAATATTACAACATCAGTAAAGTTAGAGATGTATAAGGTCTCAAGATTAAACAAGGAGTATAATGAAATTAATATAATATCCCAGAGATGTACATGGTCTCTGAGCGTCAAAATTAAAATTAATTTAATATTGTTAGAGATGTATATGGTCTCTAAGTCACTGATAATAAAAACGAATCCACAACAGGATGATGTCTCTCGTCAAATTAGCGGTAATAGTTTGTCAATTTCTATAAAGGTATTAAATAAAAATCCGTTCCAGAATAGGGCCCATGAACTTTAAATCAGACTTTAAATGGAATTAGAAGAGATAACGAAATAAAGGCAACGACATACATTATATACAGCCATTTAAACATTTCTCGTAGTCCGTAGGCGGGTCACGTCCGCAACGAATAGGTAGTGTACGACCGATTCAATTGCGCACTTGATGTCCGTATAAATCACTGGCTACGTGCGGATGAGCTTATTTACCCGCTGTGGGGAGGTTCTCGTTTAAGGATGTAAAGGTTTCACGTACTAGGATACAAATTTTCGTTGAAAACCGTATTATCACTAGGGAATGCAAGCCGGTTTTAACTGTAACCGAATAAGCCGGTTATATAACCGGATTTTCGCTAAACTTCCATAACCGTTTATTGGCAAAATCAAAAATCAAAATCAAAACATTTATTCTGCAAATAGGCCTCAAAGGCACTTTTACAAGTCAAAATCTTACAGGTACATCAAATAAAAATAAATAAATATTTGTGGACAATCTATTACACAAATCAACCTGGTCCCAAACTAAGCAAAGCTTGTACTATGGGTACTAGGCGACGATATACATACTTATATAGATAAATATGTACTTAAATACATAGAAAACATCCAAGACTCAGGAACAAATATTCGTGTTCATCACACAAATAAATGCCCTGACCGGGATTCGAACCCGGGACCTCCAGCTTCGAAGGCAGGGTCACTACCAACTAGGCTAAAGCGGTCGTCGAAATAATACAATAATCAAAGTATCATTAATTAAATGTAGTGTTACATGTCGAAAATAAGACTAAGAAACTAATAACAATCGAGATTTGTTAGAGATGTATAAGGTCTCTAAGCGTCAAGATAAAAGGTAATAAAGTAGGTACACTAATCATAATAAAATATGTTGAGCTATATCTATAACACGTCAACATGATAATAATAAAATCTAATAAATAAATATCCTCAGAGATGTATAAGGTCTCTGAGCGTCAGTCTAAAAATAAAATCAAATGAGAACAGAGCGAAGTCTCTCATCATGTCAATTCCACTGAACACTAGTACGAAGTACTAGTCCTTGCAAACATGAACAGACCGGACCCCACAAACAGCACCCGTTCACGAGTATGACGCGTATTGGCAAATTGAAAAACCGGTTTCGTTACGTTCTGTTATACTTTTCCTAGTTTAAACTACTGAATTGGATTACATTTCCTGTATTTTTTACTGTAATTTTTACTAATGTCTTAAGTTTTAGTGTCGAATTAATGGATAATTAAAAAGAAGGCGATATAGTGCGCTTATGTCAGTTACTTGTTTCATTCTAAAGGTGCATATGTATTAAACTCAGTGTACTTGGACTGCCACATGAAGTCGTCTCATAGTATTTACAATGTTTTTAACATTAAATAACCGGAACCGATTATAACCGGTTTTTGGTTATTTTTTTCAAAACCGGTTATGAAATATCATGACGCACTACTCGCTTTATTTGTTCGAAGTCTTAATGTTTATCAGAAGTCACTTATAGACAACAGTCCGACGTTGCACAAAAGATCCCACTGGGTCGAAGTGCAAGGGCCCTCATCTAAATAAGATAAGATAAGATCTATTTTATTAGATTTTTATTGTGCCGGGTCCTCGCTGAATGTGTTAAAAATATCCCTTATTATTACACCACGAAGAAGGTGTATTTGAACAGCTAAAGCGACTATCAGATAAGTAACCTGATGTTTCAATTTAGAATATTAAGTTCGGACCGCGCCTGTTTGAGGAGCGCGCGTGCGCGTGTTGGCCCACCACTATTCAAAATTAACTCACACTAAGCCGTAACTACTTCAAGGCTCAAGTTACGTTTGCGCTTGCGTTTTAAAAAACAGCATTAAGAGGTCAAAATGTATTGATTTCATGAAGGGTCGGCAACGCGTACGTCACTCCTTTAGAGTTACGGGCGTCTATAGGCTGAGGTGGCCGCTTAAAGCATTGATAATACCGATAAAGTGATTAAAGGATGAGATGATTTTATTAAAGTTATAGATAGTAACACAGCCATTTTTTGATTTTATTGTGTGTATTAGAATTTAAGAGGAAAAACACAGTTTTTAGCTTGAAAATGGTCGATTTGGAGTGATGTTTGAAACGATATTTCTTAATGAAAAATACGTTTAAAATGTATTACATTAGGTCGCAATAGTCCTGTTCTAGATAGTATCACAGAAAATGTCAAGATACGTGTCAATTCAATCAGAAAATCGCTTAAATAGATGAGCGTTCCTTAACTGATAAGGACTCTTAAACAAAATTTAAAAATAGACTTTTGGTAACAACACGCCCTTGAGCCTAAGGCTAGCTCAATCCATGGACAAAGAATAGGCATCGCCTTTCAACGGGGGAATGCTGTTAGCCTTATGGGCACCGTTCCGCAGGGAACAGACTTAGGGGACCTATCGTAGCCTAGGTAGATTATGTTTTAATTTAATTTTAATTCCATTTATTTTGATTACTGTAATCAATCTGAGTCTTGGATGTTTTCTATGTATTTCAAAATCAAAAAATCAAAATCAAACATTTATTCTGCAAATAGGCCACAAGGGCACTTTTACATATCAAAATATTAATTTACAATTTAAGAAAGTCTGACTAAAGATTTAAGTATCTATTTATCTATATAAGTATGTATATCGTCACTTGGTACCCATAGTACAAGCTTTGCTTAGTTTGGGACTAGGTTGATTTGTGTAAGATTGTCAAAAAAAATATTTTTTTTTATTTATTTATTTTCAATCTACAGCGACACGTGGTATATTTGCATTTCCGTCCTTGTCTAATGTTTGGCCGACTGGGGCGACCTGCTCTACATATAACGTGTATGTTGACAAAAATCGCTGTAAATTGTGATAACCTAAAAATTTTAAAATGTATTCCCTTTTCGTGATGTTTTATAAAATTCCGATTAACGGAACCTTAATAATAAAACAATTGTTTTTAAGAAGTCGACTTCATAGTCCATACTTGCGTAAATTTTCCGGGATTTTGCTAGTTATAGGTATAATTTAAAAGTATCCGAATTTCCGATGCCTGTTTATTAGTGTTTATTACTTTTATGGTATTATTAAGTTTGATTTACTATGTATTGTATTGTTAGAATTGAATAAATCATATCAAATAATAAAAACATGTGTTCACTTCTCATGCTCGAAAAGTGTGTCATATTAGATTTGTCAAGCGGGGCTAAAGTAGTACATTTAACCCCTAGGGAATACTTCACCTATTAAATCCACCAAACACAACACTAATTTAACTCTTTAAAAAATATTTGGTGTTGCGTACAACCAGAATACAGCTTTACTAAAATCGACCAATCAGGAAACAGAATAATTTCTCTAAAGAGTAAAGATTAAGTTTTTAGTAATCCCTATTTCACAATAATTAAAAAAGTGATTAAATCGTTCGAGCAACGCTTTCAAGCTCTCAATGGAAGATCAGTTAGCTTTTTACGCGCATGACTGTTGTGCGTGAACCGCCGTGTCTGTTTTGTGAGTCAAAGCAGTCTAGAAAAAAAAAATCATGCTGCCAAATTATATATGTTCGCCGTGGAAGTTATTATTAATTTAACACCTTTATTTATTTATTTTCTCGCAATCGATTGAAACGTATAGTGTATAACTCTGGTCTAAAAGCCATATTACCTCGAACTATTTTCCCGAACGAAATTTTAGACCTTGTCATACAATCTGCTATTATAGGTACTTCACCATATTTTTGTTTTAATTGTTTTACAATTTATAAGAATAAGAATAAGAAGAAATTTATTGCCCATAAAAAACCTTAACCTAACAAATACAAAACAATCAACAAACAGTAAGTAACAATATGTGGTCCCAGGCTCAGCATGTGCTGGGCAGAAGTGCAGTCTGGTCCCAAGAACAAATATTAAATAAATAAATAAATAAATACTTACAGCCAGGAGGGTCGCAAACTAATATTATTATAAATAAACGAATTACGCAAGTTTTGGTACGTTTGTGCTTAGGTGTAGAAAAGAGGGGGAATATAAAAGTGCCGTAAACCTGGGTTACTTTCAAATTCAGAGGCGACTTTTAAAATCAAGTTTTTAAGCCGTATTTCTAATTTTTATTTGGTTAACCTGGGATGGTGTCATACCTTGATATATTTCCTAACTATTTACCGAACTGAATCAAATTAGAAATACTTAGTGGCGATTATATTAGTGTTCTTAATCTATCAAAGTGGCCCCGTTTTTTCCTAAAGTCACCCCAGTTTACGGTATTAACAAAATTTATATACATTTAGCCTATCTAAGCACTAAAGGTAAAGCACTAAATTGAACAATTAGCTAAGTGAACAATAAGCCGCTTGTCCGACTCCGGCCCGATTCAGATTAACCCCTCGGGCTGGACGCGTGGACTCCTTTCGGCGACAAATAAGCATTCAATCTTAAAGGCGGGCTGCATTGACCGCCCTTCATTGTTTTTCATCATGACGATGGCTAACAAAAACAACCATATGGCTTAAATACATGTAGGTTGGGATTGCTCAGAGTGAAATACAATTATTTTAAACCAATTATTTATTAATTTTGTTCAGAGCCAACGCCATTAGTTATATTATGTCTAACCGCCATCTTCCTACTCCCCCTCTCTCCCACTCACTCCGTTCCTTTCTCCCACATGTTACGTTCCGTTCCTACATCTCGGCCATTCCTACTCCACGACTGTTCCCACAGGCATCCCATCCATACAGTCATCACCGTGTCTCCGACTGATCACCATATATCAACATATGATCTTGAGTAAAATAATTAACAATCTTACAATTTTGTTTTACTTATGCCCTTTGCCTAAAATGATTAGAAACTTAACTTCAGAGTTTTCACAAACAATAACTTCATAGCCATGACAACTCTATTACTACGAGATTAGCTCTCTGTTACCTTGTAACTAACAAATAAACGTAACAACATCATTTAACAATATGCAAGAAATATAGGGCATTTACAGTTTCCATTAAATACTAAATAACAATGACACAGCTTAAACTAAACATAAATTCCTTTACTACTGTAATCATTCATCCATCATCATGTAAGTATCAAAGTAATAAAAGTTACCTTTTACTTTAGTCCATGGTATCGCCCACATACATACATAAACTCACGCCTGTATTCAATTCCCAAAAGGCGTATGACACATGAAATCAATTACAGTGCCAGTTTTTAAATATTTGTTGACAAGCTTGCAAATCGACCTAGTCCCAAACTAAGCAAAGCTAGTAGTATGGGTATTAAGCGACGATATCCATACCTAACAAATATGCCACGTCCTTTCAACTTGTACTTAACAGGTTTGTATTGGGTTATATACAGAAGTAGTGTAATGAACACTACGACCCGCGCCCTTTGAAGGGATTAAGTGTGAGGCTCCCTTCGCGCGTTAATTACGTGTCGTTCATTAGCGATGCCCCGCCCACTGATGATTCACAACCACTCTTCACTCATCTCGCCGTTTCATGGCTCTGCCGCGGTATAAATATTTCTAAAGAGATCCTATACGCGGGCCACCAAGAGTGACGGAAAAGGTCTTATGCAGATAAATAGAGAATCGGTTTAAAGGCTGCCGGTTTACCATAAATTACTTCCTTAACTTGGGCGGGTAATCGCTTGTGTGACGTATTTGGGCACAACTGTCATATAAAATAAGTAGTGCTCGACAAAAAAAAGTAAAACTGTGACAGGGACAACAAATGATACGTAACTCTCTGTCACTCTTATACAAAAATGTATATGACTGTCTCGCTCGGTTGTGGAATTATTTGCGTGTCGCGTCTGGTAAGTCTGTTGTTTCATAGAAGGCATTGTTTAGCAGAATTTTTATATAGAAAACATTTTGTTTCAAAAGGATCGCAGTTCTAACCTATCCTACTTTTCTGGTTGATCTAATAAGGGCCATCGCGTATGGATTCGCCGCTAGAGGCGCTAGTGTAGCGTGAGGTCTCCGCAATGTCAAATGTCAGTCTTTGTGGTTGCGCTACGCGGGTTAATATCTGCCGTCCTATGTCTAAAACTGATCAAAGCTGCTTTATAGCAGTTTTCTGTAGTTTACATGGGCTAAAAGAGAAAAAAAAGCTCTATCGAATGGTCTTGGAATCATATTTTTATCATTTGTAGTTGCGAAGATACTGAGTCGACCTACCACGCTAAGTGCATGATAGTTTGAGACTTTACAATACTATATAATCGCAAACCAACATTACTACACTATAAGTACTCTAAAAGCCCCTAGCTGTTGTTTAATTTAATAAATCACTAGCATGATTCACAGCTAAAAAACCGTTATTAGACAAAAACTTCATAAAGCGCCGTTAAAGTCCTTTTACCTTTTTCTTACCTTCTTTTATACATATAATTTCTTATCAAATACTACACAAAAAAACAGTTACTACGCTTATACACGGCAAAACACCCTTAGCCCTGTATTTGTAAGACTTTGCTTGCGATTCCTAATGCAAATACAACACTAAAACCTAGTAACTGTAACAAATCCGTGACTACCTACATTAAAAAACATAATAATGCAACTCTTAAACCCGGCTAACCAGCAATGCTACGCTAAAACCTAGCTATACGCAAAATATTATCCCTCCGATTTTACGGCATGCGGCCAGTCAGCCGAGCGGCGCGTGCGCAGGACGTTGTGTCTAGTTGTGTAGTGAGTGATGATATTAATTATCGTCACAAAATGTCAGGAAACCATCCTTCAAACCGTTTCATAGCGAGCTACCATATGGAAATATAAAATCCCGTTTAGTAGGTAGATACGGAACGAGACTTTCTTTACCATTTTGTAGCCAGCAACCGTATGGGAATTGAAAATCCTGTTTAGTAGCTGGATACGGAACGGAAGTGGTAAAGGAGATCGTCGATTTTGTACCCACTGAAAATTGTAACGTTTCAAATTCAAAACTCAGATAGGACCTCAGACCTCAGGTCAGATTCTAGACTTGTTTAGATGAATTTAGGAGGTAAAACTCTAAATACCAAATTTTATCAAAATCGTTAGCCCTGTTTTTGAGATAGCTGGGTATCTAATATACAAGATTATCTGGTTAAAAGTACTGTTAGTTGAATTTACCTATGCTATTTTGCCTAAGAGTAGTCGAAATATTTATGCTGATCACACAAAAAATAATTGTGTTTATTTGATATGTATACATTTCATTACTATATGTTACAATTTGTCGTGGACCCTCTGGTCCTATCGCCGAACATAATCGACGGTCTTCTCTATAGTAATTGAACCTATTTGAATGCATCGCAATAAAATAGGAAAAAAATGCAGTAGATATGAGTTTTCAACGCTGTCTTGCTATCATATCATCAGAAGTTTTATATTGTATATTGATATTCTAATTTTCACTGCTTATTTGAGTTGATTGCTGAGAACACTATAACAATGCATTATTCATATGAATATTGTGAGCCGCCTACTTCATCAAGCGTGTTAGAAGATGATTTAACAAATTACAGCTTATTCCTTCTAAAAGAGGAGCATAAATACTGTTAATCAATGGCCGTAAATATTACCGGAAAAAAGTGTACAAAAAATACTCCCAATCTTTGTGGATATGTGGTAGTACACCAGCGTGCAAGAGAAATGTTACACAGGACTCCGGCTGGAAAGGTATTATAAAAAGCAAATACCATGTAACGTAATGCATAACAAATATAACAAAAGACAAAAGAAGTAGTAATAAAAAGAGATTGCTGGTTTTAAAAAAGATGTGCAAATAATTACGAAACAATCCAGAAGCAGTATACTTAAATGATATGATCTTCAGAAAAAAAACATTCATCTTCACTATTAACTTCCAAAATTCAATATTGATAAATCTTTGGCATATCGACAGAGAAAAAAGAATCTAGAAGTCTACTTTTTTATTTAAGAGTTGACTATAATTACTCTTGTCGATTGACTAGGTACTATAGAAGAATTAAAATTAAAATGTTGTACGCCCGAAGAATGTCAAATACTAAGGCAATTTGCCGATTTCCTACTCGTTGACGACAACTGCGATGGAAAAACGGTATTATTGGTGTTTGCTTAAAGTGATTGTAAAATCCAGATAAACAAAATACACCACTTCACTGCGGATGGTACTTTCAAGTCTTGTGCTCCTCCATTTTCACAAATTTACAGTTTGCACGGCTTAAATGAACAAACATAACGTAGGTATAACCCTATTAATTTATGCATTTTTGCATAACAAGAACATAAAAACGTATGAAGTTTTGCTGAGTGTAATAAAATCACAAAGGTCGGATTGAAATCCCAATAAAATAACTTTAGACTTCGAAAGCTCTGCAATGAAAGCTTTCACTTATATATTTGCCGATATTGTTGTTAAGGCTGTCGGTTTTACTTCACTTAAATAAAAATCTTTGAAAAAAAGCACGAGATCTAAAACTTAAATTGAGACTAGGCCGAAGACATGACTGTAGCACGGTGTGCTTCAATAGCCTAGTTACCCATGAGTTAGATCTATGAAGGATTCCGTTATATATATTAAACATAACTAAGACAACGACGGAGACAAATAAATTTCGTATCTACTAAACGAGATTGTATATTCCGATAAAGCTGGCTATGAAACGGTTCGAAGAGGATTTGTTTCTTTTTTTGTAAACAAATAGATACATCTATACAGATTTTATATATTTATTAAAAATATTGAATTACTTTTAAAACTTACTTCTATAACAGTGTGGATTAACGTGGTTTTTCCAAAAAACTAAAACTTTTTTCCACAAGATTACACGACTAAAACCCAGTTAGAGGCGATGGTTCGTTATCTAACGTGTTTTTAAATTAGGAACGCATACAACTTGCTTGAATATTTGCAGTTATTGCAAAGCTACAAAACGGTTACAGTCCAATAACGTGCTTATTTAAAGTTTTTCAGTGTAATCTGCTCACAACTACAAATACTATAAAATTGTTAAGTGACTTAGCCGTTATTTAGCTATGTTCTGTTTGTTATGCAATGCTAAAGAACGGCTAAGATATAGTTAACGGTGTTTTAAGTGTAATATCGTTGGTAGTTCAGTAATTATTTGCAACAGTAAAACACAAAAACCTTATTATCAAAATAAATATTCATTCTTTTACGGAGTAATGCAATAAAAAAGCAAGTATAAATTTAGTTTTAATTTTTACGTAAAAGAAATCTGGAATAAATATACACATTTCCTAGAAATTTTTATTTTAACGTTTTTTGCTCATATCTCAAAACTATAATTTGTGGGTTAGTTTGGTTTTAGACATAGGACGGCAGATATCTAATTGGAACAATATCTCGCAATACCTGGGCTTCATTGTGGCAAATATGAGTTACGGGTCAATGACTGTCAGTGCTTTGAAACAGTTTTATCTTTCGGAAACTTTTTCCTCCTTTTTTTCCGAACAAAACGGGACTGCGCTACAATGCGGGATGCTCGATATTTTTACGGTAAGTTTTTAAGGTATTAAATATGATTTAAATGTAAACTTCGTTCTCATGCCCATAATAACCAATAACAATTTTTGACAGCTGGACCTTACTCGACAGTAGCGCCAACTGGTGAGCACAAAAACTATAGCCCTCATTGGTTCTACACAATGGTGTTTTAGCTGAAACTAAAAAGTGAATGGATTCTTTAAAAAAGTTTCTATGAAATAAAAATTATGCTCTCCAGGTGTGTAGTGTGCGGGCGATGGGCTAGCAACCTATCACATCTATACCACATTGTCTCCATCTTCAAACCTACAATTGCTAAATGTGGCATCGGAATTGAATTTCATGTACACTGCCTACCATTTTTGAGAATACAGGCGTGAGTTTGTGGATGTATGTATGTAATTATACTAACCAATAAGGACATGATCTGCTATACTATGCCTCATCGCTCTGCTCGTGTTGCCGCGATGTTGCCTTCTCTGTCCACACACTGCTCTATTTGCGCAATCAAAATCCGAACTTCGTATCGTGCCGTCCCTTTTACTCATATAGTGTATAACACGAGAGCGAAAGGGACGGCACAATACGAAGTTCGGATTTCGGAGTAGGCCCTCTGGCCCCTATTTCACCAAAGCTGACAGGCGCGACAATTGCCAAAAAACAGCCAGGCCCCTAGTTCACCAAATTGGCATATGTATGTATTTGACATATTGTGTTGACATTTGTTGGTAGTGACCCTGCCTTCGAAGCTGATGTAGGTCCCGGGTTCGAATCCCGGTCAGGGCATTTATTTGTGTGATGAACACGGATATTTGTTCCTGAGTCTTGGATGTTTTCTATGTATTTAAGTATATATTTATCTATATAAGTATGTATATTGTCGCCTAGTACCCATAGTACAAGCTTTGCTTAGTTTGGGACCAGGTTGATTTGTGTAAGATTGTCCACAAATATTTATTTTACTTATATTTCTTATATTTATTTGACATATGTAGGCTGACAAATCGACAATTTTCATGTGAAAACTGTTTCACCAACTACAATTGTAATGTTATTTGACAATTGTCGCGTCTGTCAGCTTTGGTGAAATAGGGGCCTGATAGTAATCGGTCACCATAATCTATAACTACAACTCTTAAATTTGTAACTTGCACTACTACAGCAGTTGATGTACTTAACTAAATAGCTAACTTAAAACAGTAATGTAAAGAAAGGGAGCTTATTTCTGCCAACAAACTGTTATACAGTTTGGCGGAAGTTATAACAAGTTGTAAAAGAGTACTGTTTTCGTGAATAAATGCTTTTTTTTTATAGATACACCTCAGATTCGGTTGAAGCCGCTCAAAAAATCGCATTGAACCGCAAACTCTTACCCCCTTGTTCATAAAACTTAACAAACCTCTGCTAACTAAAATGTTCTTTGTCCCATTCTCACAAACGTCAATGTCAAAGTGACAGATAAGGACAAAGGAACTTTAGCGGCTAGTTAACTAGCATAGGTTTGATAGACGTTTATGATTAAGCGGGTTAGAGTATTCCAGTGTTCAAAATCATCCGCGTGGTCGTATGGAATTCCTCTGGATTTTCCCCAGGCTACTCTCCAACCGCGCACTCCTATCGCTTTATTGGGCGCGGCATATAAAGCCAGAGTCAGGTTCAAAATAAATAAATAAATAAATATTAGAGGACAATCTTACACAAATCGAACTAGCCCCACAGTAAGCTCAAGTAGGCTTGTGTTATGGGTACTAGACGATGATATATTTAATAGATATAAATACTTAAATACATAGAAAACATCCAAGACTCAGAAAGAAATATTCATGCTCATCACACAAATATTTGCCCTGACCGGGATTCGAACCCAGGACCGTCAGCTTCACAGGCAGGTGCACTACCCAATAGGCTAAACCGGTCGTCAAAAAACAGTCAACATCGAAAATACGTAATACAGTGACAAAATATACGAACATGATTTTAATGACACGCGGGTAAGGTCGTACAGATAATTTTGTCGCTTTCGGGACGTTTATATATTTATGTCTTTGAAAGTAGAAGCACACAAAAGGCGGTTAATTTTATCTTTAAAGAGCGATGAAAGCATTTTAAAAACAAAAGAAAACTGTAGGCGTTTGGAACCCCAGAGACGTCACGCGGCCGTAGTGAATCCCCAACTATATGTGCACCCACGTACTAAATATTTGGGTCAATTTGTGTTTCTGGCCAACTGCGATAGACGTTATTGTGTTTATGTCAAAATGGATGCCAATCTATCGCGACAACGGTCAAATGTCCTCTTACTTTTCAGTACAGGTGCGTTTCTGGCGACATGAGTGTTGATCAATCGCAATTATGGCCAAATGTGAATTTGGTTACTTACGTTTCAGTACAAGTGCGTTTCGGGTGAAGTGCGTTTCTGTCCACATGAGAGCTGTCTTAATACGATTATGGTCAAAAGCGAATATGGATAATTACGTTTCTGTACAGGCGCGTTACGGGTGAAGTGCGCTTCTGTCCACACAGGCGCGGATACAGGGGGGGGGGGGCAACAGGGGCAATTGCCCCCCCCCCCCCCCTGAAGCCTGTGTCAGGGGAGGGCAATTGCCTATGTCCTGCCGTAGGAAATATGTTCTGACAATATTAACAGTTATGAAAAGTCAGTTTTATTTTCGGAAAGTTCGAAAGTGCCCCCACCTGAACAAAATCCTGGATCCGCGCCTGTGTCCACATGAGAGCTGTCTAATCGCTATAATGGCCAAATGCGAATCTGGTTAATTCAGAATCTGTCCAAAAGCGATTAAACCTATGAAACCGGAAAACTACCTCTATCAGTGTGTCGGAGTTTGATTTATACTGGTTATTAGGAGACAAGTTTGAAAGCGGTGTGAATACCAAGTTAACTTATCGACACTCCAGCTATCGATAGATCCGGTTGCTATGAGATTAACGTGAACGAAAGGGACTGAGTAATTGTAATTTGTATTACTCTAAACATAAATCACTTATTTGCTTGGATACAGGATGTTACATGACAATAATGAACATACCACTCTATATGACGCCTAACATGGTACTATTTATATTAAGGCTTTATATTATGGCGATGGCTGAGATACGCGTCATACTCGTGATCGGGTGCTGTTTGTGGAGTCCGGTCTGTTCATGCTTGCTAGGACATAGTGACTACGTTAATACTATGTTTGAATTTGAATTTATTTAATTCTATATATTAGGAGAACCAACAGCAGTACAAACAATGTAACAACATGCATATTAACAGCAGAGCCAATTACAGGATCTCACAGATAGCGCTAGAGTGTATATACTGAACTAAACTAAAGTGCGCACTCGTACACAAAATAGGAAAAAGAAAAAACAAGCAATCTAAGCCCACTTTGAACTAAAGTTTAACTTGAATAAATTAAATTGTAAGTGACGATTAAATGAATGACAATATGGCGTATGCTACAAAGCACTCAGCGAAAATACGCCGCCTCCATGCCTCACCTCACAGAAGGAATCTTGCAATTAAATATATCTATATCTAACTCCTTGGTTATCTGATTTAGACCATGACTGGAATTATGGCAATTATTTGGAACCGTGAGATCTTCTAGAAGACAGTACGGTTGCCAGTTTTGTTGCACCGTTAGCACCCAGGGGTCACATGTAGCCGTGGGTACTCCCTACGGACGTGGTGCAACTTCGAACGACTAAGTGAGTGGGTAACTTGACTGTTAGAAGTTCTCAAGCCGCCGGAACGCCTCTAACTTCGCTTAACGACTGCTGTTATAGACAGCAGCCACGATCAACGGCTTGGCGTGCCTTCCAAAGCACGGGAGCGCTCAGTTAGTTGAGATTGAGATATTTATTGATAAAATTATAAGTAATTTTACATGTCAATTATAAGTAATTTTACGTGTCAATTATAAGTAATTACATGCCGATTATAAGTAATTTTACATGTTATTTTTGTATTAACTTGCTTACTGTTGTATTATTTATTTATTTTTTACATGTCATTTTATTATCAATAGTTAGATGGCCTCAACGTAAACTCATTTATGTTGTAACAGTAACTACTCAAAGCGGTCACCTATCTAAGAACTAACCCCGGCCCACGTTGCTTAACCTCGCATACCGCACGCGGCACGCGGGCGCCGCTGGCCTACGAGCGCTACAATTGTCATCATGCTAATTGTTGAGAATACATATGTGTATGATTAAAGTCTTTGTCATTTAAACGGTCAAGGTCCTCATCGATTAGTAGTTACCACTACTTGCCAAATACTACTAGCACATAGACGCAAAGTAGCATGTCTGTGCGTCTTCTACAAATTGTACTTCGGAGAGTGTGCTCAGGAGCTCCATGAGCTCATACCGCCTTCCCCCTTCTTCTATCGGACATCCAGACGTACGGCTGGATACCATTCTTACTTGGTCGAAATTCCTCTTATTCGAACCAAGCGCTTTGCATCATCTTTTATAATGCGCACTTCTAAGGTTTGGAATTCTCTGCCGGCGTTTGTGTTTCCGAGCTCATATAACCTAGACCTTTTTAAGGCACGAGTGAATAGTCACCTTCTGGGTGAGCTCGCTTCATCGTCGGCCTCATCTTTGCCCCCTGGCTAGAAGCTGGCCAAGAGCGATCCCATTTTTAATAAGAATAAAGATAAATGAAATAGGTAGGTAAATTATGAAAATATAATAATTGCCAACATATACTCCTCAAGCATTCCCACCCACTGTACCACGGAAGCAATCCAAAGCTCGATGTAAACAAGCTCACACAAACACAAGAGCAAAATCCGCGCCAATTAAAAAAATAATTCCTTCCCGGCCAAGGCCGGGTCGTAATCCCGCGCTTACTTAATACTCCGTCAATAGCGTCAGGTAAACAAAGAATTCGGTCGCAAAAACTCCCAATCCCCAATTAATTGGAAACGGGAACTAAATTAAACATTTTCTCTTATTTAAAACCGAAATGAACTCCAGTAATTACACAGTTTACGACGTGCAAAGGCGGCCATTTTGTACGCCGCTCGGGGAATACCCGACGCGGCGCGAACTCAAATGGCGGTGTTGCCAGCCGAATTGAATTGATCAACGCATTAATTACCTAAGTTTAGTCGTTGGGATTGGAAAAATACAGACGTGAATGTAATGCTCAATGGGAATGATCTTGAAGAAGTTTTATCATTACCTTGGAATTTATACACTGTTGTTAGTTAATGCGTTCGGATTAAATAGAAAATAAATATCTAAGTCAAGTCATACTTGATAAAGTTAATGGAGAGCAAGTCAGTACATTTTGGTAGCTAACCTTACGACTAGAAAAACTTTTTTTTTCCGTTAGTAGAGTTCGATAACATAATAGTACATTTTGTACCTGCAAACGCAATATTAATGATGAATGAGTGCTAAATGAGTTGTCTATTGGACTATACGTAGATATTGATGTATTTAACTGTGGAATTCCTAGCGTGAGACGTAATATAGTGACAGTATTTTGAGTACTTGAAGTGTTAGTTAGTTAACAATAATATTGATATTTAAAAATAATATTGTTGACATTGCACTGAATATTTTTAAGAATAACGTATATAAAAACTAGAAATTTAATAATACTATTGATAATTAAACCTAATATTGTTGACATTGCATTGACTAGCAAGAAATAAAAGGATTTTATATTTTTATATCTTTTTCAATTTCCCTTTTTTGTTCGCATGTGTGGTTACGTTAGTGCGTAACATTAGTACCTATTAGTTAAGTATCATGGCACTACCTGTGAGTTCCTATAATTGGCTCTCTGTATCTACTTGATTGTTTAATGTAATATCACTGTTGACACTATTGACATGATGAGAGACTTCGCTCTGTTCTCATTTGATTTTATTTTTAGACTGACTCTCAGAGCCCTTATACATCTCTGAGGATATTTATTTATTAAATTTTATTATTTCTATGTTGACGTGTTATAGATATAGCTCAAAATATTTTATTATGATTAGTGTACCTACTTTATTATCTTTTATCTTGACGCTTAGAGACCTTATACATCTCTAACAAATCTCGATTGTTATTAGTTTCTTAGTCTTATTTTTGACACTACATTTAATTAATGATACTTTGATTATTGTATTATTTTTATTTGATGTACATAGATAGATTTTGACTTGTAAAAGTGCCCTTGAGGCCTATTTGCAGAATAAATGTTTTGATTTTGATTTTGATTTTGTTGGATCGCCGAATAAAATAACAGTGGTTCGCTTTCACTAGTGCATTCCATGTATATTGCTGACCTCTGAAAACGTTAGCATCCACAGATGTCGAGTGTTTCATTTACATCGAAGTATTCAATGTTGCGAGATGATAAACAAATGGAAACAGCTACGAGTGCTACGCGGCTACAGGTTTACGTGCTACGTCCGTAGCGGCGTAGCTGCCTGCTACATAAGGCAAGGCAATTCCATTGCAAATGTCCCGCTCTAACTCGCGTGAGTTTGCAATTAACCATCCCGCTCTCTACAGAAGCTCTGCGCGTAATTTCGTAAATATTTAGTATATTTTTATTGATTGTTGGAACACTGAATCACTTCTGAAAAATTTATCCGGTTATTTCCTTAGAACAATAAAAAAAGGTATCGTTTTTGTAAAAAAAAAATGTATCACTGTCGTTGATAACTACGAGATCTGCAGTCATCATCATCATCATCATCATCATTTCAGCCGAAAGACGTCCACTGCTGAACATAGGCCTCCCCCAAGGGCATGTTTTTTATTTTTCCCTTGGGGGGGATTTGCCATAGTCGCCACGCTTGGCAAGCGGGTTGGCGACCGCAGTTTGATGGTGGTAATGATCGAAGGATGCTGCTGCCCACCCTCCGATTTTCCCTTATTCGCCTACTACGAAACCCACGGGAAGAGATGGGGTGGCGCAATTCTTACCCGGCAACCACACGGGGGATCTGCAGTATTTATGTTAATTATTACATTATATTTAGGATTGTTTGACAGAGTTACTAAAGCATTTTTCAATATTCTGTTCGGTTATTGTGTTGCTTTGTTTTTTTCAGTCTACAGTAATTTTAGTGTAGTGTAATTCTACATTATTTCTTCACACTGGAAGATCCAAACTACAATATTTTCGTCAATCTCTAGTTGGCCTTACCTTAAGGCATGGTGCTCCATCGATTAGTCACTATGGATTTAAATGTGTTAGGGAAATCTTAACAGGTTTGAATAGCTTCCATGAAGATATTTATTGTGTATTACTATTTTTGGATATAATAGTGAATACAATGTTATTGCTATTACTATTTTTGGATATAATAGTCAAAACTATGTTATTGTTATTACTATTTTTGGATATAATAGTGAAAACTATGTTATTGTTATTACTATTTTTGGATATACTTAATAATGAAAACAATGTTATTATTATTACTATGTATAAATCGCGTATATAATTACGCGGATTAGGTTCATAGCGTAATCCCGTTAGCACCCTTTCAGTACAAAAAAGAAATAGAAAAAAAATAGTCTACTGCATTAGCAAATAGACAATACAGGTACAAATAAATAATATAAATAAATATTTTTTGGACAATCTTACACAAATCAACCTAGCCCCAAACTAAGCAAAGCTTGTACTATGGGTACCAAGTGACGATATACATACTTGTATAGATAATAGATACTTAAATACATAGAAAACATCCAAGACTCATGAACAAATATTCGTGCTCATCACACAAATACATGCCCTGACCGGGATTCGAACCCGGTACCTCGAGCTTCGAAGGCAGGATCACTACCGACTACTTCCTTACTACCGACCGAGTCCTTCATTCCAACATGCATTCCCCAATCACAGTCCGAAATAAAAAAACCTAATCACGCGATTACAGAGCTTCGAGGTGATTGGAAAAGCTCTGCGAACTTTTTAAATTGGATCGGTCTGGCTCGGTTGCCCCCGAATGGCTCCGCTGGATGAAGCTTTAAGCTCAATACTTGGCTATTAAATTGCATCTTTGAGAAACGTTTACGTAAGTTGCGAGAGCTTTTGAAGTTGAAACGGGAGTGATTGTGATACTTTTATTTATGTTACTAGCTTTTTCCCGCGACTTCGTCCGAGTAAAGTTCCCTATTCCATCCGCTCGAAGGATGTTTTTCGATGTAAAAATTATTCTATATGTAAATCCATACAATAAACTCATCGTATAGAAAGTTTTATTATATTTTTTGCGTGATTAAAAAAAACTAAAAAACAAATTTTTCGCATTGGTAATATTAGATTTAATTTAGATTTTTTTTTTTTATATATATATATTATAGTCGTATGTAATGTTTACACCTCATTACTTACGCGTTAACTTGGAACAGTGTACAGTAGGCGCCTAAGATATTTACACATTTTTCGCCTTATTACGATGGAATAAGGTGCAAAAGTGTATATCTTTATCGTCGACTGTACAGTGTTTCGTTAGTTCTTTTGATCATGGAGGTGAATATGATTACGTAACGATTACAATTGTGCGTATACTAGATCTAAATATTATTTTCATCTCTCCTGTTCGAAAAGATTGATTTTCATGAGTAGATAACCGTATTGAAAGTCGCTTTTTCGCCCCTGGGGTGGAATAGTAGATTGTGTCTCAAGGGAGCAAAATGATATATTTACGACGAGGGCAGTATATTGAATTCTGAGTGAAGCGAAAGATTCTACAATAGAATCGTGAGCGTAGCGAGGGATTCTAAAGTAGAATCTTGAGCGTAGCGAGGGATTCAAGTGTTTACGCCCAAGACGGAAATAATTTTGCTACCGTGCGACACATATTGCTTTTCACACCGTCTATGAGGGCCGCTGCTAAAAACATGAAATATCTTACAAATGATTTTACTAGTCTCACATACTGCTTTTCACACCTTCTATGAGGAAAAGAGTCATTGTTGCCCTCAAATGAGGGAAGAAAAGTACAACTTTGATCCCTCATTGGAAGGCAACAATAACTCTTTATCTAAATAGCAGGTGTGAAAAGTAATTTTATGTCACACCTGGCCATAAAGTGCAATTACCGCACGCTCCGCGCGCGGAAAATCCCACTTCCTGGCCAGGGGGTGACATAAAATTTTGTACTTACCTCGGGCGGTAGTTAAGAAAACCCCAGATCGCATAATTATCGCCCTTGCCTTCGGCTCGGGCGTCAAATACCTGCGATCTGGAACATTCTTTGTTTTACCGCCCTTGGTAAGTAATGTACTATTTTTTCAAGTTCTATGGGCTCGGGCCGCGGGCGCGGCGGCGCCGGCTGCTGGTTGCTGCAGCGCGTGTTTTTATTACTGAATCGTTAGAATATCATTTACTATTACTTTTATTTCTCACTTATTTTCTTCGTAGTCGAAATGAAAAGTAAAGTGTTTAACTCGGATGAAAGCACCCATTACTGCCTCGAACTAGAGAATTCCCAGGAAGCGGCGAGCTGGGAGAAGCTGTGTAGCAGCGGGCAGACTCACCACATCGCGCTGGTCTTCCTCGGTGGTCTCGATGTCGACGCTCGCGTCGCTATCGCGATCGCTGCTCAGCGATCGCGGCGATCGTGCGCGCGGAGGCGACGCAAGCGGCGATCTAGGGAATTTATCACTAATCACCATCAGTCTTAGAGTTTATCCTCCTAAGACCCCGCGTCCTATATTAAGGACAAAATATAGTCAACGGAAAATAAGTTAAATTTTGAAGTGATAGAGTTGCATTTGTTTTGGTTTGATTGATTTGACATAAAATAAAATTCAAATTTGTAATCGGAACTGTTAGGTTCAAATTCGATTGTATTTTTATTTGTATGGTGGGTCTCAGGAGGCTATTACAGACTAGCAATGGATATCAAAGTTGGGCACCTCTCACTGCTGTGAGCACAAGCATGACAGTTGTAACGTGCAACTGGTAATAGATAATATTTTAAATCAAATCTGATTCTAAACAATGGGGAACTTGCGTTAACCTTCAGATTCAGATTATTTATTGATAAATGTACATTTAATTTACATGCCAGTCAAAAATACATTATTTTATAATTACATGCTGATATATGATTACAATTTAACATATTACAGTTTATACACTGTGTTAAGGTCAATTATCGTTCGATATTAGAAACTCATTTACGTTGTAGCACGCAAGGTCAACAAGCAATGACTTCAGTTTTTTTTGTGAATAAGGCATCACTTTCATATACTTTTATATGGTCAGGAACACAGTTATATATGTGAGTGAGTGCCACGCGAGCCTTAGCTTTGAGTTGTTATAAATGTTATAATAGCCATTACAAGTGTATTACTGGAATATTTATTCTAAAAATTATTCTTTTTTGCGAAATATTCTAATAAAGTAACGTAATTTAAAACGCGAAGTGGCGTCACTCCATCTACCACTTCAACAACTTCAGTGGAAAACATTGAAAAATATCTATAAAACGAAAAATGTTTTTCTGTGATGCAAATAATCTTGATGTGAAAAGTTCGACGTTTCTTATGCAGTGACGTGAGTCAAGCCAGTGAGAGTTTACAAGCGAAATTTGAAATGTCGGTTCTGTACTTGAATTAAATAAATTATTAGTACTTATTTAAACTTTTTGTATTTGGCATCGATTTATCTTTACGTAAGCTTTTAATTTTTAAGATAGACTAGATAAATAATGTAATGCAAGTTCCCTATTTGAAAATAGGGATCCAATGATAATAGATAGGAACAATAAAATCGTACAATCGGGACAGGTTATAATGACTGATTAGGGCACAGCGTGGGTAGACCCCCTATGCCCCTACAACGTGGACTCATGAGTTGGTAGAGGCCGCAGGAGTCCGCTGAGTGCTTACCGCGAACCGAAAACGAACGAAGCTAGAGAATCTCCCTCTCTGTCGCACGAATTAGCAAGTGCGACAGAGCGGAAGATATTCGAACTTCGTTCGTTTTCTTTTCGCGGTAGCCCCTCTGGATGCGGGTAGCATATAACCGGCATAAATGACAGTCTTTAGGGGAGGCCTATGTCCAACAGTGGATGTTTTTCGGTTAATATCGGGTCGCAACCTTCCCTAACATATGGTCGAGGGAGGCGATGGCTGAGATACGCGTCATACTCGTGAACGGGTGCTGTTTGTGGGGTCCGGTCTGTTCATGTTTGCAAGGACTAGTAACTTCGTACTAGTGTTCAGTGGAATTGACATGATGAGAGACTTCACTGTTCTCATTTGATTTTATTTTTTAGACTGACGCTCAGAGACCTTATACATCTCTGAGGATATTTATTTATTAGATTTTATTATTTTCATGTTGACGTGTTATAGATATAGCTCAAAATATTTTTATTATGATTAGTGTACCTACTTTATTACCTTTTATCTTGACGCTTAGACCTTATACATCTCTAACAAATCTCGATTGTTATTAGTTTCTTAGTCTATTTGACATGTAACACTACATTTAATTAATGATACTTTGATTATTGTATTATTTTTATATGATGTACCTAGATAGATTTTGACTTGTAAAAGTGCCCTTGAGGCCTATTTGCAGAATAAATGTTTTGATTTTGATTTTGATTTTTGATTGTTCCCTATTTGAAAATAGGGATCCAATGATAATAGATAGGAACAATAAAATCGTACAATCTGGACAGCTTAGAGTGACTGAATAAGGCACAGCGTGGGTAGACCCCCTATGCCCCCACAACGGTCCTGATGAGTTGGTACAGTCCGCATGAGTCCGCTACATGCGGGTAGCGTAGAACCGGTCACTATGGCAGTCTTTAGGGGAAGCCTATGTCCAGTGGATATTTTTCGCTTAACAGGATGATGAGACTGACCTTGTGGGTGATCTAGAAGACGACATGCCGGGTGAAGGCGGTGGCGACTCGCGCCGCACTGGTCGGAAGGCGCGTGGCTCCTCTAGCGAGCTGACGCCGCTCAGCGCTGTCAGCGCACCTGAGTTTGCAGTGCTACTATCAGCAAATATATAATAAAATTCCAACCAACATAAAGGATTTGTCAGTTGGATTATTTAAGAAAAAGATGACTCTATTTTTAATTGACAAATGGGTGAGGACCAAATTCTTGTCACATAGTTAAGGCATTTAATACGCCTACATAAAACCCATACCCATACCCATATAAATAGTATTGGTAACTTTCGTGTCACAACGGAATAAATTAAAATGTAGGCGTATAAAATGCCTTAACTATGTGACAAGAATTTGGTCCTCACCCAAATGTTACTACAATATTCCACAATTTTTAAACGACATAGATATATAATTTAAATTGATTGAAATTGTTATACTCACATTTAGTTTTGACATTAATATTAAAACTATTGACATTATTTTATATTTCTATGCTGACGTCATTTTAAAATCATTTTTAATACATTATCTGTGCATGAAAAAGGAAATATTATAATTGACAAAAAAAAACAATATTTGACACCAGCCGGCAAAACATAGTGTTCGCAACATGCTTTAGTCTTAAGATCTTTACATGTACCTATGTTAAACAAATAAATGAATTCTGATCCTGATTCTGATTCATCATAAATATGTAAACATGCTAGGACCTTACTGCTCAGATATAAGATCGAAATGTGTGTGAAACTAATCAATTGAAGTAACCCACAACTCTATTAACTAACTATAAAGTAATCAGTCATCAGAATTTTTCATCCATACGGTGATGCAGATTTTGAAAAACTCATCCAATATATTGATAAAATTGTAAATATTACAATACAATACAAATACTCTTTATTGCACACCTCACATAATAAAATAGGACATAAAAAACAAAAAACATAGATACAGGGAGACAGAGGCAGAACAACTGGCGGTCTAATCGCTAAAGAGCGATCTCTTCCAGACAACCTTTGGGTAGTAGAGAAATGAAATATAAAGCTTAAAAGTAGGTGGTGCATAAACTATTACAATGAGAGAAAAAAAGATAATAAAAGATAATGATATTAACATGAAAATAAAACTTGTATGAGCAGCTAGGTTTAAGCCTGTCACACACTGCAGTCACAATGACAATCAAGGCCGCGTGTGTCTAAATGAATGTTAGGATTATCATAGTGTACAACAGGCCGCCACCGCAGGCCGCTGCAGTGTGTGGCACGCTTTAAATGTACATTTTTTGTTAGTTAAAAAACAAAATTAAACATTTTGAAAAACCCACGAGGGATGTACGGTGAAAAATGTTTACTGCAGCGCCCCCTGGGGAGTTATCATCGTAACACCCAGCTAAAATTCGTCCCGACTAAACCACAAATCTATTGCCGAAAATCGCTTCTAAATCGGTCAAGCCGTTTTGAAGATATTGATGTGCACACACAAACAAACAAACAATCAAACAACCTCTCACCCTAAACGCATATACTTTCTCCGTTCCGTCGTGGGTAAAAAAGGTTTGATAAATAACAGTATTTGCGACCATCGTCGTACCTGGTGACCAGAGCGTAGGCTTCAACCACGGTATAGCGTAGGGCAGCGGCATCCTCGCGCCCCACACGTAGTCAGCCAGCCGCGGCACCGGCGCGTGCGCCGGCGGACTCGCAGCGGCGCGCTTCGCCTCCTCCGACTCCGGCCTGCGGACCGATACTCGTCTGAAGCACGGTTAAAGCTGAACTTTGTACTGAGATTACTGTTTCTGAGATAGTGTTAACTAGTCAAAAAACTGGGCATTAATTCGTTAATCCGTTAATCGTTAATTAACGAAGTTAACCATCCACGTATAGGAATAACTTTTAAGTCAACTTTTAAAATTGTTAACGGACTTATTAACTTCCAATAACTGCCCAAAGTCCCGTTAATTCGTTAACTAAGTACCTATTTTATCAAACGCACACCGCGCTGCCGCGCCGCGAAAAACAGGTTCTGACAAATCCGTTCGATCGGGGTGGCGTAGGTGCGAGCTATAGGCGCTGAGTGAGACAGACGATGCAAGTGAGGCGCGTCAGGAGTTAAAGTTAACTTCCGTTAAATGACCCGAAATGTAACGCTTTAACGTTTAACGAAGTTAACTTTTTTAAGGGATAATTGATTAACGAAGTTAACTATTTGGTTAACGGTGACCAGCTATGACTAGTCATCAGTTCTCACCTATCCCGTCATTCATCACTAATCATTATCCTATGACATTCCGAAGAAGTAATCATCGTTTTTACGAAGCACTCTGGACGAGTGAAATAAATCTTAGTAAATAAAAACCTGGAGGTTGAATATTATGATGATGGCCTCTAATATACAAACAATAACATTTGAGAGGAATACAATTTTTCCCATACTCTGTGCCAGGAGTTGAAGCAACAGGTTTTAGCTTCCTCTTCCTAGTGCTTTGTTAAATATGACCTAGCCTAGTCAAGACTCTAGAGAACTCGAAAATGCGGCATTTCTTTTTAACCGAGTATTTTTACGAGATCCACTAAAAACTCCACGTCGACCGCTATCCGCGATCTCATGCGGAGGACTCCAGCATCTCATATCAAACGCACAGCACTCGCGCTTTCTCCTTTGACCCGTGTCTTTCCAAGCAGCAGACAGCATTCATTTATATTTTCCTCGTTCCCCAATGAAAATGGCCTTCACATCTTCCCACGCATGCACGACTTCGCCAGGAGGTGTTCCGCTCAGCTTCATATGTCGTCGCCAGGAGTTGAAGTTGGCGGCGTCTGGCTGCACGTACTTGTCGCCCGGCCCACGCAGTGCGAGTGGAAGATGAACTTGTCTTAATAGAAGAATAGTTACCAGCTGAAGTGGCTCTTACCTAGCAGCAGTCAGCATCCTTTTCCTCGTCTCCCCATTGAACATAGCCTTCACATCTTCCCACGCATGCACGACTTCGTCAGGAGGTGTTCCGCTCAGCTTCATATGGCGTCGCCAGGAGTTGAAGTTGGCGGCGTCTGGCTGCACGCATTTATCGCCCAGCCACACGCGGTTCGAGTGGAAGATAAACTAGGCGTAAAATGAGAACAGTCGCCACCTGAAATTGGCTCTTACCTAGCAGCAGATAGCATCCTTTTCCTCGTCCCCCCATTGAACATAGCCTTCACATCTTCCTACGCATGCACAACACGCATGCTCAGCTTCATATAACGTGGCCAGGCGTTGAAGTTGGCGGCATCTGGCTACACGCGGTGCGAGTAGAAGATAAACTATGTGTAAAAGGAGAACAGTCGCCACCTGAAATTGGCTCTTACCTAGCAGCAGACAGCATCCTTTTCCTCGTCCCCCCATTGAACATAGCCTTCACATCTTCCCACGCATGCACGACTTCGTCAGGAGGTGTCCCGCTCAGCTTCATATGGCGTCGCCAGGAGTTGAAGTTGGCGGCGTCTGGCTGCACATACTTATCGCCCGGGCCCACGCGGTGCGAGTGGAAGATGAACTTGTCTTAAAAGAAGAATAGTCACCAGCTGAAGTTGCTCTTACCTAGCAGCAGACAGCATCCTTTTCCTCGTCCCCCCATTGAACATAGCCTTCACATATTCCCACGCATGCACGACTGCGCCAGGAGGTGTTCCGCTCAACTTCATGTGGCGTCCCCAGGAATTGAAGTTGGCGGCGCTTGGCTGCAGGTACTTGTCAGCCGGGCCCACACAGTGCGAGTGGAAGATGAACTTGTCTTAAAAGAAGACTAGTCACCAGCTGAAGTTGCTCTTACCTAGCAGCAGACAGCATCCTTTTCCTCGTCCCCCCATTGAACATAGCCTTCACATCCTCCCACGCATGCACGACTTCGTCAGGAGGTGTTCCGCTCAGCTTCATGTGGCGTCGCCAGGAGTTGAAGTTGGCGGCGTCTGGCTGCACATACTTATCACCCGGCCCCACGCGGTGCGAGTGGAAGATGAACTTGTTCGGCGAGAAGAAGAGCCCACAGTAAGCGCATTTGATGCATTTCGCGCGTGAAGAATTGTACCTAGCAACGAATTTTAGACCATTACATACAATTGCCAACCTCTTTGAGTAGTCGAAATGAAAACTTTTGGTATTTCCAAATATTAATATAGAATATGAAACTGGTAATGTTCATAAAAAGAATGATCATAAAGATACGAGTACATCCATGACCACCTAAAATAGTCAAAATTGCTTATTTTGACATAAATACAGGAAGCGATAGAGAAATACTGACCCCAAATCCATTTTAAGGCATCACTATGTATATACTATAAGCCGTGCCAATATCGAATAGATTCTAATATGGTATCCGCTCACATGCTATCTCACTCACACTACCTTACTGTGACTACACTACTCTCTCGTCCCTTAAATGTCAATTTAAATTACAAGCCGCCACTTTAAAACATTCTTTTTAAAGTGGCGGCTTGTAATTTGGCTTTTAAAATGGCACGCGTTACAGATGTATACATTATTCAACTCTTGAGAATGTTGACTACCTAAAGAAAGGAGCCTCTTATCAAATCACATTAATGTTAATTGACTGAGTGAGCGAAGCGATCGAAGGTATCCGTTTCAACTTGGGCAATATGCTTTCGTATGTCCGGCGGGCGGATTTCTGCTAGTCCATTTAGAGGACCTACTACGAACTTCGTATCGTGCCATCCTTTTCACTCATATAGTGTATAACACGAGAGTGAAAGGGACGGCGCGATACGAACAACGTAGACCTCACGTGTATTTTTTTCCTGTACTTACAAAACCGTAAAATAATATCTGAAAAATTATAAATCATGATTTCGCACGTAGAACAGCGAGTCTATTTACGTTTTTCTAAATTTTGGAGCGCTTGCATAACACATATACGAAAATAAACACAATATCAACTAACACAATACCATTTCAGTCTATAAATTTTTAATAGTGAAAAATACACATGAGGTTTAAGTGGTGGTGGGGAGTCTCTCCTAAAACCTCACCAAATATCACCAAGGGGGAGGGGGTCTATAAGTGTCCCATATCAGCGAGGTTTTTCGCGTGATTTCTGCATAAGCTCTTATTTGGAAGTCTTCAAAATGGCAGAGCCATGGAAGTCGGATTGTACAAAATACAAACATTTATTCTGCAAATAGGCCACAAGGGCACTTTTACGTCTCAAAATATTAATTTACAATTTAAGAAAGTCTGACTATAATAAGTAATACATTTTTCATGTCAAAATATTAATTTACAGTTCAAGAAGGAATAATAATTTCGAGTTTACAATTATAACAAAATTAATGTCATACAGTGAAGATAAACTTGCAAAGTTATATATTACAACATCAGTAAAGTTAGAGGTGTATAAGGTCTCAAGATTAAACAAGGAGTACGATGTAGAAATACCTAGCAGGCAGAAAGGCGCCTCGACAGCCCCAGGCGCACTCGTGGTGCACGGCGAAGGCGAAGTCGTCGGGCAGGCGCGGGGGCGCGTTATCGCCGAGGAACGACTTGCAGAGCCGCTCGGCCTCTCGCCGCGTTATCATACCTGTCGACAATACCTCACATTACATCTGTGAGGTCCGCATGTCCTCAGGAGTGGGTGTTCAGGATGGAGAAGCTAAGACAGGAAGCCAGGGAAGAGGGTATTTATTTTATATAAACAATAAGGCATCTGCAACAAGCATGATGCGTTTAGCCTACGATTTATTGGTAATCAACGTATTAAATGTGTTAAATTAACAAATGAGTGGAAATTTACAATATTTTGCCTTGGAACAGTATAATAAAACTGCACTGTAGAAAATAACTGAATCACAATCTCGATCACAATGCGAATAATAAATAATAATCACTTCACTGTGGTAAGAAGGTATTTAGGTATAATATATATTTAATTTTTAAAATATTAGCATAACTGAATAGATGATTATCGATCGGAAATCAAGATCAAACTGCGCTGCCGAAAAATGGCTGCGCAATGTCATGTGGAATTCGAAAATATAGTACGATGTTTAAAATTTAGATAAATGCTAAGTCAGAAAAACGGTCAGAAAGTTTGTATGTAACGTTCCGATACACGCATCGTTACAGTATCAGCTACATAAGTGACACATCGCCTTTTCTTCCCTTGGGTGTTGTCATACCCCTGCTACACATCGAGTGCCATGCGAAGTGCCTCCAGCATCGTTTGCCAAACTACCATATCGAATAGTTGGACACTACATCCTTAAATACAGCGAACGAATCACTTCGAGTCGTAGAACACTGCAACCGAGTAACAGAACGGTTGTCATCTCAGTATCTCGTTGTACGAGAACTGTTTTGAGAGCGTGTTGGAGATCTAGGTGACGTCATCGCTGAATAGGGAAACCATCGGGACGAGGAGAACTGCAGAGAAGACTCTTTAAGAACGATGCTCACCGCAGCGGCGTGAAGACACAGGCATGGCGCCCGCCCGCCGCAGTATTTCCAGCTGCACCGGCGTGCACTGCACACACGTGATGCCGAGCGCCACGCGCCGGTTGTGGATCTCGTTGTACGAGAACTGGTTCAGCAGCGTGTTGGAGATCTAGGTGACGTCATCGCTGAATAGGGAAACGATCGGGACGAGGAGAACTGCAGAGAAGACTCTTTAAGAACGATGCTCACCGCAGCGCCATGAAGACACAGGCATGGCGCCCGCCCGCCGTAGTATTTCCAGCTGCACCGGCGTGCACTGCACACACGTGATGCCCAGCGCCACGCGCCGGTTGTGGATCTCGTTGTACGAGAACTGGTTCAGCAGCGTGTTGGAGATCTAGGTGACGTCATCGCTGAATAGGGAAACGATCGGGACGAGGAGAAATGCAGAGAAGACTCTTTAAGAACGATGCTCACCGCAGCGCCGTGAAGACACAGGCATGGCGCCCGCCCGCCGCAGTATTTCCAGCTGCACCGGCGTGCACTGCACACACGTGATGCCGAGCGCCACGCGCCGGTTGTGGATTTCGTTGTACGAGAACTGTTTCAGGAGCGTGTTGGTGATCTAGGTGACATCATCGCTGAATAGGGAAAGATCGGGACGAGGAGAACTGCAGAGAAGACTCTTTAAGAACGATGCTCACCGCAGCGCCGTGAAGACACAGGCATGGCGCCCGCCCGCCGCAGTATTTCCAGCTGCACCGGGGTGCACTGCACACACGTGATGCCCAGCGCCACGCGCCGGTTGTGGATCTCGTTGTACGAGAACTGTTTCAGAAGCGTGTTGGAGATCTGCGCGAGGCACAGACGCTCCACGCCCTCGATCACTAGGGAGACGATTGGGACCCCGTAGAGGAGGACTGTCGATACCTGGGAAGGAGGTTCGCATCATTACTGTCTAGGTCTGTGGTATTATGATACTGTTATTTTATATACATTGTATATTGTTTTGAAAAACACCTCGCCGAGTTTCTTACGCCGGTTCTTCTCGAGGCAGAGGTTTATTTTATGAACCGGTGATAGTTTTTTGACATTCATAGGTTTATTTGCCTTCGTGGGCAACTGTGCCCACACACGACTCATCCCGCGGGCTCAATTAATGTGCCTAAATTGAAGAATAAATAATTTCATTTCAGCTCAACACTTTAGATCCTTTGAGGAAATGCCCCACCTGTCATTACGTATTTTGTTCATAACGTAGACAGGAATGATTAAAATACAACTCGAAACTTCAGGTTTTCGATTAGGTTCCCATATAAAGGAGGGACTACAGAACAGCATACTCTATAACAACTATAATCGTATAAGGTAAATATAGGTACCAGTGCTCGTTGCAACCGTGTAGAGATGGGTAAATCCGGACTTGAAGATTTAAATGATTCGAATCCGTAAGCGGTGCCGATTCCTTATCGACTCTTTTCAAATTTTATCGAATTCGATGAGTTATTAATTCCGCCTGGGCACGGAGCCGAATGAATGACCGGTTTGCACCGGTATCGCGGACCAGAGGTAAAATAATCAAATGATTCGAAGAACCATTAAGATCACTGGATTTGTATTGAAACTAGCGAGTCCGGAGTGAATTGGTTTGAGGGATTCAAAGGAGTCGAAGAGTCGATAAGCAGAGTCGGTACCGATAGCGGAGCCGGATTTAGTGATTCGAATCGCTCCACGGATTCGAGATTACCCATCCCTACAACCGTGCGCTGTTCGTGCTAGGAAGGCTTAGGCCGATGATTAACAAGTTTAGTAAATTGTCACTTATAAATAAGGTTTCCCAAGGTCACTCCACGCACTCCTATTGCTTTATTGGGCCCGGCCTTTAACGCCACAGTCAGGTTCGAAAAACCCGGCCAAGTGAGAGTCGGACTAGCGCACGAAGGGTTCCGTACCATTATCGATAAAACGCAAAAAAAATTACGTTTGTTGTAGGAATGGGAACCCCCCCTAAAATATTTATTTTATTCTAATAATGGTAAAAGTAATACATCATCTGTGTAATTTCAACTGTCTAACTATCACGGTTCATGAGATACAGGAGTGACAGGCCGACAAACAGACGGACGAACAGTAGAGTCTTAGTAATAGGGTAGTCTTACCCTTTGGTTACGGAACCCTAAAAGAGCTCTACACTGACCCAATACTTTCAATCTTATGTCATAGACGCCATAGTGACAAAGGTGAACGATAGGTGTCAACTATTGGGCATTAAGGTGTCGAGCATTGGAACGTTTAGTCAGAACGCATCAGAATGTTAATCGCGTCTCGAATCTGAATCCGGCTTGAGAACGAGATAAAGCTAATACGAACGGTACACCCTTCATCTTGGCTGTATCCTCCAGTAAGGCATGCATATCTTACTTGGTTGGGTTTAGAGTTGAGCATTGCCTTGTGGTCGCGAGGCTTGATCGATTCCCGCGGTGACATAGCCAGGTTCGTCGCCTCCATCCTACAACAACAACAGATTCTATTTAAACATCTGTGCAATGCCTTACAGACACCCAACAAGCGAAGTGTATAGAGAAAGCAATGCTCTCACATTGAGAAAATTGTACATCCTACTAACTGTCCTAAAACTACACAAGTCTTAATTTTGACCCATCTATATTGAAACGCAGGCAAAATCACATTGTAGCCCCTAGATATCATACAAAATCTGAGTTTACCAAAAGACAATATACAGCTATGTCGCCACATTTATAAAATAAAATAAATAAAATTCTTAACATTTATCCAATACATCAAGTACATTGTAACAAGAGGGTTACTGAGTGTCTATATACGCTTACTTATGACGACACTGAGGCACTCCTTAAATATAAATAGATTGCTTTTGTGATTAATGAAATCATTTGTCAACACGCAACACGCTACACACATACACACACACGCACGCACGCACGCACGCACGCACGCACACAAGCACACACACACACACACACACGCAAACGTTTTGTAATGATTATTATTATTCTTTTGTAAATTTATATTACTGTTTTATCGAAAACTAAACTGTCAAATTTATATAAGTTCCTTGTATCAACCAGTCTGTATATAACTCCGGATGGGAGGAGCGGCTTCTCCTAGCACAAGTATTGTCATACTTACCTGGAGGGGTCGGCCACATTCATATGTTAAAACCAACAAGATACCAAATAAATATTTTTGTATTTGTATTTTGTATTTGTTTAGGGCCGTAGTAAGGGATAAATTCCATCGACTAGGAAAATGTGCCAGATCGAGTAAGAATCGGTAGCACTAACATACGATCACGGGCCGGTCATCGTCAAATATGGCGCCGGCAGCTGTCGTCCCATAGAAACTTGTCAAACTTTCCATACAATCAGATTTTAACTAACACCGCTTACGATTACAGACGGTTTGGTCCAACCCAGCCTTAAAGTTGCGCGTTTACGCGTGTGTGATCAGTGCCTTTACCATGAGTTTGCATGACCGTACTCGCTAGCGACTGCGTAAAAAGTAAGGGCAAAAGTACAGCGCCTCTGGCGGCAATAGAACTAAGAATCGGCATACTAAATCGTTTACGCAGTCGCTATAGAGAGTACGGTCATGCATAGTCATGGTAAAGTCACTGTATTAAGTTGCCATTCTGGAAACCAGCGCTGGTAATTTCGGCCACTGAGATTAGGACCTGCAGGCAAATCACGTAACTTTATGTACTAACGGTAGATAGATTTTACCGTCAATTTTGAAGTATAAATGTATGAGCTGCAGGCGAATCACGTAACTTTATGTACTAACGGTAGATATATTTTACTGTCAATTTTGAAGTATAACTGTATGGGCTGACAGTTGAAATTTGAAATTAAAATCTATCTAACGGTAGTACAAAAGTTACGTGATTACCCCACTGGTAGAATCTGCTTATTACGACTCTTCATATAACGTTTTATGTCTTCATACATAACACTTTCTAAGTACAAAACTCCCAGTAGCTCGATTCCACTCACACCTCAGATTCGGTTGAAACCGCTCAACCAATCTCACTGGTGCGCAAACTCTTAGAGTATTCCAGTGTTCCAAACCACACGCGTGGTAGTGTCGGAGGTTTTCCCCTGGTTTTCCCCAGGCTACTCTCCAACCGCGCACTCCTATCGCTTTATTGGGCCCGACCTATAAAGCCACAGTCAGGTTAAAAAAAAAACTTTCTAAGTAAATCAGTCTGTTAGTGCGACATAATATCCGGTCCCTTGACTGTTGCTGTATCCGGATTCTACTGTGTTACTTAATCTATATTTATTTTCTATAGTAAGTAAATAAAACTTACACTGCCAACAAATTTTATCTGCTTCGCCTTAAAGTTGACTGGTACAGAATGCCATACGGCATTAAGTTAGCCTTTTGTACTATAAGGTTTCTTTTGTGCAATAAAGATTAAATAAATAAATAAAAATAAAATAACTACATCTAAAAAATTCTTAGTTAAACTATGGGTATGACCTTACAACAAGACACAAATCAATTGCGTACATATATTTGATAAAACTATTAACGTTCGCTCAAATAAACTATTAGCCCCATTATTAATTGCACAGTGGTTTAACGCAGCGCGCATAACCGACAAAATACACGCAATTACGCGTATAACACAAAAAATGCCATTATTTCCGAAAAACGTGTCATTATGCCCGAAACATTTGCAACTATTGCAAATAAAAGAGGACATTATAGTAAAATGACTTCATTTACCGTTGCCGGTCAATAAAACTGCACAGTGGTTCGGAACAAAGCGATTGTTTCGTACACAAATGGGGTGCGCGTGTGAATGCGCTGTATCGAATATCAATTGGCTGAGGGCGCGTGGGCCGTGGGCTCGTTATATTGGTTACAACCTGTTTTCAACCTGAATTTCAATTAATTTGAATAGAGTTTGTACAGTCGACAAATTTAAATGTTCGATACTCTTATTCAATGGAAATAGAGTTCAATAGTGATAAACATTCAAATTCCTGGAACGCGCATGATTAAAAAAATCAATTCGCTAGATTTAACAGTGTGCGTCAACAAGGGAAAATTAATTTTAGGCCATGCAGAACAGCTTTTATGTCAAGAGGTGTTTTTGGAATGGCACCCCGAATATTTAATAAATTACCAATGGCAATTATAAAGTTAGTTGAATTAATAGAGTTTAAGAAAAAATTGTACACGTTCTTAGCATCTAAGGCTTATTACACAATACATTAACTGATATTGTACATTGACAAAATTAGATTATAATATTAGATTATTAATTGTTGTATTTATTGACATTGACATTATTGATTTATTAAAAGTATTATATAAGTAAAAATGTGTGCATGCGATACACATGACTCAACTATATTTGCATGTCTTTATGACGAAACATGTAGATCTATGTACCTAGTTATAAACCCACCTATTTGTACCATGTTTTAAGCAAATAAAGTACTGAAACTGAAAAAGGTGCTTTATTCATATTGGATAGCTATTTCGAGTCGTGTAGATGTACTGCCGTGAGAAATGCCCTGTTTGCCATAAAGTGAGTTATAAAAGTCGTAACTAGCTCAGTTTGCGAAAGACCATTAAGTTTAATATGTTTTTTAAATGTTTCACTGTTTAGTAAGTACATTTTTGTGCATGCTCTAATAATGAATATATATATATTTAAAAGTGCCAGTAAGTACTTATGAGATTGAGACATCTCTGGTAGATCAACCTATCTTATTAATTTCAAAGTCAATTTCAAGCCAACTGTAATTAATAAATAACAAAAATTTAATGTGAACAAAACTAATAAATTTTGCCCCATTGTCATCAACCTCTTGTTACTCTAAAGAGCGGCAAAACATTAATTTAAGTGTAACAAAACATGCCAAGTATCAAGTTTAAAGTGATAAATCACTCCACGCTGCCCTAATGTCAAAAATCAACATAGGGCTGGCAGAAGCGGGTCGCGGCGACGGGCCATTATGGGTGCGATTAGTCAATTTGTGCCACCCTGCACAGTGGGCAAATAATTAATTGAGTCAAACGATGTTATTCGGCGTAACGATTGCATATGTTACACGCTGTGGGCTGTTCAGTAGACAACGCATTTATGTAGGTGAACTGTACTTTTATACTTAACTTTCATAAAAATCTTTTTTTAATTAAATCTTCGGGTGTTTAAATAATGTCGAATAAGAGAGTTATAATATAAATACTGAACAGGAAAACAAACTTCAAAAGTCAATTTAAATTGTATAGGTAATTTTTTGGTTACTTTTGTAATTAACTGATTTAGTTAGATTAACTGATTAAAAAAAATTTAAAGGGGCGGCAACGACGAGGTACATATAAAGAAACTACGCCCACTTGCAAAACATTCTCCCATTACTACGCAGCTACACTAAAACAATCGAGCACGCACTATCAAAACACTAACTTTGCCTTTAAGTATTTACACTGTTGTCTTGTTAAATGCAATTTGAATTAAACTAATTTATAATAATTTGCCTGACTATAAAAGAAGAGGACGATAAAAAGTACATAATAGTATTTTATGCAATAGTTGTATAAGAGGGTTCGAAAAAGGCGAGTGGCGTGTGTAACAATTTGAGGCGAAACCGAAAATTATTTATAAAGACGCCATGAGTCTTTTTTGACCTACTTTTACAACATTGCATATATTACTTTTTCTACGACTAGGGATTAAATAATAAAACACAAAATTAAACAGCAATACAGCATAAGAAAGAGCGATAAGTTGGATAGTGACAAATGACAGTCCACAGAACGTAATCATAGACACGGTAATTTTCTTTCATTTGTCATTTACTGACTTGCGTTTTTCCATATGTTGGCAGTAAACTTTTGTGATATTGCAATAAATTATTGAGTATTGAGTATTACGATAACACATTTGACAGGTGTGAGTTTATTTATATATGTATGATGTATAAAAGAATGAACTAACATTAAATACATAACTTAGAGACTAAGGCCCATAGCTGTTCAGTCATTTATAAAAAAAAATATTTAAAAAATTACAAAAATGAGATCTTAATTTTGCTTACTTTATACGATTTCTGATAGTACAATAAATTATAATGGGTACTTGTGCCAGTCCCCTTGTGGCCTATTTGCAGAATAAATATTAAATTTTGATTATTAAATCATTATTAATTTATTAACATTATTTATCGTAAAGTTCTACGTTTTACGTTTTAGAACTTACAATAAGTTCTAAATTACAGTTTAAAACGTAGAATATATCGCCGGGTGAGAAGCAAAACTCACTATCAAACTCTTCGAAACCTCGTATCTCAGTACTGAAACGATGCTGATATACGAGCTTTATTTTAAGTAGGTTTTTCTTACTTAGAGACTTTTGCTTGTAACCCTACGATATAAGCAATGACTATACTATACAAAATATTATTATTATTTGACGACCAGTTTAGCCTAGTGCACCTGCCTGTGAAGCTGACGGTCCTGGGTTCGAATCCCGGTCAGGGCAAATATTTGTGTGATGAGCATGAATATTTGTTTCTGTCTTCTTTTCGTCTTGGAGTCTTGGATGTTTTCTATGTATTTAAGTACTTATATCTATTAAATATATCGTCGTCTAGTACCCATAACACAAGCCTTCTTGAGCTTACTGTGGGGCTAGTTCGATTTGTGTAAGATTGTCCACTAATATTTATTTATTTGTTTTTTTTATTTTATTATTGTTACTGCTTAGTACAAAATGAATTAAAAAAATATTTCACAGAAAAATATATAATAAAATACTATAATACACTCAGCATATTCTTTAAATAAAAATTCGTTACGACCCTCCACCCCAAAATCAATGCAATCAAAAAATTGCCCAAAGAGATAACATTAGTTCCGAAGAAGGGCACATGTGTTCTGCACACCATATGGCCGATACGGCGGTCATAATTACCACTGTGCCCCATCGTGGGGCAAAGTAGTAACTGTGTATGCGGCTAGTTGGCTGTTACTACGTTTAACATCGAAGGGCAGAATGGTATTGTGATACAATTCTTTGTTATATTGCATGCAGTTGTACCGTGAAATTGTGAATGAGATTAATATGGCGACGTGATTTTTTATTAAGTTTTGTATTGTCTTGAATTATGAATGTATTTATTTATTATTTCATATTCGTGAATGTCCTCAAATATGTGTCTACTAAAAGCTTTTGTAATAGAAGTAGAAAACACTGATTCTTTTATAAAATCTGATAGATTAGATGTACAGCTATAGGTGTGTGTTTACAGCTATAGCTATAAACACACGGCCAAAAAATATTTTACAAACAAAAACGACTGCATACATAAATCGTAGAAATTAAAACTAATAACTTTAAAATAATATTTAACATGGGACATATTTGAATTTAATTAAAAAAAAACTACTAAGACTATTAATTATTCATTATTTTGTATGAAATATTGGATCGTGCTACGTATTTTAAATGCTCGTATCATCTTACCCTATTTCCCGAGCTTAGTAAAAAAGAATCTGTAACCACATCATCGCATAAAGAAACGCACCAGTAACCAGAGCATCCCTTACAAATCCCCGGTCCACAAGTACCCATACTGTACCACTTTACCCCAATACGTCGTAACTCGCTATTAATCCAGTACAAAGTTACGACGTTTTGACAGTACCTAAAGCCCTCGATCGGCACGCATTGACAACATGTTGTGCATTTCTACGGATAATCCCGACGAGGGACACTTGAGCGTCTGGCGGTAGGGTGACCATGCGGCGATTCGATTATTGCCAATTGGTTACAGGAAGAGTATCGATACTTGTTCTGTTACGGGACATTAATATTTGTATTTGTGTGTCTTTGATCCTTAGTTAGCCGAATTTATAAGTAAAAGGTGTATTCGTCTTACTACGAATGTCGGCCGAATGCCGACGGAAATTTCGGGATTTACTAAATTGTACCAAATAGGGCAATACATAAGGTCGGTTGCACCAACATACGATCACAGGCCGGTCGTCGTCAAATATGGCGCCGGCAGCTGTCATCCAATAGAAACTTGTCAAACTTTCCATAAAATCAGATTTTAACGAACACCGCTTACGATTACAGACGAATTGGTGCAACCCACCCGTAAACTTCTTTTGAGCCTTAGTTGAAACATAATTGCTCAGTTTAACAAATAATTGGAATTACCGTTAATACCAGATATTCGGAATGACCCGATAACACCTTACTCAGATTGCAGACACAACAGACGTGATTTTTTTCAAGGTGGAAGTGGGTGGTCCAATTGATCCAAATCCATTGGAAGCAACTGCCATAATTTCACTATATTCTATTTGTTATAAGTGTTATAACTTGTTGTTTGTTGTTGTTATAAGTGTTTTGACGACCGGTTTAGCCTAGTGGGTAGTGCACCTGCCTGTGAAGCTGACGGTCCTGGGTTCGAATCCCGGTCAGGGCAAATATTTGTGTAATGAGCATGAATATTTGTTTCTGAGTCTTGGATGTTTTCTATGTATTTAAATATTTATATCTATTAAATATATCGTCATCTAGTACCCATAACACAAGCCTTCTTGAGCTTACTGCTAGTTCGATTTGTGTAAGATTGTCCTCTAATATTTATTTATTATTATTTATTTATAATCAATTGCATCAGTACGGAATTGGCGCCGTATTAACGCCTCCAATACATCTCTTTTTATTGGGATTATCACAAGTAAGGTGTCCAAAAATTGTCACAATATTTGGACACCCTACTTAAATCTGGTACAAGCGCTCCTCGGAGACCCGGGTTCAATCCGCACTTGTCCCGATTGTCTGTATAGTTTGGACCCTCTTTTATGGCCCCAAAGTTTAATTGAATCTCGATTTAACTATGGATTAACTTCAAGAATGTTTTAGAATAAATAGTTTTTTTTCTCGTAAATAATTCGAGGTAACCGAATAGGCGAATATTTTAAACTATTGATGAAGTGCGGGTATAATCACGGATATAATTTAAAAAAAAAACATAAATTGAGAATTTTACCTTATAAAATGAACGAAAAATGTCTAATTATTTTTTAGGTACGCCGAATTAAATGAACATTAGGTAAAACATAATTATACCCATTCTTGTGAGTACTTATATAAGTATTATCCCAGTTTAGTATTAAAAATCATGATCATCATCATCCTAGCGTTATCCCGGTACAGTTACATCCTAATGGATGCCCGGGGTCCGCTACCTAATCCCAAGAGTTGGCGTAGGCACTAGCTTTTACGGAAACGACTGCCATCTGACCTTCCAACCCGAGGGAAAACCAGACATTGGAATTAGGCTTGTCGAGTAGGCAACTTGACTGTTAGAAGTTCTCAAGCCGCCCGAAGTCCTCTAACTCGGCTTAACGACTGCTATCATAGTCAGCAGCCGGGATCAACGGCTTAACGTGCCTTGCAAAGCACGGGAGCGCTCAGTTAACCACTCAAAGCGGTCACCCATCCAATAACTGACCTGGGCGTTGCTTAGCCTCGCTTACCGCACGCGGTACGCGAGCGCCGCTAGGCCACGAGAGTAAAATAATAGTAGATTTTATGACAAGGGTCTAAAATGAGCCGTACTACTACGAAATAGTTCGAGGGGTGATATGGCTTTTAGACCAGAGTTATACACTCTACTTTTCACTTCGATTGCGAGAAAATAAATAAACAAAGGTTAACCCACCCAAAATTTCACGGCGAAGGTATATACTTTTGCAGCATGATTTTTTTTCTATACTCCTTTGACACACAAAACAATAGACACTGCGGTTCGCGCGCAACATTCACGCGCGAAAAAAGTTAACTGACCTTCCATTGAGCGCTTCAAAGTGCTCGAACGATTTAACCACTTTTTTAATTATTGTGAAATAGGGACTACTACAAACTTAATCTTTAGACTCTTTAGAAAAATTAATTATGTTTCCAGATCGGTCGATTTTAGTAAAGCTGTATTCTGGTTGGTTAATACCCAATACCAAATATTTTTTAAGAGTTAAATTAGTGTTCTGTGATTGGTGGATTTAATAGGTGAAGTATTTTGATTGGTCAAATTCATATGTTTTGCAAATCATAAATATGTATTCATATTTTCCCTAGGGGTTAAATGTACTACTTTAGCCCCGCTTGACAAGTCTAATATGACACACTTTTCGAGCATGAGAAGTGAAAATAAATTTTTACCTTTATATGGAGCCTCCTGGCGTACTCGTACAAGTAAAATCAACACGTTGAACGCCCCATAAATAATCATTACAATCCCAATTCAAAGACTTAAACAAGCGCTTTGCAAAATTAATTCCCCGCCGTTATTTACTCACTTTGCGCTTAATCGACTCGGCGAAGACGGGTTAATTCGGCGATTAATATTTAATGGCCGAGCGAGCGAGGCCCTCTAACTCGAGTGTTGACTTTGCAGATAAAAGCGATTATGTATTAAATAAGTGAGGACTCAGTTAATTGTGACGTGTCTAATTGATTTTGGTCTAGCTCAATTGTTGATTTAAAAGATTATTTGTATTTAAAATGATAACACGACGCGACTTGCAGAAACAAAGTTTATTATTAAAGTCAAAGTGACAGATAAGGACAAACGAACTTTAGCGGCTAGTTAACTAATATAGGTTTGATAGAACTTTATGAATAAGGGGTTAGAGTATTCCAGTGTTCCAAACCACACGCGTGGTCGTGTCGGAGGTTTTCCCCTGGATTTTCCCCAGGCTACTCTCCAACCGCGCACTCCTATCGCTTTATTGGGCCCGGCCTATAAAGCCACAGTCAGGTTCAAAAACAAGAATGGCATGATTTTTTTATCATCACGCCTAAGTATTGCAATTTACCCTTTAAGTTTCAATTATTTGTATGCTTTAAAAATGTATCTGCCATCATCCACATCATCCATTAATCATCACTACATAGTATAAAACAAAGTCGCTTTCTCTGTCCCTATATCCCTATTTATGTTTAAATCTTTAAAACTACGCAACGGATTTTGACGCGGTTTTTTTTTAATAGATAAAGTGATTGAAGAGGAAGGTTTATATGTATAATAACATCCATTAAATAGTGCACCCGTGCAAAGCCGGGGCGGGTCCCTAGTTGGATATATTACAGATGTCCCTTGATATTTAAAGACTTACTAAAGTCCAAAGTCAACATGGGGTCACAAAATTTTAATTTTAATAATAACCCTTCCCTGCGATCCAAATTAAAATACTCGTAGTCGACAACTCCGACAATGGCCGACAATTGCCGACAATTGTCGACAGCCGTGTTGACTCTGCCGGTCGCATTTTTCACACAATTGAATTCCTAACTAACCTCCAGCGTTTCTATTGGTTTAATCCTGCTGGGGCGGGTTCATATTTAATTCTGATAATTTCTTTGTTTTTAAGCCGGGTTTTATAAAAATCCGTTAGAGTTAATGTCTGATCACATTTTAGTAACTCACATAACAAACCGACATAAGGTCTAACGGATCTTTATAAAACCGAGCCTAAATGTTACAGGTTTTAACCGGACTGCTTTAAAAATTATAGAAGTCTAACCTAAACTATAAAAATAATAAATTGTATAAATAACTCAGCGACTGTTCCCTGGGTGACTAAGGCCAAATTATTATTTTAGCTACCAATTTATTAAAAAAAAAATCAAAAATCAAACATTATTTCAGCAAATAGACTACAAGGGCACTTTTACATGTCAAAATATTTTTTTCATGTCAAAATATTAATTTACAGTTCAAAAAGGAATAATAATTTCGAGTTTACAATTACAACAAAATTAATGTCATACAGTGAAGATAAACTTGCAAAGTTATCAACTTATTACAAATATTACAACATCAAATATTATATATACACTGTGTTACAAAAATGGTATCCGAAAATCACTTTCTTTTTTATATCATTAAAAAAACCGGTCACCGAGGGTTCCATATACAGATGTACCGGTTCCAATCCTATTAAATCAGGAAACTCTCAACAACATGGTGTGGAAATTGGACGCCATGGGTATAGCGCCATCTATCGGCGACTGTTGTTACAAATTTGAGCGACTGAATAACTTTGTAGGTATGTATATTAGTTTTTCAAGGATAATTCTGTATCACGTAAACCAATTTCAATTTTTTTTCATTATTTGAACGAAGGTACTTTCAGCATAATCTCGTAGGAATTTATAAAATAAAAACACATGCAAATGTGATTAAATTACATACTTAGTATAGAAATGTTTTATGACGATAAAAAAAAGATAAAATAGATAGAGCTACAGTTACATTTTTCCTGTAAAATATACATTGATATCAATGTTATGTAATCTGGTTTGTTCACAAAAAAGCGGTCCTTTAATATGATTTAATTTGTACACACGTACTTGGACCCATGTTCATATAGCATTATTTACTCGAGCTGTCGTCAAAAATACGTGGTTTTAATCTTTCAGGTTGTTAACGTCCACGGTGTATATTTCCACTAATAAATTACCTATTATATTATGATTATGATTGGTCATCTTATACGACATGACGATTTTATAAAGAACATCATAGAAGGCAAAATTGAAGGAAAGGCGAGGAAGGGGAAGGCCGAGGTTAAGCTACATGACACAAAAAAAGGGAAGCTAGCAGTCGTGTCGTATAAGGAGATCAAGGAGGCGGCCCTGGATAGAGTCAGATGGAGAGAGTTATACCGACAAGAGTCTAACTCTTAATTTTATGATGAAATTACCTATGGTTCTTCCTACAATACTCGCTGTTCTTATATAGGTTCATGTTTGACATTATAAAACGCCCCTTTAAACTAAGTACCAATAACAGCAACGTAATAAAAGTTAAACAGCCGTTCAACGCGACAACAAAATTGGAAAAAACGTGAAACGACGTTACATCCAAGTTTTCCCATCAAGCAGAAAGTTTAAGTAAACAGAGAGACAGTGCATAAACATGTAAATTGTCTGATTTACTTGTACAAGTAATTGAATAGGCGCGGAGATGACATCGGAGAGATTTGATGAGTTCAGGGCGGGACAGGGCATGAGCGGAGCGATTAGCGGGGCGGAATGACTTCAAGATTAAAAATATGAAAAAAAATGCGGACAATTTTACACAAATCAACCTAGTCCCTAACTTTGATGAGCTTGGGGGGCACAGAGCACGAGTGGAGCGGTTAGCGGGGCGGAATGACTTGAAAATTAAAAAAATATAAAAAAATGCGGACAATCTTACACAAATTGACCTATAGTCAAACTAAGGAAGCGATAGGAGTGCGCGGTTGGAGAGTAGTCTGGAAAAATCCAGGGGAAAACCTCCGGCACGACCACGCGTGTAGTTTGAAACACTGGAATACTCTAAGAGTTTGCGCTCCGGTGAGATTGGTTGAGCGGTTTCAACCGAATCTGGGGGCCTAGCACAACTGCCGCTGTGACGCGACGCGAGTAGAGAAAAATCTACCGTCCTCTTTCTAATTCACACAGTTCGAGTGGGACAGGAATCACTGAGTCGCGCGAGATATGACTTACCCGCAAGTAGTGCTAGCCCACCTGGTGTGAGTGGAATCGAGCCACTGGGAGTTTTGTCGCTGCTTCACTAAACCTAGCCTAGCTGAGAAGAGTCCGGCGTTACCTTTGTATTCGTTTTAAAAATAATTGTATAAAGCTTATCAGGTTAGATAAAGTTTGTTTCATAACTATCGGGAAAGATTTACGGTTTCAGAAATAATATAGAAATGGGAAATAAAACATCTGCGAAATGAATAATTTAGGAAATATTATATGCCATAAGTAATTCAGAAAACCTTTCCCAAGTGTAATGAATTCCTACTGAGTCTGCATTAGTACACATAACATGCGGACTCAGTAGGAATTCAGTTTGTTACACGTGTAACGGGTTCGATTCCCGGTTCAACCATAAAATTATTTAAATATCTGTGAATGCAGTCTAAATTGTTTTTTAAATTCAAATAATGTCTTCTTTCATTAAAATGTTCCATCTACAATATTCAAAGTACTTTCCCTCCATGTGGTATAGCCGTGGGACGCCCTGTATATGCCTCATGCCTATACGTGTGACTTTCGCTACAAGACGGAAAATACTACGCGTTACGGCGTAGCACCCGAGCCATGGTCCATATGGAATATTTTCAGTGCTAAGAACTCCCTTAGGGAGTTCTCTGGTCACAGACGCGTTGCTGATAACATCCGTATATAGAGGAAATTTTCGCAGCGAAAGTTTTAAACATATTCACTACTAGCAGCGCCCTGCGGTGTTACCTGCGGATAATAGGTAGCCTATGTCCTATTCTGATGTCTAAGCTACAATACTGGAAAGTTTCATAGAGATCCGTTCAGTAGTTTTTGAGATTAAGCGGAACGTACATCCATCCGCACAAACTTTGACGTTTATTATATTACTAGCAGCGCCCTGCGGTGTTACCCGCGGATAAAAGGTAGCCTATGTCCTATTCTGATGTCTAAGCTACAATACTGGAAAGTTTCATAGAGATCTGTTCAGTAGTTTTTGAGATTAAGCGGAACGTACATACAACCGCACAAACTTTCACGTTTATAATATTATTAGGAAGGATTAGGGCATTAGGATACCCCACGTCACGCACTGTGACTATCGGACGTAGTGATGTCCTAAACTAACCGCATACCAGGGCTCCGAACCGGTTTTTACTGCTTTGGAAATATTTCCTAAAGTACTTCTGATATCTCCAATTTATTTTAAGATTTGCTTTAGTTAGCCTTCATCTATAGAATAAATGATTTAAAGTTCGAAAAATGTCGTAAAACGCAATTAACCGAAATTTTTAACCGGCTAATTGCATGAAGACGAAATCGGTTTCCGACCTCTGCCGCATACCGTAGGTTCCGTATCAACAGGTTACAGAACCTCAAACCAGACACGCCTATCCTTAAACATTTGTGAAAGAATTAATCTCGTGTAAGGAAGTTAATGTAGAAATAATGACTTCGCCGGGAATCGCCCCTGTTTGTTTCAATTAGGCGTCCCGGGACGCGGGGGCGGGCAGAAGGGGGGATTTCCCCCTTACCCCCCGCTCCCGCTTAAACAAGAGACCATCTATATTTAAGTAGGGACAGAAATTAAATCTTACGCGCATGAGTTTTTTGTGGGGCAAGATTTGATTGTGTTTTTGGGGACGTGCCTTAGAATTAACTGAATCCGCGAGGTAATTTCATACTATTTAAGAGTTTTAAATTAAAATTAATGAGGAGGCTTTAGCGATTTTGTACAATAGGTAGAAAAAACTTATTAAGTAGAATAAATTGTTTTGTTTTACTGATGGAGCTCGTTTTAGGTTATTACGGCTGCGATTTTATCCATCGGATTACAATACGCACCAGTGCCTTTACCATGAGTTTACATGACCGTACTCGCTAGCGACTGCGTAAAAATTTGTATGGGCAAAAGTTCAGCGCCTCTGGCGGTTGCGCATTAGAACTAAGAATCGGCATACTAAATCGTTTACGCAGTCGCTAGCGAGTACGGTCATGCAAACTCTTGGTAAAGGCAAAGAGAAGTGTGAGTCGCACTCACCTACCGAGGGTCCCGCACACATTTGTGGGTACATTATTATATTTTTTATAATTTAATTGCAAATGTATAATTTACAGATTTTTTCCTGTACTTGTAATATAAGGTTATATTACTTGCTAAGTTTCAGAGTTCGACGTCAACGGAAAGTATCCTATAAATTTTGATTCCCTTGAGATTGTCGAAATATAAGTTTTTTCCGGCCATATCCTTTTTACGCTAACTTATAAGTTTAATTTTTTCACAGCTTCAAGGGACTGTCGACCCCAGTATACGATTTTAATTTCAATTCGACACCTCCACGCGTTCTCGAGATAAAGGGTCTTGACAGACATACAGAAAGTGATGATGTAAGGGTTCCGTTTCTTTTTTAGTTACGATTTTTGATTATTGCTAATTTGTATGTATAACAACTAGAAGCTAATGCTTATTTCGCTTGAATGAGTCCTCGACGGTTCGTAATTAATTACCTAGATAATTTAAAATGGTTTTTTACACAGATACACCCTTAAAAATATTACTTTGTATGACATTTTAGTCCCCAAATATGGCCATTTTCGGTAATTTACGTGTAAAATGATTCAATTAAGCCATGTTTGATCTCTGAAACTAATTTACTGATAATAATTATCATAACTAAGAAATGCAATACAATACAAATACTCTTTATTGCACACGTCACACAAATGAATCAGTTACGCACAGAATCAAAACAACAACAGTACACAGGTAGAGGTAGACAACAGGCGGTCTTATCGCTAAAGAGCGATCTCTTCCAAACAACCTTTGGGTAGCGGAAAAAATAACATAAATGAAAAATGAAATGAAATAATGAATAATGAAATATAATAGTTATTAGAAATATAATTCGATTGTATTAATTAATTAAATAATCATCCACATGAGTGGTGTTAAAGAGTAAGGGGTGGGAGCAGAAAGTAATTTACCACTTCGCAACCCCGGCGGCGTGACATTCAATTACTTATTCGTAACTGTTTTATTCATTTTCGAAGTGGCGGTGTTTAATATGATTTCGATTTTAAGAATTAAAGTAACGCGCCATGCAGAGATGAGAATTAAAGTTACGAGGCCTTTTAAGTTTTAAAATGTTTTGATTTCAAATTATGACAAAAGTATTGATAATATCAATAAAGTGATAAAATGCTACTATGATTTTACTAAAGTTTAATAAGTTGGGAGATTATTAAAAAAAAGTGATAATAACGTTAATTCGGTGATTTGAAAGGCAGTTTTTATTATGGCATTAAAGAAAGCGATCCTGTTCAGCAAATTTAGGATTAAAACCATCCATTTTTCACGAAAAATAAAATTTAGGATTAAAACCATCCATTCTTTACGAAAAATAAAATTCTGATTGGATTTACCATAATTTTATATAATCGCTTGCAATTTATCTATCTTTGAAAAAACTCAGTGTGATAATAAATGAATATTAGAGGACAATCTTACACAAATCGAACTAGCCCCACAATAAGCTCAAGAAGGCTTGTGTTATGGGTACTAGACGACGATATATTTAATAGATATAAATACTTAAATACATAGAAAACATCCAAGACTCAGAAACAAATATTCATGCTCATCACACAAATATTTGCCCTGACCGGGATTCGAACCCAGGACCGTCAGCTTCACAGGCAGGTGCACTAACCACTGGGCTAAACCGGTCGTCAAAAAACAAGTAAATAAATAATTGAAAACGTATGTAAGCAAAAATAGTCAGCCAGTACTGTGGTTTATTTCGATATCCTACTTAATCAACACTTATATTATAAAGGTCAAAGTTTGCGCGGGTGTTTGGTTGTATGGATGGATGTACGTTGCAAACGGCTGGACGGGTTTGGCTGAAATTTGGAATGGAGGTAGCTTATAACCTTATGCTTAAAATCAGGGCTCGGAAACCGGTTTCGTCTTCATACAATTAACCGGTTAAAATTTTCGGTTAAGGGTCCTTATCACTTAAAAATCGCTCATCTATTTAGGCCATTTTCTGTTTGAATTGACACGTATCTTGACATTTACTCAATGTTACTATCTAGAACAGGAACTATTACGACCTTATGTCATAAACTTTAAATGTATTTTTTGGATTTTTCATTAAGAAATATCGTTTCAAACATCACTCCAAATCGACCATTTTCAAGGTAAAAACTTGTTTTTTCCGCTTAAATTCTACTACACACAATAAAATCAAAAAATGGCTATGTTACTATCTAAAACTTTAATAAAATCATCGTAGCCTTTAATAACTTTATTGGTATTATCAATACTTTTGTCTAAATTTGAAATCAAAACATTTTAAAACTTATAAGGCCTCTTAATTGCGTTTTACGATATTATTTCGTACTTTAAAACATTTATTTCATAGAGGAAGGTGAACAAAAACATATTTTAAAATAAAAAAGGAGATATGAGAAAAACTTTAAGAGATATTTCAAAAATAGTAAATACCGGTTCCGAGCCCTGCTTAATATATATAAAATATACCCTTATGCATAATATATCTACACTTATGCTTAAAATATGCACAAAGTATAAAACATCAAATTAAACTAATAGGTATATAGGTGAAACAGAAAGAGGAGCTTCTTTGGAAACAGGAAATTGGTTAGTCTTATTAGCTTATTACTATATTCTTTTATAAACTATGTCAATATTCGAAATCGTTTTTAAGTTATAGCTTCCAAATATCAATTTAAATAATAGCATGTTTCAAACCCATTTTATAAGTCTCTCTAATCTGTTCCAAAAATTGATTATAAAGTACGTAATATTTACGAAATTACGCGCAGAGCTTCCGTAGAGAGCGGGATGGTTAATTACAAACTCACGCGTGTTAGAGGGGGTCATTTGCAATGGAATGGCCTTGCCTTAAGTGATAACATAAATTCAGGAAAGGCCGTTGCATATAGCAACTCCCTGTGTGTAGCAAACCACTGATCACCTATAAAGTGGATTCCACAAGCTTTATACCACGTCGGTGGCAAACAAGCGTGCGGACCGCCTGTCACATGCGCCATGGCGAACCTCTAAAAATTTTAAATTCTTTTCTTGAAGAACCCCGTACTTCTATACTAACTTACTATTATAGAGCGGACAACGTTAAATAATTATGGCGATAGTAGCTGTCATTATCCCATAGAATGAGGGCTATCGCGTATGAATTCGCCGCTAGAGGCGCTAGTGTAGCGTGGGGTCTCCGAAACGTCAAATGTCTCTCTTTGTGGTTGCGCTACGCGGGTTAATATCTAATTCGAACAATATGGTGACTATTTTGCAATACCTGAGCTTGATTATGGCAAATATGAGTTAAGAGTCAATGACTGTCAGGGCTTTGAGACAGTTTTGTCTTTCGGAAACTTATGTCCTCCTTTTTTCCGAATTAAACGTGACCGAGCTACAATGCGGGATGTTCGATATTTTTACGGTACGGTTTTAAGATATTAAATATGATTTAAATGTAAACTTCGTTCTCATGTCCATAATAACCAATTAAAATTTTGGACAGCTGGACCTTACTCGACAGTGGCGCCAACTGGTAAGCAAAAAAACGATAGCCCCCATTTTGTCAAACTATCCAATACAAGCCGATTTTAACGAACACAGCTTACGACAGACGGTTTGGTGCAACCCACGCTTAGTTATGAAATGTTAACGAAAAAAGTCTGATAATCGACAAACAAAATCATGCCAATCGAACTTGTTTTTAGAGATGACCAAATGTTTGTATGGGATCAACTACAATTAGAGCAAGACAAAAGACGAAAATGAGAGGCAAAGTACAGCATAGCTAACGAGCACTGAACACGCTCCGTACTGAATCACACGCAGGTGTGACGTCACGCCTGCGTGGCCTTTTACTACCGTTGTATGGGATTATGGAAAAAGGGATTTTTTCCGTTTTTGCCATGAAATATTGCGGTTATTTATATAGTTGCCATACAATGCCAACTGTGGCTTTGTGATTCTGGCTAATTTCATAAAATATTTACCTTTTATTTTGCTCAGGCTATAATTTCCTTCTCAATATCGTTTATTTGTGTATTTATACTTGTCCTTAATAAATTATATATGTATGTATGTATGTTTTATATCTCTTGTCTTTTTTATACCTTGTTGTACAGGTTGCTCAATTTGTCTACCTCCGTTCATTTCTTCTCTCATTTTCTCAAAGGTTAACTGGAAGAGATCTCTTAAAGGGATAAGTTCGCCTTTGTACATACCATTTCTTTTTGTATTTGTAATTTTTGTTATTGTGTGCAATAAAGAGTTTACTATTACTACTACTACAATTTCTTTTTTGGTAACTTTCAATTTACATTTGGACTATAAAAAAACAACGCTAGTAGTTTTTGATTTGTAAAAGCGCCATTGAGGCCTGGTTCATTGTCAGATTTAGGTTCGCGTATTTTCGGTGGACATATCAAAAGTTAAAGGCCAAAAAGCTTAATTTTGGATTGGTCTAGTAACCCGCATAAACGGTGTTTCCATAACTATAAATCCATGTAATAAAAACATAACTTACATGTACAAAAGCCGTTAACTATTGACCACCGGGTGGACAACTTTTGTTTTTGCAACTGACAAGGATTCGCTTACTTGCAGAAGAGAGAAGAGAGAGAGAGTTCATTTATTTCTTTTAACGTTTTTGCTAATCTTTATAATACATATTTTTTATTATTTTAATTAATTCGTCTAATTTACTATTTACTTTAATAATTTGATGGTTTTCTATCCATATATACAATACAATACAAATATTATTTATTGTTCAACAGAAAATACATTGAAAACTAGATTAAGAATTAAACATGTTGATGGTAGACAACAGGCGGTCTTATCACTAAAAAGCGATCTCAACAATTTCATAAATTATAACAAGAGTCGTCATCCCTATTTGACATCCTTTAATCTACTTATATATAAATTTTGACATATTTTTAAAATAGACCCTGATTACACACATTCTAAAAAACAAAGTATGTAGCTTTACCCTTTTTTGAATCGGTTCTTTTAATTATGAATAAAAAAAATTTGGAATTAATTAAAACTAAGTTTTTTTTCTAACCAACATGACAAATACTATTAAAAAATACGTACCACGCAAAACTCAATTGATATAACTAAAACCCCAACAAACATACCAACCTGAATATCACCACACAACACTCAAAACACTTTCATGCCGCCCGGACGGCACCCGACCTAGCACTGCCGTCTACCCGAACTACACGCAAGCCCCACCTACGCCACGCCCCCCACCCTTAACTCAGCCAATGGAAACCCTTGTAGAACTTTATTTACAAGTATCCTCCGCCCGCTGACGCCCGCCCGCGCTATCGATTGGCGCCGCTACTTATTTAAGGCGGGCGGGAGAATTAATTTTGTGATTGAAATGACTATGGAGGCATTAACGTCGGCGGTCGCGGGTAAACAAGGATGTTTTTAATTGTCAGTAATGTTTTGTAGGTTAACTTTGATGAGCGGAAACATGTACATTAAAGCATCAGTTTCTTGGGAGAATCTTCTCTATCACTATCTCTTACGAGTATGTAAATAGAGTCAATCAGCTTTTTCTTGTTGTTGTTGACATTTCTTAAATATTTGCATGTCCTTGTGACCAAACATGTAGTTCCTTATATTTTTTATGTCACACTTGGCCATAAAGTGGCAATTACCGCACGATCCGCGCGCGGAAGATCCCACTTCCTGGCCGGGGGATGACATAAAATTTTGTACTTACCTCGGGCGGTAATTAAGAAAGCCTCAGATCGCATAATTATCGCCCTTGCCTTCGGCTCGGGCGTCAAATACCTGCGATCTGAGACATTCTTTGTTTTACCGCCCTTGGTAAGTAATGTACTATTAGATTATGATAATTATGACCTATTTGTTGTACCATGTTTTAGCAAATAAACGACTGATTACCGATTATTCTGGCCCGTCAGCGAGGAGACAACAGTAACCGAGTTTCTTAGAAAAATGTATATAATATGGACTTCAAGCATGCTCAAGAGATGACCCATGTGCAAATGGATTTATGCTCATCGCCAAAACTAATTTTTAATAATTTAGACCCTATAAAATCACTGTTTTAAAGAGTGACTCAGGAGACGTAACCATGGTAACGAGCAGCAAAGAATAGTTGATCCACCCCAGGTACAGTCGCCATCAGATATATCGGAGCGAACAAGGTGCTCACAAATATCTGAACACGACTCTATTGTTAAGGCGTTAAAGTGCATGTCCAGATATTTTTGAGCACCCTGAAGAGTACAGATATATTTGATGGCGACTGTATATGTCTAACAGCTGGCTAAGGCTAACCCTTTGCAATTTATAGAGACACTAAATCCGTCTATACCTCGTTTTTTAAGATTAGAAATTATGTAAACAAAGAAGCAGTGGTCGTAAACAATACACATTAAATTCGCATTATTCGCACGAAAGATCAGAATAAGTTTTTTTTATAAGACGCCGGTGGCAAACAAGCTTACGGTCCACCTGATGGCAAGCGGCCACCGCAGCCGATAGACGCCCGCAACTCCAAAGGAGTCACGTACGCGCTGCCGACCCTTTATAAAACTTGAGGATGCATTGCGTTGACAACAGAAGGGACAAATTTAGTGTGTAGAAAGTGACAGTTAGTGGCTATGACATATTACTTTATAAAACTCGAACCGACTTCTTAAAATATCTGTTTTTTTTTTATTATACAAATTTTAAATGAATTAAACGAAACTTAATTGAAAAAATAATTAATGTCTTATCTTTTAAAGATATATATACCCAAATATATCTCTAACTTTACTGATGTTGTAATATTTGTAATAGATAACTTTGCAAGTTTATCTTCACCGTATGACATTCATTTTGTTATAATTGTGAACTCGAAATTATTATTCCTTCTTGAACTGTAAATTAATATTTTGACATGAAAAATGTATTACTTATTATAGTCAAACTTTCTTAAATTGTAAATTAATATTTTGACATGTAAAAGTGCCCTTGTGGCCTATTTGCAGAATAAATGTTTGATTTTGATTTTGATTTTTTGAAATATAAATTAAGAAATTTATTTATTTTTTCTTATATAATATAAGCATGATGAAATAACTGTTTTAAAATTCATTGAGATTAATTGACACTTTTACCGCAGAACGTGCCTGATTAAAAACCTTGTAAATAGTTCTGTCATTCTTTCAAATGCTAAAAAAACAAGATATAGTTGGTATGCCATATTATTATTGTTAATTAATCCGGGTGACTGGCAGCTTTTAGGGGTGGTTTTTATGTTTTTTTTTTTCATTTAATTAAAGGTGTGCAATTTATAGAGCTCTGGATTTACAGCGCCCTGCGGTGTTACCCGCGGATAAAAGGTAGCCTATGTCCTATTCTGATGTCTAAGCTACAATACTGGAAAGTTTCATAGAGATCCGTTCAGTAGTTTTTGAGATTAAGCGGAACGTACATCCATCCGCACAAACATTCACGTTTATAATATGATTCGCCACTTTGGTTAAATTGGGGAAGAAGTAGTGCCAGTCAAAGGTGCGTGCTTGGACGTCAACTGGTACTCATCATCATCATCATCGTTTCAGCCGAAAGACGTCCACTGTTGAACATAGGCCTCCCCCAAGGCTCGCCATTTAGACCGGTCCTGTGCCGTTCGTTTCCACCGGATTCCCGCGACCTTCACCAGGTCATCACTCCACCTTGTCGGAGGCCTACCGACAGCTCGTCTTCCGGTGCGTGGACGCCACTCAAGCAGTTTCTGGCCCCATCGACCGTCAGTCCTGCGAGCAATGTGCCCTGCCCACTGCCACTTAACTGGTACTGTTTTTCCCCAAAAGCGCCAAACATATTGGTACCCTTGACTGTACAAGAGTCAATTGCCTATTATTGGCCACCCCCCAATAACTGGCCACTTCGCAAAAAATTACAAACCAATTCATAAATTTACACTAACGTGAGACATATTTACACTTAATAAGAGAACAACGGTTGAAACTCACTTGGACTTTCCAAGTGAGTTTCAACCGTTGTTCTCTTATTAAGTACAAACCAATTGTTGGTATTTCTGCAATTAAATAAATAAAATTAAAATAACTGGGTTCAGAGATGACTTCACGTATTGTTAAAGGCGACCGCCTTGCAGTGAACACCTTCACTGCACAAATTTGGTGGCTAGTAACTTATTTGTGACCTGTTATTGGCGATTTACCCTATGTAGTGAATAATGTTTTTCCATTAAGAAAATTCGGAGTACGATCAGACAAGTTTCTTAGATCATTTAAGACTGGATCCGGGTTTTTATAGGCGATTGACGAGAGCCATCATCCTGTTGTGGATTCGTTTTTATTATCAGTGACTTAGAGACCATACACATCTCTAACAATATTGAATTAATTTTAATTTTGACGCTCAGAGACCATGTACATCTCTGGGATATTATATTAATTTCATTATACTCCTTGTTTAATCTTGAGACCTTATACATCTCTAACTTTACTGATGTTGTAATATTTGTAATAGATAAATTTGCAAGTTTATCTTCACTGTATGACATTAATTTTGTTATAATTGTAAACTCGAAGTTATTATTCCTTCTTGAACTGTAAATTAATATTTTGACATGAAAAATGTATTACTTCGATTGATTGATTGATTGATTGATTAATATACTTATCTCTCTGTAAAAGGTACCTATAGGCGTATGAAGAGCTCCATCAAAATGCCTTTATGTGCTGTTTTCGGGTGCAAGTAGTAGATTGTGTCTCAAGGGAGCAAAATGATATATTTACGGCGAGGGCGGTATATTGAATTCTGAGTGAAGCGAAAGATTCTACAATAGAATCCTGAGCGTAGCGAGGGATTCTAAAGTAGAATCTTGAGCGTAGCGAGGGATTCAAGTGTTTACGCCCAAGACGGAAATAATTTTGCTACCGAGTGACACATACTGCTTTTCACACCGTCTAAGGCCGTATGAGGCTCGCTGCTAAAAACATGAAATATCTTACAAATGATTTTACTACAGATTGTCACATACTGCTTTTCACACCTTCTATGAGGAAAAGAGTCATTGTTGCCCTCAAATGAAAAGTATAACTTTGATCCCTAATTCGAAGGCAACAATAACTCTTTTCTGAATAGCAGGTGTGAAAACACATTTTATTTTATCAAAATTACAAAAATTTTAATTCTTATTTCACATGCACGTATATTTTCGCTTTAGTTATAAATTTCTGCATAATTCAATGAAAATCGTAAATCGAGCATCGATTACAGTCGATTTAAAAACATTCGTACTTGACCATTCAAGTTTGGCCGCATTTTGACATTACGTCACCGTATTTCAGGACATAAGGACTACTGTCTATGATAATTTCTATGAAATGTGATCCTTAGCGACATTGGTCAGTTAAATCCGATAATGGACCTAGTAGCACACGCAAAGTTCAAATTCAGTAGTAGCATTCCACTCTCACCTCATATTCGGTTGAAACCGCTCAACCAATCTCATTGGAGCGCAAACTCTTAGAGTATTCCAGTGTTCCAAACCACACGCGTGGTCGTGTCGAAGGTTTTCCCCTGGATTTTCCCCAGGCTACTCTCCAACCGCGCACTTCTATCGCTTTATGGGCCCGGCCTATAAAGCCACAGGTTCAAAAAAAATAACACCGCAAACGCAGATGACTTGTACATGAAAAAACCTAGACATTTTTTCTTTCCACGTTAGTAGTATTATGTGAATAGAAGCCGCATTAACTCCTCCCAAGCTTATTCATCACTTTTCCTCGAGGAAAAGTATTGTGATTAAGGTTTACTTGAAAGAGGCTTAACTACAGAACCTACTTACTATACTTACCTATATAAACATGTCTCAAATACACACAGTTCTCGCCCGCGGGGACGTCCACCGCGCGATCGCGACACACATAATCCCTATATTCATCCCGGTACCGCCGCACACCGGGTAGAGTCAGTCCGACACAACTCGGGCCTAGCTGAGTTTCTTGCTGCATTCTTCTCAGCTAGGCTAGGTTTAGTGAACCGCCGACAAAACTTCCAGTAGCTCGATTCCACTCACGCCTCAGATTCGGGTGAAACCGCTCAACCAATCTCACGAGCAAACTCTTCTCGAGTCTTTAAACCGCCCGCGTGGTCGTGTCGGAGGTTTCCCCTGGACCCACAGGCCACTCCCCAACCGCGCACTGTGTTTCAGAATGTCCAACTCAAGCCCTTTCATATGACACCCCACTTGACATATTCACTAGACTTTCAAATTTTGAGCCACTGTCACAGAAAATAAAATAAAATTAAAAAAAAACATGTTCTCTGTACCTAGGTTACCCTTCTTTAAAACACACTAGCGACCCGCCCCGGCTTCGCACGGGTGCACTATTTAATGGATGTTATTATACATATAAACCTTCCTCTTCAATCACTCTATCTATTAAAAAAAACCACATCAAAATCCGTTGCTTAGTTTTAAAGATTTAAGCATACATAGCGATATAGGGACAGAGAAAGCGACTTTGTTTTATACTATGTAGTGATACTGTTCTAAATTTCAAATCTAAAATAAGTCGTTCTTGAGATATTTAGCAATGTGATAGACATACAGACAAAGTTAAACCATAAGGGTTCCTTTTTTACCATTTCGGTACGAAACCCTAAAAATAAAGTTCTATAGCGATGACTGAGTTCTACGCAAACGAAGTCGCGGGCAAAAGCTAGTATTAGTTACTAACGAAGAAAAATGTCAAGATACGTGTCAATTTGAATACATGATAACCTAAATAGTGAAAGTCAAAAACATTTATTTGTAAACATAGGTACATAGGTCTTATAATTATTAATATTACTGCCTCTCTATATTTTGCCATAAAGCATACAAATATTTTGAGTGAAGATGGAGCATGCTTAAACAATTACAATTCTTCATCCGTCAAGTATTCCCTTAGTGAAGTTTTTTAACTAGAAATGCAAATAGACTTTTTTTAATTCTATCAATCCTTCTAACATGGTTATATTTCTCGGCAATAAGATTAGAGATTTAACTAAAAAGGGCCCTTAAAAAGCTGTAGCTAAAAAAACTTGGTATTTTAATTCTTGATACAAAGCAAATGTGGAAATTAAAATTTCGAATAAGTCGATACCGACTGCTGATCTACACTCTCAAACAATGTTATTTCCGAAACAAATATATCCTAACAAACGTTCAACAAAGGAAACAAAATAAACACTAAAAACGATAACGAAACAGCGATAACATCCATAAACGATAATTTATGTTTTCGTCGACACGGATTACAATCAGTGTGATAACAGCGCTTGAAAATAATCAGTGTCATAATAAAGCCCATCTGTTGAGAGTTTAACCCCCAATTATGGAATTAAGCTGAAAGGGTTGGGGCGCAGGGAGGGGCAATATCGATGTCGATAAAATAAATACTCGCTGGCTCGTTAGGGGAAAGCGGGAACGTCCACGGGAAAAAAAATGGAACTCGTAGTTAACACAAAAAGAAAGAAAACACCTTGACCATAATTACCGAAACAAAAAATATGATATAATCACTACATAGTATAAAACAAAATCGCTTTCTCTGTCCCTATACTCGTATCCCTATGTATGCTTAAATTTTTAAAACTACGCAACGGATTTTGATGCGGTTTTTTTTAATAGTGATTGAAGAGGAAGGTTTATGGGTCATTCTACTTTTTCATTACCAGTTTTCTATTACCAAAGAATATCTATGATATCTATTGTATTAGTGTACGAAAATAGGATTTAGAAATAGTACCTGAATCTAATAAAACGAATTTATAGGTAAAAATACTTAAATATTAACATAATGCTGTAAAAGGTGGGTAACACAGTGGTAAAAACCATTTTTTCATACAAATGGTGAGACATCCAAGGACCACTGAGTTACTCGATTTATGGATATTAGCTGTGGTTCGTTAATTACTAAAACTATCGGAAGAGATACTGCAATTAAACCTCTTTCTAAATAACAATACAAAAATATGAAGCGAGGGCCAAGTATTCCAAAATCTGCATTTAAAAAAAAGTGTTTGAAAATTATGTACAAGAAAAAGTAGAATGGCCCTTATATGTGTAATAACATCCATTAAATAGTTCACCCGTGCGAAGCCGGGGTGGGTTAATGATAAAACGAACTGCACGTGAAGTTCTATCATAAGTTATAGAGGCGTCTGTGATACCTCGGGATTAACAGACTGTTGAAGAGAAATCGCAGGTTGCGGGAAATCAGTCTCAAAGTAGGTATCATTCTTAGGAGAATCATATACATTTTCAGATTCGGTATGCCAAGGAGTCTGATATTCATGGTCTTAAAATGAGTGAATTTGCTATTTAACCAAAATTTAAAATTAATTTACGTGTAACGGCCGTCGCGGCGGACGGGTGACAGTGCCTGGTATTGGCTTAAGGGGTCGGTAGTCAAATTAGGTACTTTTAATATTATTCAGCAGGCAGTCACTTCCGTTAAAACGAGTGCCTACGCCTAATCTTGGGATTAGGCGAGGACCTAAATTTGTCCCTTCTGTCGTCAACATAGTGCATCCCCACATTTTATAAAGGGTCTGCAACGCGTTCGTAACTCCTTTGAAGTTGCGGGCGTCTATAGGCTGCGGTGGCCGCTTACCATCAGGTGGACCGTAAGCTTGTTTGCCACCGGCGTTGTATAAAAAAAGGTCGATACGTGTAAGATTGTCCACAAATATTTATTTAAAAAAAATGACACTGCGAAGTCCTATCGAAACCGTGTATATCGGGCTGTGGTGGCCGCTTACCATGAGGTGGACCGTAAGCTTGTTTGCCACCGGCGTTGTATAAAAAAAAGGTCGATACGTGTAAGATTGTCCACAAATATTTATTTAAAAAAAATGACACTGCGAAGTCCTATCGAAACCGTGTATAAGTTATACACGGTTTCGATCGGACAACCGTGGACTGTTATCGACTATCGATATCGCTTCCCGAACTTCGTGACCTCCCTAACTATAATAACAACGTCGCTCAATGCGGGAATAATGAAGTGGCGTCACACCGCTATTGTTGCTGCAGTGTGCGGCTCTACGAGCACACCGCGCTGCGCCGGCCCATGCGCACGCGCCCGGCCCAGGGTTGCCACCATTTACGGCGAGACTATTCACACATCTGACGAAAATACCGTTTGAGCTTCCAGTGTGAAGAAATGTAGAATTACACTACACAAAAATTACAGTAGACTGAAAAAGACACAAAGAAAAGAAGTAACCGAACAAAATATTGAAAAATGCCTTAGTAACTCTGTCAAAAAATCCTAAATATCATAGTAAAAATAAACTTTAATGCTGCAGATGTCGTAATTATCAACGACAGTGATACGCTTTTTTCTAACAAAAACGATAGCTTTTTTATTGTTCTAAAGAAACAACCGGATAAATTTTTCATAAGTGATTCAGTGTTCCAACAATCAATAAAAATGTACTAAATATTTACGATTTTTTTTTATTCAACGCCGGTGGCCAACAAGCATACGGTCCACCTGATGGTAAGCGGCCACCGCAGCCTATAGATGCCCGCAACTCCAAAAGAGTCACGTACGCGTTGCCCACCCTTTATGAAACCCTTATTACGCGCAGAGCATCCGTAAAGAGCGGGATAGTTAATTGCAAACTCAATCGCCTTAAGGCCCGTGGTGCTTACAATTTTTTTCTTGCTTGCTCGCTAGTGATAGCTCGATATGCCGTGTTATTCGCCCGCGCACGGACCAACTTGCGATTTCGGCATAAAACTTAATTTCGTCAAAATCTCTTTGCTTTTAACTTAGTGCTAATTAATACGTAAAATATAACAATACCGAACTTAAATTATTACAAGTAAAATGAAAACTAATAAACATATTAATACTATGTCGTCAAAACGAACAATTATTGAAAAAAATCTAACTTTTAGATTTTAGATATATGAATTATCTAAGTATCTCTTTTAGAAAGAACCGTGAACTTATCACTTATAGGTTAGAAGTAATAGTCAATTTTAAGTTTTAAACGGTTTTTTTTATAATTGTATTTAATGTTTCACAAGATATTCAAACGTTCAGATTATTATTAAGACATTAAACTGCAACATTACAACTTGGTGGTTGGACTTATAATCCGCATAAATACAATTTTTTTTTTTCACCAATAAACGGATATCCGTTTCTATACTTCTAAAACCCATACACATGAAGTTTCTAATTCTATACATTGTAATAAAGACATAACTTAACTACTATTCTATAAACCCCCCAAAATTATACCTAGAGTTACGTCAGAATAAAATAAAACGCAAACGGCACCTTTTCGCGGCTATGTCATGACAATAGTGGTCATTAGTATAGTTTTGTGTTTTTACTTTATAAGTGTGATTATTGTAAGAGTAGTTTCTTTTTCTCTAAATTGTCAAGTTATATCCGTTAATAAAGTTTTCAAACAAACAAACAAATATTAACATAAATATTTGACGACCGGTTTAGCCTAGTGGGTAGTGCACCTGCCTGTGAAGCTGACGGTCCTGGGTTCGAATCCCGGTCAGGGCAAATATTTGTGCGATGAACATGAATATTTGTTTATGAGTCTTGGATGTTTTCTATGTATTTAAGTATTTATATCTATTAAATATATCGTCGTCTAGTACCCATAACACAAGCCTTCTTGAGCTTACTGTGGGACTAGTTCGATTTGTGTAAGATTGTCCTCTAATATTTATTATTATTTATTTTTAAAGGAGATGGCGGGACGACCTTGATACATTTTGTACGGATTGGCGGGAACTGGCATACGACCGAGACGAGTGGCGAAAAAGAGGGGAGGCTTTTGCCCAGCAGTGGGACACTATATAGGCTATAAAAAAAAAAAATAATAATATGAAAGGCGACAACCCTACAGCGCGCTAAGCTATAAATCGCTGCGCGCGCTCCCTTACCTGCCACCAGCCGGATTAAGAGATCCATCGATAACACTCCCCCCTCCAAAACAGCTTAAGTGCCATATTTAAACTGCAACTTTTGAACAACACTGACATTTTAGAGCTGAGCAAACCGCGAAATAATTGAGGGCTTACTACTGTTTATTTCGATTTGTGCAATTAACCTTATGAAAGCGGTGGGCGATGCAGTCGTGCGATTTTCAAAAATAAACTCTATATTATTATGAGAATAGCAGAGCGGAACGCTTTTGGAGCAGCCCAATTGTGGAAACCTCCACATAATTGAAGATCGCAGTCCGACCAGTGCCTTCACCATGAGTTCACATGACCGTACTCGCTAGCGACAGTAGCTCCCCATCATAGGAATCCGCATATAACATTTGACCGCTTTTAACGACTTAGAAATCACCACACATTCAAAATCAAAATCAAAATCAAAACATTTATTCTGCAAATAGGCCTCAAGGGCACTTTTACAAGTCAAAATCTATCTAGGTACATCAAATAAAAATAATACAATAATCAAAGTATTAGATTTCATACCGAACATTTTCAAAGTAAATCAGTCCGTTTTGAGCGACGTCCTGTTAGTGCGACGTAAAATCACCGGTCCCTTGACTGTCGCTTTATCCGGATTTCACTGTAATTGGAATAACTAAATAACAAACAAACATTCGTGTGGCTCCTGCGCTAAATAAAGGCGCTAATCGACACATATATTGAAAACCAATGCCGGAAACCATTAATATGTTATTATTAAGTCTTCAGCTCAAAAAAAAAAAATCTCCCATACAAACTTTGCACCCGTATTTGATCCCCTTAGGGTTGGAATTTCCAAAAATCCCGTCTTATCCCTTGCATACGTCATAAAAGTAAGCTCTGGACCAAATTTGAAGTTTCTAGTTCCAGTAGTTTCGGCTGTGCGTTGATGGTAGATCAGGACTTGTTCTTTTATATATTAAGAAGATTATCGTTTGACACAATGACACCTTTTCAACTCAACGTCGGATAGCCGACTCAATTGAGATCCGGCACTGAAACGTCACTGAAGCATACGCTCCGCCTTCGGCACTAGATTTTGTGCCACCAGTTTCGAGCGAGAGTTATGCTTCCATACTTATTATATATCGATGGTGACATCGCCACTAATGTAACCAACAAGTCACAACATAGTATGTGACACAATATCTAGGCGACGGAAATCACTCCAGAAATTAAAATCTAACGAAAACTAAAATTTGATACGCTAGTTTGTATGGTGATGTATTCATACAAAGACTTTTTGGACACAATTTTCTTCTTCAAAATTTTAAAAAACAAAATTAATTGCCCAAACTTGCTGCAAAATATAATGTTTCATGTACCGCATCGCTCCTTACGTCCACGTAATTTGTTCTATGTGAGTTTCGCACGTACTAATTATTCTAGACATACATTTTCCAAACTAGTATTAAAAAACTACAATGAGTATTTCTGTGACATCGATCCATTTATGCACCCCCTTGATGTTCTAAAAGAACGTACGAGATCCAAATTGTTATTGATCAATAATACTTAGTGTTCTACCCACTTACTTTGCTACTCGCTAAGACGCTGTTGTATATTTTTGCTTAATGTTTGTATTTATGAACCTCCAGGTCTGTTTTTATACATATTTGTAACTTACCTCTATCTTTTTATGTATGACTGTATGTGTTCTGAACAATAAATAACTATAACTAAATAACAAGGTGACATTACTTCATGTTTTAAAGCCAGCAATGGCATACCTTCAACCGAAAGTTTTTTTTTTGCGAAACTAAAATTGATATAGGTATTTTTTTAATCCTTATAATATACAACCTCAGAAATTCATGGTTAAAATCTGTCGGGTTACCGGGTCCATCACTAGTACCTTTATATGTATGTAATTATTACATTTAAATGGGTATGTCATTCTGTAAGTACGTTACATACTCAAAATACGAGAGTGGAGCCAGATTTACATGATAGTTTAAGGCCAGGCCTGGGCACTTTAACCTATGCTTACTACAACATATTTAAAAAATAGGTTATTAGCATAAAATGCATAGTTCCGTACACTATAGCTTCAGTAACAAGTAGGGTAGAGACCGCGGTGGATCGTCACGTTCAATACTTGTAAGTAACGAATTCTTCACAGTGGATAGTTATCTGTTATGAAATAGAATACTTACGTAATATTTTGTGCCGTTTTCTACTAAAGTTCTGAACAATACCTACCGAAATTAACGTTACAATTTATTAGCTTTGAGCCGTGACTTTTGATCCACGGGGTAATCACGTAACTTTTGTACTACCGTTAGGTAGATTTTAATGTCGAATTTCAATTGTCAACTCATACATTTATACTTCAAAATTGACAGAAAAATCTATCTACCGTAAGTGCAATTTAAAACAATTTCCGACCCGCAGTAATGCGAATTCAAGAAGGCACGGTGAACTTTATCCACCAAAAACACGACTTGCCAAATCCAGAAAGTGTATACACACGGTAGGACCCAAGGTATATAATAAAATCCCGCTAGAAATAAGACAAGCTACTAGCTATGGATCTTTCAGTAAAAAAACTTAAAATGAAACTGGCATCCAACGCCTACTACACACTCGATGCCTTTTTCGAGAGCAAACACCTGCGCTAAGTAGGTTTTAAATTTCAAAATGAAATCGGTTCGCTTGCCCAGCCCTGCACTATAACATGAATTATGATAATTACCTAATGAATGTAACACTAAATGTAATCACATATATTTATTTGACGTGTAAAATGTAAAATTTTATAAATAAATGATTGAATTGAATTGAATTGAGTCCATAAAGTTACGTGATTCGCCTGCTGCTTTCATAGGTAACTTAAATATCATGACTTCAAAAGCCATTTTGAAGCTATACAATACAATGCAATACAATCGTTTATTGGTAAAATAAAATTATTTTACTGCTAAACGCCGCAAATACGCATCTTTAGGTGACAGCTTCGTATTTGTGGCGTTTGCCGTGGAGACCTTGCACCTATGGGGACTGGAGGCTGTTAAACTTTTTAAACAAATTTCACAAATGCTTATCCGGTCTTCTGGTGACCGTAGGGCTGGCTCGTTCCACGCTCAACGCATTGGCATTGCCATTCAGCGAGGGAACGCAGCTAGCCTTATGGGCAGCCTTCCAAATTATAGTGATTTAGACGATATTTGTATTTATAAGTTAGACGCCGTAGTTTAAGGTAGGTTTAGTTTAGTTTTAGCATTTATATTTTATATTTTCTCAGGTTTTGAATTTTGGTTGTAATAATAGGTGTTAATGTAAATAAGTGTGGTGTTCATCAGAAAAATACTTTTAGTGAAAATCATTTTACATGTCTATGTTACATATATATGTCACATCACATCTTTTATGTCTAATACCTGAATATATCTATAAGCTATATTTGTTTATTGTTAATAAGTGGAAGTCTATATGGACACGGAGCATCCATCCCTTCGGGTATGTTACCAAATATTCATAGATATGACGAACGACGACAATAAACTCTTGTGAATACAGATAACTTGTAAACTTGCCGTTGTTAGTTCAATGAAATTTTGATACGTTTGTGATCGTAACATCTATGAATATTCGGTAACGTACGGGAAGGAACGGTAGAAACGTTCCTTGGCTTTACCCAAGTACTATAATGTTTGGCACTTAAATAAATGCATCCAGGGAATACTAGGCGGGTGGATCTACTATTTTTGTATTGTTATCTTGACCCGTTGTCCAAGGGACACTAGTATCGCAGTTTGTTTTAAAAAATGTTGTATTAAATTCTACTAACATGCTTTATTAGGTTTATATTTAGCAATAGGTTCGTTTTAATGTTATTGTTACTGTCATAACTTTTATGAAAATATAGTACGTAATAATTCTACTAACATGCTTAGTAGATGAACCATTATGGAAACAGCTTATAAGCACCACAAATACGTATGATAAACTTCATCATCATATATTTAAGAGCCTAGCCTAGCTCTTGTCAGTGGAGTAATCGCCATTTCAAAATCAAAATCAAACATTTATTCTGCAAATAGGCCACAAGGGCACTTTTACATGTCAAAATATTAATTTACAATTTAAGAAAGTCTGACTATAATAAGTTATACATTTTTCATGTCAAAATATTAATTTACAGTTCAAGAAGGAATAATAATTTCGAGTTTACAATTATAACAAAATTTATGTCATACAGTGAAGATAAACTTGCAAAGTTATCTATTAAAAATATTACAACATCAGTAAAGTTAGAGATGTATAAGGTCTCAAGATTAAACAAGAAGTATAATGAAATTAATATAATATCCAAGAGATGTTCATGGTCTCTGAGCGTCAAAATTAAAATTAATTTAATATTGTTAGAGATGTATATGGTCTTTAAGTCACTGATAATAAAAACGAATCCACAACAGGATGATATCTCTCGTCAACCCCCTATAAAAAGAGACTAGTATTAACGTAGTCACTATGTCCTAGCAAGCATGAACAGACCGGACTCCACAAACAGCACCCGATCACGAGTATGATGCGTATCTCAGACATCGTCACCATTCTGTTCGGTTCTCCGCCAAGGCTTTGAGCTCCTGATACGATATTACATTGACCTTCTCCTTTAAACTAAAATAGCATAAAATCACGATTGGATTCGAATTTTCCCCTAGACAACTAGACGTAACCACGGCAACGAGTGGCACTAAAAAGTTGATTCACCCAGGCCTCAGTTGTTAATTTAACTTTTGAGTTTCGCTAGGAATTTTTTAATATCAATAGGTAAAGAATTACATATAGGCCCCACTGTGTGTACATATTTTGTCGATTATACTTGGGTACCAATTAATATGTTTTCTTGTGTTAATAGGATCGGAATTTGGAGGATGTTCTGGCAGCTGGCGCTGGCGGCGGCGGCGGTCTTCGCGCTGTACTACAGGTGTTGAAACTGTGACTTGTATATTATAACCTCCTCAGTAGTCTGCAACGTAAATATTTATGGCAGTTAAAACGACATTCGTTTATTAAATCTTTTTATGCACATTTTAATATATCCAAGAAAGCACAAAACTGTTTACAAATAAAAACATTAGCTACAAAATTACATTCTAAAACTAAAACTAAACTAAACTCTAAAAGCCTAATCAAATTAGCCACCCCGAGTCATCTCCGGCGCAAAGGTGCCCGTCACGCTGATAGCAATGCCCCGTTAAATGGCGACCGACAGCCTTTTTTAGATTCACAAGTTGACATGAACAAGGAGGAAATATCCTTCATTTAATCTACTATTTTAATTAGATATTAAAAATCCTGTGCTCCTGCATTTACTTCCCCTTCTGCTGGGCTAATCTCGAACACAATTTAGATTCGGTTTTATAAAGATCCGTTAGACCTTATGTCGGTTTGTTATGTCAAAAAATGTACTGAGTTACTGAAATTTGATCTAACGGATCTTTATAAAGCGCGGTCTTCATAAACTTGGGAGCAATGAACATTCGCCTCCCAAAATAGTGACCCAAAACTGCATGTCATGACTCAGGCTAGGGATATTAAACCGTGTGTGTATGTTTCAAATGGATTCATAGGTTCATTTTAGACTGTGTATGGTTCAAAGACTGCCAGAGCTAATCTCACTTAATCTATTCAGCTGGTCGCGGCGGAGGCTGTACCGACTCGCAGCAGAGATACCTTCTGGCCTTAAGTGGTATCCGATCATCGGACATGCGTATAAGTCCTTCGGCAGTAATGAAGGTAGGCACATAAGTTTCTTCTCATCGAATAAATGTAAGTACAGTCAGCAGCAGATATATATACGCGGGCGAGGTGTTCACAAAGACGTTTCTCTTTAAATCGTCGTAAATTTATTGACAGCTAAATTAACATTTAGACATCGGCTTTCAGTGTGTCACAAATGTCTTAACTGCTCAGTTTCGTTAACACTTACACCCTATTTAATCGAAATATTTTTTCTGGGCTTATAAACATATCTCGCAACCAGTTAACCGTTTTTAAAAAATACTTTTATCTCTATGTAATTATTTCCTATAGAGTCGGGGGATTTTCAATGCATTATTTAATTATTTTTCAATTGAGTACAACCCTCGTGGGTATGTTCAAAATTTTTATATTTGCCTTTTATTTTAATCTTTTAGTGAGCAGTCTAAGTATACCTATACATTTCACCCTCGAACAATCCGGCTTGGAATGAGCTCCCTACTGAGGTTTTCCTAAGGAGCCACAAAAATAAGTAAGTGCCAAGTGGCCACTTTCTATCCCGAGTACCTCACAAGTAAAACTGAGGGCCGAAGGCCCGAAGCTAAGAGGAAAATTACACGAGGTCAGAAGCTGTTCCGCAAAAGGCCGAATGCAAGTAGCTTCTCCTTGGAGCTCGCTTACTTTACGGAGCACAGATCGGCATTTTCTAGCTCCGAATGTCTTACAAGCGAACCTCAGGGCCGAAAGCCCGAAGGTGAGGGCGAAGTATATGAGGTCGTTAGCCATTCAGCGAAAGACCTAAGTCCCGAAGCTTCTCCTTGGAGCGTGCGCGCCAAGGCGACACTTTCTAGCCCCGAGTGTCTTACAAGCGAATCTCAAGGCAGACGGCCTGAAAAGGGCGAAACACACGAGCTCAGAAGCTGTTCCGCTTAGGGCCGAATGCCCAAAGCTTCCCTACGGAGCGCGCTTGCTATGAGCCCGAGAGCCGAAGGCCCGGAGGGTGAGCCCAAGTCGGTAATTTTTAGCTGCGAATGTCTTACAAGTTAATCTCAAGGCCGAAAGTGAGGGACGAAGTACATGATGTTAGAAGCCGTTCAGGGAAAGGCCGAAGGCCCGAATTTTCTACTCGGAGCAAGCGCGCGCGCTTTGCGAGCCCGAGGGACAACCCAAGTCGACACTTTCTATCTAGCCCCGAGTGTCTTACAAGCGAACCTCAGGGCCAGCGGCCTGATAGGCGAAGTACACCAGCTCAGAAACTGTTCCGCGAAGGGGCGAAGGCCCGATGCTTCTCCTTGGAGCGCGTACACTATGCGAGATCGTGGGCCGAAGGCCCGAAGGGCGAGTGCGTCGTGCCTTTCCAGCCCCGAGGGTCCACCTATATGCCTTCGCAAAATACCCTATGCTGTTGTTCTGCTTCATCATCAGGCCTTCTGAAGTTCATGTACAAAGGCTTTATTTTGTTATATTCTTTTGCCTGACGATCATTATGCGAATTATTGTGTACTGATCATTGCACATAAGGTATTGTGTGAAACTAGTAGGTATTGTACATTTTTTATAAAACATATTTTCGTTAAATATGTTTAACTGTGGAAACATCACAATGGCACCTGACACCGAATGGCCCCGAGTTCTATTTTTGAAAAATTATCATTATCAACTCGCCTCGCCTTTGTACATATACGTCAACTGTTCTTGTAATTTATGTTATGTTTTACTCATGTACAATAAAGAATTTTACATACATACATACATACTATTCGCTAGATTATGTATATCTGCTGATAAGTTTGTGTTGTACTAGGTACAACCCTTGAAATAATTGATAGTCGAAGATATGATTCACTTCCTAATAATTAGTGGTTCCATACATTTAGGATAGTTAGCGATCAATTAACTCTTAATTTGGTGTTTTTTTGCGATTTCATGGTTGGCCCCATAGTAAAAGTTGCTCAGTGTGACCCTCCCCGGGCGCTTCAGATCACGACTTAAAAATCACCCTTTCTATTGTAATAATCCGAGTGCATACCTGGTCGTTTCATAGTGACCCGAAGTGACCATAGTGAAATGTGGAGTACGGACGTGCGATGGAAGTAATTTGCTTGGACGTCCAAGAAAATTTAAACATTGACTGTGGACGCGTTAAGCATGCCTTTGGTCATTGTTTTGCTCAACTGGTCGGGGGCAGGGTCGTGCCCCAGACATGACGTGTAGGTCGCAAAATATGAAACAAACCTGTGCAATGGTAAAATGATAGTGTCGACTTACATAATATGCTCGTCACTAATGTGTCTGTTCTGAGTTATCTTTCCGGCCCCGGGCCCCACGGAAGACCAGCGCTGTGGTATATGTATGCCACAGCATATGCTGAGTGGTGTCCTTTTGTAGCCACCATAACAGCACCAAATAGGTATAAGTTCTTTTTGTCTGTTTTATAATTCAAAATGTGTTACTTTTTTACTTTGTTCTATTTGTTTTAATATTTTCATGTGGTGCTGTATATTTGGTTTATCAATAAATGTTTTTCTATTCTATTCTATTCTATTCTATTCAATGACACACAGTCTGCACTGTTTTCGTGAACTACTTATCAGATCATTTTATTCATGACTGTTTCATATACCAAGAACATCTTCTGAAAGGCCGGCAACGCACTTGCGACTCCTCTGGTGTTGCAGGTGTTCATGGGCGACGGTAATTGCTTACCATCAGGCGATCCGTCTGCTCGTTTGCCCCCTATAACATAAAAAAAAACATTAAGAATCTTTTTGCAGATTCACATATTGGATAGATATTTTGCAGCAGTTACTGAATTTTTTTTGATACAACGGCGGTGGCAAACAAGCGTACGGTCCACCTGATGGTAAGCGGCCACCGCACCCTATAGACACCCGCAACTCCAAAGGAGTCACGTGTGCGTTGCCGATCCTTTATAAGGTTTGAGGATGCACTGTGTTGACAGCAGTTGCAGACTACTAATTATTTATTTGATTTTAATTATATGCAAATTACTGCACTTGTTGATGCATAGTTATGAGTAGACCCCGTTATCTTGTCGCACTGAAACTATTTTTCAGTAGAGCGTGAATGTTTTTTTTATCGACCTTCTTGATATCGATGTTTATATAATGCAATTGAATTTTCGCCTTTTAAGTCTATGCTCAATTTTAATGAAACCATTTTGTTTACAAATAAGTATTGGTCTTACGTGAAGCGATAACCTTAGATATTTTTTTTTTTTTTTAATTTATTAAATCAACGTGAGTAATTTACATGTACATATTATTAGCCACTATCGGAAACCTTGGTAGGTTTATGTAATAGCTGGCGAGATCGCACGGATCGATCCGCATTTACAACAATTTAACATGGCAGACACTAGTATTAATTAAGTATACTTATATTCATTATTTATTTAGGTTTACAACAACGGACCTTGTAGCTTAAAGTGTAAATTGAGATTCACATTCCAGGTAATATTTTTTTAGCACTGTTTTAAATTTCCCCGGGTTATCAATTACTACTAGTAAGTTACTCAGCGTATTCTTAGGTAGGTTGTTTAGTATATCTGGTATTAAACAGGTGTTGGTTCTCCCACCGTAGTTATTGTTTACACTCGGCAGAACGTATGCGCGCATATAATCTAAGCTACGTAGATGACCGGGGCGCGATTTTTTTCGTAATGAAGGTATAATCTCCCGTTCTTCCGTCAGTATCGAGAAACAAACCCTGTTGAACACGCTAATTACTTTACAGTGTTTGAATAGGCCTGAGTTATCTTTTAGACTAGCCTTAATTTTTAGGGGTACAATTGTTTTCAGTAATGCTAATTGTAACTTATATATCTGTTCAATGTAAGTTTTATAAGTCCGCCCATAACTAGCTATACCGTAACAAATGATGGAGTCCGCGAGTGATAAGTAAAGCATACGCAGTGTTTTATATGGTAATTTATTTTTTAGGATGGCTATTTGCGCCATTATGGATCTAAGTTTGGAACATATGTGATCCACGTGCGGTCTCCAGTTGAATCTATTATCGATAACCAGTCCTAGGTACATATGTTTCGATACAGACTCAAGTTTATCACAAGTACAGTTACAACTAGGCTTATGTAAACAATGGTGTTCGTGTGCTATTATTATAGGTACCTGTGCCTCTTTTACATGTGATGAGTGTATGTGGATCATTTTAGTTTTTTTGGAGTTGATTATCAATCCTACGTCGTGAGCCCATTTACATAGTTGATTGAAGTTATGTTGCATTGTTTTTTGTGCTTCACAGACGTCCCTGTGGGCTGTAATTAGGCAGGTATCGTCGGCAAATTGGTATACGGAGGCCCCACTGAAGATATTGCACATGTCGTTTACGTAAATTAAGTATTCGGTAGGTCCAATTATGGACCCCTGGGCTGTGCCCTCCTCTGTGCGCATCGGGTCGCTGAGCTCGCCGCCAATTTTAACCATTGTACTCCGATTGTTGTGATAGTCTTGGAGCAGTTTCAGCATCGGCCCCTGTATACCATTTTGCCACAGTTTATTAAATAGCGTAGAATAATTAAGGGTGTCGAACGCCTTGCTGAAGTCTATAAATATAGTAATTACATGTTTTTTTTCATTTAAATAATGGTTTACTTCGTCTGTGAATTTGTTTAGTAACTGAGAAGTACTTCGTTTCGGCTGAAAACCATATTGTTTCTCATTTATTATTTTATTCGCGGTTAGAAATCGGTGTAACTCCGTCCCGATGTACCTCTCAATTACTTTATCTATACAGGGCAATATAGTAATAGGTCTATAATTATTGTGGTCCGTGTAAGATCCTTTTTTATGTATTGGACGCACGAGGCCGACCTTTAACTCATCAGGATAGGTACCTGTTTTAATACAACAGTTAGTTAAGTGAGTAATCACGGGTGTAATTTTATTTATTATACATTTTAAATCTGATGAAATGATTTACCTACTTGCAATTGCATGTCACATTGACAGACGCAATCCCTTGCAGTTCTTTGGAACAGTGTTTGTTTAATATTGGCGTGGAATTTATTTAATTGCTTAGTAGGTACATATAAAATTCAATTGAAACATGTGATTCGACATTTAAACGTCAGCTGAGAAACTTTCTATTGGATAATCCATTATATTCTGTAAATGAATTTTGTAAATTAACTTCGTAATGTTTTATTGTGACATTCTATTTGATATTAAGTATTTTGAGATTTTTGACATTGTAAGTATTTATTTTCGTATTTTATTATATACTTATCAATGCCTACATTAGTAATAGTATGACGATCCCCGTGGGTGAAACTTGAAATGTAATTTTTATTTAATTTATGTTTGTTTTTCTTTTGTTTTAATTGTTTCATTATGTGTTATTATTCTATTCAATGTATTGACGACCACAATAGGGATTCTTTTAAATTGACATAAATGTAATTTATAACGAAGTCTTGTATTGTGTAATAAATGAAATCTAAATCTAAATCTAAATCTAAATTGCATTATATAAACATCGATATCAAGAAGGTCGATAAAAAAACATTCACACTCTACTGAAAAACAATTTCTGTGCTACAAGATAACGGGGTCTAGTTATGAGATCAGTGTTATGAATACATCATACCTGTTTAAAATTTGTAATTGTTTGAAATGAGAGATTTAATTATGTTAGTCAGTCGCTGTCAACATTGTCAAACCAGTGCCTTGAACTCCGTCTACCTATAATTGATATGTCTTCGTTGTTAGAGTGGTCGAGAGAGATAACGGTGACACCGTGAGGGCCTACAAAACACCACTAATTCCCACTATTACCACTAATATTATAAATGTGAAAGTTCGGATGTTTTCAGTTTGGATGTTTCTTACTCAATCATGCAAAAAAGGCTGACCGGATTATGATGAAACTTGGTATACAACGAGTTTATAGCCTGGATTAACATATAGGATACTTTTTATCCCTTCATCATCCTTTAAATTGATAAATTCGGGGGTGGAAGTTGAATTTCATAGATCCAGAATCATGTCGAATATTTGCAATGCCCGCTGACTTACGAAACTTCGTCTCAGATGAACCAGTGTAAGTCTGAGCTCCGAATATGCTAATAGTTGTCATGAATCGTAGGGTCAAGATACAATAAGGACGCATCGTGAGGCGAGTCTAGACAGTTATAAATATCACGATATTTGACGTTTGGAAATTCGGAATTACCCGAAGACACTATACATTATTTTCGGACACTTTTTTTCTTCATATTTTTGTATTGTTATTTAGAAAGAGGTTTAATTGCAGTATCACTTCCGATAGTTTTGGTAATTAACGAACCACAGCTAATATCCATAAATAGTATTAAATAGACTAACTCAGTGGTCCTTGGATGTCTCACCATTTGTATGAAAAAATGGTTTTTACCATTGTGTTACCCACCTTTTACAGCAATATGTTAATATTTAAGTATTTTTACCTATAAATTCCTTTTATTAGATTCAGATACTATTTCGAAGACCTATTTTTGTGCACTAATTCAATGCATATCATAGATTTTTTTTCATTAAAGAAAACTGGTCCTAAAAAGTAGAATGACCCAAATACTTAAATACATTGAACATCCAAGACTGAGAAACAAACATTCATACTCATCCCACAAATATTTTTCCCTGACCGGGATTCGAACCCATGACCGTCAGATCATAGGCAGGGTCACTATCTAGGCTAAACCTATCGTCAAATAATTGATTAATGATGAAGTATACATACACTACCTTAGTATAACTACACGCTAAAATGATATTAAAAGACACAGGCAGCCGTCAATTATGTACCTACTTACAGTACTTACACCTTAATTTATAGTCGTCAGTCGTCGTGTCAAATGTATTTGGTGCATTAAAACCCAAAACAGACGGACTCAATTTTGCTGTCAGTAAATACAGTAGAATCCGCTTATAACGACTTCGCTTATAACATTTGACCGCTTTTAACGACTGCGAAATCACCACGCATTAGATTTCATACCAAACATTTTCAAAGTAAATGAGTCCGTTTTGTGCGACGTAATATCACCGGTCCTTTGACTGTCGTGTTATCCGGATTCCTCTGTACCTACATGCACATTTCTTTTAAACTTCACACTTAGATTAGGTGGGTCAATCAACTTTTTCTTGTTGTTACTCTGTTCCATCAGCGAGGAGACAACAGTACCTAACCGAGATTCTTAGAAAGATGTTTGTATTACGAGATTCAAGCACGCTCAAGAGATGACCCATCTCCAAATGGATTTATGATCATTGCTAAAACTACTCTAAACTACAAAATCACAGTTTTAAAGAGTGACTCAGGAGACGTAACCATGGAAACGAGCAACAAAGAATAGTTGATCCACCCAGGTAATGCAGTGATTGAAAACTACTACAGAAAATGTTTATTTATACAATTATTACATTATAATAATAAAACTAACTTAAAAATAAGTATAATATCGAGACAAAAATTATAATTATAAAAACAAAACAGCGTCCAGCTTTCATTATGAATGAAAATCTTTTTTTTAGATCGAATGAAGACATTGCAGGAGTTCGGGCGAATAGCGAACCAACAAGGCGGGCTCTCTAGTTTCTGGATGGCGAATAAATTGTTCATTTGTGAGTACAATAGAATAGTTTTTTGTTGTTCTTAAATAACATTTAATTGAATACTTCCCGCGATAAATGAATAATTACACGCATAACTTCACTCGAAAATAACATTGCACTCGGTAAGCTGATCATTAACTTTTGTACTACCTACTATAGGTTTTGCTACTAGGTTCAAAAGGTCAAATAGACTTTCCATAAATCTTTTCACAATTAAATGTTGCTTTCCATATTCATATCTACATATATTCTACCTGCACACTTAATGTCTATCTCTCTACTGTGCTTTCTCTGTTTGGTGTTCAGTCGCGTTGCCGTCTCATTTTAGGTGCTGTGGAGAACTGTGTGTCAATCTAGCTCGACATGTCTAGTTCAGCTATGACCAGCCATCGGAAATTCGGATGTTTTTATACTTACAACTAGCAAAATCCCGGAAAAAGTTAAACAAGTATGGAGTCGACTTCTTAAAAATAATATTTTAATTATTTAAGTTCCGGGATTCCAGGATTGTATAAAATAATAGTCAAGGGCAGAAATGCAAATAAACCACTTGTGTCGCTTTAAGTTGATTACCTGTTCACTTTTGTATGTCTACGTACATTTGTTTTAATTTACTGATTTAACAAAGATTCTTACGTTTGTACAATTATTTAACTAATACTGTACTGTTAGTTAAACGAAACACACATGAATTAAATAATATTTTGTAAATAGGAACAATTAAAATAGTTTATTTCAATACTTTAATACGTACGTGCGTGTTTATGTTATCCTAATTTTTGGTATTCTGGGAAATCCCGGGAAATTTATTAGTAAAATTAAATCAAGTCCGCCTTCATGCTACTGAACACAACGCGTTGTGGGCACTTAGGCCGAAGTGTAGGTATAAAAACAACCGAATTTCCGATACCTGATTATGATACACAAGGCCACAGTCCGTGAACTGGAACAAAAACTCAATGCAACGCTCAAGGAACTAAAGCAGTCTAAGACTGTGTGTGTGAGGTAAGTCGGCTACTAATGCGGGTGCAAGTTTGACAAAATTAATTTTGCAGCCTTGCGAAGAGTCACACGACACCATTGGAGTCTTCTGTGACCTTTCCAAGGCTTTTGATTGTGTAGACTATAGTACTTCAATTTGTAAGTTTAAATTTTATGGCATTAGAGGACATGCATTAGATCTCGTTCAGTCATATCTAACATAAATAAATCAAAGGGTAGCGATAAATGGAGCTATTTAGTAAGATACAGTGGTAGAAATGGGAGTACCTCAGGGATATATTCTAGGCCCATTCCTCTTCCTTGTTTATGTAAATGATTTACCATATACGGTAAGCCGAAGATCAGGCATTGTCATGTTCGCAGACGACACGTCATTACTGCTCAATGTTAATAGGAAAAATAATGAACTCATTAAGCCAAATAATACCCTCTTCATGATATTTGACTGGTTTGCTGCCAACAGCTTAGTGCTGAATCGAATAAAAAACGAAATGTATAGAATTCCTAAATACCAGCAAACTCATCATCACTAATATCAATTTATATTAAAATAGTAAATTTAACTTAATGGTGAAACTTTAGAATGTGTCAAGACAACTGTATTCTTAGGTATTAGGTGTTACATTGGACTCAAAATTGCAGTATGGTTCCCACATAACCGCTATAAGAAGTCGGTTGACACCTGCTGCTTTTCCAGTCAGGAGAATAAGGCAGCTTACCAATGTCGCAACGGCACAGTATAATTAGTTATAGTCATAAGACTACTTACGGAGATCAGCTGCAGATATCGAAAATGTTTTTATATTGCAAAAAAGGGCTATACGAGCAATTTATACATTGGAGTTGCGTGAGTCATTAAGATATTTTTTAAGGAAATAGATATTCTAACCCAAGCAGGGCTTCGAAGAACGAAGACGTAGTGAACTCGACTGTAAGCGTGAGGATTTGAAGGTCCGACCACCTGCGGCCGTCCACGATAATTATGTCGGAGGGGTGCCGACCTGTGGGCAGTGTACTCGCACATTCACTAAGAAGATAGGCTATGTCAGTCGCCTGAGAACTCACGAGCGACTCTCTCACTAGCCAGTCTCTTTACAGTCGTGTTCGGCTAGGATGATGATTTAAAAAGTTATTTTGAGTTTCCCAGTGTTTCTAGTAGTTATTAAGTTATCAGTGTTCGTTGGGATATTGTGTGAATTCTTCCTAACATACATGATTATTTCAAAAATACGCACAGTCCTGGCAGCCCCCGACAGATTTTTCTGGGCTTGTAAATATACCTCGCAACCAGTTAACCGTTTAGAAAAAAAATATTTTTATCTGTATGTAATTATTTCCTATAGAGTCGGGGGATATTCAAATGCATTATTTAATTATTTTTCAATTGAGCACATCCGTCGGGGGTATTTTCAAATTTTTTAATTTTGCCTTTTATTATTTTTTGTCAACCGTCATGAATAAACGTTTTCTATTCTATTCTATTCTATAACTAGGTAAGCGACTGATATAAAAGAATAGCAATACCTATTTTACATTCTATTTCCTGTTGCTGGCCAGCAACGTGAGATTCTTCAGCATCATTCCAGGGCACTGAATCATTTCGTTTGGGGAATGTGTTTTTGGAGTTTTTAGTAACGGCGTCGGCGTGGGGTCAAACGCTCCTAGTATTTTTTTCGTTTTGCGCTCCAGTTCCTCTGAATCTTTTTCTTTCTTCCGTTTCTTCGTCATTTTCGTAAAATATTTGTCACTTTACAGTGGAATATGAATTATTTCGATAGAAACGCGTGACTCGAGCTTGACGAGAAAACGCTAATGACAAGATGGCCTCGCGGGGTGAGGTGATTTGTGTTTATAGGCGTTTTTTGCTTTGAAAACTTGTGCGTGATTCCCTGGAGAATGCGCATACTACTAATTAATTTAGTGAATTGAACGTGTTTTGGTGTTGCAGGTGTCACCGATCCCAACACCATCGAAATGGTAATGAAGGAGTGCCTGGATAAACCTGAGCAAATAGTGAAGCATACTCGGATGGTGATAGGCAATGGTTCTATATTTGCTCCAGGTAAAATCTTTGCAACATTATAATAAAACTACTTACAGGAATAAATAAGTAACAGGTCAATTTACAAAAAAATATAGCAATTTACAAAACCAGAACGGGTTACAAACAGGGAACATTACAAACACATATATGTCGGGAATTCACTGCATAGCGGCATGTTTAGAAGATCAACGCCATGAGATTTAGATTTAAGAAAGCGTAGTTTATTTAATGTTGGAAACACCTAGCGATGATAGCTTGAGTGGTGTGCGTTTAGTCCGTGTATTAAAGTTGCATTAAGAACCACCCTCTTCTAAACTAAGATGTTACGTTAAATGTATAAAAGCCGTTGGCTCCGTGACTCTGGATCATACTGAGTCCGTGAGTCCGTGTCGGTGGACGGTTGTAAACGGTGAATGCTCCGCGTTTCTGACTAAACTAAAATTGCCTGAAGGTTTATAATTAGTGATCAGTTAACTTGGTTCGTAATCACTGTTTGTTCGAGTGTAAAACGATAAGTGACTATTGAAAGATGTAATTGTACGAGCAACCAATCCAGTGCTTGATCTCGAATATCCAATAAGGTGTCAATTTCTAGTTCCGAAGTGGTGGTGATGAAATGTGCTCGATGCCATTCCTATCTACCACTGATCTACTGCATCCACCGCTCGACCACTAAACATTGCACCGCCACCACGCCTACGTTATCGTCATATATATCTTATTGTCCTAGCGTTTCCTCGGTTGTATCCGAAAGGAGCCCTACCAAGATTTGGTGTAGACACTAGTGTACAAAAGGAACTGCAATCTGACCTTATAACCCGGGGGGAAAACTAGATATTGTTGGGATTAGATCGGTTTCCTTGCGATGTTCCCATCAACGAAAAGCTACTGTTAAATATCAAATGATATAGAATATTTACTTACTCCGCGTGCAGCGACCCGAAGCGGATCTTAGCCTCCGATACGAGTTGGCGCCAGCGCGCCCTGTTCTGTGCAATCTTCTCCCAGTTTTCTGCTTCTAGGGCGCGAAGATCTGTCTCCACTTGGACCTTCCAGCGGTACCTAGGCCGGCCGGCCACGCCGTCCCGCGTAGGCTTTTTTCACCGCTCTGTCTGCTGGAATTCTCTCTAGGTGTCCAAGCTTTCTATCTTCTCTTTGCAGTGGACCCAATATCTTGCGGAATATTTTCCTTTCGGCAATAAGTAGCTTCTTTGCTTCCTTTAGTGGTAGTGTTCATGATTCGCAGCCATGCATTGAGACCAGTCTAATGACAGTCTTATAGATCCGAATCTTAGTCCGTTGACGCATGATCTTGGACACTAACACCTTGTGAAGACCTGCCACGCACCTAAGAGCACCCTGGATGCGAAATTCACTTTCCTCCTCCCTGTTGGTGTCAGTTATCATCACACAGCCTAGGTATTTCAATTTCTCAGCCACTTTATATACGACACCGTTTACATCGAGTTTTGCCCTTGATTCCAGAGTGTTCCTGTATCTCCGCATATGTTAATATTTTGGTTTGTTTGTTGATATTGACTACACTTTATTTTAAAGCCACAGATTCGATCGCACTGCCACCAGATTAAAAGTCGCGTGCCTTGCCGCATGGCTACAGCGGCTTATTCTTAACGCTGCTCCTATTCGTTGCAGTAAACATTTGGCACCCGCGCCGGAAAATCAATGCTCCATTCTTCAGGATGAAAAATCTCAACCTCTTGGTGCCGGTGTTCGACGAGAAGAGCACTACCATGGCCGACCTGATGCGGGCCGAGGCCGGGCGCGGGGACTTCTCCGTCTGGAACTACTTCACCAAATTAACTTTTGACACAGTCTGCGGTAATATAGTAATTAAATACAGTCAGCCATTTTAATAGAGTATAAGAACAATAATTTTAGGGTCTCACAAAACTATCGCAACAATTTGTCTGTGTGATCATAGTACAGTACAGTCTTAGTTTCCATCTTAGCGTACAAACATTTCTTTAGAGATCCTACTCGTATATGCGTGCCACCAAGAGGGGCGGAAAAGGTCTTAGTTTCAATTTTTTTTTCGAGCACAACCTTGATATGACAGTTGTGCCCAATTACGTTATACAAACAAGTTAAGGAGGTAATTTATGGTAAACCGTCAGCAATTTTAAACAAATTCTCAATTTATCTGCATATGACAGGGACAACCAATGATATGTAACTCACTGTCGATCTTACACAAAAATGTATATGACCGTCTCGCTCGGTTGTGGTATTGTTATTTGCGTATCGCTTGTGGTAAGCCTGTGGTTTCCATTCAGCTATGAACTTTAAATTTGATGATAATGTTTATTATTAGGTATATTTTACTAACGAATACAAAACTTTTATTGAGAGCGCTTTATTAAAATGTAACAGGTCCACTGGCGCCACTCGTAAATAATTGTAATTATTTAAATTTAATGATATATAACTAAAAAAGAGGGCCGCTACGTACTGTAGTTTGTATTTAAGTACTTTTGAATCCATCAAACTAATTTTTACGTTGCTAGATTGGTCTCTCTGTGAGCTCAAAAATAAAACGGCCGTTTTAACTTTGGACGTATAGATTGACGAATCCAGCAACATAATAACTAGTTTGATGGATTCAAAACGTACTTAAATACAAAATATAGTACATAGCGGCCCCCTTTTTTAGATATCTATCGTTAAATTTAAACGATCACAATTATTTACGAGTGGCGCTAGTGGACCTGTTACATTTTATTAAAGCGCTCTTAAGTACCTACATCATTAACCCGCCGTCTACCGGACTCTGGGATGCCAATGATCATAATAAAAGAATGCTATTGTTTTTTTTTCGCCGGGAGACGACGGGTTAAGCTACCTGGTACCTAATTTTCCAGAGACGGCCGTGGGCACTAAAATCGATTCCCAAGGCAAGTCAGAGCATGTGGTGCTCCACGCGATAGACAAATTGATGCAGATGATAGCGGAACGCATTCTTCAGCCGTGGCTGTATCCAAACCTTGTCTACAAGAACCTGCCAGTATACAAAAAGTTTTTGTATGAGAAGAAACGAATGTGCGATTTTGTTGATGAGGTACGGAAAATATCATATTTTGTTTATATTAGGACTAATCAGAATCAGAATCATATTAATTGCCTCAACCTTATAATAGATACAAAAGCCTTACCATCTAAACACACTACTATCTACAATAAAATAAAGCAATTAAAATCCCATATAAGACATTGGTTGGGCAATGGGTTCCAATCTCAGCGTATACCAAGCACAGGGCCTGGCGCTGGTTTTCAGACTGGGACCCTAGATATTGGTCGGTCGCAGATTAACAAATCACCGTGCTTATGATCGTGTGTGTCTGAGTGAGCATGTGTGTGTGTGTGTTTTTGTGCGGGTGTGCATGTGCGTGTGTGTGTATGTGTGTGCTTGTGCGTCTGCGTGTGCATGGGTGCTAAGTTCCGTGTCTTACGAGAGAGATCTAAACTTGGTAATTGGGTATTTTCCACATGTTACAATTTATAGGAATTCAATCATTTATTGCACCACAGTTTAAATAAAAGTTGTTACAAAATGTGCGTGTTTTTGCGGTCGCTAGATTTTGTCCCATGTTTTTGGCTTGTGTTGTACACTAAATCTAGTGGTGGTAAGGTAGGTTGGTAAAACTGATTCTAATGATAACGATAATAAAATTAATCAAGTAAGTAGCTAAATTGTTTACTGCACCTGGTCGCATGCTTACGGATTTCCAATTTCTTGGATACTTTGACACCTGTTATCCCAGTACCTTATAAAGAGTGAGTCTAATTTACTGTAAAAGTGTACATATTACTCAAACCTTGTAAAAAATAAGTAATGACAATTGTTGGGTCCCTAAAGGGTTTAGGGTCCACTACGGTTCGAAGGAACTTAAAATTTACTTGTTAAAACTTAACTTACAAGCACACTTACAATTTGTGATGGTCTTCTGTCTTCATTCTTCGGAGCAGGGCCACGATGTCGGCACCGACAGGCAGCCCTGAAACAAAGTCCTTGCCGTAGGCCTCCCGAGGCCTTACTAATCTCACCAACGAATGTTGTATTGTTCCGCAATACCGGCGCGTGCAAACTCCGGTTACTATCCGATATTCTGTACAAGCTTAGTATCGACTTCTAATTCTTTACATTATCACCAATCGAGGTGGTCAAATGCACCAGATCAAGCCCGCGAATCCAACCATTATTTTTATCTTAAATAAGAGTGTGTATGACTGGATTTTAATTAATTACGTGATCAAAGGCCGAACTTCGAAATCCGAACTTCGTATCGTGCCGTCCCTTTCACTCATACAGTGTGTAACACGTGGCCACGCAATCTATCATAGCCAAAATTACAAGTGAACCTTTTGGTCCTTTTGATAGCTCTGTGACAGCTGTCTTAAAAAAAAACTGCGTTCGGAAATAGCAATGGCCATAAGTGTGTGTCTAGTTGTTATAAAATTGCGTTATTTGCGTCTTTGGGACGCAACAACATTAAATAAAATGTAAAAATCTGACTAATCTAATCTAATTTATATCTTGAATTTATTGGCTGAAGTTTCACTCCTTTTAATATGTACAGTTTGTGTCAAACCAGCCTGTTTAATTTTTATACAGGCTGGTTGGGCACAAACTGTTATTAAAAGTTTTGAGGTTTAAATGTGCGTGGACAGGTCCTATAGCCTATATATAAATAGATTAGATTAGATTCTTTATTTCATGATAAAAATACGGTATAAGTTTGCATACATGTCAAAATTATAAGAATAGTTATCATGATCGTCAAAACAAAAAAAACACAATGTCAACTAATAAACAATAATCAAAAAGAAAATTAAATTTTAATATAGGTGTATCTCCCACTAGGAATCTTCGTATACTTAATAATTAATGTCCATTTCAAAATACGAATAAAAACAAATTGAGTAGGTACACAATTTAGAAATAATTATTATTTACATGTCAAGTTCAAGATGTTCTTAAACTGAACATAATGGATGTTTCAATAAAAGGGATTTCAGGCGGCGTCGAAATGCTTCATCAGAGGGTTCTAGTCTGAGGTCGGCGGGCAGTCGTTCGTAGTAGGTAGGCCCGATGACACGCGGGTTCTTACCTGCAAATATGTGTAGTTGAAGAAATATAATTTGAACCAATTCTACGAACAACTTGCATGGCTCGGCGCAAATTATATTTCGTGATCCATAATAAAATTAGCCATGCTTGCCAAGTGGCATAAGATGCAACGGATGTTTGCCATATAGTTTTTTTATCCAATAAATATCAACTGCAAATGGTATCCCGCCGCGCGGGGCTCGTCCAGGCGGAGGCCTGCCTTAATTATACCTAGATATAGACTTTCAAAGGCAAGCAACTCTTTTAACATTATAGGGCCGCGTATTTTCAATAGGATACCTACGGAAATAAAAGATGCTACCTCTGATCTTGGTTTCGCACATAAGCTCAAGTGTTTCTTGGTCCACAAGGCCTTTTACTCGGTTACGGAATTTTTACAGGGATAGACATACACGTTCACTGCCTCACCGTATGGGAACAATTTACTACACCTTAATTAACAATGTGTTAAAATTTAAACTTTATTAATTTCAATGTTAATTTATATAGCTCATTTGACATGAATATTATGTACGACGATGTATGAACAATGCAAATAAATGATATGATATTAAGCAAACAATTTACATCACCGACTTCAAAGTCTACTAATGATAACTTCGAAATTACAGATTATTCGAAAGAAACGAATTGAATTAGCAGCAATTCAACAAAACGAAGGTAATTAGTAAGCAAGTTTTTAATTACCTAGGATCAACATTTACACATACACTTTTCAATAAGTTCATCGCTCTTTCTCCAGATGTGAGTAACAAAGCTCAGAGAAATTTCCTCGATGTGATAATACAACCTTCTGGTGCGAAAGAGAAAGGCTATTCTGACATGGAGCTACGAGAAGAGATCCTGGTGATGATTGTAGCGGGGAACGACACGTCGGCCGTGGGTGCCTCCTTCACAGCTGTGCTGCTGTCCCGGTACCCTGACGTGCAGGAGAAAGTATACCAGGAGTAAGTCATCATAAGCGAGTAGACTCTGACCAGGATAGGTCTACGGTCTCCCCCGCCTGTCGTAAAAGGCGGCTAAAGGGGGTCACCGGGATTGCGAATGCTCCAAGTGGCGATGGTCGCAGGACTTGTCTATCAGCGAAAGGTAGTAAAGTACAAAGGGGCTCCAGTGAGTTCAGCATGAGATCCTTAGCATGAGGGCTTAGATGGCGGTCACCGTAGAGTTTTCAGTGAAGAAAAATACCACATAACTCAGTCATTCACCGATGTTTAGGTACCTGGTTACGCAGGTTTTATCCACGTAAAGAAAAGGAGTAAGTCATCATTATTATCATCAGCCTATATACTTCCCAATGGTGATCGCAGACTTCCTCTCATGGATGAGGAGAGCAGTAGTCCTCACGCCGATGCAGTGAAGGTTAGGGATACTACCATCTTCTGTCAGAAACGGGAAAGGTTATTCCAACATGGAGCTACGCGAAATCATTCTGGTGAGGATTATAACGGAGAACCACAGGTCGCCTCCTTTGCGGTCCTGCGAATCCTGGCCCCGGTACCCTGACGTGCAGGAGAACCTGTACCAATAGTAAGACCATTTAAATAATTAAGAAAATGTAATTATACTTCAGGCTATTTTTACCGCCTATATATACGTATAAAGTTTTTAATAGTGTGGTTTAAAAAAACAAGTTTTGATCCCATGTGGTGCCGGATTGGAATAGCACTGCCCCGTTTGAAGTTAGATGGGTTTTGGCTAGCAACCTTGAGAGACGTTAACGGGAGGCGACGTTGAGATGTTCAGGTCAGCCGGCAGGAGATGAATTAAAGATTCCAGGATTCAGTCTACAAATATATTAAGTATTTCACAATTTCTATTTAATATGCAGTTATATGCCTACGGACAAAATTAGCCTTAATGGCTGCTGTCAATCTATCACAAAATCGAACTGCCACGCCACAACTGCAATATTACCTTTTCTCCTTCTATAATGATAAGATTGCTAAAAGTGGCGCTGAATGTGCTCTGCCTACCCCTTTTGGGAATGCAGTCGTGGGTTATGTGTATGTCTGTGTGTGTAGTGCTTGATTATGTCTAGGCTGCGAGAGGTGTTCGGCGAGTCGGACCGCGCCGTCACCGCGGAAGACCTGCCCCGGCTCAAGTACCTGGAAGCCGTTATCAAGGAGAGCCTTCGCCTGTACCCACCATCTCCAGTAGTGGCACGTATGGCACGTGGTGATGTAGTGCTACGTAAGATCTTTATATACAAATAAATAGAATTTAAAATTAAAATAAACCCCGACACAAAAGTCCGGTTCATATCGGTTCATCTGTTGCGGAGCTACGATGTCACAGAGACACATATATACTGATACCTTAAACTTGTAACACGGTTCTATTGCGTTGCGCGTAGGGAGTTAAAAGTAGTTTACGCAACCGCTACATAATGTAAAATACTATGTGCATTGTTTGACGAGGCCTGTTGCTGATGCCTGTTGTCCGTGAAATTGACGAAGCCTGCGTTGTGGATGAGGTTTGTACAACTTTATACCAATAAATTAATTTCTCCTATATTAAAAGTCACATAAAGTCAGATTTACCTACTTATCATAAGTTTCTTGCACGTTACATAATCAATGTAATGTTAGTCTTAATCTGCTTGAGTCAAACTTTTCCAGCGATTTAAATATATGTTTATAGTGATATTTTCTAATATATCCGAACAACCATAAAACGCTTATCGTTAGCAGTTCAAAACGAAAGAAAGTGTGAAAAAAGATAATCCGCACCTTCCGCAATAGATAATAAGGTTCAAGTTGTAATGACTTGGAAATAAAACAGTAGCAGCCGACTGGTCAAGCTCCGACCGTTGACCGTGACTATTTTATTGCCAAGTCATTACAATATACCATGTACGTTGTTCTTGACGTACAGTCGATTTTATCGGTCAAGTAACGTCCACCATACATGGATCAAAGTTCACTCAAAAGTTATAAGACAAATCAATCACAAATTGTTCCAACAAAGAAATAGTCTATACAACTCACGGGTATTGGTGTCTTCTATCTCCGCTCAGTAGGCTAGCTTTGAGGGCCCTCTCTTCGCTAGCCTGAATAGAGAAGATTAGGAGCCCTAGCCTTGGATCTCGCAACCATGCGGAGACGTGGTACATTACCAATTTTCTATACACCACACAAATTCCGTTCAGTTATGCAATTCTCGCACACTCGCGGAGCCAACTCGTATTAAACACCAATTCACTCGGTTCGAGGACAAATTCAACAATTACTTTACTTTTTTAATATCCCAAAACCGCCTTGTTTGGCGTACCCAAAAAATCTTGCAACTTCTCTCAATGCCCCCCTTTTCACAGTTCACCCAGTGTTGTCACATCAAAATCAAGGGCATGTTTACACTCACTAATAGTGTTATAAGGGTTGGGTTGGGACGGAACATACGTAAAATAGTTAATGAGTAGTATGAGTACTCAACTCAAGAAAGACAGACAAGAAAGATAGAAAGTAGCCTTTTAAAACGTTACAAGTTTACTTTCTAACTGTCTTTGTTATTGCAAATACTATTCATGGGAAGACCTAAGGTACTCATATTTTATCCTCTGTATAGCTAAAATTGCACGTCGCACACACATTGCACGTAGAACCGATGGCCGTTGGGGCCGGAAGGTTCTCGAGTGGCGACCATGGACCGGAATTCGCAGCGTGGGTAGACTACCCGACCCCACAAGGTAGACTGCTGACCTGGTAAAGGTCGCGGGAGTCCGCTGGATGCGGGTGGCGCAGGACCGGTCTTTATGACACTCTTTGGGGGAGGCCTATGTCCAGCAGTGGACGTCTTTCGGCTGATATGATGATGATGATAGCTAAAATTTTATAACGTATAACAGACTCCGCCATGCTCCAGCATGTACCATGCAGAGGATCAGCCAATATAGTTAGTATCCTTTCCATAAATATTGACGATACTTTGCAGCATCAGGCACGACTTTAGTGGACGGAACCAATATCCTCATCAACATCTGGGGCACGCACCGCAACCCCTTGTACTGGGGGGCGGACGCGGACCTGTTCCGCCCGGAGCGGTTCCTGCGGGGCGCGCTGCCACACCCCGCCATGTTCATCCCCTTCAGCTACTCCGTCAGAGGTTGCATTGGTAAGTAATCTAAATTAATCCTGCATTTTGAATATCATGTGACGATTTCTGCCATGTTTTGGGGGGCTTTATTGTCATGTCTTTACCACAATGTTTAATATTATTAGCATAATTATAGCGTAATGCTTAAGGATAGACGCGACTGCATCGAAGCCGGAATTCTCTTCAAAATACTTCACTCGCACTTAGATGTCCCGTTACTCACAGCAGACAACTTAAGTGTCGCAAAAAGGAGCTATTCGGAATACCTAAAGCCAGAACTTTTTATGTCCGAAATAGTTTTTTGAGGCGTGCATGTAGGTTGTTCAATGATGATACAAAACTTCTAAAAGTCGATATATTTAATTGATCATTATAGAATGTAAAATCCGCATTTAAACAACAGTAGACCCTCAAGCAGTTTTCTTATGTATATTTATGTACCTACCTATGTTAAAAATGCAAACGAAAAAACATATTTAAATATTTTCACTTGGAATCTATAAGTATATTGCGTTCCTATGTATTAATTTGGTACTGTCCTTCATTTAATTGTGGAAACTATAGGTCTAACTTAATATGTAAGTTTAATCCTCTTTTACCTTAATGTATAAGACCGTTTGTTTCTTAATAAACAATAAATAAATGTTTAATTTAATTGTAGGTACTGCTTAATACAAAAATACAACAAAGAATAGATGATCCACCTTTAAATATTGTCCAGGTGGTACGGAAGAAGGCTCTTTATTTAAATCTATTTTTGTTTTTTTTTCTAAATTGATTCTAGGCAGTATATATGCTATGTTCTCCATGAAGACGGCGCTGGCGAACCTGGTCCGGCGGTACCGGCTGCTGCCGCCGGCCGGCGCGCGCGCCGCCGACCTCGCGCGCCCTCTGCCCGTCAAGTACGACATCATGTTGAAGGCCGTCGATAATTTCATCATTAGAGTCGAAGAGAGGAATAAACTAATATGAATTAAGTATATTACCTTTGTCTAACTTACACACCCCGAAGTGTTTTGTGCCTTTACTGAAGAGGCCTTACAAGTTTTAAAATGTTTTGATTTCAAATTATGTCAAAAATATAGATAATGCCAATGTTGACTTCATTGCCATTATCAATATTAAAGGTTACAATGATTTTATTAAAGTTTTTGATAGTAACACAGCCATTTGCTCCACGGAAGACCAGCGCTGCGGCATTGTAAAATGTCACAGCATTATGCTGAGTGGTGTCTAATTGCGGCCACTATAGCAGCACCCCTGCTCTTTATACTTAGTTCACTTCATGTATGTAGGTATTTTTAAGCTGGTTTCTAGGTATTAAGTTTTAAATTGTAATGTGTTGTTATTTTGGTGTGCAATAAATTTGGTTCTATTCTATTTTTTGATTTTATTGTCAAGCATTCACCTACCTGTACATACATAGACGTAGATAATATACGAAGCCAGAGATCAAACTCAGAGCAAACTCTTTCTTCTTTGAAAAAGTTAAGCAATTAACTTTTACCAGCTGGATGGGCGAACTCAATGCAGCATAGTTCAAGATTAAATTCCGGTGGAGGGCTCAAGAATGCGTCCTGACGAACCGCTGAAGACTGGCGGTCTTCCAGGCCAAAGACCCAAAACCTGTTCATAACCTAACTATTTACCAGTGATTTGACATGATGTCAAATGAGAGGTAAAAGATAGGACAGCTTTTTAAATAAGTACCATACATCACAAATAACTAATCAAAGTTCACTTAAGTACTTCATCTATTTTAACTGTCCCCTAACTTAATGATAACTATTGCTAGAAAGAGATTATGATGCTAATCTGTCAATACAGAAAACCACTAAAAATGTCCAACTTCTTCAAACAATTATTACGGGTTTAGGGGTCAACATTTTTTGCAAACAATTACAAGTTATGACTTTTTTTAACCTGACTGGGCCGTGTTGCATAATAATTTGTAACTTATATTATTAGCGGAAGTCATTTTCTAATACGTGAAGAAGAAAAGAGGTTTCCGCTAATATTATAAGTTACAAGTTATTATGCAACACGGCCCTGGTTTTATATACCGGCGGGTTACCGTAAGCAGCTATTTAGCGATAAGACCGCCTGTTGTCTACTACCATCAATATGTTTAATTTTTAATCTTGTTTTCAATGTATTTTCTGGTGAACAATAAAGAATATTTGTATTGTATTGTACATAAAGTTACGTGATTCGCCTGCTAGCCCAATAAAGCGATGAGTGCGAGGTTGGAGTACTCTCCTCGTTATTTTCTTACGCCTGTGCCGCACTGCACTGCTCTGGCTGAGTAGCCAGGCTGCCTGCGCGGGCTCCTATATCCTCACATGTTCTATCCGATGTCGTAGCCAGGCTTATCTAGTGAGCGGAGATCTTAATGCAGTTTTTGTTTCTTTAATATGTGATTTTGGTACTGGCCACTAAGAACGGACTAGTTTAAAGAAAGAACATTTCATAATGAACTTTGTTTTTTTTATGACGGTTAACTGGAAGAGATCCCTTACAGGGATAAGTTCGCCTTTGTACATGATTGATCTGTTTTTTTTTCTGTATAATTTATTTTACTTGTCTTGTGTACAATAAAGTATTTACATACATACATACATACTTTAATGAAAGTTTATGTTGATGTTATCAACTTAAAATTTTATGAATATTTGAAATGTTTTTTAATTTCCTCGCAGTAGTCGTGAAAACCATAATGCTTAGTTTCGGCTAAAAGTACAATTAATGAACTCGTATTATCGGAGGCCTCCCCTTCGGGCCAGCCTTCTAACTAACTCGTTCATCTATTGCTTACTTTCCAACCTCTACAATAACGTAGTATTTTTCTGTATCTCTGGAATCGTAGTTCTATACAAACATACACAAAGCCTTCAATCCAGGGTTACAATCAGATTATACGCAGGTAATGTTTGCTAAAAATAAAATCCTAAACATTATTTTCTGCGTCCCTCAGCATCGCTGCTTAAACGTAATAGAATTGCTCAAAACTCACACACACACCGTCTCTCAAACGTTCGCGTACAAAGCCCATTACAATTGTAAAGCGATTACGTAACATTGTAACATCCCAACCAATATACGTTAGCCTTTAGTCAAGCAATAGTAAACCTTCTGTTCAAAGCGTGTGGGATCGAGGACGGGCAGAGAGCAGGATGGCCGAATCAGTGGCGGGTTAAGCAATAAGGCTCTTTGCTCACGTGCCCAATTTAGATGATATTTACAAATATTTGTTGGTGGCTTGCAAGTGGTGAGGGTATTTACCGGTCAATGATGAGTCAGTGAGATGTGACTAGATTGCATACAAAACCATTAATCTACATTTAAATTGAAGGCAAAATAAATGAGATTAGATTTAGGTACTTATTTATTTTAATTGGGGGAGGCCTATGTTCAGCAGTGGACGTCTTTCGGCTGAAATGATGATGATGATGATGACTTATTTATAAACTGTTGACACTCTCATGTATACGTAATTCTATTTCCAGTGACTTGAATACTTACTTACTATCTGCGATCAAATATTGCATACTTTGATAATTTTAGGTACTTAACGAAAAACTTGCTTCAATTAAAAATAATTTTTCATCTCAAGCTTCAACTATTCTACTTCGTTTGCCAAAAAGTTGAAAAATGACCGATGTCTTAACCAACTACAAAATCGTGTACATGACGGGTTAGAATTTAGTATAGGTTCCATCAATATCGCCTCAAAAAGCTATTACTTATGTCACAGATTTTTTTCTGATCACATCTTTTCCTATACTCCATCTCCGGAGGTGTAGCCACCCCTTAACCCTCCGACTGAACAATAGAAAGATGTCGTTAAACAAAGCGACCATCGTTCCCCGTTATAGCGAGCGGCTAAAGACGTGCTACCGCGAACAGCAAACGAAGTTTTCCCTCGCTGTCGCACTTGCAAGTTTGCACATAAGTGAGACAGAGAGGGAAAACTTCGTTTCTGGTTCGCGGTAGCCCCACAGGATTGCAGACGCTTTAAAATTTGAGGAAAAAAACGCTCCACCGACCGCGGTAGGGTTGGCTATAATGACGTTTACAAATTGCAGAGTTATAATAGGTAGTTTACCTCCCGTGTGCGTAAATTGGTTGTTTGTGGTAATTGTTACTACACGTGATAGTCATCTGTAGATTTGGAATTGAACTCTGTATCGTGCTGTGCCGCAGGTATGCCGTTATTTCTGGGGTTTATACAAAGTGTTTGATTGATTCTTTCATCATTATTACGATAGTTTCAGATTCATAAATAGGGTTGTTGACTCAAAATATGACTACTAAAAAAGAAACAAGGGAAAAAATGTACCAAATGATGAAAATCGTATCCAAATATCTCGAGAAATAACGAAGCTACAACCGTTTAAATATTGCTGGTTAGAGAGAGGAAGCGCGATCAGTGACGTCATTGACCACGAGCGCCATAGTAAATCGAACGATCTTTCCAATACAAATATATAGATAGACTAGATATATATAGGGATAGATTGTGCCCCCTCCTAAAACTCTGAAAATTTATAATTATTTTTTTGAGTTATTTTTTTCGTCATTTGATTAAGTAATGGATTCTTTTTCGAGTAAATTTTATTGATTTTCTTATTTGATTTCAACATACATATTAAGCAACGTCACCAGTAGGTCGATGCGTGGCTTATTGAGTTACAAAACGAGGGCGACAATTAAACGAATCCATATATAACAATTCGTAAATCAAGTATAATAACATTGTCAAAGACACGTTACTAATCTTCGGGATTTGAGCCGAAAATACATGACTTTATAATAGAATGTAGCTATATATTTAAACGGGTTTAATCTATCGTACAACAGTTGCACATTGCTATTGAAACACAATTAAATTAACAGATCACAGCGCGCTCCCCCGACCTCGCCAGCCCTGCCCCAAATAACAACTCGCTATTACAATTCAATTTGAGCCGCAGCGTAATCCGCAGATAAACTGAACAATTATATTAAAAGCAAACATGAAAATTTGCCAAATCCCGCAATCTGTATTAAATGAAATAGCGCTGTCAGCTAACGAGGTATTATGGTTTCGGGTTGAAAAACAGAGGTATTGTGTGGGCAGTAGGCATGTGGAGGATTTGAGTTTCGTGAAATTGCGGATGATAGCTTTGTTTATTCACTGCGGCTGTGAAGACTTAGTACATGGAGCCTCTACGTTCTAGTGTTACTCACAAATTTAGTACGACATTTGCCTAAATTTGAAACTGAAGACCAGACAGACTCACGACTTGCGACTAGGACTAAAAATATGAAACTGTCTTTCAAACCTAATCTCCAAATACTTGAACATAGCTCCCAAATTCAAAGCGTTAAAATATTTAATAAATTACCCATACATCTCAAATGTATAACTAACTATAATATTTTCAACTCACGTCTCCGAGACTTTCTCCTTAAGGGCTGTTATTACAACATAGACGACATATGATTTACATATTATATTACGACTTGTAATTAAGAATGTCTCTATTTTATTTTTATTTTTTGTGTGACATTATGTATGCCTGTAAATATATAATATTTCAATGTAATGTATTATGTATGACATTTATAATCAAACACAATTAATGTATTGTTCTTGAATAAACGAACTATGAACTATGAACTATGAACATGCAATACGCGGGCCATCTAACGAATGCTCTCATATACCTACATGCAAATTGCTTGAACGATTTTTGGCCAATAGTTAGTATATGCGTAGGTACTAAGTTTTTTGTACAGCGACGTTGGTGAACAGCTTATTGGCTGCCTGATGGTAAGCAGGCAGCCTTTTGACGCTTTTGACTTAGAAGAATTACAAGCGCGTTGCGTACCCTTCATTGCCTTGAGGGTTACATAGTATGTTGACACCCTGGGGACACGGACTTTCTTGATTAAAGGCCGCTTCTCTAGACGTGCACTTGACATTTTCTACCGTTCTTACGCCACCGTCAACGTGCCGGCGCTACGAGAGCCTCTCGGCGTTCTTAGAGACGATGGCAAAGGACCGTATGGAATGTCTTTTTTTATGTTCTAGGGGGCAAACGAGCAGACGGGTCGCCTGATGGTAAGCAATTACCGTCGCCCATAAACACCTGCAACACCAGATGAGTCGCAAGTGCGTTGCCGGCCTTTCAGAAGGGAATACGCTCTTTTCTTGAAGGTCATATCGGTCCGGAAATACCGCAGGCGACAGTTCATTCCATAGTTTGGTTAGTAGTTTTTGATTCCGTGGAAGACGGGACGTGCACTAGTGTGGGGCGCCGCGTGTGTGGACACGTTGGCCCATTCCCATCTCCACGGAACTTTCGTCAGTGCAGGTGCGGCTGTTGAGGCGGCCAAAAAGGATAAGTTGAACTAATATAGGGGTTTCGGTACCGAAAACAACTTTGTTCCGTTCGGTGTAAAGACCCTCGGTCCGTGGGGTGCCAGAGCCCAAGATCTCTTCAAAGGAGTCGCTAAACTACGCCGCGGGGGACCCCTTATTTTAAGATTATTTATTTTTAAGTTTATTTTGCAGGCCATTTACTATTTGTTATTATTTTCATTATTTCAATGTTTTACCTAAATACTGAAGTATTAGGATATCATTAAACTAATTTCAGAGAGGCTTTCACAACAGAGTAGGTATGGGAAAATTGGGAACGCGCGGGTCTTTCGATGCGTATTTAATACCTTCAGCTTAAACCTGTTAGGAGCCTTAACGTTCAATTGAATGATCGTATAAATCGTCCTATTAGTTAAATACCTGTCCATCATTATAAGAGTTAGACTTTTGTCAATGTAGCTCTCTCCATCTGACTCCATCTAGGGCCGCCTCCTTGACCTCTTACGACACGACTGCTAATTTTCATTTTATTTATTCCATGTAGCTCGGTCTTCCCCTTCCTCGCTTTCAAATTTGCCTTCTATGAAATTCTTTATAAATGCCTGTTACTTAAATTCAAAAAAGTCATATCGAGAAAGTTTCGAGAGAGTTTCGTTAAAGTTTGAATGATTGTTCTTACTCTGTTGCATTATAAAAAAGACATATTGTTTAAGACTAAGGATGGGTTGCACCAAACCGTCTGTAATCGTAAGCGGTGTTCGTCAAAATCTGATTGTATGGAAAGTTTGACAAGTTTCTATGGAATGACAGCTGCCGGCGCCATGTTTGACGATGACCGGCCTGTGATCGTATGTTGGTGCAACCGACCCTAGTAGTCCAAAGAATGCTGGGTCCATTAAATTGAAGATAAGAATACAATATAATAGGTTTTACCTGTACACATGCCTGATCGCATGTAAAATGGGGTGAGTAGGGATTGCGAGGGGTGAGTTGGTTTTTGTAGGCTACTGCTACGTAAATTATGTAGTCTAATTACACATCAAGCTATTATAATGTTCATAATCCCAGTGTCGATCCAACAATTTTCACAACTAACCTTAGTAGAAAATTCCACCGCACCCCAACCTACGTCAACACTACGTGAGGTGGGATTTCCAAATATTTTGTGTTTATCGTGAAAGTTATTAACACATAATCATAAAAACAAATCAAACAACCGGAATACCTTTTCGTATATAAATCAATATGCCACATATAAAAATAAACTTTCATCCAGCTATGCGTCTTCGCCAGTCACCTCACAGCTCACCCATTTTTATATCCAAACTGTTTTAATGTCAGTTTTCTCTTTTTGACAGATTCCATATAAAAATGGGTGACAGGTGAGGACGAGCCGGTTTGTGAATAACAGGCCAGGTTTGAACTTTGGTTTTGTCCCTACTCGCTCCGTTTTACGGTATATTTAAGTTTTCACAGGATTTAGCTTTAGCCTTAAGTTCTGCGTTACCTTATTTTTGCTTCTGTTTTGCCTTAAGGATGACTGGTAGAGAATGCTTTTGGCACTAAATTCACCTTTTGAACTATTAGGTTTTCTTTTGTGCAATAAAGATTAAATAAATAAATAGTATACTTACAAGTGACCAAATAATGAATAACAAGCTCAGGGGCCCGAGTTTATTACAAAACAGAAAAAAAAAATTGATTTTGCCTGAATAAATTATTCAAATGTTGTTTGTAAGTTATTGACATCACTGATTTCTGCTTTGAGATCATTACCATAGGTACGTCAGTTCGTGTTTTTAAGTTACAACCCATATTAAAATGCATTAAACCTACGTAAACATTAACAAACTGCATTTAAGTACGCAACAAAATTTTTGAAAATTTGGATTACTTTTTGGCATCACGAATTGAAGAACTTCTCATACAAAGTTCAACCCTCTTTTCACCCCATCCGTCCCCAATTTGTATGATTTTTATAGCCTACTGGCCGAAGATCCAATAAACTTATTAGTTAAGGTTGTACCTACTACTACAATCCATTTGCTAGTTTTCACGTGATGCCTAGACAAATAGACAGACAAACAGACACAAATTCTAAAAACTCTTAAAATCTGTTTTGTTATCGATGTTTAGACCCCTCAATCGATTTTTTTTGCTAATATCTTCAATGTACTGATTTTCGAACCTCTACAGCTTTATTATATTATATGTATGTACTAGCGACCCGCCCCGGCTTCGCACGGGTGCAATGCTGATGCATGTATTATACATATAAACCTTTCTCTTGAGTCACTCTATCTATTAAAAGAAACCGCATCAAAATCCGTTGCGTAGTTTTAAAGATTTAAGCATACATAGGGATATAGGGATATAGGGACATAGGGACAGAGAAAGCGACTTTGTTTTATACTATGTAGTGATGTACAGATAGATAGATAGATAGACGACGTGAAACATATGAATACGTGACTCACCTTATTATCAAAGGAAGAAGAAAAATGTAAACATAAATCTTTGACATTGAATGTGAGCGTTTCCATACTCGCGGAAAATCCATTGTCAACACTTAAATATATGAATATTCATAATGACAGAGGTAACCTGTACCTCTAGTATAAGTTTTTTCGAAACTAAACACAAACGAACGCGTTTGCGTTTAGTCTCAATTTATATGGCAACGCGAGCAGCGCCTCTGGTGGCCTTAGATGGTAACTATTTTTTCCCATGCCCTTATGAGTTAGGCCATTTTCTGTTTGAATTTACATGTATCTTGACATTTTCTCAGAGTTACTATTTAGAACAGCAGGCGAATCACGTAACTTTATATACTAACGGTAGATAGATTTTACTGTCAATTTTGAAGCATAAATGTATGAGGTGACAATTAAAATTTGACATCAAAATCTACCTAACGGTAGTGAAAAAGTTACGTGATTATCCGACTATTGCGACCTAATGTCATAAATTTTAAATGTGATTTTTGGATTTTTCGTTAAAAAATATAGTTTCAAACTCACTACAAAACGCCCATTTACAAACTAAAAATTGCTTTTTTCCGCGTAAATTCTACTACACACAATATTTTTTTTATAAAGTCTCATCGTATCCTTAACTGCATACTACTACTTTCTACTTTATATAACTTTAAGTACTGGCATTATCAATACTTTTTTCATAATTTGAAATCAAAACATTTTAAAACTTATAAGGCTTGTTAAGACTAATCGCAAACGCGTTTGTTTGTGTTTTGTTTCGTAAAAACTTATACTAGAGGCTCTAAACATGTTTATAATAACCGAACTATGACCGCTGTTGAGTGTTGACGCCTGTCGCCACGAGATTTTGGAATATAGATTTGGGCTTCACGTATTGAATTGGAATACAGAATACCTATGCATCATTTTTAGGGTTCCGTAGCCAAAATGGCAAAAACGGAACCCTTATAGTTTCGTCATGTCCGTCTGTCCGTCTGTCCGTCTGTCCGTCTGTCCGTCTGTCACAGCCGATTTACTCGGAAACTATAAGTACTACAGTGATGAAATTTGATGGGAATATGTGTTGTATGAACCGCTACAAAATTATGACACTAAATAGTAAAAAAAAGAATTGGGGGTGGGGCCCCCCATACATGTAACTGAGGGATGAAAATTTTTTTTTCGATGTACATACCCGTGTGGGGTATCAATGGAAAGGTCTTTTAAAATGATATAAAGTTTTCTAAAAAACATTTTTCTTAAAGTGAACGGTTTTTGAGATATCAGCTCTCAAAGTCGTAAAAAGTATGTCCCCCCCCCTCTATTTTTATAACTACGGGGTATAAAATTCTAAAAAAAATAGAGGTGATGCATGCTAATTAACTCTTTCAACGATTTTTGGTTTGATCAAAGTATCTCTTATAGTTTTTGAGATAATAAGTTTATTATATTTGCTGCTACGGAACCCTTTGTGCGCGAGCCCGACTCGCACTTGTTTCTTCTTATTTTTTCATGATGTCATCCTACCGAGTTTTTAGCAACAAATGTGTAAGGTGTCTTCGGGTAATTCCGAATGTCGGGTAATTCCAAAAAAAAATCCTGTCTTACTAACCGCTTTTATTGCATCTCATCATCATCATCATCAAACATGAATGTTAATATTTTTATTGATGTTTGGTAGTGCAACAAAATCGCTGAGTTAGACAGGAATTTGAAACAAATACAATGGGTGCTATCGTTTTTGTGCTCACCAGTTGGCGCCACTGTCAAGTAAGATCCAGCTGACAAAAATTGTTATTGGTTATTATGGGCATGAGAACGAAGTTTACATTTAAACTAGCGACCCGCCCCGGCTTCGCACGGGTGCAATATAAACCTTCCTCTTCAATCACTCTATCTATTAAAAAAAACGGCATCAAAATTCGTTGCGTAGTTTTAAAAATTTAAGCATACATAGGGATATAGGGACAGAGAAAGCGACTTTGTTTTATACTATGTAGTGATCATATTTAATACCTTAAAACCGTACCATAAAAATATCGAACATCCCACACTGTCCCGTTTTGTTAGGAAAAAAAGGAGGAAATAAGTTCCCAAAAGGCAAAACTGTCTCAAAGAACTGACAGTCATTGACCCGTAACTCATATTTGCCATAATCAAGCTCAGGTATTTCAAAATACTCACCATATTGTTCCAATTAGATATTAACCCGCGTTGCGCAACCACAAGTGACATTTGATATTTCGGAGACCTCACGCTACACTAAGAGTAAAGAGTAAAGAGTAAAGAGTAAATTTATTGATTCAAACACAAAGATACAACAGGTTACACGGGATTTCTGGTGCAGTCTAGCGGCGAATTCATACGCGATAGCCCTCATTAGAATAACACAAAAGACGCAAATGGGTTTCAAAATAAAAACCGAGCCCAGAGAACATCCCATACTAATATTGAGCATAGTATGTGACGTTATATATACTATGCGCCCGTATTACCATTGTATGTAAAAACGAGGACTGCTGTTTTGGTCGTGAAATATTGCGTTTAGGTACATTGTTGTCATACAATTTATTTATTTATTATTGAAACATTCCATTTGTATTTTATTTATATTTTCTGTGTGTCCAATTATGTTATGACGATCCTTATTCGGTGAATATGTTTAAATCCTATTCCATTTTTATTATTTATATCTTAATTGCCATGAATGCAAATTTATATTGTAATTTACAACTATGAAATAAATGAATCTGAATTTGAATCATGAGAATTCTATGGGTAACTTCTTTCAGTTTACATTTGGCCAATAAACATTGTTAACTTTCCATTTACATTTCGACAGAAACGGCAAGTTTCCCTGTTTTCCATCCAACTGTAGTATGAGGCCACGTAGGCGTGACGTCACACCTGCGTGTGAATCAGCATGGATCGTTTTGAGTGCTCGTTAGCTATGCTATATTTTGACACTCATTTTCGTTTTTTGTGTTACTCTAATTGTAGTTTCCATACAAACGTTTTATCGTCTCTAAAAACTGGTTTGAATAGTAGTTAGTAAGTAGTTTTTTTTTGTCATGATGATGCCTATTCGCTCGTGGCCCAGCGGCGCCCGCGTACCGCGTGCTACTGCACGCATGCGAGGTTAAGCAACGTCGGCCTAGGTCAGTTATTGGATGGGTGACCGCTTTGAGTGGTTATTAAATGAGCGCTCCCGTGCTTTGGAAGGCACGCTAAGCCGTTGATCCCAGCTGCTGTCTATGATGACAGTCGTTAAGCCAAGTTAGAGGCCTTCGGGCGGCTTGAGAACTTCTAACAGTCAAGTTGCCCACTCACTTGCAATGCCCAATTCCAATAAGGTCTGGTGTTCCCTCGGGTTGGAAGGGTAGATGGCAGTCGCTTCCGTAACAACTATGGCCTATGCCAAATGTTGGGACTAGGTAGCGGACCCCGGGCATCCTTCAGGATGCAACTGTACCGGGATAACGCTAGGATGATGATGATGAGATATCCAGGAGCACAGGATTCGAACAGAATGGGGAAAAACTTCCAAAGAATTCTGAAAGACCTGCGTTGGCGTATTGTATGGCTATATATGTTGGGAGCCAGTTTAGCTTGCGGCGAAAATGAGAAATACGGTCAAACTTGCGCAGGCCGAAGGTAAACCGTTGGTATGCTATTGTTCAGCAAAAATCGAGTTTGGTAAGAAAGTTCTGAGAAATATTAGTAGTGCATACATCATGATAGTCGATAAGCGGTAGAACTAACCCCTGCACAAGTAAGGTGTTGGTAGTAGGAAGTTTTTATACAGATATAGTGGTAGGTAAAGTACAAGTGTGGAACTCCTTGCCGGAATCCTTGTTTCCCGTAATCTACAACCTTTCGGTCTTCAAAGCGAGAGTGAATCGGTTTTTACTAGGTAAGCGCGTTCCATCCTAGACCACAATATTGCTTACCATCAGGTGATTTGTGGTCAAGCGCAAGCCTATTTAGAATTAAAAAAAAAAGTAACCTTTCGATTCACCTCGGAAATTGGTCCATCCCAAAATAGATGCCTATCAATAGGACCGCCCCAGCTACACTTAGAGAACTGAAACATGCGTTATTGCAAGAATGGACTAATATCCCGCAACATCGCATAACAAACTTAATAAACAGCATGCCCAATCGACTGGAATACTGTAAGAAGAGCCCGTGGAGGCAATACGAAGTATTAATTTGGTTGAGGGTCCTTATCAGTTAAAAAACACTCATCTATTTACGCCATTTTCTGTATGAATTGACACGTATCGTGACATTTTCTCAATGCTACTATCTATAACAGGACTATTGCAACCTTATGTCATAAACTTTAAATGTATAATTAGGATTTTTCATTTAGAAATATCGTTTCAAACATCACTCCAAATCGACCATTTTCAAGCTAAAACATGTTTTCTCCGCTTAATTTCTACTACACACAATAAAATCAAAAAATGGCTATGTTACTATCTAAAACTTTAATAAAATTATCGTAGCCTTTAATAACTTTATTGGTATTATCAATACTTTTGTCACAATTTGAAATCAAAACATTTATAAACTTATAAGACCTCTTAAAAGTTTTTTTTTATATTGTATGTGAGATACCAACTGTTACGTAAAAAATGTGGATATTTTGTTTTCCTATGTAATTTTAATGAACAAATGAATAACCTAGCAAACCTTTGGTGTTTTTTTTATTAACTATAAAAAGGTTTACAATATACAGTTTCAAATTTGTCGATAGCTCTGTTATTTTAGGGGATATTTTAGGTTTTCTTACTGACCCTTATTATTGACCGCGAGTGTAGTTTGGCGTTACGATTACCTATGAATATTCATAGTAATAGTAGTTGCAGTAAACACAGGTTAAAGGCTATACGGTGTATACCACAACTACTTAAAACCTTAGTCATTAACAGAAAATTCATACTTCTGTGCACTAGCTTCAATAACAATAATAAGTAGCGATCGGCGGCTTGTGTCATTCAACAATACTTGTGAGAAACCAATTCTTCAGTGGACAGTGTGGACTCCAGGTACCTGACACACAGATTTTATTTATTTAATCTTTATGAAAAAAACATATAATAAAAAGCGGGCTTATTGCTATAACCCTTTTTTTATAAACACCAAAGAATGGTTTGTTTTTAGTTTAGATACAAAGGAACCCTTTACGATGTGACTCCGGCTGTCCGTCAGTCACAGCATTTGTATCTCAGAAACTACTTAATATGTCAACGATTTAGAATTTAGAATAGTGGTAAACACTAAGCCAAGTTTATCGAAAGGTTGGAGTGGTCATATCTTTCCCCAAATATTTGTGCCGTTTTCTACTCAAAGTTCTGAACAATACCTACCGAAACTATAACGTTACAATTTATTTTGTATTGATCCCCAAGGGGTCATAATATTATCTAAAAACTACTTATGAGACCAATCTCATAAGTAGTTTTTAGGTAATATTATATTTAACCAATTGTCATTTTGCTTGTGTATTAGGATCGCAAAATTGTGAAGGATGTTCTGGCAGCTGGCGCTGGCGGTGGTGGCGGTCGGCGCGCTGTACTACAGGTATACTGAAAACTGTAGCCTGTATATAACCCCCTTAGTAGACAGCCACGTATGCCAGAATGTAGAATGTGTGGCGAGGATGATGAGACAATGGAACACCTACTGTGTTAATGTCACGCCCTTGCCAGACAGAGAATGAATGACTTTGGAATCGGCTACCCCGAGCCAAAGGAATTCAGAGTACTCCCGCTGAACTCTGTCATCCGGTTTATGGAACTGGTGGAGAACAGCTTGGAGTGTCTACTCCAAGCTGTTCTCCACACCTCATTTATGTCTATAAAGGAGGGAGCATTTGCACAAAAGATCCCATTGGGTCGAAGTGCATCCGCAAGGGCCCTCAACTAGACAAGATAAGATAAGACAGCCACGTAAATATTTAATGCCTGCTCATCAATCGCACCCAGCAAAAAGGTGCCGATGAAGGCATAGTCTCGTTGAATGGCGACCGCCAGCCATTATTACATCCACAAGTTGACACGAACAAGGAAAGATGTCCTTCATTTAATTATATTCAAAATGCTGTGCTTTTTACTTAACACGATTAAATAAACAAGGCACCGATGAACATCGTCTCCCAAAATGGTGACCCAAAATTACATGACGAGTATGTTTTAAATAGATTAGATTAGATTTATTTCTTTCTTTTTGAAAATTTACATGGTATTTTATGAAAACGTCAATTGGTAAAATATCATGTATTCATAAAAAGATCGTCGGAGTATATATGAATTACGAATATTAATACAATAATAATATGGTACAATGGCAAATATATAAGATGTAATTAAAATGTCAAAAAATAATAATTCAATAATTACTAGGTTATCCTATAGGAATAAATAGTCAGAAGTCGAAAGATAATAATTAATATACAATGCTAGTCATTTTAGTCCTAAACTACAATTTATTCATGTTACAATTATATAAAAATTGATGGCAGAAGAGGAAGACCTAGACTGACTTACTTTAACCAAGTGAGGGAGGAAGTTGCCGAGTCGTATGGGGAAGTCAAGAAACTGGCAATGAATAGAGAAGAGTGGCGGTTACCCCACCGACAAGAGCGAAGCTCTTAAGTTTTGATGATGATGACAACTATATAAAAAAAAAGATTATTCACTGTATTCTTTTATAGAATACAGTGAAAAAAGTTCCTTAAGCCGGCGCACGAATATGTCGTTGGAGGATTCATTTTTAAGTGTGGCGGGTAATCGCTCGTACATTGACGGGCCTATTATTCGAAGGCTCTTGTCGAGCAGCGCGAGCCGCCGCCGCACAGGCAGTAGTCGGCCCGTCTGACGGGTGATTCTGCCAGGCATATTTGCTCGCACAAGTGAATGTTTTGAATAGATCCATAGGTTCATTTTAGATTGTGTGTGATTTAGACTATGCGAGAAAAAATCTCACTTAATCTGTACAGATGGTCGCGGCGGAGGCTGTACCGACTGGCAGCAGAGATACCTTCTGGTCTTAAGTGGTATCCAATCATCGGACATGCGTATAAGTTCTTCGGCAATAATGAAGGTAGGCACATAAGGTTCTAATCATCAAATGAATGTACCTAATTATGTAGCCACTAATTTTGATCGGCATAAAATTGCCATAGGAAGTAAGTACTTATAATTATATCATTATTTATTCTTTTGAATTACTTTTTTCGCCATTTGATTGAGAATTTAATGCTTTTTCGGGATATTTTTAAGTTATTGATTTTTTAAATAGTTTTTGTATTAAGCAGTACCGCTAACTTAAACTACAAATTTAGAAATAAAATTTTTTTTTTAAATTTAGGCACCGAGCAGGATTTCAACCTGAGACCTCCGGGCACTCGCGGCCAGTCGCTCTAGCCAACTGAGCTGTAGGTGCAACCGCCACTCGGCCCGAAATTCCTCAATCATTCCTTCATTTATACAAACGCCTTAAGGGAGGCGTACAGCGACATCTACCAGAAGACTCAGGCTTCATTAACGGCACTAACATCTCAAATCATTTTGAAAATCGTCAGTTACGATGCGCCATCCCATACTAAATTGATTTTTGTATTAAGCAGTACCGCTGCTAACATAAATTGAAAAATTTAAGTATGGTGTCTTCGAGTAATCCCGAATGTCGAGTAATTCCGAAAATAACAGATTTCTGTCTTAGTGATTTTCTTGCACTACCCAAACATCAACAAAAAATTTAACATTTCTTTTTGATGGTGATGATGATGAGATGCAATAAAATAGCTTAGTTAGACTGGAATTTGTTATTTTCGGAATTACCCGACATTCGAAATTACCCGAAGACACCTTACCGAGCAGGATTTGAACCATGCTCTGTGGCTAAAATTTTTCAATAAATAAATAAATAAATATTAGAGGACAATCTTACACAAATCGAACTAGCCCCACAGTAAGCTCAAGAAGGCTTGTGTTATGGGTACTAGACGACGATATATTTAATAGATATAAATACTTAAATACATAGAAAACATCCAAGACTCAGAAACAAATATTCATGCTCATCACACAAATATTTGCCCTGACCGGGATTCGAACCCAGGACCGTCAGCTTCACAGGCAGGTGCACTACCCACTAGGCTAAACCGGTCGTCGAAAAATTCAATTCAATCAATTTTCCTTTATTTTTAAATTTGTATTGATTTTCTTACTTGGTGTTAACATCCCTATTGAATAATGGCTGCCAAACTGATAGGCCATTGATCGCTATTCGCTAATCGACGCAAAAATATTTTTTTAGCTCGAATGAAGACATTGCAGGAGATTGGGCGAATAGCAAACCAACAAGGCGGGCTGTCAAGTTGCTGGATGGCGAATAAGTTATTCATTTGTGAGTACAATAGATTAGCTTTTGTGGTTATTAAATAATATTTAATTGAATACCTACTTCCCGTAACAAATGCGCGTCGCTAAAACAGTATCCGCGGAACCACTATTTAAGACCTTAGGTATTCTAGCACTACCTTCACTTCTAATATTGCAACTGGCTGTGATAACACGAGACGTAGTGGAATCAGCTCCTACTAGGAACGAAGTTCCACGTAGGTACATAAACCGCAGTACGCACGCTGGAAAACTTCCCCTCATACCGCACAAACTTGGATCGACAAGTAGTGATAGTAGAATTCCATCTCTGTATAGTAACCGTCATAATATGTCAATTGACGACCTACATAATAAATTGACGGAAGCGAACCTAAAACTTGAACAGCTGACTATGAAATTGGATGGAGCTCTGAAATTGAGGTACTAAAGGAGGAAAATGCTACTCTAAAGAAAGATTTGAGTGTCAGTCAAAAAAATTATATAAAAACGTTACCTTCGAGGGGCTTCCTCCGCTTAGGACGCCACGCATGGTGACCAAATAGCACAGTGATGGCGATACAAACACACAGATGGAAAACCACCACAGGAGGGCTAGCACAACTACCGTTGCGACGCGACGCGAGTAGAGAAAAATCTACCCTCCTCTTTCTAACCCGCAAAGTTCGAGCGAGACAGGAATCGCTGAGTCGCGCGAGATACGGTTTGTCAGGAAGTTGTGCTAGCCCAACTGGTCACCAGTTACGCTGTCCACTACACCCGTAAATAACAACATTTCGGTTACACATTCACCATCTACACAGAAACTCATCGAAGTACGTGAAACTGCCAATAGTCCGAGTACACTGAGTCTGCTGTCCTGCTGTCCCCATCACGCCTGACACCGCGAACAGCAACGCAAGCACCAGAATCTTCCCGCCGGCGGGGACGTCCACCGCGCGATCGCGACAACACTGACACATATAGTCCCTATTTGTCCTGGTACCGCCGCACAGCGGGTAGAGTCAGTCCGACCCAGGTCGGGCCTAGCTGAGTTTCTTGCTGGACTCTTCTCAGCTAGGCTAGGTTTAGTGAACCAGCGAAAAAAAATCCCAGTAGCTCGATTCCACTCACACCTTAGATTCGGTTGAAACCGCTCAACCAATCTCACTGAAGCGCAAACTTAGAGTATTCCAGTGTTCCAAACCACACGCGCGGAGGTTTTCCCCTGGATGTTCCCCAGGCTACTCTCCAACCGCGCACTCCTATCGCTTCATTGGGCCCGGCCTATAAAGCCACAGTCAGGTTAAAAAGAATCAGAATCTACCTCCGAGAACACTAAGCTCGTCGAGCAACGACCTACCGCTGAGCGGCCCCGTATTTTACTGATCAGCGACGAACAAGGCCGGGGCCTAAAGGCCTACCGGCTAAACCGGTTTAATGAGCAGTGCGATTTGTTTACATGGTTTAAACCTGGAGCTAGATTTAGTAACTTAAAAGAACTCTTAGCGACGGTATGTGACTCATCCACGAAAAATGACTATATTATTTTGCTATGTGGTACGAATGAAACAAATCCGACGTGATTCTTTAACAAATTAGGTTACCATTTGTAAATACTGTCGAATACTAATGTATTAATATTGAGTGTCACTCGTAATTCTAGCCTAAATATATTAAGGCTGGGTTGTACCAAACTGTCTGTAATCGTAAGCGGTGTTCGTTAAAATCTGATTGTATGGAAAGTTTGACAAGTTTCTATCCGACGTATCTGCCGATATAAAGTCAACAGAAGGTAAAGAGTTCAAAGGTGCCTTGAAACGCTGGCTTGTCAATAAGGCCTTTTATTGCATGAATGAATTTTATGTACATTAACTATTTATAAGAAATAAGAAATAAATAAGAAATAAGAAATATTTATTCGAGACAAGGACAACAATTAACACAGCAAAATAGAATATAAAAATAAACAAAAAAAAGTTGTTGTTTATAAGTTCATGTCATACAGTTCATTTTGTCTTTATATTGTATGTCCGTTAACATCTTTGTACACAGTTCAACAATAAACATTATTCTATTCTATTCTATTCTATTCTATTCTATGGGGTGACAGCTGCCGGCGCCATATTTGACGATGACCGGCCTGTGATCGTATGTTGGTGCAACCGACCGTAAGACTCAACCACGAAATTAGGTTTCAATCCTCCTAATTTGAGTACGTTACATTTCTATACGTACACATAAATGATCTATGCTTACATGGCGGTTATGTAATGGCAGGTACACTTGCAGATCGTATATTGGATACTATTCATTTATTGCATTCTATTAAAAGCTACCGGATAGCAGCGAGGGTAGCAACACTGTAAGCAGCTCAGGGAGAGCTCGTAGAGAGGTGCGGCTCCAATTTCACCATCGCGGGGTTTACCCCAGTGAGCGCGTTTCCTCGTTATTACGCCATTACATGCAATACACTTCCACTTTGCGAGCATTTAGCTCTGGCACCCCACTCTGACCGGCCGGTTAAGGCAAGCCAGAGGTGAGAGTCCTGAGGCCCCTGCTGGGGTCCACTCCGCTGGCCAACAAACAAGCGGAGAAAGGGGCCTGACCGACTCTCGGAGGCAAGGGATCCAAGGGATGCCACTTCCCAATTATTATTATTATTTAATTTTAATTGACGATCATATAACACTAACGTGAGACATATTTACACTTTCTTAATAAGAGAACAACGGTTGGAGTTGGAACTCACTTGGAAAGTCACTATTGACACAGGACTGCGCCGTCCCGCCCCCGCCCCCGCCCGCCTCCGCCCGCGAGCTTCGCGCTCGTCGGAGGGCAGTGTTGCGCGGTCGGTTGCCTTGATAACACTCAACCTGATGAAGGACTCCAATTGTAGTCCGAAACATGTCGCAAATAGTGACTTTCCAAGTGAGTTCTAACCGTTGTTCTCTTATTAAGTGATCATATAATTTATATTGTAATTAACATCTATGAAATAAATGAGTCTGAATCTTGCATACTTTAATTTGACCTGTTTTGCTGTTGCAGGTGTCACTGACCCCAACACCATTGAAATCGTAACGAAGGCGTGCCTGGATAAACCTAGCGAAGCATATTCGGATGATGACAGGCAATGGTTCCATATTTGCTCCAGGTAAAAACTTTGTAACATTATAACAAGTATAGGAGTAAACAAGAAACAGGTCAATTTATAAGTAAACTAGCGACCCGCCCCGGCTTCGCACGGGTGCACTATTTAATGGATTTTATTATACATATAAACCTTCCTCTTCAATCACCCTATCTATTAAAAAACCCACATCAAAATCCGTTGCGTAGTTTTAAAGATTTGAGCATACATAGGGATATAGGGACAGAGAAAGCGACTTTGTTTTATACTATGTAGTGATAATACAGAAATTTCCAAACCAAGACGTGTTACAAACGGGGAACATTACATACACATACGTCGGGAATTCACTGCATCGCTATGCATGTTTAGAAGATTAACGTCACGAGCTAGTCGTTGTCTACCCATGCCGGGATCTCCGGGCACATAACAAAAGAATGATATTGTTGTTGGGAGGAAACTAGATATTTAACAAACACTTATTTCAAATGCTTATCATCACTATCACTACACAGTATAAAACAAAGTCGCTTTCTCTGTCCCTATATCCCTATGTATGCTTAAATCTTTAAAACTACGCAACGGATTTTGATGCGGTTTTTTTATATAGATAGAGTGATTGAAGAGGAAGGTTTATATGTATAATAACATCCATTAAATAGTGCACCCGTGCGAAGCCGGGTCCCGACCCGGCTTCGCACGGCGTCGCTAGTTATAGGATAAACGATTACATCATGGATAGGGATGTTTGGCAGTGATAGCGTCCAGCACAAGTAATCTAACACAAAAATATTTTGTCCTAAATATATATATATATATATATATTACATATACATAAAACACATATATGTATATATACATATATGTGTGTTTATGATAGTGTTATTTTATATACATTGTATATTGTTTTGAAAAAATGACACCTCGCCGAGTTTCTTACGCCGGTTGTTCTCGAGGCAGAGGTTTATTTTATGAACCGGTGGTAGTTTTTTTGACATTCATAAGTGCATGTTACATGCCTAAATTGAAGAATAAATCATTTCATTTCATTGTTGGGATTAGATCGGTTTCCTTGCGATGTTCCCATCAACGAAAAGCTACTACTCTCCAACCGCGCACTCCTATCGCTTTATTGGGCCCGGCCTATAAAGCCACAGTCAGGTTCAAAAAAAAAAGAAAAGCTACTGTTAAATATAAATGATATAGAGTATTTACTTACTCCGCTGGCAGCGACCCGAAGCGGATCTTGTCCTCCGATACGAGTTGGCGCCAGCGCGCCCTGTTCTATACGATCTCCTCCCAGTTTTCTGCTTCTAGAGCGCGAAGATCTTTCGCCACTTCGTCTTCACTTCGTGAGTACATTCTATTTAAAGCCAGTGATTCCATCGCACGGCTTCCAGATTGGAAGTCGCGTGCCTTGCCGCACGGCTACACTAGCTTATTCTTAACGCTGTTCCTATTCGTTGCAGTAAACATTTGGCACCCGCGCCGGAAAGTCAATGCTCCATTCTTCAGCATGAAGACCCTCAACCACTTGGTGCCGGTGTTCGATGAGAAGAGCACTACCATGGCCGACCTGATGCGGGCCGAGGCCGGGCGCGGGGACTTCTCCGTCTGGAACTACTTCACCAAATTCACTTTTGACGCAGTCTGCGGTAATATATTAATCAAGTGCAGTCAGCCACAATTTTCATTTATATAATAAACAGAGTCATCATCATCATCATCATCATCATTTCAGCCGAAAGACGCCCACTGCTGAACATAGGCCTCCCCCAAGGCTCGCCATTTAGACCGGTCCTGTGCCGTTCGTTTCCACCGGATTCCCGCGACCTTCACCAGGTCATCACACAATCAATAAACAGAGTACCTATAAAAACAATAATTATCAGAGTCTCACATAACTATCAGAACAATTTGTCTTGCGGTAGAAATCTTGCAGTAGATTTACTCCGCTTCATTAATGCTGTAAACAATACGCACAGACTCTGTAGCAACCCGAAAGCTACAAAGCTTTGTAGCTTCTAGGCAACATTCGGCTATCGATGTGCCGAGGTGGTTTAGCGAATGTACCGCGCTAGGCACGTGTATGTGGCATATTGATATTTATCTTCTACAGAATTCCTGCTGTGCATGTAAACTGTCAAAAAAGTTAATCAGTTCCCGCACATGTAATTAGTTTTTTACTACTATATAAAGCTGCTTTACTATATAAACCTCTACAATCCTCTAAGTTATTTTATTAAGTACCTACATTATTAAGCTTCCCGGTACCTAATTTTCCAGAGACGGCCGTGGGTACTAAAATCGATTCTCAAGGCAAGCCAGAGCATGTAATGCTCCACGCGACAGACGAGGTGTTGCAGATGGTGGCGAAACGCATTCTTCAGCCGTGGCTACATCCAGACCTCGTCTACGAGAACCTGCCAGTATTCAAAAAGTTTTTGTATGAGAAGAAACGAATCTGTGATTTTGTTGATGAGGTACCGAAAATGATCATATTTTGTTTATATTAGGACTAATTGAGTATTTTCCACATGTTACAATTTATAAGAAGAAGCCATTTCATAATCATAATCATTTATAGCACCATGGTTAAAATAAAAGTTGTTACAAAATGTGCATGTAATTCGTTCTTGTTGATCATGGATGTTTGCAATCGATTCAACTGTACCATTAGCTCGTATTGTAGATCCATTACAGTAGTAAACGTTTCATTATACTCTGTCCCTTTACCGAAAAACGCATCTTTGTATTGGAACGATCGTCATTTACTATGGCGTTAGTGGTCAATGACGTCACTAATCTGTTGCGCTTTCTCTCTAACCAGCAACATTAAAACAGTTGTGGCTTCGTTATTTTTTGAGTTATTTGAATAGGATTTTCACCATTTCGCATATTCATTTTCCTTGTCTCTTTTGAAGTAGTATTATGGAATAGTCAAAATTTGAGCCAACCCTATTACATGATCACAGGCCGCATTGCCACGCATCTATCAAAGGCAGTGAACAAAGGCTAAATTGCAAGTGAATATTTTGACAGCTCTGTGTCAGCTGTTTTTAAGAAAAAGCTGCGTTCGAAAATAATTGTTATAAAATTGCGTTAATTTGCTTCTTTAGGACAAAACAACATTTTTAAAAATAAAAAAATCTAATTTTTTTTATACCGTGTTTATTCCCCAACGTCCCACCCAGTAACTATAGTGTGTGTGGCTGAATTTTCACCACTTTTAATATGCAGAGTTTGTGTAAAACCAGCCTGTATAACCTTTTTTAAGTTTTAAAGGACAGGAGAGGTCCTACAGCCCATACAAAATATGTATATAGTTGACAAAATATACAATACTCTTTACTGCACATCTCAATTAAAGGACACAGTACAGTACAATAAAAAAAAATTTTTTGGAGATATAATTTGAACCGATTCCTGGAACAACTTGTATGGCGGAGCGGTGCAAATTATATTTCGTCAACCATAATAACATTAGCCATGCTTGCCAAGTGGCATATGCAACGGATATTTGCCATAAAGTTTGTGTATATCCAATAAATTTATATCAACTGCATCTGGTAGTGAGCCAACAATTTAAATCACCGACTTCGATCAGTCAACTAATGATAACTTTGAATTTACAGATTGTTCGAAAGAAGCGAACTCAATTAGCAACAAATCAACAAAGCGAAGGTAATTAGTAAGCAAGTTTGTTTATTACCTAGGATCAACATTTACACATACATTTCTCAATGAGTTCACCGCTATTTTCTACAGATGTCAACAACAACCCTCAGAGCATTTTCCTCGATATGATAATACAACCTTCTGGTGCGAATGTGAAAGGCTATTCTGACATGGAGCTACGCGAAGAGATCCTGGTGATGATTGTAGCGGGGAACGACACGTCGGCCGTGGGTGCCTCCTTCACAGCTGTGCTGCTGTCCCGGTACCCTGACGTGCAGGAGAAAGTGTATCAGGAGTAAGTCATCATAAGCGTGTAGACTCGGACAAGAATAGATCTACGGTCTCCCCCGACTGTCTTAAAAGGCGGCTAAAGGGGGCACCGGGGTTGCGAATGCTCCACGTGGCGATGGTCGCAGGACTTGTCTATCAGTTCCAGGTACGGTGGCTCGCTCTAAATTGAGCCAAAGGTGGTAAAGCGCAAGGGGGGCTCCAGTGCGTTCAGTATGAGATCCTGGAGTCATGAGGGTGTAGATGATGCTCACCGTGGAGCTTTTAGTGAATAAAAATACCACATAACCAAATCATTCACCGATATCTGAGTACCTGGTTCGCAGGTTTTCTCAACGTAAAGAAAAAGAGCAAGTTATAATTATCATCATCAGCCTATATACTTACCACTGCTGATCAGACTTCCTCTCATGGTTGAGGGCAGTAGTCCTCACGCTGATGACACTTCAACGCAGTGAAGGTTAGGGTTAGGGATCTTCTGTCGGAAACGGGAAAGGCTGTTCCGACATGATGCTACGCGAAAACATTCTGGTGAGGATAAAGCGGGGAACCACAGGTCGCCTCCTTTATGGCCGTGCTGCTGTCCTGGTATCCTGACGTGCAGGAGAACGTGCATAAGCAAGTCAATATCTTGAGCTTCGTCACAACTAAAATGGAACTAAAATATAATTATACCTCGGGCTATTTTTTTTTAATATATGTATAAAGTTTTTGATAGTGTGGTGTAAAACATCAAGTTCTTATTCCATATGGTGCAGGATTAAAATAGCACTACCTCGTTTCTTTCCATGGATATCGGAAGTTAAGAACTTAGATGGGCTTGGGCTAGCAACCAATCATTGCAATTGATATTGGTTGCAGTAGTGTGTCATTAAAGAGGGAGAAAAGGAGATTCTTGTCTCCCTCTTTAATGATACAATTGCTAAAAGTGGCACTGAATGTGCTCTTTTTTTTTTGTACCTGACTGTGGCTTTATAGGCCGGGCCCAATAAAGCGATAGGAGTGCGCGGTTGGAGAGTAGCCTGGGGAAAATCCAGGGGAAAACCTCCGGCACGACCGGCACGACCACGCGTGTGGTTTGGAACACTGGAATACTCTAAGAGTTTGCGCTCCAGTGAGATTGGTTGAGCGGTTTCAACCGAATCTGAGGTGTGAGTGGAATCGAGCTACTGGGAGGGAATGTGCTCTGCCTCTGTGTGTGTAGTAAAGTTCTTGATTATGTCTAGGCTGCGAGAGGTGTTCGGCGAGTCGGACCGCGCCGTCACCGCGGAAGACCTGTCCCGGCTCAGGTATTTGGAAGCCGTCATCAAGGAGAGCCTGCGCCTGTACCCACCAGCTCCAGTAGTGGCACGTGTGGCACGTGATGATGTGGTTCTACGTAAGACTGCATCAAACATCTCATATGCAAACAGACATAATATAATTAAACTAGCGACCCGCCCCGGCTTCGCATGGGTGCAATGCTGACGCATGTATTATACACATAAATCTTCCCCTTGAGTCACTCTATTAAAAAAAACCGCATCAAAATCCGTTGCGTAGTTTTAAAGATTTAAGCATACATAGGGATATAGGGACAGAGAAAGCGACTTTGTTTTATACTATGTAGTGATTTAAAATAAAACCCTGACGGAACATAGCTAAGAACCATCTCCGCCATCAAGACTTTTGATTTAAAAAACCGCACTCACATGTAATATTTATATGCCGATTAAAACACGTTTGTACCTTTTACAATGGAGTGTTCTTAAAGTAACCGATTTATACAGCTTTTTTTAATTTTGACAATGGATTCTTATTCTTACACGGCTAAAACAATGAGAGATTTGGCGATTTTCTCCCAAATATAAAAGTTTAATTTAGTAAAATTATCAAATTTGAATAATATTCAAGTGAATTCGTATTTAGTAACTACATATGTAGTGGCTGATTGGAGAATGGAGATTTCGAGCAAACACAAAAAAAAGTTACCGCGCGCCATTAATTCATAAATATTTGTAAACTTTGTTGATGAGTGTTTAATCTGCGACTCGTCTTCAAAAATAGTGAACTCATAACCTAACATTTTTATCTTATGGAATTATTTTTTTCCTTGCAAATGTGTTGAAAAACGTCGTATAACACTCGTGGGGCATTATTACACTCTCGGCTCCCTTATCGCACTCGCCGTACGGCTCGCGCGAGCAATTCCGCCTCTAGTTTAATGATGAACGTACCTCACTTGTATCATAATGTACTATTATAGAATACTTATGCCAGACCAGAATATTGTTTGTTGGCAGACGTGGCTCCAATTTACACAATATAGTAAGCTGTGTGTACGAATAATACATATAACTTTCAGTTTGTACAAAGACTTAAAATAATTTAACTGTAAGTATCTAGTTAATTACAGTGTAAGGTAGTGTGAAATGTAATATATGTACATATATCTTTAATAGTCCGGACATACTGAAATCATGCTCAAAGTAAAGAAGACTTTAAGTACTCATATGCAGGGCCGTATTTACCCTAGGGCCATCCGGGCCATGGCCCGGGGCGCCAATCCGCCAGGGCGGCGTAACTCCCTAGCCGCCCCCGACCGGCAGCTGCAACGTGTGTTTTTATTACAGAATCCTTAGATATCCTTCCTCCATTTCAAGTTTTCTTTTAATTTCAATTAAACTTAACTTTATTGCATTTAAAAAAAAAACACTATAAAAGCCTCTGCGGTACCGGGGTTGTCAGCCTCGTATCTTTAGATGGCCTCGTTGATACTCGGCCATCTATAACTACTTGTCCAGCAATCCCCTATTTCGCGGCCTCTTCAGTAATGTACTATCATACAATAAAAATGTAGACTATTAAAAAAATATATATCATTTTTCTTGGTTTATGGGGCGGCGAACCTTATTGGCCCGGGGCGCCAAATTTAAAAAATACGCTTCTGCTCATATGTTATACTCTGTATAACTAAAATCGTATAACTTAACAGACTCCGCCATGTTCAAGTATGTACAGTCGAGTGCAAAAATATGGGTGCATGCAAGCTACTCAAGAATATGTCCCATGGATCTTCTTGGTTTAGGCGTTGTACTTTGCCAGTCAAGTTAACCTTATTTCCAGCTTTTTGTACAACATTTTACACATGTGCCTTATGGACCAATTATGCACAAAGGACGCTGAGTGCTCTCCGTATCCAATATAATAACGCGTTCAGGGCGTTGTTGCGGCTGCCACGCTGGTGCAGTGCGTCAGGGATGTTCGCGCGCGCGCGTGTGGATGGTTTCCCGGCCATCATGCGCGCGCGGTGCGCAGCCGCACTGCGCCTGCGGGACACTCGCAACAGCCTCCTGGCCGTTATAGCGGACAGGCTGGACAGTCAGCTCCTCACAAGTTGGACGAAAGCACATTCAAATGTGACCACATACACGTACTAAGTGTGTGTGGTCATACTTTTGAATGTGACTAAATAAAGTTTGAATGTGGCTAAATTGAAAAAATTAACACAGTACTTTTAAGATACGATATTGTTATTGTTACTAACCCATTATGGATCATAAGGTCTGAAATAAAAGCATTTTTTTAAATTAAGGTTTCGGTACATATTTATGAGGGGATTCATTCGATACATATTTTTACACTTGACTGTACTACGTAAGGAGTATGCAGAGGATCAGCCAATATAGTTAGTATTCTTGCCATAAATATTGACGATACTTTGCAGCATCAGGCACGACTATGGTGGACGGAACCAATATCGTCATCAACATCTGGGGCACGCACCGCAACCCCTTGTACTGGGGGGCGGACGCGGACCTGTTCCGCCCGGAGCGGTTCCTGCGGGGCGCGCTGCCACACCCCGCCATGTTCATCCCCTTCAGCTACTCCGTCAGAGGTTGCATTGGTAAGAAATCTAAAAGAATCCTGCATTTTGAATATCATGTGTCGATTTCTCTGTCGTCATAACGAAAGAGGGAATATGTAACATTTTTTGAGAATTTGAGTTAGATATATATAAAAAAAAGATAAAAGGAAATAGGAAAAAAGGCGCATCTGTCTATATATTTTTTGAATTTTTCTTATGTAGTTCTTCGGACTTCTATAAGCATAATTGGGTACAACTACACAAAATATTTTACACAGTAGCACATATTTATTGTTTAAGAAAATTTACTCATCCGAAAAAATATTATAACTGAACGTTTATATCTATATTTAGTAAGAAACAAATAATCATAAATTCTCAATTTTTCAGAATCAGAATCAGAATATTTATTTGTGAAACAATAAGTCAAAGAAATCAATTGCGTCGTAATTTTTTTCATAAAAGGTTCTATTTCCAATTGTTTTATGTGTGTAGTTATTTTTACCCACGACCGGAGAGGAAACGGAGAAGGTATATGCGTTTAGGGTGAGAGGTTGCTTGTTTGTTTGTGTTATTTTACGGTGCCATTCCTAATAGACCTTTGCGCGCTAATGCAGTTTTGCACTCTTTACTACGTAAATTGTTTTTATACTGTGGGCGAATGGGGAGCTTACGTGTATCTGTAATTTTATTAAATAAACCTGTATTACATTTAACAAAGGTTGCAACTTCCAGAATATATAAACAGGGCAGAGAAGAATTTTTTGCGAGTTTATCCAAATGTTAATTAAGCCTTTTTACGTTATGACGACAGTTCTGGCATATAAATATGTGGCTTTATTGTCATATCTAGGCTTGGGACTTTTGGATGCTCGCTGTGGTTCTAGAATCCACGGAGTCGCCATTATGTTAAAATATTTTTTCGAAGTCAAAGTCAAAGTGTAAAACTGAAACATTATAATAGACTTCATGATTTATGCTGTAATTTAACCACTTAATAACCACTTTATTATGACTGCAATTATTTTATCATAAATCTATTACATACACGTCACAGTTCACAGGTGACGAGATAAGCATCCTCTTTGATGCTTGTGTTGGGACAGACTACTGATACTATTTCACAAATAAAAAAAACACTGTCACAAACAATTGTCATTTTTGATTAAAGACGGTCTGATATAATTTAAAATGAATAGTTTTACTACTTGCGAAATTGAGTCCTGGTTAGAGTTAAAATATGATGAAGAAAAGTCTTGTATATTTTGTGCTTTATGTGATCTATGGTAAAGTAAGCTTAAAGTATTTTTTTTAATTTATTTTGTTTACCAATAGTAGAGGGTTTTTAGTATAATTATGTACACACAAGTTAATATGTACTTATCTACTTTGACTTCGAAAAAAATATTTTAACATGGCGACTCCGTGGATTCTAGAACCACGGCGAGCATCCAAAAGTCCAAAGCCTAGTCATGTCCTATTCCAATAAAGTTTTTTTTTATTCAGTAAAGAAATTGACAATGACTTGAAAACTGTTTGCACTTTTTGACTGTGGGATCCATGAGTCTATATAATTAGTGGTAGTCTTAATGAATAAAAACAGCCTTAAATATTATGGCAAAAAGTGGATTGGTAGCTAAATACAAGGTGTTTCAGGGTCAATCAACTTTTTCTTGTTGTTATTCTTTCCTGTCAGTGAGGAGATAACAGTAACCGAGTTTCTTAGAAAAATGTTTATAATATGGGCTTTAAGCATGCTCAAGAGATGACCCATGTCCAATGCTCATCGCTAAAACTCATATGTTTCGTTAGTTGTTAGTTGCACCGCCAACAAATCTTTCTGCTTCGCCTTAAGGTTGACTGGTAGAGAATGCCATACGGCATTAAGTCCGCCTTTTGTACGATAAGGTTTCTTTTGTGCAATAAAGATTAAATAAATAAATAAATTGATTCTAGGCGGTACATATGCGATGTTATCCATGAAGACGGCGCTGGCGAACCTGGTCCGGCGGTACCGGCTGCTGCCGCCGGCCGGCGCGCGCGCCGCCGACCTCGCGCGCCCTCTGCCCGTCAAGTACGACATCATGATGAAAGACGTCAATAATTTCGTCGTTAGAATCGAGGAAAAAAAAAGATGATATGAATATTTTACCTTTGTCATCCTTCACCCCTAAATGTTTTGTTTTCAAATGATATGATACTTAATTTGGTAACGCCTAGTATTTTATCGCCTTACTGATACTTATATGTTAACTAGCGACCGCCCCGGCTTCGCACGGGTGCAATGCTGATACTAATACTAATTATACATATAAACCTTCCTCTTCAATCACTATCTATTAAAAAAAACCGCATCAAAATCCTTTGCGTAGTTTTAAAGATTTAAGCATATATAGGGATATAGGGACAGAGAAAGCGACTTTGTTTTATACTATGTAGTGATACTTAGATGTTCTTACGTGTGTACAATAAACTACCCCAAACCATAACGGAGGCGCCGAGCCTATGCAGTTTCAAGAGTCGACTGAAACGTTGGCTTGTTGAGCGCCCGTTCTACACGTATACGGAATTCATTGAAAACACCGAACGGTAAAATTAATTGTAAATTATATATTAAATTTGAATGATTTTATTGGAATTTGACCACGTTATGTATTATTATGATCTTTCTTTTTCTCTATTGAGCTATTTTAATTATCATTTTTTTATAATCTATCGTATTTTTCATAAGGTGACATAATAATTTGATATTGTAATGTAATATTGATATTGCTAAAATTATTTTGACATGTAAATAGGCTTTACGAATAAATGAGTATGAGTATGAGTATGAGTATGAGTATGTGTACAGGTAAATAGGACCTACTATCGCTAGTAAGTTACCTACCAATAAATAAACTAAGGTAAATCCTTATTATACCTTGTTTAATTAGGTAAACAAAAAAGCACTGGTTGTAAACACACACACATTGAATTCTCATTATTCGCACGACAGATCAGAATAAGTGACAGTTAGTGACTATGACAAATTATTTTTTTAAAACCCGAACCGACTTACAATCTCTGCCTCTTTGTTTTTTAATGCACATCTTTTAGATGAACGAAACGAAACATAATTTAAAAAATAATTGATGTCTTATCATTTAAAAATGTATGTAAGTAAATATAAAATAAGACATATTTTTCTTATTTTTTAATAACAATATCAAATACCTTATGGTAAGCTGCCACCGCAGCCTATAGACGCCCGCAACTCCAAAGGAGTCAAGTACGCGTTGCCGAACCTTTATGAAATTTGAGGATTCACTGTGATGACAGCAGAAGGGACTTTAGGTCTCTCGCTCTCAACACAGTGCATCCTCGGGAGCTCTGGCAACCTTGCTCACCTCCAGGAACACAACACTACATACTTATATAGTAGTACATGAGTGTTTCGGGATTAGGGTATTTTGACGATAGGCTATTAGTAATTCATGTTTATACGAGAATATGTGTTTTTGACATTAGTTTGTTCTGTGCAATGGGGTAATTTGAGTTCAGGTTCTAATGAACCAGAAAGGCTCTGTTGTGCTTAAACAGCTGTTCAGAAAAAAGTTAAATAAAATATATTGACACGGAAACGGATTTCTGAATCATAAAATTAATTTCAGAAGTCCCACAATATTTTTGCTTGAGCTATTTAACGATAGGTACCCAACACTATGGGGTTAGAAAAAAAATTTGCATCCCCACTATAAGTGTTGGGGAAAAAAAATACCAAACAATCAAAAAATCTGTATTTTTAGCTACAAATAATTTAAAATGATTGAATAACTGTTTGTTCGCCTTTTGCTATTCTTTTTCTCTGTAATTCAAACTACTTTATTTTTCTCTCTAAATTATAACTCATAGCCATGATGTGTACATATATTTTTGGACTGTAATCTAGTCATGTGTGTCTTCTTATATATATTATTCCACTGTACGTTTCGATTACTGTCTGTTTTATGTACCTTTCGAAATAAAATAAAATAAAATATTTTTTTTTGTTTTAATACCTACTACCGTTTTGTCATCGTAATTGATATGTATAATCATGACAAGTTAAAGCAGCACTAATGGCTCCACGCGCTATTCATATATTTTTGACGAGCTTTGAATTGATATTGATCCGTCAAAACTATAGATATATTTATGGTGCAAACAGTTATCGATTCTCCAATCCTTTATCTACATTTGCAATAGCCGAATTTAGAAAAAAACTGGCTATTTATTTTTTTATGATTTATAAATAAATAAATATTTTTTTGGACAATCTTACACAAATCAACCTAGTCCCAAACTAAGCAAAGCTTGTACTATGGGTACCAAGTGACGATATACATACTTACATAGATAAGTAGATACTTAAATACATAGAAAACATCCAAGACTCAGGAACAAATATTCGTGTTCACATAAATACATGCCCTGACCGGGATTCGAACCCGGGACCTCCAGCTTCGAAGGCAGGGTCACTACCAACTAGGCTAAAGCGGTCGTCACTTATTCGTCACGTATTGGTCTATTTACATGGTCCAAAAAAGCTCTAATTTCGATACTAGTATGTTGTTTATGCACTTATATATATGGAACGTATATGTAACTGTTCCTTATTGACGTCTCTAACAACGCAAGAGAGATCTTTATTTTTAAATATTTCCACAAAAGTTACGCCCAAAAAACTGTTTTTTTTGGTCTAAAATTGAGAAAGTTTGATGCCATATATCTCGAAGACTGAGCTTTGAAGTAAATATGGTATACTATTTCGGTAAACCTTGTTGTTTTTAGGTTTAAAGAATTTTTATTTACACATAAAATTTTTACAATTCACTTACATGAGTAACTAAACTACGCAATGTAATATACAAACTTGGCGAGTACATGCTTTTCGCTTCTTAAATTAGTACAAAGTATCTTTTAATAATACTTAATTTTGAGTGCATAAAAATACATTTACTTAATAACTATGTGGGTAAACATATAAAGCGCGCGCGCGCCCAGCAACATACACAAATAATTTTTATTAAGATAAGCCATAAAAAACAGGAGAAAACGGAGAGTTGCAGATCGAAGGTTTGGGAGCTAGCAGCCCCTTAAGTCGCGGACGCACGAACATGGTGTTTACCACGGATCCCTAAAAATGGGCCTTACCAGATTTTAGAACTCGAATAGTAGATTCTGAATATGAAATAAACTCATTTTTGACATAAATTAGTTATTTCACCAATTAGTCATATTTTGCGTCAGTATAATAAGCAATTTAGCAATGTCGACTTGTTTGACTGCACCAAAACAACGTTAAAAAATCGTATTAGGTCATTATTAACGCATAGCGGTAACGAAGCATAGTATGTATTTATTTCCACTTCTCCAATTGTCGCTTACTGTCACGCACACACACACATACGTAACTTCACAAACATTCTCAAACAATATATGTCGGAGATACATTACGTAACGGCCTGTTTAGCAGATCAACGCTACGAGATTAGATTAAGAAAACTTAGTTTAATGTTGGAAACGCCAAGCGGTGATAGCTTGGGAGTGGTCTGCGTTTGGTCCGTGGGGGTACTTGCTAAAAACATGCATTGACAACTACCCTTTTCTAAACTAACTATAAGTCACGTTGACAGTATAAAAGGCTCTGGCCCCTTGTCTAAGACGATTATTCTTTCTGACTTTCTGGCGCACGGACGTAAACGGAGAACGCTCCGCGTTTCTGACTGTACTGAAATTGCCTGAAGGCTTATCCTGAAGGTTTATAATTCGTGATCAGTTAGCTTGGTTCATGATCACTGTTTGTTCGACTGTTAAACGATAAGTGTCTATTTAAAGTTGTAACCGATCCAGTGCTTACTTTGAAATAACCAATACAGTGTAATAAACCCTATTAGTGATGTTTTATTCCTTATTTCCGTGCGTCAGTGTGAATATCCAGTTACGAAGTAGTGATGATGAAATGTGCTCGATGCCATCCCTACCAACCACTGGTCTATTGCATACACCGCTCGACCAACCACCAATATATCTACCCATCTACCCGCCCTCTTCGATATCAGAAGTTGGGATGATAATCCTGTTCCCACAACGAGTATTCACCAAGGTCGTGTGTCATGTGCGCAACGGGGCGCACTACCGGAAACTTCCGGTTTGGTGTTTACAAGCTAAGTAACCACGTGTGAGACACAGGTTCATAAATCTGGTGAGATCAAACCATTTTTTATTGTTAATATTGCTGAGATTTAGAATTTTCTTACAATTTATTATGTAATCATGATTGCTTAAATGTGGTGGGTACGTTAGTTAATTTACTTTAATAGTTAGTAAAGTACCTACGCGTACCGCGTGCGATATACGAGGTTATGCAACATGGTCCTTGGTCAACACTGGGATGGGTGACCGCTCTAAGTAGTTAGTAACTGTACACTCCCGTGTTTAGAAGGAAGTGTTGTGCCGTTGGTCCCAGTCGATGACTACAGTCTAAGCCTTCAAGGGGCTTGTGAATTTCTAAAAGTGAAGTTATCCACTCACTTTTAGGTCTAGTTTCCCATTCATCATCCCTCGTAATGAGGCTGAGCTGGTATAATAAGATAGGTGTCCTGAAAAGTTAACTAGAACTTGCATTGCAATTAGCTTTATTATTACTACTTTGAATAGTCTTTAAATTTGATAACTTTTAACGCCTTCGATAAAAATTTGAAATGGTAAACAAACGTATGCTACGCCTATGAAATGATTGTTTTAGTGTCGTATCTACCTACATCTACATCTACGAGCAATACTCCTAGCAGCGAAGGCCTCGTCCGATAGTCGTGGATACGTGGATCGAGATCGTCCAGCATCGGTGGAGGATGTCGGACTACCACAACGTTTTCTGAAGCTGTAGAGTCGTGGACACCACTGGCAATGGTGTTGGAGCAACGAAATAAAAGGAGAGGTTTCGTTCCAATTGTTTTTATTTAAAAAAGAGCTTAACGATAATGGCAAAGCTTTTACAGCTTTTAGAAATGATTCTTAGTACTAATAATGATTGCGGAGAAGATTTGTGTTTTGTTTGGTTTCGTAGACTCCACGATATTATTAGTTTCAATTGAACAAAAGTGATAGTTACAGTTTAAAGTTAAATTTGAAACAAAGAATATACAGTTTGTCTCTAATGATTACACTGAAACGTACAAAGAGGACATATGATAAAACTGATACCATACAAATTGAATTTTACAGGATGATGGCCGGTGTGTGGCCGGTAATCGGTCGTTCCATTGGAGACTTCGTGCTTTTGCTGAGCATCAGCGAGCGAGCTGGCAGTTGGTGTGACGTGTGACAGTATCTGAAAGCCCTACTTTCTGGTCAACATGCAAATCGTAGCAGCACACCATGGCAAACATTGTTTGTCCGGTGAGCAGTTCAAATATCATTGGGATTTTGAAACAAAGTACTCACATGATATAGATCAGTTTTGTCGATATTTTAATGGGATTTGGAATTATGGAAACTTGGTAATCCTCATCAAAATCGTTTGATGACAATACTGAAACTGTTTTCATAAAGTTACTTTTTAGAATTCTATTGTGTTGTCGGCTTTTCATCACGATCCGTGATTATGAACAGTATTTTTGGAACATGTTAGAAAAATTACTTATTTTATTTCACCAAATTTATGATTGTATACCACGCTTTTAGACAGCAAAAACAGCTACAACGCTCTTAATCCAGTATTGCTTTGGTTGGTGTTCCTAAAAAGGTATACAGTTCAGTGGTTGCAAAGTCTGATTAGGCACACAATCACCATCGGAACATCCGTTGGTGCGGATGGGCGCTTAGGGCCATCCGTTGGTGCGGATGGGCGCTTGGGGCCATCCGTTGGTACGGATGGGCGCTTGGGGCCATCCGTCGGTGCGGATGGGTATTTAGGGCCATCCGTTGGTGCGGATGGGTATTTAGGGCCATCCGTTGGTGCGGATGGGCATTTAGGACCATCCGTAGGTGCGGATGGGTAAGTGTATGAGTCGTTGTGGCGACTTATCCTGTATTTTAGGACCATATGTTGGTTCAGATGAGTATCTGGATATGCCGTCAACGCGGACTCGTCAAGTTCAGTAGCTTAACTCAGATTTACGCAATGCGTCAATGCTTATTACTTAGTGATTATTCTACTGCCGATTGAGTCAAAACTTGTAATTCTTTTTGAGGCCAAGATTAGACTCTTTTTTTTAACGCCCTATGTATGTGGTGACAACTGATAGGTACAGCAAAATGAGCATTGCAAATCTACGCTCATATTTCTAATATGTTGAGTTATATCAACGATTTTCATGTTATTGGAACAAAATAAAGTTTGAGACTCAGAAAAAAAAACTTTTCGAGGAACATGAATACCTTTACTGTTTAATTTGACTTTGGATTAGCTTCTGTCTGTGTGTTATAATCCTTTGGTCAGGATTGACCGAGCGATGTGATACTGTGTTTGGATTTCTGTTTTTGCAGATCTGCACACGAGGACGTGTGCTATGCAGGATGGCCGTGTCGGAGATACATTACGTAACGGCCTGTTTAGCAGATCAACGCTACGAGATTAGATTAAGAAAACTTAGTTTAATGTTGGAAACGCCAAGCGGTGATAGCTTGGGAGTGGTCTGCGTTTGGTCCGTGGGGGTACTTGCTAAAAACATGCATTGACAACTACCCTTTTCTAAACTAACTATAAGTCACGTTGACAGTATAAAAGGCTCTGGCCCCTTGTCTAAGACGATTATTCTTTCTGACTTTCTGGCGCACGGACGTAAACGGAGAACGCTCCGCGTTTCTGACTGTACTGAAATTGCCTGAAGGCTTATCCTGAAGGTTTATAATTCGTGATCAGTTAGCTTGGTTCATGATCACTGTTTGTTCGACTGTTAAACGATAAGTGTCTATTTAAAGTTGTAACCGATCCAGTGCTTACTTTGAAATAACCAATACAGTGTAATAAACCCTATTAGTGATGTTTTATTCCTTATTTCCGTGCGTCAGTGTGAATATCCAGTTACGAAGTAGTGATGATGAAATGTGCTCGATGCCATCCCTACCAACCACTGGTCTATTGCATACACCGCTCGACCAACCACCAATATATCTACCCATCTACCCGCCTTCGTCGATATATACATTATCACCCACTCATCCCCACTCACACACTTTTTGTGCATATACTTAATGTTTCATTATTTTATTTTTTTTGTTACCACTAAGTTGGTTTTGTCATTAGTATTTCTGTGGACATCTGTCATTGGCTATTGTTTTAGTTCTTTAAGTATGGTATTTTTGTATTGTAATGCTGTTGATGCCCCAAATAAAAATAATTAAATATACCACGGACTGAATACTTCATATAATCAGGATAGAACTTCACTTCAGGTAAGTTCGTTTAGTCCTGTAATTATCATTTTACCCTTACTCGTGTTCAGGACCTTCTTGACTATTCTTTAATGAACCCTACACACTGCATAATAAGCAAGATCGCTCAGTTTGTATTGTACGTACGTGTACATAAAAACTTGAACGGTCTGACATTGTTAGTGCTCCGAATCGATCAAAATCAGATTCCTGTTGAGCACACAATTGTAATGACTTGCCAAGAGCGTCGGAACAATCGCATCACGCGTAGTGACGTACGCGCCGTTAATAATACCCCAATGTCGATAGATAATATATCGAGTACCAATCGATTGTCTAAGATGCTCTATTTGGATAACTTTTTTGTTTGAGACATCTATGAAGAAGATAAAAGACACCGTAACCTATGATCCCGGGCTCACCCTGGCCACCTTACTCAATAAGTACCAAAACACTGCATTCCTAAAGAGCAAGTAGTAGTGTTCTTATGGTTTTGGTCTTTTAAAGTCAAAAGGCAAAAAAATCAAAAGTCAAAAGTATTTTATTTGCTAGAATACTGTGATGATGTTATTTTGCGGGTTGCAAGTTATTAATGAAAGATTATATTCGGGCAATAATTGTAATAAAGTAAAAAATATATAATAAAATATAAAACTTATCTAAGACACAATTTCATTGTAAACATACATAAATCCACCGGCAAAAAACCTACAATAAGAAAACAAACTTAATTAAGTAAAACAACAAAAAATATTAAAATCTAAATGCTAAAACTAACATGCACAAAATAACAACCATAAAAAAAACAAAAAGAGAAAATGTCCGTTGGTTGCTGAGATTTGATCTCGGTGCATTCGCGGTGTCGTTCCAAACCGAGCATTACAATACATTCAAGCGGTCGTTGATAATGATAATATTCGTACAGTGTATTCTGCCTACTACTGAGCATGCAAATTAAACTACAAGTTAAAATTACACAAACAACACAAATGTCAGATCAAATTTCAGTAACTCAGTACATTTTTTGACATATCAAACCGACATAAGATCTAACGGATCTTTATAAAATCGAGCCTTAAACGGTTAGTCAAAATTTTAATTTAATTCTTCTTTTCATGTGTGCAAGGGCTAGTAACTTTGTACTAGTGTTCATTGGAATTGACATGATGAGAGACTTCGCTCTATTCTCATTTGATTTAATTTGACTGACGCTCAGAGACCTTATACATCTCTGACGATATTTATATATTAAATTTTGTTTTTTTCATTTTGACGCTTAGAGATATATCTCACAACATTTTATTAAGATTACCTTATTACTTTTTATCTTGACGCTTAGAGACCCTATACATCTCTTACAAATCTGGATTGTTATTACTTTCTTAGCCTTATTTTTTTTAATCTAACACTAGATTTAATGAATGATATTTTGATTATTGTATTAGTTTTAATTGATATAAATAGATTTTGACTCATAAAAGTGCCTTTGAGACCTATTTGCAGAATAAATGTTTTGATTTTGTAATGTGGAGGTAATTCCCCAGTTGGGCGGCTCCAAATATGTGCGAGATGTTGTTCCCTGTGCTTTGTACGTATGTGACTAAATTTATATACCTAAACAAAAACACTTGAACCATAAAAGGGGTTATAAGGCCACCTTTACGCACAGACCACATTCTACACGGCATACCCCGTGTGAAACTAAAACGCATTGAATTTCCACGGCAGGATGATGTCTCTCGTCAATCCCCATTAAAAACTGTAGTATTAACACAGTTACTATGTCCATGCAAGCATGGACAGACCGGACTCCACAAACAGCACCCAATCACGAGTAATTTGCGTATCTCAGCCATCTTTAGAAATTAGAAATCAGAAATATTTATTCGTGCAAAACACAAAAAGAACAAGAAAATAAATAAAAACAGAAGAATAAGGTATTGCACGAAATGGTTCTGTCTCAGCGTAGTGCTGGCGCGATTGCCAGCGCTGATCTGAAATGCAATACTTCCAATTTTTAAGATATATTCTGCGAATTATCGATAGTTTCTTGTCGAGTGTCTCCCCGCACTAGCGCAGGTTCGGTAAGCGGGTTACACTAAGCCCTCCTGCCCGCCGGCCTCCATTACGCAAAACAACTTCGTATAATCACAGCGCATTTCACGGACACTTCTCTTGTGAGACATCTTTAACTACTACGAGTTAGGTGTTGATTTTATTATATTTTAATATGCAAAAATTAACAAATCCTGTAAATAAAAGGTAACTGATTTGACTACTTTGTTAAAGGAATGAACGACCGATTGATTGAGTGAATGTTTAGTTCAATTCATTCTCTGTTCAGATCTTTTAGTCACTCCTTCGCCTTGCCTCACTTTGATCACGACTTTACTCGTAGATAGACGTGTTCTAGCTTCCAAGTGTAAAAATAAAATTAAAATCAATGAAATTCATTTAACCGTTATTCAGTATTTAATTGATGATATACGCTAACCTTTTCAATATTAGGTTCTTTTTAATCTGTATTTCGGGCTCGAGATTGCATTCTTCTCTTTGTTTCGTATCTATTGTGTAATACGGTTGTTGACTCATTTGACTACTCCATAAGAAACGGGACAAAAAATATACCAAATGGTGAAAATAATATTCAAATATCTCAAAAAATTACGAAGCTAGAACCTTTTTAGGCTCGGTTTTATAAACATCCGTTAGACCTTATGTCGGTTTGTTATGTCAATAAATGTACTGAGTTACTGTGATGTGACATTTGGTCTAACGGATCTTTATATAACCAGGTCTTAATGCTGCTGGTTAGAGAGAAAGCGCGACAGATCAGTGACGTCATGGACCACTAGCGCCATAGTCAAACGTCCTGTATTGTCTGTCCGTCCTTAATATGTGTTATTATTTGTTTTAGGTTCCCAGACATATCCTTCCACAAAAATCAAAATTTTTATTATGATCATTCTCCTCTCGTGTGATATGTCTGTATACGGCGACATTGGCGAAATACCCCTTGCCAAATTCAGCAAGGAGTGAAAGCCATCAACAAAAAAAAAAAGACGATCGTTCCAATACAAAGGTGTGGATTAGGGAAAAGTGACATAGTATGCCCCCTCTTAAAACTTTGAAGTGACAATTATGTAATAACTTATTCTTTTGAGTAACTTTTTCGCCATTTCATTAAAAATTTGATAATTTTTCGAGAATTTTCGAACTTATTGATTTTTTTATATAAGGTTTAAGATCATTTAATCTCATAAAGAATTATACAATTCACTTACATGAGATAACATATAAATAATAAACAGACTTTGTCATGAGCGCACAAAGACAAATAAGTACTTAAAAAAGAGGGTGGTACAAATATGAAGTCAACATCCTTTTGAATGAAACTGTAAGTTACCATTTTACAAATCTAAACGGACAACAATGATCAAGATGGGTCGAGCGCATACCAAACGCCTCAGTATTGTCAGTTTTGATTTGTTGAAATTGTTGATTTTCGGTTGATAATTGTTGAAAACATCGTGAGGAAACAGTCTAATCCCAACAGGGTCTAGTTTTCGATCTGGATTGGATGGCAGATGACAATCGCTTTTGTAAAACTAGTCCCTAAGTATGTAGTGTTGTGTTCCTGGAGGTGAGCAAGGTTGCCAGAGCTCCCAAGGATGCACTGCGTTGAGAGCGAGGGACCTAAATGTGTTCCTTCTGCTATCAACACAGTGCATCCTCAAATCTTATAAAGGGTCGGCAACGCGCACGTGACTCCTTTGGAGTTGCGGGCGTCTATAGGCTGCGGTGGCCGCTTACCATCAGGTGGACCGTACGCTTGTTTGCCACCGGCGTTGTATAAAAAAAGCAAAATTTTTAAAGTTAAAGTGGACCCCGGAGTCCTAGGACACAACCGAGAAATGGCTAGATTTGTTGAATTTGTATCGTACATATCTGTCTAAAGAAACTTCGTGAAACGATTGAAGTTAAACCACCTGACCTGAACTAACCTCCTTATTCATAAGACGTAAATTAAGCAAGCTTCAAGCATCCATAGACTAAGGTGTCTGGTTTGGCCGAATTAAATAAAAAACATACACCTACACAGAATTCATCACATCACACACACACTTTCTATAAACTGGAAATAAAAAATATTTAATTCCTGAACGTATCCTTCCCAAACGCATCCTTTCCTTTTTACCTCAAATTGGCAATGATACTTCCGGTGCCGACCAACCTGTGACGTCACGTCCAGTCGCCATATTGAAGCAAAAAACTCAAACATCGCGCGCGCGCATCTCTACCGCAAAAAATATAAAAACCTCAAATAAACCTCTCAAACTCATACAAATTAACTAAAACCAAAAAACCCGCAAGTGAATCCATAAAAATAATATAAGTGATCAGGATCGCCGAAGAAACTGCACCAGGTACCTTGATACAGCACCGTCATCATCCACGAGGTAATCCCTTTTTATCCTCACTTAAATTCCCTCATCCGCTTCAGTGTCTGCTTACTTACGGTGTAGGCAGGTTATTTCCACTGTCATTGTATAAAAACAATGTGGACAATCTTACATAAGTCAACCTAGTCGCAAACTAAGCATAGCTTGTACATATGGGTACTAGGCGATGATATACATACTTATATTACGTATATAGATACTTAATTTCATAGAAAACATCCAAGACTCAGGAACAAAATCAGGAAGACAGGAACAAAATCAGGAAACTCAGGAATATTCTTATTCATCACAAAAATAAATGCTCGGGAATCGAACCCGGTACCTCCCCTCCAGCTTCGAAGGCAGTCACTGCCAACTAGAGCGGTCGACCAAAAACCGCATTACACGGCAAGACATGGGTGGGTAACACGAAACGCTCATAAAAATGTATGAGGAACGGAATGGGCATCTAACAAGCATCCTAGTTATTCCGCATCGCCGGTAATTGTGACAAATGAACGCGCTGTTATATTTACAAATGGACGGTGTTTCGGGTTAACTGGAAGCCCTGTTTTTATCTACGTATAAAACAGAAATATTGGCTTTTTTGGTTCTTGTTTCGATTATAATATATGTATATATATTTGTATGTATATTTTTATGTATGCTCTTTATTGCACACCTCAATCAAAGGATACAGTACAGTACAAAAACACAATGAGAAGAGGCAAACAACAGGCGGTCTAATCGCTAAAGAGCGATTTCTTCCAGACAACCTTAGGGTAGCGGAAATCTAATCAGAACGATTCATAGCAGGTGGTGCAGAGTTAATACATATGAAGCGTACTAATAATTACAACAATAACATTTATTTTATTTTTATATTTATATATTATTTAAGTATGTGTATTTATATTGAATAGTTGTTTTGGAATCTTTTTTTTCTTTTTTTCTCATTGTAATAGTTTATGCACCACCTACTTTTCAGCTTTATATTTCATTTCTCCACTACCCAAAGGTTGTCTGGAAGAGATCGCTCTTTAGCGATAAGACCGCCTGTTGTTCTGCCTCTGTCTCCCTGTATCTATGTTTTTTGTTTTGTATGTGCTATTTTATTATGTGAGGTGTGTAATAAAGAGTATTTGTATTGTATTGTATAATAAGGTACTAACAAATTGGTTTGTTTTTATTTCTTAAACCGTAAGTCATTAACTACAATGGTGGTGGTGGTGGTGGTGATAAAAGTGCAACAAAACTGGCAACCGTACTGTCTTCTCGAAGATCTCACGGTTCTAAGATCATACTCGTGAACGGGTGCTGTTTGTGGGGTCCGGTCTGTTCATGTTTGCAAGGACTAGTAACTTCGTACTAGTGTTCAGTGGAATTGACATGATGAGAGACTTCGCTCTGTTCTCATTTGATTTTATTTTTAGACTGACGCTCAGAGACCTTATACATCTCTGAGGATATTTATTTATTAGATCTTATTATTTTCATGTTGACGCTTACAGATATATCTCACAATATTTTATTATGATTAGTTTTCCTACCTTATTACCTTTTATCTTGACGCTTAGAGAGTTATTAATTTCTTAGTCTTGTTTTTGACATGTAACACTACATTTAGTTAATGATACTTTGATTATTGTATTATTTTTATTTGATATAGATAGATTTTGACTTGTAAAAGTGCGCTTGAGGCCTATTTGCGGAATAAAAGTTTTGATTTTGATTTTGATTTTAACAATTAATTGCCATACGATAAATAAATAACCTCACTGGCTTTACTGGACTGTTGTTATTTTGCATCTGGTATTTATTTGATTTATATACCTAAATATAAAATCGGTTCATCATCATCATCATCCTCAGCCTGCAGTCGTCCACTGCTGGACATAGGCCTTCTCTAATTCACGCCACCACACCCGGTCCTCAGCTCCCTGCATTCAACCACTTCCCGCCACTCTCTTCAGATCATCGGTCCACCTGGCGGGTGGTCGTCGATTTTTAGGTACGGAGAGGAGCGGGGTATATTGTTCCAACACTTTGTTGAAAAATTAGAATTGTAGTTGGTGAAACAGCCATTGTCACAAAAATGGCATTTTGCTATTTGACTAATTCGCTTTTGATTCGCTCTTATGGTATTCGAACCAGTTTTAAGAGACGTTCAAAATGTTTGTATGGGAACAACTATAATTAGAGCAACACAAAAGTCGAAAATGAGAGGCAAAGTGTTTGAGCACTAAAGACGCTCCATACTGATTGACAGCGAAATATGACGTCACAGCTCTATAGCCTCATACTACTTACTGTTGATGGTTTGAAATAATTGCCATACCATGCCATATATATTCATTGACTCTTTACGCTATTTAGGTATTTGGTTTGGACTATGTCTGTTAGATAGTCCTCTTGTCTTGATTAATTTGTCTAATTTACTAGAAAACCTTAAAATTATCACAAATTTTAAGGTTTTAATAATAATAATAATAAATAGGCGTAGGGATGTGACGACCCCATCGCCCACTGGTTTTCCTGTGCAATCAGTCAACGTAAGGCGGCTTGTGGCGAGCTGTTAGGGAGTAGCGGCCCTACGTACCTGAGTCCTCCTGGGGGTGGCCTGTGGTTGGTGGGACAGCCCCCCGCCTCTGGCTTGCCTTAACCGGCCGTCCAGAGTGGAGTCGCAAGAGCTGATGCTCGAGGGTGGATGTGGTCACTTAAGTGGCGAGTTGGCTATATGTTTAAAGTCCAGTGCCACCTCTCCACCCCCAGCTCTCTGACCGGTGTTGCCCTTAGGCCATTTTATAATGTCGCTATTTTATGGGGCCCATCTAGCAGAGAGCGAGTCACCGTCTGCCGGAAATAAATATCTGAGACAGTTTTATTAGGCAGGCGTCCGTTGTCTCACGCAATAGCCCAGCCATTATTCATCATTTTCACCCAATAACCCAGTTCATTTAGGCTCCATCAACCAGAAATAGTCCCTGTACACCCTGGCGGGTGCTGTCTCTGTGTGCGTCCCATGACACGGGCAGGAACAGTATCCGCTCGGTGTATCCCTTGCATTTCATTAAAGTGTCAAAAGGGCCTCTACGTGTTGGCTATGTGGTACTGGTTTGGTACTTCGGTGCCTCGGTACTTCGGCTCCGCGCACGCCTCCCAAAGGTCCGGGATACCATTGTCCCGTGAACGGGAAAGACATACAAATAATAATAATATTCTTTATTGCACCACTAATACAGGAGTACATTTCCATTTTTGGTTTTCTATCCATTCTAATTTGAAGATTTTATAGCTATACTATGTTATAAATTTTAACATGTGTGAAATACCGAATTGTCACGACAATTGCTGTTTCATAAAGTTCTCTAATTTCACCAAATCTGACTTACTGGTGATCTTAGGTTCTATCTTGTAGATTCCTCCATACTTACCTTACATGTACGAGTTAACATATAACTATAAATATGAATAAAGGCAACGAAATAGGCGTTACCAAATTATAAATTTAATGTTATCATTTAAAAAAACAAAACACTTTGAAGTAAGACGAAGGTAAAATATTCATATCGTTTTATTCCTTGCTTCGACTCTAATGATGAAATTATCGACGGCCTTCATCATGATGTCGAACTTGACGGGCAGAGGGCGCGCGAGGTCGGCGGCGCGCGCGCCGGCCGGCGGCAGCAGCCGGTACCGCCGGACCAGGTTCGCCAGCGCCGTCTTCATGGAGAACATAGCATATGTACCACCTACAATTCAATTAAACACTGTGGTAAAGACATGACATTAAATTAAAGCCACCCAAAACACGGCAGTCATCACATGATAATCTAAATGCAGTATTCTTTTGGATTACTTACCAATGCAACCTCTGACAGAGTAGCTGAAAGGGATGAACATGGCGGGGTGTGGCAGCGCGCCCCGCAGGAACCGCTCCGGGCGGAACAGGTCCGCGTCCGCCCCCCAGTACAAGGGGTTGCGGTGCGTGCCCCAGATGTTGATGACGATATTGGTTCCGTCCACCAAAGTCGTGCCTGATGCTGCAAAGTATCGTCAATATTTATGGGAAGAATGGACTGATCCTTTACACACTTCTTAAAGCAAGGCCCATTCACAGATCTGACGAAAATACTGAAGTTTGAGGTTCCGGTCTGAAGAAATAATGTAGAATTACACTACACAAAAATTACAGTAGACTGAAAAAGAAACAAAGTGAGACAGTGATACGTTTCTTTTTACAAAAACGATAGCTTTTTTATTGTTCTAAGGAAATAATAGTCGATAAGACTCCCAGATGATATATATATTATAAGATGCGTCATTCCTGGGGGAACACGAAACGGCTATGCTGCCATGCAAAAAACCAGGTCAACCAACCTGGCCATAGTAAAAAAAAATTTGTACGTGGCACGCGTAATAAATCAGTACAAATCGAAAGGAACCGGGTGATTGCTAACAAAACTGAATTGAAAAACCGAATCCAGCTGCGCTGAAGGCGATCATCAATCACAGCAGCAGCAACCACCTTCTCCACTATTGGGAAAAGGCAGCAGTGGTTTTTCTTATACAGAAATTGATGATCTTTCAGATGAGCCTTGGTTTTTTCAGGAGACCAAAACACGGACTTATCATGCTGCTGCCACTGACAAGGCCAGTCAGGGGGGCTTGCAGCACTGCATTATCGTATAGTCCTACCCCTCCCCTGTATCGAGGAACAAACGAAACCTGGGAGACTTATCGTACTAGAAACCGGAAATTTAATTTTTTTTGAAATTTTTTTTTACTATGGCCACCAGGTTTTTTGCATAGCAGCATAGCCGTTTCGTTTTCCCTCAGGAATGACGCATCTTATAAACATATCAACTGGGAGTCTTATTGAATTACGTTCAGTGTACTGAGCTCCTTCAATCGCTGCAGCACCACCTTCTCCACTATTGGGAAAAGGCAGCAGTGGTTTTTCTTACACAGAAATTGATGATCTTTCAGATGAGCCTTGGTTTTTTCAGGAGACCAATCATACTAGATACCTCAATATTGGCGTCACTTATCATGCTGCTGCCGCTGACAAGGCCAGTCAGGGGGGCTTGCAGCACTGCATTATCGTGTAGTCCTACCCCTCCCCTGTATCGAGGAACAAACGAAACCTGGGAGAAGTATCGCCGTTTCGTGTTCCCCCAGGAATGACGCATCTTATAATATATATCTCATCTGGGAGTCTTATCAAACTAGGTTCAGTGTCGTCGGCTCTTCTACTATAACCGGATAGATTTTTCACAAGTGATTCAGTGTTCCAACAATCAATACAAATTTACTAAATATTTACGAAATTACGCGCAGAGCTCCCGTACAGAGCGGGATGGTTAATTGCAAACTCACGCGTGTTAGAGGGGGTCATTTGCACTGGAATGGCCTTGCCTTAAGTATAGGACATACTTGAACATGGCGGAGTCTGTTAGGTCATACGTTATACGCTTTTAGCTACATAGAGGATAAAATATGAGTACCTGCTCTTCTTATGAATAGTATTTGCAATCAGAAAGCCAGTTGGAAAGTAGCCTTTCACTCATTAACTATTTTACGTACGTAAATGGTAAATACTATTTAAATCACTGAAAATGTTTGACTCGTGCAGAGTAAGACCAACATTACATTACATTAACCTGCAAGAAACTTGCTATACCTAAATCTAACTTTGTCACTTTAAATATCGGAAATGACATTTAAATCAACTAACTTTACGCAAGCTCGAAATTGTTACGTGAAATGAAATGAAATTATTTATTCTTCAATTTAGGCATATTACATTCACCTATGAACGTAACATGCACGTAATCAGTAATCAACCATCTGCTGTTGTAAGAATTCTTGGGAAAGCCTTTACCCAAGATCATTATGATTTTTAACGCAAAAGAGGGGTGTTACAAGTCAATCCGACCCAGGTTGGGCCTTGCTGAGTTTCTTGCTGGAATCTTCTCAGCTAGGCTAATAGATTTAGTGAACCAGCGACAAAACTCCTAGTAGCTCAATTCCACTCACACCTCAGATTTGGTGGAAGCCGCTCAACCAATATCAGCGCAAACTCTTAGAGAATTCCAGTATTTCCAGTATTCTCCCCAGGCCGCTCTCCAACCGCGCACTGTCAGGTTAAAAAAAAGTACGTAACACGTAGTACGTTTTTTTTTCAATTTTAAATTTAATTATATTATGTTGGATTGTATACGAGTATGAGGATCTTACATAGCACCACATCACCACGTGCCACACGTCCCACTACTGGAACTGGTGGGTACAGGCGCAGGCTCTCTTTGATGACGGCTTCCAGGTACTTGAGCTGGTGCAGGTCTTCCGCGGTGACGGTGCGGTCCGACTCGCCGAACACCTCTCGCAGCCTAGACATAATCAAGAACTTAACAATACACACATAACCCACGCTTCCACTCCCAAAAGGGTTAGACAGAGCTCATTCAGTGCCATTTTAAGCATTGCAGGTTTAAAGATGGAGAGAAGGTGACATGTTGGCCCATCACCCTCAAAACACTTCAACCCGATTCCCATCGACCATTATGATACTCATCGGAAGCACCACCCGACCCAGGTTGCGCCTAGCTGAGTTTCTTGCTAGATTCTTCTCAGCTAGGCTACTCAGTAGCTCAATTCCACTCACTCCTCAGATTTGGTTGAAGCCGCCAAACAAATCTCACTGGAGCGCAAACTCTTAGAGTCATCATCATCATCATTTCAGCCGAAAGACGTCCACTGCTGAACATAGGCCTCCCCCAATTTTGGGGGGGATTTGCCATAGTCGCCACGCTTGGCAAGCGGGTTGGCGAACTCTTAGAGTATTCCAGTGTTTAAACCGACGACGTGGGCGTGTCGGATGTTTCTCCTGGGTTTTGCCCAGGCTATACTTTCCAACCGTGCACTCCTATCGTTTTATTGGGCCCGGTCTATATAGTCACAGTCAGGTTAAAAAAGGGGGTGGTGCTATTCTAACCCAACAACACATGGGGCAATCTTGTTATTTTATTACCACTTTTTATTTTTACCACTCTGTCAAAAACTTTAAGGTTACAGCTTTTTAAGACAGGTAATAGTGCATAGCAAAATTTCATTATGTTCGAATTTGCAGCAGTCCAACCGGGGAAGTACCTCCGCCTTGCAGAAGACCATAGCCATAATAACATTAATATTTACTATACAGATATGTAGTGTTGTGATCCTGGAGGTGAGCAAGGTTGCCAGAGCTCCCGAGGATGCACTGTGTTGAGAGCGAGGGACCTAAATGTGTTCCTTCTGCTAACAACACACTCTTGACTCCTTTGGGGTTGCGGGCATCTATAGGCTGCGGTGTCCGCCTACCATCAGGCTGGACGTAAGCTTGTTTGCCACCAGCCTATATATTTCCTACTGTTGAGCGCACGCTTCCTCTCATGGATGAGGAGGCCATCTTCTGTCGGAAACGGAAAAGGCTGTTCCAAAATGGTATGGCCGCAGTCTTCTGTAAGGCGGCGGTACTTCCTCAGTTGGAGTACTCCAAATATGAGCGATATGACGTTTCGCGGTGCCCTACCTCTCTTAAATGATGATGATGTCTTACTCCTTGTACACTGTTTCCTGCACGCCGTGAAACTTTAGCTCATTTAAAGCAAGCCACCCTTCATCAGGCGGGGTAGACCGTAGGCCTATTCTTGTCCGAGTCCACACGGTTATGATGACTTACTCGTGGTACACTTTCTCCTGCACGTCAGGGTACCGGGACAGCAGCACAGCTGTGAAGGAGGCACCCACGGCCGACGTGTCGTTCCCCGCTACAATCATCACCACGATCTCTTCGCGTAGCTCCATGTCAGAATAGCCTTTCACATTCGCACCAGAAGGTTGTATTATCATATCGAGGAAATTACTCTGAGCGTTGCTGTTGACGTCTAGAAAAAATAGCGGTGAACTTATGTTGAAAAATGTATGACTTAATGTAGATCCCAATTTAATTAATTTGATTACCAATTACCTTTGTTTTGTTGAACTGCTGCTAATTGTTTTCGTTTCTTTCGAACAATCTGTAATTTCAAAGTTATCATTAGTTGACTGATCGACGACGACGATGTAATTGCTGGCTTAATACCGGTTGATGTTTATTGCATGCAAAAACAGTGACAAGCATCTGGCTACTGTTATTACACATGTTTATTTATGGTTTTGCCCGCGACTTCGTCCGCGTAAACTTTTACTCCCTATTTTATCCCCCCGGTGGATGATTTTTGGGTACCAAGTGTCATCATAATCCATTCAGTTCGTTTTTGCGTGAGTAATAAACATCCAAACATCTAAACTGATATGGTTACATGGTACTGGGACAACAGATATCAAGGTACCGAAGCAATTTGAAAGCCACTATGGGTGTTACCGGGGTGGTAACGACCAATTCCAGCCCAGCTAGCCTGACAGGTTTTATGGTCAGGTTTCACTGCTCAAACGGCCCAAAACACCACGTAAAACATAACAATTAAGGCTGGGTTTTATAAAGATCCGTTAGAACAAATGTCAGATCAAATTTCAGTAACTCAGTACATTTTTTGACATAACAAACCGACATAAAGTCTTACGGATCTTTATAAAACCGAGCCTAAACCTATCATGGTAACTGAGAATGGAGACAAAGAATTTATGCGGACATGTACAAACAAAATGATCATTTTGCGTACCGTATCAACAAAATCACACATTAGTTTTTTCTCAAACAGAAACTTTTTGTAAACTGGCAGGTTCTCGTAGAGCAGGTCTGGATGCAGCCACGGCTGAAGAATGCGTTCCGCTATCATCTGCTGCAATTTGTCTATCGCGTGGAGCATCACATGTTCTGGCTGGCATTGGGAATCGGTTTTAGCGCCCACGGCCGTCTCTGTAAAGTTAGGTACCAGGAAACTCAATGATGACTTAATAATAAAACGACCGCTTTAGCCTAGTCCTAGTTGATAGTGACCCTGCCTAAGAAGCTGGAGTTCCCGGGTTCGAATCCTGGTCAGGGCATTATTAGCACGAATAATTGTTCCTGAGTCTTGAATGTTTTTTTCTCTCTATTTAAGTAAATATTTTTGTATATAAGTATATATATAGATATATATATGTAGGGCTGAATGTGTAAAGGCCTTATGATTATGAACAAGAAAGGTTGAATGTAAAACGTATGAATAGAGTAGAAGGAATAGGTTTGATGGACTTTTGTTTTTGGGGTAAAGAAAGAAGATTAGAATATGGCGGAAAGGAATAAGCCTACACGAATTTTTTGAAAAATAACTGTTAAAAAAATGTAATGACGTTCCAATAAAGTGTGGAAAACTAATCTGGGTTTGTTTTTCAACTCTATAATTGGGGGCGAGTACGGGATATGAAAAGATGAACGACGGTTACATATCGGCGCATGGGTAACGAGGTGGTTACTATACGTGCGGCGTGAGTTTTAATCAAACGACGACGAAGACGGTTATCGCGATAGCGGACACGACGACGGGTTCTGGGTTGCGATTAGCAAGACGGCAGATGTCAGGCGAATCAGATCAGGACGATTACCAGGAGGCACCGGTGGCGGCGGTGCCTGCTAACAATATGATGTACATGGTCGACGTTATACAGAAGTTCAGCGGTCAAGACGAAGCGTATTCAATTTCGCAATTTACTCAAGACATAGATGACAACGCCGACATATTTCAATGGACGGAGATACAGAAACTCATTATTGCGAGACGTAGCCTGATGGGTACGGCAGCATTGTGGCTTAAAGCTGAGCGTCCGTACAAGTCTTGGAGGGCCTTGAGACAAGCTTTACACAAGGAGTTTCCAGATACTCTTGATAGCAAGACGGTGCATGAAAAAATGACAGCTAGGAAAAAGAAAAAGGACGAAAGTTGCCTTGATTACCTACTTACTATGCGGGAGTTGGGTAAGCGAGGTAAGCTGCCGGATTACGTTGCCTATTAAGTATATCGTAGACGGAATTCAGGACTTGGAAACGAATAAAATGATGCTGTACGGAGTTACCACATATTCCGACTTAAAAGGAAAACTTACTATCTACGAGGCTATTAAAGAGAAAATGAAACCTATGCAGTCGTCACGGTGTAACGAAGCGAGAAACCGACAGAAGCCAGCTGATAATTTACCTAATAAAAAGTGCTACAGCTGTAGAGAGAACAGTCATTTATCTAATGGGTGCCCACACAAGCAACAAGGTGTAAAATGCTTTAGGTGTAATCAGTTTGGGCACATATCGTCGCAGTGCTCATCGAGAGCATGGCCGAAGCAAATGTGTATAAATGCTAATGAATCAAATGAGTTGAATCAACAAGTAATGAACCAAATGTGCGAATGCAGTCACGTGATTGGATGTTCATTGTTCATCACTGATCGGAATGAAACGAGCGGAGATCGGCAAATGAATGAATGCAATTTCATGTCGGATCGCGATCACGACATTAACATGGCGGATATGGCAAATGCTATGAACGTCAATGTCAATCAAAATAAAGAAATTGGATCAAGTCAAAAACCTATGAAGATGATAAAAGTATTTGGTGAAAATATAAACTCGTTGGTTGATTCTGGGAGTGACCTAAATCTGATCTCGGAGGATTGTTACTTGTCATTGCGCGCACCGGGGTTTGTTCGAAACGAAATATCGATCTGGGTTATGTGTCTACAAATATATTGTGATTGACGATGAGTGCTTCCAAAACATTACGTTCCATGTGGTGCCTAAGGACGTTATGCCGTTTGCTGTTATATTAGGTCATGATTTTCTGTCCAATGTAACTCTGGTAATGGATGGCAATCGTGTGCTTTTGCTGAAACCCGACAAAAGTTGGTTTCGGTTATATGTGTGGCATGGGTGTGTCTTCTGCTGTTGTAGGCTTTATAGATGATCAGGGTTTGGGAAAAGAGGTGGAGCGATTGGTGGACACTTACCGGCCGGAAAAGACGCGTGAAGCTCCGATTGAGTTACGTATCTTTGTGAAGGATGATGTACCCGTGGCGCAGCGACCTCGGCGTTTAGCTATCGTTGAACAAAAGGAAGTGGAACGGCAGATTAAGCAGTGGCTGGAGGACGGAATTATACAGGTGAGTCATTCAGAGTATGCAAGTCCTATTGTATTGGTTAAAAAGAAAGATGGCAGTGTTCAGTATATAGCCTAGGTAACCTCACTGGTAATGGGAGTCGGTACTGGCTGACCACCTGAACCTAATAATAAAAAAGTAACATAGACATATGTCAGTGTCATTATATAGAAAAACCAGGAGCAGTTAATGAAATAAATATTAAGACAAAAAATAATAAAAATACGGAAACTAGAAGGAAACAGCAAGAAATAACCATTGGAGCTGACGGGGGGCGCTCCCTCAACATCTACCACCAAGTACCAGGTGAGTCGGCCCTTCCACTTCTAGTGCCAGTGAGGTTCTTCGGCGGAACACGGGGCGGGAACATACAGTCCACTATTTCCCGTGGCTTTACGCCACATTTTCTGGTCCTTCGAGCCGGATTTGAAATCACCTAAATTTTTAAATTTTGCCCTAATATTGTTCCCCATACCGCGAATCTTATTCGCTATTTTGCGTACCCATATTGCGAATCGTATTCGCTAGTTTCCGTACCCATATTGCGAATCGTATTCGCTATTTTTCGCAGTATTTTATCCATTCTATTCCATTTTGACAACTGTCCGTGACAGAACAATGGAAGGCGAGGCACAACTATTATTGCAAATAAACACGTTAACACTCAAAAAAGAATATCTATTTAACAAGCTGCAAAAGGCATATGATTTATCCAAAACAGTTAAGTTGAATAGTTTAGACTCGGTACAAAACTTCATGGTGCAGTTCTCAGAACTCGATGATGCTCGTGGTGATTTCGAGAGAATTGTCATGGAAATTGCAATGCTTGAAATGCAAGCAGACCCTAAGTTTAAACCTTCGTCAAGTGCATTAGATAGTTTCGATGACTTGTATTACGTTTGCAAGAAAGTAGCTTTGAATTGCAATCGTATAGGCCAAGAGCCAACCGAAAAAATGTGTGTTCAAAAAAGTGATGATTGTCTAGCTAGGCCGGTTTTACCTAAACTAACTTTATTCGAATTTGACGGGCAAATGGAGAATTGGACGACGTTTCATGATACATTCGTGTCATTGGTTCATAGTCGCAATTTCGACAACATAGATAAATTTCATTATCTGCTGTCCTGTGTCAAGGGTTCAGCACTGAACATGGTCAGGAGTCTGCCGATCACAGCTTATAATTACCCTCTAGTGTGGCAAAGTTTGCTTGATAAATACCAAGATGTCAGAGCACTGACCGGCAGGTATCTGGACAAAATGCTAAATTTCTTACCTTTGACTAAGGACAACGTAGTAAATTTAACGTCGTTCGTGGAGACATTCGACCATTCGTTAAAAGCGATTCAGGCCTTGAATATTGAAAATTTAGATGACTATCTGTTTTGTCATCTAGCATTACGCGGGTTAGACACTCATACTCGGAAATTGTTTGAAGAAAGTCTGAATCAAAATCAATTGCCGACCTTCAAAGAATTAATTAATTTCGTGAACAAACAAATCAAAGTATTGGAACATACATTTCCTAGTACGGGCTCTCGGACTAATTTCAATGGTCAACAAATCAAAGTGAAGTCACCTGTCAACTTCACAAATATGCAACCGAGTCATAAACCGGCCAGTTTTAAATATTCGAACGTGGCCTCGTCCTCACAAAAGGTGGGATTAGCTGTTTCAAGTGACACTCATACTCATAATTCGAACCAAAACAAACTAACTTGCGTGCATTGCAACTCAAATCATTTGATATACCGTTGCGATCAGTTTCGTAAACTGAAACTTCAAGATAGGATTGACCGTGTCAATGTCTTGAAATTATGTACCAATTGTTTGAAAAGTGGTCATGACGCGTCAAGTTGTAAGAGTACCATGACGTGTGGAGTTTGCGCTCGTAATCACCACTACTTGCTACACCGGGATGCGAATGTGCTGCAGCCACCGGCCGTGCCGACTCCGCAGCCGCCCCGCGCTGCCGTGCACGCAGCGGGGCCATCGCCGCCGCACTCCGTGAGTGCGACGCCCTCTTTGACCGTAACTGAGAATCTTCATTCCGTGAATGAAAATGCGAACTCTTACGGAGTAGTTTTGGGGACTACGAGGACTCTAGTTGTTGACGTCACTGGTCAACATCAGAATTGCCGTGCAGTTCTGGATTCTGGAGCTCAGAGCTCATTTATTACTTTAAGCTGTGCTCAACGGTTGGGCCTACGCCGCAACAAGTGTCCATTCACAGTGTCTGGACTAGGCGGTGACACAGTCAAAAACTTTGGCATGGTAACCTGCGACATGAAGCCGTGTAGATCGGACGTTCCGAGTTTCCAGCTGGATATGGTTGTCGTCGAGAAGGTGTCATCTGAAATGCCAAACGTTTCATTTCCACAGGAAGTTGTAGATGAATATAAGGACTTCGAATTGGCTGATCCGTTATTCTTCGAGAAGTCATCGATTGACATTTTGCTGGGCAATGACGTCGTGTCAGAGCTTATTAAAGACAAGCCGATTAATGTCAAACCAAACATTCCGAAAGTGATCCAGACAGTTTTTGGTTACGTCGTGAGTGGAAGGTTATACAATGATGGCAAACAACTGTCACAGAACTTTCATCTGTCAGTTTCTTCAGAGAAAGCATTGGACAGAACGCTGCGAGACTTCTGGGAAGTAGAGGAATTGCCGTGCAAACCTGTACTTAGTCCACCTGATCAACTGGCTGAAGATATTTACGTACGTCATCACTCCCGTGATGAGGGGGGGAGGTATATAGTGCCGTTGCCCTTCGCTACTGGTGCGCCACTGCTTGGAGACTCTCGCGCTGCCGCCGAACGACGATTGCTAGCAACAGAGAGAAAACTTGCGCATTCGCCGGTGCTTCAACAAGCCTACAACGATTTCATGTTGGAATACGAAAAGCTAGGACACATGGAGTTGTACACTGACAGCGCGCCAAGTAAATACTTGATCCCCCACCATAGTATCTTAAGACCAAGCAGTACGTCAACTCCCTTAAGAGTGGTATTCGATGCTAGTGCTAAAACAAGCACTAACGTCTCTCTTAATGATACCCAGTTGACTGGACCTAACCTGTACCGCGATATAGGTGCCATAATAACAAATTTTCGATTATTTGAATACTGTTTTGCAAGTGACATTTGTAAAATGTATCGTGGTATCCTCGTGCGCGACTCTGATCGGAAATATCAGCATATATTATATCGATCGTCCGTTGACGAACCAATAAAAGTTTACGAACTGAACACGATAACTTATGGCGTAAGTTCAAGCCCATTCTTGGCCATCCGCACCTTGCTGCAATTAGCCAGTGATGAAGGCGAACGGTTTCCTTCTGCTGCAAATGTAGTTAGACAAGGTATTTACATGGATGATATTCTATGGTCCTGCGCAACGTTTCCTGAAGCGTGTGCCTTACAAGATGAATTAGTTAACATGCTGCACTGCGCAGGGCTTGTGTTAAAGAAATGGTCGAGTAACTGCGAAGAACTGTTCATGCGTGTTCCAGAAGAACATCGTGAGAAAACTGTTACTTTTCAAAAGGACAGAGATGATGTTTCAATAAAGCTCTTAGGCTTGAAATGGTCTCCAGTGTTCGACGCGTTTAGCTTTTCCTTGAATAAACAAGATACCGTCAATACAAAGAGATCCGTCTTAAAGACACTAGCGTCTATTTATGATCCCGTTGGATATATTGCTCCATGCACCTTCGTTGCAAAGTGCATTCTTCAGGATCTTTGGAAACTGGGCCTTGCTTGGGATGATCCACTGCCTCTAGAAGAATGTCAGCAGTGGGTGGAATTCATTGAGCAGTTGCCCAAGTTATCTGAGTTGCAAATTGAACGTCATATTTTGCTTCCAGTGGTTACTGAATGCGAATTGGTAGGATTTAGTGACGCATCTTCTCGTGGATACGCTGCATGCATTTATGTTATTTCACGACGTCGCTCGGAAGTGAAGTGCAGACTTCTGATTGCTAAGTCTAAAGTGGCACCTGTTAAGGTTGAGACCATACCTAGAATGGAACTCATGGCTGCCACGCTTCTTAGCAAGCTCATGAAATATGCATGTGAATGCTTAGCGCGGATCAATGTAACCAGAATCACAGCATTAACCGATTCGTCTATTGTTTTGGCGTGGATACAAACTGATGCTTATAAATTAAAAACATTTGTGTGTAACCGTGTTACACAGATAATAGAGTCAATACCTCCTCATGCTTGGCGACATGTTAACAGTGAAAATAACATGGCAGATGTTGCCTCACGAGGCGTTACTCCGTCACAATTCATGGCCTGCAGATCGCAATGGTTTCAGGGACCTGCCTGGATGTATGAGGATCGAGAATGTTGGCCTGTATACACACATATCAACAGAAATGAATCAGAAATCCCGGAGATGAAGTCCAACTCAAATACATTTCATTTGTTATCTCAACAAAAGGGAGAAGGGGATAAATTGGAATTTGTTGAACGTGTCATCAACCAATTTTCTTCCTTTCCTAAAATGCAGAGAAGTGTTGCCTGGATTTTACGTTTACTGCAACGATTCCGTGGAAACGTTTCAATCCGGAACCAAGCAGTTTTAACTACCGATGATTTGAATCGAGCTCATGATAGCTTAATCAAATTAGTACAAGGCGCCTACTTCAAGGATGAAATTGAAAGCTTGCAGAAGGACAAAACATATATTCCTTCGTTAAGGAAACTTGCACCTTTCATTGATGACCGTGGCTTCCTGAGGGTGGGGGGTCGTATTCCTCACGCTGATTTGCCATACAATGCGAAGCATCCTTTGCTATTACCGAAGCAAAGTAGGTTTACGAAGCTGTTGGTTGAATATTTTCACAAAAAATATTTACATGCTGGACCGCAAACCTTACATAACATCATTAACCAAAGATATTGGATATTGTCAGCTCGTAGTCTCATTCGGTCAATTCTGGTGAAGTGTAAGATGTGCTTCAAGTGTAAACCAACGCTGCTTCAGCCTAAAATGGGTGACCTTCCGTCGACACGTCTGCTGCCTAACAAGGTGTTTGAGCATGTAGGTGTTGACCTAGCCGGGCCTTTCTACATAAAAGAAAGCTTACGGCGTAATGCTAAGATAGAAAAGGCTTATTTAGCAGTCTTCGTGTGCTTCTCCACTAAAGCCGTGCATCTCGAAGTACTTTCGTCTTTATCTGCAGATTGCTTCTTGGCTACCCTGGATAGATTTGTATCGCGTCGTGGTCTTTCTGCATACTTCTATTCAGACTGTGGATCGAATTTCATAGCAGCCAGCAAGCACCTTAGCGATGTGCAAAAATTTATGTCTGACAAAGGCAATCAGCAGGATATATTAAATGGCTGTGCTCAGCGCTTTATCAACTGGAAGTTTAACCCTCCCAGTGCGCCACATATGGGCGGTTTGTGGGAAAGTTGCGTGCGCATAGCTAAACATCACCTTGTGCGTGCTGTCGGTGATAAAGCTTTGACTTTTGAGGAACTTACTACAGTTTTTTGTAAAATAGAAGCCATAATGAATTCTCGTCCGTTATGTGCTCTGCCAGCTAGTGACAATCCTAATGAGTTCAATGTTTTAACACCAGCACATTTTTTAATAGGTAAGATTCTGACAGCTGTGCCTGAGTATAATTTGCAAGCGGCACCTGTAAGTCGTTTGTCGAGATGGCAATATTTACAAAATTGCTCCCAATTGTTTTGGAAAAAATGGAGCCAAGATTATTTGAACACTTTACAACAAAGGTCAAAATGGTTTGCCTCGCCTCCTAACCTAAATGTAGGAGACTTAGTGTTGGTCAAAGATGATCGAGTTTCTTCTTGTAGTTGGCCACTTGCAATTGTCCATCAGACACATCCCGGTTTGGATGGCATTGTGCGTAAAGTTACCTTGCGCACAAAAGCTAATACTTTTCTGTCAAGACCAGTGAATAAACTGTGTCCTTTACCCTACACTAATTGAATCCCCTTTCCTTTAATATTTCTTTTAGTCATGCGGGTACACTTATTATTATTATTATTTTAGCGCTATAATAGGCGCAGAAGTCCATAGTTTTATTTAATCAATTTGTCTTTTCTTTATGAGAAAGCTACATGGTGCTTTCGGTGGGGGGTGTTCAGTATATAGCCTAGGTAACCTCACTGGTAATGGGAGTCGGTACTGGCTGACCACCTGAACCTAATAATAAAAAAGTAACATAGACATATGTCAGTGTCATTATATAGAAAAACCAGGAGCAGTTAATGAAATAAATATTAAGACAAAAAATAATAAAAATACGGAAACTAGAAGGAAACAGCAAGAAATAACCATTGGAGCTGACGGGGGGCGCTCCCTCAACATCTACCACCAAGTACCAGGTGAGTCGGCCCTTCCACTTCTAGTGCCAGTGAGGTTCTTCGGCGGAACACGGGGCGGGAACATACAGTCCACTATTTCCCGTGGCTTTACGCCACAGGCAGTACTAGGATTTGTGTAGATTACAGACGCCTTAATGAGAAAATTATGAAAGACGAATTTCCATTGCCGATTATAGAGGATCATATTGACAAGCTAGTCAATGCTAAGGTCTTTAGCACTTTGGACTTAAAGAATGGTTACTTCCATTTGAGTGTGCATGAAGATTCAATTAAGTATACCAGTTTTGTGACACACCACGGTCAATTTGAATTCCTCAAGGCTCCATTCGGAATCTCGATATGCCCAAAAGTTTTTACTCGGTGATAAATGATTTTTCGTGATTTGATTGAACAGCGGCACATTCTTGTGTTTATTGATGACATAATTATAATTTCAGATAGTGAAGTCCAGGCAGTTCAGAGACTAAAGGAGGTGCTGGCGCGAGCCTGACAATATGGACTGGAAATAAATTGGAAAAAATGCCGACTTATACAAAGGAGTGTGGAGTACCTAGGTCATGTTGTTGAGAATGGAACAGTGAGACCCTCTCCGGATAAAACAGAAGATATCCACAGCCTACCACATTGAAGTAATTGCACAGTTTCATTGGGCTCACTTCTTACTTTCGTAAATTTATAAAGAATTATGCTTTTATAGCCAGACCGCTGATAGAGCTATTGAAAGATAATATGCCATTTGTGTTTGATGACTCACATAAGGAAGCATTTGAAGAGCTAAAGTTGAAATTAGCAAGCAAGCCTGTGCTGAACATATTTAACCCGGAGCTGGAAACTGAGCTACATACTGATGCATCGTTAGTAGCTTATGCCGCTGTACTTATGCAGCAAAACCCTGAAAATGGTCAACTACACCCTGTTCATTACATGAGCAAGAAAACTACAGTTCCAGAGAAAATATACTAGTTATGAGCTTGAGGCGTTGGCGATAATAGAGGGGCTTAAGAAGTCATACCATACTTGCTGGGTATAAATTTTAAGATAATTACCGATTGCCAAGTTTTCGAAATGACATTGCAGAAAAGGGATCTGTCTACTCGTGTGGCCAGGTGGGTCTTGGCTCTGAGTGAGTTTACATATAAAATGGAACATAGGACTGGGTCTCAAATGCGGCATGTGGATGCACTGAGTCGTGCCCCTCATATTGGGTTGGTCAGTCGTGAGTTACATGAGCAGATAAGAAGGGCTCAGGAGTTAGATGAAGGATTAGTGGCCATCCGCGAAATTCTTAAAGATAGAGGTTATTTTGACTACTATGTCGATAGCGGAGTGCTTTATAAAGGACTGGGGCTTGTAATACCCAAAGGAATGGAGATGGAAGTCATTAAGAAAGTGCATGCTAATGTAAAAAAGTTTGAATGTAATTATTATTAAATCTAAAATCGACGTCATGGTTCCTAAGAACAGATCTCGCTATCTCTCATAGTTTCCGACTTCTCCATACTGACCCATTTGGATTGTACACCCGGTATACTCAAAGTGGTAGATGGATTCACGAAATTTGTTTGGATATACCCTACCAAAGGGACAACAGCGAAGGAAACCTTAGACAAGCTGCGCATCCGCATCAGCAAGCATATGGTAACCCTGCTAGGATTATTAGTGACAAAGGAGCCGCATTTACAAGCAACGATTTCAAAGAAAATTGTTTTCAGGAAGGGATACAACATGTTACCATTACGACAGGTGTTGCTAGGGGGAATGGGCAAGTGGAAAGAATTCATCGAATAATTGTTTCCGTGTTAACTAAGCTGTGTATTTCTGATCCTGGGCAATGGTACAGGCATGTTGGCAGGCTGCAGATCGCACTAAATAGCACATATCAAAGAAGCATCAACATGACTCCCTTTGAGCTTATGCTAGGTACCAAGATGCGAACTCAAAACGACACAACTTTGCATGATTTGTTACTGCAGGAAGACCGGGATACTTACATGGAAAGTAGAGACCAGATGAGGCTATCAGCTAAAGTGCAAATTTTGAAAGTGCAAGAGGAGAATAGGCGCACTTTCAATCAAAAGCGGAAGCCTAGTGTTGTGTATAAAGTGGGAGATTTAGTAGCTATCAAGAGAACGCAGTATGGGGTCTGTCTCAAGTTGAAACCCAGGTTTCTGCGGCCATACAGCGTCGTCGCGGTGAATGGAAATGACCGTTATGATGTTGAAAAGGTAAATGCTTCTACTGTGGGACCCAATCGCACCTCAACAGCGGCAGATTTCATGAAGCCATGGCCCCAATTCACGTAAGTCAATATCCATTGATCAAAGAGTTCATATTATGGGGATACTTTATTGTCGCGTTTTTTGCCAAGGTCCGTGATTGCCATGCCAGTCACTAACTTGTTTAAGAATAGGAATTAGACATTTTAAGTTTCATAGTAGTTTCACTTTTGTCTTGAAGTTTAAGACAGCTCAGTTTTGAATTTAATTTGTACACTAATAGATAACCATATGTTGAAGTATATTGTCAGTAAGGCCAAGCGGTTAAGGACAGATGTGTTTTGATTTGTTATTGTAGTATGTTGCATTTAGCTATTTAATGTTTTGCTACCACTATTAATGTCACAGATATGCTGAACAGGGCTGGCCCACTACGTTATATTATTTACCTGTGCGTTTAATGTGTGTATGTTTCTGCCTTTGTTTCTCTAAAGAGTGTTCAGTATTTTGTTACCATGTCTGAGGCCAGCATGGTTGTAGGTTGGCCGAGAATGTAGGGCTGAATGTGTAAATGATTATGAACAAGAAAGGTTGAATGTAAAACGTATGAATAGAGTAGAAGGAATAGGTTTGATGGACTTTTGTTTTTGGGGTAAAGAAAGAAGATTAGAATATGGCGGAAAGGAATAAGCCTACACGAATTTGTTGAAAAATAACTGTTAAAAAAATGTAATGACGTTCCAATAAAGTGTGGAAAACTAATCTGGGTTTGTTTTTCAACTCTATATATATATATATATATATATATATATATATCTTCGCCTAGTACCCATAGTACAAGCTGGTATAATAGAGTGGCACGGATGTGCTTTTTAGGTTCGGTTTTATAAAGATCCGTTAAACCTTATGTCGGTTTGTCATGTCAAAAAATGTACTGACTTACTGAAATTTGATCTGACATTTGGTGTAACGGATCTTTATAAAACCCGGCCTTAATGTTTGTTTAGCTCGACTTAGCGAGGGGCACCGTGCCGTGACCCCATATCACTTGATTAACATTTTACCGCAGACTGCGTCAAAAGTGAATTTGGTGAAGTAGTTCCAGACGGGGAAGTCCCCGCGCCCGGCCTCGGTTCGCATCAGGTCGGCCATGGTAGTGCTCTTCTTGTCGAACACCGGCACCAAGTGGTTGAGGGTCTTCATGCTGAAGAATGGAGCATTGATTTTCCGGCGCAGGCGCCAAATGTTTACTGCAACGAATAGGAACAGCGTGAGGAATAAGCCGCTGTAGCCGTGCGGTTAGGTCGCGACTTTCAATCTGGACCTCGTGTGTTCGAACCTTCGGCTTAAAAAAAAAACCCGGTCAAGTGCGAGTCCGACTCGCGCACCGGTTCCGTACACAAATATGTACCGGTATCAACCCTATTAATTCAGGAAAACCTCAACAACATGCTTTAGGAATTGAAGGCCTAAATACTTAAATACAGCGCCATCTATGGGCGAATTTTGTTACAAATTTGAGCGACTGAATAACTTAGTACGTATGGTGGTTTTTCAAGGATAACTCTTTATTACGAAAACCGATTTCTTTATTTGAAAGAAGGTAGATACAGAATACAGTACGGGATACGACGGAATAGCCACAAAAGTCGTTAAAAAAGCTGTACCCGCCATTGCTCCACCTTTAAGCTACATTATCAATTTATGTATTGAACAGGGAACATTTCCTGAAAAATTAAAATTGGCCGTTGTTCGACCACCCTTCAAAAAGGGCGAAAAAGATAATATTTCAAATTACAGGCCAGTAGCGTTACTATCAATTTTTTCAAAAATAATAGAAAAAGTAATATACAAGAGTTTGTATATTTTTTTATAAATAAACGATTTATTTACACCAGAACAAAAAGGGTTCAGAAAAAATAAATCAATAAATATGGCCATATACGAATTACTGAAATCAGTTATGACGCAAGTCGATAAAAGAGTACCTGTTTGTGCTCTATACATGGATATGTCGAAAGCTTTTGACTTTGTCGACCACAACATACTTTTATTGAAACTATACCAATGCGGAGTACGGGGCAATGTTCACAACCTCATAAAATCATACTTGATTGGTCGTAAACAATGCACTCAAATCGTTCGGATATGTATGAAGACCAAAAAGGAATTAACTTTTACATCTGATTTCAAAGAAATAAGCTACGGTGTACCACAAGGAAGTGTCTTAGGTCCCCTTCTCTTTCTTGTGTACATCAACGATCTACCTAGAGCTATAAGTCACCCAATGGTATTATTCGCAGACGATAGCACTATTATATTTACAGAGAGAGACATGCATGCACATCAGGATAATATAAATCAAACATTACGTATTATAATTCAATGGCTCAACAAGAATAACTTACATGTAAATCTTGAGAAAACGAACATTATGAACTTTAAATTACGTACCAAAAATACTCCTTCCTTAAAGATTACCTACCAAGACCAAATAATTAATGAAACTGACATTACCAAATTTCTGGGATTAAGCTTATATAGTAGTCTGACATGGAAAAATCAAATTGACAATATATGTATGAAACTTAATCAATTTAGTTATGCATTGTATAATTTAAGGAAAATTGTAAACCAATCAGCCGTGCTGACTGCATACCACGCACATGTAACGGCTACTTTAAGATACGGTGTAATGTTTTGGGGTAATGCTACAGATCGTGAAATGGTGTTCAAGAGTCAGAAGAAATGTTTAAGATCTGTATTTGGTATTAAACCAGTTGATTCATGCAAGCCGCTTTTCATAAAACATAAAATATTGACTCTATCTTGCCTGTATGTGTTCGAAATATCAATGTACGTACGTACAATTTATTAGATTTAATAGCCTACGACACCAGGAAAAAATAAATTATAAGTCCTCCAAAACCGCTTTTTTATCAAAAAGTGTATTTGGTATGGCACCCCGAATTTTCAATAAACTACCAGTGAAGATCTTAAAACTGGAAAGTGGAAAAGAATTTAAAACTGCGTTATATATTTTTTTAGCATCTAAGGCCTATTATTCCATTCAAGAATATTTAAATGACATTGTTTTTTAGTTTATAAGTAAATTATGCATGCGATACACATGACATTCCTTAAATATTTGCATGTCCTTGTGACCAAACATGTAGTTCCTTATATTTTAGATTATGACCTATTTGTTGTACCATGTTTTAGCAAATAAACGACTGATTACTGATTACTGAAGGTATTTTAGCATAATGGTGATTAAATTACAAACTTAGTATAAAAATGTTTTTTGAAGGGCTATAGTTATATTTTTCCTGTAAAATATACATTGATATCAGTGTTATGTAACAATTTCATATTTTTTCCTTTGGTTTACTTCGGAGATAAGGGGGGAGGAACGGTATTTTTTTTACATTTTCCCACATAAATCGAAAAAGACGCAGCGTAAAAAAAATTATAAATTGTTTCAGTGTGTGCAACTCAAGCCCTTTCATATGACACCCCACTTGCCATATTCACTATACTTTGACATTTTGAACCATCTGTATTTTTTTAAAGAAAATAAAAAAATAAAAAAGAACATGTTCTATGCATGTAGGTTAGTAGTTTTTCGGTGACGGGAACATCGTGAGGAAACCGATCTAAATCCAGGTCGGTCCAGTTTTTCCTCTGAGTTGGAAGGTCAGTAATAGTCGCCTTCGTACAACTAGTCACGACACCAAATCTTAGTTACTGCGAACTTCGTATCGTGCCATCCCTTTCATTCTCGTGTTATACACTACATGGGTGAAAGGGACGGCACGATACGAAGTTTTTTACAAATACAAATGCTTTATTCGTCGATCATAGGTGTACACAACATAATATTGCATAAGGTGGTAAAATCGATATTGTTTCACTATGTCGTACCCGTAGGCATACGAAGATTTACATGCAGTCAATCAGTACATGCACTTAATTAGAATTTGTTTATGTTGGTCTTAAAATATAGTTAAAATAAATATAGTTAGGTAAAAATGTCAAGTTACTAGTTCTTAGAAGTTCGAAGTTCGTAGCAGCCCCTTAGGTGCCATTGCGAAATCCACAGAGCATCAATTTAACTAGAGGCCCTAAGCACCTCAATCTGTATGAGAACCGACCGTGTCACTTTTTTGCTGCCTACTGTGACGTCACGAGAGCATATTAGTGATGTGAAATCTCCGTTGTCCCCGCGAAATCGATACAAAGGCGATATATCGCCCGCGCCGTGCAGCTCGAGTCGATGAATCGGACTCGGACAAATCGGTCACGAAAAATATGGTCATGTAAAAATAATACCATGACGACCAATAAGAGGAAAAACAATACTTGTCTGGCGTTTTTTAAATGAAAAGGCTTCTTTTTGTAAACATTGAATCTTTAGTTCTAATCAACAATTAGAACGTCTAATCTTTACTGTAAAATAATAAACATTAAGTTTCTAAGAACAATGACAGGGAATCAATACTATTGATTACAATGTCAATCTACTAACTGCTTCACTTCTTGATTTTTCAGTACATCAATGGTTGGTATTGCTTCAGGAATCAGTCGACGATATTTTTTTTGTTTGTTTAAAGCTGCTATCATCGAAATGTATGGAGCAAATTCAAACTCAAAGTCAAAAAATATTTATTCCGTTGACATACATTATGCACTAGAACACGTCTTATTTCTAGATTTACAATCTTTCGTAGTGCTATGTTTTGTTAAAAACCAGTTTTTTTGCCCGGTCGCTTCCATCCATTTCTCTTTTATGTATGGATTACTTGGAAACCTGTAATTTATAATTATAATGTGATACAAAATACCTAAGTGAACATTACCATACCTCGATTTCAACAATCGATAAGAACTGTGACGAATCGAAAGGTGAACATCACTATTCGCTTCATTGGTCAGATGAATGAGAATTTCCCCTTACCAAGAAGCCGAGCGACATAAGCTAAAGATCGATCGTTTTATTTCCATTTCGCGTTTAATATAGGCAGGCCCTACAACTTTGTTACTAAAGTAAGTAATGTATCACGAGCATGAAGTAATCGTACATCTGTCGCAAATAGACTATTTTTCATATTACAACTACGAGAAATCTAAAATAAATGATTTTAAAATGGAATTAAACATAATTTTAGAAAAAATTTACTTATTTGTGGTAGAAAACATGTCCATTATTTGGGTCAGCATTTACTGAACAGTTTCTACAACTCAATACTGAACAACGAGTCATTTTTACGTATTTCGGTTGACGTCTCGCGGCACAGTGTGGGATTTGCCTTAAATTGTGATCACCACCATTTTTGATTGCATTATGTTCAGTTTATCGAATTATGGCATACAATGAAACTTCTGCAGTTCTATCTACCATACTTTTCGAAAAATAAAATAAATCGAGAAATAGCCATAGAAAGTCATAGAAACCAGAAAATCATAATTTCTCACTTGTCGCTTATTTATTTCTAATTAATCTAAAGCATGTTTATTAGGTTAATAATAAACTACCTATTACATTCCACAAATGTCGAAAATAACGTTTGTAGGCGACACCACAACTTGTTTTTTCAAAAACAGTTTTTATTTTTTTACTCTGAAACCACTCAAAAGGGGTGCCTGAAATTTTTATTTAACTTTTGTTTATAGATAGACCTAACAACAAAAAAAAAATTAAATGAATATCGCGAAGGACATCAGAGTTACAATTCTTTAAATATTTCGTGTTAGGGTTGTCACTAACTCCGTACTAAGATTTGTAAGTAAATAATCATTAACATGAAACTATTTACTGAAATTATTTCAAAACAATTACAACTTACGGACGTAAATTAACTAACTTTGACACAACACGAAATAAATTGTAGTGATTTGCCTAAATACCTCAAGCCACCCCACCATGCTGTTTTTAAATTTGACCAATCCGGGCGAGCGCGTAAAGCGGGGCAATTTAGCGCAAAAATTTGAGATGCGCGTATAGCGAATCCGTGTAAAGCGAGGTCGCGTAAACCGGGGTATAGTAGTACAGTAGTACTGAGACTGCAAGGATGTTATATTATGAGTAAATTAAAAAAGCATTACCTCTACTACAGCAGAATGGTCAGCATACTTGTTTTGCTTATCGATACCTACAGACTCAAAGGCGTAAACGTCACATTAAGTTATGACTTTTACTTCATTTGAGCCTGTAGGTCTCGGTATCTCCTATGATGAAGGATATTATGTGGTATTGGGAAGGGGTCCGCCCTCGTCAAGCTTTTGCTGAAACCCACTACCTATACATAATATCTGGAGGAGCGGGGGTGAGGCGTCATGGAGCCGTTAAAGATCCATGGCGCTGCTTTGCCTCAGCAGGAGCTGACCCGTTCTGCTGGGGGATGTCCTTCCGGGCCTCGACCGGGGGACTTAATGCGAGAGGGACAAGAGGGCGCCAACCCTCTTGTTGGTCAGCAAGTGGCAAATGAAGATGATCTTAAACCTCCGGGAGCGTCTTCATCAATGCTAGGAGGTGTTAATCAACAGAAGGCAACGCAACTGGAAATATTTGAGCTACTGATCGCTACTGCTAAATCATACAGTGCACAAATCAGACCCACAGATTTAGACGTTACAGAAAGAGTTCAAGTCATACTTGATTTCCTATATCTTAATAGGCCATCTAATATCGCTGATATTAACGACAAAGCAATCACACTATACATCACAAAATTCACTCATAAGTGTGAAACTCTTTATTTAAAATGCCGTCGCGATATGGCTCGGTTTAGCAAAAAACATCGTACGTGGCTTTCAGCACCATTTCAAGTCTCGTCAGTTTTTACTATTTAATAAGTGAAAAGTATAGAACCCACCGAGTGCGAGTACAACTCGCAGTTGACTGATTTTTCATAAAATAACCTTAGTTTTTTTGAGTTTTGCTGAGTTTGTTACGTACTAAAATAACCGAAATTATAAACCTTGGATTCCTTAAATGTGACACCCCTATTCCCATAGAAATATCTAAAAAACTTAGAAATGCTATAACTCTGATGTCCTTCGAGGTAAACAGTTGAAATTTTCAGAACATATAGGTATACTAGCTTTTACCCGCGGCTTCGCCCGCGTAATAAAAGTAATTTTTAATCGTCTACAAAAAAGGAGGTTCTCAGTTTGATCCGTATGTTTGTATGAATGTATGTAGATACGTATGGATGTCATTTCCGTAATCGGCACCCCGTGGAACCATAAAAACGACACCTATATAATTTTTTAAGATAAATTAATTTCCGCCATCTTGGATTTGAAAATGGATGACATTTTTATAGTTGGCACCCCGAGGAACCTCGAAGATGACAACTATATCGATATATAAGAAAAATAAATGACCGTCATCTTTGTTTTGAAAATGCATGTCATTTTCGTAATCCGCACCCCGAGGAACCTCGGAGATGACACCCATATCGATTTTTAAGAAAAAAAAATTACCGTATATCCATCATATAACGTCATCATATTTGAAAATGGTTGTCATTTTCGTAATCGGCACCTCGAGGAACAACAAAAATACACCCGTATCGATTCTTAAGAAAAAGAAAAGTCCGCCATTTTGGATTTGAAATTTCATGCCATTTTCCTAATCGGCACCCCGAAGAACCTCGAATATGACACCCATATTACTGCTCCCCGCACAAACTTGAAACCCCTTTTTCACCCCTTTAGGGGAGCAATTCCGAAAAACGCTGAAACGTGTTTTGTTGTATTTAAACAGTCCATATACGAAGTTTTAAATCTCTCATTTCAAAAAGATTTGCTTCCTGTACAAATTTGGACCCCCTTTTCACCCCTTTAGGGAAGAAATTTCAAAAAACGCTGAAATATGGTTTGTTGTATTTTAACAGAGTCTATAATATATACGACGTTTTAAATCTCTCACTTCAAAAAAGATGTGCTCCCCGTACAAACACCACATGGAACCACCTTTTCATACCTTTAGGGGAGTAATTTCGAAAAATGCCGAGTAACTTTTTGTTGTATTTAAACAGAAAGTCTATATACAAAGTTTTAAATCTCTCACTTCAAAAAAGATTTGCTCCCCGTACAAACTTGGAACCCCCTTTTCACCCCTTTAGGGGAGCAATTTAGAAAGACGCTGAAATATGTTCTGTTGTATTTAAACAAAGATTCTATTTACGAAGTTTCAAATCTCTCACTTCAAAAAAAAAATCGCTCCCCGTACAAACTTTGAACCCCCTTTTCATCCCTTTAGGGGAGCAATTTAGAAAAACGCTGAAATACGCCATTAATGTATTTAAACAGAGAGTCTTTATACAAAGTTTGAACGCTTTTTCCCGCGGCTTCGCCCGCGTACTAAGAGTAATTTTTAACCGTCTACAAAAAAGGAGGTTCTCAGTTTGACCTGCATGCAGATATGTATTGGATGTCATTTTCGTAATCGGCACCCCGAGGAACCACAAAGATGAAACCCATGCTGATTTTTAAGAAAAATAAATTTCTGGCATCTTTGATTTGAAAATGTATGCCATTTTCGTAATCGGCACCACGAGAAACCTCGAAGACGACACCCATATCGATTTTTATAAAAATAAATATCCGTCATCTTTGATCTGAAAATGAGTGTCATTTTCCTAATCGGCACCCAGAGGAACCTCGAAAATGACACCCATATTGATTTTTAAGAAAAATAAATGTCCACCATATTGGATTTGAAAATGGATGTCATTTTTGTAATCTGCACCCCGAGGAACCTCGAAGATGACACCCATATTGATTTTTAAGAAAAATAAATCTCCGCCATCTTTGATTTGCAAATGCATGCCATTTTCGTAATCGGCACCACGAGGAACCTCGAAGACGACACCCATATTGATTTTTAAGAAAAATAAATCTCCGCCATCTTGGATTTGAAAATGGATGTCATTTTTGTAATTTGCACCCCACGGAACCTCGAAGATGACACCCATATTGATATTTAAGAAAAATAAATGTCCACCATCTTTAATTTGAAAATGAATGTCATTTTCGTAATCGGCACCCAGAGGAACCTCAGAAATGACACCCATATTGATTTTTAAGAAAAATAAATGTCCGCCATCTTGGATTTGAAAATGAATGTCATTTTTGTAATTTGCACCCCGAGGAGCCTCGAAGATGACACCCATATTGATTTTTAAGAAAAATAAATGTCCGCCATCTTGGATTTGAAAATGGATGTCATTTTTGTAATCTGCACCCCGAGGAACCTCGGAGATGACACCCATATTGATTTTTAAGAAAAATAAATCTCCGCCATCTTTGGGTTGAAAATGAGTGTCATTTTCGTAATCGGCACCCAGAGGAACCTCGAAAATGACACCCATATTGATTTTTAAGAAAAATAAATCTCCGCCATCTTGGATTTGAAAATGGATGTCATCTTTGTAATTTGCACCCCGCGGAACCTCGAAGATGACACCCATATTGCAATTTAAGAAAAATAAATGTCCACCATCTTTAATTTGAAAATGAATGTCATTTTCGTAATCGGCACCCAGAGGAACCTCGGAAATGACACCCATATTGATTTTTAAGAAAAATAAATGTCCGCCATCTTGGATTTGAAAATGAATGTCATTTTTGTAATTTGCACCCCGAGGAGCCTCGAAGATGACACCCATATTGATTTTTAAGAAAAATAAATGTCCGCCATCTTTAATTTGAAAATGAATGTCATTTTCGTAATTGGCACCCCGAGGAATCTCGAAAATGACACCCATATCGATTTTTAAGAAAAGGAAAAATTTGCTCCCCGCTCAAACTTCGAAACCTCTTTTCACCCCTTAAAGGGAGCAATTCCGAAAAACGCTAAACATGTTTTTTTGTATTTTAAAGAGTCTATATACGAAGTTTTAAATCTCTCACTTCAAAAAAGATTTGCTCTCCGTACAAATTTGGAACCCCCTTTTGAACCCTTTAGGGGAGCAATGTCAAAAAACGTTTAAATGTTTTGTTGTATTTAAACATAGAGTCTATGTACGAAGTTTTAAATCTCTCACTTCAAAAAAAATTTGCTCTTCGTACAAACTTGGAACCCCCTTTTGAACCCTTTAGGGGAGCAATTTCGAAAGACGCTTATATATGTTTTGTTGTATTTAAACATAGAGTCTATGTGCGAAGTTTTAAATCTCTCACTTAAAAAAAGATTTGCTCTCCGTACAAACTTGGAACCCCCTTTTGAACCTTTTAGGGGAGCAATTTCGAAAAACGCTTAAATATGTTTTGTTGTATTTAAACATAGAATCTATGTACGAAGTTTTAAATCTTTCACTTCAAAAAAGATTTGCTCCCTGTACATACTTGAAACCCCCTTTTCACCCCTTTGGGGGAGCAATTTCGAAAGACGCTTATATATGTTTTGTTGTATTTAAACAGAGAGTCTATATACGAATTTTCAAATATCTCACTTTGAAAAAGATTTTCTCCTCGTACAAACTTTGAACCCCCTTTTCACCCCTTTAGTGGAGCAATTTAGAAAAACGCTGAAATATGCCATTAATATATTTAAACACAGACTCTATATACAAAATTTCATGTCTCTCACTTTAATAAATACGGTTTTTCATACAAACTTTGGACCCCCGTTTCACCCCTTTAGGGGATGAATTTTGAAAAATCCTTTCTTAGTGCACCCCTAGACCTTACAAGGAACCTACGTGCCAAATTTGGAATCTCTAGAACCAGCGGTTTGGGCTGTGCGTTGATAGATCAGTCAGTCAGTCAGTCAGTCAGTCAGTCAGTCAGTCAGTCAGTCAATCAGTCAGTCAGTTTCTTCTTTTATATATTTAGATTTATGTCAAATCCTATAATGAAACAATAAGGTACCCCAATTGATTAGTAATTATTTTATAAAAAAAAATGTAAATAAAATATTATACGTCCTAGCGGTTTTATTATTAACGGTACATTATTGTAATTGATACTAGTAATATATTATATTTCCTGAAATGTAATACAAAAGAAACCATGTCATTACTGACGTTACTTTAGGAAATAAAATTCCAAACACTTTTTGGTGACGTCATGAACCGCGCCTTTAAAAAATTGTATCTTGAAAACTATTAGTAGTAATCAACTGGGAGTTTGATTGAAGGGTTTATAAAGTATCAGAGCATTAAAATAAAATATAAAATAGGGGTGCACAAAACTGATGGCAAATCCCACACTGTGCGCGGCAATGACCGTTCAAGGCGGACTGAGCGAGACTGCGTTGAAGTTTGACGTTTTGACTACGTTTTGGCACGCGAAGTACGTACACAGGCGACGTCTAGTTAAATTGATGGTCTGTGGCGAAATCCATCCTCCTTTGAAGAAGCGGGGAGAGCGGCGGACGGCGCGAGAACGATGGAATCGCGCCGCTGTCATCCAGAGGGGCTACCGCGAACAGAAAACGAACGAAGTTCGAATATCTCTCTCTTTCTATGTCGCACTTGCTATCTCGTGCCACAGAGAGGGAGATATTCGAACTTCGTTCGTTTTCGGTCGCGGTAGCCCCTCTGGTGGGCTAGCATAGGGTTGCCATACGTCTCGGTATGCCGGGACATGTCCCGGTTTGAGGCGTGTTGTCCCAGTGTCCTCCCGCTCATTAAGCAAATTGGCCCGGTTTGAAAAGCATTGTTAATTAGCAGGGACCAGCAGCTAGGTTAATAAGTACTAATGCATGTACGTAGTATATATAATGCGTTTTAACGCTTAAAACAGACAGCGCCTGCATGGCGCGCGCGCATGTAGGATACCGTCCCACGGCAAAGACCGGACCCTCTCCCACATCTGCTTTGACTTTGGGAATGTGAAGCATTGCCTATACTACTTTTTCTTTAATTGTCCCGGTGCTCGTCCTCATGCTTAACAGGGTCATCCAAGTCTCTTATACATTTTTTTTAACCTGACTGTGGCTTTATAGACCGGGCCCAATGAAGAGACATGAGTGCGCGGTTGGAGAGCCTGGGAACAATCCAGGGGAAACCTCCGACGACCACGCATGTGGTTTGGAACACTGGAACACTCTAAGAGTTTGCGCTCCAGTAAGATTGGTTGACCGGTTTTAACCGAATCTGAGTGAGTGGAATCTAGCTACCGGGAGTTTTGTCGCTGGTTCACTAAACCTAGCCTAGCTGAGAAGAGTCCAGCAAGAAACTCAGCTAGGCCCGACCTGGGTCGGAATGACTCGGTGTTCGACGGTACCGGGACGAATTGGGACTATTTATATGTCTGTGTTGTTGCGATCGCGCGGTGGACGTCCCCGGGGCGAGTTTTGCTATCTGTTTTAAAGAATAAACAAGGGCTTTCCGAGCTGGTAAAGTGAAATAGTTATTTGTTATACAAGGGTGCAAAAGAGTGTGGAATTGAAACACGAGCTAGACCCGGGGTCCACTACCTAATCCCGAGATTTGGCATAGGTACCAATTTTTTTTAACACAACAGCACAATATAAAATTATTGGTGCTGAACTGTCTGGACTGGCCTTTACATGTCTTATATTATGTTTAATTTAAAAAAGTTACAAATACCACGTTCGGATTTCAAATATTCTTTGCACTCTTGTAGATAAAAGGTAGTTTTGCTATCTGTTTTTAAAGAATAAAAAAGGGCTTTCCGAGCTAGTGAGGGGAAATTAAATTTTACCTGGAGCGAATATAGAACCATTGCCTATTAGCATCCGAATAAACTTCGTGTGGTCAGGTTTGTCCAGGCACGCCTTCGTTACCATTTCAATGGTGTTGGGGTCGGTGACATCTGCAACATTTTGAGAGAGATAGGGCACAGCAAAATGTCATCTTGCTCGAATTTGGAGCAGCCCAACTGGGGAAGTACCTCCACCTTGCAGAAGACCACAGCCATAATGACATTATCTACTATACAAGTATGTAGTGTTGTGTTCCTGGAGGTGAGCAAGGTTGCCGAGGATGCACTGTGTTGGGAGCGAGGGACCTAAATTTGTCCCTTCTGCTGTCAACACAGTGAATTCTCAAATTTCATAAAGGGTCGGCAACGAGCACGTGACTCCTTTGGAGTTGCGGGCGTCTATAGGCTGCGGTGGCCGCTTACCATCAGGTGGACCGTACGTTTGTTTGCCACCGACGTGGTATAAAAAATAAAATAGGTATTAAGGTGTTAGGTTAGTTAGCGTTATGAATAGGCGAGTGTAAGGGTAGAACGAACAGTGCATTAAATGAATCGAACGCAAGCGCACGTCTTTCATTTATGACAGTGGCGACGACACGGATTTTTCGAAAACATGCGAATAAAAGCAGTTAAAATGAATTCGATGATCGGAAACTTACCCCTTTTCGAAGTGGGAGGCGACTGGAAAGTGTTCAAAGAGAGATTAAGCATCTGGCTTAGCGCAAACGCCATAGTCAAAACAGATCAAGCTGAGGGTGATCGTCAACGTGCTGTGTTGCTAAGTGCACTCAACGAGTCCGCGTATAAGTTGGTACGCGAACTAATTGCCCCGAAGACAGTAACAGAGCTGTCGTATGAAGAGATCGTGAAACAAGTGGACAAACATTTACTGCCAAAAAAATCACTTTTTGCAGAAAGGCATAATTTTCATAGTGCTACACAACGAATGGACGAGGATTTGACACAGTGGGCGGCGAGAGTCCGTCAGTTATCAGAGGACTGCAAGTTTGGCTCGGTACTAGATGACATGTTACGCGACTGTCGCTCATAGAGCGAATAGCTGCGTATACGACTGACAGGTGAGAATTTTAATACTGGCAACATCAGTCATGGCGACGGCAGCAGGAGGGGGTAGCAAGATGGCGGCAAGGGAGCTATGGCGGCGGTTCGAGCGCAGGGCGGGCGAACCCGTAAGTTTGAGGACCTGACACATGGTGAGTCAGCTACCTCTTTATACTGATGATGTCGACTGTTATTCGTATGGTATGGAATCATGATGAGACTGTATTTATGTTGCAGTAGTTTTCCAAATACTTGAATCCAATAAGCGCTAGTATAATGTACTCGGATCTAGTGTCATAGACACGGTGCGCATAAATTGGATAGGAGCGTTCAATTCGCCCTTAGCGACAGTCGACTTAATGTTGGAGAAACCGTGGCGGAACTATGGGGAAGGTGGAGGTTCCCGGGGGACCAAAGGTCCCCTGTCCGGCGGGTGCCAGGTAAGGATCAAGGCAAACTGAAACCGACCGACCAGGAGCCTTGATCCAGGGTGAGCAGGGGAGTGTGGAATCTCAGATGAGTCCGGGCCCCCCCTGTATCACACTCTAGGAAGGCACCCGGGCACTCATCAGTGCTTAGATCGGAGCGAGTCGACTGTCAGTGTCCAGCCTGACCGATGGCATTGAGTATGTACAGTGGCACAGCCACAGGTATAAGTAACGTTGATAACGAGACAGTCGAATCATGTTTCCATGTCGCATGAAGACAGGAATATTGTATATTTCTTTGTTGCCAATTATTATTACGATATAAATTCCTAGGTATATATTCTTAGTATCTCGAATGCGGCGACAAATTTGGTGGAGGTGCGGGGTACCTTCTCTGCACTTTTGTTACATTCTCTAGTTAACCTTTTACACCCCAACATCGGACACGGTCGCCACAGCAGGGCGATATCACAAACACGTTTTGATAGAGGCTCCCTACACAAGCTAACAAGATATATATACAGAGATTTGGACAAACTTGAGATTTTGTTAAATGCGGCCGAGACGGCTTGGCACAAAACCTGATTGGCTTGGGCGGAGAATCATTTGCCAAAAATGGCCGTAACGATACACTTAGGTTGCTGCAGATAAAAAAAAAAAACAAATGAGAGACAAGAAAAGGGTATGATTCTGCATATATTGGAAACGATTATTCGATCGACGCTGGATTTAGTACGTTTAAGATAACAGCTTAAAATTTTTAAGCACCTGACACATAAGTTAAAATAAATTGTATTTAGTGTAAACGTTATTTTATACCGTCAAATGGTCTTTTTTAATATAATCGTGTATTTAATTGTGAAATTTGTTGATTGAAGTGACTTCCCCTTCACCGACGTCAAGTCGGACAGTGTGAGGTTACTTTAAATTAAACTGGTTTACACGTTCACAAATTATCTGTCAGTGTATGTCAGGCTTTAAAAGGCTAGGGATGTACTACGTGTTAATGCGTCAGTCAACTTCCGGTACCGATTCAAATTAATATTGTTATTATTGAATTATATAGGTCTTACACATTGTTCTGGTAAGATATTAATTAAAAACGATTTTTGTTTATATATTACCAGCCGAATAATTGTGTAAAATGTTAAACATATTTATTTAAGCACGGAACTGACTAGACTTAAGATTTTGTTCCTGGTCATATTATGAGGATTTCTTGTTTACTTCCGGAAAAAACGTGCTTTTCGTTTGGTGTTTAGCGCGCGGCGTTGTTGTTTAGAGAAAATTTGTGAAAAGGTGTCGTTTGGTGATTAAGTGATCAAAATCATTGGTGTTTACTGGAGATTACCAGCGTACGTTGATATTGTAGTGTTCCCATTGCTGAGCGTTGAAGAAATTCAGGTAAGTGTTTAATTTTCTTCTAAACGCCGAGGAAACTTTAAGAAAAAGGGCCTGATAGTATCTTTTCAAGTGATGTTAATAAGTTTAAAACTTTGTTTGGAAGACAATTAGTGGTTGTCCGAGCAATATTCAGTGCTACCTCTTGTTTAATTCCAGTCAACGGCGAAAGGTGGGAACGTAGTCAACAGAGCTAGTTTACGTGACGTGAGAAAATTCACCGGCAAGGCCTCATCTCTCGGGTTTCTACTATTCGAACTTATTCTGGATAAATCCGTTAAAGTAAAAGGAACGCGAGTCAACCATAATGGAAGAGATTCTTGTGAAAAGGGTACAGCTCCGACAAAAGGCTTTGAAGGATGCGTATGAGTCGGCCAAAGCCACCTTTGAAGAGCAAGGAATGGATACCACAACCGCTGACCAGACCATGAGACGGGTGAAAGGGTTAATATCACGGTTGGATGCTGAAATTAAGGGATACACCGACAAGTCAACCATCCACAACATAGCTCTGGTCGAAGAAGCATTGTCACTCCAAATTGAAACCGAAGACCTCTGCCAGCAGATTGAGGATGCTTTGACCTTAGTGCAGCCCGAAGCAAAGGAGGTAATCCCGGAGGCTGAAGTTGCTGCTACAACAAGGTTACCAAAGCTGCAATTACCAATATTTGCTGGCGACAAGCTCAAATGGACAGAGTTCTGGGACCGCTTTGATGCCAACATTCATAGTAAAAACATGCGGGATACAGACAAGCTCTCCTATCTTATAGGATGCCTGAATGGTGAGGCACTAGAAGCGGTGTCAGGTCTAGCCACAACCAATGGCAACTACCAGATCGCTGTAGATGCACTGAAGCAGAGATTCGGCTCGAAGGATGTGGTGGTCGACGCCCATTACTCGGAGCTGTGTAATTTGAAGAGGGCCAACGACGACGCCAAGAGCTGTCGAGCAACACTTAACGACATTGAGAGGCATCTTCGCGTACTGGAGAACCTGGGGGAACCTGCGAACGGAAACCATCTGAGATCCCTGATTCTTCGCAAGTTCCCGGACAGAGTGGTACGCGAACTGCACTTGATTGGCGATTCGGACAATACGGTTGCTGCCATTAGACTAGGGCTACATAAGATATTGACCGCAATGGAAAAGTCCGCAACTGTGCTCGCGTGCTCCGGAGATTCTATCCAACCTGGTCCTTCGGGTGCGACCACAGAAGCTTTACACGTTGGGACTCGAAGCATGTTCTCCCAAGACTCAAACCCAAATCTGCGAAGCCAAAAACGGAAGGGTAGACACTTTAAGGACAACGGACCGCAAGCAAAGAAAACTAAGAGGCCCTGTCTATTTTGCAAGCTGACCAATCACGCTAGTGCAGATTGCAAACGCGTTGTCGCTGTAGAAGAGAGGAAGAAAAAATTGAAGGGAAGATGCCTGAAGTGTCTACGCGAAAACCATAAAACTGAGCAGTGCAAGCGGAAACTATCATGCTTCCGCTGTAAAGGGCCACACTTCCAGCTCCTCTGTCCAGAGCCGGCAGGTACGAAGGACATCTCCAACAACCTACTTCCTGAGACGGCATGTCACATTAGTAATGGTTATACCTTTTTGCAGACAGCTGTGGCAAAGATCAAAAGCACTGACGGAGACGCGAGCCAGGTCAGCAGGATCCTGATGGATAGCGGCAGTCAACGATCTTACCTGACAAAGAGGCTAGCTGACCTGCTCAAATTACCAATTGTGAAGACAGATCAATTATTAATATACACGTTCGGAGCATCAACCCCGCATGAAACGGCAAGCCCATCAACTGAGGTCATCGTAGAAACCAAAAGAGGGATAAAACGCAAAATGAACGTGAATATAGTGCCTCATATCACAGACCGAGTACCAATAGCGAATGTCCAAAATACTGGAGTTGACATATATGCAGACGACGGCTCGAATGGAGAAGGCATAGACATCCTTATTGGTAATGACTTCTATTGCTCTTTCATGCGGGATAAGAAAATCAACCTCGGAGGAAACTTATACCTGATTGACACCGACTTTGGATATATTCTCTCTGGAAATACTGCTTCAAAGGAGGAATCCAGTATCTTATCTGTGACAACATATTGTCAATGTCACACGTCAAATTGCCCATACTTTACGGAACCTGATCTGCCATTGAGGAATATGGACATACGATTCCTATGGTCCCTAGAAAATATAGGCATAACAGATTCTCCTAAAGCCACACGTCATGAGGAAGCTGTAAATAAGTTTAACGAATCGGTGCAATTCAAGGATAACAGATACGAAGTCACTTGGCCATGGACACATTATCCTCCTGATTTACCTTCAAATTTTGGACTTGCCTTAGGAAGACTTAAGAGCCTCCTGCGAAGAATAGATGAAGATTCCCTGACCGAGTACAATAACATCTTGAAGCAGCAATTGGAGTTGGGCATTATAGAGCTTGTGCCACTAGAACACGTAGACGATCCAGGTCACCCAATTCACTTCTTAGCACACCACATTGTGAAGCCAAAAGGTAGACCAGGGCGTATTGTCTATGATGCATCAGCCCGGATATCCGGTCACAAGAGCTTGAATGAGTGTTTGTACAGCGGACCATATATGCTAGAAGACTTGACGGCACTTCTCCTAAGTTTTCGAACAAGAAGGATCGGCATAACAGCTGATATAGAGAAAGCATTTCTGCAGGTCGGCCTCCATGAAAAGGACAGAGATGTTACACGATTCCTGTGGTTAAAAGATTCTAACCAAGAACCAACGGAAGATAACCTGACATGCTTCCGCTTTTGCAGAATTCCTTTTGGAGTCATATCGAGTCCATTTCTGCTCACAGCCACTATTAAACACCATATGAGGAAATCTGACGAAGAGGTTGTCCGATCAGTTGCCAATAAATGTTATGTGGATAACCTAGTGACTGGGGCCGACACCGTTGAAGAGGCACTGGAGGTCTATGAGAAAGTTAGGACTGCTTTCAATCAGATATCAATGAACATGCGAGACTGGACCTCCAACAGCAAAACACTCTTGGCATCTATACCAACTCAGTATCAACATGAAAAGGGCAAGGAAGTAAAAGTGCTTGGGCTATCGTGGAATACTCACGACGATAAATTGAGATTAAGATGGGCTGAAGATAAACTAAATCAAGAGTCTCCAATTGACACAAAAAGAAAGGTATTACGAGCACTTGCTGGAGTCTACGACCCTTGCGGGTTCGTATGTCCCCTTGTACTTCCAATGAAACTGCTATTCCAAAGAATTTGCGAGCAGAAATGCAAATGGGATAATACTCTTCCTGAGGAGATCACACGATCCCTGGAACAGATTCTTGTCAGCCTGAAAGACATCACCAACGTTGAACTTCCGAGACATTTAGGAACAGTGCCTACAGAGCCATCAATGACGTACGATCTGCATGCCTTCTCAGATGCCTCAAAGGACGCCTTTGCAGCGACAGTTTATGTAAAAGCGTCAGGAGAACAAGGAATGGTATCCTTTGTGATGGCAAAATGTCACGTAGCCCAAAGTAAAGATAAAAAGGAAAAGGTAAACATCCCAAGACTGGAGTTGCTCGGGTTCCTGATTGCGAGCAGACTGCTGAAATATGTCAAGTCAAATTTAGGTATTCCCATACAAAAAATGTTTCTGTGGACAGACAGCATGGTCGTGCTGGGCTGGATGAGATCCAATAAATTACTCCCACCGTTTGTGACTAACAGAGTAGAAGAGATAAAGAAGAATGTACCACAAGCAGTGTGGTACTACATAAATACCAAGTTAAACCCAGCAGATCTCGCAACACGTCCTGAAGACTGGGAACAGAAAAAAGAACTGTGGTTCAACGGACCGGAGTTCCTGAAGTTGGATGAGGCTCACTGGCCTGAAGACCGTCTTTATGATAACCATCACAACATATTTTTCTCAGTCGGGGAGGGCCTGGATCAAAATCCAGGTATACATGACCAGCCAATGGATACTTCGGAAATTCCAAATCAACCCAATGAGCTGATGGAGCTTGATGAGCCAACACAACTAAATGAGACCGGTGCATCAGATGAGATCACATCAACAATAAAAAACCTGCAAAAGGAACATTTTCCTGAAGAGCTTGAAGGAAAAAGAACTCATTTGGCCAGGAATTTAGACGTGTTCCTAGACGTTGATGGTATGCTGAGGACAAGGGGTCGAATGGGTAACACAGCGTGGAGTTACGATATGAAGCATCCCATACTCCTGCCTAGAGAGGCAGAGTTCACAAAAAATATAATAAAGGAAACTCACGAAAATAACTACCACGTAGGAGCCCCTCATACCCTCAGTATCATCAGAAAAAAGTACTGGATACCACAGGGAAAATCTCAAGTACAAAAGGTCATAAGACAGTGTCCCAAATGTATCAAACACGGAGGTGGACCGTACAAGCTTCCATCGGCACCCGCGCTACCAATAGAGAGGGTAACGTACAACACTCCATTTACGTTCACGGGCCTAGATTATTTCGGTCCGCTGTATGTGAAAGACCCCTTAAATAGCAAAGCGAAAAGATGGGTAGCGTTATTCACTTGCTTAACAATACGAGCCATCCACCTAGAAGTAGTGAGTGATATGTCCGCAGAGGAGTGTCTGTTGGCCATCAGACGTTTCACAGCAGCAAGAAACACGCCGAAAAGGATATACTCGGACAACGCGACGTATTTCAGGCTTACCAGCGAGGTGATGAAACAACCATATTGCATGGAGAAGTGTATCGAGTGGAAGTTCATCCCGCAACTTGCTCCATGGCATGGTGGGTTTTATGAGCGCCTCGTTGGTTTAGTAAAACATTGCCTGAAACGCACTTTGGATAAACATTTACTTAACGACGGTCAACTCCTCACCGTGATCAAGGAAGTGGAATCTGTGGTAAACTCAAGACCCCTAACCAAAGTTGGCCCTGAGTTGGATCATGTCTTAAGCCCTTCAGACTTCCTGACTTTAGGCCAATGTGTGACCACAAACCCTTCGACTGCAGAAATACCAGTAGCTGGCACGCAGTTAAAAATTGATCTAATCGCAAGCTGGAAGCGAGGACTTATGATCATAGAAGAATTTAAGAAGATGTTCGTCAGCCAGTACCTCACAAGTTTGAGAGAGAGATACCATCATGACCCAAAACAACCCAGGGTCAGATCTCACAGGGATCCTCATTATGGAGACCTTGTTCAAATAAAGGCAGACAGCAAAAACAGAGAAAACTGGAAAGTCGGTAAGATAGTTGACCTGATCAAGGGCACCGATGGTGAATGCAGAGTCGCTAAGGTCAAGTTGGACAACTCAATTTTCACTAGGTCGATTGGCCATCTGTATCCATTGGAAGCCGATGGTACTGGTGAGGAAGCACCCGGTCCAGATGCGATAAATGAGGATGATAGGGGGCAAGAGACTTCGCATCCAGCCGAGGCCGAGCATATTAGCCAAGGAACTAGTCCCACACATGATACCGATAACAACGGCAATGGTATAGACCCCGTCAATGAGCCAAATACATCAGGGTATGGTGACGAACCTGGCCCGAGTACACAAAGCGATGTTGCCGACTCGCCACCTGAAGATGTCCGAACGAAGAAACGAGGTGCAGCCCTTCGAGCCCGGGAAAAGATCCTGGAGTGGACCAAGCATCTCTTTGCCCGGCTACAGTGAACATCTCTTGCTGCTGGGAGTGTCGCTCATAGAGCGAATAGCTGCGTATACGACTGACAGGTGAGAATTTTAATACTGGCAACATCAGTCATGGCGACGGCAGCAGGAGGGGGTAGCAAGATGGCGGCAAGGGAGCTATGGCGGCGGTTCGAGCGCAGGGCGGGCGAACCCGTAAGTTTGAGGACCTGACACATGGTGAGTCAGCTACCTCTTTATACTGATGATGTCGACTGTTATTCGTATGGTATGGAATCATGATGAGACTGTATTTATGTTGCAGTAGTTTTCCAAATACTTGAATCCAATAAGCGCTAGTATAATGTACTCGGATCTAGTGTCATAGACACGGTGCGCATAAATTGGATAGGAGCGTTCAATTCGCCCTTAGCGACAGTCGACTTAATGTTGGAGAAACCGTGGCGGAACTATGGGGAAGGTGGAGGTTCCCGGGGGACCAAAGGTCCCCTGTCCGGCGGGTGCCAGGTAAGGATCAAGGCAAACTGAAACCGACCGACCAGGAGCCTTGATCCAGGGTGAGCAGGGGAGTGTGGAATCTCAGATGAGTCCGGGCCCCCCCTGTATCACACTCTAGGAAGGCACCCGGGCACTCATCAGTGCTTAGATCGGAGCGAGTCGACTGTCAGTGTCCAGCCTGACCGATGGCATTGAGTATGTACAGTGGCACAGCCACAGGTATAAGTAACGTTGATAACGAGACAGTCGAATCATGTTTCCATGTCGCATGAAGACAGGAATATTGTATATTTCTTTGTTGCCAATTATTATTACGATATAAATTCCTAGGTATATATTCTTAGTATCTCGAATGCGGCGACAGCGACCGTTTCGTGTTGGGAATGCAGTCGGGACCCGAGACCGCTTATTTACAGAAGACGCGGGTACGCTCACGCTCGCACGAGCGCTAGAAATTGGCACGTCATTGCACAGCGCGAGGAACGCCGCTCGGCAATCGGCCGTGTCGCGCAACCAGCTGACGCACTCGGCTGAGGTTTTTAAGGTGTCCAGAAGTTCATCGTTTAATGGTGTGGAATGTGAAGTGTGCGGATACAGTAATCATAGTGTCGATAAGTGTCGGTTCAAAGGTTATAAATGCATAAAGTGCGGCATTAAAGGCCATTTGAAACGTATGTGTAAATGCAGTCAAATATACTTACGGAGTCTGTATGTAACATTCGTAGTTATCATGGCGAAGCGATGACTGTGACCGTTGATGTATGCGGGCAGATGTTAAAGTTTGTTGTTGACAGCGGCTCATGTGCCACGGCCATTCCGATGCATATATACCAACAATACTTTCAAAATGTTCGCTTAACGCCACCAAAAATAGTTTTAAAATCCTATTCAGGAGACATTTTGAATACGGCAGGAGTTATGCGAACATTAGTGAAATACAAAGGCGAAAGTAACTATATAAACATATATGTGGTGAACGGTTGTGGCCCAGCATTGCTAGGAAGAGACTTTTTATCATTGTTCGAACTACAAATATCGAAGACATACTTTTGCGAGAACCAAACAGAAATCGGGTTTTATGCTGAAAAATACCTGGAACTATTTAGCAGCGGCTTAGGTTGCTTAAATAAATTAAAGGTTAAGTTATCGCTTAAACCGGGTAGTCAACCAATTTTTTACCGAGCGCGTACAGTTCCGTTCGCTTTAAAGGAAAAAGTGGAGAAAGAGATTAATAGGCTAGTAGATACAGGGGTGCTCCAACCAGTAGACCATTCCGACTTTGCGAGTCCCATTGTACCTATTTTGAAGCACTCCGGTGAAATTCGGTTATGTGCTGATTATTCAGTAACCTTGAATAAAGTACTTCAAATAGATAAGTACCCCTTGCCCAGAACAGAGGAGCTTTTTGCCAAGTTGCACGGTGGGCAACAGTTTTCTCAGTTAGATTTAAGCCAGGCATATTTACAGTTATGTTTAGATGACGATTCCCAGCTACTGACAACGATTAACACTCACAAGGGATTATTCAAGTTTAAAAGACTCTGTTTTGGACTTTCCAATGCCCCCTCAATTTTTCAAAAAACAATGGAAAGTTTATTGCAAGGTATGGAAGGAGTATTGTGTCTGATCGACGATGTTCTGGTTACCGGGGAAACCAAAGAAATACATTGTCAGAGGTTAGAACTAGTGTTTAGTCGGTTGCAGGATGCAGGGTTAGTACTGAACAAAGACAAATGTCACTTATTCAAGGACTCTGTCACATACTTGATACTGAACTGATAAGACGATTACGTCATCCTCCGGCATTTCGCAGTGGCGGGCGCAAGGAGCGCACGCGCCGCAGCTGCCGCCGCAGCCTCTGGATCGAGCCACCTACGTAAATTTTGTTACGGACGGTGACTTGCCTATTTCCAAGGATGAATTAAAAAATGCCATCAACGCCGACCAATGCTTAAATAAGGTTAAACATTTCATAAACATTGGCTGGCCAAAGAAAAGTAAATGTACAGAGTTGAAACCTTATTTTGGTTGCCGGTTTGACTTATCTCTTGAACAAGATGTGTTAATGAGCGGACACAAAATTGTAATACCAACATCTTTACGAAAAAAAATTTTAGACGAACTACACAGGTGTCATTTAGGTATAAATAAAACAAAGTCGGAGGCTCGATCTAGATTCTGGTGGCCTAATATAGATAGGGACATAGAAGTGAGGATAGGCAGCTGCGAGTCATGTGTTCAAAACAAACCAAACCCGCCGCGCGCGCCGTTAACTCCGTGGAGGTACCCACCGGGAGTGTGGCATAGGGTTCATTTGGATTTTTTTGGGCCAATACAAAACATTATGTTTCTCGTTATGGTGGACGCATACTCGAAATGGGTTGAATGTTTTCCCCTCACCAACAACTATTCCAGTGCTACCGAAATCACAAAACTGGAAAAAGTGATGTCCCGATTTGGTATAATGCACACATTGGTTACAGACAACGGAACATCATTTACTTCTAAGTTGTTTGATGACTTTTGTAAATTAAACGGCATAACGCACATTACTTCTCCAACTTATTCACCGGCCAGTAATGGGCAGGTTGAAATATATGTCAAGATGTTAAAAAAACACATTAAAGGTTTGCTGGTGGAAGGGAAAACAATGAAGGAGATTACAAACAATCGATTGCTAGAATTTTTATTCCGATACAGGAATACCAGACATGCAACAACGGACACGTCACCGGCAGAGCTAATGATGGGCCGCCCGTTACGTAATCGGTTCGATTTGTTAAATGTAAACAACGATGCGTCATCCTCACTCTCGACAGACTTGCAAAAAAAAGTAGGAGGTAAACAGTGTTTGCAGGCTAAATATTATAGGGGAAACAGAAATATAGACTTTAATATTGATGAACATGTACTAATAAAACTAATTTGCAACAATAAGTGGGTCAAAGGTGTTATTAAATGTAAGTTAGGGAAAAGTTTGTACCAAATATTTTTACCAGAAATTAACCAAATGGTGAAAAAACATAGAAATCAAATTTAAAAATATACTGGTTACGCTGAAAGCCAGGAAGTAAGTCCGGCCGAGGATAACAACTTTGACTGGACAGTGATGTCGGCTCCTCCAGAACAGAACCTCACCAGGGAGGAAGAAGAGGAATGGGCGGAAGCCGACACCGGACCAGGGGGGCTAAGATGATCGCGTATATATATGTCCGACCATATAGCATTCGTCCCTCTCGCACTTACATACTGACAGTAAGGGACGAATGCTATATGGTTGGACATATACGCGATCATCTTAGCCCCTCAGGGGAGGCTCCCTCACCCGAAGACGGCGGCCAACAACAACAACAGCTGCTAGCGCCGCCGGAGCTGCGCGGTCTAGACGCCGTGGCCACGCCCTCAGGCAGTTTGGGCGCGCCACCAAGCGCCCCAGCTGGGCCATCATCAGCCGGCGCCCCAGAGGCCCCGGCCACACCACCCGGCACCGACGACGCCCCGACCGCTGTCCACGCAGGCCGCGAGGGCCCGCGACCCGCTCGACTGAGAGACTTACCCCGCGTTTATGGTGGAGGGATGTTAGGTTAGTTAGCGTTATGAATAGGCGAGTGTAAGGGTAGAACGAACAGTGCATTAAATGAATCGAACGCAAGCGCACGCCTTTCATTTATGACATAAGGTGTCACACGTTTACCTTACATATGAAGACTATACACATATTATGCATAGAATGCGATACATAAAACTATGAAATTCATCGGTATATTTATAGATATTTTTTTCCATTGGTTGGAAAAAAATAGCAATAAGATTCATATCATTTCGCCTACTTAGTTCATTTTCTGAAGCTTATTCTATGTATATTATATATTATATTGTTAGAAAACAAACCTACCTTAACAAAACAGGCTAATACCATCAATATTTAACTTGAAAAGTTAACGGTTTCCTCGTTTGAGTGTAAAATATGCGAATACAGTTCGCCCATATGAAGAGTGGTACATACCACTTATAAGAAATATTTATTCAAGAAAAAGACAACAATTAATACAGCAAAATAGAAAATAAAAATAAACAAAGAACTAAAAAGTTGTGTTATCTCGAAACGGTACCATCTCAGCATAATGCGGGCAGTCGCCAGCGCTGGTCTTCCGATGGGACGTCGAGTGATTTCACAGTGTGTAACCGTACGAAGACTAAAATAATAATAATAAATAAATAATACGCTTGAGGAGAACTCGCAATTAAATAGTAAACTCAGTTACAATAAAATAAATTAAATAAATGAACTTTATTCTGCAAGTAAGCCGCAATGGCAGTTTTACAAGTCAAAAACTATTAGCGTTTCTCCAGAGACCACTGCCGAGAAGAGACTCGACAGTCAGTAATTTTCAATTGGAGAATGTTTGCATTACAATAACATTCTTGTTCCAATAACGTTTTTAATTGTGTACGAGTGCGCACTTTAGTTTAGTTCAGTATATACACTCTGATAGCGCTATCTGTGAGATCCTGTACTTGGCTCTGCTGTTAATATGCATGTTGTTATTTGGAATGGTAGGTTTTACCTTGCGAGCAGATTGGGCAGTGTAGAAGTATTATAAAGAACCATTGAATTATCGGAGCACTAATAAAATACGTTATTTAAACAAGTTAATCACGTTGTATTATTCAGTAATATTTTTCCATATATATGACAGACATCAAGAAGAACATTAGACACATTTTAAATATAACAGCTAGGTTTCTCATCGACATGAAAGAGGTTTCACCTCAACAGTTGTTACATTGTTTGTACTTTGTACTGCTGTTGGTTCTCCTAATATAAATAAATAAATTACAATGGATAGAAATGCCGGGGTTTCTTTTGTTTAAGAACCACAAAAAACAATACTTTTGCACTCACTCATGAACAATTCATTCGCCATCCAGAAACTTGACAGCCCGCCTTGTTGGTTTGCTATTCGCCCAACCTCGTGCAATGTCTTTATTCGATCTAAAAAAAATAACGATTAGTGAATAGCGAATTAGCACTGCAATATCCATTTTCTCCATCTTTAAATCTACAGTTGCTAAATGTGGCACTGGATTAGTTTTCATGTGCTCTGCCTAACCCTTTTAGGAATACAGATGGATGCCAACTAGAGCTGTGCGTTTTTTCCCGTAAGCGTTTTGAAAAACAGTTTCTCGTACAATAACGGAGAAACAGTTTCTTGTTACAACAAAACTGTTTCTTGTTACAACAAAACTGTTTCTATAAAAACTATGACAAGAAGGCGACGCAAAACGTGAAAACGCAATTGATAACTGATTGCAAAACGTAAATATAAACGCAACAAAACCAAACTCGCGTATGTATGTACTCGTTTCGATACGCTTACAACCAAACGAAACTGGGCCTTTACTCCGTGTTATACTGTTGTCGTGTTACACCCTATATGAGTGAAAAGGACGACACGATACGAAGTTCGAAGTTCGTAGTAGCCCCTCAGCTCTATTGCCAACATATGTGCTCAGATTTGTGGTACTTTTCTAGTAGAATTGCGGGACCTGACAAGCGTTTGACCGTGTCTGGCACAAGGTTCTATTGTGCAAGATAAAGCAAAACGTACCTCAATCGCTCTTTAATATTTTATCTTCATACCTGTCAGACAGAATATTTCAAGTGAGACACGGTGACGCAAGATCTAGGTTTTATGACACCAAGGCGGGCGTGCCGCAGGGTCCAGTGATTGGTCCCGTTCTCTACAACTTATTCACTTATGACTAGCCTACTTCTGCACTGTATGAGTAAGAGGGACGGCACGATACGAAGTTCGGATTATCCTCTCTGGATAAAAATGCGGGACTCACGCACTCCAGGTGTCAACATTTCTTAACGTTTAGGAGTAGTTATATAGGGTACATTATTTCTGCCCGCGACATATACCTTCTTAGTGGATGATTTCCGAGATATAATATTCTGATACGAGTATAGTCCTCCGGGAGCAGGATACAAATTATTTTCATTCATCGAAGTTGCGAGCTCTTTACTCCAATAAAACAAAATATCGACTCCAGTTCTTGCCATTCTGACGAGATCCGGAAATGAGACAATCGGCGTCCGGCACGCATCCTTTGCGGGACGCATCCTTTAGGGCGCTGAAAACGGGACGGTTGGCAACCCTAGTTATGGCCATTCGGCGAAGTCATTTGATATTCAACTGTAGCCTTTCAGTGAAGGAAAACATCGTGAGGAAACTGATCTAACCCTTGCAAGGTCTAGTTTTACCTCTGCGTTTGAAGGTCAGATGTCAGTTGCTTTTGTAAAACTAGTTCCTACGCTTTGGCGATTTGGGATTAGGTGTCAACGGGGACCCCGGGCTCCATAGGCAACTGGGAAGACCATGAAGTAAAGATAAGACTGGAGCCGGCAATACATATACAAAGATGTGCGAAAGAGATGGAAGCATGCACACCAACACACGTAGGAACGAGATACAATGTGTCATCTCCTGTCCCTCATCCCGTATTATTTGTCGCCGGCCTGTCACCGAAACGTCATCAATATATTGAAGTCTATTGGCTTAATTTAAATTTGGCGCCAATGTATATACTGCACGACTTATTGATGAGTATGAGATGTCAGAATTGTGCTACATCCATATCAGTCTTCTGGCATATCTCAATTTAGTCAGCCTATCATAGGTCCGTCCCCCTTGGTGATTCGCTAATCCTCCTTCTATCTAATCCTCTTTCTACAGGGAAAACGCTGGGAGGGTGAGGATAATAAACGCCATCATGTTTTCTGGGCAAAACACTAAACAGTAGAGTTTTTTTATACTGCCATCAAAATCAAAAATCAAAATCAAACATTTATTCTGCAAATAGGCCACAAGGGACTTTTACATGTCAAAATATTAATTTACAATTTAAGAAAGTCTGACTATAATAATGCATTTTTCATATCAAAATATTAATTTACAGTTCAAAAAAGAATAATAATTTTGAGTTTACAATTATAACAAAATTAATGTCATATACAGTGAAGATAAACTTGCAAAGTTATCTATTACAAATATTACAACATCAGTAAAGTTAGAGATGTATAAGGTCTCAAGATTAAACAAGGAGGCGGATGAAAATAATATAATATCCCAGAAATGTACATGGTCTCTAAGCGTCAAAATTAAGATTAATTTAATATTGTTAGAGATACATTATGGTCTCTAATGTCACTGATAATAAAAACGAATTCACAACAGGATAATGTCTCTCATCAATCCCCTATAAAAAGACACTAGTATTAACGTAGTCAATGTCCTTGCAAGCATGAACAGACCGGACTCCACAAACAGCACCCGATCATTAGCATCAGTCGGTAGCGACTATAATCAGTTTTGTGCAGTGTATTTGTGTTTCTGTTTAGGAGATCATCGCCTCGCTCAACCGTTATGCAGCCTACTACACAATGTGTTTTCGTTTTAGGCGTTTTACAGCTTATGTCGTATCCAGTAACTTTACAGCCAAAGGATTAGGGTGGCCCGTACGGCGCTCGACATAACGTCTCTTATGCTTTTTGATTTCTTCCTTTATGGTGGGCATATTGAGGTAATCATGTATTTCGTCGTTCCGGGTAAACCAAGATGCTCTGGCAATTACACGCAGAATGGCGTTTTGAGCTCTTTGCAGACACATTATGTCACTGTCGCTGGCTATACCCTACAACTGGATACAATAAGTCCAAATAGGTTTAATAATGGCATTGTATATGAGTAGTTTGTGGTCTACAGAAAGAGTTGAATTACGTGCCATGAGCCAATGCAGGTTTTTGCACTTCAAATTTATCTTATTACGCTTGTGCTTCATGTGAGTTTTCCAGGTTAATCGTCTATCCAGGTGAAAACCTAAGTATTTGATGCTCCCGCAGTGTGGTAAGATTTCATTACCCAGTCGGACAGGTGGGCAGTCTCCTCTTCTCAAGCTGAACGTTATTTGGTTTGACTTTGAAGCACTAACTCGTAAACGCCATTTTGTTAGCCATGTATGAGTGTTGTTCAACATTAACTGCAGATGTTCGTTGGCTGTTTTGGGAGATTCATGACAAGAAAGATAGGCTATGTCGTCTGCATAAGTGGCAGCAGCCACATGTAAGTGAATTTGTTGTAGAGAACGGGACCAATCACTCGCCCCTGCGGCACGCCCGCATTGGTGTCATAAAACCTACATCTTGCGTCACCGTGTCTCACTTGAAATATTCTGTCTGACAGGTATGACTATGAAGATAAAATATTAAAGAGCGATTGAGGTAAGTTTTGTTTTATCTTGCACAATAGAACCTTGTGCCAGACACGGTCAAACGCTTGTTGGACGTCCAGAAACGCTGCTGAGTCGTATAGCATCGTGAACTCGGTGGACTTGTTCAGTTGTGGAATGTGATTTTTTGAATCCAAATTGGTGCGGCGGTATAACATCACATCCAAGTGTGATTTCATTAGGACCAGGAAGATCCTTTCCCAAAATTTTGACAACACTGGAGTGAGACTTATAGGACGATACGACCCAGTATCATGTGCGGGCTTGCCAGGTTTATGTATGATTATGATTTGTAAGACTTTCCATGGACAAGGAAAACATTCCGTTCTGAAGATCGTATTAGACAGACAGGTTAATAAGGTAATGGTGTTCTTTGGCAGTTCCTTGAGTATTTTCGGTGTAATTAAATAATAACCCGGAGCCTTCCTGGAATCTAGGGTTCGAATAACACCAGCGACTTCTCTTGGTGAAACAATAGAGAATATGCATAATTTTTATCATGATGCCATTCGAACCAGTTTTTAGAGAGGAACAAATGTGTATATGGAACAAGTACAATTAGAACAACGCAAAAGACAAAAATGGGGTTCAAAGTACAGCATAAAAACGGAGCCCTGAAAACGTCCCACAGTAATTGAGCATTGAGCATAGTATGTAACGTTACTATGCCCCCGTACTACCATTGTAAGGAAAAACGAGGTATTTGCTATTTTGGTCGTGAAATATTGCGTTTAGGTACATTGTTGTCGTACAATTTTTTGTTTATTAAAACAAGAATCCTGATAGTGATTTTTTATTTATTTTGTAAATAAAAAAAATTACACCATTTTTCGAAACTTTCAAGTGTGATATCTTTAAGATATTGAGCATATTTATTAATTTACTGTTTTTTTTCATAATTTGATAGTTTACTATTCATATAGTGACATCTTATTATTATTATAGCGGCGATTTTGGTGGAAGTACCTACTTCCAGGGCTAGGAAACCGGTTTCGTCTTCATACAATTAACCGGTTAAAAAAATCGGTTAGTTGCGTTTTCGGTATTTTTTCGTATTTTAAATCATTTATATCATAGATGAAGGCTAACAAACACAAATTTAAAAATAAAAACGGAACTATGAAAAGTATTTAGGAGATATTTCAAAAATAGTATAAACCGGTTCCGAGCCCTGCCTACTTCCCATGACAGGTGACACTTCTATGCCTATCAAAATTAGTGACTACATAATTACATTAATTCGACGATTAGAAACTTATGTACCTTCATTACTGCCGAAGAACTTATACGCATGTCCAATGATCGGATACCACTTAAGACCAGAAGGTATCTCTGCTGCGAGTCGGTACAGCCTCCGGCGCGACCATCTGTACAGATTAAGTGATAGTGGCATAGTCTTTGAACCATACACGTAATGTTAATATAGGCCTGAAGGCCTACCGCGAAACGAAGTTTTCCCTCTCTGTCGCACTTATGTACGAACTTGCAAATGCGAAAGAGAGGGAAACCTTCATTTCGCGGTAGGCCCTCTGAGTCATGGCATGCAGTTTGCGGTCACCATTTGGAATGTTCATCGCCCTCGTATTTATACAGGAAAGGAAGTACTTTTTTTTTATACTACGCCGGTGGCAAATAAGCGAACGGTCCACCTGATGGTAAGCGGCCACCGCAGCCTATAGACGCCCGCAACTCCAAAGGTGTTGCCGGCCCTTTATAAGATTTGAGGATGCACTGTGTTGACAGCAGAAGGAACACATTTAGGTCCCTCGTTCTCAACACAGTGCATCCTCGGGAGCTCTGGCAACCTTAACAGCAAAAATTAAATAAATTAACGCCTAAATAAACTAAATACATTTTTTTTAATAAACCCGGCCAAGTGCGTGTCAGACCTCGCACAATGAAGGGTTCCGTACCGACTACTAGTAGTCCACATTTAAGACCCCTATCCAATACATTACATCAAAAAGGGCAAGACAATTTTACAGCGACTACTCAAAAACCGTTAGACCTATCTTGTTCTAACCCAAAATCGTTGAAAGTACTTATTAATGTACACCATCTCAATTTTTATCAGAATTTTAAACTTCATAGTTCAGAAAATAGAGGGAGGAGGGGACATGCTTTTTAAGACTTCGACAACTAATATGTCGACTCAAATAGAGAAGTTTTTCAGTAATGTCTATATAATTTTTAAAGACTAATCTATAGATATCCCACAAACACTGAAGTGCATTGTGAAAAAGTCAATGGTTGTGCCCCTCCTAATTAAATTTTTTGTTCGTAATTTTTCATCACTATTTTGTAGTGGTTCATAGAATATACCACACATGTACGCACTATCAGTGATTGCACATTTGCACCGTTTGAGGTGTTCAGCCGCGTTGGCGGCTTCAAAGACCGACCGAGGTCCCTGGGAGTTGGGACGGTGCTATATAGGGTCCCAGCTAGGGTTTGCTCCCGGGAAATACCGGAACCGAAAATACCGGGATTTCCCGGAATTTTTAGACCAGCAAAGAACCGGGTCTGCAAAATTGAAATCCCGGTACTTTCGGGATTTCGGGAAATCCATTTTTGCTCTATATTTTCTCAAATCTAGTTAAATTACACGAAACAGCCGTTAAGCATAGAGGAGAAAAGTGCAATTCAAAGAAAACTATATATTCCTCACCATTGAAACCAGTTCCGAGTCAGTGCCAGACCGAATAACCGAATTTCAGCGGCTATTTAACTAAAATAGGTTTGAAGAACGTTTATGCATAAGGGGGTTTATATATTTAGTAACTGTAGGTAGGCAAAGGCATTGACATTTCTACTGTTGTTTTCTTTTAAAAGTAAGTTTAGAATCATAACTATTGCCTTTTCCGGTTTGTTTACCAATTATATGTAACATTAGTGCGGTCCCGAAAGTACTGAAAATACCGGGAAATCCCGGTTCCATTTCTAGCTGGTACCGAAAATTCCGGTTCTTGAAAACAGTACCGGTTCTGCAATCCCTAGTCTCAGCATCCAAGGGACTAGAGCCATGCCATCTGCTCTGCCCTCTGTTCATAACAGCTTGTCAATTTAATAAAGTCTGGCGGTCGTCATTCAACGGGTCAATGCCTTCAGCGTCATGGGCACCTTTGCGTCGGGAGTTACTCTTACTCGAGGTAGCTAGTTTGACTAGGCTAGTTTTTAGAGTTTACTTTAGGTTTAGCTATATAGTCATATCCGAAGTGCTAGTGTCCAGGCTAATGAGTAGAAACACCAAGCTCCGTATATAAAGCCATCATAAGGCCGATCCTCATATACGGATGCGAAGACTGGGCCTTAACACAAAAAGAGGAACACGCACTGCTAGTGGCGGAACGCAAAATTTACCGCAAGATCCTGGGAGGAGGAGGAGCCAGGCACTTGGAGAGTCAGCAAAAACCAAGAAATCGAAGATATAGTGTCCGAGCCAAACATCATAGGAGTAACGACATCTGCAAGACTCCGATGGCTCGGGCACGTATTACGAATGGGTGACGATCGTACAGTCCGGAGAGTGTACTCGGGCCTTCCATCTGGTCGAAGACGTGTTGGGCGTCCTAGGTACCGATGGCGCAAAGAAGTCCAAAGGGGTCTAACTCCAGACTGTCGACAACTGGACGGAAATGGCTAGGGACATGGAAGCCTCGCGGTCTTTGGTGTCGAAGGCCAAGATCTATTTCTGGTCGTCGTGCCACAGCAGTAAAGTCAGCATGTTTGTAGAATTAGTTCTTCTGTAAATTGTGTTGCGCTTTCTTGAATATATTAAAATGTCCATAAATATTTACGTGGCTGACTACTAAGTAGTTTATACACAAGCCCCAGTGTCTGTCTATACTACACCTGTAGTACAGCGCGCCGATCGCCGCCACCGCCAGCACCAGCTGCCAGAACATCCTCTACAATTCCGATCCTATTAACACAAGAAAACTTGTTAATTGGTTAGTACCTATAGTATCGAAGATGAAGTCTCGTTCTTTAATAATAATGTGTGAGAATCATGTAAATTTAAATCAATATAATATTTTAGGTACCTATTAGACATTAGACGAAGGCTCAGGCCAAAAAAAATCACTTCTCGTGCTCGAAAAGTGTGTCGTAGTACATTTAGCCCCAAGGGAAAATATGAATACATATTTATGATTTACAAAACATTCTAATTGTGACCAAACGTCAACAGCCAATCGGAACGTTGGGTTCTTTTTGGTACATACTTTGTTCTACTAATTTAATACAAGACTCTGGTCTGGTTCATAAGTTTAGCTCCCACCCCCAAATTCATCAATTATCAAGGGACAAAAAGTATCACTCATGTTAATCTAGGCTAAAAGCTCTACGTATATATATACAGTTTCATCATAATCCGTTCAGCTGTTTTTGCGTGATTGAATTTTAATTTTCGTACGTATAATAATTAAGTAGGATATTTTATATGATTCAATACAAATATTACAATACTGTCGGAAACTTGTTCTGAATCCATAGTTGGAAATGCTTATTATGGAGGCGTATATCCGTTGCTAACATATGGTATAATATATTGGGGAAATTCAGTCAATGTGCAATCGACTTTTGTTCTCCAGAAAAGATGCTTGCGCACAATACATCGAATGCACAACCGGCAGTCTGTGCGGAATACTTTTAAAGAAAAGCGCTTCCTCACATTGACTGGCATTTATATCCTAGAGTCTTTTTGTTAAAATCACACGGAGTTCTTCTTCAATAAATGTTCTTTACGTAACACTTTGCGAACGCAGTACAAGCATAACCTATTTCTTCCTAGAGTACATAACTCAATGTATAATAAAAGTGCATACATCACGGCTGTAAAAGTATTTAACTTCCTTCCAATACATATTAAAATGCTTGCAGGGAATGAATTTAAAACTAAGCTTAAAAATTGGTTGATAAATAAGGTTTTTTATAGTTTAAATGAATATTTTTTAAGTGTTCATAATTAAAAGTAGAAATTATTAGATTTCTCATTAGATTAACACTGTAATAGTTATTTCGATTACCTACTTAAGGTTTTAGTTATTATTATCTGTAAACATATTGTATGCCCGTAGCGGTCTGTTGATTCCTTGTACTACCATGTCATCTTTGTACACCCTAACTACACAGTTATACAATAAAGATTTCTATTTCTATTTATGTTTAATATATAGTTTTTAGATTTTTCCCTGTACTTATAGTATTTAACGATATTACTTGCCAAATTTCATAGTTCTAGGTCAACGACAAGTAACCTATAAATTTTGATTCCTTTGAGACGTTATTATAGACGTTATATACGTTTTTTTTGCGACATAAATGCCCGTATCTTTCTTTTACGTTAACTTAGAAGTATGATTTTTTCACAGCTTCAAGGGACTGTAGACCTTAGTATAAGATTTTAATTTCAACTCGATATCTCCACGCCTTCCCGAGATAAAGGGTCGTGACAGACAGACGGACAACAAAGTGATCCTATAAGGATTCCGTTTTTTCCTATGGAGATACGGAACCCTAAAAGTATTCTATAGGTACATAATGTTACATAATTGGCTATTGAAATCTCTTAACTTAATTAGACCACTGGGCATTTACTCAAATTCAATAGCCATTACCTATGTAACGATTGTATAAAATACTTCACTACATAGTATAAAACAAAGTCGCTTTGTCTATCCCTATATCCCTATGTATGCTTAAATCTTTAAAACTACGCAACGGATTTTGATGCGGTTTTTTTTAATAGATAGAGTGATTGAAGAGGAAGGTTTATATGTATACTAACGTCCATTAAATAGTGCACCCGCCACATGCGAAGCCGGGGCGGGTCGCTAGTATTAAATAAAGAACAAATGAAGAAATTAATTAGTCATTAACCCTCAAATGCATGATTTTTTTCCATAAAATCTCAATAGTTGGTAATTTCAGGTGTACATGAAAACGGGAAAAATAACATAAAAATTCTGTTGTAAATTTTTGATACAACATTTGTAAATATGTAAATATAAATACAAATGGTGCTTATTTACATGTGAAACATTTTACTAAACTTAGTACTCGGACAATATTTATGACGTGTAGAAATATATTCTAGTAAGAAAATAATTATTTTCCAAACAATAAGGCCGCCAAACACAGATTAAAAAACCTCAATTTTCGAGTCCATAAAAAATATGGCGGCGGATTATTGAAATTACCGGCTTTTCGTTTATAAACCAATGTAATACTTATTTTTTGTATAGAAGCGTTAATATTTTAAGAATGAATATGAAATAGTTATTTGTTATACAAGGGGGCAAAGTTGTATTTTACCCGCGAGTGTGGAATTGAAACACGAGCAAGCGAAAGGATTCTATAGTTGAACCACGAGCGAAGCGAGTGGTTCAAAATAGAATCCTGAGCTTAGCGAGTGTTTCAACACACGAGAAGTAAAATACAACTTTGAACCCGTGTGTAACACAAAACTTTTCACCTCACTAGCGAGGAAAGTGCAACATGCAAAAAAAAACAAGTCTTTATTTGTACACATTATAATAATTATCAGGTAAATTACAATCATCATCAACATAGTACAACATTATTTCAAATTGTAATTAACTAATTTTTGACAGCTTCCAGTAGTTCCACAGGCGTTAGATCGTCTTCATCGCTAGAATCACTCATTTTTTTATTATGTTATTGTAACAGAAAACGCTGGAAATTGATTATTTTTACGCGAGTCGGTCGGAGTCGGTGAGAATTTAAAAAAATTGTTAACAATGTTGTGTTGAGTATTGAGTATTGACATTTCTGACGATCGATGCGTTTTGAAATCGCATCGACTAAACTTGTGCATTCAGAATTATACTCAACACCATTATAAAAAAAATGCTTCTTATGGAATTTTAAGGTTTATGTCTTAAAATCATTAAATAAAGCTAAATTTGGTATTTTTTAATTAACTTCTCAAACCATTTTTTATGATAATTAATATCGAAGGAAGAGCGTTTTACGTTTTGTTATCGGTCAAAAGCTACTTAAACACGCTCCAAGGTCAAATTACTTTCCCCACAAGTGGATAAAATGCGTTTTTGCTCACTGGTTTTAAAGGACAAAAGACGGCTTTCCGAGCTAGTGAGGGGAAAATATATTAAACCTTGTGAAATGAAATTTGTCTTGATAAGTAATTTGTAATATTTACACGCATGTTTTGAAACTTAATTCTTAAATGAATTGCCATGTTAGCCTCTGTTTTACCAGTTGTATGTTTTATGTTTTACGTTCTTTTTCAACTAACTGTATTTGTGTGGACATCTATAATTGGCTTTGTTATTAGTAATGCTGTTGATGCCCCGAATAAATAAAAAAAAATGAGTTTCAATATTATTATAAATATTCCTACTTTTAAATAAATCTTGAATACTTTGTTATGGAAGCTGCGTGTTACAATATGCATTTAAGGCCGGGTTTTATAAAGATCCGTTAGACCAAATGTCGGATCAAATTCCAGTAACTCAGTACATTTTTTGACATAACAAACCGACTACGTCTACTTCTAACTTTAACGGATCTTTATAAAACCGAGCCTAAGGGTTAAAATCAGGCACGTATCCAGACTTTTGGTTCGGGGGGGGACAAATATTGAAACATCTATATTTTTATTTACCTACTTATTGAAAGAACACGCAAGCGAATAAATAAACGCTAAAAACCGTTTTCGGGGGCGATAAATCCCAACTATCCCCCCCTCTGGATACGTGCCTGGTTAAAATCTGTTCAATACCTTGGGTCCACAGTAAGGATTGGTGTATTACAAGTCTTGTAAGTATGTGAGCCGCCGATCCCGACTGATTACTGAAGCTGGAGTATAGGTACTGAAGTATAAATTTCCCTCTAATGCCTTACGTTTTTAAGTGTTAAAGTACACGGAGGTTAAGGATTTTACCCTTAACCTCATAGACAGTGGAATGTTCACGGCGACACAAGACTGTCGCAATCAAACTAGTGTTATAAACATTCTTTGTCGATATTGATAGTTGTGTAATAGAAGACAAGGCATAAGACAATAAGACAAGTGCGAGTCGGACTCGCCCACCAAGGGTTCTGTAGTTTGTAGACCAGGTATTGATTACGTACTTTAAATAAATACTATATTTTTTAAGATTTAATAGTAGTTTATGCAACTGATACATAATGAGAGGACTCAAAATACGAGTGTGGTTTTATGAAACGAGCGTCAGCGAGTTTCATAATAGGATCACACGAGTGTTTTAAGGCGTAATTATGTACAGTTGCATACACTACTTTATCTACATCCGTATATTAAATCCTCTTTCATGTGTTCAGGAACCATTGCGTTGTAAGTGTAGTGAGGTCGAGTGTGAGCCCGTTGAAGTCTTTTGAGCACGAGCCTGTATCGTTATGGGCGGAGATGGCCATAACGATACCGTTTTTGATGCTGTTATGGCCATCTCCGCCCTGGACCGGCGCGATATTGTAAAGTTGGTCCTTACCTACACTTTTTGAGCACATAAAAGAGCATTTACTGTATGGGTGTAGATAAAAATGTATAGTTTACAAATTTTCCCTGTATTTGTAGAAGACCATAATTACTTGCCAAATTTCATAGTTTTAGGTCAACGGAAAGTACCCTATAAATTTTGATTTCATTTAGAGTGTTGAAGTTGAAACATACGTTTTTACGTTAACTTAGAAGTTTGATTTTTTCGCAGCTTTCGAGGGACTGTAGACTTGAGTATATGGTTTTAATTTCAACTCGATACCTCCACGCGTTCCCGAGATAAAGGGTATTGACAGACAGACAGCCTGACAACAAAGTGATCCTATAAGGGTTCCTTTTTTCCTTTTAAGGTACGGAATCCTAAAATCTTATTTCTGATTCCGATTATTTTAAACTAAAAATCATGTCAAAGATTATTGTCAACAGTTTACTAATAATAGGGTTTAAAGTCACAAGTCATTGCTGTGACTTTTAAACCAAGCACATGACATATATGACACATATAGGTATGTTTATTAAAACAAACAACCTCTCACCCTAAACGCATATACCTTCTCCGTTCCGTCGTGGGTAAAAAATTGCAATAAACATTTGGTAACCCACAGATAGATAGATATATATATCTTTTATACCACGTCGGTGGCAAACAAGCGTACGGCCTGCTGGTAAGCGGTCTTCGTAGCCTATGGACACTTGCGACTGAGGTGTCACATGCGCGTTGCCGACACAAGGCTAGGGTTGTCATTAGTCAAATTAAAAATAATAACAATTGGGATCGATCTGTCATCGTCATCAAGGACAGGACTATTGTAGCCAAGCCTGATATCGTGCTGACAGATCTAGGAGACCGACACGCACTTGGCCGGTTTTTATGAATAGATATGTCTATGTCGGCCGGAATCTCCTAGTTCGGTCCTAGATTAGGGGTCATAAGGCTTTTGAGTCCACCTTTTGTATGACAAGGTGTCTTGTGCAATAAAGATTAAACAAATAAATAAGTAGGGTCGCTAGGCCAGTTACGCGGCCTGCGTCAGTTTGCGGCCTTCTGAAGAACGATTTTATTTCAATTAAAGATATTTACATTTTTGCATGCCCTAAAGACAATCCGAGTTATATGCGCTTTAACTGGTAGCTAATATTGAATGGGAATATATTAAAAAAGCAGGAAAATATCCTTTCAGTTCATCAACCCATCCAAGTGGCCGCAAACTGGCGCATCAAATTAACAGGCCGTAAACCCACCTACCGACCCTTTTTTTTTTTGAACCTGACTGTGGCTTTATAGGCCGGGCCCAATAAAGCCATAGGAGTGCGCGGTTGGAGAGTAGCCTGGGGAAAATCCAGGGGAAAACCTCCGGCACGACCACGCGTGTGATTTGGAACACTGGAATACTCTAAGAGTTTGCGCTCCAGTGAGTTTCAACCGAATCTGAGGTGTGAGTGTAATCGAGCTACTGGGAGTTTTGTCGCTGGTTCACTAAACCTGGCCTAGCTGAGGAGAGTCCAGCAAGAAACTCAGCTAGGCCCGACCTGCTATTAAGCCTTCACCAGCGGCAGCGAGGTGATTCATACGTGATGTTACACCTAGCGCCATCTAGAGGTCTGTATTGCAACTATAGTTATCGCCACCATACTCCAGATGTCGTTCTGCTTAGGGGTCTGACTAGTAAAGCATTAAGAGTTCAGCGGCATTAGGCTAGATGGCGTTGAAGTTAAAAACCATAGTACATTTTTATGGCCGCGGATAAACAATGCACAAAGGTCTCTTTTGCGTTGTCAATAAGGGCGATAATTCCGTCAGCACCCTTTTGCTTACCTTTAGAATGACACCGACGTCAGTACGCTATTCGGCATATTAGGTTCATAGTAAGAAATATGCAGACCGGTAAAATAGTGTGGTTATATGGATGGATACCGTCAAATCATCATTTATCACAATAATCAGGTATAAAAATATACGGGCCTTTATAGATTCACAAAAACGTGTTTTTTTTGTTTATTAGTCCAAATTTAAATTGAAAGTTACCAATAGAATTCCCATGTTTCAATAAAAAAGAAATTGTATAGCAATTACGTCCTTAAACGCAATATTTCAGGACTAAAATGGCAACTTACTCGTTATTCCATACAACGGGATTACGAGGCCATTGCACTGTGACGTCACATTTCACTGCCTATCAGTATGGAGCGTTTTAAGTGCTCGTCAGCTATGCTGTACTTTACCTCTCGTTTGAGTCTTTTGTGTTGCTCTAATAGTAGTTGGTCCCATACAAACATATTTTGAGTCTGTAAAATCTCGAATGGCACCATATTTTTTTAGGTAAATAGCGAATTATGTCATCTTCAACAGACATACGTGATTATGTCATGAACATAATAATAGATGGTCAGATTTATGTTCATAGTAGTCTTTAACTCACCAAGACTTAGTACCACTACATTTGCTCAGCATTTTTCCGCTTTGTAGCGAAAATATGAATCAACACGGGCCTTCAATGAACTAGTGACTAGAAAAACCAGAGGGCCTACTCCGTACTTCGGCCCTGAGGCAAAAAAAAGACTGGGGCCCTGGGGCAAAAAAAGACTGGGGCCCCGAAACATATATTTTTAATGAGTTGCCATGATTAGTGTTGCAACCTATTTTATTTAGATTCCGAAGGTGGGAGGTTTTTTCGCTAGTTCAATAATAGGTTCGCTAATCAGGGTTTGAGGGCCCTGGGGCACTGCCCCGCCTAGCCCTTGGGTAGCTACGCCACTGTTCGTATCGTGTCGTCCCTTTCACTCATATAGTGTATAACACGAGAGTGAAAGGGACGGATTTCAAAGTTCGGAGTAGGCCCTCTGTTTCGTTCCGTCGCGAAACTATCCGTTAGGGTTTTTCAACACTCCGTAAAATATAATTTCTCTCATTCACACACCACACCGGAATTTAAAAATGCAAATTTAAACCCTATATAAATGCATGGAGATTGATATCGCACTGACGGATATATCCGTCGCTGGCTGGTGCGGATCGCAGTCACTTACTTGCGTCCAAAAGGTTAAAAAAACACCGATTATTTTAAAGCATTTTTATTAATATCATCAAAAAATAACTAGTACGTAATCACGCAATATACTAAGTTCAAAATATACTATGAGAGATACGCGCAATACTAACAGTAGACTGCGCTAACACATAACTATATCATAATCCATTTGTATCTACATTCAGTTCCTGTGGTCACAGACCCATCAATATTAATTATATCATTAAATCATTACCAATATCAACGTCATTATTAATTTCTAATCATCTACTTATGCTAATTTGTTTTTACAATGCGTTTACAAATTTAATGAACCGATGATTTAACTATTTAAAAAAAATGAGTATAGTTTTATGAATTATAGTTAGGACTAGTCCACCAGCGCCATACTCTTCCAACGTATAGATTCTGAGAGACGGGCATACGCTTAAGAGAAAAGTAGTCTAACAGCAGACAATTTATTTATAAACGTTTTATACCGAACTTTTTACTGGTATCAAATTGGTGTACAGTAGTACCCAACTGATATGGCTTACCGATGTACCTGCGCAGAAGATGAATTTTTAAAGCGCGGGAAATGCTATTGACCAATCGGCACGCTCCACGCACCGCGCTTCTTTTTCCTGTACCGCTATTGGTCCGCAGCTGCAGCCATGTTAGCGCGCGCCGCGAGGCATGTTAGTCAGCCGCCATACTTCTGATCGAGTGCACGCGCATTATGAACAGTGTATTATGAACCTTATAGTAGTGATCTAAGGTTAATTGTAAGTTTTAAGCATTCTTTTGTTAATCTTCGGAGCGATACTTTCTTTTTTGCGCGAACGAAGATTCACGACGCGCCTTATCAGTTGGGTACTACTGTACTTTTCTTATTCAGCGATGGCGGTGGTTACAACTTGGATTGAAAACGATTATCGCTTGGCCCGAAACCACGTCGAAGGGCTGTTACATACACTCGCCAGAGGACACCTAATATAAGGTATTGATACACCAAAAGTATTGGTCATTATTGTCTTCAAACATTTATTCGTGACATCATAACAAGTTATTATAATGAACAAAGAAATAAAATAATGGATGTGATGTTGCCACGAATGCTTATTTAGGTATTTAGATTTTACAGAATAGGGTAGAAAATGTTATTTGACTTATTAGGAGTAAAAAAACCATCTCAAATCTAGTACAAAACTAAATATTTTTAGGGTTCCGTACACAAAGGAACGATTACTAAGACTTCGATGACCGTCCGTCTGTCACCAAGCTGTATCTCATGAACTGTGATAGTTAGTTGAAATTTTCACAGATGATGTATTTCTGTTGCCGCTATAACAATACATACTAAGAAATATTTAAGGTTTTGCATGCGAGAGTCTGACTCGCACGGTTTTTTTTTTATTTCTGACATATCATGCCAACTGATCGGTACTGGCCACATTATTTGTTTGATATTTCTATACGAGTAAGTCAATTTTAAAACAGCAGAAAATACATCGAAAGTGGTCTATCTGGCGAGTGTAGAATGCTTCTCCGCTACCCATGCATCTTATGTTAGTGCTTAAACTATAGACTCAGAGGCCGTCTCTAACATATCCTTGAGAATGACAGAGACAGGCATCTTAGGCGATGTTCTCCGATTGACGCAACGCTTTTATATTTTTATACGCATTAAGGTGACCAACGCTTTACAGCGCTTATATAGCTTGGCAGTTTGGTTTATGTGATTGCATTTTACAAATGGCTTGTTAAGTAAAAAAGGATAATTTCCTCCGGCGGCTGTGGCCTGCCACACCACTAGTTTAAATGCGTACTCTACAATAGCTCTTATTTAAAGGACCACCTGGAATTATTAGATAGAACTGAAGATTTCATTTTAATTAATCTAAGTATGGACAATGGCAATTTACATAATTGTAACGTTAATACAAATTGGCAAAAATCGATTAGCAAACTGTAATAATATAAGTGGTCGTATCTTGAGGCCAGAGTTATTTAAGTGTGTAGATAGGAATAAAGTATCTCTTTCTTACCCTTAAGAGGCCATCGATTTATTTGCGTAATTGTATTAAATGTTAAAAGCTCAACCAGATATATGTGACCCTTCAACATGTTGCGGATTTTCATTACAACTAATTTCTTACGCTGGCAATCATTTTAATCATAGGTTGTCAACTTGTCACCGCTGTCAGTGTCACTGTGGTGGTTTAGGTTAAGAGCGCTTTAATAAAATGTAACAGGTCCACTAGCGCCACTCGTAAATATTTGTAATTATTTAAATTTAACGATATATAACTAAAACTACGCACGCTACGTACTGTAGTTTGTATTCAAGTACTTTTTGAATCCATCAAACTAGTTATTACGTTGCTGGATTCGTCAATATATGCGTCCGAAGTTAAAACGGCCGTTTTAATGGTGGACCTGTTACATTTTATTAAAGCGCTCTTAAGTGTTGAATATTAAAATAAATGACAAAGAATAACCTAAACGATTCATTGTCAATAGCGGAACATTATAAACAATGTATATAATAAAATTCTGGTGACCAGAGGGCTGGCCACTATTTCGCCCAGGGAATTAGCATAGCTATACAGCGTGGCAATGCGGCCAGCCTTCTGGGAACCCTACCGAGCACCGAAGACTTAGGGCAATTTTTTTATTTATAATGCTTGTTTGTTTTTTGCTCGTTTTTTGTTGTGTATTAATAAAACTTTCTATTTCGGAAAAAAAACCTATTGAGAAATGAACAATTTCACTGCAAAACATTTCAAAATTAACATCAGAACTGACAGGTAAACAAGTTAAAAATGTAATTATTCCGACTACACTGACACTACTGACCTGTTGCCATATAAACGAGAATAATAGCCTCTTGACAATTGTCATATATTTCTGGTCGCGCTTTACATCACAATTTACGATACTAAATCACTAAAATTTCACAAATTTATTTCAATCAAACAAAACTGTAGAAACAGCTTCGATATTGGCAAGAATGTACTAATATCAAGTTTTACTAACATTCATATAGAAAACACAAAAACAATGCGTTATTAAATTCGAAAAACAAAAAAATACAATTGAGCTTCATATTTTTTACATTGAACGGTAATAATAACAAATGGTTGACCTTTAACTATTTCTGTAAATAATTATTGGTACCACCAAAGAATAATTACAATATAATATATATGTATAATGCTGAATCTAGAGAAATATTTCATAGTATCGGGCACTAATACAAATATTAAAAATCTGTACATACAAACATTATATATTTCTAAATGTCGACCCATGGCGACAATTACATTTACGATAAAATACAATTTCAATCACATCAATTTTATATACTGTTACGTAATTTCATGTTATTCTCTTAGTATTGCGGTGAAAAAAAAAATATATATAAATTTTTGAATAAAAAATGTGAACCTTGCACCCACCCGCATTGTGTGTGAAGTGAGGACACAGATATCGATCGACGTTTCTAAATCGATATTTGTGTCATTTTCAAGCATTATTTGTCGATAAGGGCGATATCTAATGGTTTCGTTACGGTAATACCGCCTTACATCGTCAAAAGGTCTAAAAGCTTGATATTGACGGAATTAACCCCCCACATTCATAAAACAAAAAACCTCTGCTAACTAAAATGTGTCTTATACCTTTCTCTCATAGATAAGGAAGAATTTTATCGGCAATAAAACTAAAATAGGTTTGATGAACGATCATTATTAATAAGGGAATTAGTGTCTAAAGAAACGATGCAAGCGATTCCGCGATCAAAATCGAGTAGCCTCAGAAACATATGTACAGTTATAGACGCCAGCACACCTACGTATAACTACAATACACTACAAATAAAATCACAATATAAACGTGTAAAAAACAATTCAATGAGCTCCTCTACACGGCCCTGACTGACATTTGCAAGTAATCTAGAACACGCTCTGTTTTTATTTTATCATCATCATATCAGCCGAAAGGCGCCCACTGCTGGACCATAGGCCTCCCCCAAAGAGTGCCATAATGACCGGTCCTGCGCCACCCGCAGCCAGAGGACTCCCGCGACCTTTACCAGGTCACCAGTCCTTGTGGGGGGCCTACCCACGCTGCGCCTTCCGGTCCGTGGTCGCCACTCGAGAACCTTCCGGCCCCAACGGCCATCGGTTCCTAGTGCAATGTGCCCCGCCCACTACCACTTAAGTTTAGAGTTTTTTATTTTATAGTCAGCACCAAATGTACATGGTTCAATTGCTCAAAATTATCTAGACAACTTATTGCCACATAATGGATACTGCTACATGAATAATGTCAGGGTGGATCAACTATTCTTTGTTGCTCGTTACCATGGTTACGTCTCCTGAGTCACTCTTGAAAACTGTGATTTTATGGGGTTTAAATCTACCAAACATGAGTTTTAGCGATGAGCATAACTCCATTTGGACATGTGTCATCTTTTGAGCCGATATTCGATAGTCGATATTATAAACATTTTTCTAAGAAACTCGGTTACTGTTGTCCCCTCACTGACGGGACAGAATAACAACAAGAAAAAGTTGATTGACCCGTCAATAAATGTCCACACACCAACCACAAGATGGATAATACAATGGCGTATGTTACAATTACAATATTTAGAGCCGCTAGAAGTATGGCAATGCAAGCAGCGCCTCTGGTGGCATTTGGTGGTAACTATTTTTTGCCATACAAATTGAGACTAAAAGCAAACCCGTTCGTTTGTGTTTTGTTTCGAAAAAAAATATACTAGAGGTACTGACAAACTCGCAAAAAGGATAAATTATTTTAGAAGACTACGGATATATTTATTTGTTTAGTTTGAGCTTGTAGTCACTACAGTATACCGGAGAGGAGACATCGAATCATCGCCACTAGACAGTAAGGACTAATCTTACACCCGATAGCCAAGACTCGGAGTCTAGAAAATCACACAATTAGCAGAGAAAATTAAAAATAGTGCCAAAGACGAGCGTCAATAGTCTCAATAGATGGCGTTGACTGTCAACTGACGGAACTCTCTTTAGCCTTGGCACTATTAAAACTATTTTGCAGTGGCGGCGCGTCAAATTCTTAGGGAAGCCGCAAATAATTTGCCTTTCTTATTCCTTCTTCGTTCGTCGTAAAAGAACTGGACTGGCTGAAAATTAGGCAAGCCGGTGGGAATCGAGTTGTATGGACGCTCCGCCATTGCCACTTTGCACGGCTTACGCAAACCAAGCGCGAAATAAACCTATCTATTTCTTTCTAAAAGGACTAATTAGAAAGAGGTAGATAGTTACCAGCGCCGTACTTTTCTAACCTTGCCGGTGTGAGAAAGATATTTCAACGTTCGTTGAACATTTCAGCGTTTTCCGAAACTTCCCGATAACATTCTAAAATGGCTCAGTAATGTTTACAATATTAGCCTCTGACTCATGAGAAGGTAGTTACGCTCGAAGCTAGTATAAAAAGAATTCTTCTTCAACCCCTTTTCACCCCCGCCTGGGGAGTAGATATCTAATCGATGTATTCAGTGATTAATAATCCTAGAGTGCTCATAAAGAGCCAGGCTTCAAGCTGACATAGTTCAGAAAGAATTCTCCTTCAACCCTTTTTCGCTTCAGATGGTTTAATCGATGTATTCAGTGGTTAATAACCTTAGAATGCTCATAGAGAGTCAGGCTTCAAGCTGACATAGTTCAGAAAGAATGCTCTTTTAATCCTTTTTCACTTCAAGTAGATATCTATTCGATGTATTCAGTAATCGTAATCGATGTAATCGTAAAATGCACGGAGAGCCAGGCTTCAAGCCGACATAGTTCAGAAAGAATTCTCTTTCAACCCTTTTTCACTTCAAGTAGATGTCTATTCGATATATTCAGTGGTTAATAATCGTAGAATGCACGGAGTGAGCCAGGCTTCCATAGTTTAGAAAGAATTCTTCTTCAAGCTGACATAGTTTAGAAAGAATTCTTCTTCAACCCTTTTTCGCTTCAAGTGATTTAATCGATGTGTTCAGTGATTAATAATCGTAGAATGCAGACATTGCGGCACGACGTGTCTATACGGAAGTTTGTAGTTTTTCACGGTTCGGGCTGCGAGGCATTTGAGTGTCGTGAACCTCAGGGGGTTGACGATGGCGGCGAGGCTCTGGTTGGAGGCCTTGAGGATCTCCTCGGGGGTCTCCCCCTCGTAGTTGACGGTGTCAATGTGTGCGCCGTGAGCGAGGAGGGAGCGGACTACGTCTGGTGGACACGGGTTTAGCTGAGGGACAATTAGGAATTGTTAGTTACATTACGTAAGATTCGTTTTATCGGGAGAATATAAAGACATTGACTCATATTTTATTCTTTTTAAAGGTATAGTACGATTTATAGAGACACATACGTGTCAATACAACTTCAAATTAATTTTTTATATACACTGTATATAGTTTTGAAAAAATGACACCTTGCCGAGTTTCTTACGCTGGTTCTACTTGAGGTAGATAAACCTCTGCCAGAGGCAGAGGTTTATTTTATGGACCGGTGGTAGTTTTTTGACATTCATAACTGCATGTAATATGCCTAAATTGAAGAATAAATGATTATATATGATACATTTCATTAGAATGTTAGTCCATGAGCACATACCTTGCAGACGAGGTGCAGCGGCGTGTCCCCGCGCGCGTCCCGCGCCTGCGGCTGCGCGCCCAGCCGCAGCATGAGCTGCAGCAGTGCGCCCGCGCCCGCGCCGGCGCACGCCTCGCCCGCGCCCGCCCCCGCGCCCGCGCCCGCGCCCGCGCCCGCGCCCGCGCCCGCCGGCAGCCACGCGCCGCGCGCGCGCGCCGCCTCCGCCGAGCACGCCACGTGCAGCGCGGACCGCCCCTGCCGCACCTGCACAAATAATACATGAAGCGATAAATATCACTCGCTTTTGTCTGCGTACAACTCGTTTCCTGGTCATCGCTCTTCCAGACTTCACTCCCTTAACGGATGATTTCCGGGATAAAAAATATCCTATGTCCTTCCCCGGGACTCAAACTATTTCCGTACCAAAATTCATCTAAATCAATTCAGCGGTTTAAGCGGGAAAATGTAACAAACAGACACTTTCGCATTTATAATACTAGTTATACAAATATGGATGCTAAAACCTCAAGAACTAAAAGAATTATTGAATTAATCAACCTTGATATCTAAGCTTAACCAACGAATACACAGCCTAATATATAGCCCTAGAATCTTCTTCAGTACATTCCGGTTATTCCAACAATCTCGCCAGTAATACTAAAGCTTCAAGAACCAACAATGATTGTATCAACCAACCTTAATGTCTAACTTGACCAGGGAACACACAGCCTGATGTATGGCCCTGGAATCTTCTTCAGTACACTCCGGTTCATCTGGCAATCTCGCCAGTAATGCTAAAGCCTCAAGAACTAAAACAATGATTGTATCAACCAACCTTAATGTCTAGCTTGACCAGGGAATACACAGCCCGATGTATGGCCCTGGAATCTTCTTCAGTGCACTCCGGTTCTTCCAACAATCTCCCCAGTAATGCTAAAGCCTCAAGGACTAAAACAATGATTGTATCAACCAACCTTAATGTCTAGCTTGACCAGGGAATACACAGCCTGATGTATGGCCCTGGAATCTTCTTCAGTGCACTCCGGTTCTTCCAACAATCTCGCCAGCAATGCCGCCAGGTGTAACGCTATGACTAACACACGTTGAAGGGTAGTCAGCGTCTGTTCCCGGTCTATGCTGATCTTGGACTTGAGGAGTTCCATTCCGCGATGTATTTCGGAGAGGGCTTTTTTGAAAACGGGGTCTATGTCCTCGAATGTGACTGGTGGGACGATGCGACCTGGAAATAAGATTGAGGCGTGTCAGAATTACGCGAAATGATTTACAATTATCATGTCATCCTATCAGGTCACTGGTAAATTCTGAAAACTGATCATAAGACCTTTAACCACACTAAATAGTCAGATTTTGATCAAATCCCTAAGGGATATGAACAATTGACGCAACATATTAAAATGGCTACAGTTTCTTCATAAAATCACTAGATTTTGTTAGGACACATACAAATTTCAAGGCTCGGGGACCTCTAGTATAAGTTTTCTCGAAAAAAACATTCGAATGCGTTTGCGTTTAGTTCCAATTTCTATGGCAAAGAATAGTTACCACCAAAGGCCACCAGAGGCGCTGCTCGCGTCGTCATACAAATTGAGAGTAAAACGCAAACCCTTTCGTTTGTGTTTTATTTCGTAAAATTTTATAGTAGATCGCGTGGTGCTAGAGGACACTCACCCCTGTGAGGAGGCCGGGCGCGCTCGGAGCGCATGTACGCGAACAGCTCCGCGAACGAGTAGAGGCTGGACTGCGTGAGCGGGGAGAGCGGGGGCAGCACGGCGCGCTGCATGTCGAGCGCGTGGTGCTAGAGGACACTCACCCCTGTGAGGAGGCCGGGCGCGCTCGGAGCGCATGTACGCGAACAGCTCCGCGAACGAGTAGAGGCTGGACTGCGTGAGCGGGGAGAGCGGGGGCAGCACGGCGCGCTGCATGTCGAGCGCGTGGTGCTAGAGGACACTCACCCCTGTGAGGAGGCCGGGCGCGCTCGGAGCGCATGTACGCGAACAGCTCCGCGAACGAGTAGAGGCTGGACTGCGTGAGCGGGGAGAGCGGGGGCAGCACGGCGCGCTGCATGTCGAGCGCGTGGTGCTAGAGGACACTCACCCCTGTGAGGAGGCCGGGCGCGCTCGGAGCGCATGTACGCGAACAGCTCCGCGAACGAGTAGAGGCTGGACTGCGTGAGCGGGGAGAGCGGGGGCAGCACGGCGCGCTGCATGTCGAGCGCGTGGTGCTAGAGGACACTCACCCCTGTGAGGAGGCCGGGCGCGCTCGGAGCGCATGTACGCGAACAGCTCCGCGAACGAGTAGAGGCTGGACTGCGTGAGCGGGGAGAGCGGGGGCAGCACGGCGCGCTGCATGTCGAGCGCGTGGTGCTAGAGGACACTCACCCCTGTGAGGAGGCCGGGCGCGCTCGGAGCGCATGTACGCGAACAGCTCCGCGAACGAGTAGAGGCTGGACTGCGTGAGCGGGGAGAGCGGGGGCAGCACGGCGCGCTGCATGTCGAGCGCGTGGTGCTAGAGGACACTCACCCCTGTGAGGAGGCCGGGCGCGCTCGGAGCGCATGTACGCGAACAGCTCCGCGAACGAGTAGAGGCTGGACTGCGTGAGCGGGGAGAGCGGGGGCAGCACGGCGCGCTGCATGTCGAGCGCGTGGTGCTAGAGGACACTCACCCCTGTGAGGAGGCCGGGCGCGCTCGGAGCGCATGTACGCGAACAGCTCCGCGAACGAGTAGAGGCTGGACTGCGTGAGCGGGGAGAGCGGGGGCAGCACGGCGCGCTGCATGTCGAGCGCGTGGTGCTAGAGGACACTCACCCCTGTGAGGAGGCCGGGCGCGCTCGGAGCGCATGTACGCGAACAGCTCCGCGAACGAGTAGAGGCTGGACTGCGTGAGCGGGGAGAGCGGTACGCTTACCATGAGTTGGTATCGAAAACTCTTGTTACGTTACTACAGTCGCTAGCGTATTAACGCGTTTCGAATAGTTTTCTATTGCACTCGCACCATGAGTCAAGTACACGTTTACTACACTCGCTAACGTGAACTCGATCCATCGTGTAGTAATCGTTACGTCACGGAGTGACGTGCCTAACTTCACAGCTAACAAAGCAGGGGCGCTACCGCGACAGCAAACGAAGTTTTCCCTCTCTGTCGCACTTGCAAGTTTGCACATAAGTGAGACAGAGAGGAAAAACTTCGTTTGTGGTTCGCGGTGGCCCCTCAGGGGCGCTACCGCGACAACAAATGAAGTTTTCTCTCTCTGTCGCATTTACGTCCGAACGTGCAAGTGCGACAGAGATAGTGATAAGACACACAGGGCCTACCGCTAACCTAAAACGAAATATGTGCCTCTCTGTCGCACTAGTGAATCCGAGCGATAGACAGGGAGATACATCGTTTCCGGTTCGTGGTTCGCAGAAAATACCTCTGTGGAAAATACAGCTAGCCATCCTCCATTCGCCAGTTCTTTAGCCAGCCATCCATCGATCATCTTCCATTAACATTAATTAAGCCGGTGACAGACACCCGATTAAGTCTTCGTTTTTACGGCTCTTAGTACGCGTACTTAAAAACCGCCGAGTAAGTTCGCCGGCGATCCAACAGGTAAACAAACAACAACAACAACAGGAGAAATAAAATTAATAACAAGTTAACACACATTTGGAGCTAAACTCAAAAAGATTCTATTTAAATAGTGTTTTCATGTAGTGGAGGAGTTTATGACACAGGTGAACAGAGGGACTACTCCGAAATTCGAAATCCTAACTTCGTATCGTGCCGTCCCTTTCACTCATATAGTGAAATCACGGAAGTGAAAGGAACGCCATGATACGAAGTTCTGATTTCGAAGTATAGGCCCAGACTCTTAGTCTTTGACAGTAAGTACATTATTTTATAAAGTGTATACCTTAATCTAAATGATATTGTGCATTATTGTAGTGTATTTATGTAAATGAATGTAAACTTATTATTAATTACCTAGCATGACATGAATTTTTGACATCTTTCCTAGATTGTTTTTATTTATATTTAATCCTAATCTATTTGTAATTGTCTTATTTGTTGCCTATTATTTCAAACACAATTAATGCATTGTTTATAAATAAAATAAAATTAAAAATTAAAAACTCGTGTGTCCAGACACTACCAGTTAAGGGGCTCTACCGCGACAGCAAACGAAGTTTTCCCTCTCTGTCGCACTTATGTCCGAACGTGCAAGTGCGACAGACAGGGAAAACTTCGTTTGCTGTTCGCCGTAGCACCTCTGGGCCTGTGGCGCTACCGCGATCAGCAAACGAAGTATTCCCTCTCTGTCGCACTTGCAAGTTTGCACATAAGTGAGATAGAGAGAAAAAACTTAGTTTGAGGTTCGCGGTAGCCCCTCTGGAGCGCTACCGCGACAGCAAACGAAGTTTTCGCTCTCTGTCGCACTTGCACGTTCGGACGTAAGGGCGACAGAGAGGGAAAACTTCGTTTGCTGTTCGCGGTAGCGCCCCTGAGGGGCTACCGCGAACCACAAATGAAGTTTTCCCTCTATGTCTCACTTATGTGCAAACTTGCAAGTGCGGCAGAGAGGGAAAACTTCGTTTGCTGTTCGCGGTAACGCCTCTGGGAACTGCAAACGAACGAAGTTCGAATATCTCCATATATAATAACAGAGGGGCTACCGCGAACTGAAAACGAACGAAGTTCGAATATCTCCCTCTCTGCCGCACGAATTAGCAAGTGCGATAGAGAAGGAGATATTCTAACTTCGTTCGTTTTCGGTTCGCGGTAGCCCCTCAGAGAGGGAGATTATTCGAACTTCGTTCGTTTTCTGTTCGCGGTAGCCCTACTGGGCCTGTCCTCTGAACTTTGTATCGTGCCGTCCCTTTCAGTCTCGTGTTATACACTATATGAGTGAACGAGACGGCACTATACGAAGTTCGGATTTAGAAGTTCTTATTAGACCCTCTGTACTCCTAACTTTGAAATCCGAACTTCGTATCGTGCCATCCCTTTCACTCTCGTGTTATACAATACACGAGTGATAGGGACGGCACGATACGAAGTTCTGAGTAGCCCCTCTGGTCTGTCACCCACTTTAATTCATTCGGCTGTCCACTCGTTGAAATGATTTTTATCGTTCACAATTCCTGAACGCACCCGCCATCAATGTCAATAAATAAAATCATAAATTTTCTGAACGCATCCGTCAATGGCAACAAACAAGTATGGCCACAATATGGCCGATCGTTTTTGTCATTATTTAGTATACAAACAGGAAATACGCGACAATCCGAGTTTTGCCGATATATGTTGTCGATTCAAAACTCTTATTTTTTTACGTTCTTCAATTGAAGATGGGTCTCGATGTACAGTTACCACGACTTGCTATAGAAAAATGACATTATTTTACTACAGTCGCTAGCGTGTTAACGCGGTTCGAATAGATTTCGATTGAACTGGCACCATGAGTCAATTAGACGTTTACTACGCTCGCTCACGTAAGCTCGATCCATCGTGTAGTAAAAGTTACGACGAGTGACGTACCTAACTTCACAGCAAACAAAGTTATCTCTCTTTCTAACTATACTAAAAAGACAGAGCACGGACGATATTAGGCAAAAATCTAAGTATCCATCGCTTTTAAAAATATAGAACTAACCCGTGGCGCTACCGCGACAGCAAACGAAGTTTTCCCTCTCTGTCGCACTTGCAAGTTTGCATATAAGTGAGACAGAGAGGGAAAACTTCGTTTGTGGTTCGCGGTAGCCACTCCGTAGGTGACAGTCGTTTGTTTTTGTTATGATCTGAGGTTATGATTTATAAAAACGCGTACGAGTGCCTCGTAATTCCAGTTACTGGTTAATTAAATATGCAGCAGTAAGTATCTATTTTGGACGAACATCTTAATAATGTTAATTGCTACCATCAACTGTTAAAGGTTTATTGTTTATATGGTTTTTTCGTCGGGAGACGACGGCTTAAGACAGTGTGATTTATATTTAATTTGTATCCTCCAGACAACAGAGAACACAAACAGAGTGAGACTGGCCTGTTGATTTATATTTTGTTTGTATTTTCCAGACTTGAGTGAGACGGGTCTGAATGGCCTAATACACGGCGACGAACTTGCGCCTCGGCTCTCGAGAATATTTATCCAGCTACTGGTGCCAGACAGCATGTACCACAGTCACACGGCCTTACCGCCAATGCAGCGTCAGTGGGGAAGATGTCCAATGCAAAACCTCTCATCTGCCCACAGAAGGACTTACACAAGCACTTTTATTGGGTGTTGTCAAGAGATATCCTGTTCTGGATTAGCTTGGTTGGCATTGTCTTTGGAGACCACATATATCTATAACAATATTAAGCCGTTGCCTACCCATCTTGGAGATCTCCGGACACATGGCAAAAGAATGCTATTGTTGATTTTTTACATTGGTCGAGGACCGGTTGGATTACTCTTCAAGTTTATTTTCACTATACGAGTTAAACCGTCATCTCCTAGTGAAAAAATAAACAATAGCATTTTTTTGTTATGATCCCTGGGATCCCAGGGACCTGTAGACGACGGGTACCATACCGTCTCCGAACCAACAAATGCTAACTAACTGACTTGTGGTTATTTATTTTTATTATTTTGTAATATCAAAAATTCTTGAATTGTAAATAAATATTTGACATTTAAAAATGTTTATTGTTATGTCAGACTTACCTAAGTACATATTTTTACACATAAAAGGCTGTTGTGGTCTGCAGAATAAATGTTTGATTCATTCACAGCATACAGCCGCATCCAATAATGTAAATTTGGCAGCAGTTTGAATTCACTTGACTAATAATTTGAGTGATTTGTGACAGAATATGGTTGCAAATCTATTTAAGTAAATAACTTATTAAGACACTCGTCCTTAGTAGCCTGGTAAAGGAGGTTAGAGTTACGAGACTTGGCCTACTGTTACCTGGAATGTTTTTTATGGGATCTCACTTCTTTTTGTAGGTAAACGTGTGAATACATGAAGGCATCTAGAACCAAAAACTTATCATAAATGCAAGAACTGCAAATTTATAACTTTGTATCTCATGTATTTGTATAGTATTACAAACTTACTTATGCAGTTTGTATATATCTAAGGCGTGACTGAAATTGTAATATTTTTAGGTTTTTTATACTTGATAGGCTAAAATAGAATTATGTTTAAAATTAGAAGCTTGTGGGTCTGCTAGAAGTACCTTAGAATAATCAGCCAGTTAGTGTGTCAGTGACAAAACTGAGGAACTTTGACTGGCAATACTTAGTTCCTAAACTACATGTTTAAATTTAATAATATTGAGAATATATCTAAGTTATATTATACCCTATATGTTACTGAAACTTGTGGGTTCTAATCAGCCTTAAAGATAGTGGAACAATGGTTAGATTTGTTTGTACAATTTTTGGCATTAGGAAATAGAAATGAATATATTTTAATAAACTTTTTTTTTAATGTTTATGCATACTCTTTATTTTTTCTATTCAATAAAAAACAGAAAAGTAGGTATTTGCAAACAATACATTTCTAAAACAAGAATATACTGTGGCCGCCTTGATTCAAGTCTTCTAGCTAATTGATTCTGTAGAGCACTCCCATTAATAAGCACTGGCATCAACATTTTCCAGCACCAAATTCTGTTGATGAATCTGAAAATTATAGTAAGAACAAATTGACATCTATAGATTTATGAACAGGTAATTGTTTGTTGCCTGCGAGGCAGGTTCGAATCCCAGTCAGGGCATTTATTTTGTGTGATGGGAATGAATATTTGTTCCCGAGTTCTGGATGTTATTTAAGTATATATTTATCTATATAAAGTATGTATATCGTCCCCTAGTACCCATAATACAAGCTTCGGCCTCAGGCGTTGGCGTAGGCCTACTAGGTTGACTTTGTAAGATTGTCCACAAATATTTATTTTTAAGTTATCTTCTGAACTACCAATCCAATTTCATAAATCCAGTATATAAATTGAAATAGACATAGGCGCAGCTAGTTTATATTAATTATTTTCTATTATAGAATAGGTAGGGTCGGTAGGTGAGTTTACGGCCTGTTAATTTGATGCGCCAGTTTGCGGCCACTTGGATGAGTTGGTGAACTGAAAGGATATTTTTTTGCTACTATTTCTTTAGGGCATGTAAAAATGATATCTTTAATTGACAAAATCTCGTTCTTCAAAAGGCCGCAAACTGACGCAGGCCGCGTAACTGGCCTAGCGACCCTACCTTGATTTTGTTCAGGTACTTACACCATCCAGATCATAACAGCTTGAAATTTTCTCTGTTCACGTCGTTCGTCTTCATATGCAGCCTTTCGGTAACATATCCCACACTAAGTAATGCCTTGCAGACATTATCACATAAGAATTCCAATGTTTTCACGGCCCAATTAGCTAGTGAAATAGTTTACTATAGTCGATATCGTATTGTTCGATAGCATCTGTCAAGTTTGTAACTTATGGTACCGATTTTCTATGGAATCAGCTACAAAACGTCAGTCGCTAGCGTTTAGTTTTCGATAGGTAGTTTACCGTAGAACTGATCCTTAGTTCTATGAGTGACCGCCAGAGGCGCTGTGCTAATGTACATACAAATCGTTTACGCAGACGCTAGCGAGTACGGTCACTGTCGACTCATGGTAGCACTATAGTGAAATAGTTACTACACTCGATAGCGTATTATTCGATAGCATCTGTCAAGTTTGTAACTCATGGTGCCGATTTTCTACGGTAACAGCCATTTGACAGCTACAAAACGTCAGTCGCTAGCGTTTAGTTTTCGATAGGTAATTTACCGTAGAACTCATACTACCGATCCTTAGTTCTATGAGTGACCGCCAGAGGCGCTGTACTTTTGTGCATACAAATCGTTTACGCAGACGCTAGCGAGTACGGGCATTGTAAACTCATGGTAGTGCTACGGGGGCAGCACGGCGCGCTGCATGTCGAGCGCGTGGTGCTAGAGGACACTCACCCCTGTGAGGAGGCCGGGCGCGCTCGGAGCGCATGTACGCGAACAGCTCCGCGAACGAGTAGAGGCTGGACTGCGTGAGCGGGGAGAGCGGGGGCAGCACGGCGCGCTGCATGTCGAGCGCGTGGTGCCACAGCGCGCGGCAGCGCGAGAAGCGGCCCGCGTCCGCGTACACCGCGCCGCGGTAGCGCACGTAGTACGACGTGTCGGGGTGCGCTGGCCCTGCGGTCACAGACACTTATAAATATTAACATTCACTCAAAAATTTACTACTGCAAAAAAAATATGCCAAATTGTGAAAATCCTACTCAGATAAGATGCAGCGGGGCAATCTAAAATGCGGAAAGTTAAAACTAATAAAAATATTTTCCGTGTTTCACATCATTTACTAGTCCCATCTTGGTGAAATTGTGAAAGCGCTTTTCCGCTATCCAGGCATAGACAGCACTCGAGTGAATGATGCAAAACACGGAAATTATTTTTGATTACTTTTATTCAAAATTGCCCCGCTGGACAAGTTGGAAAGAGATAAAAACCCGTGACATCAAGGACCTCGAGCGCCATATTAAATGATCCAATACAAAAGTGCGTTTGACGGAAAAGGAACAGAATACGCCCCCTCTTAAAACTTTAAAGACTTATAACTATGTAATCATTTTTACTTTTGAGTTACTTTTTAAGCCATTTGATTATGAATTTGATCCTTTATCGAGTAAATTCGAGCTTATTGATCTGACAGGTATCCGAGACAAGTATTACAGTAGACCGTGTCTCACCAAGTACCCGCTAACACCTCCTCCCTATCGTAGCCAGATCTTCGGAGTCCCTGCAGCAGAACTGCTGGCTGGATAAGTGACCTGAAGTGAAGTAGACGCGAGTAACGTGTCCCAGTCTCACCGAGTATCCGCTCCCGGAGCACGAGCGCCTGCATGCGCATGGCGTCGGGGTCGGCGAGCAGCTCGCGCAGCGCGGCGGCGTCGCGCGGCTCGGCGGCCCACTCGTACGCCGCGGTGCGCGGCACGTCCTTGGGCTTGGGGATGGCGGGCCGGCCGTCCGTCGGGAACCTGCCGACGTACAAGCTCGAGTGAAGGTACTGCTACACGTGCCCAACATTAGTACTAATGTTACCTACTAGCTTGTGACGACTGCTCAATTAGAAACGAGTTGGAACAGCCATGGTTCCTTGGTGTCATGGTCAGATGTTCGAATGTTTCATTATTATCGTATCAGCAGAAAGACGTCGCCTGCTATGAGAATGTATTGAAATGGTAATGTTCACTCTGCTTTGGTACAAGAATTGAAAAGCTAAGATCTACTCGATTACAATGGGGCTATGTGTTGCGGAGGAATAAATAAATAAATATTAGAGGACAATCTTACTCAAATCGAACTAGCCCCACAGTAAGCTCAAGAAGGCTTATGTTATGGGACGATAAATTTAATAGACATAAATGTCATACAAGAATAAATGTGAATGTTATTATACATAGGGCAAGGCAAGGATGTGAATGACGAAATGACCTACAATAGAAAACTATGAAAAACAAAAATTATTCCGACTGACGTAGATTTGATAAGGGAAAGCCATAAGGCATAATTATATATTAAATATTTAATAAATAAATAAATATTAGAGGACAATCTTACACAAATCGAACTAGCCCCACAGTAAGCTCAAGAAGGCTTGTGTTATGGGTACTAGACGACGATATATTTAATAGATATAAATACTTAAATACATAGAAAACATCCAAGACTCAGAAACAAATATTCATGCTCATCACACAAATATTTGCCCTGACCGGGATTCGAACCCAGGACCGTCAGCTATATGAAGAATGTCACGAGTCCACCGCAACGGGAGGCGGTTAGCATGTCTTTGTGACCCAACTTGGAGAAGTCTGATCGTATCATATTGATAGAAACGTCACTTAAAGACCACTCACCGGTCGTCCATCGCCCTCTTCCACAACGCCAACGCTCCGACCATGTCCCTCCTCTTGTCCACATACGTCGCCCCCAGCAGCTCCAACGCGTCGATCCTCTGTTGCCGTGTGACCAGACCGTTCTCTGCGTTGATCAGGTGTTCAACAATGTGCGTGTGGCCGGTGACTGAGGCCGCTAGGAGTGGCGTCATGCCTGGGGAACGGTGGAAAAAGTAATCATGCACTGTTCTTCAAATCATTTAAGGCTTGGGCACAAGTTTGATGACGACGGTGCACCACGTGTGAAAAAGATTCTACGCTCCCGTCTCTCGCTCACACTTTTGGCGCACCACTGCCGCCGTTCGAAGAAGACTTCGAGTCGCGGCGGCTGGTCAAGAGACCAGGCCTTTAATCTTAATCCAAGTAAAAGGAGTTTTGACTACAGTTACAGAAGATACTTTTGTGACACCATGACTGAGCAGCATCTTGAGTATGTGGAGGGACCCACTTTCGGCACAGACGTAACATGCCGTGTTCCCCTTGACACTACTGTTGACATGTGCTGTGGGATCTTACCGTACGAGTCGACGTCCATTCTGGCCCCATGACTGAGCAGCATCTTGAGTATGTGGAGGGACCCGCTTTCGGCACAGACGTAACATGCCGTGTTCCCCTTGACACTACTGTTGACTCGTGCTGCGGGATCTTACCGTACGAGTCGACGTCCATGCTGGCTCCATGACTGAGCAGCATCTTGAGTATGTGTAGGGACCCGCTTTCGACGCAGACGAACCATGCCGTGTTCCCCTTGACACTACTGTTGACTCGTGCTGCGGGATCTTACCGTACGAGTCGACGTCCATGCTGGCTCCATGACTGAGCAGCATCTTGAGTATGTGTAGGGACCCGCTTTCGACGCAGACTAACCATGCCGTGTTCCCCTTGACACTACTGTTGACTCGTGCTGCGGGATCTTACCGTACGAGTCGACGTCCATGGTGGCCCCATGACTGAGCAGCATCTTGAGTATGTGTAGGGACCCGCTTTCGACGCAGACGAACCATGCCGTGTTCCCCTTGACACTTCTGTTGACTCGTGCTGCGGGATCTTACCGTACGAGTCGACGTCCATGCTAGCTCCATGACTGAGCAGCATCTTGAGTATGTGTAGGGACCCGCTTTCAGCGCAGACGAAGCATGCCGTGTTCCCCATGACACTACTGTTGACTCGTGCTGCGGGATCTTACCGTACGAGTCGACGTCCATGGTGGCCCCATGACTGAGCAGCATCTTGAGTATGTGTAGGGACCCGCTTTCGACGCAGACGAACCATGCCGTGTTCCCCTTGACACTACTGTTGACTCGTGCTGCGGGATCTTACCGTACGAGTCGACGTCCATGGTGGCCCCATGACTGAGCAGCATCTTGAGTATGTGGAGGGACCCGCTTTCAGCGCAGACGAAACATGCCGTATTCCCCTTGACACTTCTGTTGACTCGTGCTGCGGGATCTTACCGTACGAGTCGACGTCCATGGTGGCCCCATGACTGAGCAGCATCTTGAGTATGTGTAGGGACCCGCTTTCGACGCAGACGAACCATGCCGTGTTCCCCTTGACACTACTGTTGACTCGTGCTGCGGGATCTTACCGTACGAGTCGACGTCCATGGTGGCCCCATGACTGAGCAGCATCTTGAGTATGTGTAGGGACCCGCTTTCGACGCAGACGAACCATGCCGTGTTCCCCTTGACACTACTGTTGACTCGTGCTGCGGGATCTTACCGTACGAGTCGACGTCCATGGTGGCCCCATGACTGAGCAGCATCTTGAGTATGTGGAGGGACCCGCTTTCAGCGCAGACGAAACATGCCGTATTCCCCTTGACACTTCTGTTGACTCGTGCTGCGGGATCTTACCGTACGAGTCGACGTCCATGGTGGCCCCATGACTGAGCAGCATCTTGAGTATGTGTAGGGACCCGCTTTCGACGCAGACGAACCATGCCGTGTTCCCCTTGACACTACTGTTGACTCGTGCTGCGGGATCTTACCGTACGAGTCGACGTCCATGGTGGCCCCATGACTGAGCAGCATCTTGAGTATGTGTAGGGACCCGCTTTCGACGCAGACGAACCATGCCGTGTTCCCCTTGACACTACTGTTGACTCGTGCTGCGGGATCTTACCGTACGAGTCGACGTCCATGGTGGCCCCATGACTGAGCAGCATCTTGAGTATGTGGAGGGACCCGCTTTCGGCACAGACGAACCATGCCGTGTTCCCCTTGACACTACTGTTGACTTGTGCTGCGGGATCTTACCGTACGAGTCGACGTCCATGGTGGCCCCATGACTCAGTAGCATCTTGAGTATGTGGAGGGACCCGCTTTCGGCGCAGTCGTGCAGCGCCGTGTTCCCTTTGACACTCTTCCTGTTCACGTCAGCGTTCAGCGCCAGAAGGTACTTGGCGATTCTTATGTGACCCTTGTAGCACGCTATCATGAGACACGTGTGACCGTGTCGATTCGCTATTTCTATATCTGGAGAAAAATAATATGTGGGTTTATAAATATGATAGGGTGGAACCGTCCAGCTATACTTGCTAATTGAGAAATTGCGAGTTTATTCTAGTGGCTGAATGGTTATCGGACCAAAAATATCGACGTTAATGCCTATAACACACTAACTGATATTAAGAATACAAATCTGTATGATTCAATGTGTTGATGAATAAATTTAATATATTGTCTATACGTAAGTCACCGGAGACCATAGACAATGTTTCAAACATTCCTGTGCATTTATTTTATTTATTATAGAAATTAAAATTCTTATTATCAGGTTGTGTATAATGACCCTAATAGGGTCTATGCGAACACTACACACGAGAAATAAATACGGATGACTTCAGTAAAAAAACATTACGGAGGGATTGGAGGGAAATTCCAAGGTGTATTTTTGTATTTCATTGCATATGTTTGAGAAAAGCACTATATATGTCTGGCCCCGAAAAGACCAACCCCCTTATTCATAAACGTCTGTCAAACCTATATTAGTTAACTAGCCGCTAAAGTTCGTTTGTCCTTATCTGTCACTTTGACATTGACGTTTGTGAGAATGGGACAACGAACTTTTTTAGTTAGCAGAGGTTTGTTAAGTTTTATGAATACGGGGGCAAGTCTATAACTACTCACCCGGCAAGCCCTTCTTTCCCGGCGTCTGCAGTTATGTACTATTAACCTGTATACAACGTCCGTCATCAGAGCGTATCAGGGAGCATCCCGTCAGATTGGATCTTAAGAGCATCTAGACCCAGTATTTTCCTTCCGACATGTTTAATCAAGTGTTTGACTCACCTGCCCCATTTTCGACTAGGAACTTGACAATGTCATAATGGCCGTCGAAGCAGGCCGCGCGCAGCGGCGTGCTGTGCGTGCGCGTGGTCGAGTTGACGCACGCGCCGGCGCGCACCAGTAGGCGCACAAGAGGGAGGTGTCCGGCTGCTGCCGCGCACCAGAGGGGAGGCGCGCCCTCTATCGTCTCGCCGTCGAATGTCACTGGGAAGGAATTATTAATTTTCAGGTTCGGAAACACTAAATAAAGATGAGGTGTGTTCAGAGGGCCTACTCTTCGAAACATCGTATCTTGCCGTCCCTTTCACTCTCGTGTTATACACCATATGAGTGAAAGGGACGGCACAATACGATGTTCGGATTTTGGAGTTCGAAGTAGGCCCTCACGCCCTGGAAGTACTATCCAGAGGACGCAGACAGGTTAGGTTACCGAGTGAGGCTTAAAAAAAATTACATCGGATGTCAGTCTTACTTGTATGAATTAAGGATAAAAATTTGACTGTCATGTGGTCGATAAGACATCCCTGCCTGAACCAGGGTTTAGCCGTTCATAAAGGTTGTTTTGTACTCGTTAGGAGTCTTGAGAATATCTGTCCAGTTGACTGCTCACTAGGCAAAGATAATCCTAAGTCAAGTTTGCCTGCCATATAGTTACGAAGACTAGAAAACTAGTGAAAACGCGTTTAGAAACTAGACAGGTTACAACATAGTAGGCACTGTTTACATCTCGCTTGTTGGCAACCCGCCACGAAAATTTCAAACGGTTCCCTATTGCGTTACAAAAGATACGAGTAACTAACTCATGACATGACAGGACAGGTTAGACAGACGATGGTGTACTCTGTAGGTTTTTCGACAGAGTCCAGTTGATCCATTTAGGCTCGGTTTTATGAAGATCCGTTAGACCTTATTTCGGTTTGTTATGTTAAAAAATGTAATGAGTTGCTGAAATTTGATCTGACATTTGGTCTAAGAGATCTTTATAAAACCCGGCCTTAAGCACGGAATCCTAATAAACGCAATGCCTACTGTAAATGCAATCGTAGGGGGGACCATTCGGGTCATAAGTTTCGCATTCCGATTTGACATACCTTCGCTTCCCGCCTCTGCCGTGGAATAATGGCCTCACGATACACATTGAAATCTTATCAAAATTAGAGTCAGTGACTTACGATTGTCTTTTCATTTCAGCCAGTTCAAAAATGATATGGTACTTATACCAAAGTTGAAGATTTCTACCGATGTAACGTGGCAACAACATTGTGCCAAAAAGGTCTTGCTACTTTTTACGTAAATGCATTTTCCGCTTTGGCATGGCACAATGGCCGAAAGCCAAGCCATTGACGTGAAGAAAACAGGGAAAGTGCGTACCTAATGTGAAGTCATGTTTCTATAAACAATTAGACAAAAGGTATAAAAAAAAACGAAAAAAAATATATTAGAGGACAATCTTACACAAATCGAACTAGCCCCACAGTAAGCTCAAGAAGGCTTGTGTTATGGGTACTAGACGACGATATATTTAATAGACATAAATACTTAAATACATAGAAAACATCCAAGACTCAGAAACAAATATTCATATGCTCATCACACAAATATTTGCCCTGACCGGGATTCGAACCCAGGACCGTCAGCTTCACAGGCAGGTGCACTACCCACTAGGCTAAACCGGTCGTCAGGTATCATTGAACAAAAGCGGAACAAGTCTGTGAACTTATTATTTCTTTATTTACTAGGGGCTCGGTAAGCAGTAGACCTCGCGATTTCTTTTTGGAAATTTTCCAAAAATTGACTCGTCAAAAAATTCTAAATAACCGAACCTGCTCACAAAATTTTACGAGAAACGGTTGAGAAATGCGACCTGTAGAGGAGAACAAACCGAAATTCCCGAGTAGAAACTTAGAAAATCATTGAAAAAAATAAATGTTTTGCCAGGATTTTAGCAATGTGTATTTGTTCTCACATTCATAAACTCGACATTCGACCTTATCTTTTGGTAATAGAGTGATGAAAAGGGGAAAAATCTCCTGGTCACGACCAATTAAGCATCGAACATCTGCAATTTGCCGACCCACATCTACCCCCACTGTAAACGATGTTGTTCAACTTGCGCATCGGACATTCTTATGTACCTACGAATATGATGAAAACTCTAGTGGTACATTGTCAAAAATAAAACAGGTGATAATCAGAAGACGAATTACAGACCTATCTCTCTGGCAAAGATTGTAGCTAGGGTACTGGACAGTCTGCTTATTTAATGTGCAATTGCACAGATACTTGAAATTACACAACTCACAATTCGGCTTTCGGGAAATTCTATTGTTCTTAAATACACATTTTTTTTCTACGCATCTCCCTAAAGATTATCGCCCCGAAAGAAGTAAAACGATATCAAATATGAGGGAAAATATTAAAATTTTATTATGAGCGGATTCTGACAGGTCCAAGGGATGTAAACGATCATCACTTTTAAGAAGATTTCGCCGTTTAATAACGTGTTGTTTACGTACTACACTGGTTCAAAATCGAAGAGGCAACTTTGGATTTAATATCTATCGAGAATAAACAATCATGTTTCGGATATACGTAGTCAGAAAAACAATCATATATACAATCAGCCAAAGCTGTAAATCTTTCTGATCTGATCAGTACAGCGTATCGAAGAATGCTAGATTTTTTAAGGTAGGTATAGTCACCCTAGGACGCCCAAAAGGACTTCGACCAGATGGACGGCCCGAGCACGCTCTCCGGACTGCACGATCGTCATCGTTATATCCCATTCGGGATACGTGCCCGAGCCATCGGAGTATTGCAGATTTCGTTTCTCCTATGATGATGCAATGTGGCGACGACGTCCAGAGGGGCCTAACTGAGCTCCACTGTCGACGACTGGACGGGAATAGCTAGGGACAGGGAAGCCTGGCGGTCTTTGGTGTCGGAGGCCAAGATCCACTTCGGGTCGTTGCGCCACAGTAAGTAAGTAAGGTAGTCAACAAATGCTTTCCGTCCCGGACAGACGGCACCGTGCCAAGGCGTTAGGTAGTTTTGCTATTTCATAATACTTCTATATCGATACATTCATATTTTTATACCTGTCTGTACCTGTAGTTATTTTCGCATTCGTACAAACATTTTTCTGGTCTCTGCTTAAACTAGTGATTTCAGGATATTTACTGTTAGATTTTACTTGCAAAGTTATCGAAATTTCGTGAAAATAATTTGAACATGCATAAAAGTAACAGCTCTCTCATCCATCAGTAAGCCCCAAACCCGCAGTTCGGCAGCGTGGGGACTACTACCCGTTGCCTCTCATCTACGAGCGAAGCCTGTGACCAGCAGTGGGACGACTGGGACGCATACAAGCTGATGACGATAATCTTCATCATATCAGCCGAAGGAAGTCCACTGCTAGACATAGGCCTCCCCCGAAGAGAGTCACAATGACCGGTCCTGCGCCTGCGCGTCCCGGAGTCTTTACCAGGACGTCACCAGCTTGTGGGGGTCTACCGACGCTGCGCCTTCCAGTACGTACCTCGATAACGATAATGCGAGTAGTTAAACACTCACCCGAGCCCGGCTGCTCAATATCCGCCTTGCACCTCTCGATGAGATACTCCGCCACGTCGTAGTGGCCATTCCTGCAAGCGATCACCAGCGGCGTGGCGCCGCCCACCTTCGCACCCACCAACATGTTAAGCTCGTCTGCGGAGCGCCAACTGTGTAGGTACACCTGGGGACGAGCAAATGTAATGTTATAGTAAGGCAATTTCACATAAGTATAGATGGACCATCTTAATGAGTCCTCGCCTATGACGGGACAGGGATAAGAGGGGAGACGTGAAGGGTAGCGCCTCCCTAGGGATGGGTAATCTCGACTCCGGGGAGCGATTCGAATCACTAAATCCGGCTCCTCTATCAGCAACGACTCCGCTTATCGACTATTCGTCTACTTTGAATCCCTCAAACCAATTCACTCCGGACTCGCTGGTTTCAATACAAATCCACAGATCTTAATGGTTCTTCGAATCTTTTGATTCTTTGAACTTCGGATTTGATCCGGATCCGCGATACCGGCGCAAACTGCTTATTCATTCGGATCCCTACCGAATCGGGGTTAATTACTCATCCGATTCGATAAGATTTGAAGAGTCGATAAAGAATCGGTACCGCTTACGGATTCGAATAATTTAAATCTCCAAGTCAGGATTTACCGATCTCTATACTCCCGCTACCCTTCCGCGCGGACTCAGTTAAGCGGTCGACCTATAGCCACTGTAGCCTACACTACAGTATACATGTACAGGATACACCACACGACAGTGTAAGGCACACGATTTTCTATCTGGAGGTAGTTAGTGGGTTTGATTCAAATCGGACCCCGGGTTTCTTAAAAATACAACCGGGTAATGCTAGGGGGAGTTGTGCTCCTACGAGTTTTCTTTTCGAACCCCTTTATTCATAAACGTTCATCAAGCTTTAGCTAAAATGCTGTTAATATTCTTTTGTCTTTTTCTGTCACATTGACGTTTGTGGCAGTGGTTAGTGGTTTAGGTTTAAAGACATTTATTCTCATATAAGATCTACAATCACTTCCATGAGAACATGGTTATAGACAAATACATGTATTCGACTTGGTTGCTGTCACCGCAAGAATGCAAAATCATATTTGTTTGTTATTTTTTATGAACAAGGGTGTAAAAGTGCTAGACCAATTTATCGGCTGATATAAAATCAATGGTAATTTTTGTTCTCAAACATAAATAAGTACATAAAATTAATTCAACTAAACATGATCTAAATATCAAAGAGAGTTTGCAAAGTCAATGAATCACGGATTTATTCCACTTTTCCAAGAATAGCTCGCTCAAGGAGGTCAGCTCTTGACGAAAATACAAATTATAAAAACCCACGGCATTTCGAGTACATTCTGATTGCTAACCTTACAGAATGCACTTCGGTTTAAAATACAATAACACAGTCATCGGTCGGATTAAGTGTGAACTTTCCTTATTTTTACTGGTATATCTGGGGCGTACAAAATAACAACCGATGAAAGAGCCTACCAGAAACATGCGACTTTCAAACAAGTTGCGAACACTAATAAATTGGTAAGAATTAATCAATAACCGACTGACCATGTTCGAAATTAGAAAGGAGAAATAGCCTGATGCAACCAGCAAAACTTCACATCACCGTCGAAGATTCGCAAAGTGAAATCTCGAAGGCACAACAAACGGTCAGTTTGGCAACACTCCCGGCCGTGGTGCAACGCTGGACCATTGCAAAACTAACAAGTAACACGCGAAAGTAAACCTTATACGTTAAAAACTATTGACGCTAGTCGAATGTTCATCAATACACACGTGTGTCGTATTGTGAGCGAGAATCGAAACCTGTGAATTAATCGATAAACAATGCGTTAGTCAACTAGTCAATATATTCTAGTCTTACAATGACACATCGATACTATCGAAGGTTATTAGGTTAAGTACCTTATTACACACTACGTAATTAGGTAAGCTAATATTTTAAAGGGGATTATGAGGACTCTTTATATTATAAAGACTCTTTACATGTCTATATTATAGTACTAGCGACCCGCCCCGGCTTCGCATGGGTGCAATACCGATGCATATCACTACATAGTATAAAACAAAGTCGCTTTCTCTGTCCCTATATCCCTATGTATGCTTAAATCTTTAAAACTACGCAACGGATTTTGATGCGGTTTTTTTTAATAGATAGAGTGATTGAAGAGGAAGGTTTATATTTATAATAACATCCATTAAATAGTGCGAAGCCGGGGCGGGTCGCTAGTTATACATATAAACCTTCCTCTTCAGTCACTCTATCTATTAAAACAAACCGCATCAAAATCCGTTGCGTAGTTTTAAAGATTTAAGCATACATAGGGATATAGGGACAGAGAAAGCGACTTTGTTTTATACTATGTAGTGATAAGTTTAGCAAATATGTTTTTTTTTATACTACTCCAAAGGAGTCACGTACGCGTTGCCGACCCTGTGAGCAATTAATTATTTATCTGTTGGTTGATTTCTGCTATGTATTCATGACACTGAGAGCTGGTAAAATTATAAAATCAATCGAGAACATAAGTCATGTCATGTCATTACGACCGATTTAGCCTAGTTGGTAGTGACAATGCCTACCAAGCAGCTCCCGGTTTCGAATCCCGGTTAGGGCATTTATTTGTGTGATGAGCACGAATACTTGTGTGATGAGCACGAATATTTGTGTGATGATCACGAATATTTGCGTGATCAGCACGAATATTTGTTCTTGAGTTTTAGATGTTTTCTATGTATTTATCTATATAAGTATAAGTATGTATATCGTCGCCTAGTACCCATAGTACAAGCTTTGCTTAGTTTGGGACTTTACCGAATTAGACTAAAATAACAAGCGAATACAATTTCTTTGGGATAACAGCTGTATACGAGTTAATGGCCGCGAATTGTGTATATATCATTAACACTACTAACTAAGCTTAATCGAAAATGTTCCAAAAAATATGTTAAGGAGGTACCAACAAAATTAATAGGGCCGGTGTTCAATTAGGTCCCTCACACAACAACTACGTGTTGTAATAAAACTGATGACGACCGGTTTAGCCTAGTGGGTAGTGCACCTGCCTGTGAAGCTAACGGTCCTGGGTTCGAATCCCGGTCAGGGCAAATATTTGTGTGATGAGCATGAATATTTGTTTCTGAGTCTTGGATGTTTTCTATGTATTTAAGTATTTATATCTATTAAATATATCGTCGTCTAGTACCCATAACACAAGCCTTCTTGAGCTTACTGTGGGGCTAGTTCGATTTGTGTAAGATTGTCCCCTAATATATATTTATTAAAAAAAAAAAGTAGTTCAATACGTCCCCAAAGCTTCAGAAATATCTGAGACATCTTAAAATACAAATATTTTCCTCTTCTGTACCAGGCGTCAATAAAGGCGAGGAGATTCTGCTAGCACATTTCCGCATCACAACTAACGCTATCTAGATGCGGTATATTTCCTTCACATCTAGTTGCATTGCTCAGTGCATGCGGGTCGTCAACCTTGCAGCGCGAAAGGAAATCGCTGCACATCTATATCGTAATCATTTCACTTTAGCCGACTTGCATAAAAGTAATTCGTTCAAAAAGGTATTTTGCATATCAAACTATAAGGTTCAAAATCCTATAACATTTTTATAGAAATTCTGCCAACAAGAAGAATTTGAACCTTACTAAACGTAGATAGTAAACGTAGGTATAGCAACGTAGATTATTGGAGTTGGCCGCATCGTGTGAAAGTGATCGTACAAAAAACGACTTAATTTTTCATGCTAAAACATTCAAAATGCAATAACAGTTTTATTAAATATACGTCAAGTGTTAACACAAAATATCTGAAATAAGTTATACTTTTGTGTTGTTGATTGATTGTAAGACAATCTATACCATTAGTATAAATAGGTTTTGCGTTTAGAAATGTGTGTGTGCAGTTTGCACAATGTAATTTGACTGAGAAAATGTATAATTTTCTCAAAAGATGAGCGAAGGCTATATGTATCATCCCGCAGCTTCGCCTGCGTTTTCGATACACAAGCGAAGCCACGTGGGCAGAGTTTTTGTAAAACATAAATAAAATTAATTAAAGAGTACGTCAGTTAATACAAAAGATAATTGCATAAGTCTCTTATTGTTCGTATGTGGAGTCCGGTCTGTTCATGCTTGCTAGGACATAGTGACTACGTTAATACTAGTGTCTTTTTATAGGGGATTGACGAGAGACATCATCCTGTTGTGGATTCGTTTTTATTATCAGTGACTTAGAGACCATATACATCTCTAACAATATTAAATTAATTTTAATTTTGACGCTCAGAGACCATGTACATCTCTGGGATAATATATTAATTTCACTCCTTGTTTAATCTTGAGACCTTATACATCTCTAACTTAATATTTTTAATAGATAACTTTGCAAGTTTATCTTCACTGTATGACATTAATTTTGTCATAATTGTTAAACTCGAAATTATTATTCCTTCTTGAACTGTAAATTAATATTTTGACATGAAAAATGTATTACTGATTATAGTGAGACTTTCTTAAATTGTAAATTAATATTTTGACATGTAAAAGTGCCCTTGTGGCCTATTTGCAGAATAAATGTTTGTATTTTGTATTTTTGTATTTTGTATTCAATTCAATCAAGGGAAATATAAAAATGCAGATTGCAATAAAGACATTGGATTAACAATATATATAATACAGCGGTTATATCGGACCAACGAATCGACTATAAAAACCTAATAAACATGTTAAATAAAAAGCAACTTATGAAACCGTAGCCGACGCAAGCAAGTTCGTATAACTTTCACTTAGATCGTAAATAACCGTTACTACTACATTACATAACACTAGTCTACTAATTGAATGTATAACAGTTAGATTGTTAACCAACGGTTGAAAGCCGTCTATTTCTGAAGAGATATCCAGTAGCTCGATTCCACTCACACCTCAGATTCGGTTGAAACCGCTCAACCAATCTCACTGGAGCGCAAACTCTTAGAGTATTCCAGTGTTCCAAACCACACGCGTGGTCGTGCCGGAGGTTTTCCCCTGGATTTTCCCCAGGCTACTCTCCAACCGCGCACTCCTATCGCTTTGTTGGGCCCGGCCTATAAAGCCACAGTTAGGTTCAAAAAAAAAATTTTTTTTTCAGAGGTTGCAAATTTAATTAACTTGAAAAACGTTGTAAATTTTGCTGTCGAAAAAGACGTAGTTCATAACTTTCAGAACAAGTGAAAATTTGTTTCTTAGTTTTTCTCGTGGTGCGCACCAAGCACCAGTTTTTCGATGTTGCAAATTTGGATTTATACTCCTCTAACTGGATTTATACACCATATTAAACGTCCACCACGCGATCGCGACAACAATGACACATATAGTCCCTATTCAGGGTAGAGTCAGTCCGACCCAGGTCGGGCCTAGCTGAGTTTCTTGCTGGACTCTTCTCAGCTAGGCTAGGTTTAGTGAACCAGCGACAAAACTCCCAGTAGCTCGATTCCACTCACACCTCAGATTCGGTTGAAACCGCTCAACCAATCTCACTGGAGCGCAAACTCTTAGAGTATTCCAGTGTTCCAAACCACACGCGTGGTCGTGCCGGAGGTTTTCCCCTGGATTTTCCCCAGGCTACTCTCCAACCGCGCACTCCTATCGCTTTATTGGGCCCGGCCTATAAAGCCACAGTCAGGTTCAAAAAAAAAATAAAAAAAAAATAAAAAAATAAATAAAAAATAATAATAATAAAAAAAAATAAAAAAAACCATATTAAAAAAACCAGAACTGCGTGATGCTTTGCAATTTTAGCCTTTTTTAGTGTCGAATTCTACTGGTGTTGCTGTATAAAGCGGCAATTACACTTCGTCGTTCGCCGCATGCTGCATGCGGTGACCGCAAAAGTGTAAAGAATACGTTAGTCGGCCGCATTCGGCGATCGACAGCTGCCAACGCTTATAGGTAGGCGGACATACTAATGTAAAGACTATGTTTATTGGCCTAAGTAGTTTAAAATGAATTCGGCGACCGCATGCGGCGAACGACGAAGTGTAATTGCCGCTTAAGTTCTAACCATTGTTGATTTTTAGGGTTCCGTAGACAAAATTGCGAATAAGGAACCCTTAACACTTCCGCAATCGGACTAAAAATAACGATTCCAATAAGCCCAAACCAGGCTAACCACAGATAATAAATATTGCCTAGTTATTATTAATGCTTCAAACATTAATACCTACTGCAAAACTAGAACACATTAGTAAGCACTATCATTTAACATTGAAATATTCCAATAACATAACGACTAGTCACGTGCGAAGGACAGGGAAATTCCAAGTCCAATAACAAAAGGTAATGCGTCATGGAAACTAATCGATACACGGGTTTATCAAAAGCAATGAAACTAAGGCCAGGCCTAGCCTAAGAGAGGCGGGTGTTTATAATAGTAGTTTATGCAACTGATACATAATGAGAGGTCTCAAAACACGAGTGTGGTTTTATGAAACGAGCGTCAGCGAGTTTCATAATATGAGTGTTTTAAGGCCTAGTTATGTACAGTTGCATACACCACTTTATCTACATCCGTATATTAAATCCTCTTTCATGTGTTCAGGATAGGTACATAGTTCAATGAGAAGCGTAAAGTTTTTCACACTCAACTTCTTCAACTAGTTGAGACAGTTCTAATGAGCCCAAACATGACTGGTTTATCTTGCGTAGTTCAAGAGTAATGTTGCTACAGTCAAGCCTACGCGATTCTCCCTCCATCATTAGCTCAGTTCGGTGGTGCCATAATATTGTATTGTCACCGAACTTACATAATTTTGCCAAATTGCAGCTCAATCACTTGACGAGATTCAAACAACAACGGTGATGAACCACTTTCACTCAAGTCAAGAGAATGCCCACATTCTATAGTCGAGGAATGAAAAGGTTAATCTCTTTTGGACCTTCACAATGTAGAAATAAAGTCAAAAGTGATGGACCTTTTCATTTATACCAACACGTCAAGTAAGTCGCTCATTGCAAATTGAGGTCATATTTTGAGCAGAATCGACAAGAGTACCTATACTATAATGGTAGCCCTCAGACACCAAAGAGAATGGGAGACAAAACATAAGCAAACTACACCTACCTAATGTACGACCATCTTTCACGGTAAACACTAAAAATTGCACTGAGTCAGTTTCCACAGTCTGGGATACACTGCGCCGGCGCGACGAGCCCAGTAATTAAATATACACAGAAACAATGCCTGCAGCAGCCGCGTTTCACAACTCATTGTGTCGGGGTTGTGCCCGATGAACACTACGATTATGTCGCAACACACGGTTCAATGTCAACCATTTTCGGGGTCTTAAGGCCCTGGTCGATGTAATGTCGTATCAGGAGCTCAAAGATCTGGCAGAGAACAAATCGGCGATTCCACTCACACCTCAGATTCGGTTGAAACCGCTCAACATATCTCACTGGTGCGCAAACTCTTTGAGTATTTTTTTGAACCTGACTGTGGCTTTATATTTAGGCCGGGCCCAATAAAGCGATAGGAGTGCGCGGTTGGAGAGTAGCCTGGGGAAAATCCAGGGGAAAACCTCCGACACGATCACGCGTGTGGTTTGGAACACTGGAATACTCTAAGAGTTTGCGCTCCAGTGAGATTGGTTCAGCGGTTTCAACCGAATCTGAGGTGCGAGTGGAATCGAGCTACTGGGAGTTTTATCGCTGGTTCAAAACTCCCAGTAACTCGATTCCACTGACATCAACAAGAGGTATGCTCTTTGATATATGATAATGGTGAAAGCCTCCTAGGCAAATTACTGTAAAAAATCACGTTTTGTAACCATTGCATCTATGCTATTACAATTGTAAAGTGATTTTCCAAAACTCATATTATACAAAGAAATTAGAAAAGTCAATTCTTAAACTCACACTTTTTATTTCCACACGCAACCATTTTAATATCTCCTGTATTTTGTACTGAAACAATATGAAGTTTTGTGTTTTTTATGTTAAAATAATGTATAATAACTTCACCGTTTCGAAAAAAAATCCTGTGTTACCCCGACTTCGCGAGCTCCTGTGCGCGTCCGAGGATAATAGCATATAACTACTAACATTAGCGAGTAAATTAGGACAAATTTTTGACGATGGTCGTGCCTTAAATTCCTATCGTAGTTTCGATCGTTTAAGTCGAAAGAGCGTCAATGACAAATCAAAGACAATTATCAATTTGCATGAAAAGTACCTAACATCAACACAGAAACCAAATCAGGCAATTTGTTCCATCTAGAGACAAATTATTATGTTTATCTTGTGAAATTGTCTCTCGTGCTATAAAGTTTAAATAAAATAATAAAATCAAAATACGTGAGTCAAATCATAATTTTAATAGAAATATCATTGTAGAAGTCAATGAACTGCGACCACGAATCGATAACAGAATAGCAGTACATCTAGACGTAGTTTAATTACATCCGGCGCACAAGGCCTCGCGATTTAGCGTGCGCTGGGGCACTGGCAAAGCACACGATACTGAATCCTCAAACAATGTTTAGCTGTAGAACGAATCATCGCTGATTTAGAATCTGAAACGTCATTTGCAGCAGTGACCCCTCCTAACCCTAAGTTAAACCAAGAGATACCTTGAATTTTAAAATTTACCTACTCAACAGGTTAAATCAAAGACGTAGGTCAATTTTAACGAGTTATTTTAAATATATTTATTGTTAATTGTCGCCGAAATAAAATTCGTTACACACTTTCTTAAACTTCGACTGATATGATATATAAGAAAACATGGAAATACTGAGCTTTAGAAAAGTTAATGACTGGACTTGTCTTGACAGTGATTCGACTTAACAATAAGTCAATTACTTGACATAACTCATAATCATGCTTAGTCACAAATTTCACAAATAGTATTCACATGCCGCAATTACCTCGATTCACTATCGGTATCTAGTAACTACTACGGTACTGTAACTTCATTATCAGTATTCGCTTAAGGTTAAGAAGATGTAAAAAAATTCGGTCAAGTTAAACAAAATTTAAATTCTGGTAAGTAATTCTTTTTGGTCTTTTCTTCTTTAATGTTTTTAATTTTTACGAGTACTTCGGTTTATTGTTAACATATTTCTAAGTGCATCATTAAAAAAATATATAGAATGGTAGAAGGAGCCAGGTTAATACATCTATAATAATCCTAATTAGTTGAAGTTTTCTAAAAGTCTTTAGATAAATGACAATATCGGCGAATGGAAAATAAATTCGAAGATCCAATAACATGGTACAGAGCTTCTCAAATATTTACCTTTTTGATACGTCTAAGAATCTTCCGTTGACGGCGCAGGAGCGTTTTGCCGCAGTGCCTCAGTGTTTCGATCCAGCGACACCGCACGGGCACCAAATCCCACATTACTGAAGACATGATCACATCACATACACACTTCACTTAGTCCCACTTCCACTAGTTTGTCCACTAGGGAATCTAATTTAGTTTTTTCTTACGGATTCTTTGATACGATTGTGCTGTTCAGTAACATAACATCCTGTCAAAAAAAGTTTCAAAGAATGCTTCGTACACATTCTCCTTGGAAACAGTATTTTTTTGGGAATGTTATACAACAAAACTAACCTCCTAGCCCTCACGATGATCTATATATTATATTTGTGGACATACTATACTAAAAAAAGGATTCTGAGAAAAAGTATGTCTACGAAAACTATGAAATTTCCGCCGATAACTTAATATTTCTCGATAGGTAAATATGTACTAAGAATTTGTATCAATATGTGCTAGGTTAAGTGTCAACTAGCAGTCCAAAGTCCCTGTTTAATGTGACGATTAGGTATGCAATTGTTAATGCAATTTTGTAGACTCTTCAATGTGCTGTCTGTCTAGTAATTAGAATGATTGACACTTTTGGACTCTATTACAATAGAAATATAGAGACCATTATAGCGGCCAGTTAGCTACACTTGACTTGTAGTTACGGGCAGTTAATGGAGTGCGGTGAAAGATCGTTGAAGTTTGTAGAAGTATATTGAAATAACGTAAAGATACTGTAAAGTTAATAGTTGGTTGCTCTTTCTCTAGATGCGTATAATTCACCGTTTTGTTATGCACTGCGTCTTTTATAAGTTAACATATTACTAATATTCGCTGCCAGGCTGCAGTAGGTCGCAAGTAAACATAAAGAAATGCACGGTGATGAAACCATACACCAGTCTAGCCTTTTTTTTTTTTTTTTTACGTTGGTAAAATACATTTACGTATCCCACCCAGTGAAAAACCTGGGTGGGTATGACGGACTATCCGGATGGACCGTACTACCGTCTAAAAACCCAACGAGTACCGGCGACGCACACCAGTCTAGGCCTAAGTAACAGAGTAAATATTTTTTTTTACAAAATCGAATTGTCGTGTAATACTTTAATAAATATTGTCTATAGTTCTGGCACATCCCTACCAACTCGATGATGAGTCAGAAACGGTTAATGACCTGCATAAATCGAGGACCGACGTGGCGTTTATACACTGTTGCATTCACAATTACCAGCATAAGGAAGTATTTAATCATAAACGCCATATCATGCAACGATTTTATTGAAACCCGTAAAATTCACATCGGAACGTAACTTTTTTTTTAAATAATTTATATAGAGTTTACGTAACTTGAACTACTTGAAGATATCTTCAATACATATATCTCTAAATAAATCTGCTGTTTCATAGGATAGATTTCATCGAAAGACCAAACTGTATGAAATAATAATGCAAAACATTTATTTAAATAACTAATTTACAGGCGGTAATAATAGTTAAATAACAATAACTTAAATAATATTTTTTTTATTTACTTTCTTACACACAACAGTCCTATTACAACTAACTAAAACAGGCCCTTGGGGCATTATACCGAGGATGCTGGCGGCATTTCCTCGCTGTATCGCAATGCTGATACGTTGTGCGAGGAAGTCTATATATGAAATAGTTGTTTCGTTTTGACATTTTGGAGAAAGTTGGTCCTATAGCAACAGTTGTTAACAATCATGGGTAAATTCACTTTTTGTTCTATATGATGAATTAGATTACATCCTATATACCAGTATTAACCACAGCATACTCGAAATCCCAAAACATCTCTCGACTCAATATACTATACATGAAAAGTATAAAATAGTGGAGTAAGCAGTTTTACCGGCAAACAATTCCGCCTTAAGCCTCAGGCTGGAGAATATCAGGCTCCAGCCTTATGGAAAGGTGAATTCAAGTGATTAATTAACGTAACCAAGAAACGTAGAAGAAGTGAACGTCGGGAAAACCACAAACTGATTATGTGGCAACTATTCAAATTCACGGAACTTAAACCAACGCAATGCTGGTAAATGTGATCACTGATTTAATGAGAAATATGGAGAGGACGGGTAGTCAGTAGCTCAATTCCACTCACAACTCAGATTCGGTTGAAACCGCTCAACCAATCTCACTGGAGCGCAAACTCTTAGAGTATTCCAGTGTTCCAAACCACGCGCGTGGTCGTGTCGGAGGTTTTCCCCTGGATTTTCTCAGGGCTACTCTCCAACCGCGCACTCCTATCGCTTTATTGGGCCCGGCCTATAAAGCCACAGTCAGGTTCAAAAAAATACTCAAAGAGTTTGCGCTCCAGTGAGATTGGTTGAGCGGTTTCAACCGAATCTGCGGTGTGAGTGGAATCGAGCTACTGGGAATTTTGTCGAATCTGAGGTGTGAGTGGAATCGAGCTACTGGGAATTTTGTCGAATCTGCGGTGTGAGTGGAATCGAGCTACTGGGAATTTTGTCGAATCCGAGGTGTGAGTGGAATCCATCTACTGGGAATTATGTCGAATCTGAGGTGTGAGTGGAATCGAGCTACTGGGAATTTTGTCGCTGGTTCACTACTGGCATACAACGAGTGTATAGCCCGGATTAACCCGTCGTCTACCGGTCCCTGGGATCGCAGAGATCATAACAAAAGAATGCTATTGTTTTTTTTTCGGCGGGAGACGACGGCTTAACAGTATATGGAATACTTATTATTCCGGGAAATTTAGGTGGACGAATTATTACACGCGTCAGTATAGTATATAGTGCATAAAGAAAACATGGTCAATACTATTAGCAAAAAACGACGACATCAATCTGTCATATCGTCATATGTTAATCAAAACGCGACAGGGCATTGAGGGCGAATAAGTGTTTACAGTCATCCAGTTGGTAAACGTGATTCGTCACGTGTATAATGTACATCCATCGATGACATATGCTTGATCACAAGAAGTCTCGGTACTTCAGTGGTCTCTGGCTCTGGTGATAAAACATATCAACAGAGTGGAAACGTCAGTTGGCGATGTTGCCATGTGTGCATTCCTTATTCATCCAAAGGTAAAATTAAGTTTTATCGACACAACAAAAAAACAAACGACACGACAAATCAAACATATACCCCCCTTATTCATAAACGTCTGTCAAACCTATATTAGTTAACTAGCCGCTAAAGTTCGTTTGTCCTTATCTGTCACTTTGACATTGACGTTTGTGAGAACGGGACAAAGAACTTTTTAGTTAGCAGAGGTTTGTTAAGTTTTATGAATACGGGGGTTATTCTGCAAATAGGCCACAAGGGCACTTTTACATGTCAAAATATTAATTTATAATTTAAGAAAGTCTGACTATAATAAGTAATACATTTTTCATGTCAAAATATGAATTTACAGTTCAAGAATAATAATTTCGAGTTTACAATTATAACAAAATTAATGTCATACAGTGAAGATAAACTTGCAAAGTTATCTATTACAAATATTACAACATCAGTAAAGTTAGAGATGTATAAGGTCTCAAGATTAAACAAGGAGATAATGAAATTAATATAATATCCCAGAGATGTACATGGTCTGTGAGCGTCAAAATTAAAATTAATTTAATATGGTCTCTAAGTCACTGATAATAAAAACGAATCCACAACATGATGATGTCTCTCGTCAATCCCCTATAAAAAGACACTAGCGAATACTTCTACCTCTATATGTACCTAGTATGAAAAACCGGTCGTCTATCGGTCCCTAGGATCCCAGGCATAACAAAAGAATGCTATCTTTTTTTTTTTTCACCGGGAGACGATGGCTTAAGCACAACATACACGCGTTATCGTTCAGTAAGTAGAACGAAAGAAATTAACATGACATGTACTAGATTTCAATGCCAAAATGAAAGTAGTGACAGGTACATACAAAAACTTGCGGCACTGGAATCCAAGTCGCTTGTACGGTCGACTTCTAAGACATATTTACAATTTTGTATCTTAGACCATTGTAATACGGCGAAAAATAACTGGAATGAATGTATATACATGTATATCTGTACGTGTGTCAGCAACAAGACACTTTCAAAGACTGGTATTCAATGAAACAATTGATTTAAGTAGGTATACATTCAGAAAGACTCTCGTCAAGTATGCCGCTCGCGCAAATTAATAAGCAGAGCTCGGAATAGGTAGTGCCTATTTACCTAAACTTCGCGGGAGGACGTAACTAAGAGTGATTACAAGCACCAAAAATAATTACTTCTTTTTATTGAATGTGGGGTTCTCGGGATTTACTGTATTATTCTAGAGGCTTAAGACATTTCTTTTTACTTATAAATCTTGTTATATTGCATATTATTTGTTTAATTACCTTTAAATAACAATCCGTTTCTGTCTAAGTCAACCAAAAAGTATCAAATTTCGGAATCCTTTTAATTCAATTTGATCCATATTTTTTTTAATTAAAGGTAATTTAACAAATAATATGCAATATAACAAGATTTATAAGTAAAGCCAAATGTATTAAGCCTCTAGAATAATACAGTAAATCCCGGGAAATCCCGCATTCATTAAAAAGAAATAATTATTTTTGGTGCTTGTAACCACTCTTAGTTACGTCCTCCCGCGAAGTTTAGGTAAATAGGCACTACCTATTCCGAGCTCTGTTAATAAGTATCTTGTACGTGTGAAGTTTCCTGTACATGATACGTTCCATGACTGCGGTAGGATGATGCACACTGTCAGTATCGTAAGTCACGTTCAATTGAAAGAGGTCGTGTTTGATTCCTGACACGTTAATAGAAATCGCTTCTAACTACCAATGAGAACGTCTAAGAATGCAATATGCATGTACGGATCGTGTCATGATGACAATTGATTTTGTTTGATGTATTGTTACGGACTATGGTACTTAATTGTATGTAACTAGAAGTCAGGAGAAACTACTACTTTCCTTGACCTTAGGCACTTGTCCTACCGCCGGCGAGCAGCGAGTACTCATAGTAATTCTACTCGTTTTCTCGCTCAAGCGAGTGGAATGGGGGCTATCGCGTATGAATTCGCCGCTAGAGGCGCTAGTGTAGCATGAGGTCTCCGAAATGTCAAATTTCACTCTTTGTGGTTGCGCTACGCGGGTTAATTTCTAATTAGAACAATATGGTGACTATTTGGCAATACCTGAGCTTGATTATGGCAAATATGAGTTACGGGTCAATGACTGTCAGTTCTTTGAGACAGTTTTGTCTTTCGGAAACTTACTTCCTCCTTTTTTTCCGAACAAAACGGGACTGCGCTACAATGCGGAGTGTTAAATAATTTTACGGTACGGTTTTAAGATATTAAATATGATTTAAACGTAAACTTCGTACTCATGCCCATAATAACCAATAAAAAAAATTGACAGCTGGACCGTACTCGACAGTGGCGCCAACTGGTGAGCACAAAAACGATAGCCCTCATTACTATGAGATTACTCGCTACTCGCCGACGGTGGGACAAGTGCTTTAGTTTATTCCGACGTTTGTGTCTAACGTCTGAACGCGACGACTCCTTGACAAAGAACACGGGTCGGTAAAATACCGTCATATTTCCTAAAATAGTGCAAACTTGCACAGTTTTATAATTATGTCATGATCTTTATTTAATTTTACATCTAACCTGCAAAAATTAACGTTTCCAGGTTTAAACTGGGCATGAAAAAAAACAACGTTAACGGAGCGAGATATCGCAAGAATCGTTAGTTTTGGTGATTGATACTTTTATGATAGGATCCCGGGAATTGTAATACTGTTCCGTATTACGAAGAATATCATGTAAATAAAACTAGTGTAAAACATTTAGAAAAACCTATTGCAGTTCTTTAATTTAGAAATCAAAGAAAGCCCAAATTGTAAATTTAATAAGATCCTGTATAAATGGCTCCTTGAACATAGATTTTATAAATTAAACGTATTTTTTGATAGACAATAATAATAACTAAATGTATTAACTTGACTTAAGATGAACCTGACTAACAACTATATATAATAATTTTATGCAATGGAATAATATATTGAAATATAATTAAGAAGAGTGCATGACAACTAAACTTAAGATACCTAATTGAATACCTAGTTGCATAAACTGTTAATATTTTGCATGCCATATCTAATGGCTGATTAAGGAGATACTGAATGTTTTGTATTAAGATCATCACAACCCTTTTTCTTGCAAAATAAACTATTTGTATTTGTATTTTGTATTTGTAGATTGACCCGAAATTTTGACCTCGAGTGTAGACCAAACCTAAAGAGGTAGCCGTAGTCCGTAGTTCTTGCTATTTCGCAAATCAATACGGAGTGTACCAAGTCTGACTGTATATATCCAGGGCTTATAACATGTATACATATACACTGGCTACGTGAGATAGACCGGTACTGGCAGTGTTGCCAGATCGTTACATTTCTTACATTTTTCGTAACTTTTGACCGGCTCGCGTAACATGTAAGTAACTTCTGTTGTAAAGGAAATTTTTGTAACTTTTGACAATAATGAAACTGTATTTAAAAAGGAAGGTCAATTGTATCTAACCGGGACCAAGCGAGACAATTTATAGACATAGATACAGAAAAGGTGACAAAAGAACCTACATGGTACGACTGTATGTCCGTCTCTTGCAACTATGTATGACATTTGAGATATACCACCCATCAACCTGACGTTATTCTGTCGCCGAATTGTAGCTGTACATGGCTACTAATTTCTTAGAATCGAACGTTTTGATAAGTAATTATGAGAAATATAAAAAATGTAACTTTTGCATGAAAAATGTAACTTCTCAAGAAAAAAAATGTAATTTTCGTCCCAAGGGCCCTGGCAACACTGGGTACTGGGTAAACCAGACCAGGCCACTTCGAATAGAAACATTGCTACACGCGGTAGGCGGCTGTTTGCTATTCCCGACGATATTTTATACAAACGCCTTAAGGGAGGCGTACAGCGACATCCACCAGAAGACTCATGCTTCATAAACGGCACTAACGTCTCAAATCACATTGAGAATCGTCAGTTGCGATGCGCCATCCCATACCCAAATCACTACATAGTATAAAACAAAGTCGCTTTCTCTGTCCCTATATCCCTATGTATGCTTAAATCTTTAAAACTACGGAACGGATTTTGATGCGGTTTTTTTTAATAGATAGAGTGATTGAAGAGGAAGGTTTATATGTATAATAATAACATTCATTAAATAGTGCACCCGTGCTAAGCCGGGGCGGGTCGCTAGTTTAGAATAAAGGAAAAATTTAAAAATTTAGGCACCAAGCAGCCTAACCACCTTATTCATAAAAATTAACAAACCTCTGCTAACTAATAGTACATTACTTACCAAGGGCGGTAAAACAAAGAATGTCTCAGATCGCAGGTATTTGACGCCCGAGCCGAAGGCAAGGGCGATAATTATGCGATCTAAGGCTTTCTTAATTACCGCCCGAGGTAAGCACAAAATTTTATGTCACCCTCTGGCCAGGAAGTGGGATTTACCGCGCGCGGAGCGTGTGGTAATTTCCACTTTATGGCCAGGTGTGACATAAAATGTATTTTGTCCCTTACCCACAAACACAAATGTCAAAGTGACAGATGAAGACGAATGAATATTAACGCCATTTTAGCTAATATAGGTTTGATGAACGTTTATGAATAAGGGGGTAAATTTTCAATTTTTCCTTTATTCTTAATTCCCGACTATGTGCGTTAAACACCATTTCCAAGTAATATTGCAGAATTAAAGTTATAACAAGGCTTTTTAATACAATATTCCTCGAAATCAACCTCCAATAACCTCTTTCACTGCCGATTACATCATTTTCCTGTTACTGGGTCAAGATCATCTTCAACAATAACAGGAGATAGTAATTAACGTTGATAAGGTGAACAGGGGATATTTCCGGGCCGATATGACCTTCAAACCTTCAAGACAAGAGCGTAAGAGCGTTGTAGTGAACTTGCTGCAACATTATGCTGAGGCAAGCCCCTTTTTAGCATCACATAATTATGTCCGCATGATTATTCTATGTTAATATGTTAAGTTTAATTTTAAGATATTTGTACATGTAACTGCTACTGTTAAGTCATGCCAAGTGATGTTAAATAAAATATTTCTATGTCTATCAGTGGCGGTGCGTCAAAAATTTTCTTAGGGAAGCCGGAATTAATTTTCCTTTCTTATTCGTCATGAGCCGTAGTAAAAGAACTGTAATGGCTGAAAATTAGGTAAGCCGGTGGGAATCGAGTTGTATGGACGCTCCGCTACTGATGTCTATGTCTATTCCCTTCTGAAAGGCCGGCAACGCACTTGCGACTCCTCTGTTGTTGCAGATGTTTATAAGCGACGGTAATTGCTTACCATCAGGCGATCCGTCTGCTCGTTTGCCCCCTATAAATAAAAAAGGGGGCTATTCCGAACTTCGTATCGTCACGTCAAAAAATTTCATAATATGGACTTCAAGCATGCTCAAGAGATGACCCATGTCCAAATGGATAGATACTCATTGCTAAAACTCATTTTTGGTAAATTTAAACCCTTTAAAATCACAGCTTTAAACAGTGACTCAGGAGACGTAACCATGGTAACGATCAACAAAGAATAGTTGATCCACCCAAATACGTGACATACATATTTTGCGGTGTGTAATTTTTCTAAGAGCTATTTTTTTTAACAAGAACACCAGCGCGACACACAAGTTGTTTATTATCGGAAAATTTTACTAGTTCCTTTTGACAGTTATGAATTGGCGTTAGAAGTGATGAGAGTAAGACGAATCGATCGTCTTAAGGCCGTGCAAGGAGAAATATCGCGTTTTTTGAAACGCTGTTCTGCCTAGACGAGGAAACAATAAGGATTGATTTTCAGATTCTTGACTACATAGCTGTTTCTGACTATAGCCGAAACATGATCGCTTAAAATCTTCTCGATAGAAAAAAAAATCCAAAGTTGTCTTTTTTTACTCAGCCTACTAAAAAACCCATTATTAAACGACACAATTAAATTAAAACCATGGTATTTTATCTCAACTAAACTCTGTCAAGAGGAAATTTAATAAAATTGCACACAGTCAGATATTTATCGAGATTTGTCTAAAAATGCTATTCCCGAAGAGTGTTGCATCCCGTGTTGTCGTGCGCGGAAGACATAAGCGTGTCTCTTTCACGGGGGGCGTGGCTGACCGAATCGAGGCATCCCCTTAATTGGCGATTATTAATGAATGATTATTTATTGGTGAATGACTATTCAAATCGATTTATTACAATCTGCTATTTAATGTTCCCATATATTTCATTACTGGATACGAATCTAGAGTAAGAACGTTTGTCATATGATTTTTATTCTATCTACGTCAATTTTGTATCGTTCAGGAATCGATAATGTATTTCCAAATTTTGCGATAAAGGCAATTTCACCCTTCATTCGTCTCCAATTTATTGGAATACTTATTTTTTATAACATATAATTTATTACGGCTATAAATTCATTTATTTGATCGTTTTCCATCAGCTTAATCATCTGAATCGAAACGAATGATTTAGTCACTACACTAGGCTTAAAAAATAAAAAGTAACAGTTTTAATCGTGAATTATTATCATAAATTACTACGCATCCGTGATAGAAAAAAATATACATTCATTTGATGGCTCCTCTTAAACACGTATTACAACTTTCTAACTACTCATGGTGGAGTGATGACCTGGTGAAGGTCGCGGGAATCCGGTGGAAACGAACGGCACAGGACCGGTCTTAATGGCGAGCCTTGGGGGAGGCCTATGTTCAGCAGCGGACGTCTTTCGGCTGAAATGATGATGATGATGATGATGAACTACTCATGAAGCCCTAAATATATCAATGCTTGGTTCTATTTGGAACTGGTATTTCCGATAATAGTTTTAAGAACAATGGTGGAATTAGTGTTTTATTTATAAAATGTGCGTATTATCGCACGTCAACAGCAACATCAGTCAAATCAAATCAAAACATTTATTCTGCAAATAGGCCTCAAGGGCACTTTTACAAGTCAAAATCTATCTAGGTACATCAAATAAAAATAATACAATAATCAAAGTATCATTAATTAAATGTAGTGTTACATGTCAAAAATAAGACTAAGAAACTAATAACAATCGAGATTTGTTAGAGATGTATAAGGTCTCTAAGCGTCAAGATAAAAGGTAATAAAGTAAGTACACTAATCATAATAAAATATTTTGAGCTATATCTATAACACGTCAACATGAAAATAATAAAATCTAATAAATTAATATTCTCAGAGATGTATAAGGTCTCTGAGCGTCAGTCTAAAAAATAAAATCAAATGAGAACAGTGAAGTCTCTCATCATGTCAATTCCACTGAACACTAGTACGAAGTTACTAGTCCTTGCAAACATGAACAGACCGGACACCACAAACAGCACCCGTTCACGAGTATGACGCGTATCTCAGCCATCGCCTCCAGTGCCTTTACAATGAGTTTGCATGACCGTACTCGCTAGCGACTGCGTAAACGATTTAGTATGTCGATTCTTAGTTCTATTGCGTAACCGCCAGAGGCGCTGTACTTTTGCTCATTCAAATTTTTACGCAGTCGCTAGCGTGTACGGTCATGTAAACTCATGGTAAAGGCACAGTCCCCATTGTGATAATGAGACTGTAATATTGTTGTATATACATACGTAATAATATTGTTGTATATTTAAGGTAGGGTTTTGCAATCGAAAATGCTACTGCGCAAAGGCCTCCCTCCCCTCTTTTCCCACTCGGCACTATTACTCGCGTGATACCGCCAACCTAACTATAATAACATAATGTTACTAGTTTTAAAAGATTGATAATAATGCGTTCAGAAAAGTATTGATACAAAATATCCGAGACAATGAAGAGAATGACGTGACCGTAGGCCAAATTATCAATATCATGATGGAAACACTAATGGCAGAGGCTATTACAATTAAATGAAAATGAAAATATATTTATTGGGTATCAATACATCAGGTTATTGTGTATATACTAGAGTAGGTACATAGAGTGCACTTATTACTAGATAAGCCTAGGAACGGTGTCCTGTGCCCTAAACTAGGTAAACCTGTCTTATAGGGAACAGGCGAATTCCGATGCTCATTTAGAGATCGCTACTTCGCTACATTGATCTTCAAGCAGGGCAATAGATAGTAGTAACAACCCGGTTAGATGTATTGCATAGAATAAACAATAGATGAGTATGCTTAATATATGAACCTATGTTTACTTTGTCCTAGCTTAGTTACACAATTAATATTTTAATTTGCTTACGTGTCTAAACAGATGCTCGAGTAGGTATGTGTGGTGTGTGATTAAATGTGTGTCACATGTTTGTGAGTATCAATGAGAAGAGGGTGTGGGCGTTGATGATTGGATGTTAAATTAATGAGCCTAGAAAATTAGGCGTTAATTATTAATTTATTATTATTTAGATTTTATAGTCCTTATTCCTTATTGCTATACTATTTGGCGCAACGACGTTGACTTTATTATAAAGAAAAGGTGCTAGAAATCTATCATAATCAACCAGGATCAATATAAATGTGACATTAGAACATTTGTTACTTCGGCACAAAAACGGGCGATCGGATTTAGATGAAATTGACAACAGAGATAGTTTACAATCTGGATTAAAACATACGTTACTATTTATCCCGAAAAACATCCCACCAAAGGTTAAAATTGGGGGTGAAATGATACAGGAGTTCACGTAAGTCGCAGGAATTACACGATTTATTTATTTATTTTTTTGAACCTGACTGTGGCTTTATGCGCGCTGAGTGCGCGGTTGGAGAGTCGCCTGGGGAAAACCTCCGGCACGACCACGCGTGTGGTTTGGAACACTGGAATACTCTAAGAGTTTGCGCTCCAGTGAGATTGGTTGAGCGGTTTCAACCGAATCTGAGGTGTGAGTGAAATCGAGCTACTGGGAGTTTTGTCGCTACACGGTTTAATTACACCTTCTCTGTTCCATTAGAGGATTTCCACACGGGGGGAGCGGTGCCATCCTTATCTTGTTAGTCGTCTGTTTATTCGCACGAAGCGGGTTGCCTACTCTTTTTTTACTAATGCGAATATCAAGGAATGGAACTTGCTCCCGTCTGCTGTATATCCGGTTAATTATAACACAAGCTTTTTCAAGGCAAGAATGAATAGGCTATTACTGAGCCAACGAGCTACATCTTAGGCCTTGTCATTGCTTTCCATCGGGCGAGACCAAGGCCTATCACTGTTCAGTTATTCATAAAAAAAAAGTGTAGAAGCTCTCTCTCATAAAATATAAATAAAACAAACTCGTCGTTTTTAACTGTCCCACTTTCCAAAAATTACTTACGTAATAATCACTGGTTGTGTTTCGGCAACTAAGTCGTTATTAAATGAGGTTTTCAATCGGAATTGCGTCACACACTGACCGCCAACCATCGAGATCACCGGCACACATGTCGGTAAATAAACCGTGTCAATAAACTGCTCAATGGGAAAATGCTAATCTAAAATCAACGTAATATATAACGTTCACAATTTAGCACCTTATTCCATCGTTATAAGACGAGCATAGCATGTCTTTGACGTTGGCTGGCTTAATGCTTTTGGGTTTTAGTTAAGCGGTATTCGCCTTGATTACTGTAGGAAACAATACTTACTAGTCCATGAGGATATTTACACGTCTAATTAGGAAGGTTCCGGATAGCTAATTTGTCAATTTCCGTACGTCAAGTGCCATAGTACCTACTTGGCTGCACGTGGGAACGATATAGTAATTGTACTTCGGAGAGTGTGCTCAGGAGCTCCATGAGCTCATACCGCCTTCCCCCTTCTTCCATCGGACATCCAGACGTACGGCTGGATACCATCCTTACTTGGTCGAAATTCCTCTTATTCGAACCAAGCGCTTTGCATCATCTTTTATAATGCGCACATTCTAAGGTTTGGAATTCTCTGCCGGCGTTTGTGTTTCCGAGCTCATATAACCTAGACCTTTTTAAGGCACGAGTGAATAGGCACCTTCTGGGTGAGCTCGCTTCATCGTCGGCCTCATCTTTGCCCCCTGGCTAGATGCTGGCCAAGAGCGATCCCATTTAAAAAATATATATATATAATAGTAAGTCGTGGATGGATTCGCTATCTTTAATCTTTTATCTATATGGAATGTCGATATGTACTAGTAAAATCACGTTTAACATATAAATAACACACGTAACGTAAAAGTTACGAGATGACATGTACCGTTCTTTAAGTTTTTTACATGTCATTGAGGCCTTACACATTTTAAAATGTTCAATCAATCATTAAATGAAACTTTATTAGTCAATGTCAATTGTCAGAATGAAAACCAAAAATGAAATCCGCAACATGCTTCGTCAATCAATTCAAAACAACAACACGGTCGTATAATTCATGATAATTCTAATGAACTGATTAAACAATGCGACGCTTTTATGAACGTTCTGGACAGAAACGCAACCATTTCTGTTTGTATTGTGTGTAACAGAATTTGAGTCGAATAGAGCTGTTAATAGTTAAAATTAATCGATACCTGTACTAGAATAGTAACGAAGAGAAAATGTCAAGGTAGGTGCCAACAAACAGCCTAAATATCGTCGGGTCACAAGCAAAAGTCACTAAGTAACAAATACCTACTTGAAATAAAGGAATAAGGTTGTCTGGAAGAGATCGCTCTTTAGCGATAAGACCGCCTGTTGTTTGCCTCTACTCATTGTAATTATGTACTGTAATGTGTTTTTTTTTGGTGAGGTTATGCAATAAAGAGTATTTGGGTGGATCAACTATACTTTGTTGCTCGTTACCATGGTTACGTCTCCTCAGTCACTCTTTAAAACCATGATTTTATAGGGTTTAAATCTAGCAAACATGAGTTTTAGCGATGAGCATAAATTCATTTGGACATGGGTCATCTCTTGAACATGCTTGAAGTCCATATTATAAATATTTTTCTAAGATTAAAGATAGATTTAAGATTATTTTTCATTGTTTTTTAAGATTTTTTTTTTCTGTCTCTAACCGAGGCCACGCAAAATCTTTAATATTAAGATTAAGGCCTTGTTAAGCCATTTGTAATTAGGTTAATTAAGAGAAATCAATAGTTTTTTTTTTTAAGAGACTCGGTTACTATTGTCTCCTCGCTGACGGGACAGAATAACAACAAGAATAATTTGATTGACCCATTTGTATTGTATTGTACCTTGTATATCAGCATCGTTTCAGTACTGAGATACGAGGTTTCGAAGAGTAGTGACAGATTTGACAGTGCTTTAACTTATAAAGGACCCTAAGAGCCCTTTCCATCTAAATTTTTTAGTACAATCCGCTACGGTTGCTAAATTCCGTGGTCTGCCGCAAGTTAGGATTACGATAATTGCATCACTATTCTCCGAGGCACCAACCGTAGCATTACCACCTTTATCCCATACATAATAACGGTACTTTCTCCGTTTACCAGTGAACACTAACATTACATAACGTGTCATAAACATATATAGTCCCCAAGGCCGTATTATTTCGGTCACGGGCATTTATTACCAAAACGATTGTTTCCGAACGAAACATGAAACGCAATACGGGTACATAATCGGCTAAACTGTATACTGAAAACGTAGCATTAGCTAGCACAATCGCATCAAAACGCTTATTTCCACACGCACACACTTAGGTCTAGCACGAATTTAAAAACGAAAACGTTAACACGGTACCTATACTTTGAAAGCAACAACATAGACCAACAATGAATGTGTTGCCGGCGTCGGCAGTCGGCAACGCGGCGCGGCGGCGCGGAGCAGACTGACTGCTGTTGCAACACTGCAGCGGTGGGAAGTGTGGAGGCACCACCGGTTACTTACCACCCGGTTACACAAGAAAGCTGGTTACGTAACGGAGCTTTTGCCTTTCATGTTGGTGCACAATCGTATCAGTTACAAATACAAAATACAAATAATTTATTGTATGAAAGTGAGTATTGAAAAAGGTGACAAATAATTCAAAAGTTCTTCACAATGAGCCATTGTATGGCGTACAATATTATGGTTCTATTAGCATGTTAGTTCATTTTGTTCCATGTAAATTATCCGATATTATCATTTTTCTAAAGACTTTTTTTTAGAAAACGTCGACTAATTAGGATTTTATAGATGAATAACCTGGCTCCTTCTACCATTCTATATATATTTTTAAGTTGCACTTAGAAATATGTTAACAATAAACCGAAGTATCCGTAAAAATTAAAAACATTAAAGAAGAAAAGGCCAAAAGAGAATTACTTACCAGAATTTAATTTTGTTTAACTAGACCGATTGTTTTTCCATCTTCTTAACCTTAAGCGAATACTGATAATGAAGTTACAGTACCGTAGTAGTTACTAGATACCGATAGTGAATCGAGGTAATTGCGGCATGTGAATACTGCTTGTGAAATTTGTGACTAAGCATGATTATAAGTATGTCAAGTAATTGACTTATCAGGCACGTATCCAGACTTTTGGTTCGGGGGGGGACAAACATTGAAACATCTATATTTTTATTTACCTACTTATTGAAAGAACACGCAAGCGAATAAATAAACAGACGGCTAAAAACGTTTTCGGGGGGGAATAAATCCCAACTATCCCCCCCTCTGGATACGTGCCTGATATCACGCTATTTTGCTACTAGGTCCGGTTTTATTAAGGTAAAGTATTAGAACTTTTGTTGGTCAAGCAAAATATCCTTTACAATGTAAAACCTCGCACAACGTATCAGCATTGCGATACAGCGAGGAAATGCCGCCAGCATCCTCGGTACAATGCACCAAGGGCCTGTTTTAGATTTAAGTTAGTTGTAATATTATTTAAGTTATTGTTATTTAACTATTATTACCGCCTGTAAATCAATATGTGTTTAATCCTTAAAAGCATCGTACCTTTTAATCGGTTTATTGGAATTATCAATACCTTTGACTTCAAAACATTTTATAATTTACTAGCGACCCGCCCTGCTTCGCACGGGTGCACTATTTAATGGATGTTATTATACATATAACTGGGTTCGAATCCCGGTCAGGGCAAATATTTGTGTGATGAGCATGAATATTTGTTCCTGAGTCTTGGATGTTTTCTATGTATTTAAGTATTTATATCTATTAAATATATCGTCGTCTAGTACCCATAAATAACACAAGCCTTCTTGAGCTTACTGTGGGGCTAGTTCGATTTGTGTAAGATTGTCCTCTAATATTTATTTATTTATATAAACCTTCCTCTTCAATCACTCTATCTATTAAAAAAAACCGCATCAAAATCCGTTGCGTAGTTTTAAAGATTTAAGCATACATAGGGATATAGGGACAGAGAAAGCGACTTTGTTTTATACTATGTAGTGATTCACATGGTGAATGGAGGTGAAATACGATGGGGCATTACAAAAAACCGGCCAAGTGCGAGTCGGACTCCGCATATTTAGGGTTCAGAACCAACCGCCAAACATAGTACCTAAACTATAAGTATAGTACACATACCTATCTCAATCCTAAGATTAACACCAATATGTAATGTAACCTGTACTCAGCAAATAAATTCATTTCATTTCATTTCAACGGATGACCAGCGCCCACAAGGTACGTACCTACCTACCTTGACATAAAGTGGAGTGGAGGCCCTTTTAATGTCAAATTTAAATACATAGATGAATGAAATCCACATGTTAATACCGTGTGTATCAGAGCTAAGTTTGAAAGTGTCATGAATATAATTATATCCTCTTCTTTGAATATTCTATTTATAATTAGTCGAAGCAAAAAAATGAAACAAACAAATAAATGTTTTATCTATCTATCTATCTATCTATCTAAGCAATAAAGTCTATTATTATAAAAAGGTACAATTTTACAATTAGTGTCTGTCCCACAAAACATTTTACAGTTTGACTGTGGGATCGGAGTCTCTTCGGTAACTAAATTCCAGGGTTCGAAATTATCAAGATAATTATGGTCTTTGATAATTATCGCGATAATTATCGGATAATTACCCCTCTTATGGGTAGGGTATTATACGTTATTTTATTAGTTAAATTTATTTTCCGATGTAATATGATATGACCTGTAAATGTATTTTTACCAATAAAGACTGTACTCTGTACTAATATATAAAATTATGATGTTTTAAGCTGCAAAATAAAAAGTTGCTATACAATATTTTGCTAGTTTTTTATTAATCATTAAAATATAATCAATTAATCATTACAACATCATTAATACAGAGCGCAATTATTAACGTTCGAATTCACGCACGTATTTTTTTAAGACTCATGCCGAAATTACAATTTTAGGTTATTATCAAATCGATAATTATCAAAGCATAAAAATCACGATAATTATCAAGATAATTATCCTTTCGAACCCTGCTAAATTCACATACATGACTATTACTATATGCTTACTATCACTATTTACTAGTGTCTACTATGCTATTTAATAAATAATTAAATAATTTTCTTTTGTATGTTGCTCTATTGGCCTCCAGTCTGATACCTGTTGGCACGCAGTTTAAAATGTAGGGTATGCGTTTCCGCAGGCGTCTATCGCCATAGTAGTTGGTTACTCTTGGTATATCGTACTCGCCCGCAGCTACCGACCTGGTGCCGTAAGTGTGACATAAATGAGATAGGCCATGTTCTTGACTCCCATGGTGATTAAGGGTCCTTACCAGTTAAAAAACGCTCATCTATTTATGCCATTTTCTGATTGAATTGACACGTATCTTGACATTTTCTCAATGTTACTATCTAGGATAGGACTATTGCAACCTTATGTCATAAACATTAAATGTATTTTTTGGAAGTTACATTAAGAAATATAGTTTCAAACATCACTCCAAATCGACCATTTTCAAGCTGAAAACTTGTTTTTGCCGCTTAAATTCTACTACACACATAAAAATCAAAAAATGGCTATGTTACTATCTAAAACTTTGATAAAATTATCGTAGCCTTCAATAACTTTATTGATATTAATAATGCTTTTGTCATAATTTGAAATCAAAACATTTTAAAACTTATAAGGCCTCTTAAGGCTAGGATGAATTTATGCTTAAGGCTTACTGGGAGAATCTTACATGTATGTTAGCCCCCAACCCCAAACGGGGGTAGTGTGGGCATGTGCCTGTTCCCTCTATTCGTTAAAAACTATATTTTCACCTCACTAACTCGGAAAGCCCTTTTTTACTCTTTAATAACAGATAGCAAAACTGCATTTTATCGACAAGAGTGCAAAGAATATTTGAAATCCGAACGTGCTATTTGTAACTTTTTTAAACATAATAACATGTAAAGGCCAGTCCAGCAACAATAATTTTATATTGTGCTGTTGTGTTAAAAAAACTAGTGCCTACGTCAAATCTCGGGATTAGGGAGTGGACAACTATATTTAGGACGCAACTGTCAACGTTAGGACGAAGAGAAGGAAAAAAAATTATTCGCTCTAGTGAGGTGAAAAGATTTGTGTTAAGTATATACACGGCTGCAAAGTTATTTTACGTCTCGTGTGTTGCAACAGTCGCAACGCTCAGGATTCTATTTTTGAACCACTCGCTTAGCTCAGGATTCTATTTTCGAACCACTCGCGTCGCTCGCGGTTCAACCATAGGATCCATTCGCTAGCTCGTGGTTCAATCCTAGAATCCATTCGCTAGCTCATGTTTCAATTCCACACTCGCGGTTAAAATACAACTTTGCACCCTTGTACAACAAATAACTATTTCCGTTTGCATTGTTGCCGTCTAAAACTTTAATAAATTCCTTGCCGGCGGCTGTATTTACGAGTTCATATAACCTAGATGTTTTTAAGGCACGAGTGAATATGCATCTTCTGGGTGAGCTCGCTTCACCGCCGGCCTCATCCTTGCCCCCTGGCTAGATGCTGGCCAAGAGTAGTCCCATTTTTAATTAAAAAAAGCATCGTATCCTTTAGTCTATTAGGGATTATCAACAATCATCAATCATATGTGTATTTGACATCAAAACATTTTAAATACCCAAGGCATTTTTAACGATATCATGATTAAGGCATGCGTCGCGGTTCTGCCAAGAGTCGAAGGAAACTGCCATCCCATATCCTCTGCTCCTGTGGACCACTTATGCGCAAAAATATCTACCTAGGGAGGCACATCATGCCCCCAGAGGAGATACAACAGATTGCGACCCAAAGAATCTGGAAATCCCTGGAAGCAACGGGTATAAGCAAAGAACTTTAAGGGCAGCCACAATAGATCAATACTGGTCGAGGCGGTAAAGAAAGCCCACAACAAACAATAATAAAAAATAAATAAAGGCATGCTTCCTTAGTTTAATGGGCCAGCAACTAATTAACATATTTAAAACCTATTTAAAGCTATTTGGGAAATATTAATGTATCAATAACAGTAATTACTTCCATTATCATTAACGGTAAATCTAATTGAAAGTTAGCTCCTTGGCTTACATTCAACTTAACAGTAATCGCGGAGTAACTTGGCTATGCTTATTATGCCAGGCGCCAGGTTGCTTAAGTGAGTCGATAATCGGAATGGTACTTAATGTAATGACGAAACTAATACCTTTTTTTATTTATACCACGTCGATGGCAAACAAGCGTACGGCCCGGCAGGGAGTTCATTCCACAACCGGAGCGTCCGTGGGTGGTTTTGAACGCTGGAATACTCTTCTACGAGTTTTCCCCTGGATTTTCCCCAGGCCACTCTCCAACTGCGCACTCCTATCGCTTTATTGGGCCCGGCGTATGAAGGCACAGACAGGTTAAAAAAAAACATAAAACACTACGTAATCATTTGTTTTTTTTTTGAGATTTAAACGCGATATATTATTGGCCGGCATTGTATGTGCATGTACGGACACGTACTTGGAAGTGTACTCTATAAAAATATTGATTCGTAATTCGCAAACGCGCTCCAGTGAGATTGGTTGAGCGGTTTCAACCGAATTTGAGGTATGAGTGGAATCGAGGTAGCTGAGAAGAGTCCAGCTAGAAACTCAGCTAGGCCCGACCTGCGTCGGACTGACTGTACCCGGCAAGCGGCTATACCGGGACAAATAGGGACTATACGTGTCTGTGTTGTCGCGATTTGATTGTTTTGACTTTCAAAATCAACACTAATAACGTAATCACTTTAGTTCTAATTATAGTAAACTGTATTAGACAGCCGCTGCCCGGCAAACGTAGAATCCATACAAGTCCTGTGAACACGAATACGTGTGGTTATGTAAAATATTCAGAATAATAGTTATTTGTAATACAAAGGTGCAAAGTTATATTTTAACCGCGAGTGTGGAATTGAAACACGAGGTAGCGAATGGATGCTATGGTTGAACCGCGAGCGAAGCGAGTGGTTCGAAAATTGAATCCTGAGCGAAGCGAGTGGTTCGAAAATAGAATCCTGAGCGTAGCGAGTGTTGCAACACACGAGACGTAAAATAACTTTGCAGCCGTGTATAACGTAAATCTTTTCACCTCACTAGAGCGATTTTTTTTCAGCACAATATAAAATTATTGTTGCTGGACTGCCTGGTCTGGTCTTTACATGTTATTATGTTTAAAAAAGTTACAAATATTAGCACGTTCGGATTTCAAATATTCTTTGCACTCTTGTGGATAGAATGCAGTTTTGCTATATGATTTTAAAGAATAAAAAAGGGCTTTCCGAGCTAGTGAGGTGAATATATAACACAAGTTTATTTGGATCAATAATAGAGCATGTTAGTTGTGACGTGACCATGAAAAATCCAAAAGAGATAAGTAAAAGATGAGTAACAACAAATACTATCATAGTTGAATCATTACAGTACTAACTTGAAATCTGGTGATAGTGAAACTTACCAACAAATACTAATATATTGAAAAATCAGATTTTTTCAATGAAATTTCCTTACTTTTCCTATTGAAACCAACTTAGTTTTGCGGTTGGTTCGAAACCCTAAATGTGCGGAGTCCGACACGCACTTGGCCGGTTTTACAGTAATTACTTAGTGTTATTTAATTGTGCTTGACCTCTAATTAGGATTACATACTGTAAAGAAGGTCGATAAGCCTTCAAATCGCGACTCAAACGCTGGCTTATCGAGCACACCTTTTATAGTTTTACTGAACTAAGTGTAGTACTTAGGTTATTTTTCAGTGTATTCTTTGACAGTGTGTCTTATTGTATTATTATGACATTGTTTTGTTGTTGACTTCATTTTATTACTTATTTTTGACATTGTTTATTATATTTATTATACTTTATTACCATAATTTTAAAATTGACATGTAATACGATATTATGAATAAATTATGATTATTAATTTATTTATTTTAAACTTTATTGCACAAAAACGCAACAAGGGACTTAATGCCATGAGTAATTCTCTACCAGTCGACCATAGGGCCAAACAGAAACTAGCAAATGTGGGTTAGATAATGATTAAGCCTTCTTTAGGCAAGCATCCATATTCAGTTAAAGAGAAACTGCCTATTCTGATTGGAAAACAATAGGGATGTCAAAAAATAATCGATTATTAAAAAATCGATTATTATTATAAAAATAATCGTTTTTTAAATCGATTAATAAAAAATCGATTATGATTTTCACAGCCGATTAATCGTAACATAATTTATCAAAGAATATTGTAAGCTACCCACCTTGGAATGAGAATATTAGACGTCTACTAAGTCCTAGTAAAGACCCTGGCATTATGAGGATATTACTAGCAATGAAGCTAATATTGAAGCCATGCCCCTAAGGTATCGCGGATTTCAAAATATCCGGATATGCTCAGATATTATCACGATACTGCAATACAAGTCAACATTCTTGTGATACTGATCATGATATGGGTGTATCGCATGATAATAATGACCGTGGAACCGATCCCACAGGAAAATTAAATAAAAAATCGATTACTGGAAAAACCTATTATTTCTTTAAAAATCGATTGTTTTTTAATTAATTTCAATTTGGAGCAAAGTAATCCGTTTTATTAATAATCGATTAATTACACAGTTAATTACAAATACTACGTTACATATATACTTTATCAAATTGAAGCACCTATAAAAGTTTACGGCATCGATTTTTTTTTTGTTTATAGTACTATTTTATCACATTATTTATTTAAACTTACTTATATGGTGACAGAACACATAATAACAATTGTGAATTTATTACTATTAAATTCACTTTTAGCCAGCAAGACGGAAGTGGCATCCCTAGAAAACAATAAATAAATAAATAAATATTAGAGGACAATCTTACACAAATCGAACTAGCCCCACAGTAAGCTCAAGAAGGCTTGTGTTATGGGTTGTGGGTACTAGACGACGATATATTTAATAGATATAAATACTTAAATACATAGAAAACATCCAAGACTCAGAACAAATATTCATGCTCATCACACAAATATTTGCCCTGACCGGGATTCGAACCCAGGACCGTCAGCTTCACAGGCAGGAGCACTACTCACTAGGCTAAACCGGTCGTAATATCAGTATACAACATTTCACCAACACATTACTGCCTAGCTCACACATACATTGTCAATGTAGTCACCAATATGGTTGCTCACGGCACGCCAGTTACAATGGAGAGAATCATCGATTGTGCATTTCCTTTCTAATGAAAGAGATGCCATGCCATGTCATTAGACTTAACAGTCGTATTCAATATGCCTGTCTACGGATGAAACTACAGTGACTAATACCACGTCAGATCATATATCTATCATATATGTATTTATTAAGTAGGTTAAGTAGTATCATTGTATATATTTTGGAGAAAATGGCTGACTGTCGAGTTACTTTCGGCGTTTCTTCTCGGCAGTGGTCTCATGAGGAACGCTAGTAGTTTTTGACTTGTAAAAGTGCCTTTGCGGCCTACTTGCAGAATAAATTTTCAATTGTTCCCTTTAATTCATTAGCAGACGTATTACTGTACTGGTTGATACAAAATAATGTCATTCAATAAATAAACAAATAAATATTAGAGGACAATCTTACACAAATCGAACTAGCCCCACAGTAAGCTCAAGAAGGCTTGTGTTCAAAAGGTTGGAAGGTTTGTGTTGAAGGATTGTGATTCAATTGGGCGTCTATAGGAATTATGAGCCCAGTGAATGTCAGAGAAAAAAAAACGACATTAAAAAGTGGCGAACCGAACAACATTAGTGAACTAGTTCAGGCCGCGGCATACTTAGACGCAACGTTGAGGCAATCGAAGGCAATGGAGCAAAAGCAATGAAATTCATGTTTCGAGCATAAGTCGAACATGTGTTAAGAAATTTAATATCATCGTAAGATTCGTAAGACTTCGGCATCCCGATTGATGATATAATCAACATAGAAAATCGAGAACGCATTCATATTTGCCACCGGTTGTATAAAAAAAAAAAAACCGGCCAAGGGCGAGTTGGACTCGCGCACGAAGGGTTCCGTACTAGTATCTATAAAACAGCAAAAATAACTTAACCAAAATTACAGTTAAATCAACCTATCTCAAAAACTATAAGAGATACTTTGATCAAACCAAAAATCGTTGAAAGAGTTAATTAGCATGCATCACCTCTATTTTTTTTAGAATTTTATACCCCGTAGTTATAAAAATAGAGGGGGGGGGACATACTTTTTACGACTTTGAGAGCTGATATCTCAAAAACCGTTCACTTTAAGAAAAATGTTTTTTAGAAAACTTTATATCATTTTAAAAGACCTTTCCATTGATACCCCACACGGGTATGTACATCGAAAAAAAAATTTTCATCCCTCAGTTACATGTATGGGGGGCCCCACCCCCAATTCTTTTTTTTACTATTTAGTGTCATAATTTTGTAGCGGTTCATACAACACATATTCCCATCAAATTTCATCACTGTAGTACTTATAGTTTCCGAGTAAATCGGCTGTGACAGACGGACAGACGGACAGACGGACAGACGGACAGACGGACATGACGAAACTATAAGGGTTCCGTTTTTGCCATTTTGGCTACGGAACCCTAAAAACGGACGTCCCTCACAAAAATCGGTGGCATTGGTTCGATGACGTTTGAACTCGTCAAACTAGTTTTAAACAGTCGCACGGGATGCAGGTTCAAAATGAATGGCCATCGAAGTATTTCAATAACTATCTTGTCACCTTTAATGAAATCGAAAGTTTAAAATTTAACTCCCGTTAAATTCATCTCATGGAGTCACGCGTAAGGACAAGGTTCGCAACGAACACATACGGGGGAGCTTCAAGGTTGCAAAAATAGCCGATAAAATGAAAGAGTCCAGGCTCAGATGGTATGGTCACGTACTGCGTAGACCGGATGACCATGTCGTGAAAAAGTGCTTATCCATGGCTACCGGAAAGAGGGGGAGAGGAAGATCAACGACGACCTGGATGACAAATATCCAGAGAGACATGAAGGAGATGGGCCTCAAGGCGGAGGACGCATGGGACGAAGCAAGTGGCGCCGCATGATTGGGAAAGCCGACCCCGTGTAACGGGATAAGGCGAGGCCAAAGAAGAAGAAATTCATCTTATCTGGCCTCCAAGGCAGAAAAGAAACATGGGTAGGCAATTCAAAATGTGGGCAGATGAAATTGAAGAAATGGAAAGACGAAGACCTGGACCAGATTAGCGTACAACAGGGATGAATGGAAGAAAATGGGGGAGGCCTTTGCCCGAAGACACACAGAATCAACAATATAAACTCTGTATTTCTGATACAAGGCTAAAAAAAAAAATATTAATAAAATTCATCTTAACGTGAAACACGCAATTTTCAATTAGCCGCCAAATGACAAGAAAAGATGACAGACGAATGAAATATACTCAACTAGCGACCCGCCCCGGCTTCGCACGGGTGCACTATTTAATGGATGTTATTATACATATAAACCTTCCTCTTCAATCACTCTATCTAATAAAAAAAGCGTATCAAAATCCGTTGCGTAGTTTTAAAGATTTAAACATACATAGGGATATAGGGATATAGGGACAGAGAAAGCGACTTTGTTTTATACTATGTAGCGATAATGTTGCCAAAGAGTTTTTTTTATTGTATAGTTTCTAAGTGGCCATTCTAAAAACTTTCAGTGTGAGTGTGACCTATCGTACTATGCCACTACGCCCTCATACAATTTTTGAAAACCGTTTATTACGGCGTGACGTGGTAACTACTAACTACACATTTTATCCTCCGCGATGTATAATTTACACCACTCTTTGTAAGTGGTTCCCTATTCATGTGTAATTGAGCGATGTCTGAATTCATGCCACATAATTACTTGGTACTTTGAAAAAGATAGAGCAAGCTACTATGTACCTACTTCCAACTTTCATATTAATGACTTTTCACTGTCAAAAAAACACACCTATACTAGAAATACAAATTGACGTTGGCTGCGAACAAATTAATAGGTAGGTAGGTACTAGAGATGCGCCGAACAGTGTTGCCAGATGGTTACATTTCTTACATTTTTCGTAACTTTTGACCGGCTCGCGTAACATGTACTTAAGTAACTTCTGTTCTAAAGGATTTTTTTGTAACTTTTGGGAGCAATGAAACTCTATTTAAGAAGAAAGTTCAATTGTATCTAACCGGGACCAAGCGAGACAATTTATAGGCTTACATACAGAAAAATGACAAAAGATCCTACATGGTACGAATTGTCTGTCTGTCAGTCTGTTGCAACATTGACGTTTGAGATACCGCCCATTAGCCTGGCGTAATTCTGTCTCCTAACTCGCTTAATTGTAGCTGTATGTTATTTGTATGGCTATTCATTTCTTTAAATCGAATGTTTTGATAAGTAATTATGAAAATTATAAAAAATGTAACTTTTGCATCAAAAATGTAACTTTTCGAGAAAAGAAACGTAATTTTCGTTCCAAAGGCCCTGGCAACACTGGCGCCGAATGTGGGTTTGCCCGAATAAGTACGAACATTCGGCCGAATATTAGGTCCAGCTGTTGCCGAACCCAATATTCGGCCGAATTATTCGGTTCAACGTAATTCCTTCATCCATTGTTGTAAAACAGACTAATTGAATGGAATTTTTTTTTTCATTATCAAAGCGAAATATTAAGAGAGGTAGGGCACAGCAAAATGTCATCTTGCTCGAATTTGGAGCAGCCCAACTGGGGAAGTACCTCCGCCTTGCAGAAGACAACAGCCGTAATAACATTATCTACTATACAAGTATGTAGTGTTGTGTTGCTGGAGGTGAGGAAGGTTGCCAGAGCTCCCGAGGATGCACTGTGTTGAGAGCGAGGGACCTAAATTTTTCCCTTCTGTTGTCAACACAGTGCATCCTCAAGTCTTATAAAGGGTCGGCAGCATGTGACTCCTTTGGAGTTGCGGGCGTCTATAGGCTGCAGTGGCCGCTTACCATCAGGTGGACCGTAAGCTTGTTTGCCACCGGCGTTGAAAAAAAAAACGTAAGCAATAGGAAAGTTAAATATCAACAGAGACCAAACTTTCCACAGAAGCAGTATGAGAAACAACTTAAGAAACTATTTTATTATATACTAGCGACCCGCCCCGGCTTAGATGATGTTATTACACATATTAAACCTTCCTCTTCAATCACTCTATCTATTAAAAAAAACCGCATCAAAATCCGTTGCGTAGTTTTAAAGATTTAAGCATACATAGGGATATGGATTATTATTATTATTTTCATGTTGACGCGTTATAGATATAGCTCAAAATATTTTATTATGATTAGTGTACCTACTTTATTACCTTTTATCTTGACACTTAGAGACCTTATACATCTCTAACAAATCTCGATTGTTATTAGTCTCTTAGTCTTATTTTTGACATGTAACACTAAATTTAATTAATGATACTTTGATTATTGTATTATTTTTATTTTATGTACCTAGATAGATTTTGACTTGTAAAAGTGCCCCTGAGGCCTATTTGCAGAATAAATGTTTTGATTTTGATTTTGATTTATAGGGACAGAGAAAGCGACTTTGTTTTTTATACTATGTAGTGATATTAGCCCCTGGTCAAGATAGTCTACACCCGAAACTAGTATGTTCGCTTCACCCAGTAGCCCAGTTAGGTGGGCGACTTTCGCGCGCTCTCGACAACAGCCCGTGTACGACACGACGCCGAAACGGTTACGTAACGACCGGAAAACGATGTTGATTTACGATCACGTCACGATAATCATAATGAGATGAGGATTATGAAAAGACGAATAGATATTCACTGCACATAAAGAGTTTTGGACGATGGAGATTTACAGGTAAGCGTAGGACGGTTAAGAGCTTGTCCCTCAAAGACTTCCTGTGAACTACAGAAACTTCGTATCGTGCCGTCCCTTTCACTCGCGTGTTAAACACTATATGAGTGAAAGGGACGGCACGATACGTCGGAGTAGGCCCTCAGTGTAGGGTTCTCTCCTACTTATTTGATTAACCCGTCGTCTCCTGGCGAAAAAATAAACAATAGCATTCTTTTGCAATGAGCCCGGGGATCCCAGGGACCGGTAGACGACGTTTTAAAGAGTCAGCAACGAGTAGTGACTACGAGACGTTTCGTATATGTATGTCACAACATTCTTGATGTTGTGACGCATACGAAACGTCGGGTGGCGTCCGGTCGTCAAATAGGTGAATACACTTATTTATACGCGATTAAGTCCCGATTACTAATCAACATATAGTTCTATACATAATCTCTATTAGTCAAAAAATCTAAATCAAACGTTTATTCTGCAAATAGGCCACAAGGGCACGTTTACATGTCAAAATATTAATTTACAATTTAAGAAAGTCTGACTATAATAAGTAATGCATTTTTCATGTCAAAATATTAATTTACAGTTCAAGAAGGAATAACAGTTTCGAGTTTACAATTATAACAAAATTAATGTCATACAGTAAAGATAAACTTGCAAAGTTATCTATTACAAATATTACAACATCAGTAAAGTTAGAGATGTATAAGGTCTCAAGATTAAACAAGGAGTATAATGAAATTAATATAATATCCCAGAGATGTACATGGTCTCTGAGCGTCAAAGTAGTGTTCTTGAAGTCCAGGCCCCTATTTCACAAAGTTGACATATGTAAGCTGACAAATCGACAATTTTCATGTGAAAACTGTTTCACCAACTACATTTGACAACTACATTTTTTTGACAATTGTCGCGTCGTCGTCTCCAGTAAGATTGGTTGAGCGGTTTCAAGCGAATCTGAGGTGTGAGTGGAATCGAGTCGGGGCCCTGTATTCTCTACTATACCATTCAAGGCGCTGGATTTGCTTTCATTCCTCGCGGTTGCTCACGGCTGCCAACAAATTCTAGTTCGCTTACGTGTGTTTTCTTATTCTTGTGTTTTAATACTGCACTCACATTGTAAATCACATTGTTCGATATCGTGATATTGACCACTCACAAACTAATCTCATAAACCCAATCGTACTGATCAATCAGATAAGAACTTTCGTGACCAAAAAAATCAATAAGAAGATGTATGCAAATGGTAAATAACGGAGCGGTTATTAAGGAATTGACTTACAAATCATGTCCCAAACTATGTAACAAACAGCTAGCACTGTTCTGCCATGCTATTCACTTTTAAGCCTATAAGCTTACTCCATAAAGTGCAAAATTGGATAATTCATTTGCCTCGCTTGATGTCATCTTCTTCGGACCAGTTAAATACGAGCGTAGAGCGTATTGGCATTCAAAGCGGACTCTGACAAAGGAAAATGCACTGTATTGCTAGGTAACAATGGTGTTATGAATGTAAACAACCATCCCCGTGTACAATTTGCAATGATTCGATGATTAGCATAGTGCATTGCGTAAACGCTTTCGCTGCGTTTCACTGCAGGTTTGTCACAATGGTGACATAAGAGAGCGGTAATGTTCAGGTGGTGACTGACTGATGGCCGTCATGATCATCATCATTAGCGTGTAATCGCCCCCTGCATAGGCCTCTCTGCTTGTACGCCGCTCATCCCGGTCCCTTGCCTGATTGGCCGTAGCCTACGAATAATCGAACGATTTTTTTTTATTTAAGAACGCTTTAATAAAATGTAGTGGGTCCACTAACGCCACTCGTAAATAATTGTAATTATTTAAATTTAACGATATAATAATATAACTAAAAAAGGGGGCCGCTACGTACTGTAGTTTGTATTTAAGTACTTTTTGAATCCATCAAACTAGTTTTTACGTTGCTGAATTCGTCAATCTATGAGCTCAAAATTAAAACGGCCGTTTTAACTTGGATTAGATTCAAAAAGTACTTAAATACAAACTACAGTACGTAGCGGCCCCTTTTTTTAGTTATATATCGTTAAATTTAAATAATTACAATTATTTACGAGTGGCGCTAGTGGACCCACTACATTTCATTAAAGCGCTCTTAACTGTGGCTTTATAGGCCAGGCCCAATAAAGCGATAGGAGTGCGCGATTGGAGAGTAGCCTGGGGATAACCTCCGACACGACCACGCGGGTGGTTTTGAACACTGGAAAATATTAATTTACAATTTAAGTCGTGATCTCCCGGCGAAAAAAATAAACAATAACATTTATTTTTAATGAACCTGACTGTGGCTTTATAGGCCGGGCCCAATAAAGCGATAGGAGTGCGCGGTTGGAGAGTAGCCTGGGGAAAATCCAGGGGAAAACCTCCGGCACGACCACGCGTGTGGTTTGGAACACTGGAATACTCTAAGAAATTGCGCTCCAGTGAGATTGATTGAGCGATTTCAACCGAATCTGAGGTGAGTGGAATCGAGCTACTGGGAGTTTTGTCGCTGGTTCACTAAACCTAGCCTAGCTGAGAAGAGTCCAGCAAGGAACTCAGCTAGGCCCGACCTGGGTCGGACTCTACCCGGTGTGCGGCGGGAGCGGAACGAATAGGCACTATATGTGTCAGTTTGTCGCGATCGCGCGGTGGACGTCCCCGCGGGCGGGAATGCCTAAGTGTACGCGTCGTGTCTGAGTTTGACGCCGTAAGCGCAGCGTTCCATCTTTCGATGGACGCTGTGATTACGTGGTCCGGGTCCGTGTGTGCCTAGGACGCAGAACCAGAAAGATTAGGGAATCAGTGATCGCCGAGTTATGACAGAGGGAGGAGGGATGGGAACGTTCCCATCCCTCCCCCTTCCCCCTCCCTAATACGTAGTCGACAGCCTTCCTAACGGATTCTTATGATGGAGAGCGTAGTCTAAATAACGTCTGGCACCTCGAGTATTTATGAGCTGAATGGGTGAATAAGCTTGTCTGTAATTAGTGCACTACCTGCCTGTATTGTTTCCATATTTTGCATGACTTAATTCCTGTTATTACTATTATGTCTTAATTTTTTTTTTTTTTTATTACTTTATATCACTGTATGTGTTGTCTACCTTAAATATGATTTTGCATTCTTGCGGTGACAACAACCAAGTCGAATACATGTATTTGTCTATAACTATGTTCTCATGGAAGTGATTGTAAATCTTATATGAGAATAAATGTCTTTAAACCTAAACCTAGTATTAATCATACTTAACGTATAAATTCCGCGTGGCGTCGCCAATAGTCAAATTCGAGGTCATCGGTATCAGTTCGGCAAAGCAATTGTACCGATTTCACCTGAACTAGCATTGTACGTCCACGGAGAAAGTTGAAGACAATAAGTTGATGTATGAGTTTAGCCTAACGCATACAATTCTAGTCCTACGAGTTCGTAGAAATGGAAAGGTATCGCGAACGTACACTTTCTATACGTAATCAGAATCAGAATCAGAAATTTTATTGGTAAAATGTCATTTTACATGTCAAAAAATGTAAGTGAATTAAAATTATATATATAATTTAAAATTAATCATTAAGTTCTGAAATACTATGTCATAAGTCATAATATCTTATTTTATACATTTGGATCAGAAACATTTATTCTCAGTTATATTCATTAAATAAATTATCTATACTTTTATGTGTTGGTCAATGATACATTGTTAATAAAATCATCAATATTGTAACAAGCCATATTAACTAAAACCTGTTTCAGTTTATTTTTAAATATGTTGTCCGTCGTGGAGTTATTTATACTAGCTGGAAGAGCATTGTACAGTTTCGGGCCTAGTACACTGAGTGATTTTCGAGCTCGGGCTAACCTCCGCGTCGGCACGACCAGTAGGTGCTGAGCGCGCGTGAATAAAAACGTATAGCAGGATTTACAGTTCTGCGGAAGACATATTGGATTGGAGGTCCTCTATTAACCCATCGACGTGTATGCGTGCTGATCGTTTAGGGTGGGTTGCACCAAATCGTCTGTAATAGTAAGCGGTGTTCTTTAAAATCCGATTGTATGGAAAGTTTGACAAGTTTCTATGGGATGACAGCTGCCGGCGCCATATTTGGCGATGACCGGCCTGTGATCGTATGTTGGTACAACCGACCCTTAATGTATATTAGAATTATGATTTGAAACGGGATATTTACAATGTATATTTGTATTTTTGAGTTCCCGATATTTCGGCACTGTTGCAAGCGCCATTATCAAGGGTTTACTGATGTGCTGCGAGTTTTAGTTGTGGTCTACCCACACACCATAGCGATCTACCCTCTTCCTGGTTCGCTTTTTTCGCACAGTGTCACCTTAATCTATAGTTTCACAACTTTTTAACCGAGCGAGCACGAAGAGCGAACGGGGAGTTTCCATTTCAGTATGGGCAAAAATGCTTCAGTTTGTCTGAAATCTTGTGGACAGGCATAGTACTATTACTTATTCTCTGGGGCAGGTTGGATGAGGAGTTACGCGGTATTACACTATCAGTTTCAGTTTCAGTACTTTATTTGCCTAAAACATGGTACAAATAGGTGGGTTTATAACTAGGTACATAGATCTACATGTTTCGTCATACAGAAATGCAAATATAGTTGAGTCATGTGTATCGCATGCACACATTTTTACTTTTAATAAATCAATAATGTCAATGTCAATAAATACAACAATTAATAATCTAATATAATAATCTAAATTTGTCAATGTACAATATCAGTTAAATATTCATGTATTGTGTAATAAGCCTTAGATGCTAAGAACGTGTACAATTTTTTCTTAAACTCTATTAATTCATCTAACTTTATAAATGCCATTGGTAATTTATTAAATATTCGGGGTGCCATTCCAAAAACACTTTTTGACATAAAAGCTGCATGGCCTAAAATTAATTTTCCCTTGTAGACGATATGTGGATTAGAAACGTAAAAAATACTTATTTATTTCATGTTCCGTATGTAGTGTTTGTGTTTGTCCAGACATTATTCAGTGACCCTCAGTATTTTATCATACTTATGACAAATTTTTCAAATATGGTCTTGGATTCAGGCATCCTTGCTGTTTTCAAGTTCTTATTAACAAACCAAACAGAGATTAGATCGCCGAAACATGACTATCTCCCGGTAAATGGTAATCGATAAGATTGCTTATCAGACAGTATTTAAACAGCAATATCTTTAGCAATGGCCTTGCTGGTTTTTAAAACGATAACATTTTACATTGACTTTCTCAATTTTCCTTAGTATATATTTTAATACCTATTAGGGCTGCTGTCCATGACAGCAGTCGTTAAGCCAAGTTAGACAAACAATCTCACTGATGCGCAAACTCTTAGAGTAATCTATAGGCATAGATGCGTATGGGCAAACGAACAGCGCCTCTGGCGGTTACGCAATAGAACTAAGAATCGGCATACTAAATCGTTTACGCAGTAGTCGCTAGCGAGTACGGTCATGCAAACTCATGGTAAAGGCACCAGTGTTTAAACCGCCCGCATGGTCGTGTCGGAGGTTTCCCCTGGGTTTTCCCCAGGCCACTCTCCAACCGCGCACTCCTATCGCTTTATCGAGCCCGCCCTATATAGCCACAGTCACGACTCATGTTAGAATTCGCGTGGCTTCAGAACTTCTAGTCAAGTTGACTACTCACTAGACAAGCCTATTCCCAATAAGATAGAAATAGATAAAAAAAAACATTTATTCATGACACAAAAAATAAATAATAACAAATAGAACAGGAACAAATAAAAAACAAATTTATGCCATGAAAAGATAAGGTCTAGTTTCCATTGGGTTGGAAGGTCAGATGGCAGTCGCTTCCGTAAAAACTAGTATAACCTACGCCAATTATAGGTATCGGACACCGGGCATCCTTTAGGGTTCAACTGTACTAGGAAAACGCTACGATAATGACAAATTCCAATATTTAAAAGAGGGCATAACATGTCATTCAAGTGAAAAGGTCCCTTTTGGCGGCTTCAATAAAGTTTCATTGAGTACATTGCGGATTACCCAGTTATAACTTCAATCGATCTATCAAACCGAGCAATAAGTATAGTTACAACTCGCATGCGAGTCCCGTACGTGTGTATTAGGGCATTAAGGTGACATTTCCTAACTAGCGCAATTTAAAATCGTCCTTATAGGACATCGACAAAGAGATTCCTTTAGCTTGAAATGACACATACTGTATGGTCGCATTTGGATGTCTGTTAAGACTAGCAAAAAACTGGATTCTGATGTCACTTCCTAGAAATATGGCTCATGTAATTTATTTATCAACCGACTTCAAAAAAGGAGAACAATTCGGTTGTACAACTTGTATTGAATTTTAGTTCACGTCATCAGAGCTTCAAAATAATATGGGACTACTTGGAGTCTCCTCTCATCCATTCTTAAATGAAGGAGTTCTGAGCTCATCATAAATTTAAGAGTTAGACTCTTGTCGGTGTACACGGAGACCTCCGAGAAGACCTACTCTGAAAATAAGAAGACTTCATACGAAGCAACGTGCAGCACCTCACCAACGCTCATCCACCGACGAATTTTCCTACCACTCCTCGTTTCCAATATTGGCTAAAGGCTGCACAGCCCGTCGATTGTGGCCGACTGGCTGCGGCTGGTCGGTCTTCCCTTCCCATCCCAGAGCGTGTCACTTCCTCACAAACTTGTGCCCCCTGGTATATCCGGCTCGTCCGGGTCAGACTTGCTTCCTGGCTGGGTGTGGTACCTATGTTCATGTTCATGAGTTAGACTCTTGTCGGTGTAGCTCTCTCCATCTGACTCTATCCAGGGCCGCCTCCTTGACCTCCTTATACGACACGACTGCTAGCTTTCCTTTTATTTGTTTCATGTAGCTTATACTCGGTCTTCCCCTTCCTCGCTTTCCCTCAATTTTGCCTTCTATGATGTTCTTTATAAAATCGTCGTGTCGTATATGATGACCAATCATTTTCCTTCTTCTATCACTACATAGTGTAAAACAAAGTCGCTTTCTCTGTCCTTATATCCCTATGTATGCTTAAATCTTTAAAACTACGCAACGGATTTTGATGCGTTTTTTTTAAATAGTGATTGAAGAGGAAGGTTTATGTTTATAATATTTCTGTAGTGTATTTAGTATCAGCATTGCACCCGTGCGAAGCCGGGGCGGGTCGCTAGTTCTCTATAATTTCCAACAGCGCAGCAACAGCAGTTATGAGCTAACAAACATTAAAAAAAAACCGGCCAAGGGCGAGTTGGACTCGCGCACGAAGGGTTCCGTACTAGTATCTATAAAACAGCAAAAATAACTTAACCAAAATTACAGTTAAATCAACCTATCTCAAAAACTATAAGAGATACTTTGATCAAACCAAAAATCGTTGAAAGAGTTAATTAGCATGCATCACCTCTATTTTTTTTAGAATTTTATACCCCGTAGTTATAAAAATAGAGGGGGGGGGACATACTTTTTACGACTTTGAGAGCTGATATCTCAAAAACCGTTCACTTTAAGAAAAATGTTTTTTAGAAAACTTTATATCATTTTAAAAGACCTTTCCATTGATACCCCACACGGGTATGTACATCGAAAAAAAAATTTTCATCCCTCAGTTACATGTATGGGGGGCCCCACCCCCAATTCTTTTTTTTACTATTTAGTGTCATAATTTTGTAGCGGTTCATACAACACATATTCCCATCAAATTTCATCACTGTAGTACTTATAGTTTCCGAGTAAATCGGCTGTGACAGACGGACAGACGGACAGACGGACAGACGGACAGACGGACATGACGAAACTATAAGGGTTCCGTTTTTGCCATTTTGGCTACGGAACCCTAAAAAAACCATATCCCATATTACACAAAAATTTACCATAAATTTGTTTAGCCCAATGCGACTGGTATAGATTGTTTTATGACAATAAGTTAATTTCATTTATTTAATTGTGCAATAAATTTATAATCAAACTAGCGACCCGCCCCGGCTTCGCACGGGTGCAATGCTGATGCATGTATTATACATATAAATCTTCCCCTTGAGTCACTCTATCTATTAAAAAAACCGCATCAAAATCCGTTGCGTAGTTTTAAAGATTTAAGCATACATAGGGACATAGGGATATAGGGACATAGGGACAGAGAAAGCGACTTTGTTTTATACTATGTATGTAGTGATAAAATGTTCAATAAAGCAAGTTATGAAATAGCTAAAGTAATTGAAGGCGAGATTCGGGTCATTCGGGCCATATTCGCGGGTCCAACAATAGACAAAGCACTACATGCTAATGTTCATCGAACAAAGATAACGAATAGGGGTCAAAGTCAGTTCCCACGTGGCGAAGGAACTGACGGGCACAATGCGGTCATTCAGCCTGTGTGAGTTTTACGAGTTAGAGATACGGTTATAAACAACAATAACATTTTTTTTTACGTTACCAAGAAACAAATATTCCTTGCAAAGACGTACAGTTTTTTTTTGAACCTGACTGTGGCTTTATAGGCCGGGCCCAATAAAGCAAGAAGTGCGCGGTTGGAGTGTGGCCTGGGGAAAATCCAGGGGAAAACCTCCGGCACGACCACGCGTGTGGATTGGAACAATGGAATACTCTAAGAGTTTGCGCTCCAGTGAGATTGGTTGAGCGGTTTCAACCGAATCTGAGGTGTGAGTGGAATCGAGCTACTGGGAGTTTTGTCGCTGGTTCAACCAGTCCATAACTTGAAGCGACTTGGCTACGGAACCGAGTATTACGTATTAGCAAAGTTGAAAGCTTGTGTGAGTTTTACGAGTTAGAGATACGGTTATAAACAACAGTAAAACAACATATTTTTTTACGTTATCAAGAAAGAAAACTTACGATAAGACTTGGAAAACATCAAACTTCAACCTATTTATGATGTTTTTATAGTACATTACTTACCAACAGCGGTAAAACAAAGAATGTCTCAGATCGCAGGTATTTGATAACCGAGCCGAAGGCAAGGGCGATAAATATGCGATCTGAGGCTTTCATTACCGTACAAATATCTTTATAGTTGTATGGGTATAGTTAATTTTCGTCCACCTCTTCACAATAAAGACATGCACGAAATACATATTATAGTCAGTAAGTCCATCCGTTGTATCATATAGCAACACAAGGAAAGCAACAAAACAAAAGAGATTCAATATTTTTCTATCGTATGGCAATTATTTCGAACCGTGAGACCTCCGAGAAGAAAGAAGTTCTCAAACCGCCCGAAGGCCTGCAACTTGGCTCCAACAGCAGCCGGGATCTACGGCTTAACGTGCCTTCCAAAGCACGGGACCGCTCAGTTAGTAACTCAAAGCGGTCACCCATCCAAGAACTGACCGTGGCCCGTGTTGCTTAACCTCGCATACCGCACGCGGCTGGACGAGCTCTCCGAGAGACAAGAGCAGGGGGCTTGCAATGGGCGGTGCGCGAAGCTTTAGACACCTAACGCTCGCGCGCCCCGGGGTCGCTCGTCAGCAGGGCTGCCAGATTGTATAATTGGATACAAAACGTGTATAATTAGGTGACAGATTGTATCCTTTTTGTATCCTGGATCCTCATGTATAATTGGATACATAAAACCTTGTTGTCATATGGAATGAATTGAATGCGCGTTATATGCAACTCAATAAATAAATCAATCATGTAGGTAAGTTTACGCCATTAACAATCAATATTGTGTTTGTAAAGGATTTTTATGCAGTGTATGTATCCTGACACGCAATTTTGTATAATTTCAGAGTCACGACTGAATAATTTAAATATATCAGCTGGCAGCCCTGCTCGTCAGTCGAGGGCCGTCGCCGCCGTTTTCCGGTGATAACGTAATCTTTTGAACTACTTATTTTTTTTTATTAATCATACTTTATTGCACAAAAATACAGTGTACAAATGGCGGACTTAATGCCAAAATTTTAAAGCTTTTTCTATAAAATTAGCTACGGAACCCTAAAAAGGATTACGAATTAAAATTTCAAGAGTTGTAGCGGTGTTGTTTTATTTGTGGCGTTATTCACAATGATACTGACATACATAGGCACAATTATGTGAAGTAACACATAGGTAGGTACTTAATTGAAATGGGTTCTCTGTACTCGAGCGACCTCTGGTAAGTTACAACACGTTTCATCGATGTATTTTTGGCGTGACAGCCCTAGCGCTACACGTGCCGCGTGTGAATGAATACAAATTATACGATAGACAGAGATGCACAGAGTAGGCACTCTTTTATGCCTAAACGCCGTTTTTGTTAGGAAGCGAAACTTCTGTACTTGTATTATTACTTATTCTGTGACCAGAGATTCAATAACAAGGTGATTATCATTGTATCAACGATAAAAGGGCGACTCACGAACCATGATGAAACAGTGCACTACTATTACCACGATATAAATAAGAAAACCATTAATCACGAACCTATAAATAATGTAAATCTATATTGATTGTGAGCGCAGTATTCGAGCGGTTAAGTATCAAAGCTATTAATCAGAACAACCACTTCAGAGTCGATTTTTCAAACGCCAGATAAAATGATCCGGCAGTCAAAATGCATTCATTTGAAAGAAAAGTACATCTATCTGACAGATACTTTTATCTGGGTATTGATAAATTAGTCTACATATTTTAGTTGGCTCTGCGTGATAGAATTAGGAATGAAGCTATCCGTAGCAGAACTGGGGTCACCGATATAGCCTTCAAAATTGCGAGACTTAAGTGGCAGTGGGCAGGGCACATTGCTCGCAGGACTGACGGTCGATTGGGCCAGAAACTGCTTGAGTGGCGTCCACGCACCGGAAGACGAGCTGTCGGTAGGCCTCCGACAAGGTGGAGTGATGACCTGGTGAAGGTCGCGGGAATCCGGTGGAAACGAACGGCACAGGACCGGTCTAAATGGAGAGCCTTGGGGGAGGCCTATGTTCAGCAGTGGACGTCTTTCGGCTGAAATGATGATGATGATGATGATTTTAGTTGGTAGCGACTCTGCCTAAAAAGCAACAGCTAGTAATCCCGGATTCGCATCCCGATCAGGGAATATCTCTATTTGAGTGAGTGATGAACTCTCATCCCAACCTTAGATTAAAAAATATCGATTAACAATCGCAATAGCATATAAATATTCGTGGATCTTACACAAATCGACTTACCCCCGTATTCATAAAACTTAACAAACCTCTTGTAGAAAGACTTAACTGACCCTACCTAAATAAAATATTTATTAATAAATTGACAAAAATACTGGCCGTAAATAAATGTTGTGATCGTCTAGTTCAAATATTATGGTTAGGACCCTCTACGTTGTGTTAAAATTGGTAATGTATAATAAACGTGTATGGTGCTATGAAATGCTACAACGACAGATCGTCCCACTGACGATTTTATAACTGCACGCTGAACTTAGAACCAGCTAAACACCCGGCGTGATGACCTAAGGGAATAAAGACAACAAACCTAAATATCTATCTTTATAATTACATATACATTATAATTGTACTTCCTGTTTCACTGATCCTAATAATTTCATTTTACACTTTTGAATAAATACAAATCACTTAAAGTCTTTACACATATATAGTTCATTGTCAATTGTCACTACAACTATTTCACTGCTCTAAATTCACTTAACTATTCACTAAAAATGTCTATTGTATAAATAACACGTAAAAACTGAATTATTTGAAACACTATTTTAAAACTAAGATCCGCGAACGCACACATAAGATATTAAATAGAAATCAATTAAGTAAGTAATTTAAGACAAATTTCTAAAGGACTAAATCGACCTTTCGTTAGGAGCCCAAAATCCCGACTGTCCTGCATTTTTTAAAACAATATCTCACATGAGTTTACACGCAGTATTTAAATGAAGCAATTTTCTTATATTTCGTATTAAGATACGTCATTTTTAGTTTCAAATTATTAATAATTTAACTAATGAGCGCAAGTGTTATATTATTATGAACAATATACGCTCTTTTGTATTCTAAAACCTTGAGTTTTTGTCAAGTGTGACCATAAATCCACTTAAACAATCTATGCTTGGACGTGCAACTTTAAAACTATTAGCACTTCACATTTAAAAACATGTCATAAACTTCGAAATTTATTACCGCAGTGCTTACGATGATTAGATTTCAAGGAAAGTTTATTGTGGGAATATTTTTTAGGCATACGTATTTAAAAAAATTAAATACCTATATAGAACAATAATCGGGTACTGGAACCATTGCGGTTACAGAGCGCCCTCAGATTGACGATACAATTTTAGAAACGAAGAGTATAAAATTGTGAGACTATCTCAATAGGAAAAGCTATTAAATTTCTTATAGCATGTACGCTTAGCAAATACTTGCGCCCTCAATTTTCTGAGACTGATAATCATAATGAGTAAAAATGACATTATTAACCTTAAATTCCGCGTTGAGCAATACAATTAGAAGTTAACGAAGTTACGCCCTCGCATGCATATTATAATATGCAATAATGTGACTTATTCGTCATTTGGCTCAAGAATCATGAAATTAATAATTAGCTTCAGTAAATTGAATGTTACAAATAGCACTAATCTCTGAAGCAAATTTTGTATCAAACTTCAGAATAAAGACATATGAAGTATACTATAACTTAGATTCGTATTCAAGTAATTAAGTCAATAATTGAAATTGATTTAATTTTTAATGACTTGAATCCTGGTCACGGCACCACTGTAGAAAGACTTAACTGACCCTACCTAAATAAAATATTTATTAATAAATTGACAAAAATACTGGCCGTAAATAAATGTTGTGATCGTCTAGTTCAAATATTATGGTTAGGACCCTCTACGTTGTGTTAAAATTGGTAATGTATAATAAACGTGTATGGTGCTATGAAATGCTACAACGACAGATCGTCCCACTGACGATTTTATAACTGCACGCTGAACTTAGAACCAGCTAAACACCCGGCGTGATGACCTAAGGGAATAAAGACAACAAACCTAAATATCTATCTTTATAATTACATATACATTATAATTGTACTTCCTGTTTCACTGATCCTAATAATTTCATTTTACACTTTTGAATAAATACAAATCACTTAAAGTCTTTACACATATATAGTTCATTGTCAATTGTCACTACAACTATTTCACTGCTCTAAATTCACTTAACTATTCACTAAAAATGTCTATTGTATAAATAACACGTAAAAACTGAATTATTTGAAACACTATTTTAAAACTAAGATCCGCGAACGCACACATAAGATATTAAATAGAAATCAATTAAGTAAGTAATTTAAGACAAATTTCTAAAGGACTAAATCGACCTTTCGTTAGGAGCCCAAAATCCCGACTGTCCTGCATTTTTTAAAACAATATCTCACATGAGTTTACACGCAGTATTTAAATGAAGCAATTTTCTTATATTTCGTATTAAGATACGTCATTTTTAGTTTCAAATTATTAATAATTTAACTAATGAGCGCAAGTGTTATATTATTATGAACAATATACGCTCTTTTGTATTCTAAAACCTTGAGTTTTTGTCAAGTGTGACCATAAATCCACTTAAACAATCTATGCTTGGACGTGCAACTTTAAAACTATTAGCACTTCACATTTAAAAACATGTCATAAACTTCGAAATTTATTACCGCAGTGCTTACGATGATTAGATTTCAAGGAAAGTTTATTGTGGGAATATTTTTTAGGCATACGTATTTAAAAAAATTAAATACCTATATAGAACAATAATCGGGTACTGGAACCATTGCGGTTACACTCTGCTAACTAAAAAGTTCTTTGTCCCATTCTCACAAACGTCAATGTCAAAGTGACAGATAAGGACAAACGAACTTTAGCGGCTAGTTAACTAATACAGGTTTGACAGACGTTTATGAATAAGGGGGTAAGTCCCAAACTAAGCAAAGCTTGTACTATGGGTAACTAGGCGACGAGACGACGAGGCGATTTATACAGTTTCACTCATATTGTGTATAAGATGAGAGTGAAAGGGACGGCACGATACGAACTTCGAAGTAGGCCCTCCGACAAATATATACATAGAAAACATCCAAGACTCGGGAATATTTTCATGCTCATCACACAAATGAATGCCCAGGGGCGCTACTGCGAACAGCAAACGAAGTTTTCGCTCTTTGTCGCACTTGCACGTTTGGGCGTAAGCGCGACAGAGAGAAAAAACTTCGTTTGCTGTTCGCAGTAGCGCCCCTGGGCCTATACTCCGAACTTCGTATAGTGCCGTCCCTTTCACTCATATTGTGTACAACACGAGAGTAAAAGGGATGGCACGATACGAAGTTCGGAGTAGGCCCTCAGATAAATATATAGATAGAAAACATCCAAGACTCTGGAATATTTTCATGCTCATCACACAAATGAATGCCCTGGGCGTATACTCAGAACTTCGTATAGTGCCGTCCCTTTCACTCTCGAGTTATACACTATATAAGTGAAAGGGACGACACGAAGTTCGGATCTCGATTGTTCGGAGTAGCCCCTCGGGGGCGCTACCGCGAACGAAGTTTTCGCTCTCTGTCGCACTTGGACGTTCGGACGTAAGTGTGACAGAGAGGGAAAACTTCGTTTGATGTTCGCGGCAGCGACCCTGACCGTGATTCGAATGATTTGTAGGTAGGGTCACTATCAATACCAACTAGGCTAAAGCTGTCGTCAATTTGTCTCCCATTAATCCCATCCGTCACCCACCTATTAATTGATTGAATCGAATTTCGGTCATTGTCAAAATTTAGGTTCGCGTCTTTTCGGTGGAGTATCAAAAGTCAAGGGCCACAAAGCTTAATTTTGGATTGGTCTAGTAACCCGCATAAACGGCGTTTACGGTGGTTTAGCCTAGTGGGTGCAGTGCACCTGCCTGTGAAGCTGACGGTCCTGGGTTCGAATCCTGGTCAGGGCAAATATTTGTGTAATGAGCATGAATATTTGTTTCTGAGTCTTGGATGTTTTCTATGTATTTAAGTATTTATATCTATTAAATATATCGTCGTCTAGTACCCATAACACAAGCCTTCTTGAGCTTACTGTGGGGCTAGTTCGATTTGTGTCAGATTGTCCTCTAATATTTATTTATTTATTTTATCTTATAACTATAAATCCATGTAATAAAAACATAACTTATTTGTACATAAGCCGTTAACTACTGACCACCGGGTGGACAACTTTTGTTTTTACAACTGACAATGACTCATTTAATACATGTTAATAAGTAGGTACGGAGTTTCCTGAACACCTTAAAAAATGACTCAGGGCGGATGAGTGGGTCAATCGGTCGACCGTATTGATTGAATGAATAATCAAACATCAAGATCGAGGAACTAAATATCCGGCTCATTGTATTTATTCAACATTCCATCTCATTTGCATTTGTTGTGATCGGAAATGGAACGTGACGCATTCGGTGGGCCCTTGTTGCGGAGTGACAATGAAAGTTCAACCTTCTCAGGGTTATTTGTATGCCTAAAATGGGCTCATCATGGTCTACGCACTGTATTATTAAACAATTTAACAACTGTATTACTCATCATCATCATCATCATCATTTCAGCCGAAAGACGTCCACTGCTGAACATAGGCCTCCCCCAAGGCTCGCCATTTAGACCGGTCCTGTGCCGTTCGTTTCCACCGGATTCCCGCGACCTTCACCAGGTCATCACTCCACCTTGTCGGAGGCCTACCGACAGCTCGTCTTCCGGTGCGTGGACGCCACTCAAGCAGTTTCTGGCCCCATCGACCGTCAGTCCTGCGAGCAATGTGCCCTGCCCACTGCCGCTTAAGTCTCGCAATTTTGAAGGCTATGTCGGTGACCCCAGTTCTGCTACGGATAGCTTCATTCCTAATTCTATCACGCAGAGAAACCCCGAGCATAGCTCTTTCCATTGCTCTTTGGGTGACCTTGAGCTTTCTTATGAGGCCCATCGTTAGCGTACTGTATTACTATTATATTACTATGCGACTGTCGCATCAGCCGCTACCCATGAAAGGCAAGCTTAATAAAGGCGTAAGTTTACGCATATATGTAAGTAGGCTTTAAGGGCTTTGCCTACGGTGGCGTCGTTGATCGGGTCGCCACCTTCCCTAACAGATGGTCGAGGGAGGCGATGGCTGAGATACGCGTCATACTCGTGATCGGGTGCTGTTTGTGGAGTCCGGTCTGTTCATGCTTGCTAGGACATAGTGACTACGTTCATACTAGTGTCTTTTTATAGGGGGATTGACGAGAGACATCATCCTGTTGTGGATTCGTTTTTATTATCAGTGACTTAGAGACCATATACATCTCTAACAATATTAATTTTAATTTTGACGCTCAGAGACGTCGAGACCATGTACATCTCTGGGATAATATATTAATTTCATTATACTCCTTGTTTAATCTTGAGACCTTATACATCTCTAACTTTACTAATGTTGTAATATTTGTAATAGATAACTTTGCAAGTTTATCTTCACTGTATAACATTAATTTTGTTATAATTGTAAACTCGAAATTATTATTCCTTCTTGAACTGTAAATTAATATTTTGACATGAAAAATGTATTACTTATTATAGTCAGACTTTCTTAAATTGTAAATTAATATTATGACATGTAAAAGTGCCCTTGTGGGGGCCTATTTGTAGAATAAATGTTTGATTTTGATTTTAATCAATGTGAGCGTTCCTATTACAGGTGAGATCGGGACTCTAGAACCTGATCTACTTTTTTTTTATTCTTAGCATATAAAATTTGTACAATTAATTATGTGCATAACATAATTGAAAGAAAAGAACTATAAACTATACTTATGTACTACTTATATATAAACTAGTTCGCCCCTTGTGGCATGGTGCCTAGGACGCTGGCGGCATTCCCTCTTTGCATCGCAAGACTAAGAGTGGGTTGCACCAAACCGCCTGCAGTTTGACAAGTTTCTATGGGATGACAGCTGCCGGCGCTAAGGATCGGTTGCACCAACATACGATCACAGGCCGGTCATCGTCAAATATGGCGCCGGCAGCTGTCATTCCATAGAACCTTGTCAAACTTTCCATACAATCAGACTTCCAGGTACGATTACGGACGGTTTGGTGCAACCACCCTAAGGGTCTGTTGCACCAACATACGATCACAGGCCGGTCATCGTCAAACATGGCGCCGGCAGCTGTCATCCCCATAGAAACTTGCCAAACTTACCATACGTCAGATTTTAACGAACACCGCTTACGATTACAGACGATTTGGTGCATATTCGAACCAAGCGCTTTGCATCACCTTTTATAATGCGCACTTCTAAGGTTTGGAATTCTCTGCCGGCGTTTGTGTTTCCGAGCTCATATAACCTAGACCTTTTTAAGGCACGAGTGAATAGGCACCTTCTGGGTGAGCTCGCTTCATCGTCGGCCTCATCTTTGCCCCCTGGCTAGATGCTGGCTAAGAGCGATCCCATTTTTAATAAAAAAAAAAACCCACACTAAATATACAACACAAAGGAAAATCGAATATTCCAGGTAGATTTTGTATATGGTTACCAATCGCTGTCACGTAACTGGAACATCTCCAAACGCTCCGTTTGTCAATGTCACACAAAGTATGTTAAGGCAAGGCCATTTCAGTGCAAATGACCCCCTCTAACACGCGTGAGTTTGCAATTAACCATCCCGCTCTCTACGGAAGCTCTGCTCGTAATTTCGTAAATATTTAGTACATTTGAATTGATTTTTGGAACACTGGATCACTTATGAAAAATCTATCCGGTTACTGTATTAGAACAAAAAAAAAACATATTACTGTCGTTGCTAATCACAAAATCGCCAGCATGAAAGTTCATTCCATATTCCATTAGCGAATCATCATCATCATCATTTCAGCCGAAAGACGTCCACTGCTGAACATAGGCCTCCCAAAAGGCTCGCCATTTAGACCGGTCCTGTGCCGTTCGTTTCCACCGGATTCCCGCGACCTTCACCAGGTTACGAGATGTTGCCAAGCGTGGCGACTATGGCAAATCCCCCAAAGGGAAAAATAAAAAACATTAGCGAATACATGGAAATAAAATATAGTTGACATTGTTTAATTTAATTTAATATTATTGATTTAATTTAATTCTTGTTTTAATATTTACTTTGAAGATCATTACGATATTTAATTCCTTGTTATCCGTGTTTAGAGTACCAAAAATATTAATATATTTATGACGATCCTCTCAGGTGAATTTTATCATACTCATTGTATTATGTAACTGCTATTTTATTCATTGATTTTTAATTTATTTTGTTTTATTTAATGTTATTAACGATCACAATAGAGATTCTTGTAAATTGACATGTAATTTACTAGCGACCCGCCCCGGCTTCGCACGGGTGCAATGGTGATGCATGTATTATACATATGAACCTTCCCCTTGAGTCACTCTATCTATTAAAAAAAACCGCACCAAAATCCGTTGCGTAGTTTTAAAGATTTAAGCATACATAGGGATATAGGGACAGAGAAAGCGACTTTGTTTTATACTATGTACCTAGTAATATTGTAATCTTATATTGTGAATAAATGAATCTGAATCTGAATCATTTTTACGATGATATTAGGATTTTTTGAAAGGCATTTTTCAATATTTTGTTTTTTTTAATCCACACATTTTTTTTTGTAGTGTTAATTCTATACAAATACAAATACAAATACAAACATTTATTCTGCAAATAGGCCACAAGGGCACTTTTACATGTCAAAATATTAATTTATAATTTAAGAAAGTCTGACTATAATAAGTAATACATTTTTCATGTCAAAATATTAATTTACAGTTCAAGAAGGAATAATAATTTCGAGTTTAACAATTATAACAAAATTAATGTCATACAGTGAAGATAAACTTGCAAAGTTATCTATTACAAATATTAAGTTAGAGATGTATAAGGTCTCAAGATTAAACAAGGAGTGAAATTAATATATTATCCCAGAGATGTACATGGTCTCTGAGCGTCAAAATTAAAATTAATTTAATATTGTTAGAGATGTATCTGGTCTCTAAGTCACTGATAATAAAAACGAATCCACAACAGGATGATGTCTCTCGTCAATCCCTTATAAAAGACACTAGTATTAACGTAGTCACTATGTCCTAGCAAGCATGAACAGACCGGACTCCACAAACAGCACCCGATCACGAGTATGACGCGTATATTATTTCTTCACACTGAAAGATCAAACTTCAATATTTTCGTCTGAATCGGCCTTACCTTAATCAAGGCCTTGTCAAAAAGTTTCAGCCCGTCTCGTGTTCTATTTTGAGAAGACCAGAGGGCCTACTTCGAACTTCGTATCGTGCCGTCCCTTTCACTCTCGTGTTATTCACTGTATGAGTGAGAGGGACGGCACGATACGAAGTTTGAAATTCGAAATACGGAGTAGTCTCTCGGAGATAGAGGTTTAAACTTGCACAATTTATGAAGCGTCGTTTTCCTCAAGAGACTGGTTTAACACTTTTGCATGTACCTTAATGTATAAATAATAGAGTCGAAAATTGGTTGACCATGTTTTTCGCTGACGGCATAAAGCTAGGCTTAACAAATCTATGCGATGATGCGGTTGTCATATTGACTGGATAGATTAACTGTGTGATTAAACAGTCAATGTGAGAAGGTCGTACACAATAATGAAGGGTTCCGTGGCCACTACTACTAGACCACATTTAAATCTTCTATCCTTTTTTTTATTATTAAAGTTCCAAATAATTTAGCGCAGAGTTTGCTTAACTGCTAAAGCCATGAATGGCTTATTTACAGCTAGAGTTCGGACTAAGACTTACATTACATTCAGTTCATTGGTAAACAACAAGAAAGTACTTATCACAAGGCGTAGTCATAATTATTACATAAAATATTTGTTAACATCTCTAAGTAATCTAGGGTTGGATAGGTATGAGTCTTGTATGTGTGTTGGGAGGCTATTTATTATTTTAGGAAGCAGATATAGATTGGTCCTCATGCCGTAAACATTTTTCATTTGTGGCAGTAAGAATCTGTGTGTATTGGATAAACGCCTTAACCTACTATTACGGTGGTATTCATTTAATTGAGTTACATTATTATTTTCTTGTCTGAGTATGGACAGTTATACTAAGTTTTACACGGAAAGTACCTTACAATATTGGAAAACTCGCACTCCTATCGCTTTATTGGGTCCGGCCTATAAGCCACAGTCAGGTTCAAAAAAATTTTACATTGCGAGTTTGAGAAAACTTATATGAACCGACTAAGGCTCGGTTTTATAAAGATCCGTTAGACCTTATGTTGGTTTGTTATGTCAAAAAATGTACTGAGTTACTGAAATTAGATCTGACATTTGGTCTAACCGATCTTTATAAAACCCGGCCTTAGTATAAAGTTTATAGGTATAACCGTTAATCTTCCAAGTGTCAAATACCCACGACCAGCATAATATAAAACAAGTGACAAAGTTAATGTCAAGTGGTACCGTAGCAACAGTACTGCGACCGGGGCCCGTGACCCGCACAATATCCTCTATTACAGCCCTTGTTGTTATAGTGCTAGAGTTTCATATCGCATGCCGATAAATCTGATAAAACCGTTAAATGTAAGAGCGACAGCAAGCTTATTGTTAGACTCAATACCTACATTATGGCTAAACTAGAAGTCAGTATCTAGTGACTGCAGGGACAGAGGCCCTACAGTGACGGTAATTGACAAATCAAAAACCATTTCGAGAAAAACGCATGTAGACGAATAAACCTTTTTTTTTTATTTTTTTTTTAAATATTTTTGCCAAAATGACCAAAAATGTTAAAACGGAAAGTGACGTCACACAGCTGTCATTATAAAAAAAGGAAGCAGAAAAGTGTTGTTGTTGTTGACGCTGTTTTCTTTTTATAAGTATAATTTTTGTCTCTTTATTATATTTATTTTTAAGTTAGTTTTATTAAAGCTAGTGTAAGATCTTGTTTTATTATTGTTCTATATTGTGGAATTGCAAAGTATACTTGTGTAATTAGAATTACGATTTGAAACGGGATATTTACCATGTATATTTCAAATCGTAATTCTAATGTAAATGACCATGTAAGCTTGAAATCTTATATTCTTGTGTAATTATTTGATGACACCGAGGATGTATTTCAGGGCGTATAATTTGTGCTTACTTAACTGCTGTTGATAGGGTAACCATAGGATATACAAGTCACTGGGTTTTGTCAAAAACTGGATTCGAGGTGCATTAAGTGTTTGAAATCATAATGAAATGAAGCGTGGCAAATGGTAATTGCTGTATAGTCAATCCCATTTTACGAACAATGTCGAATCTATGGCGTAAGTTTTCTTCTCTTTCATTCTAGCATCTCGCGCCGTATACGCCGGCCACCGTATATTCATTTCATGAATTTGCAACAAAACTATATAGATGACACAATCAATCTAACGGAACTTCACCTGTCGCTCTCGATTTTCTAACTCCGGCAACATTGGCATTCCTAACCGTATCGCCCTAATTTGGACCGTAACCTGCCGTAGTGAGGTCGTGATTAGTAGACGATGGTGCATAGATACGAGGTTGTTAGGGTTAGTAAAGTCACGCTCCATAAACGTAAACAAAAGCGTTAATAGTCAGTGTTGATTATAATTTACGCAGCCGTCAAGTCGACACGCCCACTGCGATTAGTTGGCGGCGCCAGCTTTTTATTTATCGGACCTGGATTCAATATGCTCCACATGGTCTTTACTGACCATGGGAATAGTTTAAAAGGACTGTTGTTATTGGTAGCGATCAGTGTTGCCAGATGGTTACATTTCTTACTTTTTTCGTAACTTTTGACCAGCTCGAGTAACATGAAGGTAACTTCTGTCGTGAGGGAAATTTTCGTAACTTTTAAGAACAATGAAACTCTATTTAAAAGAGGTCTTTTGTATCTAACCGGGACCAAGCGGGACAATTTATTAGCTTCCATACAGGAAAGGTGACAAAAGAAACCACATGATAAGATTCTGTCTGTTCGTCTGTTGAACGAGTATAGAACTATGTATGACATTTGAGATATCCCCCATCAGCCCGGCGTAATTCTGTCGCCGAGCTCGCCGAATTCTAGCTGCATGTGGCTACTAATTTCTTAAAATCGGCAGTTTTGATCAGTAATTATGAGAAATAGAAAAAATGTAACTTTTGCATCAAAAATGTAACTTTTCAAGAAACGAAACGTAATTTACGTCCCAAGGGCCCTGGCAACACTGGTAGCGATATCGACAGATCTGGGTAGGGCTTTGAGGGTTAGAGCGACCGTGTGGAAGAAAGCCTGAGGAAAGGAACTCCCAGCGGGGCCACAACTGACACACCACACGACGCGACACGAGAGTATCTATCCTTCACTTTCTAATTTGCAAAGTGCGATCGAGACTGGATTAGTCGACGCGGCTTGGCAGCAAGTAATGCTAGACCTTAGCCGTGCAGACATGATATTTGACAGAAGCAGACATATACTTTGATGTCTCTGTCAAACTGATTTTAAAAGACAGTAGAAGGTAAGCAACCCAATAAGTAGTTGTAGTGTAGTATGGGGAAGGGTAAGCATTTATCAGCATTATTACATTTGTGGAAAACATTTTTATCAAGCCAACCAACGTCACACACTATCTTTTGTATGGATAGTTAGCAGTTTCGTATCAAAGTAAACACTTAAATATGAGGATTCGTAAATATTGATAGGTGCTAGTGCAGTGATAACTCGTGGAATTATACATTTATGTTTCGCACATAAAACAGTTTTCCTCTGCTGATGTCTAAACAAGCCAACAGAAGACAATCATTATTATTTCAAAGTTTCACTCTTGTGTGCAGTTCTTTCCAGGGCTGCTCGACGTCTACCTTTTTCTTTATCTGTGGTCCAAATAACTAATCCTCAGCCTTCTTCTTCCTCACCTTCCCTCAATTTTCCCAACAGAAGACCGCAAGCGTAATAACACTACTGCTTACTCTGTAGGTGCGTTGTTCCTGGTAGCGAGTAGAGTTTACGGTCGACAGAACTCCAGAGGATGCGATGTGTTAAAGAGATGCAAGCATAGGCACCAACATACGTGGGAACGAGATACAATGTGTTAACTCCTGACCCTCATCGCGTATTATTTGTCAGCGGCCTGTGTCTGTGAAACGTCATCAATGTATTCAAACCTAATGGCTTAATTTAAATTTCATCATCATCATCATCATCATTTCAGCCGAAAGACGTCCACTGCTGAACATAGGCCTCCCCCAAGGCTCGCCATTTAGACCGGTCCTGTGCCGTTCGTTTCCACCGGATTCCCGCCACCTTCACCAGGTAATCACTCCACCTTGTTGGAGGCCTACCGACAGCTCGTCTTCCGGTGCGTGGACGCCACTCAAGCAGTTTCTGGCCCCATCGACCGTCAGTCCTGCGAGCAATGTGCCCTGCCCACTGCCACTTAAGTCTCGCAATTTTGAAGGCTATGTCGGTGACCCCAGTTCTGCTACGGATAGCTTCATTCCTAATACTAATTTAAATTTGACGCCAATGTATATACAGCACGACTAATTATGAGACGTCAGAATTGTGCTACATCCACATCGGTCTTCTGATACATCGCCATTTAGTCGGTCCATCATAAGTCCGTCCCCCTTGGTGCTTCGCTAATCCTCCTTCTATCGAATCCTCTTTCTGCGGTTGAGAATGAAGAAGGCAATAGTGATCAGATACGGAAAAGTAAAATTGAAATAGTCATTTGTTAGAGTGCAATTGTGGAATTGAAACACGAGGTAAGAAATGGATTTGGGATTGAACTACGAGCTAGCGAATGGATTCTATGGTCGGTTCGAAAATAGAATCCTGAGGGAAGCGAGTGAACAAAAATAGAATCCTGAGGGTAGCGCGAGTGTTGCAACACATGAGACGTAAAATAAATTTGCAGCCGTGTGTAACACAAATCTTTTCACCTCACTAAAGCGAGGTAAATACTACGAAAAATATTAGTACACAAACAATACAAATTGGCAGGAAATATAACTATTAGCTAATGATTAGATGAGCGAAAATTGTCCTGTCTGGACTGCCCTTCACATATTATGTTATTGTTTAAAAAAAGTAACTAACCTCACTTTCGGATTTCAAATATTCTTTGCACTCTTGTGGATAAAATGCAGTTTTGCTAACCGAGCTAGTGAGGAGAAAAAGCATTTACTTAGTTCAAAAACCTTGTCACTGTTTGTTTATAAAACGATTTTATAGACAAGGCAGACCCTGACCACTACAACAAACTAGTAAAAAATACGTCGTATATTACTAACGGAACTTCAATACTACATATTCGTAACTACAACTTGCGTTGTCGATATATTATCAACAAAGAATTGTACTAAAATCGTATTACTTTAATTTTACCAGTGCAATAGCAACTCTAACCCACTGCTATACATTTCAAACTTCCAAGGAAATATATATGAGATAAGAGCTACGCATGTTCGTGGTGAAAAAGTATGCAAAACAAATGCCCTTGGTTTTTTTGCAGGCGGGCAGAGAAAACTTCCTGGATACTTGTGTGCAAATACGCCGTTATTATATTTAAAAAGTTACACTAACAAATGCTAACTGTTCCAACAGACATAAGCGCGTATTTTATTTCTTGCTTGTGCTTGAAAATTTCCAAATTCGTGACAACCACTATATACATCCATCATATATTCAGACTATTTTAGAAACATAATCGACCCACCGCTAACACAAACCTCCTCTCGCAGACAAGACGTGTGCTATAGCGTTCTTTATATATTTCCTTAATGGAAAACCTTGCTGATAATATAAATTTATATAACCGTTGGGGAAGAAAGGTTCTCGAGTGGCGGCCTCGCACGGGAAAACGGAGCGTTGGACGGCCTCCCACTAGGTGGACTGATGACTTGGTCAAGGCAGCGGGGAGTCGCTGGATGCGGGTGGCTCGCGACCGTGTGCTGTGGCGCTCCTTTGGGGGAGGCCTATATCCAGCAGTGGATGTCTTCCGGCTGAATGATGATGATGAATATAAATTTGAACATTTCGTCCCCCATGAGTCCCGAATTTGTCAACCCATTGATGCCAGCTTATATTTGCAGCCCGCGACACAGCAATGTTTGAAAGCACGCTGAACTGCTAATCTGTTGCCACCACTCATGATTCAATAATATACTGCGCCAGGACACCGTTGCCCCTTAAGGGACCTTTATCTTTCTTATTGTGTTATTACTCTTTTGTGTATTATTGTATTCTGTGTAACTAACAAGGCGACCATGCGTACATATTGGAGGAATCTCCAGAAAACTACGGGAGAAAAAATAAACTGCGCCAGGTATGGCAATCCGATAAATCGGTTAGTAGTGTGGGTGACACGACCTACGGCATCAGCCTATCGATAGTATGCGGACGTAAGTGTGAGTGTGTCGTCGACAGTGACGTCACGGTGTCACGAATCCGAATTATCAGACCTTGTTTTCTTAGACCATGCCACCACTTAAACAATTGTTTATGAATGGTAATTCACGAAAATCTCTTGAGGGTAGGAAAATCGCCGGCAAAAGAAAGGAATAGTAAATATTCCAAAAGCCATCACCTAACTTTATTTAAGCACTAGCGACCCGCCCCGGCTTCGCACGTGTGCAATGCTGATACTAATTATACATATAAACCTTCCTCTTCAATCACTCTATCTATTAAAAAAAACCGCATCAAAATACGTTGCGTAGTTTTAAAGATTTAAGCATACATAGGGATATAGGGACAGAGAAAGCGACTTGGTTTTATACATAAAGCTAATTTTATAAAGGGTCGGCAACGCGTACGTGACTCCTTTGGAGTTGCGGGCGTCTATAGGCTGCGGTGGCCGCTTACCATCAGGTGGACCGTAAGCTTGTTTGCCACCGGCGTTGTATAAAAAAAGCACCGAACATTATATCGGTTCCACGCGTTAATGCCACACTACAACACGTTGCACAGTGATTCTTTACGGCTCACGTCGTCGACAGATTCTAACAATTCATGAGTGGTCAAACCAGATAAGTCATCTAAAAGGTTTATTGAAAATAGAACTCTGCGTAATGGATGTTGAGTTCATATTTCAAAAAACAATTATCTCGATTTATCGGGTTTGACCACTCACCCCTCGCATTGTCCTATTGTGCGGTTTGCTGCTACCATATTATCGTCCGTCATAAAAGATAAGCATAATTCGTAAATAAAGACTGCATGTGCATTAACACTACCGGATTGTCAACTCTAAAGCCTTTGCAAAGGTTTAAACTGCTTTAATAGTCATGCGACGTTACACGCATGGCTCAATACATCAGGCGGTGTTTGCCTGAGAATGGTATGAATATAGAAGGCATCAGAGAGCGAGATATTCGAACTACGTTCGTTTTCGGTTCGCGGCAGCCCCTCTGCTTAGAACTGAGGGGCTACCGCGAACCACGAACGAAGTTTTCCCTCTCTGTCTCACTTATATGCAAACTTGCAAGTGCGACAGGGAGGGAAAACTTCGTTTGCTGTTCGCGGTAGCGCCCCTGTGACGTGTGGATCCGTTTATAAAGTAGACATGGGTAACTCCGGAGTGATATATAAAAAAGATATATATCGATCCGCCCGCACGAATCACTCTTCATATCCTTCAAAATCCGAGTATATCAGTATATCCGCACAACTCCCTCGCTCCCGGTAGGTATATATCGTTTGCTTTGCAATAGCGACATCACATTGCACCAGGTAGGTACTTACTCATATTTAAAAGAAACTATAAATCAATACCTATTTATTGTATTGAACTAATTACTAATCTCAATGCTTCGTACAGTTAAATACCTACTAAAATAAAAAATCTACCAGCGTAGATACACTACAAATCAATCTATAGCTCTTAGTGAATTACTGATCTACTTGATAGATAGATTCATTCGAATCAATCTCGATCCGTAATTCACGACGTAAAATTGAGCGGTGAGCGGCCGAGCGAGTCGCGTTGCGTGGCGAGAGCTAGAGAGCTACAGAGCTACTGATCGACGGATGCATACGGATATAAAGATATAGAACAGTGATATATATCCCGGGAGCTGAAAGATATGTTTCACTCTTTTCTTTAAAGTGACACATTTTGCCCATGTCTATTATAAAGTTGGCCCCGCGTGAAGAGGCATCGAAGGGCGCTCGGGGCGAGACATTGAATTGATCGCCCGCTCAAGGACGAGCGACCTTCGCGTTTAGCGAGAGAAAAGTTGCTCTTTGGACCAAGATACTGAAAATTAACTCATATTGTTATGATGGCTTATTGTTCATCTGACGACCGGTTTAGCCTAGTGGGTAGTGCACCTGCCTGTGAAGCTGACGGTCCTACGTTCGAATCCCGGTCAGGGCAAATATTTGTGTGATGAGCATGAATATTTGTTTCTGAGTCTTGGATGTTTTCTATGTATTTAAGTATTTATATCTATTAAATATATCGTCGTCTAGTACCCATAACACAAGCCTTCTTGAGCTTGCTGTGGGGCTAGTTCGATTTGTGTAAGATTGTCCTCTAATATTTATTTATTTATCTAATATTTATTTATCTGATACTTATATAGGTTTAAAGTTCAAGGTCAGTATTTGAATACTAAAGTCTAAACTCGAAATTTATCTATTTTGGCATCAGAGGGCCTGTTCCGAACTTCGTATCGTGCCGTCCCTTTCACTCGTATAGTGTTTAACACGAGAGCGAAAGGGACAACACGATACGAAGTTCGGATTTCGAAGCCAGGAACTCCCTAGGGCCTACCACCTTGAGTTTTCCCGTGTTACCAGGTAGGCTAGCACAACTTGCTGCCAAGTCGTATCTCGCGCGACTCGGCGATTCCTGTCTCGCTCAAACTGTGCGGAATAGAAAGAGGAGCGTAGATTTTTCTCTACTCGCGTCGCGTCGCAGCGGCAGTTGTGCTAGCCCCGCAGTTACGTACAACGATACCTACATTACATTTTTTGCTTCAATCAAATTCATACATGTCCTCAGTCCTCATACAGGCTCTCGTATGGGTGAATCAACTTTTTAGTGCTACTCGTTGCCGTGGTCAGGCACGTATCCAGAGGGGGGGGGGGGTAGTAGTTGGGATTTATCCCCCCCGAAAACGTTTTTAGCCGTTTGTTTATTTATTCGCTTGCGTGTTCTTTCAATAAGTAGGTAAATAAAAATATAGATGTTTCAATGTTTGTCCCCCCCGAACCAAAAGTCTGGATACGTCTGGCCGTGGTTACGTCTAGTTGTCCAGAGAACATGGAATTCAATCGTGATTTTATGCTATTTAAGTTTATCAAACATACGTATTTGTGGTACTTATAAGCTATTTCCATAATGGTGCATCTACTAAGCATGTTAGTAGAACTTAACACAACATTTTTTTGAACAATTGAAATAAATGAACTTTATTCTGCAAGTAGGCCGCAGAGGCACTTTTACAAGTCAAAAACTACTAGCGTTTCTCATGAGACCACTGCCGAGAAGAAACGCCGAAAGAAACTCGACAGTCAGTCATTTTCTCCAAAATATGCTTATTACAATGATACTACTTAACCTACTTAAGTAAATGTAAGTGATAAACAACAAAAGAGAATTGAATGAAAAACGAGGAAAAAATAACAATAGGTATTTACAATGTGTAGTTACACAAGAAAACAAAACATGTCGAATCGTTTGATATGCTTTCCTGCAAGAAATGTGTCAACTAGATACAATGAAAATACTAGACTCTTTACGCTATTTAGGTATTTGATACAAACTTCACCACTAGTGTCCCTGGACAACGGGTCAAGATAACAACACAAGAAAAATTGATCCACCCATATGTGAGTCTGGACTACGTACGGCACGTAGAAACCAGTGTTGCCAGGGCCGTTGGGAAGAAAATTACATTTCTTTTCTTGAAAAGTTACATTTTTAATGCAAAAGTTACATTTTATATATTTTTCATTTTACTCTTTCATATATTACTTATCAAAACATTTGATTCTAAGAAACGAGTAGCTATATACAGCTACAATTCGGCGAGTTCAGGCAGTGTCTCAAATGTCATACAAAGTTGCAAGAGACGGACAGACAGTCGTACTATGTAGGTTATTTTGTCACCATTTCTGTATGGAAGCCTATAAATTGTGTCGCTTGATCCCGGTTAGATACAATTATCTTTCTTTTTAAATACAGTCTCATTATCCTCAAAAGTTACAAAACAATCCTTTACAACAGAAGTAACTTACATGTTACGCGAGCCAGTCAAAAGTTACGAAAAACGTAAGAAATGTAACCATCTGGCAACACTGAGACACACCCACCTCATATAAATGTGCGTAACAACAATACAAAGTTGACACAGTACTTGGCAACCGGCAACTTTTATATGAAATTTGGTATGAGGATAGTTTGAGAGCCAGATAAGACGTACTTCAACTGTATTGTATACAGGGGCGCTACCGCGAACAGCAAACGAAGTTTTCCCTCTCTGTCGCACTTACGTCCGAACGTGCAAGTGCGACAGAGAGCGAAAACTTCGTTTGTTGGTTGCGGTAGCGCCCCGGATGGGCTACCCCGAACCACAAACGATGTTTTCCCTCTCTGTCTCATATATATGCAAACTTGCAAGTGCGACAGAGAGGGAAAACTTCGTTTGCTGTTCGCGGTAGTGCCCCAGGGCATGTACTACGAACTTCGTATGTACCGTCTCTTTCACTCTCGTGTTATACACTATATGAGTGAAAGGGACGGCGCGACACGAGGTTCGGAGTAACCCCTCAGAACGCAGCCATAATAATATCACTATACTACTAGCTCTGTATTAGTGTGTGTATGTACGTATTAAATATATGAGTGTATATCGTGTACAGGTATTGGAAAACTGTAATCGATGTAGGTATCTAGTTAATAGTAGATTATGCAACTGATACATAATGAGAGGTGTTTTAAGGCCTAATTATGTACAGTTGCATACACTACTTTATCTACATCCGTATATTAAATCCTCTTTCATGTGTTTAGGAACCATTGCGTTGCAAGTGTAGTGAGGTCGAACGTGAGCCCGTTGAAGTCTTTTGAGAAAGAGCCTGTATCGTTATGGGCGGAGATAGCCATAACGATACCGTTTTTGATGCTGTTATGGCCATCTCCGCCCCGGACCGGCGCGATATTGTAAAGTTGGTCCTTACCTACACTTTTTGAGCACATAAAGAGGATTTACTGTATGGGTGTGGATAAAAATAATTTTCACACCTGCTATTCAGAAAAGAGTTATTGTTGCCCTCGAATGAGGGATCAAAGATGTACTTTTCTTCCCTCATTTGAGGGCAACAATGACTCTTTTCCTCATTGAAGGTGTGAAAACCAGTATGTGACACTCTGTAGTAAAATCATTTGTAAGATATTTTATGTTTAGCAGCAGGCCTCATAGACGGTGTAAAAAGCAGTATGTGTCACGCGGTAGCAAAATTATTTCCGTCTTGGGCGTAAACACTTGAATCCCTCGCTACGCTTAAGATTCTACTTTAGAATCCCTCGCTACGCTCAGGATTCTATTGAAGAATCTTTCGCTTCACTCAAAATTCAATTTACCGCCCTCGCCGTAAATATATCATTTTGCTCCCTTGAGACACAATCTACTATAGTCGTTATTAATGGTACATTATTGCCGTGGTTAGATTAGTTAAACATAAACTTAAAACGTCAAAAACTTGATGCTTTCCCGCCGTTTATTTTTTTTAACAAAATCGCAAGTGTATTTTTCCACCGAAAACCGCAAACTATTTGAGAGACATACAAAAACGACGCGTTTCCAGCAGAAAAATACGAGTTAAATTGGCTGAATACGATCTGTGCCGTCTTTTATGTCTGTTTCTAGTTTTTTTTTAAGTTTAGAACTCGACAAATAAAGGTATTTATATGTAACATTCCAGGCGGCTTACGTTTTTTATTTTTTTAATTTTGGTCTCACCATAAACTGCACTTTTCTTTACAATATGTAGCGAGTAAGGTCCACTTTGCGGGACATTTTTGAGAAAAGGACTATTTTTATTTTACTATAGTTATTATCCTATTGTTTCGCACATAAACTTGTTTGTGACGTGACAAATAGAGCATATAAAATTCAAATCTTGCTGCACGACCTTACTTACGCATTGATAACTTCATACAAATATCATACCAGTTCTATAATTGCTAAGTCATGCTTTTTGAAACGAGTCGTAATGTAACTGAGATAACGCAGAAGGAAGTAAACATGTTCTTGTTTATTCGCCTTTATTGTGTGAGTGATAAAGTCCATTTGCGTGTACGGGAGGAAACCCGAGGAAAACGGTTCTAGATGCCCATACATGTATATTGTTTAGTTTACAGCACATGACACACGTGTTTGTAGTCTAACTAATTAAACAATTATATATTATTTGTGAGAATCCCCGAAAATGAGTTTCGTTTTCAAGTATAGACAATGTGTGGGTTGCCATTTGTGTAAAAAAATAAATAGCTATTGCTGACGTAATCACCATCTGGACCCCCCACCCCCCATGTCACCAAAAATAAGCAAAGTACCTACCTGATCCCAAGATTTGGTGTAGGCACTAGTTTTTACAGAAGCGACTGCCATCTGACCTTCCAACCCGAGGGGAAACCAGACCTTATTGGAATTGGGCTTGTCAAGTGAGTGGGCAACTTGACTGTTAGAAGTTCTCAAGCCGCCCGTAGAGGCCTCTAACTTGGCTTAATGACTGCAATCACAGACAGCAGCCGGTATCAACGGCTTAACGTGCCTTCCAAAGCACGGGAGCGCCCAGTTAATAACCACTCAAAGCGGAAAGCCATCAAAGAACTGATCTGGGCCGATATTGCATTACCTTGCATACCGCACGCGGTACGCGGGTGCCGCTGAGCCACGAATGCTCCTCTATAAACTATAGCTCTCGATGTATACACGGAAAATTACGACTCCTAACATTCTTGTGGACATAATTTCTCCCTAAAAATATGACTAGACTAGATGGGTCATTGTCAGATTTAGGTTCACGCCTTTTCGGTGGACATATCGAAAGTTAATGGATGCAAAGCTTAATTTTGGATTGGTCTAGTAACCCGCATAAACAGTGTCTCCGTTGCTATAAATCGATGTTCTAAAAACATAGCTTACATACACAGAAACCTTTAACTATTGACCACCGAAGGGACGATTTTTGTTTTTACAACTGACAATGACCCAGATGCCAAATGTTTGTCCGTTCACTTGGTCTAACCGCCATCGCAGGCACTTCTCCAGTTACGATGCTTCGAACAGGAGCAAGATGCCATTCCCCTCTGACCTGCTACTCCCAAAACTATTAATGTCGAACGCTTCTCACCTGTGGTGGCTGCGATTTCGTAATTTGTAGATCGGGAGATGTATTATTAGCTCATCGCGATCCCACTCTCCCAGTTTCCATTAGCACTCAGACATTTATAGAACTAAATATTGCGTCATTTATTACGACAGTAGCAAAGATCATACGGACCCCGGATAGCGGACCCAGGGCATCCTTCAGGATGCAACTGTACTGGGACAACAATAAGAGGATGATGAGTAGCAAAGATCATACGGCTCGTCTGAGAATAAGCACTGAGCAGGCCTATGCCTGAATTAGCCCAATAATTTGGATTGTTTTTTGCTCTTTACGTAGGGCTGAATCTTAGAGTATAAATATTTCTAAAGAGCTGCTATACGCGTGCCGCAACGAGGGACGACAACAGAGTACATACCTCCCGTGGGGTGACCATGTTACTAAAATTACCCCATGGCTTCTGTTTATTTTGTATAATTCGACTCATTATAGGCATTATGTAATTATCTGGTATGAGCGATAGAGTAAGTTGTTTGTTTGAAATAATTGAAAAAGTATACTTACATGTATAATGACAATATGACCGGTAAGTTAGAGAATCGCTCGGCACCCAGTGTTTCTTTGCGGTATTCCATGCTAAATAATTTCGTTAAAGTGTATAAGTTAATTATTAGGTGGAAGTTATTGTATGTATAATGCTCTTGTCACTAATAGGTATAGCCGTCGTCTTCCGGCGAAAAAATAAACAATATTATAGCATTTTTTTGATATGATCCCTGGGATCCCAGGGACCGGCAGATGACGAGTTAACAAAACATGTACTTACCTTATTTATGGTGCTTGTCATGCTTGTGCAAGCGAGATAGCTTTCCATACCTTTCTGACATTTGAGTGGTTTGGCGTGTAAGTATAGGTTAAAAGTGTGTAGATGCGATTTTACTTAATTAGAAAATTGCCGTAAATCTCAGATATATTGAAATATAATAATCGGACCCTCGCCAAAGCCGCCGCCAACATTTATTTAGCAGGTAATGCTAGACAAGCTGCCATCGCGACTGGTTCTTATTGACTACGGACGACGTATTGGTCTGAAACATGTTGAGCGAAATTCTACCTTAAAGCGATTACTATATTTCAATATGTCCGACTCACGGAAGTTCTCTAATTAAAATTGATGATGCACTTTCTTAACTACTCAATTACATATATGTAAGGCGAAAAAATAATTCCACTAAGGAACGAAATGACAAACAAATATACATTCATACATTTATTATACATATAATATTTTTTTAAAGATAGGACAGGAACCTGATCGGGGCACTTACTGACCTTTGAATAATATTAATTTTGTGTATACTTTTCTAATACTTTCTTTTCTGTTTGGCGTAGTGGTCTTAATCACATAAACTCTTGATAGTGTTTTGCGGAAGCAATGCAATTCGAAATGCTTTGAACACAATCAGCTGTTTTAGACGGCTTCCAGTTTTGCCGACCTGTCGCTGCTATCCACTTATTTCGGGTGGAATAATTTAGTGGAAACCTAGAAAAGAAAATTATATATTGCTTGTCCATTTCTAAGAAATACTACAATTTTGCTGCTACATAAATTTAAATACAATAAAATTCACCCTAGGCTAGCATTATAAGTATTTTATATAATGACAAGTGTTATTTTTATAGTACACTAAATTACCAAATAATTGGGCTACTGTAAAATCCTATTAGCTGGTATCCCTAAATTGATTGCAGGGAAGCTAAATTAAGAACAGATTTAAACATTTCTGACAGCTTCCAATAAACGACCTACGTAATTTAGGCGGATAATAACGTCGACAAAAACTTTATAACCTAAAATCACCAATGTAAACAATGTTGTTATTTCAATATTAATCGCTTTATTTTACAAGATTTTGAATGAAACATAATGGTAACAATGAAATAACACATATTACGCTTAGATAAAGGTATAAAATAGTATAATTACTTGTGAAAGGTTACATTTTCTTCGCATCTTTCTCTGCGGCTTTTACAGCCGATCACGCTGCAAACTACCATTGTTTTATAGAAACTGTACCACATAAACCCTGATCTATATCATTTGTTGCCCAAAGCACTATTTTATGCACAAAAACATTAATTAATTCAGTTATATTTTGAGATGACACTTCCGACTACCTTTTGTTGAGCCCAACGGATGCTAACTTTGACATTGTGCCCAATAACAAAAAGTGGAACTATGACAAAGACAGCAAATGATACATATCTCTCTGGCGCACTTAGCGAGATTTGTATATGACCTTCTCGCTTGGAACTGGTATTATTATTACCGTGTCACGTCTGTATTTATTATAAGTCTGTGGGCTGAATCATGTATTTAGGTAACAACGTCGTATTATTAGATTGTCCCATTAAAAACGAAATAATGAACCGGTGACCGTAATAATACCGGTATTTTTCTATGGAGAAAATACCGGTATCGGATCCCTGCCGCGTACAACCTTTTGGCCTTCAAGGCGAGAGTGATCGCGCGTTCCATCTTAGAGCACCATATCGCTCACCATCAGTGCCTTTACCATGAGTTTGCATGCCCGTGCTCGCTAGCGAGCGCGTAAACGATTTAGTATACCGATTCTTAGTTCTATTGCGTAACCGCCAGAGGCTTATCTTATCTTATCTTATTTTATTTAAATGAGGGCCCTAGCGGATGCACTTCGACCCAGTGGGATCTTTTGTGCAATTGCCCCCTCCTTTATGCCTACTTCAAGCTGCTCTCCAGCATTTCCACAAACCGAATGATGGAGTTCAGCGGGAGTACTCTAAATTCCTTTGGTTCAGGGTAACCATTGCCAAAGTCATTCATTCTTTGTCTGGCAAGGGCGTGACATTCACACAATAAGTGTTCCATTGTCTCGTCATCCTCGCCACACATCCTACATTCTGTGTCGTCTGCTAGACCCATCTTGGCCAAGGTTCCTTTGACCCCGAAGTGACCTGTAAACACCCCAGTTATTATCCTGAGTTGCTTTCTGCTGTATTTCCAAAGTTTTCTGGTCCAGCCTGTATCCACTCCTTCCATGAAGAGCTTTGAGTGCCTTAAGCCCGCCTCATTCCTCCACTCATGTTGGTGCTTGGTTTTGGCGCATTCTTTCAAGGCTAGTGTTATGGTTCTCTGCGAGAGTCCCACAAACGGTTCCGGACCTACAAAACAGTTTGCTGATCCCCTTCTTGCAAGCTCATCAGCTTTTTCGTTACCAATGAAGCCCTCGTGCCCCGGTATCCATACCAGTTGCACTTATTTAAAACTTGGATACCATTGTACACAAGTCTAGAGTCCACTTTCGGCGCTGTTAGCGCCTTAAGGGCCGCTTGACTGTCACTGAGTATATAGATATTCTTCCCTCTGGTTCGTCTATCTATATTCACCTGTGCACAGGCAATTACGGCGTATGTCTCCGCCTGGAAGACAGTCGCAAATTGCCCCATGCTTACACTACTACTATAGTCATTCGCATAAATGCCTGCACCCGTACCGGATCCCATTTTTGATCCGTCTGTGTACCAGATATCGTCTTTGTTACCATCGCTCGGTCGTTCAAGACCTTCAGCCCATTCGGCCCTTGAGGGAACTTTTGTAGTGAAGTTCTTATTGAACACATACTTGGGTTGCATTTTGTCGCATCCTATGTTTGTTATTCTGTCTAGAAAACTATATGTTTCCATGTTTGTGTGTTTAGTCTTAGGCTTACTGTCGCTCCACAGTCTGTAGAGCGACTTGCGCGCTTCCGACTTGATCACCAGGTGAAGCGGTGGTAGGTCCAGTAGTACTTCTAGCGCCGCCGTTGGCGTTGTACGAAACGCCCCTGTTATAGCCATGCATATCGTTCTTTGCACCTTTTTCAGGGCCTCTCTGCATGTACTCTTTAAAGTCCTTGGCCACCATACCAGGCTTCCGTACAATAGTATGGGTCTCACCATCATGGTGTAGATCCATTTCAGTACCTTTGGGTTCAACCCCCATGTTTTACCATACGCCGATCTGCACATTCCAAACACTCTCAGTGCCTTGGTTATGGAGAGATCTGTATGCTTTTTCCAATTCAGCTCCTTATCCAGTGTAACACCCAGATATTTCACTTCATTGGACAGTTCAATTACCCTTTCGTACAGTTTTAACTGCTGTATGCCTCGAAGGGTTCTTTTCCTAGTAAACGGTATTACTACAGTTTTGCCTGGATTGATGGACAATTGGTGGCTGATGCACCAGTTCTCCACCTTCTTCAAAGCTTTGTTCATGATTTCTGATACTGTACTTGGGAATTTCCCGTTAACAAGTATCACCAAATCATCAGCATATCCTACCGTTCGGATAGGCCCATTATTCAGTTCTCCCAGGAGTGAGTCCACCACCAGGCTCCATAGAGTTGGCGACAGTACTCCGCCCTGTGGACAACCCTTTGTGGCAGTAGCCGTTATCTCATCTTCTAGAAGACATGACTTTATTACTCTGCCGTTCAGCATGTTGCCTATCCATTTACAGATGGTGGGCTCTATGCCGTGTCTAGCAGCCGCTTCGCTGATAGCATTATACGTGGTGCGATCGAAAGCCCCTTCCACGTCTAAGAAAGCTGCCAAGCATAGTTCTTTGTTCTCTATGGCTTGTTCAGCTCTTGTTGTTACCAGATGTAGTGCTGTTTCTGTCGACTTCCCTGGCTGATAAGCACATTGTAGTTCGTGCAGTGGATGTCTCCTTAATGGGCCATCCCTTATGTGTCTATCTACCAACTTTTCCAATGTTTTCAGGAAAAATGAGGATAGACTTATTGGCCTGTATGATTTTGCTTCACTGTAATCCGCCTTACCTGGTTTGGGTAGGTAGGTTACTTGTACCATCCTCCACACGCGCGGTACGTGTGCAAAGGCTAAACACGCTCTGTACAATCCACTTAGGTGTGGAATTAGTACATTGGCGCCTTCTTGTAGTAGTATGGGGTAGATACCATCTGGCCCCGGGGCTTTAAAAGGCTGAAATGTTGACAGCGCCCACATGATCTTTTTGTGATCCACTACCTTTTTAGACGTGTCCCAATTGTGCCTTGTTGTATGTGTGGTCTGTTCCAACGCACTAATCGTCGCATCGTCATTTGTGCTCTGGTGTATTACTGAGCCTGGAAAGTGTGTGTTACACATTACCTTAAGGGTTTCTAATCCCGTTGTCGTCATTCTTCCGTCACTGTCCCTAATGGTTGTGAGCGGAACCGACTTTGTTGTGGCTAGTGCCTTTGTTAGTCTCATTCCTTCTGGTATGGACTCAATTTGATCGCAGTGATTCCTCCATGCTCTCCTTTTCGCTTTCCTCACAGCCTTGCCAGCCTTGCCGCCAGAGGCTTACTTTTGCCCATACACATTTTTACACAGTAGCTAGCGATTACGGTCATGTAGACTCATGGTAAAGGCACAGGTGATTTGTGGTCAAGCGCAAACCTATCTTGAATAAAAAAGATGTATACTGATAATTGTTATTCGCTCACGGATTTATAGAATTAGTAAATAAGTGTGTTGACATGTTGTCGCTGCATAGACGAAATTAGACGTGTTAAGGTCGAATGAGTCGATGGGTCTCTATCTCTACTACATATTTGAGGATTTTTATAGACGATATTTGCAGCAGTAAACGTCATGTGTATAGCAAACTATCGCGATTTAGAATGTGTGGTTTTATTATACGCCAGCTGCAACACATGAGTGAACTAAAGAATTTAAATGCGATTACCGCGACGTCTATGTAAGCTCACATTTTTTTTATATTTCTCTCTAAGTGAATCACTTCACATCTGTTTCGGCACTGTTTGGTCTGTTAAGTAGTATAAAGAATTATTGTAACACCCATGTAATGACTGTTTGTTGCCAAAAAAAAAAAAAAAAAATAAATAAAATAAAAATAAAAAGAAACAGAAGAGAACCGGCTGAGTACACAATTTGGGGGAAATTAACCACTGTGACACTTTTTTTCAGGTGTGTACTTCTAGAAGTTACCCGAAACACACAAACTTATAAAGTGACATATGCATCACCTCTTTATATACGCAGAGCATTCCGTTGGATAGAATAGAAATAGACAGAATTTCCAATGCAACGTGATCAAAATGCGGCGGCAGCGGCAAAGTTTTACACCCCCTAATCCTGAACCGATTTGCATACTCGTACCTTTGTTAGAATCAGAATCAGAAAAATGTTTATTGTAGATATAGGTAGGCTGATGAATACAGAGTTGTTAAAAATACAATTAGTGATCTTCTATGTCTTGCCAATAGGCGTACAAAACATTGGATAAAAATACATAAAAAACAATTCGAAAAATATAATCAATCTAAATTGAATTAAATTAAAAAAAAAATGTTACGGTGTCGCATTGACAAAGTGTCAAAAGTATTCAGTCTACTTATGATTCCGACTGTACAGGGTATGTGGGTTATTACACTAACATAAAAGCGTGCATTTATATGTTACTAGATATTACATCAAATCATCATTGAATAAAGCTATCTAAATAAAAATAATGATGCTATTAAGAAAGTAAAAGTAACAAGTGTAAAAACTGTTTAAAATACATTTTTAATGGTTTAGTCAAGTTTTATAGCTAACCTAATCGTTTTTAATCATCATTCACTAATGATAGTAATGATTCAGAGATATCGTGTTTCTGAAACATAAAAATAATGATACAACAAAAAACAGAATCACTCGCCTTTATATCTACATATTTAATAATGTGCTACGAAGCTAACTAAACCGGTATGTGTAGAAAAGTAGCATCCCTATACATGTAAACGTAAATAATTGTGATAATCCACATCGAAAGGGACCTTATGGCGGCAGGCGCTTACGTTGCAGCTATTCACTATTGTATTGGAACAGCGGCAATAAAGGCGTAAGTGCCGGCCGCCATAAGGTTCCTTTCAATATGGATTATCACAATTAATAAAATCATAAGGGACTAAACATCAATGCATTTTTGCACTCTATAATACCTACCACAACCATAAAACTCCCGACGCGGCAGTGTTGTCAGGGCCGTTGGGACGTAAATTACGTTTCGTTTCTTGAAAAGTTACATTTTTGATGCAAAAGTTAAATTTTTTCTATTTCTCATAATTACTGATCAAAACTGGCGATTCTAAGAAATTAGTAGCCACATGCAGCAAGAATTCGGCGAGCTCGGCGACAGAATTACGCCGGGCTGATGGGGGATATCTCAAATGTCATACATAGTTGCCTACTCGTACATAGTCATAGTATTTATTTCTTAAACAATACAAGATTGTGTATAGTTTAAGAAATAAATACTATATGTACAACAAACGGACAGACAGAGTCGTATCATGTGGCTTCTTTTGTTACCTTTCCTGTATGGAACCTTATAAATTGTCCCGCTTCTTCTCCTTTTAAAAGTTTCATTGTTCTTAAAAGCTACGAAAATTTGCCTTACAACAGAAGTTACTTACATGTTACTCGAGCTGGTCAAAAGTTACGAAAAATGTAAGAAATGTAACCATCTGGCAACACTGCTACGAGGCGAATAAACTGGGGCGCTACCGCGAACAGCAAACGAAGTTTTCCCTCTCTGTCGCACTTGCAAGTTTGCACATAAGTGAGACAGAGAGAGAAAACTTCGTTTGTGGTTCGCGGTAGTCCCTCTGTAAATAAGTGGCTCCGTGAACTTCAGAGCTGACTTCACGAATAATATATTTTATGTTTTCAACCGCTATGGCACCGACATTGTCCAACAATTTTGAAAAACTGAATCGACAAAATAATTTCTTATAGTTATCGAACGTGCTGATAAAATTTCACGAGAATAGGTTGAGAAATGCGACCTCTAAAGAGAACTGCCGGTGATCCGGACGAATGAAAGAATTTTTACCGGAGACGGAGACGCCGAGCTCGCTTCGCTCACTCGGTCAGTAATATCCTAGCTAATATGAGAACAACGGTTGGAACTCACTTGGAAAGTCACTATTTGCGACATGTTTCGGACTACAATTGGAGTCCTTCATCAGGTTGAGTGTTATCAAGGCAACCGTTGTTCTCATATTAAGTGTAAATATGTCTCACGTTAGTGTAAATTTAAATATCCTAGTTTATCGCCGACATACATCCAGACAGATGCGGTCTGGCACTTAATAATCGTATATCTGTAGTAAATTGTACACATTATAAATGTATTGATAATTCAGTCAAGATAGAGCTATTTTTAATTCGAGAATCCCGACATACTCGTAAACACCACTCAAGTTGAGTGACTCAACCGGCGCCGGCGCAATCTTGATGTTTAATATAAATGTCTTAGTCTGTAGAAAAATCATTTTTAAATAACTTAATACTCATAAATTTTACTGGTTACACACGAATGACTTTTCTGTTGACTGGCAGACACGACTGTGTCCAAAACTATTGAAGATATAAGAATCAACACGAGCATTTTAGAGAGCATTCACTTTATCTACGGGACTAAGATTCTAGGGCATATCGTTCCTTAGATTAATGCTTGATTAGGAATTCCTTGCATTTAATTCAAGGGAATGGGGTTCTAAGGGTATTAGGATAGCGACTTGAAAGGGATAATCGAATTACTTGCACGTGTCTAACATAATGTTACTTCAATTCTAGACAGCATTCTAAGAATAACGTGCCCTATGGCCCCTATTTCACCAAGTTGACATAAGTATGTATTTGACATATGAAGGCTGACAAATCGACAATTTTACCAACTACAATTGTAATGTTTTTTGACAATTGTCGCACCTGTCAGCTTTGGTGAGATAGGAGCCTGCCTACCCTTTTCAGGAATACAGGCGTGAGTTACGTATGATATATGCATTCGATAATCTACTACCCCTACTAATTTACCTACTAGTATTAGTAAGGATGTCAAAAAATAATAGATTAAAAAAAAATTATATAAATCGATTATGAACATTATGATTTTTACAGCCGATGTATCGTAACATAATTTATCAAAGAATATTGTAAGCTACCAACTTGGACTTGTGAATATTAGACGTCTACAAAGTCTTAGTAAAGACCCTGGCATTATATGAGGACATTTCTAGCAATGAAGCTAATATTGAAGCCACGCGCCGTAGGTGTCACGGATTTCAAAATATCCGATTTTTGCTCAGATATTATCACGATACTGCAATACACGTCAACATTCTTGTGATACGGATCATTATATGAGTGTATCGCATGTTAATAATCACCGTGAAACCGATCCCATAGGAAAAATAAATAAAAAACCGATTTATTTCTTGAAAAATAGATTGTTTTTAATCGATTTTAATTTGGAGCAAAAAAGACGGAAGTAATATCCCTACATACTAGTGCCTATGCCAAATCTGGGGATATGGCGGATCATATCCCCAAATGTGGCATAGGCACGCTCGGGGTACGCTTCGCAAGGCGTACCATGAGCTCATTAAGGGTACTCACAAAAGGGGAAAACGCTACGCGAATGATGATGATGATATTACATACGTGTTTGTACAGTCGATAAAACAAGATTTTTGTCACTTCTGGGTTCTATTTTAATAGACATAGGTTCCAAGATGACAAGCAATCAGTTTTCTCGGCTGTAACTTATAGTTTCGTGAAACGGGCTCCAGTGCCTTTACCATGAGTTTGCATGACCGTACTCGCTAGCGACTGCGTAAACGATTTAGTATGCCGATTATTAGTTCTATTGCGTAACCGCCAGAGGCGCTGTACTTTTGGCCCATACACGCAGTCGCTAGCGAGTACGGTCACGTAAACTCATGGTAAAGGCACTGATAAGAAACAACCTGTAAATGGATGGATCAACTTTTTTTGTGTTGTTATCTTGACTCGTTGTCCAAGGGACACTAGTGGCGCAGTTTGTTAAAAAAATGTGGACCATTATGGAAATAGCTTATAAGTACCACAAACACTTTTACGTTTGATAAACTTAAATAGCATAAAATCACGATTTAATTTCAATTTTGTACCCTGGACAACTAGGCGTAACCACGGCAACGAGTGGCACTAAAAAGTTGATTCACCCAAATAAATGTATTTTAAAGAGGACCTTCTAACCTTCGACCGTGAATTAATTGAGGACAAAAATGTAATCACCTTCAAGCCTGTCATAATTCCTCACATATGCCACATACCAATATTTAAATACAAATGATGAACATAAGAGATAGCACAATAATCGTAAAGAACGTCACGTTTAAGGCAAGCTGCTGCAAGTAATGTACAGCCTTAACAGTAGTCTGTTTGTACCAGGGATCGTTACCGGTATTCTTACTACCGGTTTTAACCTCCTGAGGCCTGACCTTCAAAAATTAACAAAATAATCTGGACCTTAAGTTAGTCTGGAGTTTAAGTTTAGATATAGTTCACAATCAATTGTGTTTTATGTAGTACCTATATAACACGGGGCCTCACGAGGTTAAATAAGGTATAACCGGTTATAATTGCATTTCGCTATTTATATCGCTAAAGATCTGATTAGCGGTATAATCAAAACCGGTATTCAAATATATTAACGGTTTCGCCAATTGACAACAATACCTCTATTTGACACTTTACCCATAAAACCATTATCGGTAATATCTGTCAGTGTCAATATACTCGATTATTCGTTTCTGCAAACTGGCGTATTGTAAAAAGTAGGTATTTACACCTATTTGTTGCGTTTTAGTAGTAACGTTTAATTGCCATCTTACCTTTCAAGTGCAATGGATAGCGGTATTGAATACAGGTATTTAATATCGTAAATAGTCCATACATAGAGGTATAGATAAAAGCGGAATGACAACAATACCTTTAATTAGAATACAGGTATACTTTTATTAGCGGTAATTGTACAATACCGTACATTAAATTATATACATATGCGTTACGTGTAGGTAGAATAAGTATTCATGTATGTGGGTAGAAAGAGATAGTGTAGTTGGACGTTAACCGCACCACGCAGCGCATCCTCTGTAAAAGAACTAGATTTAGGAAAAGTGGAAATACAGCATTTAAAATTTATATGAAGGCGTTTTTCCTTCCACCGACACACCTGCGCCCTTCATATTGGTCCTTCGCAAGAAAAGAGGATCATCGCGCGGGCGGATTTTAGTGCAGTGCACTAACACGGATAGCGGACTCAGTGAGATTCGTGGCCGGCAAGTTGTCGGCGTCACCGTGAACGTTCACCTCCAAAAAAAGTGGCACGCTCACGCAGTGCGTGCAGCCAGTGCAGTGTTTTTCTTCGGGGCCCGGTACATCGCATCGTTTGGGAACTGTTTGCAGAGCCCATGCAACGTCACCGGGTGACCAGGTTTCGGTGTGCAGTGCGCCCGATTTATCTTCTCGGCGTCCAAGGAATAAAGTCAGGCGAGCCTAGTTATAAGTTGTTTCTACAGTGCAGAGACCATTATAGGCTGGTGGGCAGTGCTCACATTTTGTCGTCTTGCTGCGTAATTCCGACGATCGAGCACCTTTGTGTACAGTGTACATGATTTTTTTTACCGAGCTAAACATTGCTTCGGAAGTACTTTGTACCTAAGCGGTAAATTAATACCTACGTGCAGTGCTCGTAATTTCTTAGGCAATTGTGAATAAACAATTTACATCGACTTATGTTCGAACAATTAGTACGTTTGCGTACAAGTTTTTATATGTGCATCAAGGAATTCATCAAAGTGAACTTTATTTTTTCCGTAGTAGGTACTACCATAAACAGTGACTTTCTTGCTTGCGTAACCATTTCCAGAACATTCCCGGTATAATTGTCCTTAGTGGCTATAAGCAAAGATCAACGTAAAGTTTTCGTTGTGCGCGAACGAAACGCCGTTTAAGAGTCCATTCATATTTTGTGGAAGAAAAAACAACAAAACTCAATTTTTGACGCATTTTTACTAAGAAACGGAAAGGTTTGGCAAACTTCAAATAATTGATTTAGAGAAGTTAATTCTTTAGTAAAACCCGGATAGATGCCTCACTTTTTGAAATTGCCTCATATTTGCGAAAACTTTAACTTATCGTAAATATTTTTAATGAAATAAGCTAGTCTATTCTTTGTTCTTTCCATGTGTTTCGTTGCTGTTGTCCTAATAATTACGGTTTTTGCAGAATTCAAGTTTTTCGAGAAAATGTTTTTGAGGATAGATGCCTCGCGGTTATGGATAGATGCCTCACCATCAAAATGCAAAGAAGGATAGATGCCTAGGGTATGGGATAGATGCCCTATGGAATAAAATAACTTAAAGTTTATATTAAAATGTTTATTTTGTATTTTAAAAATACCTCTTTTTAAGAATCGTCAACATACTATAAAAGGGCTTTATACTAATATGGCATGCACTATTTATTTATTTAAAATTTTCAAACAATCAACTTACGTTTATACAGGGTGAAATGTACCTAACGTTATAAAATGTTCACTTTTCAGGCAAAAGGTATCGAGGCGGGTTGTCGACAAGGGTGCGTGCGCCAAAATTCATATAAAATTGCAATTCCGATTATTGTACATCCGAAAATGTATCTTATACAATTTTATGTCATAATGATCACTATTCATAATTATTTTTGGTTAATAACTATCGTATCTCAGGATTGTCAATATTTATAATGTCATTAAATATAAGTATTTCTATTGCTATTATCTATATTCATATATTTTTTTATCATAACGATATAGTTTATTTTTATATAATTTTTATACATACTAGTTTTATTGCTATTTTTTTATTAATAATATTCCGATATTTATGAACCAAACATAATTATGAATAGCGATCATTATGAAAAAAAATTGTTTAAAATACATTTTCGGAGATTTAATAATCGAATTTGCAATTACTATTTGTACAATTTCTTTTCATTTTTGTTTTGTTCATAAGTGTTTTTATTCCTTGTCATTTACGTTCATAGTGTTAACAATCATACAACTTTTTTTGTTACTAATGACACCTTATTTTCCATTATTTAAACCTAAAATTGTATTACCAAATAATTTTTCATCAAATCCTTATTTGGCAAAAAAAAGCCCAGAAAGACCTGTTAGGGCAAAATCGACTGTAACGCGGATAGGTTAGAATTATGCTCACTGAAATGGAGCTGAAGCGAAGCGAAGCTCCCGTCTTAATCTTCGAGGTTTTTTTTATAAAAGCCCAGAAAGACCTGTCAGGACAAAATCGACTTACAAATTAGGAATTAAGATACTTTCTTAGTAATTACATTATTACTGGCAAAATTGAAATATATCCTTTATGAAAAACTAAATTAGGAATTCATATACTTTACTAGTAATGACATTATTACTAGCAAATTTATGAAATATGTCATTTATGAAGAAAACTGTTATAGAAAACAAAATTATGAGAACAAATATAATCTGAATGATAACATTATGAGTTAACATTTTCGGAATTAAAAATATATACAAAACAACATTATGAGAACAAATATAATCTGAACGATAATATTATGAGTAAAAATTTTCGGAATATTCATTATTATGAATAACGACCGTATTAATATAAATTATTCACAAACAAGGTTAGGAAAAACAAATTTATGAAGAGTGATGATTATGATCACAAAGCGGTATTATTAGAAAAAATCGATGATAAAATTGTATATGAGCCAATATGGACCCTGTCGACAAGGGTGATTTCTAATTGGATCCTTAAGAGTGCGTCAACGTGCCCACTAGCGTATAATTGTGATTATTTAATTTAATTCATTTCTTTTTTGTCCATTTCATGGAAAGCTGCAAGTAATTCCTCCTCCTTCCAAAAAACAACTCGAGCTTTAGCTCCTTCCTTCCTTTGGTATTTTCGCGGCATTGTGAACCTAAAATGTATCAATTTATTACACTATACACGGTGACAGGATAGTCAGGATAGATGCCCCTAAGGGCAACTATACCTTGAAAAAATCGGGGCGACTATCCTTTTCGATATGGATAGATGCCTTTTAAATTTTTGACGAAAATAAACACAATGGAGAGAATATAGACACTTAAATATGCACTTAACAGATCAGTGTGTTTATATAATAAAAACGGAATCAAAATTATAACTAGTTCAAAAGTTATGCTTCAACAAACACTTACGTTCCAAACTTTGTCTACTTTTTTTCGAGTGTCGCGGAGATATTTGGACACACATGCGAAACGCATCCATTCCACGCCGCTGCTTGCCTGGCACTGAGGTGGGTGGCGTTGGCGCATCCTATATAACCTACTATTTTACTGTTGCAATATTGGGAAGTTAGGTTTTTAGGAATTGGGGCACCTATCCCAGCGGGGCATCTATCCGGGTTTTACCTATTTTACGTAGCGGCTTCAAATTTTAGTTTAAATCAATATTTTAGTTTTATTCAGCCGATTACTGACAGTCGATTTCTGAAGAGGGCGCGCAGGTATAAGTTTGACCTCTCAAAACGTGATGATGTTATTAGAAAACCTAATTATTTAAATTTTGTTTTACAGCCGCTATATGTTGTTAATTTACGCTGCGGCCTCAATTTTTTATTATTTTTCATAGATACTCTTACAGAAACATTTTTCTTACGCTAATTTTTCAACAAAATTATGCTCAAAACACACGGTTTTTTTCAGTATTATTGAAGGATTATTACAATTATTTATATTACACATTAAAATTCATGTATTTGGCAATATATTTCAGTAAAAACAATAATTATTATTTTAAAAATTATACTGTCAAAAAAGATTCAAAAGTTGTATATATTTGTTTGCGCGCGGGAAGAATCCTCAGTACGGCGCGAGCGCTTGTCGAGGCAGGACCTGTGTCAATTTCATACCAACCGCCATTTTTGCGGCGCGAACGCTCTGAACGTGATTATACCGCGATCAACCACATTTGATCGTCGATGTTTTTTAAAATTTATGTAGTTTTCTTATAGACTGATGTACAAATGTATTTTTAGCAAATTAATAATTACTTATTTCATGTTGATTGTAGCATGGGTCGCAAACAGTCGGTTTATACTTGTGTTAGGAAGAAAAAAAAATACTTCAAGTCTAAAAGAGGCAAACGAGGCAAGATAAGTTAAGTTACACCCAACTTATGTAAATGTAAAGTTGGCGTAAATAATTAATATGTATTAGACAGATTTATTACGCTATTCGACTTTTAAAGACATTTCGGTCTAAATAATTCTGTAAATATGCAATTATGCCTTCTACTTACCCTGTTCTTCGCTCACGTATGTCAAGATTTTGATGATGTCATGTTCATTGTAAGGTGATTTTCACTACTCAACTATCTTTCTTCTAAATATATAAAAGAAGAAACTGACTGACTGACTGACTGATTGACTGACTGACTGACTGACTGACATATCAACGCACAGCCCAAACCGCTGTTTCTAAAGATTCCAAATTTGGCACGTAGGTTCCTTATAAGGTCTAGGGGTGCACTAAGAAAGAATTTTTCAAAATTCACCCCCTAAAGGGGTGAAACGGGGGTCTAAAGTTTGTATGAAAAACCGTATTTATTAAAGTGAGAGACATGAAATTTTGTGTATAGAGTCAGTGTTTAAATATATTAATGGCGTATTTCAGCGTTTTCTAAATTGCTCCCCTAAAAGGGTGAAACGGGGGTTTCAAGTATGTACGGGGAGCAAATCTTTTTTGAAGTGAGAGATTTAAAACTTCGTATATAGACTCTATGTTTAAATACAACAAAACGTATTTAAGCGTTTTTCGAAATTGCTCGCCTAAAGGGTTCAAAAGGGGGTTCCAAGTTTGTACGGAGAGCAAACCTTTTTTGAAATGAGAGATTTAAAACTTCGTACATAGACTCTATGTTTAAATACAACAAAACATGTTTCAGCGTTTTTCGGAATTGCTCCCTTTAAGCGGTGAAAAGAGGGTTCCAAGTTTGAGCGGGGAGCAAATTTTTCCTTTTCTTAAAAATCGATATGGGTGTCATTTTCGAGATTCCTCGGGGTGCCGATTACGAAAATGACATTCATTTTCAAATTAAAGATGGCGGGCATTTATTTTTCTTAAAAATCAATATGGGTGTCATTTTCGAGGTTCCTCTGGGTGCTGATTACGAAAATGACATTCATTTTCAAATTAAAGATGGCGGACAATTATTTTTCTTAAAAATCAATATGGGTGTCATTTTCGAGGTTCCTCGGGGTGCAAATTACAAAAATGACATCTATTTTCAAATCGAAGATGGCGGACATTTATTTTTCTTAAAAATCAATATGGATGTCATTTTCGAGATTCCTCTGGGTGCCGATTACGAAAATGACACTCATTTTCAGATCAAAAACGGCAGATATTTATTTTTATAAAAATCGATATGGGTGTCCTCTTCGAGGTTCCTCGCGGTGCCGATTACGAAAATGGCATGCATTTTCAAATCCAAGATGGCGGACATTTATTTGTCTTATAAATCGATATGGTTGTCATCTTCGAGGTTCCTCGGGGTGCCAACTATGAAAATGACATCCATTTTCAAATCCAAGATGGCGGAAATTAATTTATCTTAAAAATTTATATAGGTGTCGTCTTTATGGTTCCACGGGGTGCCGATTACGGAAATGACATCCATACGTATCTACATACATACATACAAACATACGGATCAAACTGAGAACCTCCTTTTTTGTAGACGGTTAAAAATTACTTTTATAACGCGGGCGAAGCCGCGGGTAAAAGCTAGTAAATATATAAAAGAAGAAACTGACTGACTGACTGACATCAATGCACAGCCCAAACCGCTGGTTCTAGAGATTCGAAATTTGGCACGTAGGTTCCTTATAAGACCTAAAGGTGCAATAAGAATGGATTTTTCAAAATTCACCCCCTAAGGGGATGAAACGGGGGTCCAAAGTTTGTATGAAAAACCGTATTTATTAAAGTGAGAGACATGAAACTTTGTATATAGAATCTGTGTTGTGTGAAAAACGCTGAAATACACCATTGATATATATCAATGGTGTATTTCAGCGTTTTTCTAAATTGCCCCACTAAAGGGGTGAAAAGGGGGTTCAAAGTTCGTGCGGGGAGCAAATTTTCTCTTTTCTTAAAAATCTTTTATTCTACATGTATATTATTTATTGCATAATTTATTTGCTCCACCAGTGCAATCAGGGTATTAGGAAAGTGAATTTGGTGTAGTATAGTACCTTTTGACGTTTCCATTACGTTTAGAATTTAATAGAGAAAATATGAATGTGAGTCAGTAGCAAACGCGGCAAATACATCAAACGGACCTGACGAGTGACGACAGGCTAGTGGAGTCGTATGAATAATATTCACTCAAAGAATCTTTATTTCCTGTAGTATATTGTAGCCTTACAAACATATACACACATTTCAATCTCGAAGTAAAAGATTTAAAAAAATGATTAATTTTCAAACATCAAAATCGTTACCCGCCATCATCGCGAATGCCGTGTTGTCATTTGTCATACAAGTTGTAAGTAGACGTCTTTCACATGTCAGAATAAACCACCTATACGACTGTTCTATTATAGGTATAACATTGTCTCCGATTTCTGCCCGGTTTGCTTACACCCCGCGTTCGTTCGTTGAATTCGTGAATAATTAAATTTTAAATTATACTTTTGGGCTTTAATTGGTCTCGGAAAAATCTAATAAAACAATTATTAATAATGTAAGACCCTGTTCAAAGCATTGTCAAGCAGCGTATTAATTGGCTGTAATTAACTCTCAGAAAACCCCTTGTTACTGTCTATTATCAAAAACCACCTTCCTTTTTATTATTATTACAATAAAAAACTATCTGTTAAACAATAGAAAGAAAATATGAGCACTAAAAACAAGATGATAACTGCCTCACTTAAGCGAAGTAAATGAAATATGTTGTTGGTTTGGTTTTCATTGACGCAAGTATCAAGCGCGTTCACTCCTTTGCGCCACCTCTACCGCAACCCTACCGTGCACGCTATCACTTTTGTACCTATATTATTTTTAGAAGGTTAGAAGAGGATGGCGCGCTTGGCTCGGGCGTTCTGGGTGTGAGTGTGTTTGTAGGGTCAGCTAGTAGCGTGTCTACACACACAAGCGCACTTTGCCGCGCGATCGCTGTCTAAATACCGAATTTGAGCGAGCGCTTTTGGTGAACGCGCTCTTAAAGTTTGACGAACACTCAAACAGTACGCGACGTCGGACGACTGTGATTGGTGATTGCATCGTGCGGTGCGCTGACGGGCGCAACGATTCGTCGGTTTCGTTGTGTTTATTGTTCTCTGCTGTGTTCCTGCTTCACTTCGCTTTACAAGGATTTCGTTCCCTAATCGAATTAGTAGTTCCGCCATTTTGTTGTGGTTTGTAGAAGCGATTAAAATTGTTTGCTTTCACATTACCGTATTTAAAAATAGCGTAAAGGTGCAGTATAACATAAGTAAGCTTACACTTTATAAGTATTTATCGCATCTGGAAGTGTGAAATTAAGGTGCAAGTGCATTAAAGGAACAAAAAATGTCTGAAGATTTAAAGCGTCTCATAGCGGCCAGGGGACAATGCAAAGGTTTTATGACAAGGCTGAAGGCATATATAAGGGATTTAGATCCAGGTAATTATGATTTGCCTATATTCCGTGAAAAAAGGGACCGGTTAGAAAAGGTTTTCACTGAGTACAATGAATTAAATTTGGAAATTTCTTTGATAGATTCCAACGATAGGGAGGTCATTGACACGGTCGAGGAGGCTTACTTCGAAATGTCTGCGTTCTTAAGCGCAAAGATCGCGCCGATTCCTGAGTCGGTTGCTCCAGCACCCGCGCCATCAGCGCCAGGATCGGGCACAAGCTTTCAACGCTTGCCGAGGATCGAAATTAAGAAGTTTGGTGGCGAGGTAGGTGAATACCACGACTTCATTACGTTGTATAATAGTGTCATAAACAAAGATCCGAACCTGTCGCCGTGCGACAAGTTTTATTATTTAAGATCGCTTTTAAATGGTGAAGCGTTAAATATTATTAAGCATTTGCCTTTAAATAATGATAATTATGAAATAGCACTCGAGCTGCTTTCTGAGCGCTATGATAACAAACAGCAAGTGATTAATTATCACATCACATCTATTCTTGACTTGCCATGCATAAATAAAATGTCAGCCGCTGCTATTCGCGACTTGGTTACTAACATTAAACAACATTTGGGTGCGCTTAAAAATATGAATGTGCCAGTGCAGCATTGGGACTTGATCATCTTGACGGTGCTGCAGCGCAAGCTTGATCAATACACTCTAAGGGCATTTCACTTAGAGAAGCAGGGCTTGGATATGCCGAAATTGCATGATTTGTTTAAATTTTTAGAGGATCGAGCTGCCGCACTTGAAACATTCGGCCATACTCATAATACTGGCCGGCGGAGCAGCTTAGTAGCTGCCACAACAAAAGTATCCACTAAACCTACAAGATGTAAGTACTGTAGTTCTCAGTTACACAAGCTGTACCAGTGCCCAGGTTTTAAGTTGTTAGACATAGCACAGCGTCAGGACTTTGTAAATTCAAATAAACTATGCAACATTTGCTTAAATGAGCACCATGGTAAAAAATGCCTTTTCGGCTTTAGATGTTCAGTTTGTAAAGACAAACACAACTCTTTATTACATGAGGACAGTGTCCCCATTAAAAGCTCCGGCCATGTGAGCTTACTATCAAAACTCAGTGACAATATACTCTTGCCTACTGTTAAGGTTAGGTTAATTAACAAGCAAGGCAATTCTATTTTTGCCAGGGCAATTTTGGATTCTGCCAGTCAGGTTTCATTTGTGAGGTCGGACTTGGCAAAGGAGCTTGGCTGTACATTACAGCAATCTGATACTATTATAAGCGGGGTATGTGATGGTCTCACTAAAACAACACAACAGGCAACATTTGACTTGTATTCAACTGCTAACGATTTCAATATGTCAGTGACATGTCATGTAGTTAACAGTATTACTAGCAAAATGCCACAGTTTGTGGTAAATAAAAAGGAACTTAGTTTGCCTTCACATATAAAATTGGCTGACAAAGATTTCCATGTCTGTGAAAAAATAAGTATCCTTTTAGGTTGTGACATATTTTTCCAGGTGTTGCTCCGGGATCAGCTTCCGGTGCCACCCGGTGAGCTGTATCTCCACAGCACACGCTTCGGCTACATTGTAGCGGGAAAGGTGAAGAGTAGCACTGCCAGCGCTGCTTCTCATCTTACCTCAGCCTTTTGCTGCAAGCCTGTCGGTAACGATTTATGCTTTGATAAATTAGAGGTGTCAATTTCACAATTCTGGCAAACGGAGAAGGTGCCTGAAGTTTATATTGAAGCCAATTCCGAGCACGAGTTAGCTGAAAAAATATTCAAGGAATCGGTTGTGCTTGAAAATAATAGATTTCAGGTAGCTTTGCCTTTGAAACAGGATATCAAACAATTGAAATTAGGTGACTCACTCACATGCGCCTTAAAATGGTTTAAAAATTTAGAAATTAGACTCGCTAAGGATCCAACCTTGTTTCAAAGTTACAAGGCCTTTATTGATGAGTATATACAACTAGGCCATGCAATCCGAATCCCAATTTCTGAATATGATTTGGACACCCAAGCCGCATTTTTTTTACCGCATTTTCCGGTCTTTAATCCAAACAGTACTACAACTCGGATGAGAATTGTATTTCATGCTAGTATACCAAGTTTAAACAAGATTTCTTTGAATGATGCCTTAATAAATGGCCCTGTTGTGCAAAATGATCTGTTCAGCATCCTAATTCTGTTCAGGCTTTTTAAATATGTTGTTAATTGTGACATAAAAAAGATGTATAGACAAATTTTAGTGGAACCATCACACCGCCCACTACAAAATATATTATGGAGGGATTCTCCCCACAATGAGATAGAATGCCTGCAGCTTCAGAGAATAACCTACGGGTTAAAAAATAGTGCCTTTATTGCAACCCGGTGTTTGCTCGAGTTAGTCAATAGGTATAAAGCGGATTTTCCCCTGGCTGCAGACGTATTGCTTCACAATACATATGTTGATGATGCAAGTATAGCTTGTAATGACAGAGAACTTGTAATAAAAACTCGCGATGAGTTAATAAATTTGTTAAAATTAGGCGGTTTTAGCCTGCACAAATGGTGCGCTAATGATAGTTCACTTCTGTGCAATATTCCATCTGAATGTAAGAAGGAGGGGCAAGAAGTGCACTTTCCTGAGAATAAAGACACAGATTTTGTAAGAACATTAGGTCTTAAATGTAACTTAACTGATGATACTCTAGTAATTAGTTGCCCAAAACAGGCTGTGCTTGATAATTATACAAAGCGAACGGCTTTGAGCTTTGTTAGCAGAATCTTTGACCCGCTTGGTTTGGCAGGCCCGATTGTAGTTAAAGCCAAACTCTTAATGCAAGCGATTTGGCTGGCAGACGTGCAGTGGGATTCGTCCTTGCCTGATAAGCTAAACGGAGAGTTCAGAGCTTTTGCTAATAGCTTATTGAAAATGTCAGATATTTTTGTACCACGGAATATAGATACACGAAATGCGCACTCCACAGATATTTTCGGATATGCAGACGCGTCAAATGTCGCATATGGTTGCTGCCTATTTTTGAGAATTGTTGACAAGGATCGCAAGGTTAGCGTGAATTTGCTATGTTCAAAATCACGTATAAACCCGATCAAGAAGCTTTCTACGCCTCGCGCAGAGCTAAATAGTGCTTTACTATTGGCAATGCTAGCCCACAAGGTTTGCAATATCATAAAGCAAAAATTCGCTATAAACGTGTATCTATATCTCGATTCGCAAGTAGTACTTGCCTGGTTAAAAATTGAACCCATTAAACTGACAGTTTATGTAGCAAATCGAGTGAAAGCTATTCATGACTTGACTAGGGATTTCTCCTGGCACTATATAAACACGGCATCGAATCCTAGTGATTGTCTCTCTCGCGGAGTAGAGCCGCACCTTCTACAACAAAATTCATTGTGGTTCCATGGGCCTACTGTTTTAGGTGACCCCGATTTTAAACCACAGGCTGATGAAATAGTAATGCCAGGGAAAATACCTGAGTTAAAAACTGCGCTAGTAAGTGCTACTCAAAATGATGAAATAGCATTGTTAAATAATTGCTCTAGTATAAAGAAAATGAAACGAACTGTAGCATGGTGCTATAGGTTCATAAACAATTGTAAAGCCTGTGTTTCACAGGACCACAATAAAAAAAATATGGGATGTTTGACACCCCATGAATTAAAACACTCATTAAACATAATTATTAGATACGAGCAGCATAAGTGTTTTGCTGAAGAAATTAAGGATTTAAAAATGAACAAACTTGTTAAATCTAAGCTCGACGGGTTAAACCCGTTCCTGTGTTCATTGAATCTACTTCGCGTAGGTGGAAGGCTCCAGCATGCAAATCTTCCATACTCACAAAAACACCCTATTATTTTGCCTAAAGATTCCAAAATCACGCACTACATTATTGAAAATGAGCATAGAATATTATTGCATGCTGGATCAAAGCTTGTGTTAAACAGTTTGCGTTTAACATACCACATAATAAATGGTATTAGGGAAGTAACACGCGTACTTTACAAATGTATAATTTGTTTTAAGTTGAAAGCAAAGCAAGCCCAACAGCTGATGGGTTCGCTCCCTTACGACAGAGTTAACGCCTGTAGGGTATTTAAAAAGGTAGGAATTGATTATGGTGGCCCATATACTGTAAAAATGTATCGCGTAAGGAAACCTATTCTTTACAAAGCGTATATCGCATTGTTCGTATGTTTTACAACAAAGGCGGTCCACATCGAGTTGGTATCGGATTTAACAACCGAGGCATTCTTAAATGCCTTTAAGAGATTCATTTCGCGTAGAAATAAGCCATCAATCGTATTTTGCGACAATGCGAGCACGTTTAGGGGCGCTCATAATCAATTGGTTGAATTGTACCGATTGCAGTCTGCTGCAGACCACCAGCAATCAGTCATTAATCATGCTGCCGAAATGGGAATCGATTTCAAATTCATCCCAAGCTACAGCCCAGTTTTTGGCGGATTGTGGGAGGCTGGAATCAAGAGCGTCAAGCATCATTTGAAGCGGGTTGTTGGCACAGCAGTATTGACGTACGAGGAATTAAACACTGTTGTAATACAAATTGAAGGAATATTAAACTCACGTCCTTTAACGGCTTTGCCCACAACTGACCCCACTGAAATGGCTTATTTAACCCCGAGTCACTTTCTGACGGGCGATTCGCTTATTTCATATCCAGAGAGTGATTTTACTCATGTACCAATTAATCGTTTGAAATTCTGGCAACAATGTACCCAAATGGTTCAAAGCTTTTGGAAGCAGTGGCACAAACAATATCTCACTCAGTTGCAGAATCGGCCAAAATGGCGGTTTGCAAAAAATAATATAAAAATTGGTACACTAGTGCTATTCAGAGATGATAATGTGACTCCTCTGAAATGGCCAATGGCCCGGGTAGAGGAAATCTTTCCAGGCCCGGATGGCAAAGTGCGAGCGCTTGCCATTAGAACCTGCAAAGGCACTATAATAAGAACTAGTATTCATAGGATATCTGTACTCCCAATTGAGACTGATTAGAATTTACTTAACAGACTTAACACTAGTTATTTTTCAAAATAAAACACCTTATCAGATCTCGGTTGTGTGTTCAATCTCATTTGATAGTTAAGAAGTTATTACCTTTATAAGTTAAAGCAACATGTTATCTTGCTGTCATAACTTTTAGCTTACGTTAATATATCTGTTAACTAATGTTAAAAAAGGCAGTAGGGTTGTCAAAAAAGGCAACACATGATTAGAATAAGTTTTTTTATTTTTATTGTCATATATTTGCCTAGTCGGGGAATATGTACAATACCGTACATTAAATTATATACATATGCGTTACGTGTAGGTAGAATAAGTATTCATGTATGTGGGTAGAAAGAGATAGTGTAGTTGGACGTTAACCGCACCACGCAGCGCATCCTCTGTAAAAGAACTAGATTTAGGAAAAGTGGAAATACAGCATTTAAAATTTATATGAAGGCGTTTTTCCTTCCACCGACACACCTGCGCCCTTCAGTAATAATTTGTCAATTTCTATACAGGTATTAAATAAAACCGGTTTTACAAGCCCTGGTTTGTACAGTCATGTGTAAAAATATGTATCGAATGAATCCTCTTAAAAATATGTACCGAAACCTTAATGCGTAGACATAAGATCCATGGGACATATTTTTGAGTAGCTTGCATACATCCATATTTTTGCACTCGGCTGTAGCTGAATCAATTGACTACGTGTGATGGATGGATGATGGAGGTAGGATGTATGTTTTGACCTTTTCTGGTGAACGGAAGAGACTTTTTATAGACTTTGATATTGATACATTTATGCAGGGATCGGATACCGGTATTTTCTCCATAGAAAAATACCGGTATTATTACGGTCACCGGTTCATTATTTCGTTTTTAATGGGACAATCTAATAATACGACGTTGTTACCTAAATACATGATTCAGCCCTACGTAAAGAGCAAAAAACAATCCAAAATATTGGGCTAATTCAGGGTTTTTTAAAAATACCGGTATCGGTCCCTGCATTTATGCAATAATTCCTTTTTGGTCTCATTGGTCTCAAGCATCGGTCATTTTTATTCGCGATTCAATCAGCAGTTACAGGACTATTTTCTTAGCGAGAGTGAGACGGGAAACGGGAGAGGAGTAAGGCTGCCTTGCCACTGAGGTGGAGTGGAGTGGAGACGTGCAAAAGTGACCAATCAAATTAATTCATTAAATCGAAGCGGAGGCGGTATCGGTAACGCTGGAGCGAATTTAAGTGGTCTGCAGTGGAAAGGCACCCTTAGGGTTTTTGCCAAGATATAAACAAAACCGGCCAAGTGCATGTCGGACTTCGAAAAATAAATCTCAATGCAAAAAAATTGATTATCAATACTTTTAGCATTTCTTGGTAAAATATACATAATAATAAACATTATCACCAAAATTTGAAGACTTCCACCCGTTTGGCTGTAAACCTATGTAACAGACGGACGGACGGATGGACGCGTGTGACAATAGGGTTCCATTTGGACCCTTCGGGTACGGAACCCTGACAAGGATTAATCATGGGTATGAACCGCATCAATCATATCTTTACAAACGAACAAGGATAAGACAGATAGCTCAGCCTCACATGTGCAAAACATTATTTTGCCGAACATTACGTCAAGCACCAATTAACATGCGAATTTAAGAAATTATGATACCGAAAGCATTTGAGGTGGGTAGATAATATCAGAAAAATACATGTTGTCATGTTAACGAGATAATCATGCATATGCTGGAAGTTGGAAGATTATTGTAAATTGCTACCCTGAGGGGCTACCGCGAACCAAAAATGAACGAAGTTCGAATATCTCCCTCTGTCGCACGAATGGGGGCTATCGCGTATGAATTCGCCGCTAGAGGCGCTAGCGTAGCGCGAGATCTCCGAAATGTCAAATGTAACTCTTTGTGGTTGCGCTACGCGGGTTAATATCTAATTGGAACAATATGGTCACTACTTTGCAATACCTGAGCTTTATTATGGCAAATATGAGTTAAGGGTCAATGACTGTCAGTGCTTTGAGACAGATTTGTCTTTCGGAAACTTATTTCCTCCTTTTTTTCGAACAAAACGGGACCGCGCTACAATGCGGTATGTTTGATATTTTTACGGTACAGTTTTAAGGTATTGAATATGATTTAAATGTAAACTTCGTTCTCATGTCCATAGTAACCAATAACAATTTTTGTCAGCTGGATCTTAGTCGACAGTGGCGCCAACTGGTGAGCACAAACACGATAGCCCCCATTAGCAAGTGCGAATGAGAGGGAGATATTCGAATTTCGTTCGTTTTCGGTTCGCGGTAGCCTGTCAGACCTAACCCATTATGGTACGAAATGAAATCATTTATTCTTCAATAGGGATGTTGACACTAAGTAAGAAACTCAACTACTTCAAATTTTCTCGAAAAAGGATCAAATTCTCAACCAAATAGCGAAAAAAGTAACTCAAAAAAATAAATAATTACATAATTACAAGTCATCAAAGTTTTAAGTGGGGGCATGTTCTGTCCCTTTTTCGCAAAACGCACCTCTGTATGGAACGATCTTCATTTACTATGGCGCTTTAAGTCAGTGACGTCACTACAAATTAGTTCTTTCTCACTCTTATTAACAACATTCTAACGGTTGTAGCTTCGTTATTTTTTGAGATATTTTAATGGGATTTTCACCATTTGGCATAGTTTTATGTCTTCTTTCTTTTGGATATAATTTAGATACCAATAAATTTTGAGTCAACATCCCTATTTAGGCATATTACATAAAATTATGATTGTCAAAAAACTACCACTCACCGGTTCATAAAATAAACCTCTGCCTCGAGAAGAACCGGCACCATGTCAAACTCAAGTTAAAATCCACAATTAGGCGAAATAAGCTGACAGATAAAATGTTGCCAGGAGTAGAAAAAATAAATAGTGAAGCTATAAGGTACCTGCCGGTAATAAAGCCTGTCGGCTAATAAGGCTTAAGTAAACAAAATAGTATTAAAGCAGTTATTACACTATCCTGAATCAGCCGTCCTAACTAGGACGCGAGGGAGTTGATAGGAAGGAAGCTTTTAGGATCCTTGCTTCCTGAATGCGATTACACGTTCCTGAATCTGCTTCCTAGCTCAGTCAGGATTCTGAATTCAGGATGGTGTAATAAGCGCTTATATACGAGCGCTCGCGCTCAAGGCCGCGCGTCCCTGGCCCTGGTCACCGACTCATGGTACGAGTTCAATCGAAATCTATTCAAAGCGCGTTTACTCCAGGGACCGATACCGGTATTTTAAAAAACCTTGAATTAGCCCAATATTTTGGATTATTGTTTGCTCTTTAAGTAGGGCTGAATCATGTATTTAGGTAACAACGTCGTATTATTAGATTGTCCCATTAAAAACGAAGTAATGAACCGGTGACCGTAATAATACCGGTATTTTTCTATGGAGAAAATTCCGGTATCCGATCCCTGGTTTACTCGCTAGCGACTGTAGTAACGTAACAAGAGTTTTCGATAGCAACTCATGGTAAGCGCACTGTACTCCGAAGTTCGAAATCCGAACTTAGTATCGTGCCGCCCCTTTCTCTCTAGTTTTATACACTATGTGAGTGAAAGGGAGGGCACGATGCGGAGTTCGGATTTTGAATTACGGAATAGCCCCTCTGACGCCAAGCGGACAAACAAGGAACTACAGGTTCGAACTAGCTCGATGCCTCGCTCCCCGCCACCAGTGTTGCGTCATACAACTCATAAATTTCAGCAGGTGGGTGCGCATGCGCGGCAAGTGGTAAAAAAATCGTCCGGAAACAAACGTGAGTATATACAGGGTGTCCCGTGCAGAAGTGACCGGATAAACTAGGCTGATTATTTACATTAAATTATCGATAAAAAACTTTATTTCAGAGGTATATCGACAAGTTTTTTTTTATTGCAATTTCTTTTTTTTTGTAGAGACGGCTGACTTGTTACATTATTTTGATTGTTTTGAATTTATTTGTCATTCTGTTTTTTTATTTAATTGTTATTTTTATTGAGCAGATAAGTAGCAATAATAACAATTAAATAAAAAAAAAACAAATAAATAAATTCAAAACAACAAAAATAGTGTAACAAGTCAGCCGTCTACAAAAAAAAAGAAATTGCAATAAAAAAAAACTTGTCGATATACCTCTGAACTAGTTTTTTTATCGATAATTTAACGTAAATAATCAGCCTACTTTATCCGGTCACTTCTGCACGGGACACCCTGTATTGTAATATTACATTAATAAAGTCAATGTAATTTGCACAGTTGTTCTACCTAATTAACGCTTCTAATGTGGTACAATAACGTATTGTGATGCAAATATTTTATATTTCATTTTATTTATACACGTCGGCGGTGAATAAGGCCTACAAAATTTACCTATGTCCTTATTGCCTTCTATGGTTTGGGATTTCTTGTAGGCCTTATTATCCTCCTACTTCATATACCAATCGAATTTTGTTGTTTTTTAATAATTTATTTCGTTATTTTAAGTTATTACTACTAACTTAGTGTGCAAATAATTGCCTACTTGTTATATTTTCAGTTTTCGTACGGTGTCGGACATTAGAAGTTTCATCAAGTTTCTATGGGATAACAGCAGCTACCGGCGCCATATTTAACATTAATCGGTCCGTAATCATAAGTCGGTGTAACCATCCGTTAGTTAGTTTTGGTTATAGTTAGTGTCCGACCGAAATTTCGGTTTCGGTTTCGGTTTCGGCCAGTTTCGGCCAAAAAATCAAGTTTCGGCCCGAGTTTCGGTTTCGGCCAAAAACGGCCGAACCTTTCGGCCGCGCCGAAACTTACAACATCGTACCTTCGGGTCGCGCTCGGCTAACGTCGGGCGCGCTCGGCACGGCTGGCAATATGGCGTCGCTCGCCTGACTCCGCCGGCCGACTTATTTTATACCACCATTAAAAAATCGCTAACTTTGTGTTACAAATAATGTATTTTTTTCACTTTATTTATAGGGTAGTTAAATTTTCAAACAGAACCTCTGTAACTGTGCTGAAATTTCATTGTGATAAATCTTTGAAAGTAGAAACCTGTAATTATAGGTCGGCGAGATATTAATTTTAGAAAAAAACTTACTAACACTTTTTCGACTTTTTAAGGACTTTTTTTTTAATAAAAGGTTCGGTTTCGGTTTCGGTTTCGGCCGAAACTACAATGAAACCGAACCTTCGGTTTCGGTTTCGGCAAAATAACATGTTTCGGTCGGTCACTAGTTATAGTCTTAGTGTGGATATGCATAATTCTCAAGCAAAATGGTATCCACTCTAAGCGGCACGAATAAGTCACCATTTCCTTACTAACTCGATCAGAAATCGACCTTAAAGACATCAGCAAGAGGGACTTTTTGCTTGAAAAAGACATAAGAACAGCGCATTAAAAGAATCGACCCGCTTTCGTAAGGAAAACTTCCAGCTATAAACATTAAGTAAAACAAACATCAGATAAACTGACTCACTGACCTATAGATTTGTATACAAAACTAGTTTATAGTATATTTGTAGTGTATTTGTGTGTAGTATATTTGTGTGATGAGCATGAATATTTGTTTTTGAGTCTTGGATGTTTTCTATGCATTAACCTTTTGTCTGTGTCTGATAAGGATCAGTACAATCGAAAATTAACTTTGTTCCTTTTTGTCATAGAGTTAATTTTCGATTGTACTGATCCTTATCAGACACAGGCAAGAGGTTAAAGTATTTATATCTATTAAATATATCGTCGTCTAGTACCCATAACACAAGCCTTCTTGAGCTTACTGTGGGGCTAGTTCGATTTGTGTAAGATTGTCCTCTAATATTTATTATTATTTATTATTATTCGCATGCATCCAGATAGGTGGGCTAATGTAGCCACCAAGTGGGTGCCACATGATGGACAACGCAGACGGGGCAGGCCCAGACGGAGATGGCGGGATGATCTGGATGCATTTGCCAAGAATTGGGAGGAAGAAGCGCTTAATAGGGAGACCTGGAAAACATGGGGAGAGGCCTTTGCCCAGCAGTGGGACAGCCAATAGGCTATAAAATAAATAATTATTATTAGTTTCGAAGACATTGGATATATTTAAATAAACAATTCGCTATTTACTACATGTCCACTAAAAATACAACTTGATGACATCGGAGTCATCAACATGATGAAAATGATGTGAACCTCGAACGTTCTCGAAGTCAATTAAGGCCTCGCCACATTCAACGCGGTAGCGGCGCGGTCGCAGTTTGCGCGCGGCCCCGCGCTGATCTGGGGGCCTAGCACAACTGCCGCTGTGACGCGACGCGAGTAGAGAGAAATCTACCCTCCTCTTTCTAATTCGCAGTTCGAGTGAGACAGGAATCACTGAATCGCGCGAGATACGACTTGGCCGCAAGTTGTGCTAGCCCACCTGAATGCACGGAACGTTATGAGCTATGTCACACCGGCCCGCGCTCGAACTGCGCGGTCCCGCGCTTGGCCGGTGTGACATAGCTCATAACCAGGGTTCGAAAGGATAATTATCAATGATAATTATCGTGATTTTTATGCTTTGATAATTATCGATTTGATAATAACCTAAAATTGTAAATTCGGCATGAGTTAAAAAATATGTGCGTGATTCGAACGTTAATAATTTCGCTCTGTATATGTGTTTTAATGATGTTGTAATAATTAATTGATTATATTTTAATGGTTAATAAAAAACTAGTAAAATATTGTATAGCAACTATTTATTTTGCAGCCTAAAACACCATAATCTTTTATATATTAGTACAGAGTACTTACAATGTTTATTAAAATTAATTTAACTAATAAAATAACGTATACTACCCTAACCATAAGAGGGATAATTATCGCGATAATTATCAAAGACCATAATTATCTTGATAATTTCGAACCCTGCTCATAACGTTCCGTGCATTCAGATCAGCGCGGGGCCGCGCGCAAACTGCGACCGCGCCGCTACCGCGTTGAATGTGGCGAGGCCTTTATATGACGCGCGAAACGTGTTGAATTCGTGCTCGCGTGATTTAAAAAAAAGTGCGAATCGTCTTTGTGTATTAGTGACGCAGTGGGGCTTCCGCCTTGAACGGTCAGCTAGACATGTCTAAAGAGTTCAAAAATGTCGCAGTTTTCGTGCAGCATTAACGTTATGACCCGTGTGGTTGCCGGGTAAGAATTGCGCCACCCCATCTCTTCCCGTGGGTTTCGTGGGAGGCGAATAAGGGAAAATCGGAGGGTGGGCAGCAGCATCCTTCGATCATTACCACCATCAAACTGCGGTCGCCAACCCGCTTGCCAAGCGTGGCGACTATGGCAAATCCCCCCCAAGGGAAAATAAAAACATGCCCTTGGGGGAGGCCTATGTTCAGCAGTGGACGTTTTTCGGCTGAAATGATGATTAACGTTATGGTATGGACATGTCATGCGCCGAGAACCTGAACCTGAATTGAGTATTGAGTATTGAAGACCCCGTCTGACATGGATGGCCACTTTAAGGAGGGATATGCAAGAAGCCCAAATCCCATCAGAGACGACCCAGGACGGACAATCCTGGCGAAAAATAACTAGGAGAGCCGACCCCAAATAATGGGAACAGGACAAGGAGAAGAAGATCAACGGTTCTACCCCACATAACTTCCCATCAATAAAAATTAAGCCATATTAGCATATTTTGGAGAACATGACTGACTGTCGAGTTTCTTTCGGCGTTTCTTCTCGGCAGTGGTCTCATGAGAAACGCTAGTAGTTTTTGACTTGTAAAAGTGCCTTTGCGGCCTACATGCAGAATAAAGTTCATTTATTTATTTAATAAGTCCATAAAAACAGCTTGCCAATCAAACGGAAACTATATGGGCTTTTAACTCATACGTTTAGGAGATGCCCAAAAATAAAATGAATTTATCATTGTCACATACGTGACATACACCTTTATTCATCAGATTTAAAACCGACCGGTTTAGCCTAAGTGGGTAGTGCACCTGCCTGTGAAGCTGACGGTCCTGGGTTCGAATCCCGGTCAGGGCAAATATTTGTGTGATGAGCATGAATATTTGTTTCTGAGTCTTGGATGTTTTCTATGTATTTAAGTATTTATATCTATTAAATATATCGTCGTCTAGTACCCATAACACAAGCCTTCTTGAGCTTACTGTGGGGCTAGTTCGATTTGTGTAAGATTGTCCTCTAATATTTATTTATTTATTTAAAACCAATAAAACCATGATCCGGGGCTCGAAACCGGTTTTTACTATTTTGGAAATATTTTCTAGTCTCATATCTCCATTTTTATTTTAAGATTTTGCTTTTGTTAGCCTTCATCTGTGGAATAAATGATTTACAGTACGAAAAGATATCGTATAACGAAATTAACCGATTTTTTAACCGGTTAATTGTATGAAGACGAAACCGGTTTCCGAGCCCTGCCACGATCAACAAATCCTAATAATATTATAAACGTGAAAGTTTGTGCGGATGGATGTACGTTCCGCTTAATCTCAAAAACTAATTAACGGATCTCTATGAAACTTTCCAACATTGTAGCTTAGACATCAGAATAGGACATAGGCTACCTTTTATCCGCGGGTAACACCGCAGGGCGCAGCTAGTAATATTATAAACGTGAATGTTTGTGCGGATGGATGTACGTTCCGCTTAATCTCAAAAACTAATGAACGGATCTCTATGAAACTTTCCAGTATTGTAGCTTAGACATCAGAATAGGACATAGGCTTTTATCCGCGGGTAACACCGCAGGGCGCTGCTAGTAAAGAAATAAAAGTTGAATGGCCAACAAGGAAAATAAATATTTTTCTTGGGGATTTGGCATTGAAGTTTCGGATTTTCCTAATACCCAATTAAGAACAAAAAACATTAATTAGCACGTGAGTAAACAGCGAGTGAGTTCCGTGTAGGCGGTTACACGTGCATGCACAAAGATATTTCGAACTCTGTTGTTTTCCTTAGAATCTTATATCAAAATCAAAAAATCAAAATCAAACATTTATTCTGCAAACAGGCCACAAGGGCACTTTTACATGTCAAAATATTAATTTACAATTTAAGTAAGTCTGACTATAATAAGTAATACATTTTTCATGTCAAAATATTAATTTACAGTTCAAGAAGGAATAATAATTTCGAGTTTACAATTATAACAAAATTAATGTCATACAGTGAAGATAAACTTGCAAAGTTATCTATTACAAATATTACAACATCAGTAAAGTTAGAGATGTATAAGGTCTCAAGATTAAACAAGGAGTATAATGAAATTAATTTATTATCCCAGAGATGTACATGGTCTCTGAGCGTGAAAATTAAAATTAATTTAATATTGTTAGAGATGTATATGGTCTCTAAGTCACTGATAATAAAAACGAATCCACAACAGGATGATGTCTCTCGTCAATCCCCTATAAAAAGACACTAGTATTAACGTAGGCACTATGTCCTAGCAAGCATGAACAGACCGGACTCCACAAACAGCACCCGATCACGAGTATGACGCGTATCTCAGCCATCCGCTGTACAACCTTGCAGCGTAATTCAGATAATAATATCAATGATTACCCCTGTCTAAATATAATCAATTCGAGCAAACTTAGTACTACTTTCAATTACCGTATCAATTTTATATCGCTTTCAACTGTATCATATTTTCAAATCTAATTGTCAATTAGACGTAAATTAGACTTTATTGTCAGTGTATAAGTACACATTTTGAAACGGTGAGCTGGCAGACAATAACCGCTGAACCATTTAAACGATTCGTTTTGGTTGTCGGCAGTTCAGTTGCCGCGGTGAAAGTTTTCGAAAGAACCGCACCCGTGTTATATCGGCATCGTAGCCGCCTCGTGACAAGCAAACCCAAGGATCAATGATACTAGTGACCCTGTGAGCTGTAGAGGTAATGACTGAGTTTTTTTATCATTTCCAAAATCTGATATCATAAAAAGATCAATTATGAATGCGAAAAATGCGACCTGCAGAGGAGAATAAACCGAAATTCTAACGCAGAAACTTACAAAACCTTTGAAATAAACATTGTTTTTGAAAATTTCCAAAAACCGTCTCGACAAAAAAATTCTACATAATTATCGAACCTGAATTGCAACCGACGAGAACAAATGAAAATCCGGAAATCCGAAATCTGAACATACGAAAACATTTTGTCGAAGCTGAAGCAGAGACCTTCGTTTCACTAGGTCAATAAATATATACTAGGCCTGTTTCTCTTGTCGCTTCGACTAAACTCGGCTATAGCACACGTCCCAGGTGGAAATTCATTCAAATGCGGTTGATAGTGACGTGAGTGACATTCACGGCACGACGATGACAAGCAAAAACATGACGAATCTAATTAAATGAAAGAGCACACGCTATGCGATAAAACTTTTGGTAGCTAAGCATCGGGTTTGTTTAAGAGCCGATGGCACTGAGCCTACTTCGATAAGACTCCCAGATATATATATATAATTAGTCACGTCATTAATGAGCGTCACTTCATAAGCAGCTTAGGAGCTACGGCGGCCTTATTCACCACCAGAAACATTGTGTTATTATGAATTTCACTAACATTGCATTAGATTCTGACAATCCAGCTACGAACGTAGTTTGGAGTCGATTTTACTCCAGCATTCTGCTCCTGATGACTGCTTAACCTTTACAACTGCTTTCTTATTTTCAAATGTTTAGCGTACGAATAAGCTGGACAGAAAGTCACCAATGAGGAAATATTGGAAAGAGTAAAGAAGACACATACTACATACAACACAAACTCGGAGAGGAAATATGATGTCATTTCATACAATACAATACAAATACATTTATTACCATAACACAAAAAATACAAAAACAAAAGGTATGCAACGACTTATAGATAGGTACCTATTTTTTAGTATTTAGGTAATGGGTACCAATCTCAGCATATGCTGGGCATGCAACCCTGCGCTGATTTTCAGATTGGTCCCTATGACAGGATTGATCGCAACCCTACGAGCATTCACATACGATATAGTATATATATTAAAAAAAAAGGAAAATGCACGTGTACCATGGATTATTTAAATCTTGTAATCTTGATTGTGGATGTTGATGTGGGAGTTTGTGGAAGTTTCATACGAGACGACGATCTAATTCAAAAGATAATGGAGGGAAAAATTGAGGGAAGGTAAGAAGAAGAGGAAGGCCGAGAATTAATTAGTTGAACCAGATAAAGAAAAATGTATACGTCAAGTCGTATCGAAAAGTCAAGGAACTGGCGTAAGTGGAACGGACTGGAGAGAACTGCGCCCACAAGAGAGCCTCTAAAATACTAATAAAAAAAGCGTACGAACCTCATCACGACATTTTCCATCACCAATTGTTTTAAACAAGACCGGACCTAACTTCTTCCTATCACTCTAATTAGTTGAACTAGATAAAGAAAAAGGTATACGTCAAGTCGTATCGAAAAGTCAAAGAACTGGCGTAAGTGGAACGGACTGGAGAGAACTGCACCCACAAGAGAGGAACTCTTAAATACTAACAAAAAAAGCGTACGAACCTCATCGCGATATGTTTCATAACCAATTGTTTTAAACAAGGCCGGACCTAACTTATTCCTATCTCTGTAATTAGTTGAACCAGATAAAGAAAAAAGTATACGTCAAGTCGTATCGAAAAGTCAAAGAAGTGACGTAAGTGGAACGGACTGGAGAGAACTGCGCCCACAAGAGACTCTTAAATACTAATAAAAAAAGCGTAAGAACCTCTTCGCGATATTTTTCATAACCAATTGTTTAAACAAGGCCAAATTGTTTAAACTTCTTCCACACCTAGCCCTACCCTCCTAGGATGATCGCGAATATGTCTGACAAGTGATATGGAAGACAGTAAAACCACGACCTTTCTTTACGCAGTTCACTAATCAGCCCATGACAATGACTTGTCAGTGGTACCAGACGTCGCGGCTTCGCCATATCGGGCAAATCCAATTATGGTTGTCAGTGGCCATGAGTATCAGGAAATTGTGTGATTAGCTATAAATCTTCTAGCATTATAGCATATGTATCCGCGTTCTAGATGGTGTTTGATATACTAAGCTACTGTACAGGATCTATTTACCCGACGACACCACCGAGCTCATATAACCTAGACCTTTTTAAGGCACGAGTGAATAGGCACCTTCTGGCTCGCTTCATCATCGGCCTCATCTTTGCCCCCTGGCTAGATGCAAGCCAAGAGCGATCCCATTTATAATAAAAAAAAAACGACAACAAAGCCAAAAGGAAGGGTTGTGATTCAACGGAGCGATTTCACGATAGCCTTTTTTTTGAGCCCGACTGGCTTTATAGGCCGGGCCAAATAAGGCAATAGGAGTGCGCGGAGAGAGGCCTGCGGAAAATCCAGGGGAAAACCTCCAATAAGACCATACGGGTGGTTTTAACACTGGAATACTCTTTAAGACTTTGCGCTTCAGTAAGATTGGTTGAGCGGTTTCAACCGGGTCTGAATAGATAGCAGGCGAAAACTTCCCTAAATAGTGAGCAAATCCTTCTGGGTGCAAACGGAATAAAGAGACTTCACTGACCTACGACCAGTTAAGTTGCTGAGTCCGCATACAAAAAACTTATAAATGTAATTTGAATCAAGTTGTTTTGACAATAGAATTGAAATTGCATTCGTTCTAAAATGAAAAGAATCATTTCGGTTCCTGAACCTTTGGGTCGCAGAGATGCAGGACAGGACAAGTGGGGCTAACGCCACGACGTGACGCGAGACGAGTAAATCACCCTTCTCTTTTTAATTTGCATAGTGCGGGTGAGACAGTTTCTGAGTTGCACGTGACGAGCATTGGGAGCAAATTGTTACTGATGGGGCCAACATGTAAGTGTGATGAGCACGAATATTTATTCCTGAGTCTCGGAAGTCTTCTATGTATTTAAGTATCTATTTATCTATATAAATATTTATATCGTCGCCTACTAAGTACCTATAGTACAAACTTGGTTTGGGACTAGGTTGATTTGTGTAAGATTGTTCACAAATATTTTATTTTATATAAAGAATTTATGAAGACGTCATCATTCATCAACTTCGTATCGTGCCGTCCCTTTCACTCGTATAGCGTATAACGTGAGAACGAAAGGGACGACATGATACGAAGTTCGGAGTAGGCTCTGTTTTAGGCGTAACATTACTATCTTACGAAAACTGACAATGCAAAACATCACATAATCACGTTTATATGTAGTTCTTATTGACCTTTATCTTTTACCACGAGAAATTACTAAGGTTAACTTACCGCAGTTAACGGTACGTTTTTTAACGGAAAGATAAGTTCAACGGAATCGATCACGCATCAGCGAACTTTAATTATATGCTGCCCCTTAAAAATTAAGCAGCAATACAGTAAAACGTTCTGAACAAGGCAGTGTTGCCAGGGCCCTTAGGACGTAAATTATGTTTCGTTTCTTGAAAAGTTACATTTTTGATGCAAAAGTTGCATTTTTTCTATTTCTCATAATTACTGATCAAAACTGCCGATTTTAAGAAATTAGTAGCCACATGCAGCTAGAATTCGGCGAGCTCGGCGACAGAATTACGCCGGGCTGATGGGGGCTATCTCAAATGTCATACATAGTTGCCTACTCGTACATAGTCATAGTATTTATTTCTTAAACAATACAAGATTGTGTACTCATACTCATACTCATTTTATTGATAAAATATAAAATTTTACATGTCAAACATTTTAAATTGAATAGGTATGTCAAAGATTTAATTAAATACATTTTAAGATGATTATAAATAAAGTAGAATAATAATTATCAACTAAGAAGTCAGAATTAAAATGTTAATGAATCAGAATACAATGTCAAAAGAAATTGAATAATTGATTTTATATTAAGTTTACATAATTATTCGTCTTATAAAATGTATAGTTTAAGAAATAAATACTATATATACAACAGACGGACAGACAGAGTCGTATCATGTGGTTTCTTTTGTTACCTTTCCTGTATGGAAGCTTATAAATTGTCCCGCTTGGTCCCGGTTAGATACAAAAGATCTTTCTTTTAAAAGTTTTATTGTTCTTAAAAGTTACGAAAATTTCCCTTACAACAGAAGTTACTTACATGTTACTCGAGCTGGTCAAAAGTTACGAAAAATGTAAGAAATGTAACCATCTGGCAATACTGGAACAAGGCGGCAACGACGGCCCGTTCCGGTACTAATTGGGACTCTCATTAATAAAATTGATTTTGTAAATCGAACGGTCAAGTTTCTTTAAACTGTCTGCGAGTTAAGCATAGTGCACACTGTTAAGGCTGTTAGTGACAAAGGCGATGTGTCATACTTAGTTGAAAAAACAAAATTCGTCCCTCCTGTGATCAATAGTTAACGGCTTATGTGCAAGAGCTATGTTTTTATTATAGGGATTTATAGAAATGGAGACACTGTTTATGCGGGTTACTGGTTCAATCCAAAATTAAGCTTTGTAGCCCTTAACTTTTGGTATGTCCACAGACGACGCGAACCTAAATCCGCGTATGACCCCGATCTCATTTCATAATATAACATTTTCAAGATTTTTGGTACGGTTTTTTTTAGGTCCCTTTTTAAATAGGTCTCTTAGGGATCTTACATTTAGTTTGTATATTTACTAAAAATGTTGCAAAATATGGTATTTGTTAACAGTCGGTAGTGATTTAGTTACATGTAATTAGAGAAAAATATAGGAAACTGTAGGTCTTGTTATATTGTTATAGCATAGCTATTAACTAATTGCCCTGTATATTTAAGACTGTCTCTAAAAAAAACAAAACATACAGCTAAAAAAAGATCTTACATTTAGTTTGTATATTTACTAGAAATGTTGCAAAATATGGTATTTGTTAACAGTCGGTAGTGAATTAGTTACATGTAATTAGAGAAAAATATAGGAAACTGTAGGTCTTGTTATATTGTTATAGTATAGCTATTAGCTAATTTCCCTGTATATTTAAGACTGTCTCTAAAAAAAACGTAAAGCTAAAAAAAGATTAAGAAAAAAATATCTGGCTAGCAAAAGTCATTTTCCTGTTTGGTGATGTTTAATGTTGTTTTAATGGAGTTTTTTTTTTATTCACTTCAAAGGTTAAATAGGTGTTAATGGTGTTATAGATGTCAGTGGTTGTTTATAGCCGAGAAGTTTCTTGAGAATTACGAGGTTCGTGACTAGTAGAAGTGTCTAAATAATATCTCAGCATCGAGAAGCCGTTTCATTTATCTTGAAAGGGCTCAACGTGCACTTATAAAGGTCATGTACTTCAAAAATATTAGATATCCCACTGAAATTTTATATCAAACCAGTGACCTCCTTTCGGTAAGGAAACTATACGTCCTGCAAACAATAACAAAAACACACAGATTAATACCTTACAATCCTAACTATAAAAATAAAAGAGACATATTAAACGTTGCGAGAATATTACGGACAAGAACACATTTTGCAAGATCACAATATAAGGCAAAGTCTTCCTACCTTTATAATAAAATAAACAGAGAACTAGACATTCACTCTAAACTATACTACGACTGTAAATTGTATCTTACTAAGTGGCTAAAAACTAAATCCTATCAGGACACGGAGAAACTACTAAGATCGACATACTAGGGTTATACACCTACCTATACACAACACACACACACACACACACACACGCACGCACGCACGCACGCGCACACACACACACACACACACACACACACACACACACACACACACGCACACACACACACACGCACACGCACACGCACACACTGTCATCAAACAAGTAAAGAAAATAGCATAAGTGTAAAGCATGTTTTAGAATTAAGTTAAAAATTCTATATTATTATTATTCACTCTTAAACTAGGGAAGAGCGGTGCCTCCCAATTAGACATGCGAGCCGGGTGCGAAACAGTCGGCGGCGGCGCGCCACCAAAATTTACGCGGCGGCGGCGTCTAGCCGGCGGCTCGTTTTTGATTCCTACCGTACCTAAACTAAACTTTTAGGCTGAAATCAAGCAAGTTTTCTAAAAATTTGAGTATGATAAAATGCGAATGATGTTGATGACGTAACGATTGATCATTGTTGTGTGGCAGGGACACACAGCATTGCTTTAGCCAAAGTAGACAGCAACAGAAAAGAAGTTGTTCTTCTTTTTTCAAAAAGATCGTCGCCATCGTTAAGTTCAGTGGAATCGGCAGCTGCTAGATATTTCCACGTTTCTTGACCAATGGTACCTGCGTTTTGAAAGCCAAATACTGTTGTAAGAGCAATGCTTCTTGGCTAACTTTAACAACATCTGAGAAGAGCTTGTGTCCTTTGTTTCATGGACAGGGACAGTACTAGTGCTGGGAACTAGTTGAGTAGTCTCGCTCTCACTGGTTCCTACAATACCCAGCCAGAAAAGATGCACGAGTCATATTCTGCCTTTCAAGATACACGTCTATCTCCGTCAGTCCCATGAACCTGTAGTCGAGCAGAGCCGCTGCTACGGTTGCTTTTGTTGTAGGGAACCTTTTGTCAACTTGCTTCATCATATTTCTTTTTAAGGACAGCATGATTAAGGTTTCGTGGTCTGGGATAGAATTCATCATCATCATCATCATCATCATTTCAGCCGAAAGACGTCCACTGCTGAACATAGGCCTCCCCCAAGGCTCGCCATTTAGACCGGTCCTGTGCCGTTCGTTTCCACCGGATTCCCGCGACCTTCACCAGGTCATCACTCCACCTTGTCGGAGGCCTACCGACAGCTCGTCTTCCGGTGCGTGGACGCCACTCAAGCAGTTTTTGGTCCCATCGACCGTCAGTCCTGCGAGCAATGTGCCCTGCCCACTGCCACTTAAGTCTCGCAATTTTGAAGGCTATGTCGGTGACCCCAGTTCTGCTACGGATAGCTTCATTCCTAATTCTATCACGCAGAGAAACCCCGAGCATAGCTCTTTCCATTGCTCTTTGGGTGACCTTGAGCTTTCTTATGAGGCCCATCGTTAGCGCCCATGTCTCGGATCCATATGTCATCACTGGCAACACACACTGGTCAAAGACTTTTGACATGAGGCACTGCGGTAAATTGGACGAGAATACACTGCGAAGCTTCCCGAACGCTGCCCAGCCGAGTCGGATTCGACGAGTGATCTCTTTCTCGAAGTTGGACCTACCTAACTGGACTGTTTGTCCCAGGTATACGTACTCGTCACCAACTTCGAGCGCAGAGCCGCCGATTATTACGGGAGTTGGTACAACATGGGCATTAGACATGACCTTCGTCTTGTCCATGTTCATTTTCAGACCAACTCGATCGGAAACTCTGCTGAGATCAACGAGCATTGTACTGAGGTCCTCCATGGTCTCAGCCATGACTACAATGTCGTCAGCAAATCGAAGGTGAGTGATGTACTCGCCATTTACGTTGATGCCTCGTCCTTCCCAGTCCAGAAATTTGAAAGCATCCTCCAGTGCAGCTGTGAAGAGCTTCGGAGAGATCACATCTCCTTGTCTGACTCCCCGCTGCAGTGGAACAGGCTTTGTTTCCTGGTCCTGTAGTCGGACGGACATGGTGGCGTTTTCGTACAGGCACTTCAGGACTTCGATATACCGGTAGTCAACTTGGCACCTCTGGAGAGACTGCAGTACAGCCCAAGTCTCGATCGAATCGAAGGCTTTCTCGTAGTTCACAAATGCTAAACAAAGTGGCAAGTTATACTCTTCGGTCTTCTGTATAACCTGCCGCAAGGCAAGTATGTGGTCTACGGTACTGTAGCCTTTTCGGAATCCGGCTTGTTCGGGAGGCTGGAAGTCGTCAAACCTGGAAGTGGGATAGAATTCAACACATCCTTTCTTTCGGACTTGAAAACCAGTGCCACATTCAAGGTGCAAGCTTTCTGAGATGATAAAATCGTTACTGCCTCCCGAAACTTCGACAAAAACTTCATTCTCTATTCATGCTGATCTATTTTTTTAAGCATCTCGTTGATTGAGCTGTGATTGCAGCACTGGAACATGCCCAAGGAACATTCGTATACAAAACAAATTACAAATAATTACAATCAAAGACCGCTAAAGACGGAAAACGGCAAGCTAGTTAGTGGCAGTGGTAGCGAGCCGAGCTAAGCTTAGACTTAAGCGAGAGTTTGCCTTGCGCTGGCCAATCGCGCTTGCTATCCTCGATCCACGCGGCGCGAAATTTTAACAAGCCGGCGGCGGCGGCGGCGCGCCACCTCTTCATGGCGGCGGCTAGCCGGCGCGGCTCGCATGTCTACTCCCAATACAGGCAATTTTTGCTTACCGGGCGGTTCCATCCCCTGGATCATAAACTATGTGTTTCTTGTGAAATAAAGAATTTATTTATTTTTATTTTTTATTTTTTTTTTATATCTACGAGCTATTAAAGCAACAAAAAGCGATTACGTTTTCTGTCTCTTGAAATTAAACTTTATGAAACTGCTTTGTTATTAAAATAAAAGTTATTACACGGTTACGCTAGTAAGTTGGTTGCCTCTATGGACATGTTTCTGACTGTTCGACAGTCTTTTTATACAACGAAGGTGAGGAAGGGCCTGCTGAAACTGCTGCTGAGTTTAACCATCACTACATAGTATAAAACAAAGTCGCTTTCTCTGTCCCTATATTCCTATGTATGCTTAAATCTTTAAAACTACGCAAGGGGTTTGATGCGGTTTTTTTAATAGATAGAGTGATTGAAGAGGAAGGTTTATATGTATAATAACATCCATTAAATAGTGCACCCGTGCGAAGCCGGGGCGGGTCGCTAGTAGCATATATTTTAATATTATCTGACCCTGATTATACAGGTTATAAAAAAAAATCATTTGAACCGCTTAGGCATAGGCAATAGATATTGAATTGCGATTCCGAAACCACTTTTTCATACAACTTAGGCCTTTTATAAGGATCCGTTAGACCAAATGTCAGATCAAATTTCAGTAACTCAGTACATTTTTTGACATAACAAACCGACTTACGGTCTAACGGATCTTTATCCTCCTACGACCCAATTTCGAAGACGGTACTTCCGAGGAAGACCCAATGTCCTAATATTAGAACTAATTAATAAAGTACTGAACACCCGGACCAAAAATTGTTCATATCTGGTTAACCGTATATTTTGTTCTAGTACTATCACAGTGGGTCATTGCTCCAACTCTCTGTTAAAATACTTGGGCTTTCACTGCAAACTGATTTTGTTCTAGTATTATCACTTTGAACCTCAGGAGGCTATAAAAACCGGGCCTTAAAAAAACTCATGCATAAAATGTACCCGTGTGCATGACGGCTTAATCTTCGTTGGAGGTTGGCGCGTGGTGATGTCCCGTTTCGGGCAAGACACGCGCTTCCGCGGCAACCGACCTCGGTGGAGAACCGCCAGTGGCGGCGCGTCAAAAATGTTCTTAGGGAAGCCGGAAATAATTTGCCTTTCTTATTTTTCATGAACCGTAGTAATAGAACTAGAATGGCTGAAAATTAGGCAAGCCGGTGGGAATCGAGTTGTATGGACGCTCCGCCACTGAGAACCGCCTATGTTTATTACTAATAAATGGACTACCTAGACTTACTGCTGTTGATCATCATCATCATCATCATCATTTCAGCCGAAAGACGTCCACTGCTGAACATAGGCCTCCCCCAAGGCTCGCCATTTAGACCGGTCCTGTGCCGTTCGTTTCCACCGGATTCCCGCGACCTTCACCAGGTCATCACTCCACCTCGTCGGTGGCCTACCGACAGCTCGTCTTCCGGTGCGTGGACGCCACTCAAGCAGTTTCTGGCCCCATCGACCGTCAGTTCTGCGAGCAATGTGCCCTGCCCACTGCCACTTAAGTCTCGCAATTTTGAAGGCTGTGTCGGTGACCCCAGTTCATCTGTTAATTGAACTAGGTAATTTAATATCCTAGATAGTGGCAGAGGGCGAGTCACCGTCTGCCGGAGATAAAACGTAGGTTAGATTTATTAGGCAGGCGTTGTTTCATCTAATAGTATATCATCTCCGCTAGAGATGCAACGGATATCCAGCCAATCCGGTATCCGGCCAAATACCGAATAGTTGGCGTAGTATCCGAACGGATACCGGATAGTAGGTATGTTATCACATGGATAAGAGTAAAAGAAGGGTGAATAAATAACTACCTCCAGAGTAATCAAATTTTTAACTAAACTCAAACCCAAAATATTCTTTATTCAAATAGGCCTAGCAACAAGCACTTTTGAATCGTCTTTTATATATTACATAAATTGAATCTAATTATTCAGAGCAATTTATTGATGCATATGAAATTTTAAAAAAAGACATGAATTACTGTAATGTAAGTCAAAAGAGAGTATAATAAATTCACAAAAAGATCGTCAATATAAAGAAAATCATTTGAACCGCTTAGGCATAGGCAATAGGTATTGAATTGCGATTCCAAAACCACTTTTTTATACAACTTAAAAAACTCATGCATAAAATGTACCCGTGTGCATGACGGCTTAATCTTCGTTGGAGGTTGGCGCGTGGTGATGTCCCGATTCGGGCAAGACACGCGCTTCCGCGGCAACCGACCTCGGTGGAGAACCGCCTGTTTATTACTAATAAAGGGACTACCTACTGCTAACTGTTAATTGCACTAGGTAATTATATCCTAGATAGTGACAGAGGGCGAGTCACCGTCCGCCGGATAAAACGTAGGTTAGATTTATTAGGCAGGCGTTGTTTCATCCAATAGTATATCATCTCCGCTAGAGATGCAACGGATATCCAGCCAATCCGGTATCCGGCCAAATACCGAATAGTTGGCGTGGTATCCGGCCGGATACCGGATAGCAGGTATGTTATCACATGGATAAGAGTAAAAGAAGGGTGAATAAATTTCTACCTCCAGAGTAATCAAATTTTTAACTAAACTCAAACTCAAAATATTCCTTATTCAAATAGGCCTAGCAACAAGCACTTTTGAATCGTCAGTTATATATTACATAAATTGAATCTAATTATTCAGAGCAATTTATTGATGCATATGAAATTAAAAAAAAAGACATGAATTACTGTAATGTAAGAGAGTCAAAAGAGAGTATAATAAATTAACAAAAAGATCGTCAATATAAAAAAATCATTTGAACCGCTTAGGCATAGGCAATAGGTATTGAATTGCGATTCCGAAACCACTTTTTTATACAACTTAAAAAACTCATGCATAAAATGTACCCGTGTGCATGACGGCTTAATCTTCGTTGGAGGTTGGCGCGTGGTGATGTCCCGATTCGGGCAAGACACGCGCTTCCGCGGCAACCGACCTCGCTGGAGAACCGCCTATGTTTATTACTAATAAATGGACTACCTACTACTAACTGTTAATTGCACTAGGTAATTTAATATCCTAGATAGTGGCAGAGGGCGAGTCACCGTCTGCCGGAGATAAAACGTAGGTTATACAGTAGTCGCTCGATAATCCGGCACGCTCGGTAGTCCGGCACTTTGGGACTCAGGTAGCCCGCTCTATAATCCGGCATTTTACACAGCTGAACGCCGGACTACTGAGCGGTTGGGTTGAATTGTTCGAGTAGTTTCTCTCGCCCGGCAGTCCGGGCCTAACCTTAAAAGTGAAGCCATACCATAACCATAATAAAATAGTCTTTTACTGTGGATCTATTTTTTTTTTATTATTAAAAATAGGATCGCTCTTGGCCAGCATCTAGCTAGCTCAAAGATGAGGCCGACGATGAAGCGAGCTCACCCAGAAGGTGCCTATTCACTCGTGCCTTAAAAAGGTCTAGGTTATATGAGCTCGGAAACACAAACGCCGGCAGAGAATTCCAAACCTTAGAAGTGCGTGTTTTACTTCCTATACAAATTCGATAATCTGACAGTTCCGACAATCCGGCATAAAGGAAAAAAATCGGGTGCCGGATTATCGAGCGCCTACTGTATTTATTAGGCAGGCGTTGTTACATCCAATAGTATATCATCTCCGCTAGATATGCAACGGATATCCAGCCAACCCGGTATCCGGCCAAATACCGAATAGTTGGCGTAGTATCCGAACGGATACCGGATAATAGGTATGTTATCACATGGATAAGAGTAAAAGAAGGGTGAATAAATAACTAACTCCAGAGTAATCAATTATTAATATCAAAGCCTGTACTCCGAATTTCGTATCGTACCGTCCCTTTCACTCTCGTGTTATCACTACATAGTATAAAACAAAGTCGCTTTCTATAGAGTGATTGAAGAGGAAGGTTTATATGTATAAATAGCGACCCGCCCCGGCTTCGCATGAGTGCACTATTTGGATGTTATTATACATATAAACCTTCCTCTTAAATCACTCTATCTATTAAAAAAAACCGCATCAAAATCCGTTGCGTAGTTTTAAAGATTTAAGCATACATAGGGATATAGGGACAGAGAAAGCGACTTTGTTTTATACTATGAAGTGATAACATCGGGCGGATCGCTGGTTCACTATATGAGTAAGAGGGACGGCACGATATGAAGTTCGGAGTAGCCCCTCTGTTTCATCTTCCACATTACTTTATACAGTCATAAAAGTTGAACTCGCGACGAAATATTACGTACCGCAATTCAATGGCACTGCGTGTAAAATTAGCGCATTATACTATTATAAACTGCCTACAGAGTAACAAGTTGCAACTTGCACAGACCGTCGCGCACGCGCGCAAATAATTTACTTCATTTTAGGCAAAACTTGCAGCAACGGCACTGCCGGATACTCGGTATCCGATATCCGGCCAAACCTGTATCCGTTGCATCTATAATCTACGCAACTAACCCCGTTCATTTTATTCCAAGTAGTCTCTATACACCCTCGAGCTGTTTGTATGCATCCTTGACGCTGGAAGGCGCAGCATCCTCTCGGTGTAGCCCTTGCATTTCATTTTCGAAAGATCCTCTACATACTGGCTACGTAGAACTTGCTTGGTACTTCGTTCATGCAAGAACGTCTATTGTTTTCTTTGTCTCACTAAACCTATTAAACAAGGAACGAGCACACACACACACAAACACATAACACAAGTAAGTACACCATGTAGGCAAGCTGACAAAGGCCTAAGACAACTCAACCACAACAGTCTTTGTTCAAAATAGCTCGGCGATTTGGCTCACAAATGAGGAAAGTCAATACACGTACGCATTACTCTAGTCAAAATTGTCTACAATACAGAACCCTATTTCCTTGATATAAGTGTTATATTGCAAACGCGTTAGTTTATGTGGTCGACGATTGATTGATAACCTGCGCCACTGCCAATAGTAATCAAACTGTGTTTGGATTACAATATTGTTAAATACTAAGTACGTAAATAACCAACCAACTTCGTATCGAACATATTGGGACATAAAATATACGATACGATTAGTATATTATTGGATTCGATGAGTTTTTAATAAAGCCTCAAATACTCCGACCGACACTAACTCCGCACGAATTAGCAAGTGCAACAGAGAGGGAGATATTCGAACTTCGTTCGTTTTCGGTTCTCGGTAGGCCCTCTGTAGTGCTACCGCGAACCATAAACGAAGTTTCCCCTCTCTGTCGCACTTATGTGCAAACTTGCAAGTGCGACAGAGAGGGGAAAATTTCGAATGCCGTTCGCGGTAGCAGCCCAGGTAGGCTAGCACAACTTGCTGCCAAGTCGTATCTCGCGCGACTCAGCGATTCCTGTCTCACTCGAACTGTGCTAATTAGAAAGAGGAGGGTAGATTTTTCTCTACTCGCGTCGCGTCGCAGCGGTAGTTGTGCTAGCCCCCCTGGTATCGACACCACGGACGTGTGCGAGAGCCAATTTTAGCCGAAAACCGTGTTAGTATTAAACAGTGACCAATGACGCCTAATCGCGACAATGACAAATGCAAGCCGGTCGACCCAATTGCATTTGTAAATATGGACCTTATTCTTTCGACTGACATAAATACAGGTCGATACAAAAGTGAAGGCACTCGCAATTAAGCCGCACTCATCGCAACAGCACTGACATTGTCCTTTGAAACCGCAAAACGATAAGAGGAAAAAGTTAATTGTTTCATCTAGATTAATCAGACACTAACAATTATCCGAGCGATAATTCGCCGACTTACCCGAACAATAGTGATTGCCGGCATATAAATGCTTCAACTTACCTGCAACAAATGGAATAATGATTATTAAATTCAAGTTCTTCTTTCATTTATATAGATATTAACGGCATTAACACAAATCGACCTAGAAAAATTAAGCAAATTTTTTATACAAACGCCTTAAGGGCGGCGTACAGCGACATCTACCAGAAAATCGAAAAGTTCGATTATCTCGAAAACCAAGGGACTTTTACTTAACCTGAAAGTCTATTTTCTGGACCAGCCTCAGGTGCTCTATCGGTGGTTAGAAGCTTGTCCATTATTTACTGGACAACCTGTACAGTCATTTATTCTTTTGAGTTACTTTTTTCGCCATTTGATTGACAATTCGGTCCTTATTCGAGAAAATATGAAGTTATTGATTTTTTTTTATTTGGTGTCAACGTCCACATTGTCCTTGCCTTAACAACCTCTCAAAGACCCTAAGCCCTTTGCCAGCTTACATAATAACCGGCCGGCATTGCGTTATCTACTTTTAAACATCGTAAACAGCATCATAACTTCATAAGGTCATTAGATCAATAACCGACCGACCGCAACCTTTTTTTTTTAGTTTATTTAGAAAACAAACAGCCATGTACAAAAGAATTCATACAAAAATGGACGCAGATTAGGCCTAAAGTTTCATATATTCATCATCATCATCATTTCAGCCGAAAGACGTCCACTGCTGAACATAGGCCTCCCCCAAGGCTCGCCATTTAGACCGGTCCTGTGCCGTTCGTTTCCACCGGACTCCCGCGACCTTCACCAGGTCATCACTCCACCTTGTCGGAGGCCTACCGACGGCTCGTCTTCCGGTGCGTGGACGCCATTCAAGCAGTTTCTGGCCCCATCGACCGTCAGTCCTGCGAGCAATGTGCCCTGCCCACTGCCACTTAAGTCTCGCAATTTTGAAGGCTATGTCGGTGACCCCAGTTCTGCTACGGATAGCTTCATTCCTAATTCTATCACGCAGAGAAACCCCGAGCATAGCTCTTTCCATTGCTCTTTGGGTGACCTTTCATCATTGATGTGACCTTTCATATATTACTAAGTAACAATTATTGACTAAATAAGTTACAGGTGCCTGTAGTGTGAGTACACACACACATGCATTAAGGTATCAAATAACCGATTACTCTTATTACGCCGTTAACCTATTTAACGCACCATTTAACTAATTCGATTGTATCACATTACATATTATTTATTGTAACATGATTTACCTATTTTACGATGTAACCTGAGAAGTATATTACTTCCACAAGAATGCACACGAACAAAGGAACTCTCTAGTATATAAACCATGTATTTTCTAGACAAGAAATCAATTAATATTCGACTGCAGTTGTGTGTACTTACTTCCCTAGTGTGCCCTCTGGGGCACACCTTCACCACATCTCCAGTACATCTTTACATGGCGACCCTGCCAGCCGGTATGCACGAGTACCAAGGGGCAACCCTGCCCGTCAGGCTACTCGGGGCAACCGCAATATAAACATCACCGAGCCAAGCACCACTGCCGCCGCCCAACCGTCCAGCCAGCCAGAGCCAGCAAACCATGGGAACCCAGTGCACGAAGGATAGCCAGAAAGAAGAAGTCATCATAGCTCAAAACGGGGCATCCAACAGCGCAAGTACAAGCCAAGCTGACAGCGGCAAAATAACAGTCTACGTGACTACTACAGCACTCGCAATAATACTGGTAATTTTCGCCTACGCCGTGTGGAAGAAAATTCATAAGTGCCTCACCAGAAAAATAGAGAGACAAACGGCATCAGCGATCATGCGGAACACCAGCAAGCCAGAACGGGACGTTTGACAACTCCAGGCTGCAGGACCAGCGCAACAATGGCTACAACATCGGCATCGGACACCACCGACCACCAACCTCCAGCCACCATCACTACTGCCTACAGGTACCACTTAAGCGAAATTAGCCGCGTAAACCGACTCATTCAAAATTAAAAACACGTTTTTTTTTTATGTACACGCGTTACGTGTAGGACGCATATGTAATTATGACCGACATTGAAAAATTGTATAACGAGTTAAAATCTTTGCAAGAAGACATTAGAAAATTAGGTACAAAACGCCGAAGGGAGGCGATCGGTCAAAGTAAACTCCAGCAAGTCGAGTTATTGTATAGTGAGTACGAAAAATATATAGAGCAGTATAGTCTTAAGCTAGAAAAATCAGAGATATCCGTAAGCGACAGCGAGTTAATCCAGTCTTATTTAACGGAAATAGAAGCGATTTATAGCAAAATACACGCGTCTTACGAGAAGGAAACCGAGCAAGGCAAAATGACGTCAAAAGACGATTTCAGCCTAAAAACGGCAGTAGCGTTGCTACCAGCCATGGACGGTTCGGAAACCGTCACAAGGCAGCTCATAGATGCTATAGAGTTGTACGCAACGATGATTAAAGACTCCGATTTAAAGTCATTTATTATTTTCGTTACTAAGATCCGATTAAGTCAAAGCGCCAAGCTAACAATATCGGATAAACATACTAGTGTAACAGCATTAGTTGATGAGATGAGACTACGTCTTTTACCTACCAAATCGGCAACCGCGATTCAAACTAGGTTGCTCACAACAAAACAAGGAAGTAAGTCAATCGAGCGGTACGGCCAAGAACTCGAGGAACTATTTGTAAACCTCACAGTAGCCCAGGCCAATGAGAAACCAGAAGCGGACTCAGTACTGCAATCGTTAATTAAACAAATGGCCATAGCCAGATTCACAAAACACTTACGAAATGACAAGCATAGCATACACAAAAAATGCTATGCAATGCGTATGTTTTGGATACTCCACGCTAAAAATGCGATTCAGGGAGCAAAGGACCACAAAGAGTCCACATCCACTACGCCCGCCCCGGACCAACTATTGAATTACCGGAAGAAGCGGTACACCACATATAAACGACGCAAGGCACATATGATTTGCCGCAGCGAGCGCAAGTCGTGGCGCCATAGGAAGCGCATGACGCACTCCGCGCCATATGACACGTAAGGACGACTCACATCGAGTCCGAGGAAAGATAACGTCACATAGTACATTCTCTTTAGAATACTAAAATAAAAATTTCAATATGATTTCCACGTATTAACATTAATCGGACAATGCTTTTGATTCAACATTTATGTATCAAAAATTACGACAAACGAGCAAAACAAATAAAAATGGCAAAAAAAAAAAATTTAAAAGCCAATTAAAATAATTCGTAGTAATTATAAAATATACAAAAAAAAAACAGCAACAATTTTAAACAACGGAATCATAACTTTAGAACCATTATGTGACTATAATCTTCTCCCGCGCCCATATAATAATCCGAAAAACGGATACACATAAGTATTTCACTAGACGATTAGCCTGATCATCTAAAAGTCGATGAAATTCTTATATGTTGAAGATTTCAGGATAAAAATACTAAGACAAATTTATTTAGGAAATAAATAAAACAATGTGTTTCCCCGTACTCAGTGATAGTACCGAGAGGGACCATTGAATAATTAAATATATGATGAATAGCAAGGTACACCAGTACACAAGGTAGACAGCAAACCCTTGGATATCGAACACGTTTCGATCGAGCATCAAACGAGTGGAAATACTTGGGCACTATTTGTTATAAAGTGTTAAAAGAACTGTCTATTAGGCAAACAACAAATCCATGACTTGAACATAATTCGATCGAGCATCAATCATGTGAAGTCCTTGGACACAATTTGTGTTAAAAGAATTGTCAGACCTGTAAACCAATACCTATTAAGGTATTATGCGCGCTCTACATAAATATAATTATGTATAAAATCCTTGTATACTGTAGTAATAATTAAGGGTCGGCCGGCCATATAATTTTATTTGCATGCAATGTACCTTCGCAAGTTCGCAATGAGTAGTGCACACTTTGTCACAAGTTAAATAATAAGTGACTAAAAAAAAAATAGCGCAATGACGTCCAAAGAAAATGTATGCGCAATAAGAATAAATGACAAATAAGACACAGATAAGAGCTTACAAGAGCCACTGTTTTCTTTAAAACGGTATAAAAAAAAATACCAAGACACTAAACACGTACGTTGAACGAAAAACATATACGAAAACGACGACATAATAAAACGCCGTAAAAAAAGGAAAAACGATAAAAACGCCGCGTATTACGACAAAAACGTAAATAAATGATATAAATTCCACATGGGAATTCGACAAAAATTATAAAGTACTATAAAAAAAAAAAACGCCATCACAACGAGCGTTGAAATTCAATTACAAAAAAAAAAGAAATATTGATATTATTAATAATAGAATAGATTAAGATTATTACGAGATAAGGATCACGAAAAACCCCATTAATTAAATAAACCATTTTCCCTTTTCAAATAACACCTGATTATACCAACGAAAATGATGCGAAGGGGGCATCTCTATATCTCAACCAAATACAAAACAATATACATTAACCATGCTATAAAATATCATCTTCCCATAAATAACTCAGCAACAGCTAAGAAACACAGAAATCACACACATGATTTTCTCATTTACATTAAACCAATCTATTATTAAAACACAAGAGCAATAAGACACCGATAAATACCAGATCCAAATAAGGAACCACTACAATCATAATTAAAAGAGTGTCCTATAGCATGACACAAATATCATATTAACCGCCAACACAACATTAAATATATGTTAGATCAAAGAAGAAACATGTAACGTAGAAACTAAGAGAAAAATTGTATACCCAAGTAGCATTAAGAATTTTATTATACTAAACTAAGAAAATTGTATACCCAAGTAGCATTAAGAATTTTATTATACTAAACTAGAAAAATTGTATAACCAAATAGCGTTAAGATTTATATTACATACCATTTAGAGATACATGTTCATTGCACATTAGCCAAAAATAGATTTCTGAAGCATACTATTTTTGTCTAAAAAAAAAAAGAGGAAAGCTGTAGTGTGAGTACACACACACATGCATTAAGGTATCAAATAACCGATTACTCTTATTACGCCGTTAACCTATTTAACGCACCATTTAACTAATTCGATTGTATCACATTACATATTATTTATTGTAACATGATTTACCTATTTTACGATGTAACCTGAGAAGTATATTACTTCCACAAGAATGCACACGAACAAAGGAACTCTCTAGTATATAAACCATGTATTTTCTAGACAAGAAATCAATTAATATTCGACTGCAGTTGTGTGTACTTACTTCCCTAGTGTGCCCTCTGGGGCACACCTTCACCACATCTCCAGAACATCTTTACATGCCGTTATAATTACCTATTAAGTTGTGTACTCATGCAAAGTAGTTTAACTAAAGTAAAAGAGATTATTAAAAACAATCTTTTCCCTCACTTCATATTATCTAGAGAACAAACATTGCCCAACTTTATTCTTGAAAGAGGACAAACTATGAGCAAAAATGTCTATGTCATTAAGCATTTCGTTATACATATTGCAAGTGCGCCTGAAGAAAGAATTTTGGGCATGGGGTTTTGTAATGATCTTCATGATTATCTGACAACTCGAATCTAACATAACTTGAGCCCCAAATACATATACACTATTCGTAACTGAAGCTCATACCCACTAATTCCAGAGGTGTTTGTATGATTTATTAATACCAGCTCCAGTTAAGCATTACATTATTAAGCAATTCCTACAGATTTGGTAATTATCTTTACGATTATCGATTTCGAAATTGCGAATGTCGTAAGAATATTAAATTCGATCTGATTACGAACTGACAGTTATTAAATTTATTGAGTTACGCTGTTTTTTTATACTTAAAATGTTGTCAATGTTGTCATACTTTCTTCAGTCTCTCCGCTTTTTTTTATACAACGCCGGTGGCAAACAAGCGTACGGTCCACCTGATGGTAAGCGGCCACCGCAGCCTATAGACGCCCGCAACTCCAAGGAGTCACGTGCGCGTTGCCGACCCTTTATACGATTTGAGGATGCACTGTGTTGACAGCAGAACGAACACATTTAGGTCCCTCGCTCTCAACACAGTGCATCCTCGGGAGCTCTGGCAACCTGACCGGGATTCGAACCTGGGACCTCCAGCTTCATAGGCGGGGACACTTCACTACAAACTAGGCTAAAGCGGTAGTCCCTTCGAATTCTTTCGAATCTTTTGCAGTGCTTCGAAATTTATAATCACATTTTACACAGATTCAAGAATTGCACGCGGGGTTTGATTAAATAAATGAAATAAAATAAATGAACTTTATTCTGCAAGTAGGCCGCAAAGGCACTTTTACAAGTCAAAAACTACTAGCGTTTCTCATGAGACCACTGCCGAGAAGAAGCGCCGAAAGAAACTCGACAGTCAGCCATTGATCGACTGAACTCATTTAATTGTTAAGTTTTAAAAAGAATCCTTATAATCATTAAATTAATTAAAACTTAGAAATAGAGCACCGCTTAATCGCGATCTCTTCCTAGTCGATATTTCCTAGTGTCTAATGTGATTTATGCACATAATTACGTATTGCGAAAACCACATAGAATTCGTGGCCTTGGCTAATTATACGTATCTAACATATCGTATGCAAATATGATTCATATGTTAAACGTTTTTTTATTAGCTATACTTAGGGGGCGTCCATAAATTAGGTGAGGTGTTTTTTAAATTTTCTGGCGCTCCCTCCCCCCCTGGTGAGATGTCGTGAGATTTTATTCAACCCCCTCCCCCAACCCCCAATCTCACGTAAGATTTTTCAAAATGTGGGTTTCTACGTAAACGCGTTGGATTGTTATTGTAAAAAGAAAAAAAAAATGCTTTGTGCTTTGATTTAGGACTAGTTAAGACTAGTAATCAATATTGCTGAGAGTTAACGTCGAAGTATGAATGAAATTATTCTCATTCGAACGAATTAGTGAATAATATTAATCGTATTACGATTACGCTTAAGATTAAATTTTATAAGCGTGTACAATCTGGATTAAATGGACCAAAATAGTATTTTTTTTTTTGTTTCAATCAGAAAAAAAATTGCGTGATATTTGCCGAGAACCCCCCTCTCTCCAACGTAAGATTAGATGAGATTTGACTCGACCCCCTCCCCCCCTTAAACATCTCACGTAATTCATGGACGCCCCCTTATTTAGACGCTGGAATATCATATGATATTTAACAGTACCTTGTCGTCGAAGGAAAACAAGGTTCAGTTTTCTTTCCCCTCTGATTTGAAAGATCAGTTAACAGTTTTTTTTATACAACGCCGATGGCAAACAAGCTTACGGTCGACCTGATGTTAAGCGGTCACCGCAGCCTATAGACGCCCGCAACTCCGAAGGAATCACGCACGCGTTGCCGACCCTTTATAAAATTTGAGGATGATAACAGAAGGGACAAATTTAGGTCCCTCGCTCTCAACACAGTGCATCCTCGGGAGCTCTGTGCCTTTACCATGAGTTTGCATGACCGTACTCCAGGGCCGTAGCCAGAGTTAGATTTAAGATAGGGCAACGGTAATCACAGGTAGGGCGCAACTGGCTGGCTCAAGTCAAAATATAACTCAAAATTAACTTCATCACTTGATCGGATCTGGTGAATCGATTTTCGTCAAATATACATGTTATATCAAAGGCAGAGTTCAAGTATTTGAGACAAGGAATGACGAGGAATGGGATAGTAGCGATGATGAACCAATACAGGTACAGGAGAGAAAACTCAAGGATCAAGTCAAGAAGGATGATTGCAAGTGCTGATGGTTATTGTTATGCCTTCGATGTATGCTGTTATAAATCAGCAACGAAAACTCATAATGAGCCTTTAGGATCAAAAGCGGTGAAGGGCCTGTTAGAAAAACACCACATGAGCATAGTGTATTTTGACAAATTTTTCACTAGCCACACATTACTTCGAGATTTGCGTCATGCTGGTTATCGTGCAACTGACACGGAGAGTTATAACAGGATAAAATAATGCCCACTAGGTTCTGTCAAAGACATGAAACAAACACCGAGCAGCGTTGACCATCACCTCGACACGGCTAACCTTCATTCGTGAGATGGCTTGACAAAAGTGTCTGTACGATGAGTACGACCTACGACTCCATTTACCCTCTAGGCAAAGTAAAAAGATGGGGCTCCACAGAATGAAGAAAAGTAGATGTGGACATATCTTTCGCCTTTCAGAACTACGACAAAGGAATGGGCAGAGTTGGACCAGTCACTTGGAGCATACAGAATAGCTATACGAAGCAAAAACTGGTGGTGGGTTTTATTTACCTAGATGTTGGACTTGGCTCTAACTAATGCTTGGCCTCTCCATATTCTAGTCATTCATGACAAAATGGACCAAGTCCAGTTTCGCCGAAGTTATTAGCCGATTGTATTTGAAGTGTCTAGGCACTGAAAAACCCTATCAAAAGCGTTGTAAGCCTTTTCAGTGATGCCTAGTTTGAGTAAATACGGTGTTGGACACATCCTCCAGAAACTTACAAACCAGCTACGATGCATTACATGCCATATAAAAGCACTGTGGCAATAAAAAATGGATCAAAACATTGTGAAAAGGGATGTTTTGGAAAATACCACACATTTAGGCCCATTGGCGTTTTCAGACGTCTTGGCCGTTAATAGTTTCGTAAATATTTTTTTATTATAATTGTACTTTTGGGTCTAAATGGGTTAAATAAAAAAAAATATCGGGGCAAGTTTGTACCGCGTTACACGCAACGTAGTTGATACTAGGTAAAACTTAACGCAACCGCTTAATAGCATCCAGTAAACAAACTCTGTCTTTTTTCTTTACTTACCCACATGCTAAATCTGATAAATTAAATATTCCTTGAGGTTGATTTTGTGTAATATAATAAGGTACATAATACATGTCGCTACGCTAATAGTTTTTTTTTAATTATGTCAAACTATAAACAAACATTTTACTAGTATATCATAGACGTGGGTTAAGGTAGGGCAATAGTATTTTAAGGTAGGGCATTGCCCCATAATGCCCCCCCCTAGCTACGGCCCTGCCGTACTCGCTAGCGACTGCGTAAAGGATTTAGTATGCCGATTGTTAGTTCTACTGCGTAACCGCCAGAGGCGCTGTACTTTTCCCGTACATTTTTTTACGCAGTCGCTAGTGAGTACGGTCATGTAAACTCATGGTAATGGCACTGGCAACCTTGCTCACCTCCAGAAACAACACTACACACACACGCACCAACACAACACTACATCGTAAAACTAGCGCCTATACCAAATGTGAAGCGATTGAACCAAGTCCACCATAACCCGTTATTTCGCCAAAATGTCATAACCGGTTATTGGACATTTGTAAAACTGTTTATTTATTTATCGTATGGCAATTACCTATTTCGAACCGTGAGATCTTCGAAGACAGTACGGTTGCCAGTTTTTGTTGCACTGTTAAAAAACTGTGTCGATTAAGTTTGGAACTTATACTTTTCCTAATTTAAACTACTAAGAATTAAGTATTATTTACTATGTGAAGTTTTAGTGTAGAATTAATTGATTAATAAGGAGGCAATATTGCGCTTATGTTCGTTAGTTGTCGTTTGTTAATAAAGGCCTATTTGTTAAAATCAAACTTTAATGTGTTTTATGTCATGTATGAAGCTCGAAACGCACATAGGGCGGCGCGGCGCGGTCCGGGGCGGAGGCGGTATTGCGGTAAAGCGAATGCGGTCCGGAGGACGTCGCACCAAAGCACCGCGCGGTATTCGCGCGGGATTGCGGAGCGGAGGCGGCGTGTGTGACATATGAGGCGGTAATCGACAGTCGATAGTGTAATCCGACCGAATTCAATAATGCTGTTCTCAGATTCTGATAGCGATGACGAGGTTTTGCTATTACTTGCCTTATGGCACAACAAAAAGAAGAAAGCTAAACGGACTTGGGTCCATGAAATAAATAAAAAACGTGAAATATTTGGAGAGTTCCACCATTTATGTCAAGAACTGGCTTCTTATGAAGATCGTTTTTACACTTATTTTCACATGAGTAAAGAAAGTTTTGAAGAACTACATGATATCTTACAACCAAGAATTATTAAGCAGGATACTAACTGGAGGCGAGCCATAAGTACAAAAGAACGATTAAGTATCTGTTTAAGGTAAATGACCATAATGACATCAGTTTGAAAAATAAAAGTAAAAGGCACAAAATCATTAAACATTCACATATTATTTACTAGCTTTTGCTGGCGTCTAGTCACCAAGGATGAATAAAACGCCTATATGAAGTAGAATGGCAAATATGGTATTATAACAAATATATCGGTAAAAAACATAAAAATTTACCACATGCACTCGTCAAGGACGTCAAGTCGTCACACGCTCTTGGATCACCATCAACACTTCCCGCGGTCTCAAACTATCCCATTCTCCTAGCGTTTCCCCGGTTGTATACAGATAGCCAGAGGGCTATGGCACCTAATCCCGAGACTTGGCGTAGGCACGGCACTAGTTTTACGAAAACGACTGCTGTCTGACCTTCATCCTCGAGCTAAAACTAGACTAGGCTGTTCGTACAACGATTATAAAAGCTTGAGGCACTGAAGTAGAGTAACTTGTATAGCAGATAGTGCCTCAAGCTTTTATAGTCGTTCTACGAACAGCCTATAATATATTACGACGATGAGTCACGAAGAGAAAGGGGATTCTGAACTTTAAAATATACCTACTATAAACATATGGCCAATTCCATTAGAATATAAATTATTTTTTGCTTTTTAGTTTACTTTTTTAAATAAAAGCTTGTTTTTAAAAATATTTTTTATGTATTATTTTATTTTATACTTTTTAGTCTTAAATCTTGAGAATTTTATAATTTGTTTGTCAAGGGACTGCCATGTTCTCCGTTTGTTCACAGTAAGTTATTTGTGACTACATTTTTTGGTAGGAGATATCCGTTACTGAAGGTAACAAAACAAACGAGCCCAAATTCGACTGTCTTAGCGGTTTTCGTCATAGAATTCCAGTGGTCGTCTTCTGGTTCCATCATGAGACCCTCACCATCATGTGCAATGGTAAGTACTGAAGATAACAAAACAAACGAGCCCAAACTCGACTATCTTAGCGCTTTCCATCATAGAGTTCCAGTGGTCGTCTTCCGACTCCATCATGAGACCCTCGCCATCATGTGTAATGGTAAGTACTGAAGATAACAAAACAAACGAGCCCAAACTCGACTATGTTAGCGCTTTCCATCATAGAGTTCCAGTGGTCGTCTTCCGGCTCCATCATGAGACTCTCGCCATCATGTGTAATGGTAAGTACTGAAGATAACAAAACAAATGAGCCCAAACTCGACTACCTTAGCGCTTTCCACCATAGAGTTCCAGTGGCCATCATCTGCATCTTCCAGCATCAGATCAGCTCGGTGGTACCATAATATGGCATTGTCACCGAACTTACATAAGTATGCCAAATTTCAGCTCAATCGGATACCGGCAAGTGGCTGAAAAAAGGATTGCAAATTTTGATGACAACTTACATACATACATACGAACAGTGCAAGTTAAATAATATATAAAAAAGCTTGTAAAAAACAGTTCAGCGGTTTAAGCGTGACGAGGTAACAGACAGACAGATTTACTTTCACTTTTATAATATTAGTATGGAATAGTATGGGTACTATATGTATATAGTATGTATAGTATGGAGTATTGATTGGAATTTGGCTGGGTAAAGTTTTTGAACTTTTTAAGAAAAACCATTTTAGTAATCAAATTGTATAATTAAAATTTTTACTTACTCTCACATTTAAGCCTTGTCATATAATACTTAAGTTTTTTTAGAACATATTTTCATTACTCTCATCTCTCTGTGGTCACTCTATTACAACTCAACACACTGTGTTGATGGCAATGTAACATCTTAGTTGCTAGTATCACATTAATATTCCAGAAAATTGATACTATAATATTAAATAACACTAATAAATGAACTGAGAAGTATAACACTACGAGTATATTATTTATTTATTTAAACGGAAAATGGTTTAACCAATTACACTAGTTATGCTATGCACTTATTATGCTTCTTAGGTACAGTCACCAGAATTAATATCTGCCACGACAAATCGCGCACAAGCTTATCTCACACATCCTAACAGCTCTAGAAATAGAGGCATGGCAGATATTGATGCTGGTGAAAGTACAGAGCTCTTAGGTACGAGATGATATAGGTATTATAAAACTTGAGTATCTAATATCACATTGAATTTCCAAAACTATACTTAACTTTTACTAATATCACATAGAAATTTAAAAAAATACCTATTTAGTATGGTAACTATACTTGCATAATAATATGCATATTAATAGGGCAATTACTCTAGTACCAGGCAGCTCCATTAATTAACTAGCTAATATTTTGGTATAATAAACACTTACTATAAAATGATATAAAACATCAGACTCATTACTATTTTGAACCGTCATAACCTAAACATTTCTATTATTTTCTATCTATTAAGGAGCGGGCTCAGAAATGTTTGTCACTAATGTTAGGTCCACAGGTACAAATTCTAGATGCTCTAGCTGATCTTGATTTTCTGACACAGCACTTATAAGAGAATATACAGGAGAACGTATTGTGTGAGGACGTTGATCTTCAGAATCTAAATCTTCTAATTCCGCTTCCACAAAAATTTCCGCTAGTTTCAATTTTACTGAAGCTTGTGTTCGTGGTTTAAGATTCTTGAACGATTCAGCATAGCTGGCAAATAGGTGATCTACAGCATCATTTTTCTTTTTTTTGCTTTTTAAGAAATCCAAAATTTTGTCCATACCATCCTGTTCATCCGAAATCTTTTTCTTTGAAGAAGTTTGTGTAGGTGGTGAGGCTGTAGGAGGAGTTTCTGCTGATGTAGATAGCACTTCTGGAATTGGTGTCCATGGATCTAGTGAATTAACTTCCACTGATGGAGATGGCACTCGAGAAAGTGGAGTCCATGGATCTGGTGGATTTATATTTGGTGATGGTGGTGACTGGTGGTGCTTAGGTATATTGGATGTGGTTGGTCGTGGTTCTATATAATCGTCTAGGAACTGTAGATAGGGAGCCCAAACCCAATTACTGTAGGTTTTTTTTTGACCCGTTGTGCCTTTTACATTCTTTTTGTGTTTAGTGTAACCATCTTTCAAATTTTTCCACTTTACTTTAGTTGCTTCACCTGTAACAAATATGGTAATTTTTTTACAGATATTTGACAACTGGAGATTCATATAAAACAATTGCATTTTCATATCGTGTTGGTCGTACTACAGTTAGTGAAATTGTAAAACAAGTTACAAACGCTATCTGGGAGGAACTACAACCTATATACATGCCCACACCAACAGAAAATACGTGGAGAGAATCTGAAATTGGCTATAGAACAACATGGAATTTTCCAAATTGTGTCGGCAGTGTAGATGGGAAGCATATACCAATTCAGTGCCCTGGTAATAGTGGGTCTGACTATTATTGCTATAAAAATATGTTCTCTATTGTGTTGCTGGCCATCGTCGATCCATATTACAAATTTATTGTTGTGGACATAGGTAGTTACGGGAGACATAGTGACAGTGGAATATTTGAAAATTCTGAATTCTACAAAACATACTTGGTGAACGAAACCTTATTACCACCAAAGCCACTGCCTAATACTAATGAACTGGTACCACATGTGATTATAGGCGATGAAGGTTTTGGGTTAAAACCCTATTTAATGAGGCCTTATCCCAAGACAGTGAGCATAGTCGATGCCAGAAAAAGGAAATTTAACTATCGCCTGAGCCGCGCCCGGCGTGTAGTCGAAAATGTATTTGGTCAGCTAACCCAAAAATTTCAAGTTTTTAAACGACCCATGCAGTGCTCTGTTGAAACTGCCAATGATGTGGTTAAAGCTACTTGTTGTTTACACAACTTTATAAAAACTAAGCACCCCAATAGATCTCAGGAGATCGAATCCGATTTTCGACCACAAGAACTAAATTCTTTGCTTCCAATCAGTCACACGAATCAAAGGGCGTCTAATTTTGCAATGGAAATCAGAGAGAAGTTTGTAAACTATTTCAATGACAATTAATAAAGTGTTATGTACTTACGACTTTGTTTTAATTCATCAGCAATTTTCTGCCACAACAGCTCCTTTTTTATTGCGTTGCGGTAATCTTTTTCCCGCGTATTATAAAGGCACGGGTGCGGTTTCACAAGGTTAATCAATTTTTCGTTAGTACACATTGCAAAAACGTATTCGTCGTTTGATAAACTAAACTAAAGTTGTAAAAAAATACAACTCGTGTCGCCGCCATGACACCGCTCGCAGCACGCCCCGCGCCGCGCCGCCCCGCCGCCGCCAGTGCGCGCCGGTACACTGACAGCTGTGTAATACAACGTCATGCCGCAAAACCGCGCCGCGCCGCGTTTTCCTATCTGTGCAGGCGTTTCGCCGCCTCCGCGCCGCCACCGCCTCCGCGCCGCCTCCGCCACGCTTTTTTCCCGGCCGGTTTTCTGTGCGGACCCTTTCATATTAGTTCGAACATTACAACCGGTACCGCCTCCGCGCCGCGACGCGCCGCCCCGCCACCGCTGTCAGTGCGTTTTGAGCTTGAATGAGGGGATGTGTTTGGACTTCCACATGGAGAAGTCTTATTGTATTTCATGGTATTTAAATTTCATTTTTGACATTCATAAGTGCATGTAACATGCCTAAATTGAAGAATAAATGATTTCATTCATTTCATTTCAATTTACCATGTTTTTAACATAACTGTAACCGGTTATAACCGGTATTCCGTTATTTTTTCATCATTGAAATAACCCCCGTTATTAAATTCCCTATGTGTAAATAAAACAGCTGTATCAAACAGAGAACAAACACACACAGCTGTGTCAAAGGATGCCAAGCGGATCGTCCGAACGGACCGTAGTTATGTTAAGATTGTGTGTGCTGACCGTTATTTCATAAAACTGTTATTAGATTTTAGTCTTATAGCGGAATTAAGGCTCGGTTTTATAAAGGTCCGTTCGACCTTATGTCGGTTTGTAATGTCAAAAAATGTACTGATTTACTGAAAGTTGATCTGACATTTGGTCTAACGGATCTTTATAAAACCCGGCCTAAGTCGCTTTTTTGTACGATTTACTTTGAGACAACTCGGCCAACTCAAATAATGTTAAGTAAATAAATAAATAAATAAAATATTAAATAAATATTAGAGGACAATCTTACACAAATCGAATTAGCCCCACAGTAAGCTCAAGAAGGCTTGTGTTATGGGTACTAGACGACGATATATTTAATAGATATAAATACTTAAATACATAGAAAACATCCAAGACTCAGAAACAAATATTTATGCTCATCACACAAATATTTGCCCTGACCGGGATTCGAACCCAGGACCATCAGCTTCAAAGGCAGGTACACTACCCACTAGGCTAAACCGGTCGTAAACAAAGGCAGATCCGTGGTCCAGCTCTTTCCAACCCAGGTCGAGCCTATCTGAGCTTCTTGAACCAGCGACAAAACTCCCAGAAGCTCGATTTCACTCACACTTCAGTTTTGATTGAAGCCGCTCATCCAATCTCACTACTGGTTTTAGAGTATTAAATATTTAAACAGTTTAAACCGCCCGCGTGATCGTGTCGGAGATTTCCCCTGGATTTTCCCCAGACCACTCTCCAACCGCGCACTCCTATCGCTTTATTGGACCGGCCTTTAATAAAGCTACAGTCAAGTAAAAAAACAGGTACAGCAGTTTTAAACCTAAAGAAATACATTCATTGACCCATAGATGGGAAACAATAAGTCATTATAACAGGGAACTTGCGTTAAGATTAGGTATATCGACAAATTATATTAGTAACCCAACAATGACATTAACAACTCTGTATCAGCCTACCTTTTTCTGATTCTGATAGCCATTAAGTGTATTATTTGCTGGAAGATTTATATTTTGTTGATAAAAGTTACGTAGTTTAAAACACCAAAAAGCGCACAGTGACGTCACTCCATCAGTCACTTCAGTAACTTCTTGTGAAACCATTGAAAAATATCTATAGAACGGGAAAAAATATTTATTAAATGAAACTGAAAATACATTTACTTATATGGTGCAAAAAATATTCATGTGCTATTATGCAGTGACGTCACGTCAAGCCAGTAAGCGTTTACAAGCGAACTTTGAAATTTGAATTATATAAATTATTTGTGTATATTTTAACTTTTTCCTGTTTGGTACCTTTAAATAATAATAATTCTGTTATTTCGGATAGACTTATATACTAGTATTAGTGGATTACCTTACTAGACGTAGGTACACTATTACAGTCTACTATTTACGTAATCCTTAAATATTTAGAATGTAAGAATAATATAACACATTCGCTAGTTTCTGTTTGGCCCTATGGTCGACTGGTAGAGAATGCCTCATGGCATTAAATTCGCCCTTTGTAGGTACTTATATTCTTTTTGTGCAATATAGTTTAAAATAAATAAATAACACCCACAAATATTGCAAATATACTTAAGAAATGTTAAAATTGTTAAGACTAATAATTTAGATAAAGTACAAATGTATAAGTATAGATAGTGACTGTGTATTTGTATAAACCTATATTAGAGTAGTGTTAGGATCGTGCATCGAGACAAACCACCTATGGTTTAACGATGCCGTAAAAATTATGTTATTAATTAAATAAAAATAAAAACAATGAAATATTGCAAGTTCCCTATTGTAGAGTATACATTGTATGAGGAAACGGAAGAAACGAGGAACTCTTGCAGAAGGCTTAGACAAATCGTTTCTTACCGCCACATAACGAGCATAGCTAAACGCAAATTTACATAAGGCCAGTGACATTTTTAGATAGTGCACACGTTAGATAAAAATGTGCAAGTCACAATTAGCGATCTCAATTTGACCCACTAACTAGCGTAACTTCGAGAAGTTATCTAATCAACTAGCTGCTCCAAATAGTCCAATATCTCATGCCAGTTTACTTTTTTTTAGTTATAAACTGTTTGCCCCTTATAACTTACCCCCTAGAATTTACAAAAACGGGTCAATTAGTAAGGAAATTCAATACAACCATAATAAATGGGATAATCTTATCGTTTATTGTATTGAAGACACGTTCAAATGGTTGTTTTGGAGTATTCTGTGCCAGTATGAGTCACTGGGTGGATGTAAACCCGCCTAGACCGGGGTACCGAACCCATTATGAAGCAAGTAGCATTTAAAGGTCGGTACGATTAAGATACCAATTAGCTATAGGTATGGTTTATTACTAGCTATTATTTTGTTTGATATGCCACTGGTTTCGAGGGGAGATTTTCAATCTGGAGGGCTACCTAGAGTACAAACCCCGGGTAGTACAAATGGATTTTTCAAAAAACTTATGTACTGAATATCGTTTGGTATTTTATCTACACCCGTACAGTAAATCCTCTTTTATGTGCTCAAAAAGTGCAGGTAAGGACCAACTTTACAATATCGCGCCGGTCCGGAGCGGAGATGGCCATAACAGCATCAAAAACGGTATCGTTATGGCCATCTCCGCCCATTACGATACAGGCTCGTGTTCAAAAAGACTTCAATGAGCTCACGAACTCGAACTCCTGCACTTTCAACGCAATGGTGCCTCAACACATGAAAGAGGATTTCATGTATGGATGTAGATAAAGTAGTGTATACAACTGTACATAATTAGGCCTTAAAACACTCGTGTGATCCTATTATGAAACTCGCTGACGCTCGTTTCATAAAAACACACTCGTCTTTTAAGACCTCTCATTATGTATCAGTTGCATAAACTCGTATCACGCCGTCCCTTTCACTCTCGTGTTATACACTATATGAGTGAAAGGGATGGCACGATACGAAGTTCGGATATCGAAGTTCGGAGTAGGTCTTAAGGACCAGCTTTACCGCGCAGTCCCAGGCCCGGGGCGGAGATGGCCATAACCGCATCATTTATTATGAAACTCGCCTTCGGCTCATTTCATAAAACCACACTCGTGTTTTAATGCCTCCCATTATGAAGGCAGCAGTTGCATAAACTACCATAAAACTTTCAGTAATCCTACTGTAATAGTTTTTTTCTGACTACGGAACTAACCTAACTAAATTCAAATGAGTTGGCCAAGCGATAGAAAACGACTTCCTAATTCGCCTCAATACGGATTTACTACGTTTCCTGATGAACTCTTATTACCGGCAGCAATTTTGTGTAACGAGATTTTATGCAACTCATCTCAGTCTCATGTTACGATATATCATTTGATATTAAACCGTTTCTGTGAACGAAAACATAATGAGAAAACCTGTCTAATGGCAACAAGGTCCAGTTTTTCCCCTGAGTTGGAAGGTGACAAACGGCATCAGAGAAATTCTAACGCAACCATATTAGATGTATGAAACCGATACCGTTCTGATGCGTCACAACTCACAGCACAACACAACAGACAAATGTGAATGACTTTATCAACAGGTAAGGCGGAACGGTTTCCATCAGATATGCCGTATACTAGTTTGCCACCAGAGGCATTAAAAAAGAAGATGGCCATTTGTAAATACAGAATTAATGTAATTATATTTCAGGTGACTGTGCAAAAAACTGACCAGGAACTGCAACGTAATACGCTCTATTATAATCATTGTCTGTGTGACGAGTATCTAGTTAGGCATTTCCACCAGCTATCCTACGAGGATGTGATAGCTTTCCGTTTCCACCAGTTCTACGCTATATGAATGAATATGATTGGTGAATATCAATGCATCCATAGCAATACAATACAATACAATACAAATACTCTTTATTGCACACCTCAATCAAAGGATACAGTACAGTACAAAAACACAATGAGAAGAGGCAAACAACAGGCGGTCTTATCGCTAAAGAGCGATTTCTTCCAGACAACTTTAGGGTAGCGGAAATCTAATCAGAACGATTCATAGCAGGTGGTGCAGAGTTAATACATATGAAGCCTACTAATAATTACAACAATAACATTTAATTAAGGATAAATAAACATACATAGATATAGTATAAAAATATACGTACATAAACATATACAAATATATAGTCAGCCACATAGTCTAAAGGAGTTAAGTCTTAAGTGTGTCATGAGAGAGACAAATAGTGATCTTTAAGCTGTTTTTTGAAGACAGCAAGAGATTCACGCCTCAAATCAGGTGATAAAGAATTCCAAAGCGGAATAGCTCGGAAAGTGAAAGAAGAATTATAAAATTAGCAACTTAGCATAGCATAGCTCTGATGGAGAGCCAGCCGTACTCCGTTCTTGTTACAACCGTTCTGAATCCGGGCCAAATTCTCGCGATGACTCACGAACGCATCTGGGTTATCGTTCACAACGCTTATAAAAACCAGCTTGAGAGGTTAAGGTAGGGCACAGCCGAACATCATCTCGCTCATATTTGGACCAGCCCAATTGGGGAAGTACCACCACCTTATAGAAAACCGCATCCATACATCCATAAGAATACGATAATGTTTTTTTTTTGTAATTTTCTAAAAGCTGGCTCGGCAAAAAAAATCTTTATATAAAATACGACCTGTAAAGGAGAACAAAGCGACATCCGCAGAAACTTACAAAATTGTTCTTGAAAATATCCAAAATCAGACTTGACAAAAAAATATAATTACCGAACCTGCTCACAAAATTTCACGGGAATCGATTGAGAAATGCTGATACGAAATTCGGACATACGAAAGCATTTTTGTCGAAGCTGAAGGAGAGACCTTCGTTTCACTAGGTCAACTACTTGCTCTTTAAGTATGTGAGTTGTGTTCCTGGTGGCGAGTAAGGTAGTCAGAGCTCCGGAGGATGCGCTGTGTTGAGAATGCAATAAAGGGATTCTTCTGGATATCTGTCTACCATCAGGCCGGCCATAAGCTTGTTCGCCAGCGTCGTTGTAAAAATATCATAGTTAACCAGAGGTCTTCAGTTCAGTAACACCAGAGTCGTCCACTTGAGAAAGTGTAACCGGAATCGGACTCTGTTTCTCCAGGTTCAAAGGTCAGATTGTAGTTGCTTCCGCAAAAACTAGTGCATGTAACATGCTTTGGAGATTTTGGAGATTAATAACTGGAATTTAAATGTTAAACTTAAGGTGCGGACATGGCTGAAATCCCTTTCTTATGAGGATATAGAGAACATGTTGAGAGTGACTAAATAAATCAGTACCTACACACACAGACACACACACGCACACACACACACATTTATGTACACGCCCACGCATACACACTAAACACATACTCTCTATTCGTAGATTGTATGCTTGTTTCCATTTTTATATCTAGTATATGTTAGTAATAATAATTATATTGTATTGTCATCTTTTCTGACTTTTTGCGCACATATTGTTAATCCATTTTTGAATTGGCTACCTACGGGACAGGCTTAGCCTAGTGTAGGGGTCAGTCGAACCGCATAACGAAAAATCCACTCAGTACATTACTTATAAATGATGATATGTTCTACTATACCTGTAAACTTTTATGTACGAACAAACTTCTTATGTCTTAAATGGCATAAAGTAGGAGGGATTGGGAGATCGAACCGAGGAGACTCGGTGGTCGCCGCCCGGTTAGCCGGCCCAGGTATCGCTGGGAGGACAGTGTGGATCTGCGTTAACTTCAGGTTCAAGACTGGCAGGAAGCGGCGCAGGATCGGGAAAGGTGGCGTGCTCTCGTTTCGGACGCCAAGATCCTGTTTGGGTCTTTGCGCCGATGTATGAGAGATTAAAACGCTAGGCCATGGAGTGAAGTGTCTGCTGAGTTTTAAGGCACGCGACTTTCTAACCCCGGCTCGTACCACTGTTTTATTATACCGCGTCGACGGCAAACAAGCTGACAGCCCATCTGAGGGTAAGTGGTTACCGTCGCCCACAGTAACCACTCTGTAACCGTCAGCCGTGACGGTTGATCGACATCGTTCGTTTTCGTTGTAGCCTAAAGAGGACCTGGATGTTTTCGGTGAAGGATAACATCGTGAGGAAACAGGTCTAATCCCAACAAGGTCTAGTTTTACCCCTGGGCTGGGATGGCATACGCTTTCGTAAATCTTGGGATTAGGTGTCAACGGCGACCTCCGGGCTCCATAGGGCATAACAGGGAATCTCTTCTAATCCTAAATAGAGGACATCAAAAGTGCGTTGCAGGCGTTGTGAATAGATTCGTCTTTAAATTTGTCATTCTGTATATATACACCAAAACAAAGTCTCCGATGCGCAAGTTGAATCTAAATTAGTCCACTTACTCACAACTATTCGTTTTTCTCCTTTTGGCTCACTTAAACAAGGACGAGAATGCATTCCATATTAAACTCAATTGTCAACCAGTTACGAGGTTGAATTTAGAATAAACTCAAGCCAGCTACCGTTTAGCTGTGCAGCTGTGAAAGGGCGTAAGTGCTGTTAGGATTGTATGAACATAATACTTTTGTATTAAGCAGTAGTTGTGCTGAATCAGCAGGTCATTCGCTCTAAGGAAGATGGAACAAGGAAGGCACCTGCTTTGTCATCCACAACCTGTCTTATCTAGAATTACTTGAGCGCTAGATTGCTTACAACTAACAGAAATCGGAGATCTGAAACACTGGTTTTGGTCTCTGAATGCCAGCTTTTTGAGCTTCAATACGTTTTCCTGCAATTCACTTTGTTTGATATCTTTGGACGAATGCCAGAATACAAAGGCATTTTTTTGCGTTTAGTGTCTTTGTGTGTTCTAGATGAGGGGTCATTTGTGATGTTTTATTAAATATAAATAAAGCGCGTAATATGCATATTTTTATCGTTTTTAGCAGACCAGGGGCCTATTTCTAGGGATGGGTCAGGCACGTATCCAGAGGGGGGGAAGGTTGGGATTTAGCCTTGAAGATTTAAAGGACTTGAAGATTCAAATGATCCGAATCCGTAAGCGGTGCCGATTCCTTATTCGACTCTTTTCAAATCTTATCGAAACCGAGGAGTTATGAAAAAAAAATGAAAAAATATTTATTTGCGTTAGAAATTAGTGTTTAAGAAGTTTAGAAGATAGGAGCTTCCTATTAAGTATGCAATGCCTGTATCAGGAAGCCTCGCTCCTCCATAGTAGCAAATTGTTATTTATTATAGGAAAAAGGCGAACTGAAAACCAGCGCTGATGGCTGACACAGCACATGCTGAGTCCGCTCCTTTTGTCACATTAAAAATAATAAGAGATGTACCTATTTCTTTAGTAGTTATCTGTGTTGTGTGGCAATAAATATTTTTCTTCTTTCAAACAAAGTAACAAAATTGAAAAAAAAAGTTATTAACTCCGACTCGGTACTGAACCGAATGAATGACCGGTTTGCGTCGGTATCGCGGATCGGTGGTGAAACTGATGGACTTTCGTATACTTCGATCGAATCCGAAGTTAAAAGAATCAAAAGTTTCGAAGAATCATTAGGATCACTGGATTTATTTATTTATTGTTCAGAACACATACAGTCATATATAAAAGGTTAGAGGTAAGTTACAAATATGTATAAAAACAGACCTGGAGGTTTATAAATACAAACATTAAGCAAAAATATACAACAGCGTCTTAGCGAGTAGGAAAGTAAGTGGGTAGAACACTAAGTACTATTAATCGATAACAATTTGGATCTCGTACGTTCTTTTAGAACATCAAGGGAGTGCATAAATGGATCGATGTCACAGAAATACTCATTGTAGTTTTTTAATACTCGTTTGGAAAATGTATGTCTATAATAATTAGTACGTGCGAAACCCACATAAAACAAATTACGTGGACGTAAGGAGCGATGCGGTACATGAATCATTATATTTTGCAGCAAGTTTGGGCAATTAATATCGATTGAAACCAGCGAGTTTGAAGTCAATTGGTCTGAGGGATTCAAAGGAGTCGATAAGCGGAGTCAGTACCGATAGCGGAGCCGGATTTAGTGATTTGAATCGCTCCCCGGAGTTGAGATTACCCATCTCTACCTATTTCTCGAAGCTAAAACTTATAATTAACTTCGAAAAAACTTACGTAACGTAACTTTTAGCTTCGATAAATAGGCCCCTGGGAAATACTTGTGATAAAAATGGATTGAAACATTTTTTTTCCCGTTTCTTTGTTTAATCGGCGATCAGTCCAAAGACTATAAGTCGATGTGTTGATTGTCAGTATGGCATGTCGAGTGTGCTCTCCAGCGAGAGCATCCCCTCATATTTGGAATCTGGTGCTATTCTCTATTTTGTAGCTCCAAGATGTTATGAAGATGGCAGTGATAGCGTCCCGCACAAGTAATCTAACACAGAAATATTTTGTCCTTAGTATTAAAAAATATGTATGTATGTTGATACTGTAGATAGCATTTGAATTTTGTACCATTTTCACTGTTATTTTATATACATAGTATATTGTTTTGAAAAAATGACACCTCGCCGAGTTTCTTAAGCCGGTTCTTCTCGAGGCAGAGGTTTATTTTATGAACCGGTGGTAGTTTTTTGACATTCATAAGTGCATGTAACATGCCTAAATTGAAGAATAAATGATTTCATTTCATTTCATTTCATTTCATATGCCTTTTCAGTTGTCTTATGTGGTTCTGGACGGTCAGTTGTCGTGCTAATGTATTGGAGTGGTTTGTTAGTCGCTCCTTATATTTCCCCGACATGTCTCGGATTTTTTCCTTTACCGTGCCTATTGACAGATGTTGATGTAGTTCAATGTTGGTTATATACCATGGTACATTTGCTATAGATCTCAGTCTAGTCACTACGTAAAATCTTGAGATTAGACGCCAAAGACGCTAGGGGGATGAGGCATGAGTTTATGTATGGTATTATTGGTCTTTATAGCAAAATAAATGAATTTATAATGCACTAGCGACCCGCCCCGGCTTCGCACGGGTGCAATGCTGATGCATGTATTATACATATAAACCTTCCCCTTGATTCACTCTATCTATTAAAAAAAACCGCATCAAAATCCGTTGCGTAGTTTTAAAGATTTAAGCATACATAGGGATATAGGGACATAGGGACAGAGAAAGCGACTTTGTTTTATACTATGTAGTGATGTGATTGAAGAGTGGGTTTTCTAAACAACCAAACTGGGGGCCTACTGCGAACTTCGAAATCCGAACTTCGTGTCGTGCCCTCTCTTTCACTCTCGGCAAAGGGACGGCACGTTACGAATTCGGATTAGGCCATCTTTGCGGAAAGTATTTTTCCGCACTAGTGCTTTTTACTTTTTTTTTTTAATGTTTATCATCGACGTCAGCCCGACGCAAACAAAATTTGTTTGTTTGTTTTGAGAAAAGTTTTAGAAATAAGTCAATTATAGATTTAAATTCTTATAAAAGGTATATAAATATGAATAATATACTTCATTGAACGCATTATTAATCATTTTATCTGTATCATGTATGGACGATAAATATGCGATAACATGTTAACCTCAATAAGATTGATATATTCAGTCAATATTATTATCCTCTTTATTTAATTTCATTTTTAGGCTAGGTTTTTACAATATCTTTATAAAAAATATAAAAATACACTTACATAACATAAAAATATTATAAAATCCCTAACCTAGGGTGCTGCCGGCAGCAAGGCGCGGCCTAAGCTACCGGTGGTTAGGGCGACAGGGAGAGGAACCTCCTGACTATCCGCGCCGTGTCCAGGAGTACCGCTTTCTGTATCTGACCCTTGACCCAGCCATCTAGCGAGTCTCTTGAGGTGTTGGTCGAGACTCTTCGCTATAAGACCGTTCGCAGAGACGACTATCGGGACAATGATCGTTGAATCAACATTCCACATGGCGGTTACCTCGTGTGCCAAGTCTATGTGCTTCAAACAATATTAATTGTTATTGCATGTCATTATAAAATATAGATGAGACTCGGGAAAAATCTCTGTTAATCTTTGGATAACATCAAATAAATTATATTCTCGACGTTTTACTTTACAACATAAAAATGTTTATGTTTAAAATGTCTTAATGTTTATAAATAGTTTACGTTTTGCAGTTAAACTTATCCGAAGTTTGTTTATGGTTTTGTTTCACAAGTAAAAATAAGTAACGATTCTGAAGTATGTTACTTTGATAACAATTATCGTGTTGACTTTATGTGAACAATGTTTTTTGTGTTCATTCAGTTTAAACAGATGTGTGTAAAGGCTCCAGAGTCCACGGAAGCACTACGTATCGACGAACAAACTATTTTAGTTACCTCGTTTTTTGTAAAATTGGAGGGGGATAAATTCCAAAGGGTATGTAAATAGTGGACGTACATACATGCATATACTCACGCCCGTATCTCATGGGGTAGGCAGAGACCAAAGAACGCAAAATACTACCGTCCTTACAACCTATGGCAAAAAGTTTGATTCGGTCAACTTCACGAGCATCATGCACGTATCCAGAGGGGGGGATAGTTGGGATTTATCCCCCCCCGAAAACGTTTTTAGCCGTCTGTTTATTTATTCGCTTGCGTGTTCTTTCAATAACATTCATCATTTTCACATGGTTGTTTCAATGTTTGTCCCCCCCCCGAACCAAAAGTCTGGATACATGCCTGACGAGCATGACCTTACACTTCTTTTGCTTCAATATCATCCATACATCTCTCCACACATGCTCGACGGTTGCGGGAACTTCTGACCAGTGCCTTTACCATGAGTTTACATGACCGTACTCGCTAGCGCAAAATTTGTATGAGCAAAAGTACAGCGCCTCTGGCGGTTACGAAAGAGAGGTAGGGCACAGCAAAATGTCATCTTGCTCGAATTTGGGGCAGCCCAACTGGGGAAGTACCTCCACCTTGCAGAAGATCACAGCCATAATAACATTATCTAATATACAAGTATGTAGTGTTGTGTTCCTGGAGGTGAGCAAGGTTGCCAGAGCTCCCGAGGATGCACTGTGTCGAGAGCTAGGGACCTAAATTTGTCCCTTCTGCTGTCAACACAGTGAATTCTCAAAATTTCAAAAAGGGTCGGCAACGTGGAGTCCTTTGGAGTTACGGGCGTCTATAGGCTGCGGTGGCCGCTTACGATCAGGTGAACCGTAAGCTTGTTTGCCACCGGCGTTGTATAAAAAAAACTAAGGATCGGCATACTAAATCGTTTACGCAGTCGCTAGCGAGCACGGTCATGCAAACTCATGGTAAGGGCACTGGCCTTTTTTACAGTGTCGCAGAAATTTGTCCAAGACACCCTCGCCTTGGTCGCCCCGTCCCAACCGTCAGTCAGTCAACTTTCACACATCCTCTCAACATGCCCAAGTAGTTGACGTCATGGATATATTATCTGCATGCCATTCTGAACTGTCAACAACATCAGTTAAGAATAAGTAAATAAAATAAATAAATATTAGAGGACAATCTTACACAAATCGAACTAGCCCCACAGTAAGCTCAAGAAGGCTTGTGTTATGGGTACTAGACGACGATATATTTAATAGCTATAAATACTGAAATACATAGAAAACATCCAAGACTCAGAAACAAATATTCGTGCTCATCACACAAATATTTGCCCTGACCGGGATTCGAAACCAGGACCGTCAGCTTCACAGGCAGGTGCACTACTACCCACTAGGCTAAACCGGTCGTCAAATGTATGAATGACCCAAAAAACGCCAGCATACCGCGCTAGGAAAGTTACGCATTTACCTCGCTGACGTCAGACAGAAGTCTGACAGAAAACAGCATTAGGTATAAATTATGAAATCTAAATTTCAAATCTCTGCCCCGGTTCATGCGATGTCAGCGACCTCGACTAAGAAAAACATCGTCCCAGTTATCCGGCAATCACACAACTTTTGATCACAAAGTTGCCTTTGCATCTCACAGTGTTGCCAGATGGTTACATTTCTTACACTTTTCGTAACTTTTGACCGGCTCGCCTATTCCTCTGAAACCGTATCGTAACATGTAAGTAACTTCTGTTGTAAAGGAAATTTTTGTAACTTTTAATAATGAAACTCTATTTAAAAATAAAGGTCAATAGTATCTAACCGGGACCAAGCGGGACAATTTATAAGCTTCCATACAGGAAAGGTAACAAAAGAAACCACATGATACGACTCTGTCTGTCCGTCTGTTGTACATATAGTATTTATTTCTTAATCTATACACAATCTTGTACTGTTTAGGAAATAAATACTATGACTATGTACGAGTAGGCAACTATGTATGACATTTGAGATATCCCCCATCATCCCATGTAAGTAACTTCTGTTGTAAAGGAATTTTTTGTAACTTTTAATAATGAAACTCTATTTAAAAATAAAGGTCAATAGTATCTAACCGGGACCAAGCCAGACAATTTACAGGCTTTCATACAGAAAAGGTGACAAAAGAACCCACGTGGTACGCCTGTCTGTCCGTCTGTTGCAACTATGTATGACATTCGATATACCGCCCATCAGACTGGCGTAATTCTGTCGCCGAACTCGCCGAATTATAGTTGTGTGTGGCTACTCATTTCTTAAAATCGAACGTTACGAAAGCAGGCGCGGATACAGGGGGGGGGGAGTGCAACAGGGGCAATTGCCCCCCCCTGAAGCCTATGTCAGGGGAGGGCAATTGCCTATGTCCTGACGTAGGAAATATGTTCTGACAATAAAAACAGTTATCAAGTCAGTTTTATTTTCGGAAAGTTCGAAAGTGCCCCCCCCCCCTGAACAAAATCCTGGATCCGCGCCTGTACGAAAGTAATTATGAAAAATATAAAAAAAATAACTTTTGCATCATGCATGTAACTTTTCAAGAAAAGAAACGTATTTTTCGCCCTAATGACCCTGGCAACACTGATCTCACTTCGTCATCCTGAATCCCATTTGGACCCGAGTCGTATCGCCCACACGAGTAAACACGCTTGAATGGGGTCATCGCTTCCACCTAGGTACTTTCCCTACGGAACGCTCCCAGCGCGCTACCTGTTTACAAATGACAAAACGTCGTGTTTGTGGGCTCGAAACTACCTACTATAACTTGAAATAGGAATTCGAAACAATTCATAATTATAATTATAAATAATAAATAAATAAATATTTGTGGACATTCTTACACAAATCAACCTGGTCCAAAGTAAGCAAAGCTTGTACTATGGGTACTAGGCGACGATATACATACTTATATAAATAAATATATACTTAAATACATAGAAAACATCCAAGACTCAGGAACAAATATTCGTGTTCATCACACAAATAAATGCCCTGACCGGGATTCGAACCCGGGACCTCCAGCTTCGAAGGCAGGGTCACTACCAACTAGGCTTAAGCGGTCGTCCAGATTGCATCGTTTGTTTCGGATAACTGACGAGATCAATCGAAAGAAGACACAATGTTACAAACATAAAATAAAACTAAATTAAAATACTAACTAATACCACAGACAAGTAAGTTATATAGACTGCCAATATCTGTACGTTGTGGCGTACCTTTGAAATAATCATCCTGGTGTAGCTAGTGTCACTATAAAGAGGTCGCTATATCAATAATTTCGTATGATATATAGACCTCTGCTTAACACATTGGTGCCATCTATTAGGAGATTTCTTGTTGTATTCATAGATGGCGCTATTGTGTTAATCAGAGGTCTAAGTGTCAAACGAAATTAATGCTACAGGGACCTCTCCATAATGAAATTAGCTACAGCAGGCTCATTATTTTAAAAGCACTGCACAACGTATGCATATTGGCAGTCTATATAATGTACTTGTCTCTACTCTTGTCTTGTCAATGTCATACAGAAGGGTATCAACCGGGAGAGGAACCGCCCGCCCCCAAGCTACGCCACTGATGGTAAGCAGACCCATCTGGACTCTTCTCAGCTAGGCTAGGTTTAGTGAACCAGCGACAAAACTCCCAGTAGCTCGATTCCACTCGCACCTCAGATTCGGTTGAAACCGCTCAACCGGTCTCACTGGAGCGCAAACTCTTAGAGTATTCCAGTGTTCCAAACCGCCCCCGCGTGTCGGAGGTTTTCCTCTGGATTTTCCCCAGGCCAACCGCGCACTCCTATCGCTTTATTGGGCCCGTCCTAAAGCCTAAAGCCACAGTCGGGTTAAAAAAAACCTTGAAGAGAGCCATCCTGTAGTCCCTCTGGAAAATCTTGGCAGGCTATTGTAAGCGCTTTCACTCGTTGGTACTCCATTACGGTACGGTATGGTATCCGGTACGGTAATGCAGTATCGTACAAAAATATCAAAGCTAAAGAGAGATGTCAGTAGCTGGAGACTAATATATCGTCGGGTGAGAAGAGAGGAGGTCGTGGTCAAAACTCACTATCACATCTGTCACTACTCTTCGAAACCTCGTATCTCAGTAATGAAACGATGCTGATATACGAGCTTTATTTAAGTACTAGCGACCTGCCCCGGCTTCGCACGGGTGCACTATTTAATGGATGTTATTATACATATAAACCTTCCTCTTCAATCACTCTATATATTAAAAAAAGCGCATCAAAATCCGTTGCGTAGTTTTAAAGATTTAAGCATACAAAGGGATATAGGGACATAGGGATATAGGGACAGAGAAAGCGACTTTGTTTTATACTATGTAGTGAAGTATTTGGAACTTAGTGACTAATGCTTGTAACTCGACGATATGTATGTAATTACGACTGCATTCTGTTTTTACGGTAGAAATAAATTCATTCACTTTTGACGATACACTTGATTGGTTTTAATTGGACTTATCTATGTAATTTAATTCTTAATTGCACATTATGATGTATTTTTTTAACTGACACAATTTCTCTACTATGAGTGCAAAGGAATATCGCACGTTTTCACTCAAATACCTACATAATTTGAACGATAATTAAATAGAACAGCCGACCAAGTATAAACAAGATTGAAACAACACTACATCTGGGTCAATCAACTTTTTCTTGTTGTTATTCTGTCCCGTCAGCGAGGAGACAACAGTTCCCGAGTTTCTTCGAAAAATGTTTATAATATGTACTTCAATAATGCTCAAGAGACGACCCATGTCCAAACGGATTTATGCTCATAGCTAAAACTCTTGTTTGGTAGATTTGAACCCTATAAAATCTCAGTTTTAAAGAGTGACTCAGGAGACGTAACCATGGTAACGAGCGACAAAGAATAGTTGATCCACCCTCTGTCTGTCGTCTGTGGTTGTCTGAAAGAGATCGCTCTTTAGCGATAAGACCGCCTGTTGTCTACATCTAACTGTATACTGTTGTTGTTTTGATTCTGTGTGATAGCTGATTCATTTGTGTGAGGTGTGCAATAAAGAGTATTTATGTTGTATTGTATTAAGAGTGGCGGGAAGCCGTTGGATGCGGAGAGCTGAGGACCGGGTGTGGTGGCGTGGATTAGGGAAGGCCTTTGGATGTCCAGAAATTAAGAGAATATTTGGCACGATAAAAGCCCATTGTAATTTTTTGTTCAAATTGTCTATACAAAAATCTCAATTCCTCGTTATGGTATTTGATGAACTGTAAACTAATATTTTGACACGTAAAAGTGCCCTTGTGGCCTATTTGCAGTATAAATGTAACATTTTTTTTTGATTTGATTTGATGAACAATTCAGGAATTGAAAACAGCTCCTTGTACAGTAGTTTATAAATATATGGATGTTCCCAAAGGTTCAAAAATATCTGAGCATGCTTATGCCTGTAACAATAAAGACGTGCACATATATTGAAACTCAGCTGTGAAACTACTTATTGTATTAAAAAGAATTCTAGAAAAATCATCACTATAGGTACTAAATGATTTGTTTACCAAATGTACAAATGTAGTGTTTTAACTATAGTTCCTTTACACAATTTAGCGATAAATCTACAAATAATAAAAAAAACACTGTCGAATTGAGAACCTCCTCCTTTTTTGAAGTCGGGTAAAAATACACATTGATATTTTTATAATACCACGTCGGTGGCAAACAAGCGTAAGGCCCGCCTGATGGTAAGCGGTCACCGTAGCCTATGGACACTTGCAACTCCTGGGGTGTCACATGCGCGTCGCCGACCCTTTAAAGATTTATACACTCCTTTCTTGAAGAACCCCATACTGTAGTCCCTCGGGAAAACCTCGGCAGGGACCTCATTCCACAACCGGAGCGTCCGTGGGAGGAAATTTGACGACCCGTTTAGCCTAGTGGGTAGTGCACCTGCCTGTGAAGCTGACGGTCCTGGGTTCGAATACCGGTCAGGGCAAATATTTGTGTGATGAGCATGAATATTTGTTTCTGAGTCTTGGATGTTTTCTATGTATTTAAGTATTTATATCTATTAAATATATCGTGTCTAGTACCCATAACACAAGCTTTCTTGAGCTTACTGTGGGGCTAGTTCGATTTGTGTAAGATTGTCCTCTAATATTTATTTACAATACAATACAATACAATACAAATACTCTTTATTGCACACCTCAATCAAAGGATACAGTATACAGTACAGTACAAAACACAATGAGAAGAGGCAAACAACAGGCGGTCTTATCGCTAAAGAGCGATTTCTTCCAGACAACCTTAGGGTAGCGGAAATCTAATCAGAACGATTCATAGCAGGTGGTGCAGAGTTAATACATATGAAGCCTACTAATAATTACAACAATAACATTTAATTAAGGATAAATAAACATACATAAATATAGTATAAAAATATACGTACATAAACATACACAAATATATAGTCAGCCACATAGTCTAAAGGAGCTAAGTCTTAAGTGTGTCATGAGAGAGACAAATAGTGATCTTTAAGCTGTGTGATTTATTTATTTAAATTCCTCTGAAACCGTATCGTAATATGCAATCACAAGGCAGGTAGGCAAGCCACCTTTCCCTTCTATATACCTACGCGTTGACTTATGTAAGGGTGAAACTATTTCCTTGACACAAGGAAGGCGTCGTGGGAAGTTGAGTTACGGGTGTTATGGAGACTAGTCTCAATTTACTGTTATACAGGGTGTAACAAAAATAACGAGGAACCTTTTTTTTTTTTAACCTGACTGTGGCTTTATAGTCCGGGCCCAATAAAGCGATAGGAGTGCGCGGTTGGAGAGTAGCTTGGGGAAAATCCAGGGGCAAAACCTCCGGCACGACCACGCGTGTGGTTTGGAACACTGGAATACTCTAAGAGTTTGCGCTCCAGTGAGATTGGTTGAGCGGTTTCAACCGAATCCGAGGTGTGAGTGGAATCGACCCACTGGGAGTTTTGTTCGAGGAACCGTTTAAGGGCATATTCGGTATAGTATTCTGATTAGGAAAAAGTAGAAGAATATTTTTTTTGATGCAATAAATTTTTGTCCCTTGTATGGACAAAAGGTTTCTTACGGGTAGGCAACGCGCGAGTAACGCCTCTGGTGTTGCAAGCGTCTATAGGCGACGGTAACCACTTACCGTCAGGTGGGCTGTCAGCTTGTTTGCCACCGAAGTGGTATAAAAAAAAGTTGGTTGACTTGAACGACGTGCCCCATAGAAAAAAAAATTAAGTCAAAAAAATTCTTCTCTAAACGGTTCCTCACTATTTTTGTTACATTCTGTATACAATGTATTTTTAGCTATAGCTTCTGTTCAAGCAAGGTTCAAACCCACAGCTTCCAGAATGAAAGTTGTGTGCCTTATCACTTGTTTAATGTCACACTACAGGGGCTCCTCTATTATGGTGATTGTACCATATTTGTTACAGAGTTTTGATTTTATTATACACTAGGGACCCGCCGCGGCTTCGCACGGGTGCACTATTTAATGGATGTTATTATACATGTAAACCTTCCTTTTCAATCACTCTATCTATTAAAAAAAACCGCATCAAAATCCGTTGCGTAGTTTTAAAGATTTAAGCATACATAGGGATATAGGGACATAGGGACAGAGAAAGCGACTTTGTTTTATACTATGTAGTGATTAGTTAACATGGATCCCTTGTTGGCCACCCCCAGCTCTTTCCTATGTTGTCTGTCCCTTGCCTTATTGATCCAGTGTTTACTTCTTGTATATCATCTGCCCAAGAGCCCACCTTATGCTTGGCCTTACAACTTTCCTTTTGGCAACTGTGCTTTCCAGAAATTAGCATAAATTAGTAAGTGATTGCCATTAGTGAGTGATTATTTTTACATGGTCTTTAGTGTTAGTTGTAATTGCAGAATTTAATTGAAACAACATAAAATTTTGAATCACTTAACTTTGATTCTATAGACAACCGCTTTAGCCTAAATGGTAGTGCCCTGCCTTCGAAGCTGGAGGTCCCGGGTTCGAATCCCAGTCAAGGCATTTATTTGTGTGATGAACACAAATATTTGATCCTGAGTCTTGGATGTTTTCTATGTATTTAAGTACCTATTTATCTATATAAGTATGTACCTATAGTACAAGCTTTGCTTAGTTTGGGACTAGGTTGATTTGTGTAAGATTGTCCACAAATATTTATTTATATTTATATGTTTGTATTGAGTTCTGAAACTTCTGAATCAAGGTGGTCAGTTTTACAATAAAATACCAAATGATATGAAGCAACATAGTTATAATATTATTAAATATAAAATTTAAATGTTTTTATTTTAAACATATCTAAATACGGCCTTGGGATGAATGCCTAGGCGAAAACAAAGGGCTGTCATCAAGCGGCACAACAGTGTTCTCGCGATCTACCATTGTAGACCTAACATGCATTAGTTTAAAATACAATTTAGTTTTGTATTTTACCCTGTTCTACAGACTTAATAGCTTAGCAACAATCTGTCTCTGTTATTTGTGAGTTTCAGTTAAGTTGTACTTTGTGCTTACCTATTATTATTGTAAGTTATTTTGTATGAAACCGAATGAATTTTTTTTTCAAGAAAATGGTTCTTTTAACCTAAACATCATATGTTTTGGAAACTGCTTAACCCATCCTCTCCTGGCGAAATAAACAATAGTATTCTTTTGTTGGGCCCAACTGGGTGTGGAAGGCCCAAGACAGAGAAAACTGGCAGTCCCTGGAAGAGGCCTTTACCTCTTAGGAGGGTTCTGGTGTGCAGTTGTGCACACTAGCAGAAATAAACTTTGTATCACTGTTGTATATTATTTGTTTACCAGAAATAAAAGGCTTTTTTATTTTTTTATTTATTATTCTTTTGTTATGTGCCTGGATATCTCCAGCCTGGGTAGACACTGGCTTAAAAGGGGGTACAGTCAGTGCACAGCTAAATAATTTGTAAGTCTACTCTATTATGACCTCTGTAAATGCAGAAGTTGTGTACTTGCACAAGCTTCAAAACCAGAAGTGTGTTGCTTTGATTTTATAGAACATAAATTGACTATAGCTTCAGTTGCAGATTCCATTAATATGTGTTCATTTCTGAGCTGTAGATTATTAATAGATTGTAACACAAAATTTGTTAATTTTAAGTAAATATTGTTTATGGTTAGTTATATATATATATTTTATAGAGTAATAAGTAAACATGTATTTAACCTAAATGCGGTCATGTGACACTCAACCTAAGGATCCACATAATATCAGCGTCGGGTCATCTACTGAGGCCCGACATTGTGCTGAGTGGACTCCTTTTTCGCACTTTAAAAAACACTACCTGTAACTAGCGTAATTATGTATATATACCTAGATTAAGGTTTGCGAAATAAATTTTCTTTTCTTTCTATAGTTATGCAGTATGGGTCAAAATTATATTTTCCTGACTAAATATGCAAATTACCTGCTGAAATTGGATGTATCTGCAATTAAAATGGCCTTGGTAACTTTCTGCAAAATTGTGCTGCCAAATGTGTGTGGCTATTTTTATCAGCTCAACCACTTTTGTTAATAATTTTGAAAGTTCACTAAAGCGTTTTTGGTAACTAACATTTTCTGTTCAGGAGTTACGTATTTCAATTGATTTACTACAGATATAACTTATACGAATAATATCAGGTTACGAAAGGTGCGAACGAAACAAATACAAAAAGTAAATACTAGGGCACGTGGCGATTAAAATCAATTTGAACCAAAAATAGCATGAGCCTAATATCAACTGAATCTACTATTCAGCACCCTAATTTCGTAAATAGTAATTGGAATGCAAAGTAACTGTGCTCAATTTCTACAGTTACTCCAAACTGCCACTTCATTTAGCAAATCACTATTTACGTAAGTTACGATCCAAATAGTTTCCAACCGCATCGACACTAAACTGATAAGCAATTGAAGATAATTACGGCTATGTGGTATACGTTTTTAATACTTACTTTCAATCGTGTTAAATTCCCATCCCTCGCTGCGTTGAAAACGGCTGTTTTGAAATCCATTTTGCTTTGCCTCTGAGCGACGCAAAATCCTCAGATAATTAAACTACCACTTCAAAAACAACACTTCCGTTTGGTTATAATCATTGAAAAATCACTGTTTCACGTGGTAAATTAATGTAAGCAACCAAAATGCGTATTTTTTCAAAACACTCCGAACGACTTCTTCCTTATCGAACAGCTGCACCGCAACGGCGACGGTCTGCCATTACTCTATTACTGCCATTTTGTCGGTGTTGCCACAATTTGAAATTAAAATTGCTCATATTGTGTTTTCTCGCAATTTTTGTTAGTTATTACAATACGAGTGAAAAACATATCATGTTACAATTTATAACATAGCGTGATGGACAGAAAAATCAAATATTCACAAAGCATCAAATTATCACAATGAATCATAAATTAGATAAATTAATTAAAATGAAAAGTAACCGAAATTAATCCTTATGTTTCAATAACCACTTAATTGATGAGTATTAATTAAAAACAATAAGATTGAAATTTGCAGTTTCAATGTTCGCTTTAAAACGATAGCTTCCATTTTTACGAGCAGTGTACCGTCATACGGCATTATATAGTGATTGACAAAATCACTGCAGTTCAACCGATTCGTTGTTATATCCGTTACTCGTGTCAGTCTATAACCACCCTATGTGAGTAGTTGTATTTTACCACTTTTTATGTTAGATTGTTGCTATTTTACTTTTGTTTTTTCTGTCGATCGATATCGAAAAAACTGTATCCGATTTTGATTGGCCACATCACTAATGGTGTCTGTCACAAGTGTCAACACAGAGCTGTTAAATCGGAACCACACAATGGGCTACGTAGAAAGAGAATTATAGTCAAAATACAAGACTTAGTTATGCGTTAAAGGGAGAAAGACACATTTTCATGGAAAATTTCACATCAAACTTAACATTCGTAAGTTTTGCTGCTACCGATAAAAAAGAAATTGTATGGCAACTATACACATAAACGCAATATTTAACGACAGAAACGTAGAGTTACCCTTTTTTCCATACAACGGTAGTGCGAGGCTACACACGCGCGTCATATCTAACTGTCAATCACCATGGAGTGTTTTCAGTGCTCGAAAACTTTGCCTCTCATTTTCGTCATTTCTAATTGTAGTTGATTCTATACAAACATTTGGTCATCTCTAAAAACTGCTTCGAAATAGTATTGAATGCGGATGCTCCGCATTAATTATTGCAAGCAAGTTGTGTGGACATTCGGTGCAATACATTCACAATTCACTTCTTAACAAATGTGTGTGGATTTTTTTATTTCATACAACGTTAATGTTTTTGTCAATCGTGAGCGTGTTCTCATTATATCAGTGTAGAATCCGATGTATTGTGAATGATTGTATGGAAAACATGGTCACTGTTTACATAGCCCAAATCGATAAAGTTCACATACGTTTTAATCGGCATTGGATCCTACGCCGATTAAATGTGAACTTTCATTTAATTTATGACATGATATTTCCATTCATAAAAATTATAGGTACTTTAAAGTAATGCCGTTTGTCACAATCTTTTTTCCTACGATTTACAGATATGCCCTTAATGCTAGCAACATTAGAATAAGTGTAACATTGAACTGTCAAAGTCTAAATTATTCATGGCAACCCAGATTGGGAGACCAATGGAAAAAATATCAATATAATATAATAAATCCTTTTTTGCTTATATTATAAAAATAGAAAACCATAAATATAACTTACCTCAAGGAACCTTAGGAACCTTTTAATCATCTTCCTTCTGCAAGTTGTGCTCAGAAGTTGCTACTAAGTATTCCCACTCAAACTCAAAATTCTAGACAATAATTCATTTAACTTTTGAGCTGTTTGGTCGTCGAATTCTTTGCCTATGAAAATGTAATGAGGTAAGTAAATCTCTTCTCTACCCTCATTTAAAAGTAGACTCTTATATTGATCTATTGGAATTAGGCAATTATTTTTTTACTTTACGGTGCTTTTTTTGGAGTCAGTTTTTATTTTTTATCAATAGTTTTGGCACTTAATGTAATCAATTAATGTTAATGAGTAAACAAGTTTTTAATACACAAATATTTATTCTTCTTGGTTTTGAATATAAGAATTCCGAACATTGACATGGTAATAGCGAAATAGGATTTCCCATTGCTAAGAGCATTATAAATTATCATAAAAGTAAATATTTTAAGAATATTAACATATCCACTGTCACCTAAAACACATTATAACATTATTGACTAATGGGTGGCATTAAATGTGTCAACTTTCTTTAACAATCCAGCAAAAGAGGCAAATTTGCATTAATATTGTATAAAAACAGGATAGAATATTTGTTCTTACATATTAAAGCATGTTGGTATTTATCACTGAGCACATAATGGCTGTCATCTACCGGTCCCTTGGATCCCCGGGATCATAACAAAAGAATGCTATTGTTTATTCGACTCTTTACATCTCTTAGTTATAGGTTAAGTTTATACTATAAAAAGTTATTATAGACCCTGAGACTATACATCTCTCTGCAAACGCGTGCCCAGGTTATTCGTCTGATGTATTGTTCACTTATTGCTGTGTGCTTTCACTATAGGTACTAACTATGTTTTTGACTTGTAAAAGAGCCCTTGAGTGAGGCCTACTTACAGAATAAATGTTTGATGTTTGTATTTTTTTCGCAGGGAGATGACAAACCATTGAAACAAGATAGGAAATGTGCTAATGGTAAATAGTTGACATACTAGATATTTGATATCTCATTTGTCCGCACCCAAATATTGTTCACATTGAGGGTTGCTGTGATTTTTAATTCCCAGTAGTTTTAAATGAACACTAATAAAAACCCCATCTCTTCCCGTGGGTTTCGTAGGAGGCGAATAAGGGAAACTCGGAGGGTGGGCAGCAGCATCCTTCGATCATTACCACCATCAAACTGCGGTCGCCAACCCGCTTGCCAAGCGTGGCGACTATGGCAAATCCCCCCCAAATTGGGGGAGGCCTATGTTCAGCAGTGGACGTCTTTCGGCTGAAATGATGATGATGATGACTAATAAAAATATTGGGTATATATGGGAGTATCCCATTTGCGTTTGTCTTTCACTAGCATGTACGTAAGTGTGAAAGGCTACTTGTGCATTTCATACTATCACTGCAGGTATCAGCTCTCAATGGGGACTGAGGGCTTACTCTGAACTTCGTTACGTGCCGTCCCTCTCACTCATATAGTGAATATCACGAGAGTGAAAGGGACGATATGATATGAAGTTCAGAGTACAGGCTCTGTTGGTTGCTGACAAATAAGAAAAGCATTAGGATTTGCAATCTGGATACAAATTGTTTGGAAGATTCGGATAATTCAAATTCATTTCATACCAGTTGTATCAGGAATCAGAATTGCAAACCCTAGTGGGTTGTAGGGTTAGCCCTACTGACATAGTACTCATTTAGTTAAAATATTTTCTTCTTTAATGCTGTTATCCCAATAATAACTTGAATATGATCGTTAGAATGTTTAAGAGAATCAGCGGAACTGAAACAAATGGAAAAAACATGATTAGTGTTATACTTATTATATTTTGTTCTGCTCCATTATCTAGGGTTGTTTGTCCTCTTCTTCTATATCCCGGACGAGCCCCCAATTGTAGGACCGGAGAGAGTCCACATGGAAATAATAATCTTCTAATTGAAATATTTGTTTTATTTACCACTTTAATATGATATGTTGCCTCATTCAAGTCGTCTTCCAAACTGAATCATACGTCAACTCATTCGCCATTCCAAACTATTTCAAACCACATTCGAACGTTCCTTATTCATCATCTAGCAGCCAGCACCTTGCACAGCCATCAAAAAGTACCAATCCCACATAAATTTACACTAACGTGAGACATATTTACACTTAATAAATTAATTAAAATAATAATTAATAATAATAATTAAAATTAATAATAATAATAATAAAAATAAATAATAATTAATAATAATAATATTAAAATTAATTTAAATTAATAATAATAATTTAAATTAATTTTAATTTTTTTCGCGCGCGTCGGAGGGCAGTGTTGCGCGGTCGGTTGCCTTGATAACACTCAACCTGATGAAGGACTCAAATTGTAGTCCGAAACATGTCGCAAATAGTGACTTTCCAAGTGAGTTTCAACCGTTATTCTCTTATTAAATGATTAGTGTTCACCTATACGGAATTCATCTTCACCGGTCCATAGACATTACGCTATTGAAATATAATGAACTGGTCACTGACGTATTTAGGGTCGAAAATTACTCGATATATATATTTCAATATGTCTGCAACTTACGGGGGTTTTATAGACGTTCCACTAGCTCAATTTTCAAGCAACTACAATGATGATGTCCAAGAGAGATAGTCAATGTAGACCTCTCTCTCTTGACGAAATTGACTATACGAAGAGAGCTCTTGTCAATAGAGGGAGGAATTGCTCAGTTCTGGTTACTCTTTATTCTGTTTCTTACACTGACGGATAAAATTAATTATTTAATTTAATACTCACTTCTTGTTACTGTTCTTATGGACCTAACTAAGTTTAGTATCTGGTATTTCACCGTTGACTGATCCTCAAAACCTTGGCTGTGGCTTTGAGCTCCCCAGCCCACTGAAATACAAAATAAAAACCACTTTAGAACCTGATTGCTAATTAAATACAGCATTTATAAGTTAGGATGGAGGTTATGCTTACTTTTCTGCATAAACCTTTCCTCGTGAAGTACACATACTGCGTTGAGGCACAGTAATGTGGCTTCAAATAAATTCCACAAAGTAAGCATTGCGAGTGAATGAAACTTTAAAAACCTAACAAATGCAAATGCTAAAAACTGTTCCTGAATTGTTTTGGATATTAAGTTTGACGTAAAACTGACAAATCGACATTGTAAAAAAAAAACAATGACAACGAAAAGGTGTATTTTTCTGTATGATAGTCCTAGTTTTTTTTTTAAATTGCTTCTCCTTTATTATGTTGGCAACTTGGCACATAACACGCTTTTGTATTTTTATTTTCTTTATTGTTGACTCAACAATGAAGAATGTTGAATCTACGCTATGTCAATTCAATTCAATGTAAAAAAAAAATTACATTAGTGAACAAAACTTGGGCAGTTTTGACTTTATTTGACAATTGACATTTCAGTTTCACTGTTTTTTAGCAAAATCGGTGAAAGAAACGTAAAGACAGCGAACAGGAACTATTATGTAGAACAGAATTGGTGGACTTCATACATTTTCTTCTGTATAATGGAGCCTACACCAATATCCATACTCCAAAGCCATGACTGCCAGGAGTCTGAAATCCTGAAAGAATTTCAGAATGAAGCTTGTACAACGACGTCAGGCCAAGAAAACTACCAAGATTACGGACTAGCTTATGGCAGCCAAATCTCCGAAAACAGACATTCCCTTAGTGCCAAAGACGAAACTCAAAATCAGGATGGCACTAATTTATTGAAAATTGTAGACGGTTCATCAGAAAAAACCTCAATTCAAAGTGATAAAGAAAGTTACATAGATTATTCGGTAGCTTCTAAGTATTTGGAGTCTTTGAATGCTAAATTTGAGACCTCATTGGCAACTGAGAAATATGAAGATCAGTGTTCATATAACGAAAACCCAGGGACTTCAGGATCCATTGAGTATGACACGGATGTTGTTAAAAGAAGGAAAGTGGAACTCTTCGGTCCTGATATCGGCCCAAAAATATACCACATCAAAGGGAATCTAGTAACACCACCGGTCATAACCAAGAATCTTCCAGAAGCATTTAATACTCTTCCAATTTATGGCAGGCCGGGGCCTAATGAAGATAAAGAGAAGTTTTATTTAAATAAGATAAGAGAATTTGTTGGCTGCGATTTAAATGATGAACAGTTTGATAATCTCGCCAAGTTTTGCAGGTATTGTAGCTAATTTTAATAATGCAAAGCAGTTTTAAAAAAAGCACATCAGCGGGGCTACTGTGAACTTCGCAATCCAAACTTCGTGTCATGCCGTCCCTCTTACTCATATAGTGAATAACATGAGAGTGAAAGGGACGGCACAATACAAAGTTCGGAGTACCTACAGAGTTGAGAGTGAATTCTAAGTTTTATAATTCCAGTGCTGATCATCTAAGAACCGGTAAGGAGTTGAGAATGACAACGCCGGTCCCCACACTGTCGGTGCTCTCCGTGTTTGATCAGCGGGACTATGACGAGGAGGCGAGCAACCTCTGCATTGTGAAGAAGCACAGGCTGCGGGTGGCCAACGACCCCACCAACAACTATCAGAAGAGGCTGAAGTACAGAGGAGTTCGCCTTATGCCTCTCAATCAGGTATGTTAGTTGGGACATGTTCCTATCAGTACACGTTTGTTTATTTAATTTCGTTTCAGTTTTATCGTTTATCATTCAGTTAGTACCTAAGAATGTATACTTATCTCCTTTAATTAAACTTTTGCTACTAGTAATGTTCATGTTGATGCATCATTGGCTCGACTTGGCTGAAATAGAGTAGAGTAACTGTGTTATTGAATGCTGAACTTGATTGGATTTAACCATGTAACTAATCCTGCTCTGTGTTGGTCGACTTGACACTAGTGCTGTATGTGCACTTGGTCAATTATGCGCTTACTTATTGATCATGCTGTGTGCACTTGCTTTGGATGTCATGCTGGTCATAAGCTACTAATTTTGTGCAAACTTAACTGTATCATTTACTGTGTGATGTCTGTAAAGTGTACCTTTTTTAAATAAATAAAAAATAAATAAAAAAAAGTACAGTTTTTGTTTTCATATTCTCAGTTCTACAGGTTTGACGTCCGTGATTAATAATAATATTTTAATCCATCATCTACCGTCCCTGGGATCCCCGGGATCATTACAAAAGAATGCTATTGTTTATTTTTTTCGCCGGGAGACAACGGCTTCACAGATTTTTTCTCAAATAATACATCTTTTCTAGCCCTCTGCAGTGCTCGTGGTCAACCTGATAGACTGAGAAATAAACATTTCCTCTGTTCAATTGCTTCAATTTAATTTAATTTATTACAATTCAATACTTAGATTAATGGAAAATTTCACGTTGTTTATTAAGAACGTTATATATTAAGAACCTTATGATTTTATTGTATAACATCAAACTCTCATAGATCTGTACATAAGTTCTGTAAAATGATGTGTTCACCTGTGATTGGGGTACTTACATAAGCCCCCACATTTTTTATACCAAAGACAACTGTAACCTTACCTTATGTACTCTGTTGGTGTCCCGTGTAATAAATGAATAAAATAAATAAATTGCACGGAGGAAACTACGTTTTTTGTATTGTGCAATAAAATTAAACTAAATAAATAAAACAGCTGAAAATATTCACATATATCTTTCTTATTGCTATTTTTTATTGATATTTTCTGGTCAGACTAGACTATACTTATAAATTATTGTTGCTTCAGATTGAAGATGATAATTTGGAGGTGCCAGAACCAGATCTAGATCCTGGGAGAGATATTGTTTACCATGTACGGATATACAGACCATTCCCATACAACATAAAGGACAAACATGTAAGTATAAAGTAAATAAATAGTAAATATTTTTGGACAATCTTACACAAATCAACCTAGTCCCAAACTAAGCAAAGCTTGTACTATGGGTACCAAGTGACGATATACATACCTATATAGATAAATAGATACTTAAATACATAGAAAACGTCCATGACTCAGGAACATATATTCGTGTTCATCACACAAATACATGCCCTGACCGGGATTCGAACCCGGGACCTCCAGCTTCGAAGGCAGGGTCACTACCAACTAGGCTAAAGCGGTCGTATGTTGTTGTGATTTATAGATTCGAAAGTCTGATGACAACATTGATTTCATACCCAAAGAAACCAACTCGAAATTAGTACTTCAATCAATCCTTGATTTAGTTATCATAGGCTGCTATATGTAGTTCAGTACCTGGACCCACTTCAAATGCTCTTTTTTGGCTCACATGCATTTAGTTTTAAGTCATGGGGGTGGCAGAATAACAGCGTCTGTTTACCACAAATCTTGAAGGTAGCTTGGTACAGACACAAATTGAGCCACCTGCCTTTGCCATACATACACTGTAAGTACCAATAACTTTGAATAAACATCTAATTAATATTTTTAAATATGTGTATTTTATTTTAATGTTGGCGAAATTGCATTTCTAAGCGGGGAACTTTTTTAAATTAGTACCAAACAGGGCTCGGAAACCGGTTTCGTCTTCATATAATTAACCGGTTAATAATTTCGGTTAATTGCGTTTTACCATATTTTTTCACACTTCAAATCATTTATTCCACAGATGAAGGCTAACAAAAGCAAATCTTAAAATAAAAATCGAGATATGAGAAGTATTTTAGGAGATATTTCCAAAATAGTAAAAACCGGTTCCGAGCCCTAGTACCAAATATTTATTTATTCGAAGCTAAATACTTTTTTTACACCAATAATTTGTGGATACCCACAGGTGAGCAGCCGGCACTCGGTGTTCAGCCGCGACGTGGTGCTGGTGGGGCGGCAGCGGCTGTCGGCGCTGCGCGAGCGCGTGGTGTGCGCCAACGACGTGAGCATGCGCCTGGACGCGGCCCGGGCGCCGCACGACCTGCCCGGCACCACCGCCAAGGTGAGACATGCATACTGCACGTGCTCAACACCACGGCCAAGGTGAGACATGTATACTGTACGTGCCCAACACCAACGCCAAGCTGAGACATGCATATTGTACGTGCCCAACACCACCGCCAAGGTGAGACATGCATACTGCACGTGCTCAACACCACCGCCAAGATAAGACGTGCATACCGTATGTGCTCAACACCACCGCCAAGGTGAGACATGCATACTGTACGTGCCCAACACCACCGCCAAGGTGAGACATGGATACCGCACGTGCTCGCCAGCCCCGCCAAGGAGAGCAGGCCATGTCTATGTGTGCGTCAGCGTGAGCTATGAGTTTACGTTGTCCCTGTGTTAGTACGTGTGACAATTACAACCATGGCTAACCCGCGGGAAAGACCAGGGCAGATCCTTGTCTTGTCTCTTAGAATACAGGCCGGAGTTTATGTCTATCCCCCTTATTCATAAAACTTAACAAACCTCTGCTAACTAAAATGTCTGTTGTCACTGTCTCACAACCATAATTATTATGTGTCAAAGTGACAGATAAGGACAAACGAAATTTTATTATAGTTTAATTTACTTTATTAAGTGATAAATTATTAACATAATTGTCACATAATTTATTTAAGTACTTATAAAATCTAGGTCTTAACATCGATCTTCGGCGGCTGTGCGGGGGTTAAAAGTCTAAATCTAGATTTTTTTTATTTTTCCTGCAATGTAATGTACAGAATACACAGCAACTTTTGAGTCCTATTATATTAGAGGACAATCTACACAAATCGAACTAGCCCCTCAGTAAGCTCAAGAAGGCTTGTGTTAAATATGGGTACTAGACGACGATATATTTAATAGATATAAATACTTAAGTACATAGAAAACATCCAAGACTCAGAAACAAATATTCATGCTCAACACACAAATATTTGCCCTGACCGGGATTCGAACCCAGGACCGTCAGCTTCACAGGCAGGTACACTACCCACTAGGCTAAACCGGTCGTCCTATTACATTACGGTACTCCGAAATTCCGAAACTCGGAGATCCGCAGAAGAACGAGGGTTACCGACATAGCTCAGAGAATCTGCAAGTTGAAGTGGCAGTGGGCGGGCCACATTGCTCGTAGAACCGATAACCGTTGGGGAAGAAAGGTTCTCGAGTGGCGGCCTCGCACGGGAAGACGGAGCGTTGGGCGGCCTCCCACTAGGTAGACTGATGACTTGGTCAAGGCAGCGGGGAGTCACTGGATGCGGGTGGCTCGCGACCGTGTGCTGTGGTGCTCCTTGGGGGAGGCCATATCCAGCAGTGGATGTCTTCCGGCTGAATGATGATGATGACCCCGAAATTCGTGAATTTCGACCCACCCTAGTATGTATACTCACAGGAGCTGTTTCCGTCTGGCTTCCTGTTCATCAACAACGTGTTCTACGTGGACTCGCGCGCCGGGTGCTCCGACCACAGCGCGGGGCTCCGCGCGTGGGCGCAGGCGCGCGGTCTCGGGGACTTCCCGGCCAAAGACCTGCACGCAACAAGGCTAGAGGACATTAGTGTACGGCTCGGCCATCCTGAGGTATGCACGACCCCATACGTAACTAGTTGCACTCGCCAAGTTATTCACTTAATTTCTCACTTATTAAGTATTTTCTGAAGCTTTTAGCTTTACGCAATGATAATGTAGCAATCTAATTCCATGTAGTCAAACTGAACATGAATCAAATCGTAAAAAAAAATCCAGATGAAAATTCCTTAATTTAGTTTATTTTAAGAAACTGTAATACTTTACAAAGTATTTTTTTATAAAATGAATATGCCTTTAAAATGTTTTCCTTAAAAAAAACCATCCTAGTTTTACGCAAATGATAAATGAAAGTAAATTAGAAAAAAATATTGAAGAGTGCTTCGCCCATTTATGTTTTGAGTTACTTTTGCTGAAAGAAAGACTCAATAAACGAGTAAGTAAAACATCTACTGTTTATTATATTCAATGACTTTCATTTCATTTGTGTATTTTAATAACTTTAAATTCAGTGTCTAAGCTTCTTATTAGCTATACTGTTACTATTTATCATTCGAGTTGTAGTTTGCGAATTGCTATTAGGAAACTGTATTTATTTATTATTTCTGCACTTCTGTGTTCAATTCTTCTGTTCTGTATTATTTTTGACGACCGGTTTAGCCTAGTGGGTAGTGCACCTGCCTGTAAAGCTGACGGTCCTGGGTTCGAATCCCGGTCAGGGCAAATATTTGTGTGATGAGCATGAATATTTGTTTCTGTGTCTTGGATGTTTTCTATGTATTTAAGTATTTATATCTATTAAATATATCGTCGTCTAGTACCCATAACACAAGCCGTATTGAACTTACTGTGGGGCTAGTTCGATTTGTGTAAGATTGTCCTCTAATATTTATTTATTTATTTACTTCTTTTTTTTATAGCGCTCCAAATTACTATAAACATTTTCTTCCAGGTGTACATCCACCAAGGCAACTGCGAACATCTCTTCACGTTTTCAGAAATCCGCCTCCTCACTCCAGAAGATCCGCTCTCAATCAAGCAGTACCCAGCTCACACAGCTGTCTCGCAAAACCAATCAGTCTACTGCACAACATGCGCAGAATTTGGGGCAAAATGGGTAGTCACTGGGTGCTCCACAGTACCTTTCGATCCAGCGTACTTCTGCGAGACATGCTTCAAAATGTACTTATATAAAGATGGCAAGAAAATCGGAGATTTCAAAGCGTATTCGTACAGAGGGAATGAGTTGAATATGCTGAAGCCGTCTGGATGACACACGTCGGGGTGGTTCCTACCCTCATATAATACCAGGATATTCAGACACGGGTCTCATTGATTCTAGCAGGATGTTTTGTTGCTTGCAAAATCCTCTTGACTTGAAGAAGGTTTAGCGTTGATGGGGCAGTAATATTTTAGTGATATATTAAATGCTGGCTAGTAAATGACAGGATTTGAATAAAGACAGATATGTGAACTTGAACAATATTTGATGTTGATGACAAAAATGACAAGGATATTTTAATGTGTCTAAGTTTAATCCGAAATAGAAATATAACCATATTCTAAGGTCACAATACAATGTTCAGTGTCTAACATCCTGAACAATATTTGCTGTTGATGACAAAAATGACAAGGATATTTTAATGTGTCTAAGTTTAATCCGAAATAGAAATATAACCATATTCTAAGGTCACAATACAATGTTCAGTGTCTAACATCCTGAACAATATTTGCTGTTGATGACAAAAATGACAAGGATATTTTAATGTGTCTAAGTTTAATCCGAAATAGAAATATAACCATATTCTAAGGTCACAATACAATGTTCAGTGTCTAACATCCTGAACAATATTTGCTGTTGATGACAAAAATGACAAGGATATTTTAATGTGTCTAAGTAAGTGTGTGTGGTGTGTGTGTGTGTGTGTAAGTGTGTGTGGTATGTGTGTGTGTGTGTGTGTGTGTGTGTGTGTGTGTGTGTGTGTGTGTGTGTGTGTAAGAAATAGAAATATAACCATATTCTAAGGTCACAATACAATGTTCAGTGTCTAACATCCTACTAATATTATAAATGTAAAAGTTTGGATGTTAAAATGGCTTAACGGATTATAATGAAACTTGGTATACAAAGAGTCGATAGCCTAGTTTTTTTTTAATACAACGCCGGTGGCAAACAAGCGTACGGTCCACGTGATGGTAAGCGGCCACCGCAGCCTATAGACGCCCGCAACTCCAAAGGAGTCACGTGCGCGTTGCCGACCCTTTATAAGATTTGAGGATGCACTGTGTTGATAGCAGAAGGAACACATTTAGGTCCCTCGCTCTCAACACAGTGCATCCTCGGGAGCTCTGGCAACCTTGCTCACCTCCAGGAATACAACAACACTACATACTTGTATAGTAGATAATGTTATTATGGCTGTGGTCTTCTGCAAGACGGAGGTACTTCCCCAGTTGGGCTGCTCCAAATTCGAGCAAGATGACATTTTGCTGTGCCCTACCTCTCTTAAATTAACATATAGGATACTTTTTATTCTTAGAGGCCTTCGGGCGGCTCGAGAACTTCTATCAGTCAAGTTGCCCACTCACTTGGCCTAATTCCAATAAGGTCTGGTTTTCCCTCGGGTTGGAAGGTCAGATGGCAGTCGCTTCCGTAAAAACTAGTGCCTACGCCAACTCTTAGGATTAGGTAGCGGACCCCGGGCATCCTTTAGGGTGCAACTGTACCGGGATAACGCTAGGATGATGATAAATATAATGGGTGGACAACTAAGGGCCGGTTGCACCAACATACGATCACGGGCCGGTCATCGTCAAATATGGCGCCGGCAGCTGTCATCCCATAGGCACTTGTCAAACTTTCCATACAATCGGATTTTAACGAACACCGCTTACGATTACAGACGGTTTGGTGCAACCCACCCTAAGGCATCCTACATGCACCCTACAATTCAATGTTCAGTGTATAATATTGTCCTATCTGTATGTAATTACCCCTGTATTCCCAATTACATGAATGTATCACTATCAAGAACAAATCTGTTCTTCAAACTGTTCGTTTGTCTAATATAAGATTTCAAGCTTACATGGTCATTTACATTAGAATTACGACTACAGATTACATATTACGGATTACAGTGCCGAAATATAAGGAACTCAAAAATACAAATATACATGGTAAATATCCCGTTTCAAATCGTAATTCTAATGTTCGTTTGTCTTTCTGTACCAGTCAGCTTAAACCAAAAGACTTAAGGTTTTTATAATAAAAAGTCATTATTTAATATCTTTGTTTCATTTATATGACGTCTACATATGAATGTTGAAATAGGGACCAAAAAAGACCTAATGTTTTTAACAGTTAAATTAGTTGAACAAAAGTATGTACCAAAAAGAATCCAACGTTCCGATTGGCTGTCAATGTGTTTTCTGATTGGTGAGATTTAATGTGGTGAAGTATTTTGATAGGTCAAATTAGAATGTTGTGTAATTCATAAATATGTATTCATATTTTTCTAGGGGCTAAATGTACTACTTTAGCCCCGCTTGATAAGCCTAACATGAAAAGTGAAAACTATCTCAAAATTAATGCCTCTTTCGAACCATTGTTTCAATATGCGTTTTTGTGTAATGCGAGGCGTACGCGCAAGTCAGCTGTACAACACAAGATGTGAGCATAAACACAATGGTGTGTAGTTTGTTTAAAATAGGATTTACTAAGGATGTCACTTCGTCTTAAAAAATCGATTATTAAATAATCGATCATTTTGCTCCAAATTTAAATCGATTAAAAAGCAATCGATTTTTGAAGAAATAATAATAGATTTTTTCAATAATCGATTTTTTATTTATTTTTCCTATGGGTGATTATTATCATGCGATACACTCGTCTCACGATCATTATCACAAGTGCACTATAGTGATAATATCAGAGCAAATCCGGATAATTTGAAATCCGTGATTCTTTCGGTTCAGTGCTAGAAATGTCCTCATAATGCCAGGGTCTTTCCTAGGACTTTGTAGGAGTCTAATATTCTCATGTCCAAGGTGGTAGCTTACAATATTCTTTGATAAATTATGTCACGATTAATCGGCTGTGAAAATCATAATCGATTTTTTATTAATCGATTTATTGCAAAATCGAAATCGACTTAAAAATCGATTATTTTTTAAATAATAATCGATTTTTTTTACATCCCTAGGTTTTACTGTACCTATTTACTTTACCATTCGTAAACCTTATTGAGGTCTAGTACGAAAATGTTAAACGTAAACTTTAGGTACAATTTCCATTGTGTGCATAAATAGTCCATTGTGTCGTTGCTGCTTATATCTGCCCTGATTACCGATGTACACTCGGCATATAAAGTAACTACGCATATGAAGAGGTCAAAAGCTCTTATTCCGTTTCAATAAAGACTCAACTTCTTCATCTGATGCTGACTGCACCTCCCTATTTATAGATAAGAGTTGCAGTAGGCATCGCTCCGTCTTCATTATGTCGGATCAGTTTAGAGTCATATCAGGGTCTATCCTTGTTCTAATGCATTCTACTCTTAATATTAGGACTAGTTAAACTGGTAGTTACATAGTTAAGACAAGGCCATTCCAGTGCAAATAACCCCCTCTAACACGCGTGTGTTTGCAATTAACCATCCCGCTCTCTAAGGAAGCTCTGCGAGTAGTTTTATAATATTTAGTATATTTTAATTGATTTTTAGAATACTGGATCACTAGAATTACGATTTGAAACGGAATATTTACCATGTATATTTGTATTTTTGAGTTCCCGATATTTCGGCACTGTTGCAAGCGCCATTATCAAGGATTAACTGACGTGCTGCGAGTTTCAGTCACGTCAGTTAATCCTTGATAGTGGCGCTCAAAAATACAAATATACATGGTAAATATCCCGTTTCAAATCGTAATTCTAATGTAAATGACCATGTAAGCTTGAAATCTTATACTGGATCACTTTTGTAAAATCTGTCCTATTGCATTAGAATAATAGTAAAGCTATCCTTTTTGTAATCTGCAGCATTAAGTTAATATTTACGATGATATTTTGGATTTTTTGACATTGTTACCATGTCATTTTCAATTTTTTTTTTGCTTATTTAATTTCTTTGTTTCTTTTTCAGTCCACAGTAATTTTTGTGTAGTGTAATTCTACATTATTTCTTCACACTGGAAGCTCGAACTTCGGTATTTTCGTCAGATCTCTGAATGGGCCTTGCCTTAAAAGTTAGCGCGTTTATACCACCACTAGCGACCCGCCCCGGCTTCGCACGGGTGCAGTATTTAATGGATGTTATTGTACATATAAACCTTTCTCTTCAATCACTCTATCTATTAAAAAAAACCGCATCAAAGTCCGTTGCGTAGTTTTAAAGATTTAAGCATACATATGGATATAGGGACAGAGAAAGCGACTTTGGTTTATACTATGTAGTGATAAAGCACAATGGCAAACAGCGCCCGCGTACATATTTTTAAAATTTCCTATAAGTAATATCTATTCTTTTTTCACTACAGTATATTATAAATATATCTATTTAGGTTTTGCGATAACCCCACTAGTTATAAAGCTTATACTTTTCCGAAATGTGTACTGTTTGTAAAGGTACACTCGCTTCACGCAGATGGTATTTACCTTATTCCCTAAAGTTTTATATGTGTATGAAAAATGTACATTTTGGGAAATTGTGAGTTTTTAGAAAATGTACATTTTAGGAAAGTATACGTTTGCAAAAAAGTACATTATGGGAAAGTATATTTGGGGAACATGCACTTACAGGAAAAGTAAAGCCTAAATGGGCAAGTGTACCGTTTGGAAAGTGACGTTTTTGAGCGTAAGCCAACTAGTGATAAGTCAGCCCTTTATTTATTTTATCTCTATTGCACAAAAGTAGAAAATATCGTACAAAAGGCTACCATTGAAAGACAAAGATTCTGTAATAATTAATTACTTACCATAATGCGTCGTCTACCGGTCCCTGGGATCCCAGGGATCCCGGTATTTACTATTTTTGGAATATCTCGTAAAGAACTTCTCATATTACCATTTTTATTTTAAGATTTTTTTTAGTTAGCCTTCATCTATGAAATAAACTAGCGACCCGCCCCGGCTTCGCACGGGTGCAATGCTAATGCATGTATTATACATATAAACCTTCCCCTCGAGTCACTCTATCTATTAAAAAAAACCGCATCAAAATCCGTTGCGTAGTTTTAAAGATTTAAGCATATATAGGGTTATAGGGACAGAGAAAGCGACTTTGTTTTATACTATGTAGTGATGATTTAAAGTACTAATAAACATCGTAAAACGCAATTAACCGAAATTTTTAACCGGTTAATTGTATGGAGACAAAACCGGTTTCCGAGCCGTGATTATAACAAAAGAATGCTATTGTTTATTTTTTGCCGGGAGACGTCGGTTTAAATTGCTGTCGGAATAGGCGGCGCCTGACATGGAACGACTAGCAATATATCGATGGTAATTAAATTAAACTATAACAAAAGGCGCATTCTCCGTCATCTAAATAGACAATAAAGCTAATGAGAAGTGGAAGCGACTCAACAAGCCGCCACAGCATCTGGGCAAGCTGACGTTGCGGCGATGTTAAGGATCTATTGCCTTGTTGTTGGAAGCAGTGACATAGCTAATAGGAATCTGCGGGGGCGGTCCGCACCGGGCGACACCAGAGGAAATGTATTGTGGTATTTACGCATCCCCCTGGGCACGACGAAGGCCCGTTGTAGGGTGTATGTGGGACTCGCTCTTACACATAGGCATAGGGAATATCCATCAACTTAAATGTTTGCGGCGTTACCTGTGCCATTCTACTTTTTCATGTACATAATATTTAAATGCAGGTTTTAGAATACTTGGCCCTCACCTCATATCTTTGTATTGTTATTTAGAAAGAGGTTTAATTGCAGTATCACAGATAGTTTTGGTAATTAACGAACCACAGCTAATATCCATGAATCGAGTAACTCAATGGTCCTTGGATGTCTCACCATCTGTATGAAAAAATAGTTTTTATTTTTACCACTCTGTTACCCACCTTTTACAGTTTTTAAGTATTTTTACCTATAAATTCCTTTTATTAGGTTCGGGTACTATTTCGAAATCCTATTTTTGTACACTAATTCAATACATCATAGTTTTTTTTTAACAGGAAACTCATGTCAAATCATGAAAAAGAAGAATGGCCCACCTAACCCCCTTTGCCATCTCTAACAAAATTGGCCTCACTGCATTGATACAAAAGGGCTACCCACGCCGTGCGATATGGTTTCTATGTGTCTGCTTATATTAGCAATGTAACGACTCATAGCAATTAGTTGTTCCCTGAAGGGAATTGGATACATTCTTAGGTAACTATCTGCTATCATTCACTCCTGCGTCAGAGTGTAATAAACGCATGTGCCTATAAACCGCCGAAGAATGCAAGAAATATGGAATAAAAACGAGACGGCGCCGCCCCCGCGGAAGCCTCCTGCATCAGTTATCTTAACTCGTCAATTGCGTCGATTACCCCACCGGAGGAATGATAATAGTCCAGCAACTACCTTCATTTATGCTATTTCTATCCCTAGGTCGGTTGATCCCGGTTGCTGTCTATAAAACAATCAATCAAAATCAAAATCACACATTTATTCTGCAAATAGGCCACAAACACTTTTACATGTCAAAATATTAATTTACAATTTAAGAAAGTCTGACTATAATAAGTAATATATTTTTCATGTCAAAATATTAATTTACAGTTCAAGAAAGAATAATAATTTCGAGTTTACAATTTTAACAAAATTAATGTCATACAGTAAAGATAAACTTGTCAATGTCAATCCAATTTCGTTAATATATGCTCAAAAACTTCTAGGTAACGTAAATGTATCTATTGCTTTATTTTATCTAACTGTGGCTTTATAGGCCGGGCCCAATAAAGCGTTGGAGAGTAGCCTGGGGAAAATCCAAGGGAAAACCTCCGACACGACCACGCGTGTGGTAAGAACACTGGAATACTCTAAGAGTTTGCGTTTCAGTGAGCTTGGTTGAACGGTTTCAACCGAATCTGAGGTGTGAGTGGAATCGAGCTAATGAGCATGAGTCTTCTGGTAGATGTCGCTGTACGCCTCCCTTAAGGCGTTTGTATAAAATATAGTTTAGCCTTGTCAAAGAAAACTGCTGCTGCTTTCAACACAGTGCATCCTCAAATATAAAGGATCAGCAATGCGCACGTGACTCCTTTGGAGTTGCGGGCTCTATAGGCTGCGGTGGCCGCTTACCATCAGGTGGACCGTACGCTTGTTTGCCACCGGCGTTGAATAAAACTCGTAGGTATGTGACACTGGTTCCTGAAAATCGTCCTTTTACTCGCACCAGAGGGGCTAGCACAACTACAGCTGCGACGCGACGCGAGTAGAGAAAAATCTACCCTCCTCTTTCTAACCCGCACAGTTCGAGCGAGACAGGAATTGCTGAGTCGCGCGAGATACGATTTGTCAGCAAGTTGTGCTAGTCCCACAGAACCGTCCAAGTTTTGTTTGACATCCGCATGAAGTCATTTGTCAACATTGTATGTTATATGACTCTTAATAATTTTCTCAGAGAATTATTCTTAGCGGTATTTGATTGACAATAACGGATCCTTGGTGTTATTCCGAGGATGCTGACAATCATTATGTTTACTTTGTGTTAGAATAGGTAATCCTAAGAGTGATCTCATATAGCACGTGTCTATCATAAAGCAATCTTTTTCCTTTTCATAAAGTTGGCTAATATAAAAGAAACTGCGGACGCCACTGTCAAATCAATTTTAGAATTATTTGCCAACCACTGTCAAATTAATTTTAGAATTATCTGCCAACCACTGTCAAATTAATTTTAGAATTACCTGCCAACCACTGTCAAATTAGTTTTAGAATTATCTGCCAACCACTGTCAAATTAATTTTAGAATTATCTGCCAACCACTGTCAAATTAATTTTAGAATTATTTGCCTGTCACGTCGCTAAATTATTATTATGTACCTTTATGTATTATTATTATGTACTTGTCTGTCATGAATAAATGTTTGAATCTTGAAATATCTCAAGAACTACTTATGCTATCGATTTTTGAAATACTTATAAAGAAGGCTAGCATAAAACATGACTTTTTAAAATATTTTTTTTATTTTCTGTGAAAAATGATATAATAATAGGTGGTTCAAAATTTGAGTCTAGTGAATTATAAATATCCCGTTTCAAATCGTAATTCTAATGTAAATGACCATGTAAGCTTGAAATCTTAAATTGAGTCTAGTGAATATGTTGAGTGGGCTGTCATATGAAAGTGCTTGGGTTGCACATTCTGAAACATTTTTTTTTAGGTTGAATCATTTTTGTTTAATGAGGGAAAATGTAAAAAAAAATACCGTTCCCCGTTCACCGATTGATATCCATGTATATTTGACAGGAAAAATATAAATGTAGCTCTATCTAGTTTTTCTTTTTTTTTTAACGTCAAAAAACATTTCTATACTAAGTTTGTAATTTAATCACCTTTGCATGTATTTTTGTTTTATAAATTTCTACGAGATTATGCTGAAAGTACCTTCTTTCAAATAAAGAAAAAAATATTGAAATCAGTTCACGTGATAAAGAATTATCCTTGAAAAACCACCATACATACTAAGTTATTCAGTCGCTCCAATTTGTAACAAAAATCGCCGATAGATGGCGCTTTACCCATGGCGTTCAATTTCTACACCATGTTGTTCAGATTTTCCTGATTTGATAGGGTTGGAACCGGTAGACATATGTATACGGAACCCTCGGTGCGCGAGCCCGATTCGCACTTGACCGGTTTTTTTCGAATGGGTTATGTGGCTTTCGGCCAGCATGTAGCCGAAGGGTAAAGACGAGGCCGAAGATGGACCGAGCTGACCCGAATCTGCTGCATGCTGAATCATAATTAATTATAAAAAAAAAATCTTTATTTGTCAGGCAAGAAACCCATAAAAAAATACAATAAAATGTTTAAAAATAAAATAGAATAAAAATAAAATAAAACTACTTACAATAAGTCAATTAAAATATTAAACACTATATACTTGGTAGTTCTCAGACCGGTACAGCTTGCGCCAGTGTTTGTTAAACGCGTCGTTATAATCCCTGGCTACTAGCGAGATAATCTCATTTTTGGAGTCTATAAGTCTCTCCCTGAAGGTAGCAGACCTGGCTCTCAGGATGGCGAAGAAGTCAGGCACTCTCGCGTCGGCAAACATACCCTTCGCACTGCAAAAACGTGGTAGTTTCAACAGGATGCGAAAGGCATTGTTGTATTGCACCCTTAGCGCGTTGAACGAGTGCCTGGTGTACCTATTATATTATGTTAAAATCTGAAGCTGTTTCATGTGTGCCATGAGATGCAATGTAATTCATGTATCTACAGGGTGACCCTAATTGTATCTCTGGCTGTGTCCTACTTTTTAATTTTGATAAGAGATTTCTACCGTTGCGAAAGCGGTGACGTGACCAGGTTACACGCAACACCATGGCGCTATGTGTTTTCCTAAACATATTGACATCCTGTGTTGCCCTCATCATAAATTTAAGAGTTAGACTCTTGTCGGTGTAGCTCTCTCCATCTGACTCTATCCAGGGCCGCCTCCTTGATCTCCTCATACGACACGACTGCTAGCTTTCCTTTTATTTGTTGCATGTAGCTTAACCTCGGCCTTCCCCTTCCTCGCTTTCCTTCAATTTTGCCCTGTACCTGTAAAAATGGTAACTAAGAATAACTATCAAATATTTGACCGAGGTTGTTGAGAAATTAAGAATAACTATTAAATATTTTGTTGAGAAGCGTGATATCCAAATACAGTGGAATCCGGATAAAGCGACAGTAATGGACCGGTGACATTACGTCGCACAAAATGGACTGTGCCTTTACCATGAGTTTACATGACCGTACTCGCTAGCGACTGCGAAAAATTTGTATGGGCAAAAGTACAGCACCTCTGGCGGTTACGCAGTAGAACTAGGAATCGGCATACTAAATCGTTTACGCAGTCGCTAGCGAGTACGGTCGTGCAAACTCATGGTAAAGGCACTGATTTAGTTTGAAAATGTTTGGCATGAAATCTAATGTGTGGTAATTTACAAGTCGTTAAAATTGGTAAAATGTTATATGTGGGGTCGTTATAAGTGGATTCTACTGTAGAATAAAAGAAATCGGTATGTCAATAGTTAATTTGTGACTTACCAATACTACGAAACAATAACATCAAATTAAGGTGCGTCATGGGTGGGACTCAAGGGTTTAGAAGATTTAACATATACCTAATATTGTCATATGAACTAGTTATCAACCAGTCAATCTATCTATGCTCCTTTAGTCTGCTTTTAAGTACGGGAAGACCTTTTTTTGAACCGGACTGTGGCTTTATAGGCCGGGCCCAATAAAGCGATAGGAGTGGGCGGTTAGAAAGTAGCCTGGGGAAAATCCAGGGGAAAACCTCCGGCACGACCACGCGTGTGGTTTGGTACACTGGACTACTCTAAGAGTTTGCGCTCCAGTGAGATTGGTTGAGCGGTTTCAACCGAATCTGAGGTGTGAGTGGAATCGAGCTACTGGGAGTTTTGTCGCTGGTTCACTAAACCTAGCCTAGCTGAGAACACACAATAAAATAAAATAAAAATGGCTATGTTACTATCTAAAACTTTAATAAAATCATCGTAGCCTTTAATAATTTTATTGGTGTTATCAATACTTTTGTCATAATTTGAAATCAAAACATTTTAAAACTTACAAGGCCTCTTAATCAGGGATCGGATACCGGTATTTTCTCCATAGAAAAATACCGGTATTATTACGGTCACCGGTTCATTATTTCGTTTTTAATGGGACAAGCTAATAATACGACGTTGTTACCGAAATACATGATTCAGCCCTACGTAAAGAGCAAAAAATAATCCAAAATATTGGGCTAATTCAGGGTTTTTTAAAAATACCGGTATCGGTCCCTGCTCTTAAGGTTACTAACGTCTTTAAGGTCGAATATCACCTGACATGTTTCTGATCAATACGTGGTCTTAATGGTATAAAAGTTTGTACTTATCGGTGGAGCGTAAGATAGCATGTGCAGTTGACAAATTGATTATACCTACATATTGCCAAGTAACGATGAGCAACCCGTTTCAGGATGTCTGCATCCTGTCATCGATGTCCTATCTATTACTATTATTAAACTACCGATATTTCTAGCTTACCAGCCCCTCAACCACTCTATTTGGTTACCTGAACTGAGAAAACTTTTTTTCGTGGAGATAACCTGCGATCGATCTGCGGTGACCGTCATCTGCGCTCTCACGCGGGGAGCTCTAGGATCTCAATACTGATTGCACTAGCACCCCACTCGCTCTTTCTTAGCTTTGGCGATCCACGCCCTTATTTTTGATGTCACTTCCGTCTTGAAAAATCGATTATTTTGCTCCAAACTAAAATCGATTGAAAAACAATCGATTTTCGAAGAAATAATAATCGATTTTTTCAATAATCGCTCTTTGTTTATTTATTTATTTAATCTTTATTGCACAAAAGAAAAACTTATAGTACAAAAGGCGAACTTAATGCCAAAAGCATTCTCTACCAGTCAACCTTAAGGCAAAGCAGAAAGATTGTGGGCGGTGCAACTTATAGGAAAAATCTTAAGTATGTAAACTAATAGGGGGAGGTTATATATGATACGATATGATATTATACAATATTATTATTTTTGATTTATTTTTCCTATGAGATCGGTGCCACGTAGATTATTATCATGCGATACACTCATATTATGATCAGTATCACAAGAATGTTGACGTGTATTGCAGTATCGTGATAATATTTGAGCAAATCAGGATTTTTTTGAAATCCGCGATACCTAAGGGGCGTGGCTTCAATATTAGCTTCATTGCTAGAAATGACCTCATAATGCCAGGATCATACTAGGACAATCGAGCCCGACGAAATAACAATAATCCTCATTTTATACAATAACGCCAATACAATATTTCTATGGAAATTCAATACAAAGTGTACCCGTTATATTTGCTCGTGAGTGTATATTACAATTTCAGTTAGAGAAATCGTTGATATTACTTTAAAAACATCTTACTTCCAACATAAAAAACAATTTTATTTGTCAAGGTCTAGATCGTGTATAATAATGTCTTACTTATTGACCGAGTGAAACGAAGGTCTCTGCTTCAGCTTCGACAAAAATGCTTTCGTATGTCCGGATTTCCGGATTTCCGTTTATTCTCGTCTACAGGTCGCAATTCTCAACCGATTCTCGTGAAATTTCGTGAGCAGGTTCGATAGTTATATAGAATTTTTTTCTCGAGACGGTTTTGGGAAATTTCCAAAAACTATTTTTTTATCAATGATTTTGTAAGTTTCTGCGGGCGAATTTCGGTTTGTCCTCCTCCAGAGGTCGCATTTCTCAATCGATTCTCGTGAAATTTTGTGAGCAGGTCCGGTAACTATATAGAATTCTTTTTTCGAGTCAGTTTTTGGAAAATTTCAAAAACAATTTTTATTTCAAAGATTTTGTAAGTTTCTGCGTCTGAATTTAGGTTTGTCCTCCTCTACAGGTCGCATTTTTCAACCGCTTCTCGTGAAATTTTGTTAGCAGGTTCGATATTCATAATTGATCTTTTTTATAATGTCAGATTTTGGAAATGATAAAAAAACTCGCTCACGAGGTCTACAGCTCACAGAGCCACTAGTCTGTAATTTTGAAATGTGTGTACGTGCAAGAAAGAGACGTACGGTCTCTTGACAACATAGTAAGATGATGTCATACGCGCAGATGGATATTGTGTGCGCTGTTATATCATTGTTTGTTTTGCTTTATTTAATTAAAATTACATAATAGCTCACTTTATACGGCTATGTCTATGGCAGCAGTCGTTATGCCAAATTGGAGGCCGTTGGGCGGCTTGAGAACTTCTAACAGTCAAGTTGGCCGCTCACTTGACAAAGGGGGGGGGTCGAAGTTGCACCACGTCCGTAGTACCCACCGCAACCCTACACGTGACCCCTAACTGGTACAGTCGCCATCAGATATATCGGAGCGAACGAGGTGCTCACAAATATCTGAACACGACTCTATTGTCAAGGCGTTAAAGTGCCTGTTCAGATATTTTTGAGCACCCTGAAGAGTACAGATATATTTGATGGCGACTGTACAACAAAAATGGCAACCGCACTGTCTTCTAGAAGATCCCACGGTTCGAAATAATTGCCATACGATAAATAAATAATTATACAGCTACCGACTTAAGACACTTATTTAACTGACTTTTTATGCGCTGGCAAACAAATAAACGGGCCGTCTGATGGTAAGAAGACGCCGTAGCCTATGGACGCTTGCGGCTGCGGAATACTTAAGAGGATTTGTTTTACTGACAGCAAGAAACAAATACAGAGTTCCTACTCCGAACTTCGTATTGTGCCGTCTCTTTCACTCTCGTGTTATACACTATATGAGTGAAAGGGACGGCATGATACGAGGTTCGGAGTAGACGCTCAGGTTGCATAGGTCCCTCATTTTCAACAAACCGCATCTTCGGGATCTTTGGCGACCTTACTCACCTCACCACCAAGTATAAGTCACACTAGTATAAGTTTTTGCGAAACAAAACACTAACGAACGCTTTTCTGTTTAGTGGCAATTTGTATGGCAAAAAATAGTTGCCAAAAAGGCCACCAGAGGCGCTGCTCGCGTTGCCTTACAAATTAAGAAACGCAAACGCGTTCGTTTGTGTTTTGTTTCGAAAAATCGTAACTCGAGGTACAGGTACACAAAACTAGGTTACGTAACTGTACAGCAAATAGTGGTGTTATTACGGCTGTAGTCTCTGACCAAGTGAGTCACAAATTAACAAATAAGCAAGTACCTATGACACTGTATATATTTCGTGTTACCAGGCGTGAAAAGTTTCCTTACGGGTCGGTAACGCGCGAGTAACGGCTCTAGTGTTGCAAGCGTCTATAGGCGACGGTACCACTTACCATCAGGTGGGCTGTCAGCTTGTTTGCCACCGAAGTGGTATAAAAAAAAACCAGTATGCGTTTTTTTAATTCGACCCATTTTTACGGCTCCGTGCCTAAATAAATAAAAAAAATATATATAAATAAAATAAAAGGAAAATCGGAACCCCTATAGGATCACGTTGTCGGTCTGTTAAGACTCTTTATCTCGGGAAGGAGTGGAGGTATCGAGTTGGAATTAAAACCATATACACAAGTCTACAGTCCCTTGATGCTTTGAAAAAATCAATCTTGAAAGTTAACGTAAAAAAAAGATACGGTCTATGGCGCTTCAAAGTTAACCTAAAAAAAGATACGGTTTCAGCCGCAAAATAGTAGATTGTGTCTCAAGGGAGCAAAATGATATATTTACGGCGCGGGCGGTATATTGAATTCTGAGTGAAGCGAAAGATTCTACAATAGAATCCTGAGCGTAGCGAGTGATTCTATTGTAGAATCTTGAGCGTAGCGAGGGATTCAAGTGTTTACGCCCAAGACGAAAATAATTTTGCTACCGTGACACATACTGCTTTTCACACCGTCTATGAGGCCCGCTGCTAAAAACATGAAATATCTTACAAATGATTTTACTACAGTGTCACATACTGCTTTTCACACCTTCTATGAGGAAAAGAGTCATTGTTTCCCTTAAATGAGGGAAGAAAAGTACAACTTTGATCCCTCATTCGAAGGCAACAATAACTCTTTTCTGAATAGCAGGTGTGAAAACGTATATTTCAACACTCAAGGGAATCAAAATTTATAGGGTACTTTCCATTGACCTAGAATTCTGAAATTTGGCAAGTAATATCGTCTTATACTGCGAGTAAAGGGAAAAATATGAAAACTATACATTTTTTATTAAATAATAGAAAATATAGTCTTCATTTAAAGTACGTAATCAATTCCTAACTTTGTACGGAACTCGGTGGGCGAGTCCAATTCGCACGTGTATGGTTTTTTTGTTGACACGACGCGGTCAGACTATTACATTCGCCATAATAATAATAATAATAAGACGTTTATTCAATGATTGTATACATTTACAGGTAACCAAGACAGGTACAATAAATCAAAGTATACAAAAATAATTGAAAGGGTAGGTGGCTCAGCTTGTGTCTGTACCAAGAGACCACTAGAGACTCTTGTCTATAGACGCTGTTATTCTGCCACCCCCGTGGCTTAAAAACTATAGCATGTGAACTAAAATAAGCGTCACACGAAGCTAGGCCATAGGTGCCTAGAACTGCCGTAGCAACTAACAGCCAACATTCCGTTGTTCTAAATTAATTGCCTACAGTTAGATAAACCAATAACCGCAATAGACCACTAAAGATAGTACCAATTCATTCGCTGTACGTTTTAATTGAAGCTACGTTTTGTAATCCTTTATTTATTTATCACATGGCAATTTTGTTGCATCATTTAGCACCAGTTTAGTATAGTGGAAGGGGTGTATATGGAGTGTTTTGCAGTAGGATCCGTTGGAGCATTGATCGATCTACGTAAGTGGATGGTGTCTTTCGACTGGGCTGAAAATACTCCATAAATCTCTTCACTGGTGGCTCCACGCAGCTGCTGTGTACGCAGCGGCCACACCCCGGTAACCGCGTCGATCCGCGGGCTAAACTCAGTGAAGGGGCCGCGTCTCCAGGAACGCGGTAACATGGGATAATCCCCCCTCAGTGTGCACAAAGCCTGCAGCGGCTCGGCAGGCGGACACCGCCAGTACGGCAAATAATCCGGCAACGAGGCGCTGCAGCAGGGCATCCGTAACGTGCCTGAAAGGGCGCATGTTGGGATTCAAAGACACATGCGGCCAGCTACTGCATCCTCTAGAACTAACTAGTCGTAGCGGATCCCCGCTCCACTGGTGACCAGGACTAGGGGACGAGAGAGTGGGCCTGTGTCTGCGCAAACGCTTGCCCACTTTAATATATTCACGCGCTGATGACTCCTGGCAAGCATCTGGATTAAAGAGTGCAGGTCCTGCGGCGATGGAGACTGGTGGTGGGGGCTGAACTGGTGAGTTTGGCTCTTAGCTGGCTCTCTGCACGTAGGCGGTTGAGCGGTGATGGTCGCTCCAGGACTCAATGGAGACGAGAGGACTGGTTCGGCAGCTCGCTTAACGACAAAGCAGCCCTATTTAGGGACCGCACTGCTTTCCCCAATCCGGGGAGGGGCCTAGAAAAGGTGGCCTAAACAAAGCTCGTCTCATCCAACACCAGGCGGCTAACCGCGGCCGTCTGGTCACCAAGTTCAGCGGTCGAAAGAAGCAAACTAAAATTAATAAATTCCTTAATATTGCTGCGTGGAATGTAAGAACTTTATTAGATAACGAAAACAATCAGTGCCCCGAAAGAAAGACTGCGCTCATAGCACGTGAGTTGTCACGTTACAGCATCGATATTGCGGCCATCAGTGAGACGCACCTGGCTGACTCTGGTGAGATCTGTGAGGACTTAGGTGGATACACATACTACTGGATAGGCAAACCTGCAAATGAACGAGCCGCCAGTGGAGTCGGATTTGCCATTCGGAACAACATCGCCCGATCGCTGTTAGAGCCTCCTAAAGGTATTAACGATAGACTTATGACTCTGCGACTCCATTTGGCACCCAGAAAGTATCTGCACCTAGTAAGTGTGTATGCTCCAACTATGATGGCATCCGACGACGACAAACTCTCGTTCAGCGAGGATTTGCGTGCAGTTTTGCAGAAGATTCCGCCTTGTGACAAACTGATTTTACTCGGTGATTTTAATGCGCGTGTGGGTACTGAACATATTGCCTGGAAAGACGTGTTAGGTAGACATGGTGTGGGCAAGTGCAATTCCAATGGTTTAACTTTACTCACTCTATGTTCGGAGTTTAACTTAAGTATCACGAATACCTTTTTCAGGCAACCTGATAAGTATAAGACATCCTGGATGCATCCTCGCTCTGGGCACTGGCATCTCCTTGACTACATCATTGTTCGTAGACGTGATTTAAGCGATGTACTTATTACAAGGGCTATGCGTGGTGCTCGGGGCTGGACTGACCATCGTCTTATCAGGTCCCAGATTAGACTGAATTACAAGCCACCGCGCAGAGCAAATCACTAAATACCGGCACGACTAAATTCTGCGAAACTGTTGCACAACGACGAAGTGCGGCACGAGCTTGACGTGGAATTCGATGCGGCGATGTCCCATATCGTTGATATTCCTTCGGCTAACATCAAATGGCGCACTTATGCGGAAACTCTTCGCGAAGTCTCTCTGCGAGTATTAGGTAGGCCGTCGAAGAAAAACCAAGATTGGTTCGATGAATCTGACGCGGAGATACGGAAACTCGTGGAGAGATTTCGCCACGCTCTGAGGAGTGCCAGCGGTTTGGGACAGCGCAACATCGTACACCAGGAACTCAAAGCGAAGATTCGGGAACTTAAAGATAACTGGTGGGAACGCAAGGCCAAGGAGATGCAACGATTGGCAGATACCAGTCAAACTGCGAAGTTTTTTGAAGGTCTTAAGGCCGTGTACGGACCTCGCTGCAAGAAAACAGCCCCAGTTTACTCGCGTGACAAAACCAGGAGACTGACTGATCCCGAAGAAGTCCTCCTTCGATGGGCTGAGCACTTCAATGAGGTACTCAATCCCGGTAGTCAAGGAGCAGATCTATCTTATGTTCACTCGCTCGAGAACCTGCCATCTGTGTCTGGTTTGGATGAACCGCCTTCGTTTCCGGAGTTCATTGCTGCGGTGAACCGTTTAAAAAACGCAAAAGCTCCAGGCTCAGACAGCCTTCCATCTGAAGTGTTTAAGTACGGTGGACCATGTATTAACTCCAGGCTGTTTGACCTTATAAAGTATATTTGGGATGTTGAGGATGTTCCACAAGACTGGAAGGATGCGACCATCAGCAAACTTTACAAGGGCAAGGGGGACCTCTCGGACTGTAGCTCGTTCAGAGGTATTGCATTGCTCTCTGCAGCTGGCAAGATACTTGCTCACATACTCAACAAGCGCCTCAACACACTTGCAGAGAGTTTCCTTCCTGAATCCCAATGTGGTTTCCGAGCAAATAGAGGTACAGTTGACGCCATTTTCGTTGTCAAGCAAATTCAGGAAAAAAGCCTTGAACAACACCGGGACCTTTATTTATGCTTCGTGGACCTCGAAAAGGCATTTGACCGTGTTCCTAGAACTGCTTTGTGGACTGTGTTACAGAAATGTGGTTGCTCTGTGAAATTCACCAATTTAGTGCGACAATTTCATGACGGCATGAGTGCCTCCGTACGCCACGAAAACGATTTCACTGAACGATTCCCAGTTACAAGCGGTGTAAAACAAGGCTGTGTCTTGGCTCCCACCTTATTCGCCATCTACTTTGCCGCGGTAATGAATGATGCACTTAAGAAATGCAACAACAAGATACTAGTAAATTTTCGCACGGACAAGAGTATATTTGACCTTTCACTTCTTAGGGCTAAACGCAAAACACAGTCTGCCTCAGTGACCGAGGTTCTTTACGCTGACGACGTTTGTCTTATGGCGGATAGCTTGGAGATCCTACAAAGCTATCTCGATAGTCTAGACGATTCCTGTCGTAGATTTGGCCTAATAATCAGCGCGTCGAAAACCCAGATTGTTAAGCAACCTGCAAGAGGGAAATCTGCGAGCGACGCTGCCATTTATTTAAGGGGCATCGCATTAGAAGAAGTAGGAACGTTTCGTTACCTTGGAAGTCTTTTGCGGAGCGACAATCGTTTAGACTCCGAGATCTCCGCACGGATCGCGAAAGCCGCTGCGGCCTTCGGCGGACTGAACCAACGAGTTTGGAAGTCGCACGACCTCAGACTGTCCACAAAACTCGCCGTCTATAGAGCAATTATTCTGCCTTTGTTGCTCTACGCCTCGGAGACATGGTGTCTATACAAAGGAGACATCAAACGTCTTGACACTTTTCACTTAAAATGTCTCCGAGCAATTCTTCGGCTGAGGTGGCAAGATCGTGTTCCAAACTCGGAGGTCTTGCGTCGAACGGGCTTGGTTGGCATGGAATGTCTTCTCATGAAGGGCCAATTGCGTTGGTGTGGACACCTCGTGCGAATGCCGTCATCAAGATTGCCTAAAGCAGTATTTTACTCCGAGCTAGCCTCAGGCAAGCGCAAAGTCGGCGGACAGTACCTGCGGTACAGAGATGTCCTGAAACGCCACCTTTCTGCAACCGGCATATCCTGCGAGACTTGGGAGGAGCTTGCTACTCGGAGGTCGGACTGGCGAAGTGCTGTTAATACGGGCCTCAGTGACTTTGAACGCACTCGTCTCGAGGCTCTGGATGCTAAACGCCAGATTCGTAAAACTCGACCCAAGCCCTCCTATCTATATACTTATAACTCAAGTGGAGAGCTCCACTGTTTCCCATGTTGCCGGAGTTTCAAAACCAAGTTTGGCTTTGCAAGTCACTGTCGCGCACATGCTCGTAATCAATAACAAAATATCTAACATCCCATAGAATTAATTTGTCAGGATGTCGCCGTCGACGGAAGCGTCTGGGAGGACATCATCATCATCAGTATAGTGGCAGTAGGCAGGGCACATTGCTCGCAGGACTGACGGTCGATGGGGCCAGAAACTGCTTGAGTGGCGTCCACGCACCGGAAGACGAGCTGTCGGTAGGCCTCCGACAAGATGGAGTGATGACCTGGTGAGGTCGCGGGAATCCGGTGGAAACAAACGGCACAGGACCGGTCTAAATGGCGAGCCTTGGGGGAGGCCTATGTTCAGCAGTGGACGTCTTTCGGCTGAAATGATGATGATGATGATGATTTAGCACCACCCAGTCACGTGTAGGGTAACGGTGTGTATTCCCTACGGACGTGGTGCAACTTCGACCTCCTGTAACCATTTGGTAGATAAGCTGGCGCAGTATATTATTGTCTCTTCTCTTTGTAGTCGATCCCTCATGACTGAGGATCGTGGAGACCGGAGTTCGGTTCCCTGTCAAGTGGACCGCATGGGAAAGGCTGCATTTGGCAGCATTCTTGACTGCATCGGTCTAGCGCACCGGAATCCCTCCTCTAGGGCGTTTGCATTCCACGGATACGAAAGAAAGAAAGAAAGAAAGAAAGCATTTATTCACTGCACCAAAAGACACACCGTTACAAATATAATATACTCAGTACATGAACATACAGTTAAAAAGTGCGTCTTCGCGGCAGTGAATAGGTCGCTGTCTCAGCATTATGCCGAGGTGTTAGACACCTGCAGCGCTGGTTTTCAGACAGCACCGTACGTGATCCACGGAAACGAGAATAATTTGTTTCTCTAGGTCATGCCTAGGTCATATTATTGTATCATGATACAATTATATACTGCGCCAGGTATGGCAATCCGGTACAGCGGTTACTAGTGTGGGTGACACGACCTAATATGTCATCAGCGTTACATCAGCCTATCGAATGTGTCGCCAACAGTGACGTATGGTTGTGTCACGATCCGGATTTTCTTAGACCCTGGGATATACTAGGTCAGGGTAGGCGAACCAATGGCACGCGTGCCATTGATGGCACGCGGCACAATATTTTGGGCACGTCGCCGATCATAAAACATGTGTAAAAAATGTGTTAAGTATTTTATGACGATCGAGCGCGAATGATCCTACGCTGCAGAGTGAATCAGAAAGTCAAAATTATTTGATGGCACGTCAATGACCCCATTAAACATTCTTTAGAAAAATGGCACGTCGATGCATAAAGGTTCGCCTACACTGTACTAGGTGATGTAATTGAAAAATCGTGCCGATTATTGGAATCTATAGTACAACATCGGCATTATCACACAGGGCAAACCGCCCAGAAATAGGCGCCCCAATGGGGCACAGTCCGGTGTCCTAGGCACACAGCGTCCATCAAAAAATGGAACGCTGCGCTTACGGCGTCCAACTCAGACACGACGCGTATACTTAGGCATTTCCGCCGGCGGGGACGTCCGCCCACCGCGCCATCGCGACAACACTGACCGGGTAGAGTCAGTCCGACCCAGGTCGGGCGTAGCTGAGTTTCTTGCTGGACTCTTCTCAGCTAGGCTAGATTTAGTGAATCAGCATCAAAACTCTCAGTAGCTCGATTCCACTCACACCCAACCAATCTCACTGGAGCGCAAACTCTTAGAGTATTCCAGTGTTCCAAACCACACGCGTGGTCGTGCCGGAGGTTTTCCCCTGGATTTTCTCCAGACTACTCTCCAACCGCGCACTCCTATCGCTTTATTGGGCCCGGCCTATAAAGCCACAGTCAGGTTCAAAAAAAAAATCGGAGGTTTTCCCCTGGATTTTCCCCAGGCTACTTACTCTCCGTTCGCAATCACGAGAAATTTCAGTCTTAAATGTCTGACAAAGTTTGACACTTTAGGTACGTCTCAGGTGTCATGGTATTCTGACCTACCTCTGTAGGTAGGTCAGAAAGTGAAATTACTTATATCTGTATGTATTTTCATGAACTTTCTCACGTAAATAAACTGTCATACGTGGAATGAACCGATTCATTTTATTTATAACTCAACCTGACAACATTTCCAAATACATCGACGCGTGTGTGCAAGCAAAGCTGAGCTTCACGTTACTGAAAACAACCGCAAATAAATGTATAAAAATGTCATCAAGCTCACGCTGAAATAACCCTTTGTTCTTTTATATAAGACTTAAATTAAAACGGCGAGAGCTATGGGAAGAAGACAATAACTAGTTCGACTAGGCTATGCATATCATATACGTTCCGCTAAAATATGCGCACGTCATCAAAGGTTAGATGAGGAATATGGGAGATAAGATTGCTATATCATTTGTTGCTATGCTGTATTCTTAAGGTTTAATGAGCAAAAATCTTTATGATGCTCATGTATCGTACGTTTTCGTAGAGCGTTTCTTTTCAGTTGAAAATCAACGAAAAATTATCATCCTGCGGTACGGTTGTACCTTAAGAGGCCTTATAAGTTTTTAAATGTTTTGATTTCAAATTATGACAAAAGTATTGATAATACCAATAAAGTTATAGATGAGCGTTTTTAACTGATAAGGGCCCTTAAAAGAGCCCGGGTCAACTGTCGCACGTTGGGTCATGTTTTAGCGTAGGCACAGACACTTACCATCAGGTGGGCTGTCAGATGGTTTGCTACCGACGTGGCATAAAAAAGACCTTCGGATGAGACCTTCGGATGCGACCTGTTTTCTCAAGATGTATTACTTCACCTAAAAGCTACTGTTACAAATCAAATTATATTTCGTACATATAGGTTTTTTTTTAAACCAAGGGGTTTCAACCCACAGCCTACATTGAAAGTTTTGTCCTTACCGATTGTTCCAAACCACACGCGTGGTCGTGCCGGAGGTTTTCCCCTGGATTTTCCCCAGGCTACTCTCCAACCGCGCACTCCTATCGCTTTAGTGGGCCCGGCCCATAAAGCCACGGTCCGGTTAAAAAAAAAAATCCTCACCGATCGGCTACTACAGCGTCCTGAACGTCAACTGACAAGTAAATTCTTTTTTTTTTTCAGGATATGACGGCAAGTTTCAGCTGAGTGCGATGCAGGAAACAAAAGGTAAGATTTTTTCTTATTCTTTTTTCTCTTATTTTTTTGTAGTTCAAAAACTTGCCACGCATAAAGTGTCTGTCAAGTACTTACATTATATTATACTCCTTTCGAGAAACGATAGAATTTCATAAATGATAGAATTTTCCCGGTCGGAAATATCCGCCTTTTTAATGATTGAAAAAGATATATTTAAAAAAACTTAACTTTTTAAAATCTCGATAAAATGTGGCAGGTCACAATATTTTTTTTACTGTAAAACTAGGTGTTTAATACGTTCACAGTCCAGTGCCCCACACATGGGTCACGACGAACTATCTCCACAAGTCCGTGCCCCGTACATGGGTCATTATAGCCGACCGTGAATATAGGTTCCTTTTATTTTTTAATATTTTTTTTTGACTTAGAGACCTTATACATCTCCAAAACTTTAACTTTAATTTCTTCGTTTTGACCAAAGAGACCTTATACATCTCTTAATTATTTTTAATTAATTATTTCTTAAAATTGATTGATTATTAATCGATTTTAGTGTGGAGCAAAATAATCGATTATTTATTAATCGATTTTTGAAGACGGAAGTGACATCCCTAGTTAGGTGCAGGTCTAATCCCAACTGGGTTTATGAAATGAAATGAAAATTATTTATTCCAGAGCAAGTCCATAACATCATAAGAGTCTCGTTTGGGCCACGGTAGAGAGCGGACGTTCCCCGGAACCATACCCGACCTCTATTATTGTCTTAAAAACAACACAATAGTTCCGCAAAACAAAAGGCGACCGACGGTCACCAACAGATGTACGCGCGCGCTAGCCTCCGCGCCCAAGTCCGGCTCTAAGGGACAAGATAGCCCACGCGCCGATCCGCGATACGTTGTAGTCTCATTAAAAGTGCCGATTCGTGCTAAGTGCAGTGCGTCCAGATAACCAACAACCCATTGTGATGGGAATGCAATCTAAGTGTGTGTGATCCCCCGAGCCTACGCCAACTCTGTCACCGCAGGCCCGTACTTGCGATCATCGAGCGCGGTCACGCTAGGCAAAACCCCGCCACAAACCCGGTGAGATCCTTCCATTGCTACTATTTACTGACACGCTTTATACCCGAACCAGACTTATAGATAGGTACGTCTAAATCATCGCACCTGCAGAGCCAGTGACGACCCTAACGTAACATCTAACGATCTAGGTACCCCCATCGGATCAACAAGGTGAACCTCTCCCAATACTTGGAAATTCCTAAAGGCACAGACAGTAAGTGCACAAGGCTTCCATGATCATTCAATTACATGTGTTATCGGACGCACCACAAACGCACACACGGCTGCACGCTGGTTCGCTATTTCAGCAAGAGACATAAGTCTTCAGATCATAAAACATAACGACCGTCGATCGTCTCCATTTGTTTTGCGTGGAAATCAGATATTTATTATTAAGTATATGCAGAATCACACACCACCCACTTGACTGACTTGATTAAGCTGAATCAGATAATTACTCATCGTCGGCGGGTAGCTAATGACCCCCTCCTTTACCTAATATCAAGATTATAGACCCCACCCGATATATTGGTATTGGCACCATAGAGACAAACTAACAAACATAAACACACCTATGATTGACGGGATCCACTACAGAATACAAAAATTGAACCAGCTATTGCCGGTTACATTCCCATAAACGAACAATCATATATATATACATATCAAGAATAATAATAATAATAAAATACAACACGCTGACAATCACGCGTAGGGTTACTAACGTTACCCGCTGTATAATTAAAGTTAAGCACTCACAAATCAGCTCAGCTCAAGCTATCTTTATTCATATGTAAGGCACTAGTTACTGTCGATTTTGCCTAGGTCTGCGCAGGATAAGACTAGTCTAATCTCCGGCTCGAAGCCGAACCGCCATATGTTAATACACTTAATATACTCAACTACCTATAAGAGAAGCATTAACACATTCAGCCTAGTGGCACTGCAACAGTACTATCGCTAAGTGTGCTTGTTAGCTTTAAGTTCATTCTATGTTAGGTAACATAGTCGTAAAATCTGCACCTCTACCCTTAATTAGTTAGGCAATTAAATCAAACTATCACTCCATAACACAGATGTGACGCAGCAGCTCATCTCACCGATAGCTACTTACATCAAAAACATTCATCACACAGCACCTAATTTGACGCACTCGATGAATATGCAAGCAGTACTACTAATTTTTGCACATATCATAGTTTAAGGTATATATAACGTCTAGCTCGTTAGTTAAGCTCGCTCCCCGCTCTATCATTGTGAAGGCAGAGCGTAAAACAGGTACTCTACAGTATAGGTAAAAATATGGATAGGTTCTAGTCTACCGTGTCTAAGCTCTCTTAATATCCTATGTGCTATAAATCTTCGTCCATATCACCCTCACGTACCACCGAAACACAAATATTAGCATTTAAAAACTACCTCAGCCTATCAAGAAAGCCCTGCAAAAACATAGGTACAGGAAGCCCAACCAGGTTCCTTATGTACCCGATTGTATCACTCAGACCGAACCAAAATCAAACACAACAATATCCCCAAAGCCCAATTTCTATCGCAGCCCCGCATATGGTAGATAATCAAAGGCATCACCCGGGTAATTTCCCTACAAACAACATAAAACGTTGCCTTTCTCTAAAATATATATTAATAGTACAAAAGAAAAATACAAGCACCTAACATTGCCATTAAGACAGCCACATCTGGCACCCAGCACCGCGGTAACCCTCTCCACAATAGACACCATAATAAAATCCCTTTGTTTTCTTCACAAAAACTGCCATCACACAACAACTTCCTAGCATAAAATCCTGTGTTTTAAATCCCTACAAACAGACAAAATAAAAATATAGCACAATGGTTAAAAATAAATTCTATGAACTTAAACAATATTTTGTCATGTGCTAAACAATTGCAAACCCTTTAACAACGCCACGCAATCAATAATCCCAGACAATTAGCAACTCACAAAAGGGCAGTTCATAACAAAAAACACGGTAAAATTGCATGCGTAGTCTTAGAATAGGCACCTAAGCTAATTTAGATTTACCTTGGACACAAGCCCTGTTTGGCCCACCAAAGCTATACATTTTCAGGGATCAATAAACAACGGTTGCCCTGTGCTATAACAGCACGACGTGGAGAACTCGCTAATACCACAGCACTAACATAGTAATCCTAAGATAGGTAGTCTAACCCACAAACAGACACTTTAGTTATACCCTACTTTATCTATGTTCTTTGGCATTACCAACAAAGCACGTTTAAATTGCCTTGCAACGCCTACACTACCGAAAGGGGAGCACGGCTCACTTCTCATAGTTCAAGATTAGCCTAAACTGTTTTCCGATAGAAAGACATCGCCTTGGCCAAAGCTATAAAACATCAACTATCTCCGGTCGGGGTAAAACGGACCCGGTGCATACTATTTAGTCAACAAGCCCGACACCCACCGTCTTGTCTCGCCACAAATTTAACAGTATTGCACATCCCCAAGGCCGGCTTAATAGTTTAGCAATATCAGTAAATAATTAGATCATAAGCTTTCTTCACAGCACCTCCACACAGCTCAACGAAAGACCAACCATGAATAACAAGACTCCTATCGTAAAAATACCAGCTGACGGAAACTGCTTATACCGCGCAATAGCCTATCAAATTAACGATCTATATAACCTGACGTTTGACCATCACGCAGTTCGTCGGGATCTTGCTCGCTATGTTGACGAAAACCAAAACGACCACAACATGCACCTTGCTATTATGAGTAACCTCGATACGACGGCCCAACACGACAACATACAGAAACATATACAATCACAATATCAGGAAGGTACATGGGGCGGAACCGACATTTTGATAGCGGCGGCGGAATACTATGGAATCAATGTAAAAATATTCCAGAAAGCCCCGCTAAGAGAAACAGTATGCTTTACCCCCAAGGTACCTAACGACGCAGTGGGCACCATAGGCCTTATCTTCAGCGATAATCATTATGACTGTTTTGAAAGTCACCTGGGTATACTCACGACGAATACCATACAAGACGAAATAAGTATGAGTGTGGGGAGTCCAGAAGAGATCCCGGACGCTACGGGATATAGACTAAACCGACCAAGACCACATAGTATGGCACAAAATCACATCGGTAATATTAATATCGCCACATGGAATATACGAGGCGCCGCGACACAGTCGAAAAAAGCCGACATTGACACCTTCCTGGAAACGAAATCCATACACATTGCATGCTTACAAGAAACGCACTTAAAAACTGGAACGTATAATTCCAAACACTATAAGTGGAGTCTAAGCGGAAATAATAGCAACAGAGGCCTAGCTATTCTAATAAGGAAAAACAGTGGCCTGAAATTAAACTGGACAAAGGCAAACACCAACAATATGGCGGCCTCAATTGACCTTAATAACAAAATTAATTTATTCATTGTCACAACTCACTGGTCTAACGCTACGTCTGCTGCAACTAGTGATGCAACGCGCCTACTCCAACTGCTAAAAGGCGCACCAAAGAACTCTACCACGATACTCCTAGGTGACTTCAACGCACACATCGGTTACCTAGAAGCGGACAAACCCCACAATAAAAACCAATTAGGTAAAAATTTATTCCACCAAAAGACCAATAGCAACGGAGACATTCTATTAGATTTAATAATAAGAGAAAAATTCCAATTAGAATCATCCTATGGCCGTAGAAGTTGCAAAACCACCTGGAGAGCTGGAAGTAAAACGTCTCAGGTGGACCACATAATGACACTAGCTAAATAGAAACCAATATTTAACTACATCAAAGGCGAAAATACAAGCCTATCTGATCATAAACTGGTATGGGGCAACTTAAAACCCCTTGAAGCAACATCTAATAAGACGGTCCCTACCAGGCCACATGAGAATAAAATAAAACAATCATTCAACTACAAAACCCTGAACTATGAACAGTTGCAAAATGCGACTACTTTAAAAGAATACCAACAAACGCTAGGAGAACTGACCAGTGAGTCTAGGAAAACAAATGAAGGAAAAACACCGCTGCCATGGGAAACAATAACAGCCATTATGAAACAGGCAGCCCACAAAGCTCTCAAATATCAGCCTAATCACTCCAAAGAAAGGAGAATTGCACTAGCGAACCTACAAAAGGCAAAGTTTCAAAAAAAACTCCGACCTTTAGACCAGTCTACTATAAACAAACTAAAAGAGTGCAGACGCTTGCTGCAAGAGATCGAATCAGCGGAGGACCAACAAGAATGCCGAGCCTTCTTCAGAGGCCTAGCAAAAACTCATCCATCAATGAGAATGAGGATCACCTACGACTTCTACAGAAGGCATAAGCAAAAAGAAAAGCGAGGCATCAAGACCACCTTTATACCCATGTCTAAATGGGAAGAAGAACTAGATAAGACCGAAGGGCAGTTTGTGGACGAATTAAGTGACGAGGACCCAACAGAGCTAGGGCAACCGCCCACCATGGATGAGATCGAGAAAATCACAAGCCAAATGCGCAACGGCACGGCTCCTGGTGTAGACCAACTGGTTACAGAGCTCTACAAAGCAAATACGCAAGAACTAAAAGCCGAGATCCTTGAACATATGATTACAGCTTGGACTAAAAATACTCTACCGCCCACCTGGACGCAATCAATACAAGTACCTCTACCTAAAACAGCCAATCCCAAGAGCGTTACTGATTACCGACGCATCTCGATATGCAGCACCGGGTACCGAATATACGCTAACTTCCTCCTTCTGAGGCTTGACGAAATTATCGAACCATTAGGAAATTATCAGGCAGCTTTCCTGAGAAACCGATCCACGGACGACCACATGTTTACCCTACGAAGAATCCTAGACGAACAATGGAGAGCGGGTGAGAAAACATATGTCCTAGCAGTTGACTTAGAAAAAGCGTTCGATACGGTGGACTTAAACGCCCTGAGAGATATCCTACTATCGAGGACCAATAGCGCCATCACAAATCGGATAATCAAAGCCACAATGAGCGAATCAACGTGTATCAAATGGTGGGGGCAACAAACAAGGTGGATTAAAAAAGGTAAAGGTGTCAAACAAGGTTGCCCACTCTCACCGCGGCTGTTCACTATACTAATGGACGACGTCTTTAGAACCCTTGAGGATGAACTACCTTTCGTAAAATTAAATCAGGACGACCAAATACAACTGCCACTTATCTTGACCTTTGCGGACGACGTAATCATAGTTTCCAACTGCCTTCAGCAGTTAAGCATGATCTATTCAAAGGCCAAAACCTTATTTGCTACCGTCGGACTCAAAGTAAATGAGACAAAGACAAAACTATTGGTACGCGACCCAATACATAAGAGCCATAGAAACTTTATAACACTCGATGGCACAACAACCAGCCCCGCCAATGAAATCAAATACCTAGGAACGTATATCACCTCAACCCTAAGCAGAAAAGATACTGTAAACGCGCGTTGTAAACAGGCCGTCAGAAATTCCAAAAGCCTCACGAAGTTTATTAAAGAATCGCGCATGCAATGGCAAATTACACGGTTGCTCTACAAAATGGTTATAGAACCAACTATGACCTATGGTCTTAAATGCGCAGCCCTCACCAAAGCGAACAGGCGCAAACTTAGGAGATACGAACGAATAATATTGAAAGATATGATTAATAACTCAGGCACATCTCCTGGCCCTATCAAAGTACATGACATACTGCAGGGGAAGACGATAACCAAAAGGATAAAATGCCTTCGAATGTGTTACCTAGGCCACATCCTCAGACGACCGAATCAACACCTCCTAAATTCCGCATACCGATACAAGGCAAAAAAGCTGAAGGTCGGCCGACCCATCTTCACATGGGAAGATTCTCTATCTCATGACATGCTGTACTACCCCATTAACCCCACCGACTGGCCTGACATGGCAACCGATAAGGACAAATTTAACAAAGCCGCACGTAGAATTTACGAAATGCAAGAGACGGACAGCGAATCAGAAGAAGAGACGGAAAGAATCCGGCATAATGAAAGTAACACATTAACCTAGAAGATCCTCCTTGAAGACGAGGGGATCGCGTCTACGAGCACATCCACTTATTTATTTCCTAAGGCGATTACCACGAGCCAAATAACTTGCAAGAAATACCGAAGGCTCTCAGAGAAAGAGAAGTCCTCACTCGAATCAACGGGCAGCATATCACCAACGCTCATCCTCCGACGTATTATCCTCCCTCTCCTCTTTTCCAGTATTGGCTAAAGGCTGCACAGCCGGTCGATTGTGGCCGACTGGCTGCGGCTGGTCGGCCTTCCCTTCCCATCCCAGAGCGTGTCACTCCTCACAAACTTGTGCCCCCTGGTATATCCGGCTTGTCCGGGTCAGGCTTGCTTCCTGGCTGGGTGCGGTACCTATGTTCATGTTCATGTTCATGAGCAAGTCCATAACATCATAAAATTATAAAATAAAAATATATAATGATAGTGAATTGAATTAAATTAAATGACGACCGCTTTAGCCGAGTTGGTAGTGACCCTGCCTTCGAAGCTGGAGGTCCCGGGTTCGAATCCCGGTCAGGGCATGTATTTGTGTGATGAACACGAATATTTGTTCCTGAGTCTTGGATGTTTTCTATTTATTTAAATATCTATTTATCTATATGTATATATATGTATATCGTCACTTGGTCCCCATAGTACAAGCTTTGCTTAGTTTGGGACTTGGTTGATTTGTGTAAGATTGTCCAAAAAATATTTATTTATTTATGATTAAATTAAATTGAGTCAAGCATATAGACCAGATAAAATAGAATCAGATAAAGTAATAGTTTAATAAATAACAGTTAAAAGTTGATAATAGTTAGAATCAGATGGCTAAGCTGAAGACCGACGATGGCAGGATCATTTCTTCCAAACCTGAGCTTCTGCGTGAAGTTGAGAGGTTCTATGGGCAGCTATACACAACCACCCGAAGACCCGCCGTTGATCTAGCCAAAGACCCTAGAGCTAGATTAACCCGACACTATACCGAAGATATCCCGGACGTCAGCCTGTATGAGATTAGTATGGCTCTCAAACAGTTGAAGAACGGCAAAGCCCCGGGTGACGACGGAATTACAGCCGAAATCCTGAAGGCGGGCGGTAAACCTGTCCTCAGAGCCCTTCAGACGCTGTTTAATTCTGTAATTCACGAGGGGAAAACGCCGCAAGCATGGAACAGAAGTGTGGTGGTGCTTTTCTTCAAAAAAGGCGATAACACTTTGCTGAAGAATTACAGACCCATCTCACTTCTGAGCCATGTTTACAAACTGTTTTCGAGAGTCATCACGAACCGTCTCGCGCGCAGGTTTGACGACTTCCAGCCTCCCGAACAAGCCGGATTCCGAAAAGGCTACAGTACCGTAGACCACATACATGCCTTGCGACAGGTTATACAGAAGACCGAAGAGTATAACTTGCCACTTTGTTTAGCATTTGTGGACTACGAGAAAGCCTTCGATTCGATCGAGACTTGGGCTGTACTGCAGTCTCTCCAGAGGTGCCAAGTTGACTACCGGTATATCGAAGTCCTGAAGTGCCTGTACGAAAACGCCACCATGTCCGTCCGACTACAGGACCAGGAAACAAAGCCTGTTCCACTGCAGCGGGGAGTCAGACAAGGAGATGTGATCTCTCCGAAGCTCTTCACTGCTGCACTGGAATATGCTTTTAAATTTCTGGACTGGGAAGGACGAGGCATCAAGGTAAATGGCGAGTACATCACTCACCTTCGATTTGCTGACGACATTGTAGTCATGGCTGAGACCATGGAGGACCTCAGTACAATGCTCGTTGATCTCAGCAGAGTTTCCGATCGAGTTGGTCTGAAAATGAACATGGACAAGACGAAGGTCATGTCTAATGCCCATGTCGTACCAACTCCCGTAATAATCGGCGGCTCTGCGCTCGAAGTTGTTGACGAGTACGTATACCTGGGACAAACAGTCCAGTTAGGTAGGTCCAACTTCGAGAAAGAGATCACTCGTCGAATCCGACTCGGCTGGGCAGCGTTCGGGAAGCTTCGCAGTGTATTCTCGTCCAATTTACCGCAGTGCCTCAAGTCAAAAGTCTTTGACCAGTGTGTGTTGCCAGTGATGACATATGGATCCGAAACATGGGCGCTAACGATGGGCCTCATAAGAAAGCTCAAGGTCACCCAAAGAGCAATGGAACGAGCTATGCTCGGGGTTTCTCTGCGTGATAGAATTAGGAATGATGCTATCCGTAGTAGAACTGGGGTCACCGACATAGCCTTCAAAATTGCGAGACTTAAGTGGCAGTGGGCAGGGCACATTGCTCGCAGGACTGACGGTCGATGGGGCCAGAAACTGCTTGAGTGGCGTCCACGCACCGGAAGACGAGCTGTCGGTAGGCCTCCGACAAGGTGGAGTGATGACCTGGTGAAGGTCGCGGGAATCCGGTGGAAACGAACGGCACAGGACCGGTCTAAATGGCGAGCCTTGGGGGAGGCCTATGTTCAGCAGTGGACGTCTTTTGGCTGAAATGATGATGATGATGATGAGTTAGAATAAAAATAATAGTTTAGTTTCCCCTCTGGGTTGCCAACAACAAAGCGGGAAGCGAAGATCAGAGGGCCGATTTTTGAGTGTCGAACGCTCGACTTGTCACTCAACATCTGTCAAATCATCATAGTTTTTGAACAGATTTCGCGAACAGAAATCGGGCCCCAGCTGTGTATATCATCCAAGCAGCCACGACCACTCTGACAAGAGTGTAAGACTAAAAACGTTTGGCGATTGAAGAATAAAAAGATTGTAAAGAACTTTGATCATCTCAAGAATCCTTCCATTGCTATTAACCAACTGAGCTACCGAGGGTATCCCTTGTGGTAACGAATCTTTCAATCATTACACTCTTCTAGATTTATTTATTTATTTCGTTGTTATGTAAGTCATGTATATTTCAATTAAGGTGTAATTTTATGTAATTAAAGTCAGACCATGACGCCCTGAAAGGGCACACAACTATAACTTAAAAACTAGTTAAGTACTAAAACAATACACATTTTCTAAAAATAAATAATATCATGAAATTTTATAAACTATCATCATTTAACAAATCCTTTACAGAGTAATAGCATCTGTCGATTAACAGTTTTTCTAGTTTGTTTTTAAATAGTGTATTTTATGGTTCCTGTTTAATTGAATTTGGGATTTTATTAGTTATTAAAATACATCTATTATCTGGATTATTTCTACACATTTCTAGGTTAGTCTTTGGTACCAATAATTTATTTCTGTACTGTGTTCGAGTCTTTTCCTTGTCCTGTTTTATTTCAAACAAATGAGGGTTTTCACGTACAAAAATCGCAGCTTGTAATATATAAATACAGGGCAATGTTAATAATCTGTATTTGATAAAATATGGGCGACAACTGTTTGGGATGCGTACGTTGACTAGGACACGGATACACTTCTTTTGCATCACAAAGAGTTGTCGTGCCTCCGTGCTATCTCCCGATGCGACGTGTAAACGTCTCGCTTCTGCGCGTTTCGCGTTGTCTAGGCTAACTCACAGTCCTTCTGAGGAAAATCTAAGGAAGGCCTACTATGGATCCATCCATTCTATATTAATCTATGTTGTTGACCTATGGCGTACTGCTGTGGACCGTGAAAGACTTTTCAAATTGCAAAAGCGTACCCTCCGCATTTTGACTAGAAAACCCCTCCGGCTAAGGAACTGTTTAAAAACTGTAAAATACTTACTGTACCCAGTACATAATAGCATGTAAACACAGGGATACCCACGGTAGCTCAGTTGGTTAAGAGCGATGAGCGGATTCCAGAGGTCGTGGATTCAAATACAACCTGTGGCGATTAATTTTTAATTTCGTTTTTATAATACTCATACTCATACTCTTTATTGATAATATTGTTAAATATTACATGTCACATTACAATTTTGCACAATATATATTAAGTAACATTATCTTAGTACAATCATTATTAGATACAGTGTGAACAAATTGTTGTTAATTATTATAAATGTCAGTGAATAGCCATTATTAATTAATTTATACATGTCAAATATAATTTATTTAATTAATTCGCGTTATAAAAGTCGTTTAATTTGTAGAACGCATGACCGATTAACCAGTTTTTTAACTTAGTAAAAGTGTTAGGGTTGTCGACTGTTTTGATGTGGATTGGTAACATATTATATACTTTCGAGCCGATCACTTGCATAGTTTAATTAATATAAAGCTACTGTTACACATGCTCTAAAATAGTATGCTAAAAAGCGTGCTATTGAGTATGCTAAATACGAGCATGCTCATGACCAGTTTACATTTGCTAGCAGCAATAGGCATGCTAGTTTTAATTATGCTCGTCAATAAGCATGCTCAGAGCAAACACTCCATATACACATGACATTTTATAGCGTGCTCTCTCGCTCTCTGTCAGTTCAAACGGAGCCATGGAAAATCAAGCAGCTATCCGTATGGAGCTGAATAAGATCATCCTTTTGCTGGCGATGCAATGCATCCAGAAGCTCATATCAGCTCGGCAAAAGAAGAAAAGAAATAGAAAGGTTTGGGTCCGTGATTGGATATCCAGAAGACCGGACTTAGGAGCTAGTGCTCAGTTGCTTACAGAAATGCGAGTAGAAGATTCTGCGGGTTATAAAAACCATTTGCGGATGCTACCGCATCAATTTGACTTTTTACTCTCTCAAGTTGAAAGCGCTATACAGAAACAAGATGATCGATACTAGCATGCTCAATAAGCAAACTTGTTCACACGCGCTAAAAGCACGCCCCCCTCCACCCGCGCTGCAGGTAGCATGCGCAAAAATCGAACGATCGTTGATTTTTGAGCAAACTCAAAATCACCATGCTCATATTAGCAATGTTTTGACACACATGCTACTAAGTAGCAATTGCTCAATAGTGGCATGCTTTCGTGCTAGAAATCAGCATGTGTAACAGTACCTTAATTTAAAAACTGTGATCACCTGCCCGAACTACTCGTAATTAATATGGCGATATGTAGTAGCCCGGGCCGGGTCTGTTTGAGCAACGTATCTAATCTTGTTTGCCGCAGCCTCTGAGCGCGACCTAATTTGTACTGCACATATTTTACATACTGTAATGAGGTGGTACAGGTCCGTTTCGTTATTAATTTCCTAGAAGATTTTCACTGGCGTGATTCGACGTTGACCGGTTTTAGGGTTCCGTACACGAAGGGGCCAAACGGAACCCTATTGCAGTCACTAACGCGTCCGTCCGTCCGTCGTCTGTCACACAGGTTTTAAATCATAAATCATAAAATCATAAATCATTTATTTGCGTGAATAGGGTCAGATTACAGTTGTTACATATACATAAACGTTCTCCTTATTCAACCGTCCACAAACACCATGCAAATATTAGTTCTTAACCTAAGTATTTATTATTACAATATATGCAATTTGTACGACGTTATATTATTGACTTATTGAAAATAATCGTGGAGTGAATAATACATTTTATCTAACAGCCATTCATGTAGGGCTTTCTTAAATTTATTAAATGGTAAGCATTTAATGTTAGATGGCAGCTTATTAAATATTTCCACAGACATTGCAGTACAATTTTTGTTAAAAATAGCAGTTCTTTTTACAGGGAAACGGTTGGAGCTAGTCTTAAAATTTTCACATTGTAATCATCTTGTCTGGCCCAAAGCCATACAACCCCCTCCCCCCTCACCCCTTATGTCCTAGATCTCTTTTTCACACTAGTTTTTCTCGCAAGAATTATTCTAGACATACCTTTGTCAGTTATTGTAAACTCGTAATTATTATTCTTTATTGAACTGTAAATTAATATTTTGTCATGAAAAATGTATTACTTGTTATAGTCAGACTTTCTTAAATTGTAAATTAATATTTTGACATGTAAAAGTGCCCTTGTGGCCTATTTGCAGAATAAATGTTTGATTTTTTTTCAGACGAGTGCTTAAACGTAATTTGTTTTAGTTCAGGGGTGGAGCAACTATTCTTTGTTGCTCGTTATCATGGTTACGTCTCCTGAGTCACTCTTTAAAAATGTGGTTTTATAGGGTTTAAATTTACCAAACATGAGTTTTAGCGATGAGCATCTATCCATTTGGGCATGGGCCATCTTTTGGGCATGCTGGATTGAAGTCCATAATATTAACATTTTTCTAAGAAACTCGGTTACTGTTGTCTCCTCGCTGACAACAAAGAAAAGTTGATTGACCCTCAGCAGTTAAAAGTTGAAGTTAGACATTAAAATTGACTAAGATTAGTTTGTTTCTACTATAGTAGTTTTTACTTTGCTTTAGTTAACATTAACATGTTAGTTAGTTAAACAAAAAAATACTTACTTATATACATTGTATCGCTTTGAAAAAATGACACCTCGCCGAGTTTCTTACGCCGGTTCTTCTCGAGGCAGAGGTTTATTTTATGAACCGGTGGTAGTTTTTGACATTCATAAGTGCATGTAATATGCCTAAATTGAAGAATAAAGGATTTCATTTCATTTCATACTGTAGTTAACACTATGTAAAATAATGAACCTCCAGCAAGTCTATTGTTCATTTTTGTACATTTCATGTACTGTCAATTTGGATATGTGACTGTTTGTTTTCTAAATAAATGAAAAGAATATTAACACAATATTTTTAAATATTTTTAAGGGGGGCTCCCATATAGCTAAGGGGAGTGTGTAAAAAAACTAATACTATTACTGTCGATGGAAATCTTTATAGGGGACTTGAGAATATCTTCATAATAACATTAAGGCTATAAACTTTCAGGAATAGAGCAAAGTACCTTACTTACTACCTACTTACTTTAGGACCTTTATACATTAGCACACACACAATTGCGTGAACAAAGTAAATAACCGACTAAGCCTACATTAAATATGAACGAGACAGAAATTCAGAATGAGATAGGACATTTTACAAAACAATAAATATTATATTCTCAACACATTGTGATTGATAAAGGAGATAAATGACCTATTATCAGTGACTTAGAGACCATATATATCTCTAACATTATTAAATTAATTTTAACTTTGACGCTCAGAGACCATGTACATCTCTGGGATATTATATTAATTTCATTATACTCCTTGTTTAATCTTGAGACCTTATACATCTCTAACTTTACTGATGTTGTAATATTTGTAATAGATAACTTTGCAAGTTTATCTTCACTGTATGACATTAATTTTGTTATAATTGTTAACTCGAAATTATTATTCCTTCTTGAACTGTAAATTAATATTTTGACATGAAAAATGTATTGTTTATTATAGTCAGACTTTCTTAAATTGTAAATTAATATTTTGACACGTAAATGTGCCCTTGTGGCCTATTTGCAGAATAAATGTTTGATTTTTTTTTGTTGCTAGTCAGGATAAGTTTCAAAAATTATTTGTCGGACATTGAAGCTTTGGTTGATTACGAAGGGGGAGCTGGCTATAACGCAATAGACATCCCTATTGACACCAAACAAGAAAATCAATAAGTTCGAATTTTCTCGAAAAAGGGTCAAATTCTTAATCAAATGTCGAAAAAAGTAACCCAAAAGAATAGATAATTACATAATTACAAGTCTTCAAAGTTTTAAGAGGGGGCATATTCTGTCCCTTTCCGTAAAACGCACCTTTGTGTTGGAACGATCGTCATTAACTATGTCGCGCTTTCTCTCTCTAACCAGCAACATTTTAGAATTTTATGCAATAGTTGTATAAGAGGGTTCAAAAAAGGCGAGTGGCGTGTGTAACAATTTGAGCGGAAAATTGTTAATAACTGCGCCATGAGCCTTTTTTGACCTATTTATACAACGTTGCATACATTACTTTTTCTACGACTGGGTATTAAATAATAAAACGCAAAAATAAACAGCAATACAGTATAAGAAAGCAGAGCGGTAAGTTGGATAGTGACAAATGACAGTCCACAGAACATAATCATAGACGCGATAATTTTTTTTCAACTGTCATTTACCGACTTGCGTTTTTCCTTATGTTGGCAGTAATTATTTTAGTTTTGTTATTGTTTCAAACCATATGAGTTCAGTTGTTTGTTAAGTTGGCAGTTTTGATTTTCGTTGTAAATTTAGTGTTGTTTTTTTTTATCACACAGGGTTCACAGGGCACCTCTGTTAGCAGTTGCATTATATCACATAATAACCCTAGGGTCTTTATGAAGAATAGACTAGATAAACTTTTTTGAAATTGCATAAGTCTTGTTTTTATATTCGTTGGCGGGACCATATAATTGACAGATAAAAGTACCGGAGTAGAAAAAAACGTTTGTAGCTTCGTTATTTTTGTGATATTTGAATAGGATTTTCACCATTTGGCATATCTTTTTGCCTTGTTTATTTTAGACTAGTGTAGTCAAATATTGAATAGACATCCCTACTAAGTTAAACAATGAATATACATTTTTTACTTCTCATGCTTGAAAAGTGTCACATTAGACTTGTCACGCGGGGCTAAAGTAGTACATTTAGCCCCTAGGGAAAATATGAGTACATATTTATGATTTACAAAACATTTTAATTAGAGCAATCAAAATACTACATCTGTTAAATCCACCAATATCAGAACACTAATTTAACTCTTTAAAAAATATTTTGTATTGGGTATCAACCAACTCTATACAGCTTATCGACCAATCAGGAAACTAAAAATTAAGTTTGTAGTAGGGTAGCTAGGCCAGTTACGCGGCCTGCGTCAATTTGCGGCCTTCTGAAGAACGAAGTTTTTTCAATTAAAGATATTTATTTTTCTACATGCCCTAAAGAAATAGCGAGTCGCATGCGTTTCAATCAGTATAGCTATTGAATGGGAATATATTAAAAACACAAGAAAATATCCTTTCAGTTCATCAACTCATCCAAGTGGCCGCAAACTGGCGCATCAAATTAACAGGCCGTAAACCCATCTACCGACCCTAGTCCCTATTTCACAATTATTAAAAAAAGTGATTAAATCGTTTGAGCAACGCTTTACAGCCTTTATTAGCGCCTGAATGTTGCGCGCGAACAGCGGTGTCTATGTTTTGTGCGTCAAAGCAGTTTAGAAAAAAAAATCATGACTTCAAGTTATACATATATTCGCCGTGGAATATATTTTTAATTGTGGGTGGATAACCTTTGTTTATTTAATTTCTCGCAATACTGAAAATTAGAATATAACTGGTCTAAAAGCCATATTATAGAGTCTGACAAATGAAAGATAAGAACTAGAAATGGCGGCAAATTCAAAAATTCAATGTGGTATCCCTGAGATGTAACGTGAAAGCAGTCTTGACATTTGTAATATATTTAAAATTGAAATCGATTTTATTAATTTACCTGTACATAGTACAATACAAACTAATATTATAAACTATCTGTGCCCTGCGACTTCGTCCGCATGATAGGTACATGTGAAATTGACTGATTCATGAGTTAAAAAGTATCCTAAATGTTGACCCGTGTTATAATCGATCACCACCGTATGCGAGGTTAAGCAACGTCGGTTCATGTCGGTTCTTGGATGAGTGACCGCTTTGAGTGGTTGTTAACTGAGCGCACCCGTGCTTTGAAAGGCACGTTATGCCGTTATTGATCCCGGCTGATGTCTATGATAGCAGTCGTTAAGCCAAGTTAGAGGCCTTCGGGCGGCTCGAGAACTTCTAACAGTCAAGTTGTCCACTCACTTGACAAGCCTAATTCCAATAAGGTCTGGTTTCCCCTCGGATTTTAAGGTCAGATAGCAGTCGCTTCCGTAAAAACTAGTACATACAAATCTTGCGATTAGGTAGCGGACCCCGGGCATCCTTCAGGATGCAACTGTACCAGGATAACTCTAGGAGGATAATGATTATCCCCTTATTCATAAACGTCTATCAAACCTATACGCCGCTAAAGCTTGTCACACACTACGCAGATACGATAATATTTTATCTGCGTATAATAACTTAATGATCTGAAACTATCACACACTACGCAGATACGATAATATACGAGACGATACATTCAGTCTAACATCAACCTGTAACCTGTATCTATCTGCAGATAAAATACTATACCATATAAATTTATATCGGCAGGTATTATACGCAGATCAATTTATATACGCAGATAATATCTTTGCCATCTTTCGATATATGTCGGTGCCCACAGATACTTCACGATAAAATATAAGTTATCTGCGCTGTGTGTGTTAGCTCATTGAATTGTTTAGGGAGCGATATTGACAGTTCAGATACAGATATCTTATCATATCTGCTTAGTGTGTGACACGCTTCAGTTCATTTGTCCTTCTTTGTCACTTTGACACTTACGTTTGTGAGAAAGGGACAAAGAACATTTTAGTTACCAGAGGTTTGCTAAGTTTTATGAATAAGGGGATTAATATTTATGTGCTTTTTTGACACTACTAAAAAAATGTACAAAATGTATATGTAGAAAATTTTATAATATAAGTTTCTTATATGTTTCTTCTAAGGTTTGGAATTCTCTGCCGGCGTTTGTGTTCCCGAGCTCATATAACCTAGACGTTTTTAAGGCACGAGTGAATAGGCACCTTCTGGGTGAGCTCGCTTCATCGTCGGCCTCATCTTTGCGCCCTGGCTAGATGCTGGCCAAGAGCGATCCCATTTTTAATAAAAAAAAAAATATGACATTGGTATTTCTTTTGATACTTTTTTTGTCATCATGTGTTCATCGTATTAATGTTAATCTAAGAGATGGTTAAGCGCCAGTACACTTGTGCCAACAAAGAGTGCACATGGGCGCTATTTGCTCATCTGCATTTATCCAGAAACCGTGAAGCGACCTTCGACACATTCTTAAACGATTTGTAACCACATGCGTCAATGATTGTTTTTGAAATGTTCCAGCTTTATGGCAAAGATTATGCTAGGAATTTCGCGAGGTATATATGGTTGGATCAACTTATATTGCCTACAGGTATTCGCAGATTAAGCGGTTTAAATATTTTTATGGCAGCGTCATCTTAACTAGGACATTGCCTTTCGGCATGTAGTTTTTGGAGGACTGTAGCTAATTACTATATGTTATCTGGAAGTTGTATACATGGCTGCGATATAACATCGATATCATTTTTAATTTATTATATTTTACAATATTACGCCCGGCATAACACACACACATACACACACACACACACACACACACACACACACACACACACACAAACACACACACAAACACACAATTTAGCCATCTAAAACTAAAATATCTAAATATAAGTTGTATCTTGCTCTCTGTGCACACTTCTATATGATACGAAGATTGATCGACGAAACTGGGTCCTGTAACACAGGGTTTCCTAGCTCAGGACGCAGGCGCAGGGTCGTGATTTATATTGTAATGTTTGCCTTATACAATAAACTTTTTTCATTTTCATTTTCATCAGTCGTAAGACGGTAATGTAATGTCTCAGTTTATAATCATACGCGTAAGATCACGTCACACTATCACTCAAATCAGTTTACGTATGAAATAAGGCACTCATTCCACCATATTTACCCCCGTATTCATAAAACTTAACAAACCTCTGCTAACTAAAAAGTTCTTTGTCCCGTTCTCACAAACGTCAATGTCAAAGTGACAGATAAGGACAAACGAACTTTAGCGGCTAGTTAACTAATATAGGTTTGACAGACGTTTATGAATAAGGTGGTTAGTGTTTATTGTGTCTAATTATTAACATGTATGAATTCAGACTGCGCTAAAGTGCTATGAGTCTGATACCGGCTGTACATTCTCGTGCGAGAGCGCTCGGGAGAGAGTGTACCACCAAGTCTCGCCGGCGATTCCCCTTCGGCCGACAGTGAGACAGGCCGAGCGCAAGTGTACAGCCGGTGTGAGAGGTAGGTCATAATGGAGTATCATTGGCTCACATACTTGGAACAGGTTTAGTTAACACTGAAAAACTAATATCAATTGTTCTGTAGCTGTATGGTGTTATGATTCTGCTAGTGAGTAAGGTCGCCAGTGTTCCTACGGGTGCGCTCTGTTGAGTCGTGCATTGGTTTATAGCTATCATTCTAAACTTTTATTGAAATATGATGGGCAAGCCATCACAAAAGCTTATACGGTCTACAATGTACCATACATGCATGTCGTTGTCATGTAAAATAGCTACAGCGCAATTTATAGTAGAAAGTGTGTGTAAACACGTGTCAAGTGTACGTAAGCAAAGCATGCACCCATTGGCCCATATTCCGTGTTGATCTTACGTCTCATGGACGCACGCGCACCTGCGCATTGTCCGCCATCGCCGCCGTTCTGCGAGGAAGGACGTTCACCTTTCAGCTTATTACTTCCTATTTTCACTCTCTTACATCGATAATGATTCGTTACAGTTGTCAAAACTCCTAATAGGTACTCAATAGTCCAATCGGTCGTCAAATAACAAACGGATAAAGAATTGCTGTCAAAAAGTCCTTTTGCCACAGTCTATGGACGACCGCTTTAGCCTAGTTGGTAGTGACCCTGCCTTCGAAGCTGGAGGTCCCGGGTTCAAATCCCGGTCAGGGCATGTATTTGTCTGATGAACACGAATATTTGTTCCTGAGTGTTGGATGTTTTCTATGTATTTAAGTATCTATTTATCTCTATAAGTATGTATATCGTCACTTGGTACCCATAGTACAAGCTTTGCTTAGTTTGGGACTAGGTTGATTTGTGTAAGATTGTCCAAAAATATTTATTTATTTATTTATGACATGATGCGTTAGGAAGACCCACTGGGATAATTGGGATCACATCATAAGCGACTTACAAAGGAGCTTCGATGCTGGACTTCCCATCGACTTAATACTTATCCTCTTCGAAATTTCAGGGAATCATTTCCTCACGCATAATTCTATCTCAGTTTCTTCTCATATCATGCTGATATTTGGAGCGGCATTAGTGGACACAAAGTTCCTTCCGGAATTTGGAATCCGGAGCATTCTCTCCTGAATTCAAACGGGGGAGGCTGCACCTCTCAAAGCGCACGAAATATCAAGCATCCGGGAAAACGAAACGAAGATGATGATTTTGCAAGTTTCTGTATTACCATTATGTCCAATCCTTCAACGCCTTAGATCCGTCATTTGTACTTATTTGTTTTGTGCGATTAAAATAATAAACAGGAGATTTCAAAATAGAAACCCAACACTTCCGTATTCGTGTTGAGGTATATTATATGCTTTAACTAAATATTGGTAATATCAGACTGGAATTTTAATTTTGTTTTTAAACGTGAACAGGAAGGGAGAGTTTCTTATTGGTGGCGGAATATTATTCCAGCATAGCGTGGCAGCGTAACGAAAGCTGCCACCTTCGGAGACCTACGTCTCTTAAGATCGTATTACCAGTCCAACGATTAGTTATTACGTATTACAATCACGTGTAGATCGAGATAATTCCACGAATGTTCTTACAAGGGCCTAAGCAATCAATTGTAAACAAATCAAGATAAGTAAATTGTCTAAATAAACCTCATAAATCTCTGGTCATCATACATGGTTAAAACCGATTAAATCTACTATGCAAATTACCAAACGCCTACTGTTAAAAATCACCGAATTATATAGCATAACGAATTATAGCTAAAAGAACAACTAATAGCGTAGCGGAAGGAGTATTCTAAGTGGTAGGGCAGTGATGCTAGTTACCATCCATTCTTTGATAAGCTCGCGGCTGTAGTGGTTAGTCGGGACCGAGCCGCCGAGCGTACCGCTCGTAGACCCACCGCCGCGTACTCTCAACTTATCTTACCGTATCCGGTGTTTCAAACTTTATAATCGAACTCTGCTCTGGGTGCGCTCCACAGAGGAATCCAGTGGCATGGTAATTTGTGATCAATTCCAACAGGATTATGTTTGATTTTTGAACGGGATCCGTTTGCCGCCTTTTGTCTTGACTTGTGATAGGTATTGTATTACGTAATGTGTGAAAAAAAGTTACACCTGATGCTTGTAATATGATCTTAAAGCGGCGACATAGTGACGTCCTGGTTTTGGTATAACTATTGTCATAAAAAGTGTCAATCACTTTCCCTATTTATTGTGCAAAATGGTTTGATACTCGTAATTAATCCTATTTTATAAATCATTACTGCTATGATACTATTACTACCTATTACCTAGCTAGCATGATTGATAGGTTGTTTGACGTCTGAGTGCCATTTGAGCTTAAAACTTCACCATAACTAGGACTGTATCTTAAGTTGACTCTCCTGTAGCAATTGAAACTTTTGGTAAAAAAAGTTTCACAAAACTTAGTAAAAGCTCTAAAGTGAACATTAAATTATAAACAATGACCACATCCTCAGTAAATAGGGCCAGGGTTAAAACTCCATGTAGTGGTTATCAAAGTAGGAACATTATGAAGGCTATGATTTGCGCAATCGTAGCATATCGCGTCCGCCGCTAAATTCAGCTGTGCCGGGAACCGAGACCAAGTAAACAATATATTGCCATTCCAGCTTTTATATTCCATACACAAAAATAATAACAGCTTTATTAGTTATTCAAAATCAAAATCAAAATCAAAACATTTATTCTGCAAATAGGCCTCAAGGGCACTTTTACAAGTCAAAATCTATCTAGGTACATCAAATAAAAATAATACAATAATCAACGTATCATTAATTAAATGTAATGTTACATGTCAAAAATAAGACTAAGAAACTAATAACAATCGAGATTTGTTAGAGATGTATAAGGTCTCTAAGCTTCAAGATAAAAGGTAATAAAGTAGGTACACTAATCATAATAAAATATTTTGAGCTATATCTATAACACGTCAACATGAAAATAATTAAATCTAATAAATAAATATCCTCAGAGATGTATAAGGTCTCTGAGCGTCAGTCTAAAAAATAAAATCAAATGAGAACAGTGAAGTCTCTCACCATGTCAATTCCACAATCAATATTATCCCCCAGAATCGAAATAAATATGTAGCTCTAATGGAAAATCTAAACATTGAAATTCTTAAAACTATGATTTCGTTTTTCACGGTTTCCATAATATACGTATACCTAGATAGCGCGAAACTTAGAATTTACAAGTGACAAAAAAAAGCTTGTAAATTCTATAAATTAATTTCTGCTTTATGGTAGGTACAGTTAGTCAAAGTCGACTTGTACACTTTTAAATTATTGTCAAAAATGTCGTAAATACATTTTCGTTTGTCAGGAAAAAGCTTTTTACATTACCACTTTATCTATACCGAAATAAGACGTATAAGTTCCTGATAATTCTACCACAAAAGTTCTATATCTTTTTGACCCATTCAATTTACCTCTTAAGTGAAAAATGTTAGTAGCAATTTTGAACTCTGTCATAAATCAAGAAGATGTCATTTACACTGTCACTGTGTCTGATATCAGACGATGGTGGTTAGAGTTAATAGTCGTCATGAGTATAATGTAATTAAAACTATAGTTGCCAAAAGCCAGTGCTGGTATCCATAAAACGTGAAACATAAACTTTCAAACATCTGTTACAAATTTTAACAAACACAAGTCGAAGTAATTTCCCTTTTTTTTTTCTTTTTTATACAAACGCCATAAGGGAGGCGTACAGGCACAGGGGGTAGGCGGGAGGTCGCAGGTTCGAATCCTGCTCGGTGCCTAAATTTTTAAATTTTTCCTTCATTCTAAATTTCAAAGTAATGCTGCTACTACGCTGGCTCCATGATCCCAAGAGGATCTTGGCCTCTCGATCTTGGGCTAGATGCTGACGAAGAGCAATCTCATAGTTAATAAAAAAAATCTTTATTCTACGTCTTTGGTCGAAGTAACTTAAGACTATTGTGAACCAGGAACGTATCCAAAGGGGGGGATAATTGGGATTTATCCCCCCCGAAAACGTTTTTAGCCGTCTATTTACAGTGATTACAGCGATTTTTACACAGTTCACATGGTTGTTTCAAACTTTTTTTATATATATATACCACGTCGGTGGCAAACAATCGTACGGCCCGCCTGATGGTAAGCGGTCACCGTAGCCTATGGACGCTTGCAACTCCTGTGACCCTTTAAAAATTTATACAATCCTTTCTTGAAGAACCCCATACTGTAGTCGCTTTTTGTATGGAAAAATTCTGCTACATCCTCTTAAGTATGATCTATTTCAAAATCCTGATGCAATCATTCCCGTCAGCCCACCTACATAGCAATAACATTTACATTAGAACGATCAAAATATATTCTCCATAAATCAATGCATCAGACGCCATTCATAGTCCCCATTCCCGCCAAGTTTTATATCAGATATCATGCTCTATAAAATATATGTACATGTACTCGTCGTAATGTTGACATTGAAGACTAATTTATATGTGTACTTTTGGATTTAATTGTTAAGAGTTCGGCTGCCTTTCAGTTTACATGTTACGCCTGCCACATTTCATATGATTTATTTCATTTGTTTTGATGTAATGTGCTTTTATAAAAAAAACATACTACACGTAAAGACATGCATTTTATGCATAGTTTTATTGTTTACTTAAGAAAGAAAGAAAAAACGTTTATTTGGTGTAAACTAAATGGAGCACAAAAAAAATTAAGAAAGAAATAACAAAAGTGGGTATACACCAAAAAGGACTTCTAGCATAGATGCGTCATACATTTGATAACTAAAATACTATAAAACCTAATTTTTAGGGTTCCGTAGTAAACAAGGAACCCTTATAGTTTCGCCTCCCCTACATGTAAAGTTGTGGTGCAATTTTTTTTTCTTCCAAACCCCATCGTGTGGGGTATCGTTGGATAGCTCTTTCAAAAATATTAGTTTATGAAAGCATTTTTTGATTCAAGAATCGGTTGGCGTGATATTAAGCTTTGAAGTGATAATTTTTGCTATGGTCAAGTGTACCCTAGAAAAAAATCATGGTAGTAGTATATACGATGAATTTAAAAGGAAACTATCACAGTTAAGTAGACATTACCGTAAAGGACAAAAATATGTATACAACACAACATCTCAAACAATCTCCGCATACGACCGGTGACGTGGTGGACGGGCAACCACGGAACTACGGAACCCTACACTGTGCGTGGCCCGACACGCACTTGGCCGGTTTATATTTTAATCTATGTAGATCACAAACTATCACTTATACTATTCTTGGGATTTTTTTACATATATACCTAATAACGTTTTATTATTTTTTCTCATTGCGCATAAAGAATCGAAAACCGTTAATAAATGTTAGTTTATTCATGTTCCAAATTATAGTGTTACAAACCCCGTTTTTCTGCACACGGACCGGCACGGTTTTATTTCATTGTCCAATTGCCGCTTTAGGTATTAAATTTATTGTTTGTACATGAGTAATAAGTGTAGTTTTATCAAGTGCGAAATGTGTTAACAACTTGTATTATTTGTTTAAATTGTGTAACCTACATTCAGGAAGAATGAAATGTTGTTGTTAAGAATGGTTGTTCATTGATTTGCAATTAGGTATTTATCTGTTCCAATAACTAAATTATTTAAATATGTGAATAGATAATTGTTTGAACAATCGTGAACTAACGATTGTATTGCGATAGAAACTAAAAAAAAAACCGGCCAAGTGCGTGTCGAGCCGTAGGGTTCCGTAGTTGCCCGTCCATCACGTCACCGGTCATATGTGGAATTACGGACCCGTAGAAGGGTTTTTACTGATCTTAGTACTGATGATGTACTTTTTTGAGATGTTGTGTTTGATACATATTTTTGACCTTTACGGTAATGTCTACTTAGCTGTGATAGTTTTCCTTTTAAATTCATCGTATATACTACTTTTGTCACTACATAGTATAAAACAAAGTCGCTTTCTCTGTCCCTATGTCCCTATATCCATATGTATGCTTAAATCTTTAAAACTACTCAACGGATTTTGATGCGGTTTTTTTTAATAGATAGAGTGACTCAAGGGGAAGGTTTATATGTATAATACATGCATCAGCATTGCACCCGTGCGAAGCAGGGGCGGGTCGCTAGTTTAAGATAAAATTTGATGTTACAATCGGGTTCGACCAAACGATTCCGATATGCGATTTGTGGGAAAACGATGTGGAGCGGTTGTCTTCACGAAGGTAAATGAGACTTTCAAGAACTTTCGTGAAAGATAACAAATAGGGTATATACTACATATGTACATTTTAACAATAATAGATTATTATAACTTACAAATACTCACAATGTATATAATCAAAAAGAGAACTGAAGTTCGCGCCGGCGGGGACATCCACCACGCGATCGCGACAACACTGACACATATAGTCCCTATTCGTCCCGGTACCGCCGCACACCGGGTAGAGTCACTCCGACCCAGGTCGGGCCTAGTCTTGCTAGACTCTTCTCTGCTAGGCTAGGTTTAGCTAATCAGCGACAAAACTCTCAGTAGCTCGAATTCACTCACACCTCAGATTCGGTTGAAACCGCTCAACCAATCTCAATGGAGCGCAAACTCTTAGAGTATTCCATTGTTCCAAACCACACGCGTGGTCGTGCCGGAGGTTTTCCCCAGGCTACTATCCAACCGCGCACTCCTATCGCTTTAATGGGCCCGGCCATAGTCAGATTCACAAAAATAAAGAATTAAAGTACCTATACAAATGTTATGTGGTGTCACTTTCTTTCCTTTAATAAGGCTCATAATAAAGCGCTTTGCATCATCTTTTATAATGCGCACTTCTAAGGTTTGGAATTCTCTGCCGGCGTTTGTGTTTCCGAGCTCATATAGCCTAGACCTTTTTAAGGCACGAGTGAATAGGCACCTTCTGGGTGAGCTCGCTTCATCGTCGGCCTCATCTTTGCCCCCTGGCTAGATGCTGGCCAAGAGCGATCCCATTTTTAATAAAAAAAAAACATTATCAATTGCTGGCCCTTATCCTTTCTTCAACTCGCGCGCATCTATCTCGCGTCATGTCGCCACTCACATGCTTGTATATAAATATTGGTGAAACGTTTCAAAATCTGATCGGCAATTCCATAGTCCCTCTACATTGAAAGTCATAAACTAAGAACAAAGGTAGCTTAATATAGACATTTAGTTTAGAGTGGATCTGGGAGCTGTATTAGGCCTCGCGATAAAATAGACTCTTTCAACACCCATATAGCTCCGCCATTTTGAAAAAATCTTTAAACGGTATCGACAAAAAAATCAATATAGTTATCGAAAAAATAATAATAAAATTTCACTAGTATCGGTTGATAAATGCGACGCCAGAACGGCCAGACATACGCCGGACAGATATACGAAAGCATTTTTGCTTAAGCTGAAATGATGACGCTTCGCTCTCGCTCTGAAATGAAATGAAATCATTTATTCTTCAATTTAGGCATATTACATGCACTTATGAATGTCAAGAAAAGAACCACTATGTCAGTTTCTATGCAATGTAAAATTTGAAAGGAGCCATCTCTAAATTTTTCCGTGAGATATCTCAATGTACAATAACATAAGGACACCGTGCCTATATGTATATACAGGGTGTCCAGTAAATAATGGACAAGCTTCTAACTACCGATAGATCACCTGAGGCTGGTCCAGAAAAAGGACTTTCAGGTTTAGTAAAAGTCCCTTGGTTTTCGAGATAATCAAACTTTTCCATTTTTTTAATAATTGGCTGCCACCCGAGTCGACGAAAAAAGTTGTTAATGAAAAACAGAGATACTTTATGTAGAACCTCGTCTCTACTGGCTGTCAGCACAACCATCCACAAGTCAATAAGGGTAGGCAGCAACTGGCGTGGGAATCTTCTGGAGTAGCAAGCGTCCATAGGCTAATTTTTATGTTACCTGGCTACCCTATAGCTCTAATACCTGTCTGTTAGCAACACTATTAGAGAATATTTAGCAATAAAAGAACGAGAATATCTCTTCATTTATGGCCTCGACGGTCATTAAAGTCAAAGAAGGTACCAATTACTAAGAAAATGGAAAAGTTCGATTATCTCGAAAATCAAGGGACTTTTACTAAACCTGAAAGTCCTTTTTCTGCACCAGCCTCAGGTGCTCTATCGGTGGTTAGAAGCTTGTCCATTATTTACTGGACATCCTGTATATGTATTATACAGCTAACAATAAAATGAAGGTAAACTGATTGCTTCGTGTTCAATTTTACGACTCTGTCAAAGATTCCAGAGTAAATTGACTAGGATTTAAGACTACAATAGTCTTCTAGGCTAGTTTACACGGGCTTGATTATATACATGTTATTTCAAGTAAGTCCATTAAATTTAATGACATGGGCCATATTCTAGAAGTTAATAATGACAGCTCGTGAATTTTGAAATTTTGTATAGGTACGAGTTTACCCGAAGTGACTAGGACACGATTTGACGGAAAATAGTTTATCCGCCGGTATGCTAGGTTAAGCAACGTCGGCCGAGGTCAGTTCTTGGATGGGTGACCGCTTTCAATTCAATTCAATTCAATTCAATCATTTATTTATAAAATTTTACATTTTACATGTCAAATAAATATGCATGTGATTACATTAGGGGGTTAGTGCTTTGAGTGGTTATTAACTGAGCGTACTTAAGTTTTTTATTTATTTATACAACGCCGGTGGCAAACAATCGTACGGTCCACCTGATGGTAAGCGGCCACCGCAGCCTATAGACGCCCGCAACTCCAAAGGAGTTTGCCGACCCTTTATAAGATTTGAGGATGTACTGTGTGTGTGTGTGTGCTGAGTTCGGTGACAATGCAATATTATGGCGATGGTTTACACAGAACGTCGCCATAGCAACTCCTGAACTGCACAAGATAAGTATGTAGTGTTGTGTTCCTGGAGGTGAGCAAGGTTGCCAGAGCTCCTGAGGATGCACTGTGTTGAGAGCGAGGGACCTAAATTTGTCCCTTCTGCTGTCAACACAGTGAATCCTCAAATTTTCTAAAGGGTCGGCAACGCGTACGTGACTCCTTTGGAGTTGCGGGCGTCTATAGGCTGCGGTGGCCGCTTACCATCAGGTGGACAGTACGCTTGTTTGCGACCGGCGTTGTATTAAAAAAAAACTTAAGTACGCTCAGTTAATAACCATTCAAAGCGGTCATCCATCCAAGAACTGACCTCGGCCGACGTTGCTTAACCTACACCGGCGTTGTATAAAAAAAAAGATAAACCAATCGTGTTTATGCTCATTAGAACCGTTTCAACGAGTAGTCGGTGGCTGTAAAAATAAATACAGTCGGTAATATTGTGTGAAAGAGTACACTGAATATAGTAAACAAAAGTAGGAAGAGGAAGTTATTGAAAAATGGTATTTTGCTTTCATATAAGTAACCTAATAATGTTAATATTTGCATGTCGCTTACGATTGAATACTGTAACCTACTCAGCGCAATAACATCTGTGTAACTAAATTAGAATTAAGTATTTTTGCAAATAAAGATTATGATTATGAATAAAAGCTAGTACCAAAAATGAAACTTGTCAGAAAATTATTCGTTTTATCCACCCGAAACGTCAATTCTTGATGGCGACATAATTTTTGTAATTGAAGGTAATAATAATAATAATAATAAATATTAGAGGACAATCTTACACAAATCGAACTAGCCCCACAGTAAGCTCAAGAAGGCTTGTGTTATGGGCACTAGACGACGATATATTTAATAGATATAAATACTTAAATACATAGAAAACATCCAAGACTCAGAAACAAATATACATGCTCATCACACTAATATTTGCCCTGACCGGGATTCGAACCCAGGACCGTCAGCTTCACAGGCTGGTGCACTACCCACTAGGCTAAACCGGTCGTCAAAGTAATTATTTTAAATGAATAAAATTCCAAATAAAAATATTTTGAATTGTTCGACACGTCGTGTATAATCGTATTCCGAGTATTCCCGATGGAAAAACATTATTCACCACACTTACAAACTTATGAACTCATGAACTTTCGTAAAGCTCAACTGTCTATACTTAATTTCGTAAGCCCTAGAAGTACATTCCAAAATATACTACACACTACTTCATAAACATATCTAATTGCAAGTGATACTTAGGCTCGGTTTTATAAAGATCCGTTAGAGCTTATGTCGGTTTGGTAGGTATGTGAAAAAATGTACTGAGTTACTGAAATTTGATCCGACATTTTTTTTTTCTTCAAAAAGGTACATAAAGTTTCCAATTTAAATTTTACTCGTCAAACTGACAAGACAGTTTGTTGGCGAGACCGCGCTCATTTTAACAAGTCTATTATCATGCACCTAAGTTACATAATTAAGTAAAATATACTACATATAATTTTAAGAACTAGAACAATAAAAAATATTTGTCTAACGGATCTTTATAAAATCCGGCCTTAGGGTGGGTTGCACTAAACCGTCTGTAATCGTAAGCGGTGTTCGTTAAAATCTGATTGTATGGAAAGTTTGACAAGTGTCTATGGGATGACAGCTGCCGGCGCCATATTTGACGATGACCGGCCTGCGATCGTATGTTGGTGCAACCGACCCTTAGCCTTACCTACAATTAGTCGACATTATCTACTCTAAAGCTGCATAATGAATTCAAATGACAGCGGCAATAACTACAGATTTAATGTTGCTGTCGACATTGGCCCGCAAATTCGCTATTGTTCGTTTACTGCCACATTTATGGCCGTTAAACGGTCTACAGTGTTGCTGTTACCTCATATTTGAGGGGGTGGAGCCGGTTGAACAAGCAGTCTCTAACTTGACAAATATGTGACAGTTATCTCCCCACATAATGAGGATTTAGAAGAGAACACTTGGTTACTGCTGTGGCTCAACGACTCGAAGGATCTTGGCCTCCGACACCAAAGACCACCATGCTTGGTACATTTTAATTGAGTTTTGGAACACTCAGGGCCGTAGCTAGGGGGGGGGGGGCATTATGGGGCAATGCCCTACCTTAAGCCATCGTCTATGATAATATCCAATACATTGAATCTAAAAAAGGCGTATCTTCATAGGGAACTCACGGCAGCTACGACCTTTTGTCTGGGCAAGACAGTTTTTAAGCGAAAACTTAACAACCGTAAAATCTTTATTATTCAAACCAAAAATCGTTGAAAGTGTTTACTAATGCACACCACCTCAATTTTTTTCAAAATTTATAGTTACTTTAGATATAGTTTGGAAATTAGAGGGGGGGGACATTCTTTGTATGACTTTGACAGCTAATATCTCACCAACGGTTGACTTAAATAAACAAGTTTTTTAGAAACCTCCATATCATTTTTAAAGGCTTATCCATCGATACCCCACACGACGATGTGCGTTGAAATTTTTTTTACATCCACCGGTTACATGTATGGAGTGCCGGGGGGGCAATTTAATATTTTTTTATAATTTCACATCACTTTTATGTATCGGTTCATAGAATACACCTTCCTACCAAATTTCATAATTGCAGTGCTTATAGTCTCCGAGTAAATCAGCTGTGACATACGGACGGATAGACATGACGAATCTATAAGGGTTCCGTTATTGCCATTTTGGCTACGGAACCTTAAAAAGGGTGACCATAAACGGTGGTAATTTTTTCCTTAAGATTTGCATAGCGCCCTGTAAAGGGTTATTTCGATGGGTTAGAGTCGTGCTGTCATGTATCTGACGCAACCCTATGTTGATATCAGTGCCAACATTACCATATAAATAGGAATGTTAGGCTGGCATAATAAGAACTAATAGATTATTATAAGAAAAGGTGACTTTAAGATACATAAGTAGTGTAATTAGTGTGAACAAGTGCTGTATTATAAATACTCCGCATTACAACCAGCCGCCGTATCATTTATACCTATACAGTCCACAATAGAAGCCCCCAAGATCCCACACCCTAACAGACGAATGTCGAAAGCCCAACATCTAATAATAGTAATAATACATAATCTATCCGCTAATGTGTACGTTCTGATTGTCTATCAACGGGCTATTGATGCAACACGGAAGCGCGCGCGATCAAAGGCACTCACAGTGCTGAAATGGGATGAGTGAAGACTTATGGTAAGGCGAGTGTGCTGAAATTGGAGCTTCATGAACAAACCTACATACAGTGCTTGAATAAGAATAAGAATAAATTTATTTGCATTAAACATTATCATTAGATCATCATCATCATCATCATTTCAGCCGAAAGACGTCCACTGCTGAACATAGGCCTCCCCCAAAACACATCATAGCCAGCAGCTTGTATCATTGGATACAAGCTGTTAATATAATTATTGGTAAGTTAACATGTTTAACCAAAATTGGTATGCAAATATATTATTAAGTATGTCTAATATTTGGTCAGTAAAGTTACAGGATCATTAAATATAACTAACGTTTACCAGCTAAATACACATCAATACTTATAAATCACATCGCCTGCCATTACGTGTCAAAAAATCATTTAGGCTATAGAAGTTTTTTTCATTTAGCCATCGGTACAGATACTTTTTAAATGACATATTATGCAACGACCGCAATTCGGCAGGTATTTTATGATGGTATTTTATGAAAGATCATAGTTGCGTTAAATTTGATGAAATTAAAAGGATTTTTGCTTAGTTTGTTACCTATAAAATAAATAAATAATAATAAATATCCTTGGACAATCTTACACAAACCAACCTAGCCCCAAACTAAGCAAAGCTTGTACTATGTGTACCAAGTGACGATATACATACTTATATAGATAAATAGATACTTAAATACATAGAAAACATCCAAGACTCAAGAGCGTGTTCATCACACAAATACATGCCCTGATCGGGATTCGAACCCGGGACCTCCAGCTTCGAAGGCAGGGTCACTACCAACTAGGCTAAAGCGGTCGTCAAACCTATTAGTGAAATATTACTTATTTACTTTATTGCACAAACAATATAATTACAAAGGGCGGACTTAATGCCGTGAGGCATTCTCTATGAGTCAACCATAGCGCCAATCGGAAACTTGCAAAAGTAGGTGCAGTGAGAAAATAATTCATAAAAGTCTGATCTGAATGATGATGATGATGTTTAATATTATAATGATGATTATCTCGATCTTGCTCTATATTTGTGTGTTGAGGAGATTCACCTTAGACAGAATACCGGTAAAACTCCTGAGTATCGCTAAGTAGTGATCAAGCCAAGTTCGCAAAAAAAATCTCAAACAGGATATCGACAACAACCAAAATAAACGCTAGTATTTGATTGCTACGTTGCTAGCACATAAACGCATTTATTTTCTCTGCTATATTTGTATAGTGACTATAAACAGTACCCATTAAATATAAAATTAGCACACAGTCAAAGTTTTAAACGCAGGCGTAAACTTTACGTCCGTTCATTACGTCAGGCAGTAACCAACTTCAGTTTATTGAGATTTTAGTTTATTTTTGTATATTAGTTAAATACCCAACTAGCATATATTCATCGCACTTCCATACATAAAACTAACTCATATTTGAAAGAAAGAAGACAAAAAATAAGTTTATTTAACGTCCCAAATTACAAATTTAAAAAACGAAACAAATTAATTAAAAAAAAAGACGTTAAAAAGGATCCCCACTCAGCATGAAGCTACGGCGAGACACAGCAAGCTGAGGCGTTGGTTTTCAGTGGGGACCTATCTTAAAAACTCCTACTTAGGGTATTTCACCTACTTAGGGTCTGATTTTCGATATATCTACGAAAAATAAACTTATCTTAGGCTTGTAGCATGAAAAAAAAATTATTTTGCCTAATTTGAAAATTTAAGCTGTTTATTTCAGTGAAATTTTTTACATAATTTTATAATCACTTACTTAACTATTAATCTTAAATTACAAAAGATTTTTTAAGTTAAGGAGTTGCGGATATACAATTTTATTAATCAGTATACATTGTTGCTGTTAAAATATTCTTAGTTACCTAAGTCATAAGTAACTAAGAATATTTTAACAGCTTGATTTTTTTAACAAATAAAACTTAATGGCATTTCTGAATTTTATGTCTTTTTTATTATTCAGATCTAGTAACAACTGTTTTAGGGAATTTATTACATGGAGATACAAACAGGCAGATTCACTTACACGTTGATAACTATTTAGTATGAATATTTCCCTTAAATCCAACAATGCATACATAAACCTAAACTCACACCTGTATTTCCAAAAGGGGTAGGGAGAGCACATGAAATTCAATCCAGTGCCACATTTAGCAAAATCCAACAATACAAAATAAGAAATCAAAATCAACGGATTAAAAAAGTACCTTTGTAATAGTCATCATCATCATCATTTCAGCCGAAAGACGTCCACTGCTGAACATAGGCCTCCCCCAAGGCTCGCCATTTAGACCGGTCCTGTGCCATTCGTTTCCACCGGATTCCCGCGACCTTCACCATGTCATATTTGTCTTTGTACTTATTTTCTAAAAATGATTATTTTCAAATAATTCAACTAATAATATCAGTTTATCAGTAATGGTTGACTGGGAGAGATTAGAAGCATGTCCGCTGTCGAGAAGCCATATAATCGCAAGCGCCTCTCAAAACCCACAAATGCACTGAAATATCTAATGCCCCACTAATTATACTATTAGACTTTCCATGTCACCAAGCCACAGAAACAAAGTTGTTATTTGGTATTTCATAGCATGTGAGTAGTAAGCAAAATTCTATAGAATAGAATAGAATAGAATAGAGTTTATTTGCACAGAATATGTAGGTACATTTTTGTCCTTAGGTGGTATGTGACAAACTTAGGGAGGGTCATACTTAGTTGAAAAAACAAAAGTTGTCCCTCCTGTGGTCAATACTTAACGGCTTATGTGCATGTTAGCTATGTTATTATTACAGGGATTTATAGAAACGGAGACACTGTTTATGCGAGTTACTGGTCCAATCCAAAATTAAGCTTTGTAGCCCTTCATCATCATCATCATCATCATTTTAGCCGAAAGACGTCCACTGCTGAACATTGGCCTCCCCCAAGGCTCGCCATTCAGACCGGTCCTGTGCCGTTCGTTTCCACCGGATTCCCGCGACCTTCACCCTTCACCTTTTGTAGCCCTTAACTTTTGGTATGTCCACAGAAAAGACGCGAACATAAAGCCGCGAATGACCCAATAGGTATCTTATCCTGCTATTTGTACTATACCCTTATCAAATAGATATTTTTGCATAGCCGAGCGGAGGATTCTAAACTATTAGCATTTTTTCTAATCTATACATCATTAAAAGTTTTATCTCACTATCAACTGATCCTATCGAAATTCTTGCCACATAGCACCATAACTTTTGACATCTTTTGGCTATAGAAACTTCAGTACGGTGGGCGAGTAAAAGAGTGTAACTACGTTATGGCCTGTTTTTCATTATAAAGTTTATATGAACTAACATATGATTTTAATATTAAAATTATAAGTTTTAAAATGTTTTGATTTAAAATTATGACAAAAGCATTGATAATACCAATAAAGTTATTAAAGAATACGATGACTTTATAAAAGTTTTAGATAGTGACATAGCTAGTTCTTGATTTTATTGTGCGTAGTAGAATTTAAGCGAAAAAAAGCCATTTTCCGTTTGAAAATGGTCGTTTTGGAGTGATGTTTGAAACGATATTTCTTAATGAAAAATCCAAAAAATACATTTAAAGTTTATGACAAGGTCGCTATAGTCGTGTTCTAGATAGTAACATTGAGAAAATGTCAAGATACGTGTAATTTCATTCAGAAAATGGCCTAAATAGATGAGCCTTTTTAAACTCATAAGGGCTCTTAACTGATGTGTCGCACTTCTAATCTAATTATAATGTATCTATGCGGTCTTTCCAAATGTCTTCAAGTGTGAGTTTAAATAAGACTAATATTAATAACTTAATTCGTTAAACACTACGTAGTCAACTTAATTACAAACTAACTCCCTTATTCATAAACGTCTATCAAACCTATATTAGTTAACAAGCCGCTAAAGTTCCTTTGTCTTTATCTGTCACTTTGACACATGTGCTTGTGAGACAGTGACAGCAGACATTTTAGTTAGCAGAGGTTTGTTAAGTTTTATGAATAAGGGGTTTAGAGTATAAATATTTCTAAAGAGATTCTATACGCGGGCCGTCTAGAGTGACGGAAAAGGTCTTATGCAGATAAATTGAGAATTGGTTTAAAATGACTGCCGGTTTACCATAAATTACTTCCTTAACTTGGGCGGGTAATCGCTTGTGTGACGTATTTGGGCACAACTGTCATATATAATAAGTTGTGCTCGACAAAAAAAAGTGAAACTGTGACAGGGACAACAAATGATATGTAACTCTGTCGCTCTTACACAAAAATGTAAATGACTGTCTCGCCCGGTTGTGGTATTATTATTTGCGTGTCGCGTCTGGTAAGTCTGTGATTACAAACGTTAATTTAAATCATTTAAATGTGACTAGTCTCAACTGTTTATTATTAAACTGATAAGTGAAATGGTGCAAATGGATTCCTTAAATTAGTTAATTAAGTAACACCACGGTATAACCTAATAATAGTTGGGACGCGGTCGTCGCTCCTGCCGCGTGCGTTTGTTTACTGACACGATCAATCTACTTGATTGATGTCGTTGAGATAGTTTTTAACATCTGCAATTTTAATTGGGTCGGCTTATCACGGTTTCGGTAAATGTTTGCGCACTGTTTTACGTAAGTACGTGAGTAGCCGTGATTTTCAGATTATAAGAAATTAATTATGTACGTGCCAAACACCTGTTGTACAGTTTAACCCCCTTATTCATATTTAACTCGACGACATCATTGGGACAGCTGGTTCCTCCTGGCCACAAATAGCCCAAGATAGAGAGCAATGGAATCTTTTGGAGGAGGCCTATACCCGTCTAGGGGTTCATGCAGATTCAGATAGTAATATGTAGCTTAGATCTTAAGATTTAGAGAAAAATACATAAATTAAATTAATATTAATAAAAAAAAACCAGTAATAAGAACGAAGTAGTGTAAATATAATTCTTTGTATATGTAGTTTGCATGAAATAAAGGCTTTTTATTTATTTATTTTATTTATTATTCATAAAACTTAACAAACCTCCGCTAACTAAAATGTCTGTTGTCACTGTCTCACAAGCACGTGTGTCAAAGTGACAGATAAGGACAAACGAACTTTAGCGGCTAGTTAACTAATATAGGTTTGATAGACGTTTATGAATAAGGGGGTAAGAGTCCTTATGAGTTTAAAAAGGCTCATATATTTAGGCCATTTTCTGTTGGAATTTGCACGTATCTTGCCATTTTCTCAATGTTACTATCTAGAACAGGACGCTAGCGACCTAATGTCAAAAATTTTAAATGTATTTTTTTTATTTTTCATCAAGAAATATCGTTTCAAACATCACTCCAAAACGACCATTTTCAAACGAAAAACGGCTTTATTCCGCTTAAATTCTACTACGCACATTAAAATCAAGAAATGGCTATGTCACTATGTAAAACTTTTATAAGTCATCGTATCCTTTAATCACTTTATTGGTATTAACAATACTTTTGTCACAATTTAAAATAAAAACATTTTAAAACTTATAAGGCCTCTTGAATACATCCAAAACATTCAAATATTATGTAGGTATGTTAGTTTTTCATGATTAAATGAAATTCTTGACCGAGCGAGCAAGGTGAACGAAGCCTCAGTATTTTGCCTTTTGGCAAGACCGCAGCAGTAATCATTGAATAGAATAGAATAAAATAGAATTTTTTATTGCATGTCACATTACAGGTTATAGGTGGAAAAAAATAATAATAATACAGGTATACATGTGACGCCCTGCAAGGGCATAGCAAACATGCCATTGTGTAGAATAGCGTTTTACAATATAAATTATAAAAACCTTATTTTTAACGTATTCTATAAAAATAACTTCCTGTATATTTAATTTTTTTTTTACAAAAATGCACTTACCGCACTTCACTACACCTCGGATTTCTATTGATCATCGGATTTATCAATCAATCAATCGTTAACTGTCAATGTCAGTATGGCGCCCGGCTGTCTGCTTTCACGGGTCAGTCACCCTGTAACCTATCTGAGGTGCGCTATGTTGTGAATGTTTTGATGCACTATGCGTTAGAGTGGATTGATTCTGTTTTTTTTTTAATAACGCTTGCGTTGGATACTAATAGCAAAGTAACTAAGAACAGTATTTTTTCACGATGTATACATTATTATTATAGTTTGTTGTGGGTCTTCGTTGCCGCCTCGACCAGTATTGATCTATTGTGGCAGCCCTTAAAGTTCTTTGCTTATACACGTTGCTTCCAGGAATTTCCAGATTTTTTGTATACATACAGATACGTTTAATCGCAGATGAAGTCCTTTCTATGTATTCTATCAGAAGTGCTCTATGGTCTATGGTATGTGTGTTGATATGGTATTGCACTTTGCGATACTGAAATGAAATCATTTATCGAATTTGGAGCAGCCCAACTGGGGAAGTACCTCCGCCTTGCAGAAGACCACAGCCATAATAACATTATGAACTATACAAGTATGTAGTGTTGTGTTCCTGGAGGTGAGCAAGGTTGCCAGAGCTCCCGAGGATGCACTGTGTTGAGAGCGAGCCTAAATGTGTTCCTTCTGCTGTCAACACAGTGCATCCTCAAATCTTATAAAGGGTCGGCAACACACACGTGACTCCTTTGGAGTTGCGGGCGTCTATAGGCTGCGGTGGCCGCTTGTTGCCACCAGCGTAGTATTAAAAAAGAAACATTTATTCTTCAATTTAGGCATATTACATGCACTTATGAATTTCAAAAAACTACCTTATTTAAGACTAGTGTTTGAAAGAAAGAAAGAAAAAAACATTTATTCGTGCCACAGATACAGTACAAATAAACATAACACCACAATACAGAACATAACAACATTTTGTAGTACAAACGGTAGTCTTAAATAAACTGAATGAATTAATATTGGCACAAACTTTGAACCATGATTAATTCATTCAGCTTTAACGTTTAATCATTAAAAAAGTAATTATTCTAGTTTCGTGGAATCTATTCTTATTATTGCATAATATCTGAGTTCATTTAAATAAGATAATTGATCGTATCCACACTACTTGTAGTAGATAGTCAAAGTGATTTAAAAATAGGAATCTTATCAACATTTGAACTGTTTTGAACATTTGACCGTTACTACTCCATAGATAGTTTACATTGTTTGATATATTATTAATCTCAACCTCATTAATGTTTTTTTTTCTTCGTCGTCGATAAATGTGGCCATAGTACGGGGCCAGTAGGGTTCTCGAGAAGCAGGTAGATCTACTGGTTTCAGCCAGGGATCGATACCGGTATTTTTAAAAAACCCTGAATTTGCCCTATATTTTGGATTATTTTTTGCTTTTTACGTAGGGCTGAATCATGTATTTAGGTAACGACGTTGTATTATTAGATTGTCCCATTAAAAACGAAATAATGAACCGGTGACCGTAATAATACCGGTATTTTTCTATGGAGAAAATACCGGTATCCGATCCCTGGTTTCAGCAGAACTAGCATCAGCATCACATAATTGTAATAAAATTAAAAATCATTGTGTAAATGGGACCATTAAGATGTCGCTTTTTTAAACCAGGCTGTGGCTTTATAGGCCGGGCCCAATAAAGCCATAGGAGTGCGCGGTTAGAGAGTGACCTTGGGGAAAACCAGGGGAAACCTCCGACACGACCACGCGGGCGGCTTAAACACTGGAATACTCTAACCCCCTTATTCATAAACGTCTGTCAAACCTATATTAGTTAACTAGCCGCTAAAGTACGTTTGTCCTTATCTGTCACTTTGATATTGACGTTTGTGAGAACGGGACAAAGAACTTTTTAGTTAGCAGAGGTTTGTTAAGTTTTATAAATAAAGGGGTAAGAGTTTGCGCTCCAGCTTCAACCAAATCTGAAGTGTAAGTGGAATCGAGCTACTGGGATTTTTGTCGCTGGTTCACTAAACATAGCCTAGGTGAGAAGAGTCCAGCAAGAAACTCGGCTAGTTCCGACCTGGGTCATTAATGGATTGAACATATAATGAACCTACAGAATTTATTGTGAATAATTTTCTAACTAATTCTAATTGTATTAACAAGTTTATAATACTTGATAATTTAAATATTCAAGTTCCTGTAAATCATATGCCTATTTGAATACTTGTTTGTATGCAAACTTCGTTAAATAAATAAATAAATATAAATATATATTTGTGGACAATCTGACACAAATCAACCTAGTCCCAAACTAAGCAAAGCTTCTACTATGGGTACTAAGTGATGATATACATACTTATATAGATAAATAGATACATAAATACACAAAACATCCATGACTCAGGAACAAATATTTGTGTTTATCACACAAATAAATGCCCTGACCGGGATTCGAACCCGGGACCTCCAGCTTCGAAGGCACGGTCACTACCAACTAGGCTAAAGCGGTCGTCAAAATATATAATAATCGATTGAAATACCAACGGTTCTAGACTCATTCGTTAACTAATTCAAAACAATTTAAGAGTCCTTATGAGTTTAAAAAGGCTCATCTATTTAGGCCATTTTCTGTTTGAATTATCACGTATCTTGACATTTTCTCAATGTTACTATCTAGAACAGGACGCTAGCGATCTAATGTCATAATTTTTAAATGTATTTTATTGATTTTTCATTAAGAAATATTGTTGCAAACATCACTCCAAAACGACCATTTTCAAACGAAAAACGGCTTTTTACCGCGTAAATTCTACTACGCACAATAAAATCAAGAAATGGCTATGTCACTATCTAAAACTTTTATAAAGTCATCGTATCCTTTAATCACTTTATTGGTATTAACAATAATTTTGTCACAATTTAAAATATATATTTTTTAAGTTCTTTAACAATCACAACAGAGTATAAAACAAAGTCGCTTTTTCTGTCCCTATGTCCCTATGTCCCTATATCCCTATGTATGCTTAAATCTTTAAAACTACGCAACGGATTTTGAAGCGGTTCTTTTTAATAGATAAAGTGACTCAAGGGGAAGGTTTATATGTATAATACATGCATCAGCATTGCACCCGTGCGAAGCCGGGGCGGGTCGCTAGTTAAAGATAATATGTACTATTTAACTAGTTACTTACTTGTAATTTAGGATAAGCTATTTTTCTATTGTGGGTGGATCAACTATTCTTTGCTGTTCGTTACCATGGTTACGTCTCCTGAGTCACTCTTTAAAACTGTGATTTTATAGGGTTTAAATCTACCAAAAATGAGTTTTAGCGATGAGCATAAATCCATTTGGACATGGGTCATCTCTTGAGCATGCTTGAAGTCCATATTATAAACATTTTTCTAAGAAACTCGGTTATTGTTGTCTCCTCGCTGACGGGATAGAATAACAACAAGAAAAAGTTGATTGACCCTTGTACGTCCGAGACGGGCAAACTGTTGATACTGAATTTGATTGTTTCACCATGTATGTACACAGTTAAACAATAAAGTTTATTTCTATTTCTATTTAAAACTTATAAGGCCTCTTAAAAACAAAACTCATCCGTACACATTTCACGCTATCATACTCCTAATAAATAACCTCCGACCTACAGATAAGAAAATAAAAACGCCTAGAGACAATTATTCTAATCAACTGTAGTTAGCCGGTGTAAAATTTATGGCCACGATTAAAAATTCGTTAATTAATGGGCCGGGTTACATTTCGAACTTGGCTTGGGGCACTGCCGTGCCCGTGTTGTTTGTTTTTATTATTTGAATTGAATATGCGTTCCAATATTTATTGAGTTGGAATTATTTTTCATATAACTTAAATACGTAGGTACCTACTTATAGCTCATTAAATTTCACGAAGGCGAGTGGATTTGACAGAATTAAACTTTAACGCTACAGTAATAGGAGCCAGTCCACTCGCCTTGTGAATTGCAAGAGCTATAGGTAGTAGCCATAAAAAAAAACCGGCTAAGTGCGTGTCGGGCCACGCACAGTGTAGGATTCCGTAGTTGCCCGTCCATCACGTCACCGGTCATATGCGGAATTACGGACCCGTAGAGGGGTTTTTACTGATCTTAGTACTGATGATGTACTTTTTTGAGATGTTGTGTTGTATACATATTTTTGCCCTTTACGGTAATGTCTACTTAGCTGTGATAGTTTTCCTTTTAAATTCAACGTTTAGCTGGCAGGGGGGAGGGGGACACTTGACCATACCAAGAATTATCACTTCAAAGCTTAATATCACGCCAACCGATTCTTGAATCAAAAAATGCTTTTAATATTTTATTTAAAAACCTTATAATATTTTTGAAAGAGCTATCCAACGATACCCCACACGATGGAGTTTGGAAGAAAAAAAATTGCACCACCACTTTACATGTAGGGGAGGTACTCTAAAAAAAAAATTTTATGATTTTATTCTATCTTTCTAGTACTAACGGTTACTGAGAAAAGCGGGGGACGGACGGACGGACATGGCGAAACTATAAGGGTTCCTTGTTTACTACGGAACCCTAAAACTGGGAAAAAATTGATTGTGATATCCTGATTAAAAAGCGCAGTGTTTGTAATGTAAACTATAACAATTTCTTGTCTCTTTGTCGTGGTCTGATTTTTTTTTAATATTGTGTTCGAAGAAAGGAATAAGGTAGGTACATAAACATATCTCAATATAAGTACCCTAATACATGTACATAACTTTGTTTGTGTGTGAATTCTGACAAACTAAAAGGCTATTACATTTAAACGTCCACTTACTAGTACATCCATTATCCTCAACAACATGATCAAAACGAACTTAAACGCTAACTCTATAGCACCGCAAAGTTAAAACGGCGTAAGATCATTAAAATCTACGGATATTACTGTCTCTCTCTAACTATGCGCCGGCGCCGGGGCAATTCGATCAACTGCGATCCCTCATAAACAGGGTTACCAGACGACAGCAGTTCCGTGACATGTAAGAAATTTTGATAAAAAAATAATAAAAGTGTCCAGGTTTTATTTTATGGTTGTGAACAAAGAAGTAACTCTTCTATAGCAACTAGGCTTTTTGAGATTTTCCTTGTTGGCAACTGGTTGCGGAAGAAGAATAAATATTCTTTTATCACAACTGGTTGCCGTGAAAGACTAAAAAATCCTCGTAGACAACTGGTTGTGAAACACAGTTGCGATGGCGGCCGGAAGGGTTCCTGGCAGTGTTAATAAGATTGTCTGATCTTTGATGGTGACATGAATAAATTGGTACTTTTTTAGCGTTTATCCCGGTTGCGTCCTCAGCTACAGTGTCGCAGCTCAGAGGGGCTACTACGAACTTCGTATCGTGCCGTCCCTTTCACTCTCGTGTTATATACTATATGAGTTAAAGGGATAGCACGTTACGAAGCTCGGAGTAGGCCCTCAGGGTCTACTTTTTCTCTTTCTCCTCCACTTCGCCCACTTTGCGCACTTGGTCCCAAAGGAAGACCAGTGGGGCTAGCACAACTTGCTGACAAATCGTATCTCGCGCGACTCAGCGATTCCTGTCTCGCTCGAACTGTGCGGGTTAGAAAGAGGAGGGTAGATTTTTCTCTACTCGCGTCGCGTCGCAGCGGTAGTTGTGCTAGCCCCCCAGCGCTAGCCAATAGCTGGCATTATGCTTATTTGGGGCCATTTCGTGGCTATATTCTGTTTGTGGTGTTATTTTTTTTGTACTGTATCTGTGCCACGAATAAATGTTTTTTCTTTCTTTCTTTCTTTCGCACGGTCTTCGGAATTCTCTTATGTGAGACGATTGGCATGAATGTTATTCTTTGCAACGTCCAGCCAGCATCTCCAGGGTCCTATTTCACCAAGTTGACATATGTAGGCTGACAAATCGACAATTTTGATGTGAAAACTGTTTCACCAACTACAATTGTAATGTTTTTTGGCAATTGTCGCGCCTGTCAGCTCTGGTGAAATAGGGGCCAGGCTTTCCCCTTTTCCCGGGCCCGGGCGGAGGCGGCATGGCCAGACATTTGTTACCCACGTATCTTGCGGATTTTCGTAAGACGTGGCCGTACCAGCGAAGGCCATGCTTGTGTTAGTTTATCTGCTGTGTTACGGACATGAAGGCCGCTGCGAGTCACCTCAGATTCGGTTGAAACCACTCAACCAATCTCACTGGAGCGCAAACTCTTAGAGTATTATAGTGTTCCAAACCACACGCGTGGTCGTGCCGGAGGTTTTTCCCTGGATTTTCCCCAGGCTACTCTCCAACCGCGCACTCCTATCGCTTTATTGGGCCCGGCCTATAAAGCCACAGTCAGGTTAAAAAAAAAAGGCCGCTGCGAGTGCGTGAGTTCCTTATGCGGTCATTCCTCGTTACTGCGCACACGCAGCGCAGCATGCAATATTGTCACATACAATGTTGGCAAAAAATGCACGATTCTATAACAAAAATAGGGCTGTCAGGACATTCCAAATTCGAACGTGGTAACCCTACTCTCATAGATCAAACGCGCACGCGTATCGAAGGCACAGTTAACTGGGCATTCGTAAACAAACCGTATCGTAAATGTTTAAGGTCTATTTTAGTTTGAATGTTCTATCTATAGATCATCGTTTGTTGACAGTATCCTAATTGACATTAAACCGGCTTTGACAGTAGTGACGGTTATTTTAAGCTGTTGCGTAATTTATCATGTTTACTGTATGACTTGTCACTGTAAATGTGTTACTAATGGTCATATGTGCTGGATGACATGACACTTTCTTGTATTATTTTTGGACCTTACTAAGAATGTACAGTACAAGAGTGCAAATACCGAATTAATAGTCCTTATCAGTTAAAAAACGCTCATCTATTTATGACATTTTCTGTTTGAATTGACACGTATCTTGACATTTTCTCAATGTTACTATTTAAAACAGGACGATTTCGATCCTATGTCATACACTGTAAATGTATTTTTCATTAAGGAATATCGTTTCAAATTCACTCCAACTCTCGTGTTATACACTATATGAGTGAAAGAGACGGCACGATACGAAGTTCGGAGTAGGCCCTCTGGTTCATTCGCCCGTGCGCACGCGTAATAAGCTAGGATTATCCTAAACCTCTAGTAGACTAAGGTCGAATTTAGTGTTTGTGTGTCTAAGGTCGAATTTAGGGCTTCCGCACGTGTCTATTGCTTATCCCGTATCATTCGTCAGGGTTGCCAATTTAGGGATTATTTTATAGGCTTAATATTTTTAGGGGTATATTTAGGTATTTTTATTTTATATAACATCATCATCATCATCAATATTAAGAGGGCCTGGTCCTCTGTCGTTGCAGTATTCTCCATTCCAATGTATCTTGGGCCTTCGTCTTCACTTCCTGGCATGTGTGGCTACAGCACCATTCCTTGATCTGTGCCATGTATGGTATTCTGGGTCTTCCTCTCCCTCTTGTTCCCTCTATTTTTCCTTCTAGGATGGTAACGTTTAACGCTTCATGTCTCAGTGTGTGTCCGATGCATTTAGCTCTGCGTTTTTCTATGGTGGATATTATCTGTCTTTTTTCATTAGCCTTTTCCAGCACTTCTTCTTTGGTACGCCGTTCTGTCCAGCTGATCCTAAGCATCCTGCGCCAACACCACATTTCAAAGGCTTCCAATCGATGTCGGTCTTGGGTTGTGATGTTTCAGCTTTCACATCCATAAAGAGCTGTACTCCAGATGTAGGTTTTTATTTAGTTTTTGCTTATGTTTACATGAATTTTATATAACATTATTAAAAGTATGCTGCGGAATCGTTTATCCATTGAAATGCTGCAAAGGGTCAGTATCTCGCGTTAAATTTACTCCATCTAGTAAAATGTTAAAAATGTTCTATGTGTGATCATAAAAAAGTCGAATCATTAAAATAAAACTGTTTAATATATGAAAACCTAAATAATGTATAACTTAGGGAATGCATACCGATCCCGCGAGATCCCGATCTCGCGAGATCTCGCGTAATTTTTCGGGATCAATCCCGACGCATCATATGACGAGATCCCGTTCGAGATTGACGGGATTGGGATATTATTAATACCCTTTGTTTTTTAAGGAGTCATTTTCAAAATCACTCGTCTTAAGTAGCTACTTCCTAAGTCCTTTGAAATATGTTTATTATTTTAATTACCTAATTTACCTATGTTAATTTCCTTAAAACCTGATAATTATTTTTGGTTGGTAAGATTAAAGAATAAAGGTTTTTTATTTTCTTTCGAGTAATATGTTATTTTACTTAACCTCACTATCACAAACAAGCAGTTTATTACCTTTTTTAGTCATCCAAATTTATTATTTTTTTTAAACTAGACGGGATCCCTAAAATTCCGGGATGATATTTCTAATCCCGCGGGATCTCGAATTTGCAATCTCGAGTCGGGATTGCATTCCCTAGTATAACTACATTAAAGAAATTGAGCCACAAATGATTTGTTATATTTTATATTCACGGGATTTTCCAAAAAAATAGTTTAGTTTTAGGGGGTTTTAATTTAAGTTCTAGGGGTTTAAAAAATTGGAGTTGGTAACCCTGTCATTCGTTTACTAATGCTGTCCTACTGTTCTTTACAATCGGTATCTACCTACATACAATACAATACATACAAATATTATTTATTGTTCACCAGAAAATACATTGAAAACAAGATTAAAATTAAACGCGTTGGTGGTAGACAATCTACCTATCTGTTTTATAGCTAATGGAATCATGTTGTTATAATTGTAATTAAAAATATATTCAGAAGAATACTCTTAAACAATATCTTAAATTTCTCATTCGTATATTCTTTCGTAAACAATTCTGGGAACTTGTAATCCTACGCAGAAATATCCGTTGTTTATAACTTATAAATGTAGGTACCTACCTTTCTAGTTAGGGGGCGTCCATAAATTACGTGAGATGTTTAATGGGGGGAGGGGGTCGAGTCAAATCTCATCTAATCTTACGTTGGAGAGAGGGGGGTTCTCGGCAAATATCACGCAATTTTTTTCTGATTCAAACAAAAAAAAATTAGGTACACTATTTTGGTCCATTTAATCCAGATTGTACACGCTTATAAGATTTAATCTTAAGCGTAATCGTAATACGATTAAGATTATTCACTAATTCGTTCGAAAGAGAATAATTTCATTCATACTTCGACGTTAACTCTCAGCAATATTGATTACTAGTCTTAACTAGTCGTAAATAAAAGCACGAAGCAATTTTTTTTTCTTTTTACAATAACAATCCAACGCGTTTAAAAAAGCACCTCACGCAATTTATGGACGCCCCCTTAGTTGTATCAGAGACAAGTAAATTATATAGACTGTCAATATCTATACGTCGTGGAGTGTCTTTAAAATAATGAGCCTGCTGCAGCTAGTTTCACTATGGAGAGGTCCCTGTAACATTAACGAGTCTATTTGTTGACGCTCCAAAAATCCCAATCCTAATCCAGCACTATTAGCAGCAAAAATATACCAACCGTACAAATCATTTTTTAATTTTTAGCTCTTTTGTCTTGTACTCCATATGCTGTATGTAAGTATTACTACTTACTAGTTTTTGGTTTATTTATATACCTACCTTTTTATATATTTCAGTTATTTTTATTTTGTTTATTTATTTTTAACAATTGTATGACGTTCCGTGAGTCACCGATGGTACTGGCTGAAAATCAGCGCTGTAGGTGTTTGACACATAATGCTGAGCCAGTGTCCGTTTCACTGCCGCGGGGACACACATGTTATGTGGTTTGTGTATAATATGTTTTTCTTCATTTATAATATGTTTTAGCTGACGGTCCTGGGTTCGAATCCCGGTCAGGGCAAATATTTGTGTGATGAGCATGAATATTTGTTTCTGAGTCTTGAATGTTTTCTATGTATTTAAGTATTTATATCTATTAAATATATCGTCGTCTAGTACCCATAACACAAGCCTTCTTGAGCTTACTGTGGGGCTAGTTCGATTTGTGTAAGATTGTCCTCTAATATTTATTTATTTATTTATCTTTTTTGTCATATGTGTGTCTTCTGTGTCTGTGAATAAATGTTTCTTTCTTTCTTTCTTTCTATTAATTTCGTTTGACACTTAGACCTCTGCTTAACACAATAGCGCCATCTATGCATATAACAACAAATCTCTCAATAGATGGCGCATACGAAATGATTGATACAGCGACCTCTAGTGACACTAGCTACAGTAGGCTCATTATTTTAAAGGTACGCCACAAAGTATAGATATTGGCAGTCTATATAATTAACTTGTCTCTGGTAGTATAAAATCCCCTCCTACTTATTTGATTAAGTATATAAAAATTGTTGCACCAGTCATTTCAACTGGCTTAGAGGCTATTCATTAATTACATACGTAAATATCCCGAAACATTTTGTTTGGTTTGCCTTAGGCTGTGAAATAGCTCTTATCTCTATGTGATAAGGCTTAAAATTACTGTGATTGAGTGAACACTGCACGACGAACTACGGACAAATGACGAGAGAGCGATGTTTACATATCAATCTGGAGTCCTTTTTCTTGGGACAGAAGCTAGTGGCTAATCTTTGCTAACGCATAAGGAATACGACCACGCTAATTGCTTATGATTTTTTTTTTGAACTTGACTGTGGTTTTATAGGCCGGGCCCAATGAAGCGATAGGAGTGCGCGGTTGGAGAGTAGCCTGGGGAAAACCTCCGACACGACCACGCGTGTGGTTTGAAATACTCTAACCCCCGTATTCATAACCGTCAATCAAACCTATATTAGTTAACTAGCCGCTAAAGTTCGTTTGTCCTTATCTGTCACTTTGACACACGTGCTTTTGAGACAGTGACAACAGATATTTTAGTTAGCAGAGGTTTGTTAAGGTTTATGAATAAAGGGGTAGGAGTTTGCGCTCCAGTGAGATTGGTTGAGCTTAACCCCTTCATTAGAAGCTGTGCCATGAAACATATTATTCCATTGAGGTTTCGAGATCATGGGAATCCTTTTGATCATGTTTACATAGAGGTTATTGTCGGAACTAGGTCGACGTCCTCAAGATGGCGCAGGAGTGTTTGGGGAAAGTTCATTAACGCTCTTTAAGGAATTAAACTGAACTTGATCATAAAACCTGTATTGACATATGAACACGTTGGTGGACCATGTCTTATACATATAAATTTCATTCCATTTAAAAATAAGTACGATGCAATTCGAGTTAGTTTTTTGTAGAGAGAGCGGTTCACTTGAGTTGTGCCTTTACCATGAGTTTGCATGACCGTACTCGCTAGCGACTGCGTAAAAAAATGTATGGGCAAAAATACAGCGCCTCTGGCGGTTACGCAATAGAACTAAGAATCGGCATACTAAATCGTTTGACATGCATTGGATGACCGTACTCGCTAGCGACTGCGTAAACGATTTAATATGCCGATTTTGAATTGAACCGATAACCGTTTGTGCCATAAATATATCTATAGTTTTGACGGAGCAGTATCAACTCAAAACTCGACAAAAAACGATTAATACTCATACTCATACTCATACTCTTTATTGATAATATTGTTAAATATTACATGTCACATTACAATTTTGCACAATATATATAAAGTAATATTATCTTAGTACAATCATTATTAGATACAGAATTAGAATCAGAGATGTAAAGAGAATGAGATTATTAGAATCATTATTATTAATAGAATAAAATAGAATAGAAAAACATTTATTGATAAACCAAACATACAGCACCACATGAAAATATTAAAACAAATAGAACAAAGTAAAAAAGTAACACATTTTGAATTATAAAACAGACAAATAGCGCGTGGAGCCCCTTAAGTCTAGACGTCGCGGGTTCCTATCGCGTCTCGTACTTAGTGTTGTTAAAGACTCAAGTCTTTGGAGTCTTCGTGTCTAAGAATCAACTCAGTTTTTTAGACTCTAGTCATTAATCAAATTTTGAGTTCTTTTAAACTTGCTAGTTGACTTGAGTCTTCAGCAGAGACTCGAGTTGTATATAAAGATTCGAGTGTTTATTTACACTAAAGTTTTTAGAAAAACAGTGTTATGATTAGATCTACTTGCTCTTAATGATCCGCCACTTACTCATTATAGTACTGTTATAACTTACAACTGTAGTAATCAGCACATTTTCTGTACTTAATTCTGTGCGTGTATTTATCAGTTTTTTCTCTTATCCTTAATTTATTACTATCCAGAAAATCGTCTAATCGTCTAGAATTTCTCCGAGACTTGAGTTGCGAATACACTCTACACTCTACGGGATTGATCACTCGAAAAAGGACTCAAGATTGTGGTGGATTGTGGTGTGGTATCAAAGCTCAGAGTCCCGGAAAAATTACTCGAGTTCTTGAAATCTAGACTCAAAAGACTCGAGTCTTTACCAACACTACTCATACCTACTGGGGTTGTCAAAAAAATCACTTATTTAATGTTTGATATTTAACTGTATCTCTTCGGTAAATGTAGTAAATTAATCCCAGCAAGGTCTAGATTTCCTTCTGTGCCTTTACCATCAGTTTACATGACCGTACTCGCTAGCGACTACGTAAAAATTTGTATGGGCAAAAGTTCAGCGGCTCTGGCGGTTACGCAGTAGTACTAAGAATCGGCATACTAAATCGTTTTCGCAGTTGCAAGCGAGTACGGTCATGCGAACTCATGGTAAAGGCAGTGGTTTGGAAGGTCAGATGGCATTCGCTTTTATTAAACAGTAAACTAGTCCTTACACCAAATCTTGAGATTAGCTATCAAAACGTAGAGTTCATGAATATATGTGCGTTCCCAAAGTTTCAAAAATATCTAAGCAATTAGAATTACGATTTGAAACGGGATATTTACCATGTATATTTGTATTGTTGAGTTCCCGATATTTCGGCACTGTTGCAAGCGTCATTATCAAGGATTAACTGACGTGCTGCGAATTTTAGTTGTGGTCTACCCACACACCATAGCGATCTACCCTCTTCCTGGTTCGCTTTTTTCCCACAGTGTCACCGTCACACGAAATATCGGGAACTCATAAATACAAATATACATGGTAAATATCCCGTTTCAAATCGTAATTCTAATGTAAATGACCATGTAAGCTTGAAATCTTATATACCTATCTAAGCAACCTTATGCTCTTGACAATAAAATCGTGTTCACATATATTTGTTAACTTTATCCGTATCTTTAGGAAATCGACTGTACAACCGGGGGAACGCAAGGCGAATGGTGATTCATATATCTAACATACACCAAAGATTTTTTTTTTGAACCTGACTGTGGCTTTATAGGCCGGGCCCAATACAGCGATAGGAGTGCGCGGTTGGAGAGTAGCCTGGGGAAAATCCAGGGGAAAACCTCCGGCACGACCACGCGTGTGGTTTGGAACACTGGAATACTCTAAGAGTTTGCGCTCCAGTGAGATTGGTTGAGCGGTTTCAACCGAATCTGAGGTGTGAGTGGAATCGAGCTACTGGGAGTTTTGTCGCTGGTTCACTAAACCTAGCCTAGCTGAGAAGAGTCCAGCAAGAAACTCAGCTAGGCCCGACCTGGGGGCTCAGCTAGGCCCGACATGGGTACACCAACGAGCAAAAGAACTGTACCCATTCTATTTTATTTTACACTATATCTTTTAGATTTCAGCCTTTTGTAATGTAATTTATTATGTTGTTGTAAAATAAAAATTGCCCGTGTGGTTGCCGGGTAAGAATTGCGCCACCCCATCTCTTCCCGTGGGTTTCGTAGGAGGCGAATAAGGGAAAATCGGAGGGTGGGCAGCAGCATCCTTCGATCATTACCACCATCAAACTGCGGTCGCCAACCCGCTTGCCAAGCGTGGCGACTATGGCAAATCCCCCCCAAGGGAAAAATAAATTGGGGGAGGCCTATGTTCAGCAGTGGACGTCTTTCGGCTGAAATGATGATGATGATGATGATGAAAATAAAAATTAATATTCTATTCCATTCTATTCTATTCTATTCTATTTTCTCTTGAGTGTAACTAAACTAATACGACATAATCAACTCGAACTTGCGCCTAATGTTTACTCTCGCCAGATGTTGTTCCATGTAACTATCCATCTGTATAAGGCGAGCATTCCTTCTACATTCTCGTCTCAAACGGGCTGACAATGGTCACAATCAAGAAGCCATAAAGCCCATAGTTTTAACTTGTTATTTACCGTCAAATAGTTATTTGTTATACAAGGGTGCAAAGTTGTATTTTAACCGCGAGTGTGGAATTGAAACACGAACTAGCGAATGGATTCTAGGTTTGAACTACGAGCCAGCGAATGGATTCTATGGTTACGTGGAGACGTAAAATAACTTTGCAGCCGTGTATAACACAAATCTTTTCACCTCACTAGAGCGAGGTTTTTTTTTCGGTACAGTTGCATCCTAAATGTAGATAAATGCCGAGATTTGGCGTAGGTACTAGTTTTTTTTAACACAACAATTATTGTTGCTGGACTGTCTGGACTGGCTTTTATATGTTATTATGTTTAAAAAAGTTACAAATAGCACGTTCGGATTTCAAATATTCTTTGCACTCTTATTGTGGATAAAACGCAGCTTTGCTGTCTGTTTTTAAATAATAATAAAGGGCTTTCCGAGCTAGTGAGGTGAAAATGTCTTTTTTTTTACACAACGTCGGTGACAAACAAGTTTACGGTTCACCTGATGGTAAGCGGCCACCGCAGCCTATAGACGCCCGCAACTCCAAAGGCATGTACGCGTTGCCGACCCTTTATGAAATTTGAGGATTCACTGTGATGACAGCAGCAGGGACAAATTTAGGTCCCTCGCTCTCAACACAGTGCATCCTCCGGAGCTCTGGCAACCTTGCTCACCTCCAGGAACACAACACTACATACTTGTATAGTAAATAATGTTATTATGGCTGTGGTCTTCTGCAAGGTGGAGGCACTTCCCCAGTTAGGCTGCTCCAAATTTGAGCAAGATGACATTTTGCTGTGCCCTACCTCTCTCAGAATACAATACGAAATACAAATATAATACTCTATTTAAAAAAATACAGCGAAAATCATGAACGGACGTTCAGGAACATAAAATACATGTTAAAATGTATGTAATAATAATTAGCAATGTTACTTAAGAGCTAAGTTGTTTGTGTAATCTAGAGAATATTTGAAAAATATTAATAACATAAGCTAAACAAATGTGAAACTACATGATGATGATAACTTGACATTTAACATGTGACTTAACTATATTAGGTAATCATCTTGTAGAAACTCTGTGATAGAGTAGTAGGCTTTTTTTATGAGATAGGTTTTTAGTTTGTTGGTGAAACAGTAATTGTTTTGTAAATTTCTTATATATGCTGGTAATTTGTTGTAAATTTGGATCGATCTGTAGTATGGACCTTTTTTGTATATGTCTAATATTGGCTCCGTAAAACCGTGTAAAACCGTCCTCTGGATTTATCATCATCGTAAAGATCTTGACTTCTCGCTTAGCATCTGTCAATCTGTAAATCAAACTCCATATAAGGAAACGGCGCCGCCATTTCAATAGAAAACAATACGCAGATAATGGAGCGAATAATTGACAATAAGCGATGTTGTAAGCGCGTGGGCGGAGTGAGTCAGCCTGTGGGTGCTCGATTGTAGATGGACCTTGTGTCCGGCTCCGGAATCAACAGGTACTTACTTTCTACGACCACTGACGACTATAAAACTCCCAGTAGCTCGATTCCACTCACACCTCAGATTCGGTTGAAACCGCTCAACCAATCTCACTGGAGCGCAAACTCTTAGAGTATTCCAGTGTTCCAAACCACACGCGTGGTCGTGCCGGAGGTTTTCCCCTGGATTTTCCCCAGGCTACTCTCGAACCGCGCAATCCTATCGCTTTATTGGGCCCGGCCTATAAAGCCACAGTCAGGTTAAAAAAAAAGTCACCTCAGCTGTCACAGAGAGACACAGACTAGTTCATTTATCAATTAAATCTCGAAAACAAATATCACTTCCATTGTGTCTTTACATTTTTTACTAGTCAATACACGAACGAACGATTAACAATTTAACAAAAACTTGTTAGCCTTATTAATACAAAAGATCCAACTGATTCGTGAACTCTTCGATTCTTCCAGGAACAGGAGGACTACTGGCAGGGTCGCCATGTATTATTAGCAGATCGGACAAATTTGCGTCATTGCTCTTAATAATGTGGACGTGACTCCAAAATTAATCAAAACGTTAATCAATTAATTATTTCTTGAAATAAAATTTTAATTTCCGGATATAATAGTTTATACGTGCTTGTAATTATTAGCAAAATATTATTTAAAGTGGTTAACGTTTCCGTAAATATTTTTATATAATAAAGAAGTTACGATTTTAAACTGACACTGTTATTTACACTAGAAATAATTACCAACAACTACTACGTAGTAAATGATTATTATTTCTGATGAGGAACCCTGACCGATAATGTCACTGTTAAATTTGCAAGGATCGGAGACAAAAATGTTGCTAAGTATTTTTCATACTGGCAACACACAGAAACAACACAGAAGCAAAATTGTAGAAAAAAGTTTTGAATATAAAACACTCGTGGGTTTCGGACAAATTGAAATATAATTAACGGGACATTCGACCTTAAAGATGTGAGTGATCCGTTTATTATTCAAGAAAATTTAAACTGTTTCCTTGTATACAATTAAGAAACCATCTTACTTTTTTGTATCACGTCGCAGCTACGTAATTAAAGAGATAGCTATTCACTACATGTGAAATAGTACGTTCGGGTCATCGCTTCGTTATCATTTCGGCACGGATTCCTTGCCCCGAGCCGCTGCGGACATTTCTCCCCCTCCCGTCATCAAACTACACCAGGCGCGGATACAGGGGGGGGGGGCAACAGGGGCAATTGCCCCCCCCCCCCTGAAGCCTGTGTCAGGGGAGGGCAATTGCCTATGTCCTGCCGTAGGAAATATGTTCTGACAATAAAAACAGTTATCAAAAGTCAGTTTTATTTTCGGTAAGTTTGAAAGTGCCCCCCCCTGAACAAAATCCTGGATCCGCGCCTGAACTACACAATATACAGTGGAGCGTCCGCGTGCCGCGTGCGGTACCTATGAGAGGTTAAGCAACATCGGCCGAGGTCAATTCTTGGATGAGTGACCGCTTTGGGTGGTTACTACGCTCCCGTGCTTTGGAAGGCACGTTAAACGGTTACGTTGTTTTGTTTTCATTTTCCGTCATAAATCAAAAATGATTGGATGTAAAAAAAAATGTTTCAGAATGTGTAACTCAAGCCCTTTCATATGACACCCTACTTGACATATTCACTAGAGTTTCAAATTTTGAACCACCTGTTATCTGTCATTTTTCACAGAAAATAAAATATTTAAAAAAAAACCAAATCGATAGCATAAGTAGTTCTTGAGATATTTAGCGACGCGACTGACAGACAAACAGACAAAGTGAAACCATAAGGGTTCCTTTTTTACCATTTTGGTATGGAACCTTAAAAATGCTCGTCTAGCAGTTCACAATGGAGTGGTTGTTCCTACACTGATGTTTGGAAGTGAGACTTGGGTATGGCAGAAAAAGCTGATGGCTGAGATACGCGTCATACTCGTGATCGGGTGCTGTTTGTGGAGTCCGCTCTGTTCATGCTTGTTAGGACATAGTGACTACGTTAATACTAGTGTCTTTTTATAGAGGATTGACGAGAGACATCATCATGTTGTGGATTTTAATATCAGTGACTTAGAGACCATATACATCTGTAACAATATTAAATTAATTTTCATTTTGACGCTCAGAGACCATGTACATCTCTGGGATATTATATTAATTTCATTATACTCCTTGTTTAATCTTGAGACCCTATACATCTCTAACTTTACTGATGTTGTAATATTTGTAATAGATAACTTTGCAAGTTTATCTTCACTGTATGACATTAATTTTGTTATAATTGTAAACTCGAAATTATTATTCCTTCTGGAACTGTAAATTAATATTTTGACATGAAAAATGTATTACTTATTATAGTCAGACTTTCTTAAATTGTAAATTAATATTTTGACATGTAAAAGTGCCCTTGTGGCCTATTTGCAGAATGATTGTTTTTTTTTTTGAAAGCACGAGAGTAGAGTAAATGCGGTAGAAGTTAGAGCGTTAAGAAGTATCTGTGGAGTATGTTCGTGTGAGCGAATAAAAAATAGAGTTATAAGAGAACGATGCGGAATAGAAGACGATGTAGTGACTAAGATTGACAAAGGTATGCTTCGGTGGTGGGCATGTTGAGAGGATGTGGGAAAGCAGACTGACTAAGAGAATTTATGGTCAGGAGATGGATGGAAGGGTCGGAAGGCTCGACCAAGGCGAGGGTATCTTGATCAGATTTCTGCGATACCGAAAAAAGGTCAGGTCAGGAGTTCCCGCAGCCGTCAAGCATGGATGTGATCGAAGCAAAAGAAGTATGTAATCATCATCATCATGTCAGCCGAAAGACGTCCACTGCTGGACATAGGCCTCCCCCAAATAGTGCCATAATGACGGGTCCTGCGCCACCCGCATCCAACGGACTCCCGCGACCTTTACCAGGTCATCAGTCCACCTTGTGGAGGGGCTACCCACGCTGCGCTTTCCGGTCCGTGGTCGCCGCTCGAGAACCTTCCGGCCCCAACGGCCATCGGTTCTAGGTGCAATGTGCCCCGTCCAAAAAAAATTTTGTAAGGACCGTATTATTTAGCGTTCTTTGGTCTTTGCCCGGGATACGAGCGTGAGTATATGTATGTATGTAAACTCCGGAACGATTAATTTACGGGCACATGAGGATTCTTGTATTCTTATCTATGTATGACTCTTATAAACTAAATAAAATGCACGCTATCAATCAGAGTGTAATCAGTATTGTAACTGACCTACTGTGTCAAACGAGATTGCAGTCTTGCAGTATTCAATTGTCTTTAGCCATTTGAGTTGATAATCCATCTCAATTTATTCAGACGTGTCATTTCTGGACTTGGATCGCGATTCTTGGCTTCTGGCACCTAGGATTGCGTAGACATTATAGAGTCTACAGACGTACTTAGGAAATAAAAAAATATTGGGAACAAGGTTTAGAATCATATTTTGCAGACAAAGCGTAAAAAACTTACCTCCCTGGCGTTTGGTACATGAAAAAGGTTTTGTAGCTTCGGAAAGGGTGATGTGCCGGGTGCTGTAAATTGAATGTAGCTCGAAAAAGCTTGAGATTGTGACTCTTTTGGAGTTGGGGGCGTCTATAGGCTGCGGTGGCCGCTTACCATCAGGTGGACCGAGCTTGTTTGTCACCGGCGTTGTATAAAAAAAAAAGATTTTGCCACTGGATGTTGACTACGTGACGAAGATCTAAGACCCCACCCCCGTGACCAAGCGTAGTATTTTGAGGACCACCCCTAAACCGGTCACGTAGTATGGCTAAGTAACTATCAACCAACGCTTGCTGTGAATAGAATAGAATAGAATGGAGTTTATTTGCATAGAATAAGTAGGTACATTTTTATCCTTAGGTGGTATGTGACAATAGGTAGCTTATCCTGCTATTTGTATTATATACTAGCATGCAAATATTTTTGAAAATGTTATTAAGAGCCCTTATGAGTTAAAAAACGCTCACATATTTAGGCAATTTTCTATTTGATTTTACACTTATCTTGACATTTTTTCAATGTTACTATCTAGAACAGGACTATAGCAACCTAATGACATAAAATTTAAATGTATTTTTTGGATTTATCATTAAGAAATACCGTTTCATACTTCACTCTAAAACTACCATTTTCAAACGAAAAACGGCTTTTATCCGCTTAAATTCTACTACGCAAAATAAAATCAAGAAATGGCTATGTTACTATCTAAAACTTTTCTAAAGTCATAGTATCCTTTAATTACTTTATTGGTATTATCAATACTTTTGTCACAATTTGCAATCAAAACATTTTAAAACTTATAAGGCCTCTTAATGAATATTTTGAGCCAGAAAATCCTTCTGTGAAAGAATGCCGCCGATTAACTTTAAGAATATGACAGGAAAGAATGCATATTACAATTACATAACCCAGAGACATGGCCCTGGCGAGAATTAGGTTAAACGGGAGCATTTCGGTTCTGACCTGGTTATGCCGATAACGAACGTTAAATGCACTCGCTGATAACTGAATGAGATAAATTTTAGTTAGTGTATGTGTTTATCTGCATTCAGTTAACTTATGTTTTTAATTACGTAAGGCTAGGCTATTAGGGGGTTTGGATTTTGAGTTACTGAAATTTTAATAAAATATGAGTTACTAGCAGAGCCCTGCGGTGTTACCCGCGGATAAAAGGTAGCCTATGTCCTATTCTGATGTCTAAGCTACAATACTGGAAAGTTTCATAGAGATCCGTACAGTAGTTTTTGAGATTAAGCGGAACGTACATCCATCCGCACAAACTTCCCCCTTTAAAATATTATTAGGATTAGGATAATCGTTTCGATTTTCATAGAAAGATAATGTATTGTTTGGTTACGGACAGCAGCACGCATGTTTTTTTTGTATGGCAACCTAATACCAATATGTTGCTCTGCATAATGTCATGAAAACACTGAGGTTTTATATATGTATGTATGTATGTAAGCATTTTATTATATACAATAACAGGTTAAAACAATATACATGTGACATAATATGAGAGTAAACAGACGAACTTATCCCTATGATGGATCTCTTCCAGCTAACCTTTGACGGATTGAGCAGAAAGTGGGAGAATCGGATAAACAAACTTACACAGTGTATTAAAACGTTTCAATAAGAAAACTTATAGCTATTTTTTTTTTTTACTAGCCTATATAGTGTCCCACTGCTGGGCAAAGGCCTCCTCTTTTTCGCCACTCGTCTCGGTCGTGTGCCAGTTCCCGCCAATCCGTACTAAATGTATCAAGGTCGTCCCGCCATCTCCTTTTCGGTCTGCCTCTGCTTCGGGTTATAGCTATTTAAAACCATAATTAAATAAATATATAACCGTTTAGATAACGTCCTTAGAACAATAAAAAAGCTATCCTTTTTGTAAAAATAAAACATATCACTGTCAATGATACGAAATCTGCAGCATGTATCATAAAAGTTTATGTTTACGATGATATGTTTTCTGAACTTTCTGATACGAGCAGCGTATGAGATATGTACAAGATTTACGGGGCCGATATTCACGAAATCTTATCTACAGTCGATTATACGAAGATATATATATTTATATATAAAACGAATACAGAACATGTATACTTAAAACCAGAGGGTGAGTTGCACCAACATGCGATTACAGATTAATCTACGTTGAATATACCAACTGTTATTTTATAGAAACTTTTACACAATCAGATGGTTTGGTGCAACCCGTAATGTCAATCCTGTTTTGTTTTATTACCTTGAAGGCAGACGTTTAATTTCCTTTTCCAGGGTCATGGGGTCAAGATGACAGCATGGCTGTTGCTGCTGGCGGCGGCGTGCGCTGCGGAGCCTCTGCACAGCACGCCGCGCACCCGGCACTGGCGCGGCGCGAGACCCTTCGACAACGCGCCGGCGCACTTCGTGGGGTGAGTACTGCAGCGCGGCGCGGCTGTCCTGCCGGCGCGTGCGCTGCGCAGCCTCTGCACAGCACGCCGCGCACCCGGCACTGGCGCGGCGCGAGACCCTTCGACAACGCGCCGGCGCACTTCGTGGGGTGAGTACTGCAGCGCGGCGCGGCTGTCCTGCCGGCGCGTGCGCTGCGCAGCCTCTGCACAGCACGCCGCGCACCCGGCACTGGCGCGGCGCGAGACCCTTCGACAACGCGCCGGCGCACTTCGTGGGGTGAGTACTGCAGCGCGGCGCGGCTGTCCTGCCGGCGCGTGCGCTGCGCAGCCTCTGCACAGCACGCCGCGCACCCGGCACTGGCGCGGCGCGAGACCCTTCGACAACGCGCCGGCGCACTTCGTGGGGTGAGTACTGCGGCGCGGCGCGGCTGTCCTGCCGGCTCGCTGCGCACGCGGCACTTCGTAGGATAAGAGCAGTAGAGAGTGACAATAGCGTCTATCGAAAGATGGAACGCTGCGCTTACGGCGTCCAACTCTGACACGACGCGTACACTTAGGCATTCCCGCCGGCGGAGACGTCCACCGCGCGATCGCGACAACAGTGACACATATAGTCCCTATTCGTCCCGGTACCGCCGCACACCGGGTAGAATCAGTCCGACCCAGATCGGGCCTAGCTGAGTTTCTTGCTGGATTCTTCTCAGCTAGGCTAGGTTTAGTGAACCAGCGACAAAAGCTCCCAGTAGCTCGATTCCACTCACACCTCAGATTCGGTTGAAACCGCTCAACCAATCTCACTGGAGCGCAAACTCTTAGAGTATTCCAGTGATCCAAACCACACGCGTGGTCATGCCGGAGGTTTTCCCCTGGATTTTCCCCAGGCTACTCTCCAACCGCGCACTCCTATCGCTTTATTGGGCCCGGCCTATAAAGCCACAGTCAGGTTCAAAAAAAAAAAGAGAGTGACAATATGCACCTGACGATGTCAGTTTGCTGTACTCCAAACAATGCAACTGTTACGAGCAGTCGTACTTAAATTAATTATGCCCTTATTCATAAATTCATCAAACCTATTTAGCTGACATCCCGTTAAAATCCGTTTGTCTTTATCTTTCGCTTTGACATTTATGTTCGTTAGCAAGGGACAAAACACTTTTTAGTTAACGGAGGTTTATTCATTTTTATGGATTGACGGGATTAGTCATCAACTAACTTATCAAATAAACACAAGCGCATCTTTTAATTGCAAGTCAGTGGAATGCAGGAATCGCTGCTCCCGTGCCACTCATCACACAACCAACCTACAGATCCCTTTAATACAACCAGACAGTCTTGACCTCCGATTACGTAAACTTGTCACTAATGCTAAAGTCAATTTATGCTTGGGATAAAACTGACGGATGTTATGCGCTTTGTGAATATGGACGGACAATTGATGCGATTTGACGGGCGCGTCACCGACGTCATCTGAGTCGTTTATTTGCAGAATTGATGAAAGTAGGGCCTTGCACTTACACTTATAGTTATACAGGTTGTAACAAAACTAGTGAGGATCCGTTTAAGGGTAGATAGATAGATAGATAGATAGATAAAACATTTATTTGTTTGCCACATTCACACTTATGTTACAACAAATAAAAACATTGAAACCAAAAAGACATACACAAGGAAATCAAAACTTAAAACAACACATATTAAACAAAAGAAGCAATTATAAAACAGGAATTAAAAAAAGAAAAGAAAATTAGGAACACAGTTTAAATAACATATCGAACATAGTACCGAAAAATAGGTTGGTTGTGTTGTGTGCATTGCAGCAAAACAAAAAGGTCCCAACTCAGTGCGTAGCTTTGCTCGCAATTGAGCAAAACACTGGTATTCTGTCAGAATCCAAAGGACATATGTGTGAATATATATTATAGACGGACAGGCGTACATAAATAGAATAAAGGGCATATTCGGTATCGTGTTCTGATTAGGAAAAAGTAGAAAAAAAAAATTGTGACGCAATAAGTTTTGGCCCTTGTATGGACAGTTGGTTGACTTGGACGACCTGCCCCAAAGAAAAAAACATTTTTTTCGCGTCAAAATATTTTTTCCTAATCAGAACACGATACCGAATATGCCCATAAACCGATCCTCGCTAGTTTTGTTACACCCTGTATATAATTAGCCATGCACAGCTTTATGATTTTTTTTTTCGAATTTTAATCTTTTCTGAGACGTTTAAAATTACGCTACTGGAAACGGTTGAGCACACGTATTAATTTTCACTACGGGCGACAAACGAAGATTTTGGTTTTTCCTTCACAATTCACTTCGCAGCGGTATCCTCGTATGCACTAAAATAGGCCCGCTGTATGCGTCGCCTGTCCTTATGCGCGTACACTGATGTTACACTGCCAATTTTACAATAGGGATGATGACTTGTGTTACAATTTATAATGGGTCGGTATCAAAACGACTGGATTCTCAAAACGACATAAAGACTTGATCGCAAAACGACTACATCTGCAAAAAGCCTTTATCTCGTAATGACTTTCTAGTAAAACGGCCACATAGCCAATATAGTGTGGCTATATGGATACTCATACTCGTACTCAATTTATTAATAAAATGTAAAATTTTACATGTCAAAGAAATTAAGGTACATAGTTATATAATAGGTATACTATGTCAGTTGAGTTAATTTTCAATTTGATTACATAAATTGACAAAATGTCAATGTAATAATGTAGAATTATAAAATTACTTAAAATAAATTGTTGTAAAACCAATACAATTCTCATGTTTCAATAAAAATAGATTGTATCTCAACTATGTACATAAACGCAATATTTCACGATAAAAACGGCAATTTCCCCTTTCTTTCCATACAACTTAGTACTAGGCCACGCAGGCGTGACGTCAGTGTCAGTGAATCAGTATGGGGCGTTTTCAGTGCTCGTTAGCTATGCTGTACTTCGCCTTCTTGTGTTGCTCTAATTGTATTGTAGTTGGTCCCATACCCTGCCTGCCTGTTGGTTGGAGCCTTGGGGGAGGCCTATGTTCAGCTGTGGACGTCTTTCGGCTGAAATGATGATGATGATGATGATGATGATGATGATGGTCCCATACAAACATTTGATGGTCTCTAAAAACTGGTTCGATTGGCATGACATTTTTTTGTCATCATTCCTATAATTGGAAGATCCTAAGACACGGAATAGTCATTTTATCGTGTATTTTCATACCTTTATTTGTTCACGACAAGTCCACGCATTCTATTCTGACTTCCATACAACGTGTCAGAGTTTCTATTGAAAAAAATGTCCAACAATGAGTGAAATTCAACCTCTGGATTGATGGTCGAAATATAGTAACGTGACACTGGTATAACTCGTGCGCAACTAAGGATGAATTCTCTCAAGCGAACGCAAGCAAAAAACGACCAAGAGCTCTGGCTATAAGGTAGATTCTTGCTTGCGTTCATTTGCCAGAATTCGGCCTTAAAGTAAATATTTTACTATACGCGTGGGCGCTCTTGGGTCAGTTTCATGCGGTGTTTGAGCGCTCCTGCGGTATAGTTGAGATTATTTGTGCTCGCCAATATATCATAAAACTGTAATTGGATTTTGAATCTTATACCATCCAGAATTAAGTCGCTTTTTGTACGGTTTCACTTACACAACTTGGCAACTCAAATACGCTTATAGAATGCGGAACCTAGATTTACATTTGAGACGTTGGACACATTACATCGAAGATGACCGCTTTAGCCTAGTTGGTAGTGACCCTGCCTTCGAAGCTGGAGGTCCCGGGTTCGAATCCCGGTCAGGGCATTTATTTGTGTGATGAACACGAATATTTGTTCCTGAGTCTTGGGTGTTTTCTATGTATATAGGTATTATCTATATATAAGTATGTATATCGTCGCCTAGTACCCATAGTACAAGCTTTGCTTAGTTTGGGACCAGGTTGATTTGTGTAAGATTGTCCACAAATATTTATTATTATTTATTAAGATTCGGTTGAAACCGCTCAAGCAATCTCACTGGAGCGCAAACTCTTAGAGTATTCCAGTGTTCCAAACCGCCCGCGTGGTCGTGCCGGAGGTTTTCCCCTGGATTTTCCCCAGGCTACTCTCCAACCGCGCACTCCTATCGCTTTATTGGGCCCGGCCTATAAAGGCACAGTCAGGTTCTAAAAAAATCTAAATTAATTTTGTACTAAGCAATACCGCTTATTTAGACAATTTTGTAGTTTACGTCAGTTATTTAAATCACAATTTTGATTGGTCAAATTAGAATGCATTGTAAATTTCGTGGCACCAAGCTGAGTGGCGACCATTTTAACATGTATTAGTGGTACCTATTTAAATTTTCCATTCTTTTATTATTATTTTAATTTTGTACATGCTAAATAAACATATTTTCTTACTTCTTCCTTTCTTTCTAAATCATAAATATGTATTCATATTTTGCCTAGAGGCTAAATGTACTACTTTAGCCCCGCTTGATAAGCCTAATATGACTTTTCGAGCATGAGAAGTTTTTTTTTTTAAGTCCCGTCATTTTCTGGAGACTCCTCCACTATATACGCATGGTCGCCTGGACCTGTACTCCGCAATTCGTATCGTGCCGTCTCTTTCACTCTCGTGTTATACACTATAATATATAAGGCAAAATAGAGGGAACAAGAGGGAGAGGAAGACCCAGAATACCATACATGGCACAGATGAAGGAATGGTGCTGTAGCCACACATACCAGCGGGGCTAGCACATCTGCCGCTACGACGCGACGCGAGTAGAGAAAAATCTACCCTCCTCTTTCTAATTCGCAAAGTTCGAGTGAGACAGAAATCGCTGAGTCGCGCGAGATATGAGTTGGCAGCAAGTTGTGCTAACCCACCAGGAAGTGAAGACGAAGGCCCAAGATAGATTGGAATGGAGAATGCTGCAACGACAGAGGACTAGGCCCTCTTAATATTGATGATGATGATGATGTTATACACTATATGAGTGAAAGGGACGGCACGGTACGAAATTCGTAGTAGGCGGGGCGCCCCGCAGAAGTGACACGCGCTTTTCGACTCCATTGTGTTACAGTGAAGCTTCAAAACTGACTAACCATTAGTTTCCGCGCCTGTGCAACGTACAATACAATACAATACAAATACTCTTTATTGCACACCTCAATCAAAGGATACAGTACAGTACAAAAACACAATGAGAAGAGGCAAACAACAGGCGGTCTTATCGCTAAAGAGCGATTTCTTCCAGACAACCTTAGGGTAGCGGAAATCTAATCAGAACGATTCACAGCAGGTGGTGCAGAGTTAATACATATGAAGCCTACTAATAATTACAACAATAACATTTAATTAAGGATAAAGAAACATACATAAATATAGTATAAAAATATACGTACATAAACATATACAAATATATAGTCAGCCACATAGTCTAAAGGAGCTAAGTCAACGTATGAAGTGCACTAGATTTGATAAGACGAAAGATTTCGACACAAGGTCTCCCCCCAACCCACTGACCTGTGAATTAGCTTGTTATATCTAACAGCCGTACAAAATCAATCGTAACGCCTCATATTCTGTACAATTAGAGCTACAAGGTTGGTCCGGTGATATATCATCACTTATGCTATTCACAACTTGTTGCTCACCTCACCGCTCACCCCTAGTATATGTGATAATCCATATTGAAAGGGACCTTATGGCGGCCGGCACTTACGCCTGTATTGCCGCTGTTCCAATACAATAGTGAATAGGTGCAACGTAAGCGCCTGCCGCCATAAGGTCCCTTTCGATGTGGATTATCACATATCTTAATGCCGGTATTGGTAACGACAACGCATCATCAGAGGTCTGAGTTACACTGGTTGCCACGCGAGATGTCGGTAAGCGTTATAAGTATACTCAAGATTCAAAGTAATCCATAAAAGTAATCCGTACGAAAAATAAAATGTACTTAATTTTGGATACCAGAAGTTTCAAAATAGCAAAACACTTTTATATAATATCGGACCGAACAAAAGATCTCGACTATATCTTGTTTTGGTCAGTTTGGGCGTAATTGTTGTATTGGTCAAGCTGACAGCAATTGTATGGTGATTTATAACGTTCTATACGTTCTATACATCGTGGGCGTTAATAACCCGAAGGATTTAAACCACGTATTTTTGACGACAGTACGAGTAAATAATGCTACATCAACATGGGTCGAATTATTTGTCTTAATTAAATTACTATTTCCGTACATGTTAAATCATATTAATTGACCGCTTCTTTGTGAACAAACCTTTACTTCAGAGAGTGAGCGAGTTTAATTAATCTCAAGTTAAATTACTATTTCCGTACATGTTAAATCATATTAATTGACCGCTTCTTTGTGAACAAACCTTTACTTCAGAGAGTGAGCGAGTTTAATTAATCTCAAGTTGAGAAACTGAGAGCGAGCATTGTCATTTAGTCACAACAATTTCAAACTGTCAGCCAGTTATCAGTGAAGGTAAATAGTTTACACTCTCGCGATTGAGAACAAAACAAAACTTTCGGTAGTGAAACTTTTTTGTAGAATAGATACCAAACTTAATTAAGTGAAACTGGATAACCCATGCCGTTAGTGCGTTTGCGTGTAAATGTAGTAGGTCACGTCTTTAGGGTGTGTTAGAATTGGGATTTTTTTAGCGTGAGATTTGTTTTAAAGAATTAATATCTTTCAAATTATGGGTTTTTGGATTATATGTTATGTAACTTTATTTTTTGTGACTACTCCACTGTTTATTCTTTATATTAGTTTAAGATATATGTGTTATTCAACTCCTCTTGTTTTATCTGCTGTTAATTTTTCTTTACCAACTTTTAATCTCCTGCTACCCAAAGGTTGTCTGGAAGAGATCGCTCTTTAGCGATAGGACCGCCTGTTGTTACCTAGTCCTTAAGGATTATCTGGCATATTCTCTCTATGTTGATTGTTGGTGCAATAAAGAATTTATTATTATTATACTCTAATTAGGCTCTACAATCCTTGGTTTAAATAATTCGGGTTATTCAAGCCCACGGTGTGTATTATACAGGTGATAAAAAATGCTAATTTGATTAATACACGCTCCATATTTGTAAAGATAATTTGAAATGGCGCTACTTAAACAAATTTGTAACACCTACATTTGACTGTTACCAGTAAATTGAGTCATTATAGATAATAAATGTTGTTGCTTTATCTTGATGTATAAAGTTACATGATGCATGCTTCTGTAGTTCATATAAATAGATGAAACTGTACTCTACTCGTATTTCTTAAACGAATACCAGCATTGGTATGTTTACTAACAATGACACGGCCTTGCTATTTATGCTTAAGTTTCATTACGATTTAATTTAACTGTGACCTACAGTAGAATCCGCTTATAACGACTCCGTTTATAACATTTTACCGCTTTTAACGACTCCAAAATCACCACACATTAGATTTGATATCAAACCTTCTCAAAGTAAATCAGTCTGTTTTGTGCGACGTCCTGTTAGTGCGACGTAATATCACCGGTCCCTTGACTGTCGCTTTATCCGGATTCCACTGTACTTCAAAACTCCTATATAGTGGAATCCGGATAAAGCGACAGTCAAGGGACCGGTGACATTACGTCGCACTAACAGAACGTCGCACACAACTGACTGATACGTTGAAAATATTGGTATGAAATCTAATGTGTGTTGATTTCGAAGTCGTTAAAAGCGGTCAAATGTTATATGCGGAGTCGTTATAAGCGGATTCTACTGTACATTGTTTTTTTAAGATTAGAAATTAGGTAAACAAAAAATTGGTCGTAAACACGCACACACATTGAATTCGCATTTATTGCACTACAGATATTCTGATCTGTAGTGCAATAATGACAGTTAGTGACTATGATAAATTACAATTTCATCTCTACTGTTCGGAAAGTTCAATTTTCATAAGTAGATCGCCTGTTGTTTGCCTCTTCTCATTATGTTTTTGTACTGTACTGTATCCTTTGATTGAGTTGTGCAATAAAGAGTATTTGTATTGTATTTGTATTGTAGATAGCCGGGTTGAAAGTCGCTTTTCCGGCCCTAGGGCGGAAAGTAATATTTTATTAAAGTTCTTTAGACCGCGGGGCGCGGGGCGCGGCGGCGCCGGCTGCTGGTTGCTGCAGCGCGTGTTTTTATTACTGAATCAACTTTTATTTCTCATTTACTTTCCTCATAGTCGAAAAAGTAGAATGTTTAACCCATTTCACCCTTGAACTATTGGCGCTCTCACTTCGTTCGAGCGCCATTAAAAGTCCCATTCTGTAGCCCATTGGGAATACCTCGGCAGGAAGCTTATTCCACAACCTAAGTGTTCTTGGTATAAAGTATTTGATTTTATTTCTTTCTAGAATGGTGGGTGGCTATATATTATGTTAGCAAAGACCTTTGAGGCTGCTATTTGTTTTATAAATGATTGAATAATAATTGAGCAATATTGTCCTATTTCCAGGCCGCACGTATGCCGCAGCCGCAACAGCACGCATTGCTGTCCGGGGTGGACGTCGCGACCTAACTCATTACTCTGTGTAGTCCGTGAGTATAAAGTTATAAATATAACAACTGTCCGGGGTGGACGTCGCGACCTAACTCATTACTCTGTGTAGTCCGTGAGTATAAAGTTATAAATATAACAACTGTCCAGGGTGGACGTTGCGACCTAACTCATTGCTATGTAGTCCGTGAGTACAAAGTCATAAATACAGTGGAATCCGGATAACGCGACAGTCAAAGAACCGGTGATATTACGTCGCACTAACAGAACGTCGCACAAAACGGACTGATTTACAGTGGAATCCGGATAACGCGACAGTCAAAGGACCGGTGATATTACGTCGCACTAACAGAACGTCGCACAAAACGGACTGATTTACTTTGAAAATATTTGGTATGAAATCTAATGTGTGGTGATTTCGCAGTCGTTAAAAGCGGTCAAATGTTTTAAGCGAAGTCGTTATGAGCGGATTCTGCTGTATAAGAAAAATATCTGTATGCTCTTAGGGAAGGTACCCATACTACGTGACCCATTTTTTACTATTTTTGACGCCCCTCCCCCAATCGGTGACCGCCCGTAGTATACGCCAAGACCCCCCACTTACCTAATTTTCACGCAGTAATTTAAATATGATTTAAAATCATATTTAAATTACTGCGTAGAAAAAAACAACGACCTCCCTGGGTTTGGTATATGAAAAGAGTACCTATAATGCAATGTGCTTGAAAACAGTCCAACTGACGGGCTACTACGAACTTCGAAATCCGAACTTCGTATCGTGCCGTCCCTCTCACCCATATAGTGTATAACACGAGAGTGAAGGGGACGGCACGACACGAAATTCGGATTTCAGACCCTGTGCGGTGTAGCGACAAGGCTGTAGGTGTCGCTAAAGTCATGTTACATTTTGTGATGTCGGCACCAATATGCATACATTTTTACACCTTATTCCATTGAAATAAGGTCCAAAAATGTATACATATTTATGCCCTCGACTGTATGTATTCACAGCGTTATGCCGGCCCGACTGCGGGACTCCGGGCGCGTGTGTGGCGCCCAACATGTGCCGCTGCCCCGGGGGCACGGAGGCGCCGTCTTGTCTCCCTGGCGGCGGATACCCTTATCCAGGTAAGAACATTCAGATGGAATATGAACCATAACCCCAACCGATAAGGCAGGATATCCTCTTGTACGTTCGGACTCACATATGTGCTAAATTACCTAAATCAAAATCAAAACATTTATTCTGCAAATAGGCCTCAAGGGCACTTTTACAAGTCAAAATCCTAGATAGATTAGTACATCAAATAAACATAATACAATAATCAAAGTATCATTAATTAAATGTAGTGTTACATGTCAAAAATAAGACTAAGAAACTAATAACAATCGAAATTTGTTAGAGATGTATAAGGCCTCTAAGCGTCAAGATAAAAGGTAATAAAGTAGGTACACTAATCATAATAAAATATTTTGAGCTATATCTGTAACACGTCAACATGAAAATAATGAAATCCTACGTTCGATCAGCTACTTCTGAGTTCGATTATATCAATAGATGCATCTACTTTTAGGGTGGGTTGCACCAAACCGTCTGTAATCGTAAGCAGTGTTCGTTAAAATCTGATTGTATGGAAAGTTTGACAAGTTTCTATGGGATGACAGCTGCCGGTGCCATATTTGACGATGATCGGCCTGTATATTGTGTATGTGCCTGTATGTTGGTGCAACCGACCCTTAATGTATAGCCATTTTGTCGGGAAATAGAAGAAGAAACGTAGAGGAAACGAGAAACTACCACGTGATCTTGCCGTCCCTCTCACTCATATAGTGAATAACACGAGAGTGAAAGGGTGTATGTTGTTTGTTCCAGTGCGCACGCGCGGCGGCTGCCGCCGCATCTGCATGAACGGCGGCACGTGCGCCAACGGCACGTGCGCCTGCGCGCCCGGCTGGAGCGGCGAGTTCTGCACCGAGCGTGAGTACTGCCTCTGCCATGTTGCCTTTTTTATCCACAAACAGATCTACTCTCACAATTAAAAGCGACCATTTATTTTTTAGGCCGTAGCCAAAATGGCAAAAACCGTCCGTCCGTATGTCACAGCAAAACGCTCGTGTTTTTGTTGTTCTATTGGGAATTGCTTACTTTCCGAACGTGTATCGTAAATAACTATTTCGTGGCCCTAGAGCTGTGAAATTTGGTAATATTCTTTTATACGACAAAGTACAGGGGAAAATCTGTAAACAATACATTCGTAATTAAATCATAATATTGGAAATTTAATTTCGGGAAGAGCTCGGAAAAAACTGCGTGACTCGATTCCTGAACTACTATGTACCTACAAATGTGTACGGAACGGCTTGGCGGGCGAGTCAGACTGGCACTCGTCCGTTTTTTTTTTAATGGGATTGCTCTGCTGGCTACAGCGTCTAGAGAGCAAAAATGAGGTCGGACGTTGAAGCGAGCTTACTTTATGTCTTCAGCAATCTGCCGCGAGCCGTGTCTGCACGGGGGGCGATGTATAGCGCCCGACCGGTGCGTGTGCTTCCACGGCCTCTCCGGGACCAGATGCGAGATAGACAGGAGGACAGGTTAGTATAGCCAAGAAACGTATGCTTCCGTATGACTAGACCAAGCTGGCTAGGCACTTGTAAACAGTCTTACGGTGATGACTTTTTGTCTTCCGGCACAGCGACTCCTTTCTGGCGCCGTCTTCGTGCGATGGAGCGCAACATCTTAGCAGTTATCAAGAGGACTTGATCGAGTCAGAAATACCACGCTGCGCTCCCTAACACATAACTGATGTAGACAAGAAGAAAGCCTAGTTTAAATGGAACATGACCGGTCCACAGATTTCCTTCGTGGTTGCCACATTTTTGTGTCTTGTGTCTGTGTCCGTCTGGACACAGGCAGCGATGACGGGGTGACCTGGACGCGTTCGCAAGTGATTGGCCAGGGGGATCCATCATTTTACCGAAAATCGTTACATCGATTATCATTTCCCATAACACTATTCGCAGAATTTTATTATCACTTAGGAATCATTCATCGAACTTCGTTAGATCGCTCAAACATTTGCTCGAATTACCTTTTACACAAGAATCAACTCATCGAATTTTAATTCAGTATTTTATTTGTTCATCGACGTAGTCGTTCATCGAATGGCCTTTAGTATAATTTTGGTTTAACGAAGGTTTCAGTTCCCAAAATTCTTATTACCTAGAACATCATTTCACCACTGTTTACTATTCTTGATATAAGTAAGTCTAAAATTATTTTTTTTCTCAGATTCTTGGTGTACTCTGTAAAAGTACTCATAAACAAAAATACTCAAAAACAAAAATACCCAAAACCTAAAATGTACAAAAGACCTGTTAGGGCAAAACCGACTGTAATGCGGATAGGTTAGAAGATTAAGACGGGAGCTTTGCTCCCGTCTTAATCTTCGGGGTTATTTTTTTATATAAGCCCAGAAAGACCAGTTAGGGCAAAACCGACTGTAATGCGGATAGGTTAGAAGATTAAGACGGGAGCTTTGCTCCCGTCTTAATCTTCGAGGTTATTTTTTTTATATAAGACCAGAAAGATTATACGCCTTGAAAAATCATGCTTGCTTAGTTGTTCGATGAAACATTGTTCTTGGAAAGAATACTACATGGAACGTACTATCTGTGAATCAAGTTTCGTTAAATTAATACTATGAATAACGAATATTTCGATGAAAGGTAAATTCGATGTACCGTTACGCTACGATTAGAGACGGATTCGAAACGATTAACTATGAAAAGTGGTTCGATTGTATAAAAAACAATGAATTGATGATTATGTGATTAGAAAAAAAAACCTAATGAAATTCGTTGAACAGTTTTCGGTGAAATGAAAATCGATGTAAGATATTTCGATAAAATAATAGACACCCGATTGGCCAGATGTGTACCAACCAAGGGGGTGGCCTTTGCAACTGTGACACTATCAGGCATATATAAAACTATGTCTTCATTTTTTAATAACGTATCTGTCGTGTGCAGGTCCGTGCTACACGGAGACGCGCAACGCGCTGTGCACGGGCGCGCTGGAGGGCGTGGTGTGCACCAAGCAGCTGTGCTGCGCCACCGTGGGCGTGGCCTGGGGGCACCCGTGCGAGCGCTGCGCCGACCTGGACTGCCCGCCGGGCCACCTGCGCAACCTCGCCACCAAGGAGTGTCAGGTACACACGTGACGTGTAGGGGGACAGTGGCCAATCCACGACGTTGAATTCTAAGAGTGTGTAGTGTCCTAACCTCATCTCGTGCGCATACGTCACGATGACCGGAGTGGGGATGAGTAGTGGTCCGACCGGCAACCGGAGTGGTGGTGCGCTGTCGAGCTGAGTGTCGTGTAGCTACGCAGTTATACTTATGTGTATATAGTGCTTGGTGAATAATAATAAACACTAGGTTAGGTTTTTATAATGATTTTATGTTTTGTGTAATATTGTTTTATATTTTACTTTTTATATAATTATTATAAAATCTAATCTAAGTGCTAAAGCAAATAAAGAGGATAATAATAATATACTTTATTGTGCACTATACAAAATGGATATGTTAAAAACAAATTTTAACACTGACAATAATGCAAACAACAGGCGGTCTTATCGCTAAAAAGCGATCTCTTCCAGTCAACCTTTAGGTAGCAGGAAATTCAGAAAATGAAAGTTAACAGGTAGTGCATATTTAGCAGAGAGATAGATATACAATGATCTATACTATATAATAAATGAATACAACTAATAACTATATACAAATACAATAGATACATACATATATAAATATTTATATACATACATATATTATACACAAATACATATATAAATCCAAAGGCAATCAAGAGAGCAACAAGAAATGAAGTTTCAAAGCATTTGTGAATTAACTCTTTTTGTGTTGTTATCTTGACCCGTTGCCCAAGGGACACTAGAGTCGCAGTTTGTTACAAAATGTTGTATTAAGTTCTACTTACATGCTTAGTAGATAGACCATTATAAAAACAGCTTATAAGTACCACAAATACGTATGATTGATAAACTTAAATAGCATAAAATCACGATTGTATTCGAATTTTGTCCCGTGGACAACTAGACGTAACCACGGCAACTAGTGGCACTAAAAAGTTGATTCACCCCTAAACAATGTGACTTTGAAGTTATTTTTTACCGTTTCTTTTTGAGGTATGACTACATAAAGTGTACCTATTTTGTTATTGTATTGTTAAGGACCAGAATCGTGTACGTAAAAGTCGGGAATAGGAGTAATTTTTAATGCTTACGAGATTGCAGATATGGTCGTTATACAAGATATAGCTATAACTTTTGCAAGTTGGCTTTCAAACATATGCTCTTCAAGCACCTGCTAGAACAAGTCTAGCGTAAACTAATCAGTTAGTATCCCCTGTACTTATGCAGTAGTATATATTTGTATATATTTACGTATGTATTTGTATATATAATTCCGTGGTAAATGTATATTAGTTACGATTATATGTATGTTTATTCTTTCGAAATCGTTTAACTTTTATGAATTATTTTCTCATTGCACCCACATTTGCTAGTTTCTGTTTGGTCCTATGGTTGACTGGTAGAGAATGCCTCATGGCATTAAGTCCGTTAAATAAATAAATAAACTTTTACGCTGTCTTAAGAGATTTCTAACCCCTCGTCAGTGGGGAGTCGGATTTTAGCGCCGCTTTTTTAAACCGTCATCGGTGGCGACGGTGAAATCGGTTGCAGATGCAATGTTTTTTTTTTACATTCATGGTTCTTGGGTCACGCATGGGCGCCACTTCGTTAATGTAATTTAGATTTTAACCTACCATTACCTAGCCGCCTAGACGGCCGCTTTAGCCTAGTTGGTAGTGACGCTGCCTACGAAGCTTGAGGTCCCGGGTTCGAATCCTGGTCAGGGCATTTATTTGTGTGATGAGCATGAATATTTGTTCCTGAGTCTTGGATGTTTTCTATCCCCTGTATTCATAAAACTTAACAAACCTCTGCTAACTAAAAAGTTCTTTGTCCCATTCTCACAAACGTCAATGTCAAAGTGACAGATAAGGATAAACGAACTTTAGCGGCTAGTTAACTAATATAGGTTTGACAGACGTTTATGAATAAGGGGGTATGTATTTAAGTATATATTTCTCTATATAAGTATGTATATCGTTGCCTAGTACCCATAGTACAAGCTTTGCTTAGTTTGGGACTAAGTCGACTTGTGTAAGATTGTCCCCAAATATTTATTTATTTCCCCAGGACATAGACGAATGCGCCGCAGTCCCCGGCCTCTGCGAGGGCGGGCGCTGCGTCAACTCGATCGGCTCGTTCGCGTGCGAGTGCCCGCCCGGCCAGCGCCGGCACAAGCTCACCAACAACTGCGAGGACATCGACGAGTGCGAGCAGCCGGACATATGCCCGGTTCGTACCATTATTTATTTATTTTATTTATTTAAAAAAAGGTACACTTTACAGACATCACACAATAAATGATGCAGTTAAGTTTGCACAAAATCAGTAGTTTATAGACCAGCATGACATCCAAAGCAAGTGCACACAGCATGATCAATAAGTAAGCGCATAATTGACCAAGTGCACATACAGCACTAGTGTCAAGTCGACCAACACAGAGCAGGGTTAATTACATGGTTAAATCTAATCAAGTTCAGCATGCAATAACACAGTTACTCTACTCTATTTCAGCCAATTAAAATAAATTATATTTAAAGATAAAGATAATTTGTTTGCTTAAACATGAGTATAAAATATATTTAGCTGTTACAAAATTGGATTGTCCTTCATGTTTTGCCTTTCGGCGTACAAATTATAGTTTAAGGATGCTATTATTTATTATGTCAGTCACAATCAGTACAATAAAGTCAATAAATTTAAATACATGTCATAATAAATGAATAAAAAAGAATACTCTATTCGTGGCTAAAGCTATGTCAAAAAAAGAATACTCTATACTTGGCTAAAGCTATGTCAAATTATTTTATAAAATATAATTATTAAAAAAGTCATTTAAGCTATAATAACATTATTATCGCGATAATTATCATGATAATTGATATAGTTATTAATTATCGCGATTACTATTTATTTATTTATTTGGGAAACAAACAGGCAAAAACATTACATCAAGTTAATCATAGTAAACATAACATAAGGCAAACAGTTTTCACTACTGACTAATACAAAATCTGAATCGTGAAATCACTCGACGGTCCCATCGGAAGATCAGCGCGGGCGATTGCCCGCATTATGCTGATATGGTACCGTTTCGAGATAACACAACTTTTTTGTTTATTTTTATATTCTATTTTTGCTGTATTAATTGTTGTCTTTGTCTCGAATAAATATTTCTTATTTCTTATAAATCTGTTGCTCAGACCAAAAAACTAAACTTCAAAATAACACAATACGCTAAGAATTGATAATTTTACACAAGAGAAATGTACATGTATATAAAGAGTTACGATACCTACAGTTCATCATTCAAGACCTGAGTACACTTAAATTGTTAGTATTTTATTTTATTTTTGATTATCGTGATAATAATCTCTGATATGGATACGGTAGTGTCATTGATGTTGAAATTTAACGATTGCGATTGTTAGTTTTTTTTATTGCTTTTTATTTAGTTTTATTTTTGATTATCGTGATAATAATCTCTGATATGGATATGGTGGTGTCATTGATGTTGAAATTTAACGATTGCGATTGTTAGTTTTTTTATTCCTTTTTATTTAGTTTTATTTTTGATTATCGTGATAATAATATTTGATATGGATGTGATAGCTGACATTGAAAAAAAAAAAAAAGCTCTTAGGATCATCGAAGGTTGCTCTAGAATACCTGAGACACATAGACATATGTTTATTGAAAATAAAATTTTGACCGTAGTTTTATTATATCTCTATCGAATATGTATCTATATCCATCGAAATAAGAATTTATACTGCACAGTCGGACAAAGCCAGAACTATAATTTAAGGAATAATGACAAATTGACATTAAACGCCTCCAGTTATGCACATTTTAACAACAGTTTAGGTAATAATGCAATTAGAGTATACAATAAGTTGACCAAAGATTTAAAGGATTGTGATGCTGATGATATAAAATTATTTGACAAAAATGTGAAAGATTATTTTTTAAGTAGACCGTTCTATTCTATTGAAGAATATTATGCAAATTATTTCAATTAACACAGTATTTAGTTTTAGGTATCGGTATTATTTTGTATTATTGTTATAAATTTTAAGTAATTTTCATTGTAATTATTTATAATTGTATTTTGAATGGAATTGAAATTTAAACTTACTGTTAATAATTATGTAAAATTGTATTTGCATGCATGTAATTGTGTTGTAAGCAAATAAATATTTGAATTTGAATTTGAATTTGAATTAATGTTGAAATTTAGCGTATGCGTTCGGAAACACGCCACACACGTGTTCCAATTCTGGCCTGTATTTTTTTTAGAAAGTCTTATTGCTTCTTTCAGAACGGGAAATGCGTGAACACAGAAGGTGACTACTATTGCTTGTGCAACCCTCACTTCATACCAAGTCCTGACAAGAAGTTCTGTATAGGTAAGTTTAGCCTGAACGTTGTAAATTCCACCTTATTCTCTGTCTGCTCTATGTTTAACATACTTTATCTACACCCATACAGTAAATCCTCTTTTATGTGCTCTAAAAGTGTAGGTAAGGACCAACTTTACAATATCACGCCGGTCCGGGGCGGAGATGGCCATAACAGCATCGAAAACGGTGTCGTTATGGCCATCTCCGCCCATTACGATACAGGCTCGTGCTCAAAAAGACTTCAACGAGCTCACGAACTCGAACTCCTGCACTTTCAACGCAATGGTGCCTCAACGGTTGTACACTGTTTTATAGACAACATTTTCAAAGAATTTCGTTTCGCAGAAAATGTTTCTCATATTATCATTTCACAGAATAATCATTACGCCGAACACTTACTTTGTAGAAACTCAAATCAATGATTTTTGATATCAATATTCTTTACTATTTCGAAATTCATATCATAGAATTACAAATGAAATATTATTTTTTCTGATATTATTTAGTTTACGTAAAAATTATTACCAATACAATAGTTATATAGAATTTTGTTTCTCATAAAATAAATCTCATATTACCATTTCATACAATAATCAATTCGTAAAATAATTAATTTGTAGATAATTTTATAGTAGATTTTTAATACAAAGAAAATTTAATGTTTCGATATTCATTACGATATAATTACAAATCATTTATTCTTTGACCTTACGTTATTTAGTTAATATAAAACTTATTACGCAGAAAAACATGTTATTGAGTTGCAGTTTCTAAACATTCCAATTCATGCCTTTGCCTTTGACAAAATGCATACCCTCCTATAAAATTACAACACTGCGTTCACAACAACAATGCGGGTAAAAAATCTAGTAAAACTGAACTGTTTAATATTCTAACCTACCCGCGTTAGAGTTGATTTTTCCTCAACAGGTTTTCTGGGCTTTTATAAAAAAAATAACCTCGAAGATTAAGACGGGATCGTTTGTCAAAATCTGACAGTTTTAACTTTTAACTTGATAGACTAATAACTACTATAAGCTGACCTCTCATCTAAGAACAAAGTGTATGGTAAAGATAGCAACCAGAGGTCTATCTTTTAATTACTAGTATCTCAGAAACGGTAAGAGGTAGCTCAAAAATAATGCCATTTTTGAGCAATTCACACCCTATGCATGCAAACAACCAAACAAGCATGATTTTTCAGGACGCATAATCTTTCTGGGCTTATATAAAAAAAACAACCTCGAAGATTAAGACGGGAGCAAAGCTCCCATCTTAATCTTCTAACCTATCCGCATTACAGTCGATTTTGCCCTAACAATCTTTCTGGGCTTATATAAAAAAAATAACCTCGAAGATTAAGACGGGAGCAAAGCTCCCGTCTTAATCTTCTAACCTATCCGCGTTAGAGTCGATTTTGCCCTAACAGGTCTTTCTGGGCTTTTATTAATAAAATAACCTGTATTATATATAGATATTATGATAGATATTATATTTTTATATGTACACATAGTTATTGTGTTGATGTATTTGAAATACCATGAAAAAAAAACACCGAACAAACAATGTTCGTTAAAACATAATTCTACTGTTTGATAAGTTTCTTAAATAAAGAAATAAAAAATATAAATTCATTGAATTGTGTTTCAGCAAAGATGTTTCTGTATAGTGAATAAGCGGTGTGTTGACGAAGATTCGGGGTTCCTTACTGTTGAGTGCAATAACGTAGGCGACACCAAATTAAGTACAAAACTGATTTTATTCACTTGAGTGATCAAATTACAATAAGGATGTGTTTATACTAATGGGTCGCGTGCGCCGGCCGCGAGCGCTCAGAGAGAATGAATATCAGTGCCCGGCCGGTCCAGGACGCGGCGGGGCGCGGGTCGCGGGGTGGTGCGATGGCGCGGTGGCGGGGCGGCGACAACAGCGCGTTTAAGAGGCGCGCTAACAAGCTGCCCCCCTTGGAACAGGTCCGTCCTGGTCCAAGTTCAGTGGCAGAGGGCAGAGCCTGTTGTAGGCCCTCCTCAGAGTTCCCGTGGTGGTGGTGACGTCAGCGACGCGGCCGACTCCGTCGGCGCCTGGGTAGACTGCGGCGACTCGCCCAAGCAGCCATCTGCTGGGCGGCAATCGGTCGTCTTTGACAAGGACCATTTCTCCGAGCTGCAGTTGACCTCCGTTCCTGCACCATTTGTTTCGGATCTGCAGCTCTGAAATGTACTCTTTATAATAGCGATTCCAAAAATGCGCTTTGAGCGCTTCTATTCTCCGATATCTCGTCAGCGTATGGATCGGAGAGTCTTGAACCTGGGGAGCAGGTACCATTGTGAGTGATCGCCCTAACAAAAAATGTGCTGGGGTCAATGGAGTAAAATCCAATGGATTTGATGAAAGAGGGGTTAAAGGTCTAGAATTAAGTATTGCTTCTATCTGTACCAACAATGTGACCATCTCTTCGTAATCTAAGTGAGCCATTGATGCTATTCGCTTTAAATGATGTTTTACCTGCTTGACTGCGCCCTCTGCCACTCCATTAAAGTGTGGGCTATAGGCTGGGCAAAATTTGAAGTCTATTTCCTTTGTAGCTGAATACGACGTAATTTCGTTAGAGTTATTTTTAAGGAACTTGGCTAGCTCATTACAAGCCCCTACAAAGCAAGTCCCGTTATCGGACAGTATGGTGGCTGGTTTGCCTCTGCGGGCTATAAATCTATTTAATGCGGCAATAAAGCCCATGGCTGTCAAATCAGTGACGAGCTCTAAATGAACCGCCCTCACTGCTAAACAAACAAAAACAACTATATATGCTTTCTTTAGCTGACAACCACGACCCTTTCTGCTCGCTATCAGGATCGGGCCACCGTAGTCACAAGCTGTATCAGCAAACACGTATTCGGACTGTACCCTTTGTGGCGGTAAGTTGCCCATGATTGGCTGATGCGATTTACCCGAGTATCTTACACATGTAACGCAACGTTGTGAAGTTTGCCTGCAAAGGTTACGACCGTTTATTATCCAATACTTGTGACGTAATGTTGCTAGCATCAGCTGTGGTCCAGCGTGTAACAATATATGGTGGTAATGGTGTACTAATATTTTAGTGATGTGATGTGACGCATGCAATAAAATCGGATGTTTTGTGTTATAATCGTAATTAGAATTTGCGAGTCTGCCCCCGACTCTCATAATATCCGAGTTATCTATAAATGGATTTAGTTTCAATAGACTATCCTTGGAAGAAAGTGGGCGTTTATTTTTTAAATAAGATAGTTGCTTATGAAACGTATCGCGTTGCACTTGTTTACACAACATTTGTAACGACAATTTGAGTTCTGACACTGTCAAAGGGCCCGTGCTTTTGTTTGCAGCGTTTTTACAATTATATACAAATCTGTTTATGTATGCTATAATGTTTTGCAACTTACAAAAGCTCGAGTATTTAGAAGTGAAATGGCTCTCCTGAGGTTCGTCAGCCAAGACATGACACTGTATTTTGATTTCGGGTAACGTTTCTATTGGCACATTTTGGGGTTGCAGAGGCCACTGTATTTCAGTCTTGTGAAGGAAAGGCGGTCCTTCCCACCACAAAAGTGAAAGCTTGAGGTTTGAAGCATTTTGACCTCTACTACCTATGTCAGCAGGGTTCAAGTTTGTCGGTACATAATGCCAAGCTGTGGGATTAGAATTGTTAGTGATTTCAACTATTCTGTTATGAACAAATTGTTTTAACCGTTCTTTACAAGTTTTTATCCAACAAAGCACAATGGTTGAATCACACCAAAAGAACTGGGCATCAATATTCAAACGCAATGACTTCGTTACTTTCTGTGCTAGCTGTGTCGATAAGAGTGCACCGAGCAATTCCAAGCGTGGAATAGTTAATTTTTGTTTCAGTGGGGCAACTTTGCTTTTGGCCAGTATTACATGTACCTTGACCTTTCCACTGTTGGATAATGAGCGTAGGTATATACATGATGAATACGCTTTTAAACTCGCATCACTAAAAGAATGTAGTTCTACTCTAATGTAGAAATCACAGAGGATTCTTCGTGGAATTCTAATTTGCACTATTTCAGGGATTTGTTTCGCAAAGTTGTTCCACTGTAACTGGATATCGGCAGGTACATCTCCTTCCCAGGATATGTTTCTAGCCCATAGAATTTGTAAAAGTAGCTTAGCTTGTAACAAGCAAGGGTTAATGAGTCCTAATGGATCAAAAATGGTAGCAATAATGGATAAAATAGTGCGTTTATTTATTGGCTTTGTTTCAATTTTTTCAGTGACAGAGAAAAGCAGCTGATCAGATTTGCATGACCAAAGTAAACCTAATGTTTTTGAATGCTCTTCTTTCGTTAGTTTGAATAATTCTTCGCTGCTGTTGTCTGCAACTATGTTGTCTAGTATAGACGGTGTGTTTGAACGCCACTTACGTAGATGAAAGTGTGCGCTTTCCAGTGTCTGAATGACACCTCTGCAAGTCTCTAGCAATGTAGTTTTGTCATCGTGACCCGAGATAAAATCATCGACGTAGAAATCGTGCAAGATTGTTTCACTTACATCTTTGTTTTTACATTCTTGGCCCAACTGTACAAATTTACCATCTGGGTGGCGAATTGTGGTTTGGGTAAATATGCGTTCGCACTCACTCTCACCTTTGGTGTGGATTTGTTGAGTGAGTGGAACAGATTCTAGTTCAAAAAACTTGTCTAATTTCGCATCGAGCTCAATATTGTTTATTAAGTTGCAATGGACTGTATAAGATCGCGTTTGTTTTGAGTGTGATGTTTCTATAGAACCTTGTACGAGCCACCCGAGGGATGTTTCCACGAAGGTGGGTCTTTTATTACCCAAGGTCATTTTGTTGTTTGTTAGCACCTCCCAAAAGAGGTCTGCACCCAGCAACATCTGCACCTCGGATGGCTCGCAAAAGGTTGGGTCCGCAAGGTGGATGTGAGGGGGAATAGTGAATGAGTTACAATTTAGTTTAGTAGTAGGAATCATCTGGGTGATTCTTGGCACAACGAAACAATTGACGTCTGCTGTGTAATTATTGTTTGCAAGTGATGATATAGTTACATCACACCTCTTTGTGATTTTTGAAGTTTGCCTATTTAGCCCTTGAACGAATATGTTTGTGGAATATATAGGCAATTTTAGTTTTGTTTGAAGATTTTCAGTTATGAAGCTAGAGGTACTTCCATTGTCCAGAAGTACTCTAATTTTGTGTGTGTAGCCGTCACAATCGTTGACGTTAATGACAGCTGTGGATAAAAGTACATGAGCATGGCTACTGTGTGTGGAGGACAAAGTGACGCTGTTATTTTGTGGTTGCATCTGTGTCTGCTCCTTTAATGCTGGTAAAACTACACATTCACTTGACAGTTTGGATGTTGAAGGTTTAAGATCTAGTTTTGCCTGATTATTTGTGTGTAGCATGCTATTGTGTCTTTGTGTGCAGAGCCGGCACGAGCTCAGCCTGCAACGTCGCTCGTCATGCCCTGATCGCAAACAGTTGGTGCAAAGATTCAATTGTTTAACCTTTTCTATTCTATGTTCTACTGGCATTGATTTAAATTTAGTACATTGATAAATTGAGTGATTATTAATGCAAACAGGACATTTATATTTATATTGTGCTTGATTTTGAGCATGGTGTGCAATAAACGCCTTGGGACGATTGTGAGTTATGTCGCTGTGTCTACGTGGTTTGTTTAATGATTGTGCATCCTCCATGGTTTCCAGCAAATCCGCACGATTTTTTAAGAAATTAGTGAATTCTGCTAGTGAAGGTATAGATTTAATATCGTTCCGTGCAGTCTCCCAATCGCGGAGAGTACCTGAATCGAGTTTGCTGGTTACCATGTGGATTACTAATATGTCCCAATGTTCCGTAGGTAAATTAAGAGTCTTCAAGGCTCTTAGGTTCTTATTCACAGAATCCACGGTGTTTCGTAAGGCCCTTGAAGTCTCCTGGATCACTGGGTTTATGTTAAACAACGCATTTAAGTGATTATTCACTAATATTCTATTATTACTGTAACGTTCACACAACAAGTCCCACGCGATGTCATAGGTATCAGACGAGAATTCTAGTGATTTTATAATGATAGAAGCACTGTCTTTCAATGAGTTTCGTAGATAATGAAATTTGTGAATTGTTGGAATTGATGCATTGTCGTGTATAAGAGATTTATAGGTATCATGATATTCTAACCAGTCCTGATAGCGCCCAGAAAAGGTAGGTAAATTGATAGTAGGAAGTTTAATGTTTGGCCCACCTGTGAGTGCAGTAACGTTATTAGAACCCGTTACCGAACTGTCATCCCGCGGAGCCGCAGAGGCAGCACCAGCCGCGGCGTGCCTGCTGAGCAGCTCCTGCGCAGCAGCCACGGCGCCGAAATAACTCGTCTCGAAGCTTTCCCGTTCCACGTGTTTATCACCTGGAATTTCCGTTAAATTTTCTATGTCAGTTTGAGTTGAATCAAAGTCGTTGTACATATCTTGGATTTTACCTAATCTTGTATTTAATTCATGAGCTTGCAAAGCATTTAAAGTGTTGTTTAGCAAAAGCGGGTCTAGATATGATTTAAATATCGTGAGTTTGGACTTGAATGAGGCACGTGTTTTTCTAAGTGATTTTAAATCCATGATTCTGATTCTATGCGTTCATTAATGCAACAAAAAACTGAAATGAATCGTCGTATAGAGATTTAGATAAAGATTTCAACTTCCAGCTGTAATGAGAATTTTGTGATTAGAACACGTTTAGATTGAATGTATGAAGTCGAAAAAGCGTATGGAACGATACGTAAATTTTAAAATGCGTGCAGTTTGCGAAAGGCTTTGGCGTGGCAGAGAAAGGCAAGCAAGCAGGCGCAAGCAGGTAGCGGAAGCGCGTGCGCGGCTCCGACACGTCCTGGTCACGTTCGCAACACGTGCAGTTTTCTGAAATGTTCGAAGGAAATATTAGAAACGAACAATGGTATGCACCTTGTTGGTATGATAAATAGGTGCGATACAGTAAATTAGACCTTTGAGAAAAAACGTGGACCCTATTTTTGAAAAGGTAAAAAAAAACGAATGTAAATATATTGCTAAAAAATATTGGCGGAAATCGTATCTATGATAAGTAGAATTGTTAATTAAGAAGGAATTTCCAAAAAATGTTGAAATTTGGTGAAGATGAAAACGGATTATCACTTTGGTGACGTGAAACGAGAAATCGAATCTCTTGAAATTTAGTAAAAATTGATTATTTATTGCAAAGATTTATTTTGAATTAAGCGAGTTATTTATGGAAATAGAATTGAAACTAATTATTGGAACGAGCTCACAAATGATACACTGCAAACCCTTTTTCCTGGTTTCTCGAACTATTTATCGCCTTGGGCTGCTTATCTGCTTCTGGATGTTTTCTTTGTTTCTTGCTTCTGCAATCTGGGATGATACCGCTGTGTGATGACGCCGACAATGCTTGTTAATGTTTTTGATTTGAAGTAGCGGTGATTCTCTCTGAGCGGTCTAACTGTTGATCTGCAGCGCGATGGCGGACTCCGGCCGGCCGCGAATTGCACACTTTTGATAAATTTACGATCTCGTCGAAACGGCGTATTTCCTTAACGTCAGATCCGGCTCGAAACTGTTGACGAAGATTCGGGGTTCCTTACTGTTGAGTGCAATAACGTAGGCGACACCAAATTAAGTACAAAACTGATTTTATTCACTTGAGTGATCAAATTACAATAAGGATGTGTTTATACTAATGGGTCGCGTGCGCCGGCCGCGAGCGCTCAGAGAGAATGAATATCAGTGCCCGGCCGGTCCAGGACGCGGCGGGGCGCGGGTCGCGGGGTGGTGCGATGGCGCGGTGGCGGGGCGGCGACAACAGCGCGTTTAAGAGGCGCGCTAACACGGTGATAAAATCATATTCAAAATAAAAATACAAGAACCAAATATTATTTAATATAAGTTTCTGTAAAACGAAATTCTATGAATTTTCTATCTGCGAAACAATGAAATACCAAACGTAATTCTACGGTTTGATAAGTTTGTTAAATAAAAAAATGATATTACAAAATTCATTGAATTGTGTTTCTGTGAAATATGTTTCATTCAAGTAAATAGTCATTGAAACAATAATAGTCAAAATAAAAATACAAGAACCAAATATTATTTGAAACATTTTCTACGAAACAAAATTCTATGAAATTTCTGTCTGCAAAACAAGGGGACACCGTGCCTCAACACATGAAAGAGGATTTAATGTATGGATGTAGATAAAGTAGTGTATACAATTGTACATAATTAGGCCTTAAAACACTCGTGTGATCCTATTATGAAACTCGCTGACGCTCGTTTCAACCACACTCGTGTTTTAAGACCTCTCATTATGTACCAGTTGCATAAACTACTATATCATCGAAACGACAAATTGCTAAGGTACATTTGACATTTGTATAAAATATAACCTTTTCTCAAAAATGGCCTGCAAAGTGAACATTACCTACTTGCTTCATATTAAAAAGTAAAGTTTGTCGAGTTCCAAAATTTAAAAAAGTAGAAATAGGCATGTATAAAACGGCACAGGTCGTATTCAGCCAATTTAATTCGTATTTTTCTATTGGTAACGCGACGTTTTTGTATGTGTCTCAAATAGTTTGCGTTATCTTATGGAAAAATACACTTTCGATTGTATTAAAAAAGGGGCTGAAAAGCATGATGTTTATCAAATCTTAATTAAAATTCCGTCTTATGTCCCTCATATTTGAAAGAAGCACTATATTAGCCTCTGCTTGATTGACAATTGCAGGCTTCGTATTATAATTAAACGGACTCGCAAGCTCGTCCGTTTCCTCCTTCCCAGCCACTGCAATAACGTACTATTTATTTATTTATTTAATCTTTATTGCATAAAATAAACCTTATAGTACAAAAGGCGCACAGATTCAGATTCATTTATTCACAATATAAGATTACATTATAAATTACATGCAACTTAATTGAATTGAAACATTTATTTCGAGTAACATAGGACTCATACATAGTATTTGTTAGTAAAATTAATTAATTATTATTCTTATTGTTAGTTCCTAATTCTAATACATTATGTAACATACTTTATGCCGTATGGCATTCTCTACCAGTCAACCTTAAGGTGAAGCAGAAAAAATTGTTGGCGGAGTAAAAATAATAATACTACTACTACTACTATTCTCGCAATAAAAAAAATTATAAGTTTATCAGCGATATTTATAACCTTTTCGTTGACAGACGGCCGTGTGGGCAGTTGCTACGCGGACATGACAGAGACGGGGGAATGCGTGGAGAGGCTGGCGGTGTCCCTGTCTAACAGAGACTGCTGTTGCGGGTACAACATGGGGCGCGCGTGGGGAGAGCTGTGCCAGCCGTGTCCGCTCAGGGGATCCGGTGAGTTCATCTTAACTTTGTATTAAATCAAATTGTTCCGTTTTATTAATTATTACTTACATTCTTTTATAGTGTGTTGTGAGCGATGGGCTAGCAACCTAGGGCTTATCCAGAAATCACGTGAGGTTTTTTGGCCCTCTTTTAGACAGGGATCGGATACCGGTATTTTCTCCATAGAAAAATACCGGTATTATTACGGTCACCGGTTCATTATTTCGTTTTTAATGGGACAATCTAATAATACGACGTTGTTACCTAAATACATGATTCAGCCCTGCGTAAAGAGCAAAAAATAATCCAAAATATTGGGCTAATTCAGGGTTTTTTAAAAATACCGGTATCGGTCCCTGCTTTTAGACCCCCTCTCCGTTGGTGATCTTTGGTGAGGTTTAAAATTTAGACTGAAATGGTTTTGTGTTACTTGAGATTGTGTTTATTTTCGTATATGTGTTATGCAAGCGCTCCTGAATTTCAAAAAACGTAAATAGACTCGCTGTTTTCTACGTGCGAAATGATGATTTACAATATCCTACGTGAGTAGATAATATTTTTCGGTTTTATAGGTATAAGAAAAAAATACACGCGAGGTCTACGTTGCACCCCCCCCCTCTCCAACGTGATCAGTCGTGAGGTTTTCACGACCCCCTCCCCCCGTGTAACGTCACGTGATTTCTGGATAAACCCCTATCAATATCACCTTTTCTCCATCTTTGAAATGAAAATGAAATGAAAATAATTTATTCCAGAACAAGTCCATAGATAGCATTATAAAATTATAAAATAAAAATTAAAAATGATATTGAATAGAATTAAATTAAATTAATAAAAAAAAATTAAAATTACAATAAATTAATAAGCACCTCTCCAAATCGCGGGTTACCCCGAGCCCCGACGATAGGCCTATGGCACTCCCTCCAACGATCGTGTAGCGGGCTGGCTAAAGCTGCAATTGCTAAATGTGGCCCTGGAATTAGATTTCATGTGCTCTGCCTACCCCCTTTTGAGAATACAGGCGTGAGTTCATGTATGTATGTATGTGTTTTAATTTTATTTCATCTAGAATTTCATGTTACTATTTATTTCCTTGTTTTTATTAATGGTGTTGCAAGCGTTTATAGGCGACGGTAACCACTTACCATCATTAAATATAGACTCTCTATTTAAATATATTAATGGCGTATTTCAGCGTTTTTCTAAATTACTCCCCTAAAGGGATGAAAAGGGGGTCAAAGTTTGTACGGGGAGCAAATATGTTTTGAAGAGACTCTTTGTTTAAATACAACAAAACATGTTTCAGCGTTTTTCGAATTTGCTCCCCTAAAGTGATGAAAAGGGTTTCCAAATTTGTGCGGAGAGCAAATCTTTACTTTTCTTAAAAATCGATATTGGGCGTAATCGATCTTAGAGGTTCTTCGGGGTGCCGATTACGAAAATGACGCATTTTCAAATCAAAGTTAGCAGACATTTATTTTTCTTAAAAATCGATATGGTTGTTATCTCTTTGGTTCCTTGGGGTGCCGATTACGAAAATGACATGCATTTTCAAATCAAACATCGCGGACATTTATTGTTCTTAAAAATTAATACGATTGTCATCTTTGTGGTTCCTCGGAGTGCCGATTATGAATATAACATCAATTTTGAAATCCAAGATGGCGGAGATTTATTTTTCTTAAACATCGATATCTTCAAGGTTCCTCGGGGAGCCGAATACCAAAATTACATCCATACATACCTACATACGTAGGTACATACAAACATACTGGTCAAAATGAGAACCACGTTTTTTGAATACTATTAAAAATTACGGTTACTACGCGGGCGAAGCCGCGGGAAAAAGCTAGTCAACGATAAACGACAAGATGGCAGCTGTCACTTTCTATCGAGTGGTATCAGAAAGTATCTTGTCGTGTATCGTAGATAAACGTGATCATCATATACACCCAGATCGCAGTATTTGACACCCGAGCCGAAGGCAAGGGCTATAAATACGTGCATAGCGTCAATAAATTGATGTCGAAGTGAAAAATGGAGGAAATTTGAACCTTATTGCAATGTAATCTAAGTTCAAAGTTTGACACAATAACTTCTCGAATGTCAACTTATTCCCGCGATGCGCGAAAATATACGTTCCGAAGCTTTAGATTCAATTTCAGATTTTTATTCATAAAATTAGATTATTTCAGATTAGGTCATCGATGCCTATCAAAATATTCATAGCGTTTTAAGTTTACGTAATTTGACTAAGAAATATATCTATTTTTATTTATTTATTTAATCTTTATTGCACAAAAGAAGCCTTATAATACAAAAGACGAACAATTCTCTACCAGTCAACCTTAAGGCTAAGCTGAAAAATTTGTTGGCGGTGCAAGTAAGAACTAAAGAAAGTCAAAATTAATTACATTTAGTTCTTTTAACATACCTACGTATACATATAGTTTGTTTAGGTCATCGACGCCTATCAACATATTTAATAATATTTATAGAGTCCCACCACGCTTACTCTGCATTGAAATAATTTGGCAACACTACCTCAAACGTCACATTTTCATACAAATATGACGCATAACGCACAGTGTTGCCAAATTATTCCTTGCAGAGTTACCCCCTTATTCATAAACGTCTGTCAAACCTATATTAGTTAACTAGCCGCTAAAGTTCGTTTGTCCTTATCTGTCACTTTGACATTGATGTTTGTGAGAATGGGACAAAGAACTTTTTAGTTAGCAGAGGTTTGTTAAGTTTTATGAATACGGGGGTTAGCGTGGTCGGACTCTAGACAGTATAGCACGGCGAGTTGGTTAGGAGCGTTATAAGTAAATGTAATTTGAGTAAGCAGTATACGTTGTGCAGCGGAGTGGTCGCACCTGTGCGGCGGCGGCGCGCTGCCGGCGGGCTGGGGCCGCAACGGCAGCGCCGGCGGGGGCGCGGGGGGCGGGGGCGCGGGGGAGGACGAGCCGCACCCCATCGCGAAGATCAACGAGTGCATGCTGCGCAGCGGCATCTGCGGCCTCGGCCGCTGCCACGACAAGGACAAGGGGTGAGAATGAGAACACCGCTACATCGCCGCAGCCCGGTATTTACGCGCCAAAACAAAAGCTAGTGCTAGAAACACTTTTTTCACACCTGCTATTCAGAAAAGAGTTATTGTTGCCTTCGAATGAGGGATCAAAGATGTACTTTTCTTCCCTCATTTGAGGGCAACAATGACTCTTTTCCTCATAGAAGGTGTGAAAAGCAGTATGTGACACTGTAGTAAAATCATTTGTAAGATATTTCATGTTTTTAGCAACGGGCCTCATAGACGGTGTGAAAAGCAGTATGTGTTACACGGTAGCAAAATTATTTTCGTCTTGGGCGTAAACACTTGAATCCCTCGCTACGCTCAAGATTCTACTTTAGAATCCCTCGCTACGCTCAGGATTCTATTGTAGAATCTTTCGCTTCACTCAGAATTCAATATACCGCCCTCGCCGTAAATATATCATTTTGCTCCCTTGAGACACAATCTACTATTATCGATATATGGGTCATACTTAATTGAGAAAACAAAAGTCGTCCGTCCTGTGGTCAATAGTTACCGGCTTATGTGCATGTTAGCTATGTGTTTATTATAGTGATTTATAGAATCGGAGACACTGTTTATGCGGGCTACTGATCCAATGCAAAATTAAGCTTTTTAGCCCTTAATTTTGGTATGTCCACAGAAAAGACGCTAATCTAAATCCGCGCATGGCCCATATATATTTTTTCTACTCGTCGACATCAATGTCTGAATTAAGATATCGTAGACGAAACTAAAATCACATACTTTTTTCTATGGAGCTCGCTTCAACTGAACTCTTGTGGAATAGGCCAATCACGTGACGCCGCGGATTTCTTTTAATCTTCATTTCCGCAGTACTAGTTTGTTTAATTATTTCGGTTTGTTTAATTAATTCCCGTTGACTCGTAGAAAAAATAGCGTATGTATAATTACATGATTCGCTTTTTAAGTCTCGAACCTTACATAGACCCTAAACGCGGTACTCGACTAAAAAACCATACATTATATAACGATTGCATAAACTACTATTTTAGTATTGTTGTTTAATAGTAATGTATGTATGTAAGCACTTTATTGTACACAATAACAGGTTAAAACAATATACATGTCACATAAGATTAGAGTACAAAGGCGAACTTATCCTTATGAGGGATCTCTTTCAGCTAACGTTTAACAAGTTTTTTTTTTTGTTTTTTTTTTTTTTGTTTTTGTTTTTTTTTTTTTTTTTTGTAATAATGATTTTAACGTATGATTTATCCAGATACCAGTGCGTGTGCGACGACGGCGCGGAGCTGTCGGAGAAGGACGGCAACCCCCTCTGCATCGACATAGACGAGTGCGCGCTCGACTACTGCCGCGGCGGCGCCTGCCTCAACAAGCCCGGCGGGTTCGACTGCAGGTACTGTATCGGCAACATGTTTAATAGTACATTATACAACAAGAACATAAAACGAGCCATTTCATCCGAGACGTTCAAATAGCCACCCGAGACACGGTGACAGGCAGGTATCCAGAGGGGGGATAATTGGTATTTACGTTTTTAGCCGTTTTTATAGTACAGTGATTATAGCGATTTTTACACAGTTCACATGGTTGTTTCAATGTTTACGGCGAGGATAGATATCACGTTGAGTTTTGTGCTCGAGTTTTACATTTCGATGGCAACGAAATAAATTTCATGGATTTTCAACTGCAAATCAACAAATTTGGTTAGTTTTGACGTATGAATTTTCCATTTTTTCTCAATCTTATTTTCTATTGCTCAACTTGTATGTATGTATGTATGTAAATACTTTATTGTATACAAAACACAGATAAAAAAATACAGACAAATTCAGTTATTATGGCTTGTAACTTTCGACTATGGTCAGATATTTAATGCCAAGTTATATATATTTGCTTAATTTATTTACGCAAATGCACGCCCGTATTAATCTTACGTTTGTATTTCCATAAGTACACATATCGTAATTACATAAAGGTATATCTAAATCTCATAAAAACACCTGGAATTTAGCGTTTAATTCTCGGAAAATGTATTTTCAGAGTATAAGATTAGAATTAGGGTCGGTTGCACCAATATACGATCACGGGACGGTCATCGTCAAATATGGCACCGGCAGCTGTCATCTCATAGAAACTTGTCAAACTTTCCATACAATCGGATTTTGACGAACACCGCTTACGATTACAGACGGTTTGGTGCAACCCACCCTTATAGTTACTTAGACTATTCGGTGATTCTTGAGTTCTATTGATGCTTTGTTAGAGCTGGGGGCGATTTTTGAGTGTCAAACGCTCGACGTTTAAAATAAATAAATATTTGTGGACAATCTTACACAAATCAACCGGGTCCCAAACTAAGCAAAGCTTGTACTATGGGTACTAGGCGACGATATACATACTTATATAGATAAATATATACTTAAATACACAGAAAACATCCAAGACTCAGGAACAAATATTCGTGTTCATCACACAAATAAATGCCCTGACCGGGATTCGAAACCGGAACCTCCAGCTTCGAAGGCAGGGACGTTTCAATCGACATCTGTCAAATCACCATAGTTTTTTGAAAGATCTCAATTGAAAAGTCGAGCGTTCTACACTCCAAAATCCCCCCCCCCCAGTATTTGATCAAAAAATCTATAAACAGAAAAACAAAAAATCTTGTATTTTGTTTTTATGATTATAGCTTTTTACCGTATCAGAACGGTGCACGGTTTTTAAACATCAGCAATGACAGCTATAGGAAAATTATAGGAAAATTGTTAAATAATTCTGTTCTATGTTTTGCAGATGTCCACCCGGCTTCGATCCAGTCGAAGGGGGACTGAGATGCAGCGATAAGAACGAGTGCGACATGACACACGGACGAATGTGCACCAACGGGGAGTGTATCCTTGTTGATGGAGGGTAAGGGATTCGAATTTTTGTATGGTCTTACACGTATTTTCGGAAAGTGGCCTAAATTAAACCGTCTCTCGGTGAAAAAAATAAACAATCGCATTCTTTTGTTATGATCCCGGGGATCCCAGTGACCGGTAGACGACGGAGTCGTACGTTTCAATAAGGGCTATAATAAATAAATAAATAAATATTAAAGGACAATCTTACACAAATCGAACTCACAGTAAGCTCAAGAAGGCTTGTGTTATGGGTACTAGACGACGATATATTTAATAGATATAAATACTTAAATACATAGAAAACATCCAAGACTCAGAAACAAATATTCATGCTCATCACATAAATATTTGCCCTGACCGGGATTCGAACCCAGGACCGTCAGCTTCACAGGCAGGTGCACTACCCACTAGGCTACACCGGTCGTCGAAGAGGCTATCGCGTATGAATTCGCCGCTAGAGTCACTAGTGTAGCGTGAGATCTCCGAAATGTCAAATGTCACTCTTTGTGGTTGCGCTACGCGGGTTAATATCTGTTTGGAACAATATGGTGAGTATTTTGCAATACCTGAGCTTGATTATGGCAAATATGAGTTACGGGTCAATGACTGTCAGTGCTTTGAGACAGTTCTGTCTTTCGGAAACTTATTTCCTCCTTTTTTCCGAACAAAACGGGACCGCGCTACAATGCGAGATGTTCGATATTTTTACGTTACGTTTTAAGGTATTAAATATGATATGTAAACTTCGTTCTCATGCTCATAATAACCAATAACAATTTTTGTCAGCTGGACCTTACTCGACAGTGGCGCCAACTGGTGAGCACAAAAACGATAGCCCTCATTGTCACGTGGAATTTGTATTTCTATTTTATGGAATCGATGAATACTAAAACAATAAGATTGAAATTTGCAGTTTCAATAACCGCTCGAAAACGCAAGCCGCCATTTGTGTGACGTCATACGGCACGTAGTGATTGACAAATTTTATAAGATATATTTAAAATGTTGAACTAGTATTTGACACGTGAAAGTACTCTTGTATGTTTGATTTTGATGTTTGAATGTGTTTGAGGATGTGGATAAAATCCATGTACGTATGTAAAAATTTGATCGTGAAAGTGGATTTTGGATCCGATGGATGGATTTTGAAATGCAGTAATGTCGCAACCATTTATATTTTGTTGGGCAATTTTTTATAATATTATCTGAATCGTGGGAACAATAATACCTAAATTTTAGATTCTATTTCAATGAAGTAACATACAATTAATAATAAGTGGAAATTGACACAAAGCCCTATCTGTATGTGACCGGAATGCAACCTTCGTTATTTCTTAACTCATATTATGCTTAAGTAAGTATTAACCCTTGATTTTCATTACGTAATTTTGACTTCCGCGCACGAGGGGTTAAGTGTGTTGTTAGGAGTTAACCGGTTCATTTTACAATCCTAAGTTACAATTTTACAAGCCTGTACTGTCAATACGCGATTGATCAACGAGTATTTTGACTTTTATAATTGTAAACTGCAGCTTCGTGAAATCTGTCCATGGAGACAATCTGTTTTATTAAGGTATATATTTAACTGCACAAGAAGCGCTCGTGGCCTAGTGGCGCCCACGTACCGCGTGCAATATGCGAGGTTAAGCAACGTCGGCCCAGGTCAGTTATTGGATGGGTGACCGCTTTGAGTGGTTATTAACTGAGCGCTCCCGTGCTTTGGAAGGCACGTTAAGCCGTTGATCTCGGCTGCTGTCTATGATAGCAGTCGTTAAGCCAAGTTAGAGGCATTCGGGTGGCTCGAGAACTTGTAACAGTCAAGTTGCCCACTCACTTGACAAGCCTAATTACAATAAGGTCTGGTTTTCCCTCGGATTGGAAGGTCAGATGACAGTCGCTTCCGTAAAAACAAGTGCCTACGCCAACTCTTGGGATTAGGTAGCAGAACCCGGGCATCCTTTAGGATGTAACTGTACCGGGATAACGCTAGGATGATGATGATGATGATATTTAACTGCAAATTTTTTTGACTGCGCTTAAAAAACCGTTTTGTTAGCTTTTTTGATCTGACTTTAATTATGTGCCTTTTATTAATTGTTGTAGTTACGAATGCACATGCAATTCTGGCTACGAGCCGACCGAGACCGGGCACGCGTGCCGGGACGTGGACGAGTGCCGCGACAACCCGCGCGTGTGCCGCCGCGGCCGCTGCCGGAACACGCCCGGCGGGTACGAGTGCCAGTGCGAGCCCGGCTTCGAGCTCACCGCCGCCGGCTACTGCGGGGACGTGGACGAGTGCGCACGCGGCGCGCTGTGCCAGGTCAGTCGCCTACAACCCGCCGGGCGGGTACGAGTGCCAGTGCGAGCCCGGCTCCGAGTTCATCGCCGCCGGATACTGCACGAACATGTCCTCGTTTTCGAAATGAAAAGCAGTCTTTAACTCGGGTGAAACCACCCATTTCAGCCTCGAACTATTGGCGCTCTCACTTCTTTCGAGCACCGAAATATCTCGTCTGATATGGGTGGCTTTCAACCCTCTGTTAACAACGTACTATTTTCTGTTCCCAGGGCGGACGCTGCGTGAACAACGAGGGCTCGTTCCAATGCGTGTGCGAGGCGGGGTACCGCTCCACGCCCGACCGCGGCGCGTGCGTGGACGTGGACGAGTGCGCGGAGCAGCCGCTGTGCCGCAACGGGCAGTGCCACAACACGCCCGGCTCCTTCCGCTGCGAGTGCGTCCCGGGGTTCACGCTGAGCAACGACGGCCGGAGTTGCCTCGGTGACTATAAAACTCACTCAAAACATAAAATATACGCAAAAAGGCATAAGACAAAACGTATGTCAAATTTATTAAATCCTGCAGCAGAAATAATATAACCATCAATAAAGTACCTAATGATTTCAAAATAAAAATAATAAATACTTTCTGAAAATAGCTTATGCTAATATAAATAATAATCATCAACACTAAAATATAATACACATTAAAAAAAATAGTCAATTGAAAATTTACAAAAAATGACTACAATAAATTCTTTTATAAGTATCGAACCTGCTCACAAAATTTCACTAGAGTCGGTTGAGAAATGCGAACTGTAGAGGAGAACAATCGGAAAACAGGATGTATAAGAAAGCATTTTTGTCCAAGTTGAAGCAGAAATACACTATTAGAAGCAATTGAACACATAATGTAGAAAAACATTTAAAAAAATACTTCTGTACCAGGTGTAACACTCTACACATGGTATTATAAGATTCCCCAGAAATATTTGCTACTTTGGATATCTTGTAATAGGTTAGATTAGATAAATTAGATTCCTTATTTTATGATAAAAAATTACATTATAATTTTCAGATGAAATGAAAGATTTATGCTACGAAAAATTCGAAGAGGGACACTGCAGTGGACCGGGAAGCAACACAGTAACGAGGTCCCAGTGTTGCTGTAGCGCACCTAAAGGTACTTCTTAAGTATAAATTTACTAGTAAATTTTGACTTGTAAAAGTGCCATTGCGGCCTACTTGCAGAATAAAGTACATTTATTTTATTTATACTTTAATAATACTTACTGTCTTTTGATTACTTGATATCTATTACTTGATATATTTAAATTGGGTAATGCCACCTGTTGAATCAAAGTGAAATAAATCGATCGGTGGATTTTGTAACTGCAGTGTTTGTAATCAGAATGTCGATTTTAACTGATTTATCATAGAACTGATTCCGTTAGTTTTATAACACCTGTAAGTACTATTTCAAAAATCCATTTATTGGATCACATTTAAAGAAATCGATTTTAACGGTGGATATTGATTTAACAGCCATTCTCATAATCATAACAATGATTTATTGTCATGGATTAACATAAATTAACGTAAATTTTAAATGCAAATTTATCTGCAGTATTTTGTGTCACTTAAAATTGTATAATTCTCATTCTTTCCAGGTTTACAACTAGGCTGGGGCGGTTTGTCATGCAAAGCGTGCCCAAAACAGGGAACCCCCGACTACGATATCTTATGTCCCGAAGGCCCGCACAAGGTATAATTCACATTCTCCTAGTAAAATAGGAGACAGGACGTTTGAGTTAGTTATTGGTTTTCAGCTAGAACTCTCATAGAAATCTCAGCTCGCTTGATATGCCGTATATTCAAACGGAATTTCGCCATTTTAATATTTACAGTTACTAGTTGCGTTTAAATAAGAGCATTAGAATGAATATAGAGAATAGAATTTGACACTGAGCGTACCAGTAAACTGCAATGACTATATGTTTTATATTTTTAATTCAGAAAACAATAAGGTAAATATTTAAAACTGTAACTAATGTTAATTTAGAACGTAATTAACATCAGTTAAATTTAATAAGAAAAAACAAATGAAATATAAATGAAATATAAAAACCCTATACACCGTCCCCAAGGTCGCTCATTGGCGGAAATGATCCCAAGATGCTGGCGGCGTTTCCCCGCTGCACAGCAATGCTGAGCCTTTGCCCGAGAAACGCGCCAGCTCTGGGATCACAGCAAGTTCTTATTAGTTTCTTTTTCAGTAGATTGAATAGTTCGTGAGCTTCTTGCCCCCAAGGACCTAGAGTTTCTACGGCAAAAGGGACGAAAATGTAGTTATTCCCTAGACAATTATATTTTCGGCGCTTAGCTGCCTCTGCATTTGTGGCCGCTCCACCTGGTTTTTGACACGTATATGCTAAATGAGATAATGCTAAAGTATCCACACAGGTGGAGTCCCACACTAAGGGCCGCCCCAATCGCCACGGCACTAACGTCATACTGTCGGGTCTCTTGCCATCGTCCCGTGCGAGGCCATTTGGTTCGAGTACCGCAGGCACGTGAACGCTGACAAGAGCCCGACGTATGATGTCGTTAAGACAAGCGTGGCGGGAGAGTCTTCCGGCGCTTTTGGGGCAGCTAAGGCCGTGGTGTCCTAAGCGGTCTACTTGCGATCCGTAGCGACATTGGTGAGGTACGACGATGTCTAGGCCTAGTCGAAGGCCAACAGCCACCCTGAAAGAATTATCATCTAATAAAGTGCCGAAATTAACGGACGGAATTGCGTGAAGCCAGTATCCGGACTCAGGCGCAGATACTGCTAAGAGCCTGGCTTTGTCTGTCGGCGTGGAACATGTGTCTATAAGGTGGGTGTGTACTCTTGAGCTTATCGGCAAGTCCCACAGTTTTTGAATATCTTTATTTGTGGGAAAGTCTATACCAGGACAGGCCTGCTTCCAAGCGTCCTTGGCGTCCGACAAATAGGCCACCTCAAAATCGGAGAGAAAAGGATTTAAAATTTTACCGACAAGAGGTAGCGAGCTATGTGTCGAGGACAAGAACGCTGGGAGAGCGACACTTGATATTTGCCTTACGCCAAGACCACCGAACCTTACAGGCAATGTAGCCTGTAAAAATTGACGAGGGTCAAATTTTATATTGATGATTTTTTCTAAATGACTGTGAATGATGTTGTCAATGTTCTCGCATAGGAATTTAAATTTCCAAAACGGGCAGCATCGCATGGCATACGTGAATTTAGGTACAAAAAGGCAGGAACGAAGTATAAAAATAGCCATGTGAGCATGAATTTCTAAAAGGCGGTCTGCGGATTCTTCAAACTTGCTTATCTTACTCTCTACAAAACTAGGAATACCTTCCTCAAAGATGGGGACACCAAGAAGGTGAAGTGATTCTTTGGTTAGAAACTTGATTCCCGGGCTCGCAGACTCAAAAGCTTGCTTGACCGATGGAGCCAAGCCACTGTCTAGAAATAATTCACATTTATCGAAATTCAGTTGAAGACCGATCAAATCGAATTTACTTTTAATTAAATTAAGGTCGTTTAAGACAGACTCCGCATCTCCTCCGAGTGAACCATCATCAAGATACCATACATTGAATTTAGAGGTTAAATTTGAAATTATTGGATGTATTGCTAAGCTAAAAATGGCTGGACCGAGAGGGTCACCTTGTTGACATCCGACAGATGAGAGCAAAGTATTATTTTCAAAAACAAGATTTGATGGAGTACCATAACATTGCCAAAGATAATGCTAAATATCGGGGACTACTTTTTGAATTTCAGATAACATAGTGTGTCGGTTGATAGAATTAAAAGCATTCTTAACGTCGAGTTTCAGAAGGACTTGTGAAGTGGAATTTTCAAGAAAAGTGCGACATGCGTGTACTGCCGCTTCACAGCCACCTTTACTTCCGAAACCTAGCTGGACCGGTTGAAACTTAGGCTGCAGCAGGGGTAGAATATGCCTGCAACAGATTTTGGAAGCAATTCTCCTAAAAGTTGAACCTACCGCAATGGGGCGAATGCCGCCATCTTTTTTTAAAAGAGCGCATAGATTGGCACCATATAGAGTATCCGTGACAAGAGGGTTCACCTTTCCAGCTAGCATGAGGTTTATGAGATTGGTTAGGCTTGTGAGAAGAACACTATTACGACCACCAGAAACTGACAGAAGATCCTTTAAATGTTGCGGTGAAATACCATCGAGACCACCGGCAGAGCCGTTCTTGAACGACATCACTGCAGCAAAAACTCCATCTTCTGATGCATGAAGGCAAGGTAACGTTGCATTGGGAGGGGTGGGTAACTGTGAAGATGGAGGAGCTGGAGGATGTTTGCTAGAAAGCGCAGCTAGGGTCGCGGCTGAATTTGGAGCACACGAGTCGTTTGAAAATAGTAAACGGGCTGCTCCTCTCAGATCTCCGTCGTTAAATTTAGTTTCTACCTTTTTAAAGATTGGCTGAGGTGGTCTTTGATGAGTTGTGGCTGAAGAAAATTGCTGGGTGGAAGCGGGCCGAGAGCAATTATCTTTTAATTTCTGAGTGAGAGATACCTCAGGGTGCGCCTTACTGATGTGTAAGGTATTATAAGAGAAAGACAATAATCGTAGCCAGCTACTTTCCGAATTTTCAGTTGTGCAATCGTCGATGGTTTTAATCAAACTGTTGGCGACCGTGTGTCTCGCCCCGCGAGGTATTCTTTTCAGAATAGGGGTTGATCTCTTTAAAGAGCTCAGAAGGGTTGATAAGGAGCTGTGTTGGGGGGGTGACGAATGTTGAGCAGACGAACGCTGAGGAAAGGATGAATTCAAATGAGTTTTGTGTGATCTACTGATATGAATATTAAGACCTCGCTGACCTCTGAAAATTTTAGTTGTTGGGCAGTGCGGGCACTCGATGAAACCTTCTGCAGGTTGACTGTTGGCAGGCATGGCGATTTACCAACAAAATAAACATATATATATACGTAGGTTAGGCAAACTTAAATAAATTCACTATTTACACAAAATATTTACAAAAACCACAAAAAACATCACACAGACGTATGTCAAAGTCACTGACGTGGAGGCTGCGCCCTGGCGACGGAAGCGACACGCAGGTTGTAAATACTCCTGATGCTAAATGTAGCCGTATCTCGTATCGAGATATGATGTATACATGTAGTTGTAAAATAGGAAACCTTATGATATGAAATATCTTTGTGACTTCTGTCAAGGTTGGATGATTATAGGGAAAAAATCTTCCACGAAAGTCCGGAAAAAGCTAAGAGATCAATTTTTTCCTTTTTAAATGGCATCCTCTGCTCAAAGCTATTATTTTTAATATTGATAATATCTGTTCATTAATATTTTATAAAGCTTTTAAATTCCAGCAAAATGTAACGATCCGCCATCTTGACTGTCAATCAATAGAAAAAAAAACTATATTATTTTGTTGTTAGTGGCACCAAACCATTTGTAATTGTAAGCGGTGTTCATTATGGCTGACTGTGTGTGGCTCAGATTAAGAATGAGCACAAATAATAATAAATTAATAATGTTAGTGGCAAATAAATAAATATTTTTGCACAATCTTACACAAATCAACCTAGTCCCAAACTAAGCAAAGCTTGTACTATGGGTACCAAGTGACGATATACATACTTATATAGATAAATAGATATTTAAATACATAGAAAATATCCAAGACCCAGGAACAAATATTCGTGTCCATCACACAAATAAATGCCCTGACCGGGATTCGAACCCGGGACCTCCAGCTTCGAAGGCAGGGTCACTACCAACTAGCCTAAAGCGGTCGTCAAATCACTATTATACAGTGAATGAATATTTAGATCGCAATAATAATGACTATTACGAAATGGCAATTGAAATAAATTGTTATTGTCCTACTATTTTTCATCATAGAAAATAATGATGATTATGTTTGAAATCGTATTTAATGAATGAATGAATTATTGTTATTGTTACAAATTATTATTATGATCAATAATTCAATATTATTATTATTTTATCATGTTTTTTTCTTGTTTAATCAATATATAATGTTTAATTATCAATGTGATAAATTACTACATTAAATTGCAGTGCCCTAACAGAGTTGTGTTGATACCTACATGTTAAATGCGTGTTAAATATGTACAAGACCGTATTTGTAGACACAAAGCAATGAATATGAATATTAAAATCCGGTTGTATGGAAAGTTTGACTGTAATCGTAATTTGGTGCAACCCGCCCTTACCTATAGTTTTGACTATGACTTTGTGAAGTAAATTCTGACACTCGTGAGACGGTGCATGGTCGGGGCCCAGCAGTGGGACGTATACGTATATATGCTGGTGATGATGATGATGAGGATGACGAAATTTATTTTATAGGCCAACGACGGCTCGGACATCAACGAGTGCACCATGATCCCGGGTATATGTGCGCACGGCGCCTGCGAGAACCTAGTCCCGGGCTATCGCTGCATCTGCGACCCGGGCTTCCACTCCGACGGGCTGGGGCTCTGCCGGGACATCGACGAGTGCGACATGCACCAGTCGGTCAGTATGGTGCTAGTCGCTTTATGAGCTGTACACCTCCGGAATAAATGCGACATGTAGAGGAAAATTAACCTAAATCCGACGAAATCATTGAAAAATAATTCGGATTCGAAAACTTCCAAAAACTGTCTTGAAAAATAAACTGTATAATTATCGAACTTGCTCAAAAAATTTCACGAGAATTGGTTGATAAATGCGACCTGTAGAGAAGTAAAAATCGAAATGCGCCCGAAGAAATATACGAAATCATTGCATAAAAATTGTTTTTGAAAATTTACAAAAAGTGAGTCGACAACAAAATCTGTATAATTATCGAAGCTGCTCACAACATTTCACGAGAATCGGTTGAGAAAAGCGACCTGTAAAGGAAAACGACCGTGAATCCGTACATACGAAAGCATTTCTGTCGAAGCTGAAGCAGAGACCTTCGTGTCACTCGTTCAATTAAATACATACCGAAAGGCGATCGTCGGTTTACCTGACATTTAGTTAAAAAGATAGAAAAAAATGTTTGTATATAAGGTGTTAATTTATCAGTTGCAGATATTTTAACCGATGGTACTTTAAAACAATTAACTTCAGAATTTTTTATTTTTATTTTTTTTGTTTTGATTTACCGACCAAATAATTAATTGTAATTTCGTCTAAAAATAATCACCATGTGCATTTAACTGACAAGCCGTTTAACACTATCTGTCATTTCACTCATAGTGCTGCAGTGATAGTGCGCCGCGCACCATACGAAAATGGCGTTTACATTTTAATCACCTCTAACAGGAAATAAAGTAAAGTTTATTATGTTTTGGAATTGAATGAAACAAAACAAATATCCCAATTCCATCGAAGCGCATTTACTCTAGTATCAGCACTTTGAGCCTCAGGAGAATAGTGTTTAAACCGCCCGCGTAGTCGTGTCCGAAGTTTCCCCTGGAAGTTCCCCAGGGCACTTTCCAACCGCGCACTTTTCATCTTTTTATTGTTCATGGCCTATAAAGCCACAGTCAGATTAAAAAAAAACCTCAGGAGTATAATAGTATGTATGTTGAATGATGGTTCCCTTCCAGTTGTGTAGCGGCGGTCAGTGCCGCAACACGCCCGGCAGCTTCACCTGCGTGTGCCCGAGCGGCACGCGCCACGAGCCCGACGAGCAGATCTGCCGCGACATAGACGAATGCGAGGGTGAGCCCAATTACATCGAGAGCGAAATAGACCGCGGGGACATACCCCCCATGTTCCCAGTCACAGGTTAAAGAGAGTTTCTAGCGAAGCATCCCAGCATTCATCGGTATAACACCATTCACGGTTGAGACTTCGTTAGGGTGCATTTCCACTGAAGCGTAGCGAGGCGGAGACGTGCAGAATTTACCGATCAAATTAGCTCCTTTGCTCCGCTCGAAGCGAAAAAGTTTCAATAAATTTACATGATTGGTCAATTCTGCATGTTTCCGCTCTGCTTCGCCTCAGTGGAAGCGCACACTTACTGCCTTCCAGCTACTTGTGTGAAAACTAGTAACTGCACCGTGCAGCGACATTCAAAAATCGAAGTTTATTAGTTATCCTTGTTGCTCAAATGCTAGATGCATAAGTGGACTTCTTTTTTTGGATTTTGCGGTACCGCCAGTTCCCAGACAAGTTTTAATGAGGGTTTTCCGGAATGCATTGTCACCAGCTGGCGAAAGCCTTAGCGAAGGTTCTAGCATGTTCAATCAATTATGATTGTCACTAAATATGATTGGTGAGTTTGACACCTAACTATTACTTCGGATTTCGTAGGTAACCTATACCCTATACATTTGCTGCCATCCTACAACAACAATTTATAACGGAAAAGCGGTAAAAATGATAAACTCCACTGGTATGACATATGTAACCGTACCTATACCTTGTTTTTTAGCATTAGAAAGAAATACGGAGAACGACCTGAGGTTTTTTATCAGCCATATTCTACGGTAATAGTCTCAAAGAATATTAAAACCGTCATTTCATTCTTACATTATATATTGTTATTCAAAAACAAGAAAATATGTCTTAATTTATATTTACTTCCACATATTTTTAAATGATAAGGCATCAATTAATTTTTTATACTACGTTTAGTTTCATTCATCTTTAAGTTGTGCAATAAAAAACCCAAAGAGGCAGATATTGCAAGAAGTCGGTTCGGGTTTTAAAAAAAGTAATTTGTCATAGCCACTAACTGTAACTTATTCTCATCTTTCCTGCGAATAATGAGAATTCAATGTGTATGTGTTTACGACCACTCCTTTTTTGTTTTCCTAATTTCTAATCTAACAAAAAAAAAAACAAGGTACAAGCAATTGAGAAATAAGTATAGTGGACTTCTGGCCACAGTATTGCCTGCTGAATTATCTCCTTCTCTGTTGCACTTGCGCATATTTGAGCGACAAATAGTGTCTTTGTTTTCGGATCGCTGTAGGCTCTCTGGTGATAAAATGCGTCCTGAAGAACCTTCATTGGAATGCAATCTGTCTCAACCCTAAGCTATGACGACCGTAATACCATTTTTAAAAACATAAGTATTGCACGCAATTCGATCTCATTGCACTTGCCATTTTATTTTTAATATTATTTACTAAATTATTTTAATAAATTTACTAAAATGAAATAATGTTGGTACAAGGATGCATTTAAATACTATAACTGAATTTGTTAACCTAAATTGGGAATCATGTGTCAATTTTTCAGACGATTGTATGAAAATTCAGTCAAATAAATTGACGAAGAACCTTTTTTTAAAGCACTAGTGAATAGGCATCTTCTGGTGAGCTCGCTCCATATTCGGTCTCGCTTTTACCCTTGGACTAGATGCTGATCAAGAACACGTAATTGCATTAAAAAAGAGAAAATTAGTACTAGTATCCACAGAAAATCCACATTTCATTCAAAAAGTGGATTATTCAATCGGAGAATCCCCATATGATTTAAAAGATGGATTGCGTGATCGTGTTCTCTGTTGTCGCAGAGCAAGTGAACCCGTGCGAGAACGGGCGCTGCATCAACACGCACGGCGGCTACGAGTGCAAGTGCGAGCCCGGGTTTGTGTTGGACGTGAGCGGGAGGCATTGTCTAGGTGAGTACGTAGCCATACATTACTTGATATATAGTTGAATGGATGACATTATGTTTTGCCTGTAGGGACTACTCAAACATTACGCACTAATCTTATTCAAAATATGACATAATAAATAAATTCATCTGAAGGGTAAGGAAAGAATATATCTAGTCTTTTAAAATTTCAATGCCAGTTTGTATCTTATGTCATGATAAGTTAGATTGTTTTTTTGTTTTGAAATTTAAAATAATAAATGGGAAAAATTGTGATACCGTTGCAAGTTTTAGTAAATATATTGCCATAATTAATGCATATGTTTTTTGAAAAAAATCGTTTAGTTGATTCAGAAAGTGGATCATTGAAATCACTCGGTGGATGAGTAAAGCCTTATTTACACTCGTACGAGACTCGCATGCGAGTTTCACTACACGGCGGGTCACGGAGCTATAACGAGTTCAAACGCTCCGTGAAACCGCGCAATGTAGTTCGCTATAAATTGTTTAACCCAATTTTTTGTGCTATAAAACAAAAAAGATACCTTTCTTTTTTATAACATGTTTCTATTGACATATTGATCGTATAGTGAATCGCCCAATCAGGAAATACAGTTTTTTTAATGTTTTTTTTTTTTAATTTGAAATGGCGCCATGTCTCCTAAGGGGTGAAACTTCGAAATAAATCACTTTTTTGGTCGCTATTATGACTGTGCAAAGCGGCTTTCTTACATAGATAAGTGCAGGTTTTTATTGAAACTAACTCCATTATTAATAATCGTTTATTAAACCTATTTTAGTTAATTAGCCTCTAAAATTCGTCTTTACCTGTCATTTTGATATCTATGTTTGTGAGAAATCGACAAACGCTGCTTTTCACACCTGAAATTCAAAAGAGCGTCATTGTTGCCTTTGAATGAGGGATTAAACTCGTACTTTTCTTCCTTCATTTGAGTGCAATAATGACTTTTTTCTGAATAGAAAGGTGTGTGCTATCCGGTAGGAAAATTACAGTGGAATCCGGATAAAGCGACATTCAAGGGACCGGTGATATTACGTCGCACTAACAGGACGTCGCACAAAACGGACTGATTTACTTTGAAAATGTTTGATATCAAATCTAATACAAAGGTACGAAGTCTAAAATTGTGTTCCAAGCATTTCCCTTTATACCTTTTTTTGAGCATTCATTGCCTGATCTGTTTGGTAAGTTTAATGAATAAGGGGGTCCATATACGCAGATAATCGTCGAGGTTCGTGTTGGCGGCGCGTGGTGGACGGGCAGTGCGAGGCGGCGGCGCCCGGCGCGCTGCTGCGCCAGGAGTGCTGCTGCAGCGTGGGGCTCGCGTGGGGCTCCCCCTGCGAGCCCTGCGACACCGACCACTGCCCCTGCCCCAAGGGCTACGTCAAGGTGAGGTGGGGAGGTGGGGGCCCTTCGGTAGGAACACTGCTCACATGTAGTGGACGATGAAAATTGTCGATTTGGAGTCATGTTTGAAACGATATTACTCAATGAAAATTCACAAGAACAAAACTAAATATCATGATATCAATCCACAATAGTTCTTTTTTAAATAAAAACGTTTAGAAATTGTCAAGATACGTATCAATTTATACAGAAAATAGTTTAAGGCCGTGCAACGAGAAATATCGCGTTATTTGAAACGCTGTTCTGCCCAGACAAGGAAACAATAAGGATTGATTTTGATATGATTCTTGACTATATGTGATAATCCACATTGAAAGGGACCTTATGGCGGCCGGCACTTGCGCCTTTATTGCCGCTGTTCCAATACAATAGTGAATAGCTGTAACGTAAGCGCCTGCCGCCATAAGGTCCCTTTCGATGTGGATTATCACATATGACTGTGTTTCTGACAATAGCCGAAACATGATTACTTAAAATTTTCTCGATAGAAAAACAAACCAAAGTTGAGTTTTTTTTCTTTTTTACTCAGCCTGCTAAAACAGCGCATTATTAAACGACACAATTAATTTAAAATGATGGTATTTTACTTCATGTAAACTCTGTCAAGGGGAAATTTAATAGAACTGCACCTAGTCAGATATTTATCGAGATTTGTCTAAAAAAGCCATTCCTGAAGAGTGTTGTCTCTTTTGTCCTTAAATAAAGGAGCTTAAAGAGCCATAACACTTTGCCAAGCATTTCGTAGCGCTACGCACATTCCTCTATCGGCTACGAGCACAAAACCCGCTAGGCGAGTTCCTGGCAGTGACTGTGTGTAGAGGCCTTACAAGTTTTAAAATGTTTTGATTTCAGATTATGACAAAAGTATGAGTACCTGTTAGGTGTGTGACAGGGACAGAGGGATGCGAGTGAAACCAACGGCGGTCGTTTATACACTGCTTTATTAGTGTTAAGCATCAGCTTATGTAGGGGTCGCGGCACTGTATACCGCTGTAACTATGCATACACATATACAACAGTACCCAAAGGACAGATCTGTATAATGAACTTCGGATTTACTATGTGAGAAGTATTATACTAATACTTTCTATTATGTAATGATTTTAATGTATATCTTAGTTATCTGTTATGTTTTACTACATTTGTTTGCTTCTACTGTTATTGTAATTGACATACTAGATAATTCATTTATTACTTTATGGTGAATAAATGAATACTGAAAGGGTAAAATGGGATCATATTACTAAGACTGCGATGTCCGTCTGTCTGTCTGTCTGTCCTTCAGTCACCGGGCTGTATCTCATGAACCGTGATAGTTAGACAGTTGTCACAGATGATGTATTTCTGTTGCCGCTATAATAAGAAATACTAAAAAAAAATATTACCCATACAACAAACGTGATTTTCTAGCCGTTTTTATAGATAATGATACGGAACCCTTCGTGGGTGAGTCCGACCCGCATTTTTTGTTATTTTTACCTGTTGTGTGTTGAAAGCTAAGTAAGTATATTTGTCTCAGTTGGACGGCGCGACGTGCCGCGACGTGGACGAGTGCGAGCTGGACGGCGAGCTGTGCAGCGGCGGCGCCTGCGTCAACACGGACGGCTCATACAAGTGCCAGTGCCCCGACGGACTCACGCTGGACCCCGCGGGTAACTAACTTCTGTGACCTTTACACCTCCCGACTGTTTTTTTGAATCATTGAAAAAAAAAATGAAAATTTCCAAACAGTGACAATAAATCAATGTAATTACCAAACCGACAAACGAAATTTCACGATAATTAGTAGAGAAATGCAACCTGTAGATGAGGGTAAACAATTAAAAAAAATTGTTTACAAAAAATGAAAACGAAAAAATAAACAACATTTATCGAACCTGCTTACAAAATTTCACGAGAATCGGTTGAGAAATACGACCTGTAGGAGAGAAAATACCGAAATCCGCCGGCAGAGACGTACTAAATCATTAAATTTTTTTAATCTAAAAATGAACTCGACAAAAAAAATCTTATAATTTTCAAACCAACTCACAAAATTTCACATGTGGAGAAGAACAAACCGAAGTATATACGAAAGCATTTCTGTCGAACCTGAAGCAGAGACCGTAGTTTCACTCGGTCAGTGATGTAGCAGCTTGCTGTATTAGGGTCGGTTGCACCAACATACGATCACAGGCCGGTCATCGTCAAATATGGCGCCGGCAGCTGTCATCCCATAGAAACTTGTCAAACTTTCAATACAATCTGATTTTAACGAACACCGCTTACGATTACAGACGGCTTGGTGCAACCCACCCTTAGTGTGTTACATATGGAGTACTAGGCAGGCCGTATCTGTAATAAATGTTTTTTTTTTAGGAAACCGCTGCGTGGACTTGCGCCGCGAGGCGTGCTACACGGAGTACTCGGCCGGGCGCTGCAGCGGCGCGCTGAGCGGCGCCGTGCACAAGTACACCTGCTGCTGCTCCGCGCTCGGCCGCGCCTGGGGCGCCTGCGAGCCCTGCCCCAAGCGAGGTAACTGTGTACAGCTGACCCGCGAGCCGGGCTCCGTAAGAGGTGACACTGTCTACAGCATACCCGCGAGGCGGGTTCTGAATGAGGTGACACTGTACAGCGGACCCGCGAGGCGGGTTTCACGGACTACTCGGCAGGAGAATTACACTTACAGAAAATATTTCATAATGGTTTTGGCACCTAATCCTGGGCGCGGTACCAAATTGTAACCGTTCTGCGAACACTGAATTGGTATTGTACAATAGAACAATTGGGGTTTAATGAACAACGGCATATATATAGGACAAACTGCTCGCGTTTTTTGACAGTATGGTGTAACCCAGCCTAAAAAAACTTGGAAATATTTTGCATATTGATAGCATAGGGTAAATCGCCAGTAACTGCCCACTTAATAAAATGTCATTCAGTTACTAGCCATCAAATTTGTGCAGTGAAGATCGCCTTTAATAAAATGTTGAAGTCCGCTCTAAACCCAGTCATTTTAATTTTATTTATTTAATAGCAGAAATACCAGCAATTAGTTTGCTCTGTGCATATTTTTGCGAAGGGGCCATTTATTGGGGGGTGGTCAATTATAGGCAATTCACCCTATTCAGTGTTTTATACTTTTCTTTCGCCTATCTTTCTTCACCACTTAACCTGGTTTTAAATTCCAAACACTTATTAAGCAATTTATTTGGAGAATACTTATTCAATGATACAATTCACACGACGTATTCATTAATTGTGTGTATTATAAAGTAATATGTAGCGTTTAGAATGCACTTGACCGGTTTTTTTAACTTACATTTTAACTCAAGGAACCGACGTATTCCGCAACCTGTGCACCTCCGAAGCCACCGTCCCGCCGTACGTCTGGAATCGGCCCGGCGTCATCAACGGCGGCTTCAACAACAACGACAGCCTCAACGTCGACATCAACAACCATGGCATCACGGACGGCTGGGACCGCCCGGGACATCCCGCGGTCGTCCAGGGGCACATGGACGTGAACGAGTGCTCGGCGTTCCCGGGGATTTGTGGGCAGGGCCGGTGCAGGAATACGCCTACGTCGTTTGAGTGTGACTGTTTCCCGGGTTATGAAAAGGTTGGTTATATGATTATCGAAATACTAATTTAGGGTGAGTTGCACTACCTAACGGTTACAGGCTAACGTTCATTATGTCGGCGGCAGTTTTTATTCCATAGAAATTTATCAAACTCTCCTTGCAATCAGGTTTTAATGAACACCTGGTCTCATCTTGCAAATTCTGGTCTCGGCACCAAATTGTAACGGCACTACGAATTTAACAATAAACATACATATAAATGTAAATTACCACTGATATATTATTAACGTATAATTTTTTATTTATTTTTTATTTATGTGATTTTCAAGTAAAAAGTACCTTATTTTCGATGTCAATAAGGAAGAGTTCTAGTCGCATCATTAAGGAATTGTAATATGTTGTACAGGACAGCAAGAACCACACCTGCGTGGACGTGGACGAGTGCCGCATCGTGGACGACGTGTGTGGAGCCGGCGAGTGTTTCAACACCGAGGGCAGCTTCCACTGCCGCTGCCGGCCCGGCCACGAGGCCGACGGCCTCACCAAGGTGTGCGTCGGTGAGTGTAGTACACGTGTGAGTGTTGCAATACCGAGGCTTCCACTGCCGCTGCCGGCCCGGCCACGAGGCCGACGGCCTCACCAAGGTGTGCGTCGGTGAGTGTAGTACACGTGTGAGTGTTGCAACACCGAGGCTTCCACTGCCGCTGCCGGCCCGGCCACGAGGCCGACGGCCTCACCAAGGTGTGCGTCGGTGAGTGTAGTACACGTGTGATTGTTGCGACACTTACCTCGGTATCTTCCACCATTTTCCTCAAGTTATGTTGACGGTTGTGGGACCAAAATGATAAAGATGATGTGAATTAATGTTTCATTACTTAGCCAGTATTTATGATTGCTTGCAATGATTTATATTGTCATATATTGTATGTCCGTGATGGATAAACTGTTGAATCTATTTTTTTTTGTCACCATTGTACAAAGTTTTACAATAAAGTTTTCTATTGTATTGTATTGTATCCTCCTAAGACCCCGCGTCCTATATAAAGGACAAAATATGGTCAACGGAAAATAAGTTAAATTTTGAAGTGATAGAGTTGCATTTGTTTTGGTTTGATTGATTTGACATAAAATAAAATTCAAATTTGTAACCGGAACTGTTAGGTTCAAATTCGATTGTATTTTTATTTGTATGGTGGGTCTCAGGAGGGTATTGTAAAGAGTGACGTGTTGGTAGATATCAACGAGTGCGCGACGATGCCGGAGCTGTGCCGCGGCGGGCGCTGCGTGAACACGCCGGGCTCGTTCCGCTGCCAGTGCGGGCTCGGCATGGAGCTGGCCGCCGACCGGCTCTCCTGCAAGGACGTGGACGAGTGCTCCATCACCTCCGGTCAGTGCCTACTGTAATAAACCAATCAACACGGAAACTAACAACACTTTAAAACTCTCGCGTTTTGTACACACACGTACTTGCTTCGCGTTTTGTACACATACTTTTGGGTTGCACCATACAGTCGGTATTACAATATAATAAAATTCCAAAACACATTACTGAACTTACCGATTCTAAATTTAAATCTGTTGTGAAACAGACACTTATTTCAAAAGCATATTATAAGATAAACGATTACATCATGGATAGGGATGTTTGGCAGTGATAGCGTCCCGCACAAGTAATCTAACACAGAAATATTTTGTCCTTAATATTAAAAAATATGTATGTATGTTTATACTGTAGCATTTGAATTTTGTACTATTTTTACTGTTATTATATATACATTGTATATTGTTTTGAAAAAATGACACCTCGCCGAGTTTCTTACGCCGGTTCTTCTCGAGGCAGAGGTTTATTTTATGAACCGGTGGTAGTTTTTTGACATTCATAAGTGCATGTAACATGCCTAAATTGAAGAATAAATGATTTCATTTCATTTCATTCAATCGTAAGCGGTGTTCGTTTCTATGGGATGACAGCTGCCGGCGCTATATTTGACGATGACCGGCCTGTGATCGTATGTTGGTGCAACCGACCCTATGTCTTTGTTTTCCCGGGTCTGCGATATTTGTTCGCAACGCATCGACACGGGTTTTCGTCGGTCATGTTCGCGCATAACTGGCGTCTCAGCAAGTTACCAACAACGTCGGTGCGAACCATCGATCGAGACTGAAAGTCGTGTGTTTCTCTCGGCTACAGTCAAAAAAAAATTTCAAAAAAATTTTTTATGTGGCTACAGTGGCTTCGGGCTTCGTCTATCTCAAAATACCAACATAGTTAAGATCTCAAGACTAGATGTAGCGAATTACATCTAGTCTTGAGATGAGACTTAAGTATATTATTATATAATTGGGTCAATCAACTTTTTCTTGTTGTTATTCTGCCCCGTCAGCGAGGAGACAACAGTAACTATATTTCTTAGAAGAATGTTTATAATATGGAATTCGAGCATACTCAGGAAATGTCTCATGTCCAAATGGATTTACACTTATCGCTAAAACTCATGTTTGGTGGATTTAATCCCTATAAAATCACAGTTTTAAAGAGTGACTCAGGAGACGTAACCATGGTAACAAGCAACAAAGAATAGTTGATCCACCCAATTATTTATTCTTTTGAGTTACTTTTTTCGCCATTTTTTCTTTGACGACCGCTTTAGCCTAGTTGGTAGTGACCCTGCCTTCGAAGCTGGAGGTCCCGGGTTCGAATCCCGGTCAGGGCATTTATTTGTGTGATGAGCACGAATATTTGTTCCTGAGTCCTGGATGTTTTCTATGTATTTAAGTATATATTTATCTATATAAGTATGTATATCGTCGCCTAGTACCCATAGTACAAGCTTTGCTTAGTTTGGGAGTAGGTCGATTTGTGTAAAAGATTGTCCACAATTATTTATTTATTTATTTACTTTATTCATTTATTTATTTGATAGAGAATTGATCCTCTTCCGAGAAAATTGGATGGATGGAATTGTTATTGATTTTTCTAATTAGTGTCATTATCCCTGTTCTGATTTCAATGGCATATCTAATCTGTGTCCAGGTATCTGCAGTAACGGCGCTTGCGAGAACCAGATGGGGACGTACCAGTGTGTCTGCGACGAGGGCTACGCGCAGTCCACGGTGAGGAGCCACTGCGAGGACATCGACGAGTGCGCGGAGGACCCCACGCGCTGCCAGCACGACTGCGTGAACACGCCCGGCTCCTACCACTGCGTGTGCCGGTAAGTGTCCACAGGACACGTGAATCTGAGGTATGAATAATATTATAATGTAAGTATATTTATTTATTTTATTTATTTATTTAAGGTTTGCCAACAGATATAACACCATATGACTTACAAAGTAAAATTGTGTATACAAAAAAACAGAGCAGAGTGTTTATCCAATTACAGGCAAACACAACATGCAAATAGACTAAAGCTAAACATTGTGGGGTGGTTACAACCACCTACTAAAAAAAAAAGAGAAGCACATTGTATATGAAAACAATAGCATAGTAGAGAGATTGTTAGTGGACGGCTGTTGTGGTTAAAGTTTACAATAACTATACAAAAACTTCTTAAAACTAATTTGAGACATATTTAATGAATGTTCAATGGCAGCACAACAAATTTGACTAGTTTTGACGTATACTTGGTTTTCCGTCACACAATTTTTCTTAATTTCATTTTTCAACTTGGCTATTTGCATTTTTTAGCTCGACTAAAGTGACGTTCAAATCCTTAAGCTGTCTTCTCCCGGCGAAAAAAACAAACAATAGCATTCTTTTTTGATCCCTGGCCCATATTAATTAAATTTCTATTTAAGTAGTCCTACAATGTCGTAATCATTGTAGTTTTTGGTCGTTATTAATTTAAAATATAACCTAAATCTTAAAAAAACATATTTATTAAAAGAAGGTGTACTGTGTGTGTGGCTGGAAGGCCTAATCGCCTTAGTCTTAAAAGAAGAAATTACTTTATGCACAGGAGCATAAAAATATATTTAATAAAATCTGAATATGAAATAGTGGCGTAACAGGTGCACAAGCTGGCAGGCCAATAAACCGATCATTACATAGTTCTGTCATGGGGCGAGGGGCATACACAGGAGCATAAACACCATTTTATGTAGCCTGCACTCGATATAAAGAAGTGTCGTTCCAGGTCGGGCTGGCACCTCCGAGCCGACGGGCGCACGTGCCGCGACGTGGACGAGTGCTCGGTGGCGCGCGTGTGCGGCGGCGGCACGTGCCGCAACACGCCGGGCGGGTACACGTGCGAGTGCGGCGAGGGGCTGCTGCCGGCGCCCGACCGCGCGCGGCCCACGTGCGTGGACGTGGACGAGTGCGCCGACGTGAGTAGCTCACACACGCGACGTGCGCGAGGGCTCGGTGCCGCGCGTGTGCGGCGGCGGCACGTGCGATGCAGTAACCAGCAGTCGTGCGTGCGGCCGGCGCGCGCCCGCGGCCTAAACAACTTTTTAAAAATATACTTTCCACCCTAGGGTCGTAAAAGCGACCCTAGGGTGGAAAGAATCTGTGTGGTGGAAAAAAAATCTGTTTATGAAAATTAAACTTTCCGAACAGGAGAGATGAAAAAGATCTTCCCAGGACTAGCTCGATTGCGAAAGTTTTTTGTTTTGTCCCGAAAATTCCAGGCTCTGCTAATGATCACCGCTTTTTTATTTGTTTGTAATGAGTCATTGTCAGATTTAGATTCGCGTCTTTTCGGTGGACATATCAAAAGTTAACGGCCACAAAGCTTCATTTTGCATTGGTCTAGTAACCCGCATAAACGGTGTTTCCATAACTATAAATCCATAACTTATATGTACATACATAAGCCGTTAACTATTAACCACCGGGTGGACAACTTTTGTTTTTGGGTGGATCAACTATTCTTTGTTGTTCGTTACCATGGTTACGTCTCCTGAGTCACTCTTTAAAACTGTCATTTTATAGGATTTTAATCGACCAAACATGAGTTCTAGCGATGAGCATAAATCCATTTGGGCATGGGTCATCTCTTGACCATGTTTGAAATCCATATTATAAACATTTTTCTAAGAAACTCGGTGAAAATTGATCTCTTGGGTGAATCAACTATCCTTTGTTGCTTGTTACCATGGTTACGTCTCCTGAGTCACACTTTAAAACTGTGATTTTATAGGGCTTAAATCTACCAAACATGAGTTTTAGCGATGAGTATCTGTCCATTTGGACATGGGTCATCTCTCAAGCATGCTTGAAGTCCATATTATAAACATTTTTCTAAGAAACTCGGTTACTGTTGTCTCCTCGCTGACGGGACAGAATAACAACAAGAAAAAGTTGATTGACCCTTTTATAACCGACAATGACCCTAATGCACGATCGTGTGTCATGTGTGGTGTGTCGTGTGTCGTGTGGCAGAGCCCGGAGCTGTGCGGCGCGGGCGAGTGCCACAACACGATCGGCAGCTTCGTGTGCCGCTGCCCCGACGGGTACAGCGTCAAGCCCGAGCTGGGCGTGGCCTGCACCGACGACGACGAGTGCGAGCTCGGCACCTGCGACTGCCACCCCAGCGCCGACTGCATCAATCTACCGGTATGTTCTAAAACATAATACTAATAATAATAATAGGAGCTACACGGGCGGTTCTACAGGGCCCTCACAGGGCCCGACGTAGACCTGCTCGCGTCGGTGAACTGGCTACGTTTCGGGGATCTCTTCGGGGAGACCGAAGGTTTTGTCTGTGCAATTGCGGACGAAGTTATCATGACGAACAACTACCGGAAGTATATCCTGAAGGACGGTACGGTCGACATTTGTCGGGCATGCCGCCGTCCCGGAGAATCACTCAGGCATATCATTTCCGGTTGTGGTCATCTTGCTAACGGCGAGTACTTGCACAGACATAACTTAGTAGCCAAGATCATTCACCAGCAACTTGCTCTTCTATACGGTCTTGTGTACTTCGAAGTGCCGTACTATAAGTATACACCTGCGCCAGTTCTCGAAAATGGTCGTGCCACGGTCTATTGGGATCGATCTGTCATCACGGACAGGACTATTGTAGACAATAAACCTGATATCGTGCTGACAGATCGATCGAAGCGCCAGGCAGTGCTCGTTGACATCACCATCCCCCATGACGAGAACCTCGTGAAGGCCGAGAAGGACAGTCAGCAAGTACCTAGACTTGGCACACGAGGTGACCGCCATGTGGGATGTTGATTCAACGATCATTGTCCCGATAGTCGTCTCTGCGAACGGTCTAATAGCGAAGAGTCTCGACCAACATCTCAAGAGACTCTCGCTAGATGGCTGGGTCAAGGGTCAGATATAGAAGGTGGTACTCCTGGACACGGCGCGAAGTCAGGGAGTTCCTCTCTCTGTCGCCCGACACCACCGGTAGCTTAGGCCCTGCCTCGCTGCCGGCGGCACACTAGGTTAGGTTTTTATAATGATTTTATGTTTTTGTATTTTTATATTTTACTTTTTATAAAGATATTGTAAAAGCCTGACCTAAGAAGGAAAATAAATAAAGAGATAATAAGCCTCTTTATTCCAAACTATTTGTAACATACATTACCTACACAATCCTTTTGGTTTTCTTTTACATTTCGTTTTCGTTCAGCTAATTATGTTATTATTACAATTCATTGTTTCATTATTATTTAAATTCAAATTCCATAAGTATAATTTAATTATATCGTACCTATATGACCAAATTCTAAATTCTAAAACTTATTCTCTAGTTAGGTATATAAATATTTAATTGATTGAGCTAATTCATTAATTTCATTACATAAAACATAATACTACTATCTAAAAGCTTTTTTTTAAAAAGAACCCCCGCTCAAGTGCGAGTCCGACTCGCGCACCGAGGGTTCCGTACACAGATGTGTACCGGTTCTAACCCTGTGTATGAGCCAGTTAGCCCATACACTTGAAAGCTGTGTTTGAGTGCGTTGAGAGAACGGAGAAGTTAAGTTGTAGTTATGAAACTATTTTATTATTTAAAAGTAGGTACAAAATAGTAAAGTTAATTGGCCGTCCCTTCAGTTGATGTTGATCGTATGCGAGTTTAATTTGCACTGATATATTTTACTTTATTTCGCCATATCAAAGCGCGGCCGAAAGTAGGTCGCAACGTAAACGGAAAAATGTACAGTATTGAGACTGTACACCCTGTTCATTCAGGAAATCTCAACAACATGGTGTAGAAACTGAACGCTATGAGTACAGCGCCATCTATCGGCGAATTTTGTTACAAATTTGAGCGACTTAGTATGTATAATTATAAAACAAAATACATGCAAAGGTGATTAAATTACAAACTTGGTATAGAAATATTTTTTGATGATAAAAGAAAGAAAAACTAGATAGAGCTATAGTTATGTTTTTGCTGTAAAATATACATTGTTATCAATGTTATGTAATAATTTTATATTTTTTCCTTGGTAAACTTCGGAGATTTTTTTTACATTTTCCCTTATAAATTGAAAATGACAACGTAAAAAAAAATGACACCCCACTTGACATATTCACTTGACTTTCATATTTTGAACCACTTATTATTTGTCATGTTTCACAGAAAATATAAACAAGTATTAATAAAAAAACATGTTCCATGCATCTAGGTTACGCTTCTTTATAACTGTCCGAATTAGTATAGATATTTACGCATCGTTGATATGCACGCGAATGCATACCTAGTTATAGTGAGAAACAGTCCACATCAATTTTAAATGTTTAGTTAAGAATAAAGGAGCATACAGAGCACACGTTTATTTAATTTCAAAAATCCCAGCAAACCAAACTCAACCTTATCGGCCCTAACAATAACTGTTCCAAATTTCAAATCGATAGCATCAGTAGTTCTCCAGATATTTGTCGATGTGATAGATAGACCGACAGACAGAAAGACAAAGTGAAACCATCAAATCAAAAATCAAAAATCATTTATTTTATAACGTGTACACAAGATGGTGTCGAATCCTCCTTTTAAGTATGATACTTGTGTTAGGAGGCATTCGCTCTTTCATACAGCGATATAACGCGGTTAAAAATAAATGTTAACTAATATAAGTTACAAAAACTATTTAAAAGAAACTAAGAACTAAACAATCTCATTTGGTGAGGGAGAAGGCACTCGGTAGCGTGTCAAAACCAAACTTCTCTTAAGAGGCCTTATAAGTTTAAAAATGTTATTATTTCAAATTATGGCAAAAGTATTGATAACCAGTAAATTGATTAGAGGATACGATGATTTAATTAAAGCTTTAGATAGTAACATAGCCATTTTTTTTACAGTGTGTAATGAACCATAAGGGTTCCTTTTTTACCATTTTTGTACGGAACCTTAAAAATGTTGATGTTTGTTGTTCCAGGGCTCCTTCCAGTGTCGCTGCCGCGAGGGCTGGCGCGGCGACGGCAGCGAGTGCGAGGACGTGGACGAGTGCCTCACCAACCACGGCGGCTGCCACCCGCACGCCGCCTGCCGCAACACCGACGGCTCCTTCGCGTGCCTCTGCGACACGGGATACAAGGGCGACGGGTGAGGCGGCCACCTTGTTGCTCGTGCCACGTCATTGCTGGCGACGACATTCATGGCATCGTCGTTGTTATCAACGTCATTTTTGGCATCTTCATTGTTATCAACGTCATTGTTGGCATCGTCTTTCTCGTCAACATCTTTGTTATCATTGTCATTGTTATCAACGTCATTGTTGACGTCGTCATTGTTATTTATTTATTTATTTATTTATTCGGAGATAAAACAGAAACATGCAAACAAAATAGGTGGCAGTTACATGAAAATACAATATAGATTAAGATGTTTCCCTAGACATATCTCACTGAGAACATAGCATTAAAATTTAAAACCTTACAAAATGCAAACAAATTTTGAAATAAAATTATATCTAAAATGGTCGGAGAAGTTGACGCCACCTTCCATATTGGACGACGTCAACAATGACGTTGATAACGTCATTGTTATCAACGTCATTGTTGGCATTGTTATTGTTATCAACGTCATTGTTGACATCGTCATTGTTGGCATTGTTATTGTTATCAACGTCATTGTTGGCATTGTTATTGTTATCAACGTCATTGTTGACATCGTCATTGTTGGCATTGTTATTGTTATCAACGTCATTGTTGACATCGTCATTGTTGGCATTGTTATTGTTATCAATGTCATTGTTGGCATGGTCATTGTTATCAACGTCATTGTTGGTATCGTTATTGTTATCAACGTCATTGTTGGCATCGTCATTGCCATCGACGTCATTGTTGGCATCGTCATTGTCATCAACGTAGTTGTTGTCACTATCATTGTTTTCATAATTATTACTCTCAACTTAATATTTGTCATCATCATTGTTTTCAACATCTTTGTTGACAGCATCATTATTTTCATGTTATCAATGTCATCGTGGTGTCATGAACTGCTTTCAAGTAATGCTTCTATCCTCCTGAAGCTCACCATACATTATAACCTGGTAGTGAAATTTCAATCAACCACATTTGGAAATTTAGTTTAAGTCCTTTCCTTCAGAAAACTCATTAAACAAAACGAATGCCAATTAAAAAAAGAACTATTTATTTACTATTAAAAATAATAAAATGATACATATCAGTATGAACATGGACCGTAGAAAACCGTATTTTAAAAAGTAACTCGGCTATTACTGAACCAGCGAGCTATATCTTAGGCTTTGTCATCGCTTTCCATCAGGCGAGACTAAGGCCAATCGCTGTTCAGTCATTCATAAAAAAAAAACATTTCACGTGTCAATAGATACCTATGAATATGATCCACCCCATTCCAGAATATACTTCACGACCGGTTTAGCCTAGTGGGTAGTGCACCTGCCTGTGAAGCTGACGGTCCTGGGTTCGAATCCCGGTCAGGGCAAATATTTGTGTGATGAGCATGAATATTTGTTTCTGAGTCTTGGATGTTTTCTATGTATTTAAGTATTTGTATCTATTAAATATATCGTCGTCTAGTACCCATAACACAAGCCTTCTTGAGCTTACTGTGGGGCTAGTTCGATTTGTGTAAGATTGTCCTCTAATATTTATTTATTATTTATTTACTTCAGTGTTAATGTTTTTTCCAGCTACACATGCACGGACATCGACGAGTGCGAGAACGACCCGACCCTGTGCGAGAACGGGCACTGCTCGAACACGCCGGGCGGGTACGAGTGCGACTGCGACGTCGGGTTCACCCGGTCGCCCAACGCCAGGGCCTGTCTCGGTAAACCCAGCTACACACCTGCTCGCACACCTAATCCGCCTCTGTACAGGGCCTGTACAGTCAAGGGCACCAATATGTATACATTTTTTCATCTTATTCCTTTAAAATAAGGTCCAAAAATGTATACATATTTATACCCTCGACTGTACTCCGAATTTCGTATCGTGCCGTCCCATTCACTCTTGTGTTTATACATTGTATGAGTGAAAGGGACGGCACGATACCAAGTTCGGATTTCGAAGTTCGTGGTAGCCCCTCAGAGCCGGATTAGGTGTTAATGTAACTATATACTGAAGTCCACCATTGGGCAAATGACCGGTATGTTGTAAAACATAATAATACTATCTAAAAGCCTTTTTTTTAACAAAAAAAACCCCTGCTCAAGTGCGAGTCCGACTCGGCCAAGTGGGTCATGAATGGGTTGGTTCGACTGTACATATATATTTAAAATTTAGAATGAAGGAAAAATTGAAAAATTTAGGCACCGAGCAGGATTCGAACCTGCGACTTCCCGGCACTCGCGGCCAGTCGCTCTAGCCAACTGAGCTATAGGTGGTGTGGCTATAGGTGGTGTATGCCTCCCTTAAGGCGTTTGTATAAAAAATACATATATATATGTTTTATTGAATGTGTTCCAGACATGGACGAGTGCGCGACGTTCGACAACGTGTGCGTGTTCGGCCGCTGCGTGAACACGTACGGCATGTTCAAGTGCATCTGCGACAAGGGCTACCAGTCCGACAGCGTGGATGACCGTGAGTACCCACTCTGCGTCGACGCACAAATTTGACTAATGACATTGCCTAGGATATTCTAGCCGTGTATACAAATTTGACATTTCTATTGTTTTTTACCTTTGACATTATTTGATTTCAATTATTTTTCTTTCATTATTATTATTATACCTATAGACGATCCTTTTGTGAATTTATCTTTTTTTAAAAATATAAACCATGATGTAATTTTATAAAGGAAATAAATATATCTATCTATCTATCTATCAAACGAAACATTAGTAGATTTCACACCTGCTATTCAGAAAAGAGTTATTGTTGCCCTCGAATGAGGGATCAAAGATGTACTTTTCTTCCCTCATTTGAGGGCGACAATAACTCCACACCTTCTATGAGGAAAAAACAGCAGTATGTGACACTGTAGTAAAATCATTTGTAAGATATTTCATGTTTTTAGCAGGTGTGAAAATAATTTTTCACCTCACTAGCTCGGAGCCCTTATTTATTCTTTAAAAACAGATAAAAAAACTGCATTCTATCCAGAAGAGTGCAAAGAATATTTGAAATCCGAACGTGCTATTTGTAATCTTTTTAAACATAATAACATGTAAAGGCCAGTCCAGGCAGTCCAGCAACAACAATTTCATATTGTGCTGTTGTGTTTAAAAAAACTAAGTCTAATAAACTAGTATTCAACTATATTTAGGATGCAACTGTACTGGAATTACGCTACGACGAGGAGGAGTAAATAAAATCCTCGCTCTAGTGAGGTGAATTTGTGTTATACACGACTGCGTAGTTTATGTCTGCTTTCTTCTGGATGATAATTTAAATACTGATAAATTTTGAGTTAACATCCCTATTGAGGGGACGATTGATCGATGATGATGTGTTCCACAGTGATGCCCGGCTTCAACTGCACGGACATCGACGAGTGCAAGTCGCCGCAGTCGTGCCAGTACGGCACGTGCCTCAACACGGACGGCTCGTACGTGTGCCGCTGCCCGCCCAACTACGAGCTGGTGTCGGACGGGACCGCCTGCTTCGGTGAGTGGTGGCGATCGTGTTGGACAAAATGACGTTGACTACAATGATGAGGAAGACAATGATTTAAAAAAAAATCATTTAATTGACGACCGGTTTAACCTAGTGGGTAGTGCACCTGCCTGTGAAGCTGACGGTCCGGGGTTCGAAACAGGGCAAATATTTATGTGATGAGCATGAATATTGGTTTCTGAGTCTTGGATGTTTTCTATGTATATAAGTATTTATATCTATTAAATATATCGTCGTCTAGTACCCATAACACAAGCCTTCTTGAGCTTACTGTGGGGCTAGTTCGATTTGTGTAAGATTGTCCTCTAATATTTATTTATTTATTTATTATACTCCTTGTTTAATCTTGAGACCTTATACATCTCTAACTTTACTGATGTAATATTTGTAATAGGTAACTTTGCAAGTTTATCTTCACTGTATGACATTATTTTTATTATAATTGTAAACTCGAAATTATTATTCCTTCTTGAACTGTAAATTAATATTTTGACATGAAAAATGTATTACTTATTATAGTCAGACTTTCTTAAATTGTAAATTAATATTTTGACATGTAAAAGTGCCTTTGTGGCCCTATTTGCAGAATAAATGTTTGATTTTGATTTTGATCACGTTGGACAAAATGACGTTGACTAATACAATGATGAGGAGGACAATGATATAATATTAGTTTTTTTTCTTTTAAGTTGCACAGCCGACTTTTCTGCTTTGCATTAAGGTTGACTGGTAGAGAATGCTTTTGGTATTAAATTCGCCTTTTGTACTATCAGGTTTTCTTTACTGCAAGAAAGATTAAGGGTACAAATAAAACTTCAGTGGTAAGGATGACGGTTACAATGAAAGCGAAAGATAAATAAATGATAATTTTTCAGTAATAACAGTGACTACAATAATGTAATAGTACACGATATTGTGAATTTTATCTTGTAATTTAATTTTAACTCTAAAGACACTGACGTTTAAATTTACTATACCTTGTTGGCATTTTATCATTATTATCGACTTGTAATGTATAATGATTCATTCCAAAGAGATGAGCATGATGATGATGACAATGATAGAAAGTCTTCTGTTTTGGCGATACCGATGACGGTGACAATGCAACTGAAAGAAAGATAAACATGTCATTATTCGTCAGCAGGTAATAAAGACGACAATAATGATGAGACTAAAAATACTACTCCTGTTATTGATTTAACTATTTGACGATTAACTTCCTTATTCATAAAACTTAACAAACCTCTGCTAACTAAAATTTCTGTTGTCACTGTCTCACAAGTACATATGTCAAAGTGACAGATAAGGACAAACAAACTTTAGCAGCTAGTTAACTAATGTAGGTTTCATAGACGTTTATGAATAAGGTAAGTTTCAAGCCATTCGCGTAAGCTCTTGTTTCATATTATCTTTTTTTATTAAAAATGGGATTGCAATGAAATCGCTATTTAGCGAGAAACCACTCTTGGCTACCATTTTGCATCTTTACTTTAATCTTGTTTTCGATTGTGTATATTTTTGGTGGTCAGTAAATAATATAAATATTAGATAATAAATAAATATTAGAGGACAATCTTACACAAATCGAACTAGCCCCACAGTAAGCTCAAGAAGGCTTGTGTTATGGGTACTAGACGACGATATATTTAATAGATATAAATACTTAAATACATAGAAAACATCCAAGACTCAGAAACAAATGTTCATGCTCATCACACAAATTGCCCTGACCGGGATTCGAACCCAGGACCGTCAGCTTCACAGGCAGGTGCACTACCCACTAGGCTAAATCGGTCGTCCACCCCCGGTCGGTCTTTCCACGTGCACTGACACATATATTTAGATGGGATTGCAAAGAAATCGCTATTTAGCGAGAAACCACTCTTGGCTACCATTTTGCATCTTTACTTTAATCTTGTGTTCGTTTGTGTATGTTTTTGGTGGTCAGTAAATAATAGATGTATTGTATTGTATGGTATTGTTAGATTCCCGGCGGGCGCGCTGCTACGGGCAGGTGGCGCTGCGCTCGGGCGCGGAGCAGTGCCTGGCGGGCGACGAGCTCTCCGAGGACGGCACCATGGCCGCCTGCTGCTGTTCCGTCGGTAAGAGATTTACTTACTTCTTGGGTACAACGGTGGACATTGCTAAGTTCTTCTTCTTAATTATCAGTGACTTAGAGACCATATACATCTCTAACAATATTAAATTAATTTTAATTTTGGCGCTCAGAGACCATGTACATCTCTGGGATATTATATTAATTTCATTATACTCCTTGTTTAATCTTGAGACCTTATACATCTCTAACTTAACTACTGATGTTGTAATATTTGTAATAGATAACTTTGCAAGTTTATCTTCACTGTATGACATTAATTTTGTTATAATTGTAAACTCGAAATTATTATTCCTTCTTGAACTGTAAATTAATATTTTGGCATGAAAAATGTATTACTTATTATAGTCAGACTTTCTTAAATTGTAAATTAATATTTTGACATGTAAAAGTGCCCTTGTGGCCTATTTGCAGAATAAATGTTTGATTTTGATTTTGATTAAATGCAGATTTCTGAGTAATCAGGTTTCTTTAAGACGTAAGTGTTTTTAAATTATTTTTGTATTGAGCAGTAATAACCCAGTCGAGGAAGCAAAACCTCGAAATGTTGGTAACTTTGATGAAATTTGGTACGAATGCTCATTGATGTCCTTGTTTTCGTCTCCCAAAAGTTCCCAGGACAGGACCTTCTAGAGCCGCTACTATCTTGGAAAATGTACTCCATCCAGAAGATATTCACATTTTGTGCGAAATCTATGTACCCTATTAAAATATGGTCAAGGGCAACATTGAAGCTTAGTAAATTCTGCACTAACCTGTAGTACATTACTGTGACGAGAAAACATGTCTTCGTGGAGTAAAATGCATCCATATGTGAGATTTTCCGTTAATGTCTTTCCAGGGGAGAATATCTGAGTTTGAAGCTTGCAAGAATTTCAAATCTACTTAGATTTACCACCGTCCAGGATAGATTTTAGGGTGTAAATGAGACAAAAATGCAAGTGATAGCTGTCAAGTTCACTACACATACACACAAAAACCTTTGAACTTCGGGGACCATGGGGATACAACGCTACATAAAAATATGTACTTTATTTTTATTGCTTTCGTTTTGTTTCGAAAACCCTTGTACTTTATGGATATGAGATATATGACAAAACCAATGCTTATTTAATTTTACACCGAAAAGTCCTACTACTTTGGCAAAAAATAAAACCAACAATTCAAGGTTATGCTTCCTCGATTGGATTATAACGTTTTCCCTTTGATTTGAAATTGAAATTTTTAAACATAAGATGTATTCTATTGTGTATGTGTGTTGAGTGTGTGTCATGTTCTGCATTGAGGTGTGCAATGAAGTGTATTTTTATTATATGTATGTATGTAAATTACTTTATTGTATACAAAACACAGGTAAAAAATACAGACAGATTGTATTGTATTGTTGTTGTGTTATTGTTTTATGAGGAACTTTTAAGTTTTTTGGAATGGTCCATATTATATGCTTTATTGATAGTAAACTTATTATAGAGTTCAAAACTGATGACGGTTTTTTTTTATTAAGTATCGTTTATAAGAAATATTATTTTGAACCTTATCTTTGACATACCACACTTTTGGAGGGATTAATAGGATCGTGCCTTAGTCTGCTGTGCAACAAAAAAAAATAAACATCAATTTGACAGCTGACAGATGTCAAATGTGGCTGTTACATCTATGATTTTGTACATGGGTCGATCAACTATTCTTTGTTACCATCTCTTGAGTCACTCTTTAAAACTATGATTTTATAGCGCTTAAATCTACCAGACATGAGTATTAGCGATGAGCATCAATCCATTAGGACATGGGTCATCTCTTGAGCATGCTTGGAGTCCATATTATAAACATTTTTGTAAGAAACTCGGTTATTGTTGTCTCCTCGCTGATGGGACAGAATAACAACAAGAAAAAGTTGATTGACCCACATTCATACCACTTTACCACAGCGTGGTATGTCAAAGATAAGATTCAAACACATATACACTACACACTAAACACACTAAACACTATATTGAATGTTGTTGTACAGGTGCCGCGTGGGGGAAGTACTGCGACCTCTGCCCGGAGCCGGGCACGGAGGCCTACAGGCAACTCTGCCCCGGAGGCTCCGGATATATGCCCGTGCTTGAACCGGTAGGAAAACTTCATCATCATCATCATCATCATTTCAGCCGAAAGACGTCCACTGCTGAACATAGGCCTCCCCCAAGGCTCGCCATTTAGACCGGTCCTGTGCCGTTCGTTTCCACCGGATTCCCGCGACCTTCACCAGGTCATCACTCCACCTCGTCGGAGGCCTACCGACAGCTCGTCTTCCGGTGCGTGGACGCCACTCAAGCAGTTTCTGGCCCCATCGACCGTCAGTCCTGCGAGCAATGTGCCCTGCCCACTGCCACTTAAGTCTCGCAATTTTGAAGGCTATGTCGGTGACCCCAGTTCTGCTACGGATAGCTTCATTCCTAATTCTATCACGCAGAGAAACCCCGAGCATAGCTCTTTCCATTGCTCTTTGGGTGACCTTGAGTTTTTGTAGGAAAACTTATTAGTGTACAATGATTTTGTAAGTCGGTAGGCCTCCGACAAGGTGGAGTGATGACCTGGTGAAGGTCGCGGGAATCCGGTGGAAACGAACGGCACAGGACTGGTCTAAATGGCGAGCCTTGGGGGAGGCCTATGTTCAGCAGTGGACGTCTTTCGGCTGAAATGATGATGATGATTTTGTAAACTTCTGCGGCCGGTTTTGGCTAGTTGTTCTTTACAGGTCGCATTTCTCAACCGATTTTCGGAAAAAAATATGAGATTCAATTTTTATATAGAATTTTTTGTCTAGTCAGTTTCTGGGTCATACGTAGTTGAAAAAACAAAAGTCGTCCCTCCTGTGGTCAATAGTTAACGGCTTACGTGCATGTTAGCTATGTTTTTATTACAGGGATTTATAGAAACGGAGGCACTGTTTATGCGGGTTACTGGTCTAATCCAAAATTAAGCTTTGTAGCCCTTAACTTTTGGTATGTCCACAGGAAAGACGCGAACCTAAATCCGCGTATGACCCTTCTGGATTTTTTAATGTTTTTTTTCTCCTCTAGAGGTCGCTTTCTAAACCAATATTCGTGAAATTTTTAATTTTGAAAATTGATCACTTGGGTGCATCAACTATTCTTTGTTGCTCGTCACCATGGTTACGTCTCCTGAGTCACATTTTAAAACTGTGATTTTATAGGGCTTAAATCTACCAAACATGAGTTTTAGCGATGAGTATCTGTCCATTTGGAAACGGGTCATCTCTCAAGCATGCTTGAAGTTCATATTATAAACATTTTTTTAAGAAACTCGGTTACCGTTGTCTCTTCGCTGACGGGACAGAATAACAACAAAGAAAAGTTGATTGAGCCACTTGATAATTCGTGCGACAGAGAGGGAGATATTTGAACTTTGTTCTCACAATTCTCAGCTCACGGAGCCAATGGTTTTATAAATAAATAAATAAATAATAAATAAATATTAGAGGACAATCTTACACAAATCGAACTAGCCCCACAGTAAGCTCAAGAAGGCTTCTATTATGGGTACCAGACGACGATATATTTAATAGATATAAATACTTAAATACATAGAAAACATCCAAGACTCAGAAACAAATATTCATGCTCATCACACAAACATTTGCCCTGACCGGGATTCGAACCCAGGACCGTCAGCTTCACAGGCAGGTGCACTACTCACTAGCTAAATCGGTCGTCATTTTTTAATGTTTTTTTCTCCTCTAGAGGTCACTTTCTAAACCAATATTCGTGAAATTTTGTGTGAATTGATCACTTGCTAATTCGTGCGACAGAGAGGGAGATATTGGAACTTCGTTTGTTTTCGGTCTCACGGAGCCAATAGTTTTATTTATTAATTCCCATCCAGCCGTCGTACGTGGTGACGCTGTCGGACATCGACGAGTGCGCGCAGCACCCGGCGCTGTGCGAGCACGGCACGTGCACGAACACGTTCGGCTCGTTCGTGTGCTCGTGCGGCGCGGGCTGGGCGCTGGGCGCGGGCGCGCGCCGCTGCCTGGACGTGGACGAGTGCGCGGCGCCCGGCGTGTGCGGCGTGGGCGTGTGCCGCAACCTGCCCGGCGGCTACGTGTGCCTCTGCCCGGAGGGGTACGTCGCCATGCCCAATGGAAGTGAGTAACGGTGTCTCTCTGCCTCCCTTTAGTTCTCGCTCTGTTCCTTCGTGGGCCAGACTGGGGTGTCGAGATGGGTTTTTGGTAATAATAAAGCGTGTTGATTGTATCGTGTCTATTTGGAAAAAGGGGCGATGTTTGGAGGTACATTCGTTTAAATACTTAAATTCTACATTAATAACAGCGCCCACTATCGGTGGAGCTGTGAACTATACGGTAAGTTAGATAGCCTTATGATCTAAACATATCGATAATAACCAAGCCATCGAGGTCCCGGGTTCAATTGCCGTGACCTAGATGGCGCTTGTTCCACATTTGGACACGCTCTTTAATGTTGAGAGATATTGGACACCCCGCTATATGCGAACACGTTCGGTTTGTTCATGTGTGCGCGTGGGCCGGAGCCGGCCCGGGGTGTAGCTGCGTGTGTCTGGGCCCGGAGGGGTACCATGCCCAATGGAAGTGAGTCACTCATGCAAAAATGTCTATTCAATGTTTTATTTTACGTCACCATGCCCAATGGAAGTGAGTAACAGTGTCTCTCTGCCTCCCTTTCATTCTCGCTCTTTAATGTTGAGAGATATTGGACACCCCGCTCTATGCGAACACGTTCGGTTTGTTCATGTGTGCGCGTGGGCCGGAGCCGGCCCGGGGTGTAGCTGCGTGTGTCTGGGCCCGGAGGGGTACGTCGCCATGCCCAATGGAAGTGAGTCACTCATGCAAAAATCTCTATTCAATGTTTTATTTTGGGTGGATCAACTATTCTTTGTTGCTCGTTACCATGGTTACGTCTCCTCAGTCACTCTTTAAAACTGTGATTTTATAAGGTTTAAATCTACCAAACATGAGTTTTAGCAATAAGTATAAATCCATTTGGACATGGGTCATCTCCTGAGCATGCTTGAAGTTCATATTATAAACATTTTTCTAAGAAACGTGGTTACTGTTGTCTCCTCGCTGACGGGACAGAATAACAACAAGAAAAAGTTGATTGACCCTTTTACGTCATCATGCCCAATGGAAGTGTGTAACGGTGTCTCTCTGCCTCCCTTTCATTCTCGCACTTTAATGTTGAGAGAATATGGACACCCCGCTCTATGCGAACACGTTCGGTTTGTTCATGTGTGCGCGTGGGCCGGAGCCGGCCCGGGGTGTAGCTGCGTGTGTCTGGGCCCGGAGGGGTACGTCGCCATGCCCAATGGAAGGAAGTGACTCATGCAAAAATTTCTATTCAACGTTTTACTTTGGGTGGATCAACTATTCTTTGTTGCTCGTTACCATGGTTACGTCTCCTGAGTCACTCTTTAAAACTGTGATTTTATAGGGTTTAAATCTACCAAACATGAGTTTTAGCAATAAGTAGAAATCCATTTGGACATGGGTCATCTCCTGAGCATGCTTGAAGTTCATATTATAAACATTTTTCTAAGAAACGTAGTTACTGTTGTCTTCTCGCTGACGGGACAGAATAACAACAAGAAAAAGTTGATTGATCCTTTTACGTCATCATGCCCAATGGAAGTGAGTAACAGTGTCTCTCTGCCTCCCATTCTCGCTCTTTAAGAGGCCTTATAAGTTTTAAAATGTTTTGATTTCAAATTATGACAAAAGTATTGATAACACCAATAAAGTGATTAAAAGCTACGATGGTTTGATTAAAGTTTTAGATGTTAACATAGCCATTTCTCGATTTTATTGTGCGTAGTAGAATTTAAGCGAAAAAAACAAGTTCTTAACTTGATAATAGTCGATTTTGAATGATGTTTGAAACGATATTTCTTAATAAAAAATTCAAAAACTACATTTAAACTTTATGTCGCAAAGTCGCAATAGTCCTGTTCTAGATAGTAACTCTGAGAAAATGTCAAGATACGTGTCAATTCAAACAGAAACTGGCGTAAATAGACGAGCGTTTTTTAAGTGATAAAGACTCTTAATGTTGAGAGAATAATGGACACCCCGCTCTATGCGAGCACGGCATTGGCCGAACTCGTTCTGTTCGTTTGTGTGTGCGCGTGGGCCGGGCGTGTGCCTTAGCCCCGGGGCGTAGCTGCGGACGTGTGTCTGGGTCGCCATGTCGCCATGCCGAATGGAAGTCATACAAAAATAAACCTAAAATGTACACGAGTGCGCCAATCAGATTCAAATTCAGATTATTTATTGGTAAAAATAAGGCCATTAACAAGTCATGAATGGGTGGTTCAACTATTCTTTGTTACTCGTTACCATGGTTACGTCTCCTGAGTCACTTATTAAAACTGTGATTTTATATGGTTTAAGTCTACCAAACATGAGTTTTAGTGATGAGAATAAATCCATTTAAACATGGGTCATCTCTTGAGTGTGATTGAAGTCCATATTATAAACATTTTTCTAAGAAACTCGGTCTGTTGTCTCCTCGCTGACGGGACAGAATAACAACAAGAAAAAGTTGAATGACCCGAATGCAATAATTAAACAGACACACAAGTTTTTAAAATCGGTTAGTAAGCACGCACATGTTACAGTCAATGATTTCTTTGCAGAAATTCGTTTATATTATAACATGCCAGTTCAGTGAGCATATTTTTTAATTACTTTACAAAAAAAATATCGGTTGTTGAGTAATACGTGGCTAATCGGTGTGAAAAACCTACTGAGCTCGTACGGGAGTCTGTGCCATGTTTTAGGATGCCATGCCCAACAGAAGTGAGTAACAGTGACTCAATCTATCTGTCTCTCGACCTCCCTCATTCTGTCTCATTGAAGTTGAGAGAATATATGGCCCGCCAGCCTTCAAAAAAGATACTCGCAATTTTTAACTCTGTCATAAATCAAGAAGGTGTCATTTACACTGTCACTTTGTCTCATATATCAGATGGTATAACACTTTAAACTCTCGCGTTTTGTATACATTTAAAAAAAATTGTCTAAAGCAAGGCCCATTCACAGATCTGACGAAAATACTGAAGTTTGAGCTTCCAGTGTGAAGAAATAATGTAGAATTACACTACACAAGAATTACAGTAGACTGAAAAAGAAACAAAGAAAAGAAATAACCGAACAAAATATTGGAAAATGTCTTGGTAACTCTGTCAAAAAATCCTAAATATCATAGTAAAAATAAACTTTAATCCTGCAGATCTCATAATTATCAACGACAGTGACACATTTTTTTTACAAAAACTATAGTTTTTTTGTTGTTCTAAGGAAATAACCGTATAGATTTTTCGTAAGTGATTCAGTGTTCCAACAATCAATAAAAATGTACTAAATATTTACGAAATTACGCGCAGAGCTTACGTAGAGAGCGGGATGGTTAATTGCAAACTCACGCGTGTTGGAGGGGGTCATTTGCACTGGAACGGCCTTGCCTTATTTATGTATTCGCCTTTTTCACCGACGTTTCGAAATTGGTTGCACCGGTCATATGTTGTCGTCTCAGCAAGCCGTCAATGGAGATGTACACGGGCCATTCTACTTTTTCATGTACATATTTTTCAGACACTTTTTTTTAATGCAGGTTTTGGAGTACTTGGCCCCTCACTTCATATTTATGTATTGTTATTTAGAAAGAGGTTTAATTGCAGTATCACTTCTGATAGTTTTGGTAATTAACGAACACAGCTAATATCCATAAATCGAGTAACTCAGTGGTCCTTGGATGTCTCACCATTTCTATGAAAAAATGGTTTTTACCACTGTGTTACCCACATTTTACAGCAATATGTTAATATTGAAGTATTTTACCTATAAATTCGTTTTATTAGGTTCAGGTAGTATTTGGAAATCCTATTTTTGTACACTAATTCTATAAATATCATAGATTTTTTTTGTAATAGAAAACTGGTCATGAAAAAGTAGAATGACCCACACAACATTTGGTTACCCCACAGGGTTAAAGCCTCTATGACAGTGTTCAACACTATAATAGATCCTCAATGTTCCAGAGGAATGCGTGGACGTCCGGCAGCGGCAATGCTACATGGACTGGGACGAGGACGCCCAGCGGTGCTCCTCGGCCGTCGGCGTCCCCCAGACCAAGTACCTGTGCTGCTGCTCCGTGGGGCGCGCGTGGGGGGACCCGTGCGAGGCCTGTCCGGACAAGAACTCGCAGGAGTACTCGCTGTTCTGCGGCGCGGAGCCCGGGAACTACAGGTATAGGGTTGTTGATTCGGGGATCCATCATTTTACCGAAAATCGTTACATCGATTATCATTTCCCATAACACTATTCGCAGAATTTTATTATCACTTAGGAATCATTCATCGAACTTCGTTAGATCGCTCAAACATTTGCTCGAATTACCTTTTACACAAGAATCAACTCATCGAATTTTAATTCAGTATTTTATTTGTTCATCGACGTAGTCTTTCATCGAATGGCCTTTAGTATAATTTTGGTTTAACGAAGGTTTCAGTTCCCAAAATTCTTATTACCTATAACATCATTTCACCACTGTTTACTATTCTTGATATAAGTAAGTCTAAAATTATTTTTTTCTCAGATTCTTGGTGTACTCTGTAAAAGTACTCATAAACAAAAATACTCAAAAACAAAAATACCCAAAACCTAAAATGTACAAAAGACCTGTTAGGGCAAAACCGACTGTAATGCGGATAGGTTAGAAGATTAAGACGGGAGCTTTGCTCCCGTAAAGATTATACGCCTTGAAAAATCATGCTTGCTTGGTTGTTCGATGAAACATTGTTCTTGGAAAGAATACTATATGGAACGTACTATCTGTGAATCAAGTTTCGTTAAATTAATACTATGAATAACGAATATTTCTATGAAAGGTAAATTCGATGTACCGTTACGCTACGATTAGAGACGGATTCGAAACGGTTAACTATGAAAAGTGGTTCGATTATATAAAATGCAATGAATTGATGATTATGTGATTAGAAAAAAAAACCTAATGAAATTCGTTGAACAGTTTTCGGTGAAATGAAAATCGATGTAAGATATTTCGATAAAATAATAGACACCCTGTTGATTCATATTCATATTCATATGCATGTTCATATTCTGATTCATATTGATTTTGACGACCGCCTTAGCCTAGTTGGTAGTGACCCTACCTACGAAGCTGGAGGTCCCGGGTTCGAATCCCGGTCAGGGCAAATATTTGTGTGATGAGCATGAATATTTGTTTCCGAGTCTTGGATGTTTTCTATGTATTTAAGTATCTATTTATCTATATAAGTACCGTCTCCTAGTACCCATAGTACAAGCTTTGCTTAGTTTGGGACTAGGTAGATTTGTGTAAAATTGTCCCCAAATATTTATTTATATATACTTATTTATATTCATTTATTCATAACTAGCTTTTGCCCGTGACTTCGTCTACGTAGGACTCGTTAATTGCGATCGAATTTAATTGCTATTTTTTACATCAGGCGCTTACCTAGTCATCGCTCGTCTATACAAACTTCCACCCTCTTAAGGGATGATTTCCGTTATAAAAGGTATCCTTTGTCCTTACCGGGGACTCACTCTATCTCCATACCTAATTTCATCGAAATCGGTTCAGCGGTTTAAGCGTGAAGAGGTAACAAACAGACAGACAGAAACACATTCACATTTATAATATTGGTATGGAAGTATGGATAATTCGTATTATATAATTTGACATGATATAACACAACAGTTTTAATGTTGCTGGTTAGAGAGGAAGCGCTACAAATCAGTGACGTCATGGACCTCGAGCGCCATAGTAAATGACGATCGTTCCAATACAGAGGCGCGTTTTGTGGAAAAGGGATAGAGTATGTCCCCTCTTCAAACTTTGAAGACTTATATTATGTTCAATTTATTATTTTGAGTTCCTTTTTTCGCGATTTGGTTAAAAATTGATTCTGTTTCGAGAAAATTCTAACTTATTGTATTTTCTTATTGTGATACTGTAATTATATACATTTTATATTTAAGTTAAAACTCCCGTTAGTTTCAGACACATTGATTCATAATAAACGGATCACTCACGTCTTTAAGGTCGAGTATAGCTCGGCATATTAATAGTGACCGGTGTATTATATTTCAATACATTGTAGCTCAGCGAATTAGTAAGCTGAAGTGGCAGTGGGCAGGTCACATATGTCGCAGAACCGATGGCCGTTGGGGCAGACTGGTTCTTGAGTGGAGACCGCGTGTCGGCAAACGTAGTGTAGGACGCCCCGTAACTAGGTGAGGCGCTGATATTCGTAAGGCAGTGGGCAGGGATTGGAGGAGAAGAGCTGAAGACCGAGCTCAGTGGCGTGCCATGGGAGAGGCCTATGTCCAGCAGTGGACTGACACAGGCTGATGATAATGATGATGATGATCTTGTATATATATTGTTTTGAAAAAATTACACCTCACCGAGTTTCTTACGCCGGTTCTTCTCGATGCTGAGATTATTTTACGAACCGGTGGTAGTTCATTGATATTAAGGCTCGGTTTTATAAAGATCCGTTAGATCTTATGTCGGTTTGTTATGTCAAAAAATGTACTAAGTTACTGAAATATGATCTGACATTTGGTCTAACGGATCTTTATAAAACCCGGCCTAAAAGGTGCACGTTATTATGCCTAAATTGAAGAATAATTTTAATGGACTAGACTGCGATAGACTCATAGGCTGTGGCAGAATATCAGCGTTGCAGTTTGCACGGCAAATAGCAACACATGCTGAGTCTCAGCCTTTTCTTTATGACACACATTGCTGGACTAATTGTGCACCTTCACTCACTGTGTATTATCTTACACCTGGGCCATTCTACTTTTTAACCGACTTCAAGATTTCAAAAGAGGAGGTTCTCAATTCGGTTGTATGTTTTTTTTTTTGTTTTTTTTTTTTATGTTTGTTACTCCATAACTCCGTCATGTCTGAACCGATTTTGGAAATTATTTTTTTGATTGTAAGTATATATATCCAAGTTGGTCCCGTTTTGGTCAAAACGCAGTTCTGATGATGGAATCCATGAGGAATCGAGGGAACTCCTCAAATCTTAAAGGCAAACATATAGTGATTTTTATGTTTTTATCAACAAATCAAGCATTTTCATACAAAAATGTGATATTTGATGAAGTGGAACTGCTGATGATGATCAGAACAGAACTCTTCAACGATGAAAAGTTCACGTTTGGCGATTTTTCCTTCTAACTGTATTAGTTAAGCAAGTTCTATTTTCACAACGAATTTTTGTCATGGTCGAGTTCCGATGATGGGATCCATGAGAAATCGAGGGAACTCCTCAAATGTGAAAGGCACACATATAGTGATTTTAGTATTTTCATCAACTAATCAAGCATTTACATTTAAATAAGTGACATTTGATGAAGTGGAACTGCTGATGATGATCAGAACGGAACTCTTCAACGACGCATAGTTCACGTTTGGCGAATTGTCCTGTTTGCTGTGTTTGATAAGCAAGTTAGATTTTCAAAATAATCATTTGTCAAGCTCCAGTTCTGATGATGGCATCCATAAGGAATCCAGGGAACTCCTCAAATGTTAAAGGCATACATATAGTGATTGTAGTATTTTCATAAACAAATCAAGCACTTACATTGAAATACGTGACATTTGATGAAGTGGAACTGCTGATGATGATCAGGATGATTTATTTGGAACTTTAAGTAAAAAAAAAAAAATGTTTTGCGGATATCGTCATTATACTCAATTTCAACTAATTCGGGGCCAAGGATTTCAAATTTTACATTTATTTTGAATTTGATGTAATTTTTTTTTTTTTCAAATTTAAAACTGTTATACTCTATTTTAAATAATTCAGGGATAAGGTTTTCTGATTATAAAGCATCTATAAAAATATGTAATCGGTAGCACTGCTAGCAATGCAGGTCGGCTTCTGAACCCCATCTAAGAGTACTTATAATATGTGTGTAGATAAAGTAATGTATGCAACTTTACGTAATAAGGCAATTCCGCTCATTGTATACCAGTTGCATAAACTACTATTCTATCATTGTATGGAAGAGTTCACCATCTAAGTGTAATAATCTTTCACCGGCCTCCCCAATTGAAGTCGGTTTTTTTTTCTTAAAAATTATTCATGTACATAATTTTCAAACACTTTTTTTTTAATGCAGATTTTGGAATACTTGGCCCTCACTTCATATTTTTGTATTGTTATTTAGAAAGAGGTTTAATTGCAGTATCACTTCTGATAGTTTTGGTAATTAACGAACACAGCTAATATCCATAAATCCAGTAACTCAGTGGTCCTTGGATGTCTCACAATTTGTATGAATAAATGGTTTTTACCACTGCGTTACCCAGCTTTTACAGCAATATGTTAATATTTAAGTATTTTTACCTATAAATTCCTTTTATTAGGTTCAGGTATTATTTCGAAATACTATTTTTGTACACTAATTCAATACTTGTCATAGATATTTTTTTGGAATAGAAAACTGGTCATGAAAAGTAGAATGACCCACCTATTTATTATGACCGGTTGTGTGTGCTTTATTAAATAAATGGTTTTTCTTTCTTTCTTTCTTTCAAAATAAATAACTTTGACAGGGATCCGACGAATAATGAGACGAAGCCGATAGACGAGTGCTCGATCATGCCTCAGCTCTGCAAGCCGGGACGGTGCTTGGACACGCCTGGCGGGTTCACTTGTGTGTGCGATCACGGGTAAGTATCCTACACTTAGGCATTCCCGCCGGCGGGGACGTCCACCGCGCGATCGCGACAATACAGACGTATATAGTCCCTTTTCGTCCCGGTATCGCCGCGTCAGTCCGACCCAGGTGCCTAGCTGAGTTTCTCGCTAGACTCTTCTCAGCTTCTGGTCTGCTGATCCGACTTACCTCTTCGGCTGTAAGATGGGTACTGCAGTTAATTGAGAGAGCACGATAAATACGAACTTTTCCGATAAAGTACGAAGGAAAATCATTTTGCAATACATCTGTAGTACCACTGATCCGCAAAAAGGCGAAGGTCAAATATAATGTTGTCAGGCTTTAAGGAAGTCTGCTTGTGTTTGTGCGAGAAATCTTTCAGTTTTGTGCTGCTGAACGGCAACTATGAAAGCACTAATCAGTCGATGAAAATTGTATAAAATTTCGTTCTGTTGTGTTTATTCTTGTATATCATATGACTAGCCTTCAATCGTCAGAATAGACGAACAAACAACAACCGACCAACTTAATGAAACTTTAAGGGGTTATTTGTGGTTTAGGATTGTCCTTGGCGGGAAATTTTTTGGAATTTTTCAGATTTTCGCTTATGTCTCCTAAACTAAGGACATTTTGGTTCCACATTGTATGACAAAGTTAAAAAGCATTAAATTCTCTAACAGTTCATTGCTGTACCATATTTTCAAACCTACTATTATCGTAGGATTCAGCCGATCAAAGTTATAGTATGGAGGCAAATTTACAAACAGTCGTCTCCTTCAAGATGTTCGTCGATACGGCTTCTATATACCTAAAACTGGTATGCATTTATTCCGCTTTGTCTCGACGAATACGAATTTACTAGTTTTATGAATTAGAGGGGAGGGGGACAGCCATAGCTGTGACGTCATAAATATGGCGGTCGATTTTTGTACAAATCTCAGGTTCTTTGATTCGTAGACGACAAATTTATTCAACATACTGTGCCATTATGCGCAGATTGATTTTTTGATTCGAATTATTCAAATTATAAAAAAAATACTGTGCTTATGGTGTACGTGTTAAAGAAGCAGTTGTATTATTTAATAAGCTTTCCAACAACACCTCACACGTACCGACATAAAACCTGAGATTTGGTCAAAAATCAGCCGCTATGTTTATCACGTTAGTTATAGCTGCCCCCCTCCAAGTCAGCAGGGTCCTGGAGGTGGAAAACATAGAATGGTCTTCCTAATGTACCTCAATATATAAATAAGCCAGTAAAATTCAATACGGAGGCTCGCGGATCGTTGACAATGAATACTGTTCATCGTCCCAGTTACGAGTACGACGCGACCTCGCACCAGTGCCGCGACGTGGACGAGTGCGGCACGCAGCAGACCCCGTGCCGCGGCCTCGCGCAGTGCGTGAACCTGCCCGGCGCCTACCAGTGCCGCTGCCCGCCCGGCTACCGGCTCTCCGCCGCCGCCGACTCCTGCGAGGACGTGGACGAGTGCGCCGCGCCGCGCCTGTGCGAGCACGGCGACTGCCGGAACACCGTGGGCTCCTACAGGTCAGTGCCCCCCCGGCCCCGCCTCTCCGCCGCCGCCGACTCCTGCGAGGACGTGGACGAGTGCGCCGCGCCGCGCCTGTGCGAGCACGGCGACTGCCGGAACACCGTGGGCTCCTACAGGTCAGTGCCCCCCCGGCCCCGCCTCTCCGCCGCCGCCGACTCCTGCGAGGACGTGGACGAGTGCGCCGCGCCGCGCCTGTGCGAGCACGGCGACTGCCGGAACACCGTGGGCTCCTACAGGTCAGTGCCCCCCCGGCCCCGCCTCTCCGCCGCCGCCGACTCCTGCGAGGACGTGGACGAGTGCGCCGCGCCGCGCCTGTGCGAGCACGGCGACTGCCGGAACACCGTGGGCTCCTACAGGTCAGTGCCCCCCCGGCCCCGCCTCTCCGCCGCCGCCGACTCCTGCGAGGACGTGGACGAGTGCGCCGCGCCGCGCCTGTGCGAGCACGGCGACTGCCGGAACACCGTGGGCTCCTACAGGTCAGTGCCCCCCCGGCCCCGCCTCTCCGCCGCCGCCGACTCCTGCGAGGACGTGGACGAGTGCGCCGCGCCGCGCCTGTGCGAGCACGGCGACTGCCGGAACACCGTGGGCTCCTACAGGTCAGTGCCCCCCCGGCCCCGCCTCTCCGCCGCCGCCGACTCCTGCGAGGACGTGGACGAGTGCGCCGCGCCGCGCCTGTGCGAGCACGGCGACTGCCGGAACACCGTGGGCTCCTACAGGTCAGTGCCCCCCCGGCCCCGCCTCTCCGCCGCCGCCGACTCCTGCGAGGACGTGGACGAGTGCGCCGCGCCGCGCCTGTGCGAGCACGGCGACTGCCGGAACACCGTGGGCTCCTACAGGTCAGTGCCCCCCCGGCCCCGCCTCTCCGCCGCCGCCGACTCCTGCGAGGACGTGGACGAGTGCGCCGCGCCGCGCCTGTGCGAGCACGGCGACTGCCGGAACACCGTGGGCTCCTACAGGTCAGTGCCCCCCCGGCCCCGCCTCTCCGCCGCCGCCGACTCCTGCGAGGACGTGGACGAGTGCGCCGCGCCGCGCCTGTGCGAGCACGGCGACTGCCGGAACACCGTGGGCTCCTACAGGTCAAACCCTCCTCCTCCTCATGGTCTTTCCTGCCTCGCGGCGTACAGACCGAAACGTGGACGACGCACTGCTCCCTGCCGCTTCGGCTAATTGCCGGAGCAGCAAGTTGCTCACGAAGCCCTAGAAATTCTTTTATACGTCCATGCCTTTCTCCCTATCTGGGCAGGCGATCTACTCAGCTGCGTTCTCCCCAAATGGGGCGCGACAACACCAGCACAATCCTCGACGTCATACTTCTTCAGACGAATCTTCATCTTCAACTTTCAATGGTGTTCCTTATAGTGTGCCACTTGTACGCAAATTGGTGGTAGGTGGTATACGGGATCAATCTTTTCGTATCTTGCAATCCGGAACCAGTGTCCCCAAAGTTGCCAGCTCTGAATTATCTCAATCACAACCCACACGTCAAACATTGTCGAGTACGATTCTGAAACAAATAAATTATGTTGGAACCTGTAACGACAAAACAAGACCAAATTTCGACAGGTTATCAAAAGACTACGATTTATTAATGCCGAGATAGTTTTATTCTCGAGTCGAGTGGAAACCCAATCTGGTATGCAGGCAACACTGACAACACAAGTCTGTTTGAGACACAGTTTTAAACGATTGTCGTAACCGAAGGCGTCTTTCCAAAGCTAAAAATAATTATATATTACAGTCTGCCTTATAGCTTCCAAGAGCTGTTCTTTCGCCCGCGTAAAGCTTACACTCCTAAAGTGCGTGATCCCTGTTTTCGACACCCTCCCCGCACGGGCACACTGCAGTCTCGCAGGCTCCTACAGCCCGCCCGGCTAGCCAAGTTGATGAGTAACCGAATGAAGTGGTTTCCGTTGGCAGGTGCGAGTGCCGCGCCGGGTTCACGCTGCGCGAGGGCACGTGCCGCGACGTGGACGAGTGCGCGCGGCCGCGGCCGCTGTGCCGCAACGGCACGTGCGAGAACCTGCCCGGCACGTACACGTGCCACTGCGACGCGGGCTTCAAGCCCGGCGCCAACAACGACTGCATTGGTATGTTTATATAGCTAAAATGACTATTGTGTAGCTAGAAGGTGAATTTTTTTATTTTATTTATTAAGAAACAAACAGTCTCATATGTTTACAATTCACACAGTAAAGGGTATTAAGTTGTAGACTTACAGTTTCCTTAATTCGAAAATGTAAACCTAAACATTAAAAACAATAAAATTTAAGAGCTTTTGATATACATCGTTAGTAGTATAAATAAATAAATAGTACCAAAAAATTACAATTATGAAAAAATATTGTTATGGTTGTTGAATACATTGTAAAGATAAACGTTTGAAGCTACATAACGTCTCATGGAAAATATCTATTGTTTGAAATTTTTCGTCATAAAGCCTGCACGCTCTTTTAATGAAACCGTTTTTATGACTGTTCGCTTCATAACAATGAGTATCATTGTATAACTTTAAATGTAACATAATATTGGCGTGTAAGTAGTAAGCATGCGTACTTACCCCACCCCGTTTCGAAAATATTACAACTATTGTTATTTCCTAAATAACTAATGGAACTCCAGGTTTGTTAATACATCTCTTAAGATATATTCTCTTCTGTAAATGACCGTTTGTTTCGTGAATAAATTAAAAAAAATGGCAACTCGAAGGCCACTGGCCAATAGATGGCCTCATCCAAAACTGGGTTTATCCTGAGGGAAGGAATGGGTGCTGGACTTCTATCTACTTTCTTCGGAGCAGGGCCCAGCAGTTGGTACCGGGCCTGGGGCCAGTTATTAGCAGATACCTATCGCCGGCTCCCCGCAGGTGCGCGAGCGACTCGTAATAAAATAATAATTCTTTATTTCAGATTTTTACATCCATATGTTGTTAGTACATTGCAATAGTATATTTAAACAAAAAAAAAACTTATCCGCTAAGGTTAGTAAAAAGTAAAATAATCAAAAACTAATTGTCAGCTAAAAGCTCCATCTGCTATCATCTGTTCCTGCGCAATGCAAGCTGTTCCAGAGCCTAAACAATGGAGCATTCAACTTGGCAACCAACGTCTTCAGTAATGCTCCCCTAAACCGCACAATTCGATATCCGCGTCAACTCAATAATTACTTTACTACCAATCAATCATCGCGCTAATCAATTGTAGCAGGTCAAGCCGCGAATTCAATCAAATATGTACACTAATTAAGCCATCAAACGCCGTATCTCAGCGTGACTTCCACAAAAGTCAAGTTATCTGTTTTGATTTTACATTCAATGACAGCGCAATGAGGTGTGACGTTACCGTTCCGAGTTACGCTAAGAAGATGCGTCGGGACTAAACAGTCACTTATAACTGTCACTGATATGATGATGAGTTGACGGTGATGTCACTGAGATGACGACTTGTGATTTAGTTGAATACTATATATATTTATATATGTATATTAATTTAAATGGTTTATATTATTGTGTTGTTTGTTTTTTGCTCGTTTTTTGTTGTGTATTAATAAAATTATTAAATTTCAATATTTGTGTAATCTGAATTGACATAATATATAAACCTAGACTTAAGACGTATTCTAGTGCATATTGTATGTCAATGGAATAAATGATGTTGAATTTAAATACGTATATATTTATATTATGTATTTATTATATGTTATAGTTGTTATATATTTATTTAGTTCTGGTTTTAGCTATAAGTTTCCTTATTGACAAGTTTTAGTACACTGTGTAAGTTTGTCTATCTCATTCTCCCACTCTACACTCAATCCCTCAAAGGTTAGCTGGAAGAGATCCCTCATAGGCATAAGTTCGCCTTTGTACTCTAATCTTATGTGACATGTATATTGTTTTAACCTGTTATTGTGTACAATAACAGGTTATGGTTAACAGGGTATGTGTTTATCTATTTACTGTAGTTCTTCTCTGACAGAAACCATGGCACGTTTTGAACTGGTATTTACGAGTGTTCTATTGTTCTATTATGTTTTGTATTTCGATTAATTCATTATGTTAAGTGTAGTAAGATATCTCGCGTATATGTTTCAGTGAGAGCTGTTAAGGGAATAAGTGAAATGTTTAAATTGCATGTTAGAAACCTTACCTCCTACTCACTTATTTCTGTTTGCTTTCCAAATAAATAAAATAAAATAAAATAAAATAAAATAAAATAAATAAATAAATAAAGTGCTTACATACACACATGAGTTGACGAGTTACGGTGAATGTTCTCGTTCGCAGACATAAACGAGTGCCGCGAGGGCGGGCTGGTGTGCCGCAACGGGCGCTGCCGCAACACGGTGGGCTCGTTCCGCTGCGAGTGCTCGCCCGGCTACGCGCTCTCCGGCGACGGCCGCCACTGCCGCGACGTGGACGAGTGCGCGGAGGCGCCCCAGCCCTGCGGCCGCGACGGCGCGCCCTCCTGCACCAACACCATGGGCAGGTCGGTCGCACGTCCACCCCCGCCACCGACAATACCGACGCTACGAGTAGCCGAGACTAACCCCCTTATACCAGATTTACACTCGCGCTTCGTCCCTCGCCTCGTGGCTCGCCTCGTCCCTCGTGCGGGAGGGCGAATGTAAACATCCACTCGCGTCCTCATCGTCGTCGTGTCTCAGGTCCTTTTGACTCGTGCCCAAAGACCGCTCCGGACGCGAGCGCCGCGAGTGACGAGGCGAGCTACGAGCGTCTGTTCACACTCGCACCTCGCCCCTCGCCTCGTCCCTCGCCTCGCGACTCGTACGCGAATGTAAATCTGGTATTATAGTGATATCGCTTTACATATGTAACACTCCATTTAATTAATGATACTTTGATTATTGTATTATTTTTATTTGATGTACCTAAATAGATTTTGACTTGTAAAAGTGCCCTTGAGGCCTATTTGCAGAATAAATGTTTTGATTTTGATATATTTAGTGTGTATTTTTGTTCATAAAAATAAGTCTAGATTTACATGTAACACTAACAATAAATATAGACCACTTAGATTAAGACCTAACTCTGACATTCAGCTACCTAAATCAAAAAATTATATACATTATAAAAGAAGTCTGGAATATAATGGAATTAAAATTTATAATTTCTTAAATAATGACATAAAACAATCGAATAATTTAAACGAATTTTGTAAAAAATTAAAATCATTTTTGCTTACTAGACCATTTTATAATTTAAATGAATATTTTGATAATTTGACAATTTTAAACTGGCTTATTATTGTTATTTTTGCATGCCATATTGTGGCGGATCATACATTCATGACAAATATTATATCTCGCTGACATGTAATCTTAACACCCGTGTATGTTCTTGCAAAATAAATAATTTCATTTCATTTCATTATTCATAAACGTTCATCAAACGTACTTTAGCTGTAAAGCCGTTAATATTCGTTTGTCATTATCTATCACTTCGACATTTTTGTTTGTGGGTAAGGGACAAAACATACTTTAGTTAGCAGAGGTTTGTTTTTTTTTATGAATAAGGCGTTAAGGGTCCGTTGCACCAACATACGATCACAGGCCGGTCGTCGTCAAATATGTCCCATAAAAACTTGTCAAACTTCCCATACCATCAGATTTTAACGAACACCGCTTACGATTACAGACGGTTTTTTTTTATACAACGCCGATGGCAAACAAGTTTACGATCCACCTGTTGGTAAGCGGCCACCGCAGCCTATAGACGCCCACAACTCCAAAGGAGTCACGTACGCGTTGCCGACCCTTTATAAAATTTGAGGATGCACTGTGTTGACAACAGAAGGGACAAATTTAGGTCCCTCGCTCTCAAGACAGTGCATCCTCGGGAGCTCTGGCAACCTTGCTCACCTCCAGGAACACAACACTACACTACATACTAGTATAGTAGATAATGTTATTATGGCTGTGGTCTTCTGCAAGGCGGAGGTACTTCTCCAGTTGGGCTGCTCCAAATTCGAGCAAGATGACATTTTGCTGTGCCCTGCCTCTCTTTCATCACGGTTTGGTGCAACCCACCCTAAGTGTCATACAAGTTAACCTCATATTACGATATATATATGCCACTGAACTTACATGGCGACCCTGCCATGACAACACTCTGGACATTAAACCGACAGGGTGTCGTAACTCGGCGATCACTGATTAGGGACCGCACGGTCCGGCGTCCTAGGCACACACTCAAGGACCCGGACGACGTAATCACAGCGTCCATCGAAAAATGTAACGCTGCGATTACGTCCAACTCTGACACGACGCGTACCTTAGGCATTCCCGCCGGTGGGGACGTCCACCGCGCGATCGCGTTAACACTGACACATATAATCTCTAGTCGTCCCGGTACCGCCGCACACCGGGTAGAGTCAATCCGATCCACGTCGGGCCTACCTGAGTTTCTTGCTGGACTCTTCTCAGTTAGGCTAGGTTACAAAACTCCCAGTAGCTCGATTCCATTCACACCTCAGATTCGGTTGAAACCGCTCAACCAATGTCACTCGAGCGCAAACTCTTACCCGCTTATTCATAAAACTTAACAAACCTCTGCTAACTAAAATGTTCTTTGTCCCATTCTCACAAACGTCAATGTCAAAATGACAGATAAGGATAAACGAAATTTAGCGGCTAGTTAACTAATATAGGTTTGATAGACGTTTATGAATAAGGGGGTTAAAGTATTCCAGTGTTCCAAACCACACGCGTGCGTCGGAGGTTTTCATCTGGATTCTCCCCAAGCTACTCTCCAACCGCGCACTCCTATAAAGCCATAGTCAGGTTAATAAAAAAGCATGTTAAAGTTGTTTGTTTGTTCGCAGTTACGAATGCTCTTGCGACAAAGGCTGGCGGCTGGTGAACAAGCGCTGCGTGGACCGCGACGAGTGCCGCGAGATACAGGACGTGTGCGCCGGCGGGGAGTGTCACAACTTCAAAGGAGGGTAATCATTTCTTTTCACTTCTCATGCTCGAAAAGTGTATCATATTAGACTTGTCAAGCGGGGCTAAAGTAGTACATTTAACCCCTAGGGAAAACATGAATACATATTTATGATTTACAAAACATTTGAATTTGACCAATCAAAATACTTCACCTATTAAATCCACCAATCACAGAACACTAATTTAACTCTTAAAAAAATATTTGGTATTGGGTATTAACCAACCAGAATACAGCTTTACTAAAATCGACCAATCTGGAAACATAATTATTTTTTCTAAAGAGTCTAAAGATTAAGTTTGTAATAGGGACTCCTATTTCACAATAATTAAAAAAGTGGTTAAATCGTTCGAGCAACACTTTGAAGCGCTCAATGGAAGGTCAGTTAACTTTTTTCGCACGTGAATGTTGCGCGCGAACCGCAGTGTCTATGTTTTGTGTGTCAAAGGAGTATATATCTGCGCCGTGGAATTTATTGCTAATTTTGGGTGGGTTAACCTTTGTATATTTATTTTCTCGCGATCGAAGTGAAAAGTAGAGTGTATAACTCTGGTCTAAAAGCCATATTACCCCTCGAACTATTTTATATATATATATATAAATATAACTATCTCGAATATAAATAACTATCTCGTGGTAATATGGCTCATTTTAGACCCTTGTCATACAATCTACTATTCTATCGTCGTAATTCATCTGTCTATATATAAGGGGCCTATAATGATGTACACACATACGTATACTCACGCTCCTATCCCATTAGGGTAGCTAGAGTGAGGCACACAAGTGTACACACATACGTATACTCACGCTCTCACACTCTTTAAATATGGAGGGACAAGAAATCAAAATCAAACATTTATTCTACAAATAGGCCACAAGGGCACTTTTACATGTCAAAATATTAATTTACAATTTAAGAAAATCTGACTATAATAATACATTTTTCATGTCACAATATTAATTTACAGTTCAAGAAAGAATAATAATATCGAGTTTACAATTATAACCAAATTAATGTTATACAGTGAAGATAAACATGCAAAGTCATCTGTTACAAATATTACAACATCATTATATTTAGAGATGTATATGGTCTCAAGAGAGTATAATGAAATTAATATAATATCTCAGAGATGTACATGGTCTCTGAGCGTCAAAATTAAGATTAATTTAATATTGTTAGGGATGTATACGGTCTCTAAGTCATTGATAATAAAAACTAATCCACAACAGGATCTTCTTTTTAGGTAATCTTATCTTTCTATCGTTGTAATTGATCTGTCTAGATATAAGCGGCCTATGATGACGTACACATACGTATACTCACGCTCGTATCCCATTAGGGTAGCTAGAGAGAGGGACACAAGTTGCTTACTTGCATTCTCTGTAGTCCGAGACTAGTATTGTAAGATCGGGATTAGTTTACCATCGGAATAGCTGTCATTTCATATACATTTTGTATATGAAATGACAGCTATTCCGATGATGATGTAACTCCAAGACAACTCGAAGGCCATGGGGCCCATAGACGGCCTCATCCAAAATCACCACTAATCAATCATCGGGCTGGTCAATTGTATCAGATCAAGCCGCGAATACCATCAAATATCTGTACAAATGATGCCATCCCGCTCTTATCCAATTAGGGTAGCTAGAGAGCTACAATCTTTAAATATGGAGTGGAACAAGTTGCTTACTAGCATTCGCTGTAGCGCGAGACTAGTATTATAAGATCGGGATTAGTTTACCATCGGAATAGCTGTCATTTCATATACACTTTGTTCGCTCCAAGATAACTCGAAGGCCATGGGCCCATAGACGCCCTCATCCAAAATCACCACTAATCAATCATCGGGCTGGTCAATTGTATCAGATCAAGCCGCGAATTCCATCAAATATCTGTAAAAATTATGCCATCCCTCTCTTATCCTATTAGGGTAGCTAGAGAGCTACAATCTTTAAATATGCAGGGACAAAAGTTGCTTACTATTATTCTCTGTAGCGCGAGACTAGTATTATAAAATCGGGATTAGTTTACCATCGGAATAGCTGTCATTTCATATACACTTTGTTCGCTCCAAGGCAACTGGAAGGCCATGGGCCCATAGACGGCCTCATCCAAAATCACCACTAATCAATCATCGGGCTGGTCAATAGTATGTAAATACCTACTTTTACAATACGCCAGTTTGCAGAAACAAATAATCGACTATATTGACAATGACAGCTATTACCGGTAATGGTTTTATGGGTAAAGTGTCAAATGGGTCATTGTCAGTTGTAAAAACAAAAGTTGTCCACCCGGTGGTCAATAGTTAACGGCTTATGTACATGTAAGTTATGTTTTATTACATGGATTTATAGTTATGGAAACACCGTTTACGCGGGTTACTAGATCAATTCAAAATTAAGCTTTGTGGCCCTTAACTTTTGTTATGTCCACCGAAAAGACGCGAACCTAAATCTGACAATGACCCAAATAGAGGTTTTGTTGTCAATTGGAGAAACCGTTAATATATTTGAATACCGGTTTTGATTATACCGCTAATCAGAGTTTTAGCGATATAAATAGTGAATTGCAATTATAACCGGCCATACCTTATTTAAAACCGGTAGTAAGAATAACGGTAACGATCCCTGGTTGTATCCATTACGCACACATACAACCACAGACCAGATAACCTAAAGACGTCGCGTAGTCGGGCGACCCCCTCTGCCACTCATATGGTGAATTCACTCTATGTTTGAGACACGCCCCCGTTGCTAACTTCAGTCTACAGACGGCTTCCGTGCAAGTAAGACTATCACTAAAATAAAGTTTTGACGTGGTTTTAGTGATGCAAAATGCATTATTGTTGTGTTAAATTGTGTGGAAATAACACTAAAACATCTGGTGTGCAAAAAAATGGTATTTCATTTCACAGGTAAGTAGATTTTAATAAAATTACAAAATAATTTAAGCGAAAGCATTGTAGGTACTCGTTGATGTCTTCTCTTTCTGCCATGCTGCGCGGAATAATCGCTCCTTCCTTGTCTATCACCCCTTGCATTGCTTAGTGCGAACTAGTGATGTCCATAATATGTGTTCATTTACTATCGATAAGATAATTCACGGAAGATGCAATACATCGCAAGTAATTTACAAATAATACCTATTATGTTGGCAAAGTATTTGTGTGCCGTATCTAAGTAATTATCTATGATCGAATTTTCCGTTGCAACACGGGATGAATAACCTTTATGATCTTTTCAAACTGGTGTTACATTATAAAGCATTCTAAGCATGTTTACTAAAATGTGCATCCTTTGTTTTAGGTTTCCTAAATGTCCAAACATAAAAGAAATGTGGATCAATGCTACAAATCGATCACATGGTTCGTTTCCTTCTCCAAGCAGTGTCATATGTTCTCGGCACTTTAAATACCATACCGTCACATACTTGCAGAGAATTTCAATATTTCTAATCATCGATACTATTGATAATATATTTATTTAACGCGTTCATCTCTAGCGGCCGGCAGCCATTATCGTCTGACGCCCAAGTGACCTTCATTCGACAAATCACGGCACGGTAAGCGCTCGCTGCGTCCCCCGCACCCCTGTATTTTTGGCAGCATCGGTTTTAATGAAATAATTGCGCAAAGCGACGTCTTTAGGTTATCTGGTCTGTGCATACAACACACAGTACTACAAATACTAAAGTCCTTACAATACATCTTTCGCTGCAATCACACCCATACACATCCATAGTTCTGGCCTTCTGCCCTGGTCATGAAGATGTGTTTAACAAAAAAAAAAAAAAAAATAAAGCATTTATTCACGAAAACAGTACTCTTTTACAACTTGTTATAACTTCCGCCAAACTGTATAACAGTTTGTTGGCAGAAATAAGCTCCCTTTCTTTACATTACTGTTTTAAGTTAGCTATTTAGTTAAGTACATCAACTGCTGTAGTAGTGCAAGTTACAAATTTAAGTTTTTTATAAGTGTTATAACATAAACTATTCTAATAATATTCCCTAATTAAGTTGTTGTATTTTCAAATTGTTTTAACATAAGCGTTTTAAATTCAGATTTAAAAATATTTTTACTGGCGCTTTTCCTAATACTTAACGGTGTATTGTTATAAATTTTGTTGCAGATACCGATGCGAATGCCCCGAGGGTTGGAGTTTCTACGAAGACCTGGCGATATGTGTGGACGAGCGTAAAGAACTGTGCTACGACGAGTGGGCCTCCGGTCGCTGCCACCGCGCGAGGCCGCTGCAGCTGTCGCGCCCGGAGTGTTGCTGCTCGGACGGTAGTGATCATCGTCATCATAAATGAAATAATGAAATAAATGAACTTTATTCTGCAAGTAGGCCGCAAAGGCACTTTTACAAGTCAAAAACTACTAGCGTTTCTCAAGAGACCACTGCCGAGAAGAAACGCCGAAAGAAACTCGACAGTCAGTCATTTTCTCCAAAATATGCTTATTACAATGATACTACTTAACCTACTTAAGTAAATGTAAATGGTACACAACAAGAGAGAATTGAAAGAAAAACGAGGAAAAAATAAGAATAGGTATTTACAATGTGTAGTTACACAAGAAAACAAAACATGTCGAATCGTTTGATATGCTTTCCTGCAAGAAATGTGTCAACTAGATACAATGAAAATATTAGACTCTTTACGCTATTTAGGTATTTGGTTTGGGCCATGCATTTCTGTCTGTTAGATAGTCCCCAACCCTATAATAAGCCTTTGACATCAAAGTTTTTTTTATGTAATTTTTAAGAGCTGGAAAGGGTAAATTCAAAATTTCATCGGGTAACTTATTATAAAAACGAACACATTGACCTACAAAAGACTTGTAAACTTTACGGACACGAAACTTGTTAGTGGCAATTTTATTTTTATTCCTGGTATTCCATCATTAATCCAGTACTTGTATCCTGAAGGATGCCTGAGCCCCAGGTCGGGCCTAGCTTGTAATGACCGTTGCCTAGGGCGGGCTACACATATCCTCCTCCCGTAAGGGTTTCGTAAAGGTTTCCTAACTAGCTCAGGGTTAGAAGGGCTGGACACAGGGTTTTAATACCAAACACAGATTGATGTTCTTGCGAAATGGGTTCTTGCTGCCCCTTTATTTATTAATAACTAGCGACCCGCCCGGCTTCGCACGGGTGCAATGCTGATGCATGTATTATACATATAAACCTTCCCCTTGAGTCGCTTTATCTATTAAAAAAAACCGCATCCAAATCCGTTGCGTAGTTTTAAAGATTTAAGCATACATAGGGATATAGGGATTAGGGACAGAGAAAGCGACTTTGTTTTATACTATGTAGTGATAACAAAGTCTTATCGAACTATCACGGGACACTGCGGATAGCTACCTGGGAGTCCGGGTTCCCTTGGGACGTTGCACTGACGAGGGAAAGCTACTTGGAGAGGAAAGTAGAGAGTTCTCCGGAGAACGTATGTAATTTTAAATACAAGTGCTGTGTAGTATGGCAACTAGCCAGTTTCAGTGTTTAGCAGTAACAATAGTTTACTGCGACATAAACGCATATTGCTTGTATCAGCGTAATCTAAAGTATATAGTTAGGTCCGATATTAATAAAAGAATTCCACTACCAGCAACACTGAGTTTGAGTTCTACCACCCCGGGGGTAAAAGGAACTTTCGGGGGAGGTGTAGTATGGCAATTAGACACTCAAGTGTTTAGCAGTAACACAATAGTTTACTGCGACATAAACGCATATTGCTTGTGTTAGCGCAACCTTAAGTGTATACTAGGAAAATATATAATCAATGAAATTCTTTACTTGAGTACGCCTGGCTCTCATTTCAACCACAAACCCTACCTCTCACCAACATATTAATTGACCAAGTGAAACGAAGGTCTTAGCTTCAGCTTCGACAAAAATGCTTTCGTATGTCCGGATTTCCGTTTGTTCTCGTCTACAGGTCGCAATTCTCAACCGATTCTCGTGAAATTTCGTGAGCAAGGTCTATAGTTATATAGATTTTTTTGTCGAGTTAGTTTTTGGAAATTTTCAAAAACAATTTTTATTTAAAAGATTTTGTAAGTTTCTGCGTCCGAATTTCGGTTTGTTGTCCTCTACAGGTCGCATTTTTCAACCGCTTCTCTTGAAATTTTGTTAGAAGGTTCGATATTCATAATTGATCTTTTTATAATGTCAGATTTTGGAGATGATAAAAAAACTCACTCACGGGGTTTACAGCTCACAGAGCCACTAGCATATTGGAGCTGTAACTGAAGGTTTTATTTGTATGGATACGCAGGTGCGGCGTGGGGCCGCCGCTGCGAGCGTTGTCCTCCGCCGGACTCGGCGGAGTTCCTGCGCATCTGTCCGGGAGGCAAGGGCCGATCTAACTTTACTCAGGTATGTAGACAAGTAATGTGTCGTAGGTAGTATTTGCGTCGATGGAAACTGTAAACCAGCAAATGTTAAGGTCTAAAGTCAAGCCTATGTCTAGGTACATAAGTGCTATTACGATTCACCCGCAAGTAAAATGACAAAGTAGTTTTACTTGCGGTTTCATCATCAACTATCGTATTCAAATGGCAGTGAAATGAGAACATTAGAAAGTATACAAGCGTATGTAAATCACTGTATACTAGAAATCATTTGAGTTGGCCAAGCTGCTTCAAAGTAATTCGTTCAAAAAGCTATTATACCGTTCAAAGAATAAGGTTCAAAATACAGTATTTTTTTACAGAAATTAGACCAGCAAAAATAATTTCAACCTCACTGAACCGATATTTTTAATTACAAACATCTGGTTTACTTCGCACAAACGTTACTACATACTACATCTCCCTATTAAAGACTGATTGTGTCAGTACCTTGTAGACAAGTAATGTGTTCCTAGCACGATAATATATAGGAAAGGGAGTATCTATTCTTTTATTTAACGCTCATAAGAAGGCTCAAAGTCACTCAGAGGGCAATGGAGAGTATGCTGGGAGTTTCTCTGCGTAATCGCATCAGAAATGAGGCCATCCGTAGCGGAACCAAAGTAACCGATATAGACTTTCGAATCGCTAACTTAAGTGGCAGTGGGTGCTGCACATTGCACTAGGCTTCAACTTCCGGCCCCAAAGGCCATCGGCGACCACGGACCGGAAGGCGCAGCGTGGGTAGCCCCACAAGGTGGACTGATGACCTGGTAAAGGCTGCAGGAGTCCGCTGGATGCGGGTGGCGCAGGACCGATCATTGAGCAATCTTTAGGGGAGGCCTATGTCCAGCAGCGGACGACTTTCGATTGATATGATGATGATGTTAAATATCCTTCTGAGACCCACCATACAAATAAAAATACAATCGAATTTGAACCTAACAGTTCCGATTACAAATTTGAATTTTATTTTATGTCAAATCAATCAAACCAAAACAAATGCAACTCTATCACTTCAAAATTTAACTTATTTTCCGTTGACCATATTTTGTCCTTTATATAGGACGCGGGGTCTTAGGAGGATATGTAACAAAATTATGCTTATGCAACTACTGGCGCCATCTATCTCGCCCATGTGTCAAGTGTGACAGTTAAAGAAATAAAACCAGTCGTTACCGATCATCCATGTTTTACAGGTTATGGGCCCAGCACGCTTCCACTGCGCAACTCTGCCTGATGATGATGATGATTCTTTTTTTACTTTATTCACTAGTGGGTAGTGCACCTGCCTGTGAAACTGACGGTCCTGGGTTCGAATCCTGGTCAGGGCAAATTTTGTGTGATGAGCATGAATATTTGTTTCTGAGTCTTGGATGTTTTCTATGTATTTAAGTATTTATATCTATTAAATATATCGTCGTCTAGTACCCATAACACAAGCCTTCTTGAGCTTACTGTGGGGCTAGTTCGATTTGTGTAATATTGTCTAATATTTATTTATTTATTTATATTGTTTTAACCTGTTATTGTGTACAATAAAGTGCTTACATACATACATATGATGATGATGATGATTATGAATCTTTTTTTACTTTATACGTACAGTGCCCTGCGCATACAATATAATAATGCATTCAGAATGCTGTTGGGGCTACCTAGATGGTGCAGCGCATCACGAATGTTTGCTGAGGCCCGCACGGACGGTTTTCAAGCTGTTATACGCAAGAAAATCGTTTCGTTGCTAAACCGCCTCAGGGGGAGTCCCAACAGACTTCTGAGTGTCATTGTTGACAGGTTGGACTGTCCAATCTTCGAGCACTGGGTGGGGCAAATCAGGAGCTGCGCCCTATATAATTATAATTAATTTAATTTAATTTAATTTAATTTAATTTAATACTAATACGTAGGTGTAAGCTGTACTAACACGATATGGAAACAAAGTCCGAAATAAAGATTTTATTATATATTATTATTATTATCCAGGATCTGAACGAGTGCGACGTCCGGCCGGACGTGTGCCGCGGCGGGCGCTGCATCAACACCGACGGCTCCTTCCGCTGCGTGTGCCCGGACGGCTTCCAGCTGGACGCCGGCGGGCTGGCCTGCGAGGACACGGACGAGTGCCTCGCGGACCCGAGGATCTGCGGCAACGGCACGTGCACCAACAAGCCGGGCGAGTACGAGTGCACCTGCAACCAGGGCTTCATGCAGGGGCCGGAACAGGTGAGCTTGGATAGCCCTAAAGTAGTCGTCGAACATCGAATTTTATTAACTGGCAACATTAAATGTGACAAAGAAGAGGATCTCCTCCACTTAGTTCTAGAGTGTAAAATCAACGAACAACTTAGGTTGGATCTCTTAAAAGAAACTGGGTGCTCTGCGGGGGATCTCCTCTTCTTCTTCCATCAAATCTTAAGCTCAGAGTTCACCACCGACCACAGTGGTACACTTTTAAGTTTCATTAAACACTCATTGAACCTAAGATTTGAATATTATAAAAATAACCCTTAAGTACATATCCCAATGTTTTAAAGTAACACCTAAAGTTAAGTAACATTGTAATTATTTTTAAGCCGACTTAATCATAAGATGTATGGCTTATAAAATAAATGAGATTAAAAAAAAAAAAAAAAAACATTAAATACTTGGCCAGCGAGAAACGTCATTTTAAAACGCAGTATCTGAGTTGAATCATCGTCAAATACTGCATAATTTTTTAGATGGGAATTCTCATATTTGTCTTGTATTCACAAGGCCTTAATTTTACGCATTAATTTGGGTTTTTTCCGTTGCATAGGCAGTACGTCTAGCTCAAGATGCACTTCTTAGGATTACTATTGAGAAAAAGAGAAAAAAGTTATCGGGACTAGGGACGGCATGTCTAAGGCTTGCTGTTCACGGTTAACATGTATTTTGATTACGGGTTTAGTGGTGCTATAAAATAAAATGGCGTTGGTAGATTATTTTTAGATAAACTACAACATTCACCATCGAGGTCAAGATAGCTCTCGCGCCTCTCGCGCTTCGGCCCCGGCATTCAATGTGTTAACATGTATTGTGCTACCAAAATTGAGATAATTAATAATAATAATAAATATTACAGGACAATCTTACACAAATCGAACTAGCCCCACAGTAAGCTCAAGAAGGCTTATGTTATGGGTACTAGACGACGATATATTTAATAGATATAAATACTTAAATACATAGAAAACATCCAAGACTCAGAAACAAATATTCATGCTCATCACACAAATATTTGCCCTGACCGGGATTCGAACCCAGGACCGTCAGCTTCACAGGCAGGTGCACTACTCACTAGGCTAAACCGGTCGTCAAATAATTGATAGCGTTACCTAGATATTTGACAACCGCGAGCGAATTAAGTCGCTACGCGAGCTATCTCGAAGTTCATCTTATGCCAGGCTTACATGAGTTGGGTGAATCTTTGTGAATGACCTAAGATATTATTCAATCACTTGTGTACGCTATTTTCATGTATGTTGCTATTGATAGAAAAAAAATCATAAAGTAAAAAATAAATGCAGTGTTAGGATTACAGGTCCTTATATGACGACCGCTTTAGCTAGTTGGTAGTGACCCTGCCTTCGAAGCTGGAGGTCCCGGGTTCGAATGCCGGTCAGGGCATGTATTTGTGTGATGAACACGAATATTTGTTCCTGAGTCTTGGATGTTTTCTATGTATTTAAGTATATATTTATCTATATAAGTATGTATATCGTCACTTGGTACCCATAGTACAAGCTTTGCTTAGTTTGGGACTAGGTTGATTTGTGTAAGATTGTCCAAAAAAAAAAAAAAATTTATTTAAATGCAAGCCGTTCCAGGCTTGCAAGAAGGCCCCATCCACTCTGTCGGCGACTGTGGCTAGGAGGCTGTAACCCTGTGGGGTAACCAAATGTTGTGTACATCTCCATTAACGGCTTTTTTTTTAATACAACGCCGGTGGAAAACAAGCGTACGGTCCACCTGATGGTAAGCGGCCACCGCAGCCTATAGAAGCCCGCAACTCCAAAGGAGTCACGTAGGCGTTGCCGACCCTTTATGAAATATGAGAATTCACGGCTTGCTGAGACGACGAAATATGACCGGTGCAATCCGTTTCGAAACGTCGGTGAAAAAGGCGAATACATAAATATCCCGTCGTCTACCCTGGGATTGTCTAAAAAAAATAATAATTAAAAAAAAATTATAGTGTATTGATGTATGTCGTTGTAGACGTGCGTGGACATCGACGAGTGCGCGGAGGGCGTGGCCGGCTGCCCGTTCCGCTGCCACAACACGCCGGGCTCGTTCCGCTGCGTGTGCCCGTACGGCTACACGCTGGCCGCGGACGCGCTGCACTGCGCCGACCTGGACGAGTGCGCGGCCGAGCCCGGGCCTTGCCCGCACGCCTGCGAGAACGTGGTCGGCTCCTACAAGTGCACGTGCCCGCCCGGTGAGTCACGTTACCCGTGTGCCCGCACGGCTACACGCTGGCCGCGGACGCGCTGCACTGCGCCGACCTGGACGAGTGCGCGGCCGAGCCCGGGCCTTGCCCGCACGCCTGCGAGAACGTGGTCGGCTCCTACAAGTGCACGTGCCCGCCCGGTGAGTCACGTTACCCGTGTGCCCGCACGGCTACACGCTGGCCGCGGACGCGCTGCACTGCGCCGACCTGGACGAGTGCGCGGCCGAGCCCGGGCCTTGCCCGCACGCCTGCGAGAACGTGGTCGGCTCCTACAAGTGCACGTGTCCGCCCGGTGAGTCACGTTACCCGTGTGCCCGCACGGCTACACGCTGGCCGCGGACGCGCTGCACTGCGCCGACCTGGACGAGTGCGCGGCCGAGCCCGGGCCTTGCCCGCACGCCTGCGAGAACGTGGTCGGCTCCTACAAGTGCACGTGCCCGCCCGGTGAGTCACGTTACCCGTGTGCCCGCACGGCTACACGCTGGCCGCGGACGCGCTGCACTGCGCCGACCTGGACGAGTGCGCGGCCGAGCCCGGGCCTTGCCCGCACGCCTGCGAGAACGTGGTCGGCTCCTACAAGTGCACGTGCCCGCCCGGTGAGTCACGTTACCCGTGTGCCCGCACGGCTACACGCTGGCCGCGGACGCGCTGCACTGCGCCGACCTGGACGAGTGCGCGGCCGAGCCCGGGCCTTGCCCGCACGCCTGCGAGAACGTGGTCGGCTCCTACAAGTGCACGTGTCCGCCCGGTGAGTCACGTTACCCGTGTGCCCGCACGGCTACACGCTGGCCGCGGACGCGCTGCACTGCGCCGACCTGGACGAGTGCGCGGCCGAGCCCGGGCCTTGCCCGCACGCCTGCGAGAACGTGGTCGGCTCCTACAAGTGCACGTGCCCGCCCGGTGAGTCACGTTACCCGTGTGCCCGCACGGCTACACGCTGGCCGCGGACGCGCTGCACTGCGCCGACCTGGACGAGTGCGCGGCCGAGCCCGGGCCTTGCCCGCACGCCTGCGAGAACGTGGTCGGCTCCTACAAGTGCACGTGCCCGCCCGGTGAGTCACGTTACCCGTGTGCCCGCACGGCTACACGCTGGCCGCGGACGCGCTGCACTGCGCCGACCTGGACGAGTGCGCGGCCGAGCCCGGGCCTTGCCCGCACGCCTGCGAGAACGTGGTCGGCTCCTACAAGTGCACGTGCCCGCCCGGTGAGTCACGTTACCCGTGTGCCCGCACGGCTACACGCTGGCCGCGGACGCGCTGCACTGCGCCGACCTGGACGAGTGCGCGGCCGAGCCCGGGCCTTGCCCGCACGCCTGCGAGAACGTGGTCGGCTCCTACAAGTGCACGTGCCCGCCCGGTGAGTCACGTTACCCGTGTGCCCGCACGGCTACACGCTGGCCGCGGACGCGCTGCACTGCGCCGACCTGGACGAGTGCGCGGCCGAGCCCGGGCCTTGCCCGCACGCCTGCGAGAACGTGGTCGGCTCCTACAAGTGCACGTGCCCGCCCGGTGAGTCACGTTACCCGTGTGCCCGCACGGCTACACGCTGGCCGCGGACGCGCTGCACTGCGCCGACCTGGACGAGTGCGCGGCCGAGCCCGGGCCTTGCCCGCACGCCTGCGAGAACGTGGTCGGCTCCTACAAGTGCACGTGCCCGCCCGGTGAGTCACGTTACCCGTGTGCCCGCACGGCTACACGCTGGCCGCGGACGCGCTGCACTGCGCCGACCTGGACGAGTGCGCGGCCGAGCCCGGGCCTTGCCCGCACGCCTGCGAGAACGTGGTCGGCTCCTACAAGTGCACGTGCCCGCCCGGTGAGTCACGTTACCCGTGTGCCCGCACGGCTACACGCTGGCCGCGGACGCGCTGCACTGCGCCGACCTGGACGAGTGCGCGGCCGAGCCCGGGCCTTGCCCGCACGCCTGCGAGAACGTGGTCGGCTCCTACAAGTGCACGTGTCCGCCCGGTGAGTCACGTTACCCGTGTGCCCGCACGGCTACACGCTGGCCGCGGACGCGCTGCACTGCGCCGACCTGGACGAGTGCGCGGCCGAGCCCGGGCCTTGCCCGCACGCCTGCGAGAACGTGGTCGGCTCCTACAAGTGCACGTGCCCGCCCGGTGAGTCACGTTACCCGTGTGCCCGCACGGCTACACGCTGGCCGCGGACGCGCTGCACTGCGCCGACCTGGACGAGTGCGCGGCCGAGCCCGGGCCTTGCCCGCACGCCTGCGAGAACGTGGTCGGCTCCTACAAGTGCACGTGCCCGCCCGGTGAGTCACGTTACCCGTGTGCCCGCACGGCTACACGCTGGCCGCGGACGCGCTGCACTGCGCCGACCTGGACGAGTGCGCGGCCGAGCCCGGGCCTTGCCCGCACGCCTGCGAGAACGTGGTCGGCTCCTACAAGTGCACGTGTCCGCCCGGTGAGTCACGTTACCCGTGTGCCCGCACGGCTACACGCTGGCCGCGGACGCGCTGCACTGCGCCGACCTGGACGAGTGCGCGGCCGAGCCCGGGCCTTGCCCGCACGCCTGCGAGAACGTGGTCGGCTCCTACAAGTGCACGTGCCCGCCCGGTGAGTCACGTTACCCGTGTGCCCGCACGGCTACACGCTGGCCGCGGACGCGCTGCACTGCGCCGACCTGGACGAGTGCGCGGCCGAGCCCGGGCCTTGCCCGCACGCCTGCGAGAACGTGGTCGGCTCCTACAAGTGCACGTGCCCGCCCGGTGAGTCACGTTACCCGTGTGCCCGCACGGCTACACGCTGGCCGCGGACGCGCTGCACTGCGCCGACCTGGACGAGTGCGCGGCCGAGCCCGGGCCTTGCCCGCACGCCTGCGAGAACGTGGTCGGCTCCTACAAGTGCACGTGCCCGCCCGGTGAGTCACGTTACCCGTGTGCCCGCACGGCTACACGCTGGCCGCGGACGCGCTGCACTGCGCCGACCTGGACGAGTGCGCGGCCGAGCCCGGGCCTTGCCCGCACGCCTGCGAGAACGTGGTCGGCTCCTACAAGTGCACGTGCCCGCCCGGTGAGTCACGTTACCCGTGTGCCCGCACGGCTACACGCTGGCCGCGGACGCGCTGCACTGCGCCGACCTGGACGAGTGCGCGGCCGAGCCCGGGCCTTGCCCGCACGCCTGCGAGAACGTGGTCGGCTCCTACAAGTGCACGTGCCCGCCCGGTGAGTCACGTTACCCGTGTGCCCGCACGGCTACACGCTGGCCGCGGACGCGCTGCACTGCGCCGACCTGGACGAGTGCGCGGCCGAGCCCGGGCCTTGCCCGCACGCCTGCGAGAACGTGGTCGGCTCCTACAAGTGCACGTGCCCGCCCGGTGAGTCACGTTACCCGTGTGCCCGCACGGCTACACGCTGGCCGCGGACGCGCTGCACTGCGCCGACCTGGACGAGTGCGCGGCCGAGCCCGGGCCTTGCCCGCACGCCTGCGAGAACGTGGTCGGCTCCTACAAGTGCACGTGCCCGCCCGGTGAGTCACGTTACCCGTGTGCCCGCACGGCTACACGCTGGCCGCGGACGCGCTGCACTGCGCCGACCTGGACGAGTGACGCCCGCCCGGTGAGTCGCGTTACTCACGATGTCTTCTAATATTTCCTTACAATATTTATGTAGGACCGGAGAGTCCACATGGAAATAATAATCTTCTAATTGAAATATTTGGTTTATTTACACTTCAATATAATATGTTGCCTCGTTCAAGTCGTCTTACAAACTGAATCATACGTCAACTCATTCGCCATTCCAAACTATTTCAAACCACATTCGAACGTTCCTTATTCATCATCTAGCAGCCAGCACCTTGCACAGCCATCAAAAAGTACCAATCCCACATTTATGTCAAACTTGGCCATAAAGTGGCAAATACCGCACGCTCCGCGCGCGGAAAATCCCACTTCCTGGCCAGGGGGTAACATAAAATTTTGTACTTACCTCGGGCGGTAATTAAGAAAGCCTCAGATCGCATAATTATCGCCCTTGACTTCGGCTCGGGCTTCAAATACCTGTGATCTGAGACATTCTTTGTTTTACCGCCCTTGGTAAGTAATGTACTATTCTGGAGACATTGAGTGAGCGCTTTTCCTCATTTCTGTACACTTGCCATATTTGGGTCATGAACGTTGTAGCTTCGTCTATTTATTCTAGTGCCCTGTGTACTCGTAATAAAATAACTTCAGACGAGACTATACTATAAAATGAGGAGGTTACCTTTTATTCAGCTCTCTCCAATATTCCAATAATTGTGTTGTATTGCTCAAGTCCAAGGAAGCATCCACTAAGTACTAATATGGATTTTTTTAAATGTCCATAATCAACAGTTCCTTAGTGATAGGTGCTTTAGTAAACAATGTTAATGTTTGTTAATTTAACGTACACAGGTTACCGCCGAACCTCCGCCCCTCATGACGCGGCGGACGCGTGCGAGGACATCGACGAATGTGACGAGGAGCCCTCCCGCTGCTCCCCCGGCGTGTGCGTCAACACCGACGGCGGCTACACCTGCGACTGCGACGCGGGCTACGAGCTCAGCGAGGACGGCACGGACTGTGTCGGTGAGTAACGTGACGAGGAGCCCCCCGCCGCTCCCCCGGCGTGTGCGTCAACACCGACGGCGGCTACACCTGCGACTGCGACGCGGGCTACGAGCTCAGCGAGGACGGCACGGACTGTGTCGGTGAGTAACGTGACGAGGAGCCCCCCGCCGCTCCCCCGGCGTGTGCGTCAACACCGACGGCGGCTACACCTGCGACTGCGACGCGGGCTACGAGCTCAGCGAGGACGGCACGGACTGTGTCGGTGAGTAACGTGACGAGGAGCCCCCCGCCGCTCCCCCGGCGTGTGCGTCAACACCGACGGCGGCTACACCTGCGACTGCGACGCGGGCTACGAGCTCAGCGAGGACGGCACGGACTGTGTCGGTGAGTAACGTGACGAGGAGCCCCCCGCCGCTCCCCCGGCGTGTGCGTCAACACCGACGGCGGCTACACCTGCGACTGCGACGCGGGCTACGAGCTCAGCGAGGACGGCACGGACTGTGTCGGTGAGTAACGTGACGAGGAGCCCCCCGCCGCTCCCCCGGCGTGTGCGTCAACACCGACGGCGGCTACACCTGCGACTGCGACGCGGGCTACGAGCTCAGCGAGGACGGCACGGACTGTGTCGGTGAGTAACGTGACGAGGAGCCCCCCGCCGCTCCCCCGGCGTGTGCGTCAACACCGACGGCGGCTACACCTGCGACTGCGACGCGGGCTACGAGCTCAGCGAGGACGGCACGGACTGTGTCGGTGAGTAACGTGACGAGGAGCCCCCCGCCGCTCCCCCGGCGTGTGCGTCAACACCGACGGCGGCTACACCTGCGACTGCGACGCGGGCTACGAGCTCAGCGAGGACGGCACGGACTGTGTCGGTGAGTAACGTGACGAGGAGCCCCCCGCCGCTCCCCCGGCGTGTGCGTCAACACCGACGGCGGCTACACCTGCGACTGCGACGCGGGCTACGAGCTCAGCGAGGACGGCACGGACTGTGTCGGTGAGTAACGTGACGAGGAGCCCCCCGCCGCTCCCCCGGCGTGTGCGTCAACACCGACGGCGGCTACACCTGCGACTGCGACGCGGGCTACGAGCTCAGCGAGGACGGCACGGCCTGTGTCGGTGAGTAACGTGACGAGGAGCCCCCCGCCGCTCCCCCGGCGTGTGCGTCAACACCGACGGCGGCTACACCTGCGACTGCGACGCGGGCTACGAGCTCAGCGAGGACGGCACGGACTGTGTCGGTGAGTAACGTGACGAGGAGCCCCCCGCCGCTCCCCCGGCGTGTGCGTCAACACCGACGGCGGCTACACCTGCGACTGCGACGCGGGCTACGAGCTCAGCGAGGACGGCACGGACTGTGTCGGTGAGTAACGTGACGAGGAGCCCCCCGCCGCTCCCCCGGCGTGTGCGTCAACACCGACGGCGGCTACACCTGCGACTGCGACGCGGGCTACGAGCTCAGCGAGGACGGCACGGACTGTGTCGGTGAGTAACGTGACGAGGAGCCCCCCGCCGCTCCCCCGGCGTGTGCGTCAACACCGACGGCGGCTACACCTGCGACTGCGACGCGGGCTACGAGCTCAGCGAGGACGGCACGGACTGTGTCGGTGAGTAACGTGACGAGGAGCCCCCCGCCGCTCCCCCGGCGTGTGCGTCAACACCGACGGCGGCTACACCTGCGACTGCGACGCGGGCTACGAGCTCAGCGAGGACGGCACGGACTGTGTCGGTGAGTAACGTGACGAGGAGCCCCCCGCCGCTCCCCCGGCGTGTGCGTCAACACCGACGGCGGCTACACCTGCGACTGCGACGCGGGCTACGAGCTCAGCGAGGACGGCACGGACTGTGTCGGTGAGTAACGTGACGAGGAGCCCCCCGCCGCTCCCCCGGCGTGTGCGTCAACACCGACGGCGGCTACACCTGCGACTGCGACGCGGGCTACGAGCTCAGCGAGGACGGCACGGACTGTGTCGGTGAGTAACGTGACGAGGAGCCCCCCGCCGCTCCCCCGGCGTGTGCGTCAACACCGACGGCGGCTACACCTGCGACTGCGACGCGGGCTACGAGCTCAGCGAGGACGGCACGGACTGTGTCGGTGAGTAACGTGACGAGGAGCCCCCCGCCGCTCCCCCGGCGTGTGCGTCAACACCGACGGCGGCTACACCTGCGACTGCGACGCGGGCTACGAGCTCAGCGAGGACGGCACGGCCTGTGTCGGTGAGTAACGTGACGAGGAGCCCCCCGCCGCTCCCCCGGCGTGTGCGTCAACACCGACGGCGGCTACACCTGCGACTGCGACGCGGGCTACGAGCTCAGCGAGGACGGCACGGACTGTGTCGGTGAGTAACGTGACGAGGAGCCCCCCGCCGCTCCGCCGGCGTGTGCGTCAACACCGACGGCGGCTACACCTGCGACTGCGACGCGGGCTACGAGCTCAGCGAGGACGGCACGGACTGTGTCGGTGAGTAACGTGACGAGGAGCCCCCCGCCGCTCCCCCGGCGTGTGCGTCAACACCGACGGCGGCTACACCTGCGACTGCGACGCGGGCTACGAGCTCAGCGAGGACGGCACGGACTGTGTCGGTGAGTAACGTGACGAGGAGCCCCCCGCCGCTCCCCCGGCGTGTGCGTCAACACCGACGGCGGCTACACCTGCGACTGCGACGCGGGCTACGAGCTCAGCGAGGACGGCACGGACTGTGTCGGTGAGTAACGTGACGAGGAGCCCCCCGCCGCTCCCCCGGCGTGTGCGTCAACACCGACGGCGGCTACACCTGCGACTGCGACGCGGGCTACGAGCTCAGCGAGGACGGCACGGCCTGTGTCGGTGAGTAACGTGACGAGGAGCCCCCCGCCGCTCCCCCGGCGTGTGCGTCAACACCGACGGCGGCTACACCTGCGACTGCGACGCGGGCTACGAGCTCAGCGAGGACGGCACGGACTGTGTCGGTGAGTAACGTGACGAGGAGCCCCCCGCCGCTCCCCCGGCGTGTGCGTCAACACCGACGGCGGCTACACCTGCGACTGCGACGCGGGCTACGAGCTCAGCGAGGACGGCACGGACTGTGTCGGTGAGTAACGTGACGAGGAGCCCCCCGCCGCTCCCCCGGCGTGTGCGTCAACACCGACGGCGGCTACACCTGCGACTGCGACGCGGGCTACGAGCTCAGCGAGGACGGCACGGCCTGTGTCGGTGAGTAACGTGACGAGGAGCCCCCCGCCGCTCCCCCGGCGTGTGCGTCAACACCGACGGCGGCTACACCTGCGACTGCGACGCGGGCTACGAGCTCAGCGAGGACGGCACGGACTGTGTCGGTGAGTAACGTGACGAGGAGCCCCCCGCCGCTCCCCCGGCGTGTGCGTCAACACCGACGGCGGCTACACCTGCGACTGCGACGCGGGCTACGAGCTCAGCGAGGACGGCACGGACTGTGTCGGTGAGTAACGTGACGAGGAGCCCCCCGCCGCTCCCCCGGCGTGTGCGTCAACACCGACGGCGGCTACACCTGCGACTGCGACGCGGGCTACGAGCTCAGCGAGGACGGCACGGACTGTGTCGGTGAGTAACGTGACGAGGAGCCCCCCGCCGCTCCCCCGGCGTGTGCGTCAACACCGACGGCGGCTACACCTGCGACTGCGACGCGGGCTACGAGCTCAGCGAGGACGGCACGGACTGTGTCGGTGAGTAACGTGACGAGGAGCCCCCCGCCGCTCCCCCGGCGTGTGCGTCAACACCGACGGCGGCTACACCTGCGACTGCGACGCGGGCTACGAGCTCAGCGAGGACGGCACGGACTGTGTCGGTGAGTAACGTGACGAGGAGCCCCCCGCCGCTCCCCCGGCGTGTGCGTCAACACCGACGGCGGCTACACCTGCGACTGCGACGCGGGCTACGAGCTCAGCGAGGACGGCACGGACTGTGTCGGTGAGTAACGCGACGAGGAGCCCCCCGCCGCTCCCCCGGCGTGTGCGTCAACACCGACGGCGGCTACACCTGCGACTGCGACGCGGGCTACGAGCTCAGCGAGGACGGCACGGCCTGTGTCGGTGAGTAACGTGACGAGGAGCCCCCCGCCGCTCCCCCGGCGTGTGCGTCAACACCGACGGCGGCTACACCTGCGACTGCGACGCGGGCTACGAGCTCAGCGAGGACGGCACGGACTGTGTCGGTGAGTAACGTGACGAGGAGCCCCCCGCCGCTCCCCCGGCGTGTGCGTCAACACCGACGGCGGCTACACCTGCGACTGCGACGCGGGCTACGAGCTCAGCGAGGACGGCACGGACTGTGTCGGTGAGTAACGTGACGAGGAGCCCCCCGCCGCTCCCCCGGCGTGTGCGTCAACACCGACGGCGGCTACACCTGCGACTGCGACGCGGGCTACGAGCTCAGCGAGGACGGCACGGCCTGTGTCGGTGAGTAACGTGACGAGGAGCCCCCCGCCGCTCCCCCGGCGTGTGCGTCAACACCGACGGCGGCTACACCTGCGACTGCGACGCGGGCTACGAGCTCAGCGAGGACGGCACGGACTGTGTCGGTGAGTAACGTGACGAGGAGCCCCCCGCCGCTCCCCCGGCGTGTGCGTCAACACCGACGGCGGCTACACCTGCGACTGCGACGCGGGCTACGAGCTCAGCGAGGACGGCACGGACTGTGTCGGTGAGTAACGTGACGAGGAGCCCCCCGCCGCTCCCCCGGCGTGTGCGTCAACACCGACGGCGGCTACACCTGCGACTGCGACGCGGGCTACGAGCTCAGCGAGGACGGCACGGCCTGTGTCGGTGAGTAACGTGACGAGGAGCCCCCCGCCGCTCCCCCGGCGTGTGCGTCAACACCGAAGGCGGCTACACCTGCGACTGCGACGCGGGCTACGAGCTCAGCGAGGACGGCACGGACTGTGTCGGTGAGTAACGTGACGAGGAGCCCCCCGCCGCTCCCCCGGCGTGTGCGTCAACACCGACGGCGGCTACACCTGCGACTGCGACGCGGGCTACGAGCTCAGCGAGGACGGCACGGACTGTGTCGGTGAGTAACGTGACGAGGAGCCCCCCGCCGCTCCCCCGGCGTGTGCGTCAACACCGACGGCGGCTACACCTGCGACTGCGACGCGGGCTACGAGCTCAGCGAGGACGGCACGGACTGTGTCGGTGAGTAACGTGACGAGGAGCCCCCCGCCGCTCCCCCGGCGTGTGCGTCAACACCGACGGCGGCTACACCTGCGACTGCGACGCGGGCTACGAGCTCAGCGAGGACGGCACGGACTGTGTCGGTGAGTAACGTGACGAGGAGCCCCCCGCCGCTCCCCCGGCGTGTGCGTCAACACCGACGGCGGCTACACCTGCGACTGCGACGCGGGCTACGAGCTCAGCGAGGACGGCACGGCCTGTGTCGGTGAGTAACGTGACGAGGAGCCCCCCGCCGCTCCCCCGGCGTGTGCGTCAACACCGACGGCGGCTACACCTGCGACTGCGACGCGGGCTACGAGCTCAGCGAGGACGGCACGGACTGTGTCGGTGAGTAACGTGACGAGGAGCCCCCCGCCGCTCCCCCGGCGTGTGCGTCAACACCGACGGCGGCTACACCTGCGACTGCGACGCGGGCTACGAGCTCAGCGAGGACGGCACGGACTGTGTCGGTGAGTAATGTGACGACGAGCTCCCCCGGAGTGTGTGTCGTACATAGACTAGCTGTTTTTGACGTGCGAAATGATGATTTATAATTTCCTACATGAGTAGCTCCCCCCCTCCCCCCTTTGCAGCCTCGAGTGATCTCTGGATAAGCCCTTAACTGTTTCCCACAGATCGTCGCACGGGCGCGTGCTACCGCTCGCTGGTGGGCGGGCGCTGCGTGCCCGAGCCCTGGCCGCGCGCGCCCGCGCCCCCCGCGCCCGCGCCCGCGCCCGCGCCCAGCCAGGTCACCAAGTAAGCATCCACAAACCTCACGGTAGAAATACACTTATTAGTACATTACTTACCAAGGGCGGTAAAACAAAGAATGTCTCAGATCGCAGGTATTTGACGCCCGAGCCGAAGGCAAGGGCGATAATTATGCGATCTGAGACTTTCTTAATTACCGCCCGAGGTAAGTACAAAATTTTATGTCACCCCCCGGCCAGGAAGTGGGATTTTCCGCGCGCGGAGCGTGCTGTAATTGCCACTTTATGGCCAGGTGTGACATAAAATACTTTATAGCGCACCGTATTCTGTAGGTATAATTTCGCTGTTATAACGACTGTCACTACCGTACCCTTTTTTTTAACGCTGGAAAATGCTTTATGCATACCGGCCTTCCTGGGTAATGTGGGACTCTTGAACATCATCAGTCTACCCACTAAAAACCAGCGGCTTCCGCTAATATGTGTCTGTACTCCTAACTTGTTCAAAAAGGGCCCTCTATATGGTAGAATTGTTAATGAAACAACCAGTCACATACAAAGCCTATATTTAAAATAATTCACCTCGACCTCTTATACATTCTACGTCGACATACCGTTCGCGTGATTCAGGATTCGCACGGCCAGTACAGCGACATCTAGCGCGCAATTGGGTCAACTTTACCGTTCAAAGGAAAACTTGTTTAGACGCAAACAGTATGAGACGCCGCAGTCTCGGGTTACTACTGTACCCTGGCACATGCGACATCGTTTCATCATCACTTAAATGACTGTTTTAACTTTAAATAACTGGATTAATTTTGTATTAAGCAGTACCGCTCCTAACGTAAACTACAAATTTAAAAAATAAAGGAAAAATTTAGGCACCGAGCAGGATTTGAACGTTTGACCTCCCGCAGCGTGCGTAACTGACTTCTTGAAACCCGAGTCTTCTAGTAGATGTCGTTGTACGCCTCCCTTAAGATGTTTATATAAATGAAGGAACGGTTGAAGAATTTGGGACCGGGTGGCAGTTGCACCTATAGCTCAGCGGGGCTAGCATAACTGCCGCTGCGACGCGACGCGAGTAGAGATAAATCTAACCTCCTCTTTCCAATTCGCACAGTTCAAGTGAGACAGAAATCGCTGAGTCGCGCGAGATACGACTTGGCAGCAAGTTGTGCTAGCCCACCAGTTAGCTAGAGCGACTGGCCGCGAGTGTCGGGAGGTCGCAGATTCCAAACTTTTAAATTTTTCCTTTTTTTTTCTTGTTTCTTGAATAACTGTTTTAAACGTCATCATCATCATATATTTAAGAGTATAGCCTAGCTCTTGTCGGTGGGGTAATCACCATTCTGTTCGGTTCTGCAAAATCTGGGTTTACGAGGCTGCAAAGTCTAGAGCATCGCCGTAAAGTTGCCAGTCTTTCGGTTTTTTATCGGTTGCATTTCGGGGAGTGCGCTGAGGAATTACACAACATAATTCCTCCCGCCCCTTTCTACCATCGGACGAGTAGGAATACGGTAAGGCGCCATCGTTTTACGGTGGCTGTTCCGAAAACTCGCACGAAGCGTTTTGCTTCCACCTTTATTATGAGAACCGCTAAGCTGTGGAACTCCTTGCCGGAATCCTTGTTCCCCGTGAACTACAACCTTTCGGTCTTCAAAGCGAGAGTGAATCGGTTTTTACTAGGTAAGCGCGTTCCATCCTAGACCACAATATTGCTTACCATCAGGTGATTTGTGGTCAAGCGCAAGCCTATTTGAAATAAAAATAAAAAATTCTCCGCCCAGGCTTTGAGCTCCTGATACTGTTTTAAACGTAACATCCCAAAAAACGCAATCCATTTTCAATATTCCCAGAGCGATATGTTGCTGCACGCTGGGCGTCGCGTGGGGCGCGGAGTGCGAGCTCTGTCCACAACCTGGCACCCAAGAGCGCCTCGACCTCTGCACCCCCGACAACCTCACCCCACCCGGCACAGGCGGCGGCGGGGGCGGCGGCGCGAGCGGCGGCGGGGGCGGGGGCGGCGGCGGGGCCGGGGGCGGGGGCGGCGCAGAGAATATATACGGGGATGTGGACGAGTGCGCCGCCATGCCGGGCCTGTGTACGCCTGGCAGATGCGTTAATACTATTGGCAGGTAAATGGTAATGCGATAAATGCACACATTTCTTGCAGGAAAGCATATCAAACGATTCGACATGTTTTGTTTTCTTGTGTAACTACACATTGTAAATACCTATTCTTATTTTTTCCTCGTTTTTCTTTCAATTCTCTTTTGTTGTTTACCACTTACATTTTCTTAAGTAGGTTAAGTAGTATTATTGTAATAAGCATATTTTGGAGAAAATGACTGACTGTCGAGTTTCTTTCGGCGTTTCTTCTCGGCAGTGGTCTCATGAGAAACGCTAGTAGTTTTTGACTTGTAAAAGTGCCTTTGCGGCCTACTTGCAGAATAAAGTTCATTTATTTCATTTAATGAAATAAATATAGTAGTAGTTTTAGGCTTGTAAAACAAGTCTAAAACTACTAGCGTTTCTCAAGAAACCGATGCGTGTATCGGAACATTACATACAAATTTTCTGGCAGATCACTGTTTATACTTGATACTGTTCTAAATAGTGGCTCTGAGCTGTAGACCTAACGAGTGTTTTTTTTTAATGAAAAAAATGTTTTTGAATACTTCCGAAAAGTGACTGGGCTTAAAAAAATCTATATAATTATCGAACCTGCTCAGAAAATTTCACGAAACTCGGTTAAGAAATGAGAACAAACCGAAATTCGCCCGTTGAATCATACGAAATCATTGAAAAAAAAACCGTTTGTTTTTGAAAATTTCAAAAAGGTGACTTGACAAAAAAAAATTATATAATTACCGAACATTTTCACAAATTTTACCAGAATTGGTTATGAAATGCGACCTGTAGGGGAATACAAACCATAAAAAAGTTTTTTAAATAAAATCTATACAGGGTGTACAATCCAAATGGGTCAGTATGGTGAAGTCGGAAACTATGAGAGATAGCGAGATCTGTTCTTAGGAACCATGACGTCGATTTTAGATTTAATAATAATTACATTCAAACTCTTTTATTAACTCTCATACCAACCCACCAAATTTGGCTATGAAATCTTGTGTAAACACAACTGACAGTAAATTAGACTAAAATGCCCACAGTTTTATTAATTTGCAAAAAGTCGTGAATAATATGAATCGATCATCAATTATCTGAAAAGACCACTTATGCATATCTTATCTGAAATAAAATAATGATCTTATTGGTGGGTTTTTCTTTCAATTATTTAATCAAGATTCCATTAGTGTTGTGCTTCTTGCGACTTGCAGAATTTATACACATTGATTTTGACCAGGTTCGATTCCCGGTTATGTATGAGAGTTAATAAAAAAGTTTGAATGTAATTATTATTAAATCTAAAATCGACGTCATGGTTCCTAAGAACAGATCTCGCTATCTCTCATAGTTTCCGACTTCACCATACTGACCCATTTGGATTGTACACCCGGTATAATTACAGGATTAAACGAACTTACCTGAAGTGAAGTTCTATCCTGATTATATGAAGTATTCAGTCCGTGGTATATTAACTTGAGAGACGGGAGTTACCATTGCCTAAACGCCGCGATTTTCATAGCCCCTAGATAAAAAAAATAAACAGCACCTGTCAACACTACAGATGTCAGTCATTAAGTTTAGAGCTAAATAAAGAAAACAATAGGGAAAAAATTAGCATGTACTTATCATGATAATATTTGGGAGGGAGGGACCTACCTACCACGGACTGAATACTTCATATAATCAGGATAGAACTTCACTTCAGGTAAGTTCGTTTAATCCTGTAATTATATTCGTATTAAGTCCGTGGTATATTAACTTGAGAGATGTTTAGAGAAATTAACATCACTCTTACATCAATTACATAATAATGTACACCCATTACACCATAATGCTCTAATTCAAATCTTAAACGTTTTCATAAAAAATAAACAAGAATACCAGAATACCGGTACCAGATCTCATTTCCTCTCATCCACCATCTTTCGAGGTATGCCTACAATAGGCCGATTATGATGTGTGTATAATTTCCAATAGTTTACGTATGACTATAGTACACGCTAGGAGGAATTATTGACGCTGCAGGTTTACAATTTCATTTGATTTTACAATATATATTGCGTTGGTATAAAACCTGACATTGAGTTACTTTATTATCATTATAATAATATGACATTGAATTACTTACATTATTAACTATCATTATTTCATAATAATAATATGAATTTATAGAATCTGCTTATTACTTATTATAAATTTAAAAAATATGATTATTTATTATTATCATTTAGGTACTTTACTAATCAAAGTACAGAACACCTAATATACATACATTTTCCTGCAAAACTGTGTATTAACATTTGGCCTGTGGGTAATAATGAGTATAAGTAAGTATACCATTATAACAAAAATTAATTAATATCAAGAATTTAATATCCCAAAGGTAAACTTTATACATGCGCGGATTGCATTTTAGTTGTCACTAAAAATGTACAAAAAATGGTCTATTATATTGACCGCAATTTTAATATTTGAAATAATACCTTGTAAACCACCTTCTATGATATCCATTTAACTACGGTAAGATCTCTATAAATATGAATGATGTCTAGAGCTCATACCTCCTTTTCACTATTCTTTATAGGTCCGTCATGAACTCATGATTACAGTTTATTTTAAAAAGTTTTTGAATAATATTTCATGATTGAAAATACCTATCTTGCAATTGTTGTTAACAAAAAAAGGTGACATTTTTAAGGGAAAGGTTTTTGTTCCTAGTTTTAACTTTTTTAGTTTGTATTAGCTGCTACAAAAATCCCAGACAAAGGCAGCCAATAATCCTCTTAGTCATTATGTTTTCCGGTTATTCAACTATGTTTAGTTGTTATTCAGTATCTTTAGCTCGGAGATAATATGACAATTATAACATGCTTAGAAAGTGGACATGGCCCATTTGAAAGGGGGTCAAAAAATGTCAACAAAAACCTTGTTTGGTGGAGTGAATAAAGCCGTAAAGGTTGATTTGAATTGAATTTGAATGCTTTTGACGACTACGACATATCTTTCTTATAAATACTTAAGTACTTCGTTTATACTTTTATCCATAATACTTAATAAGAAGTAACATAATCAGTGTTTTAGTATTCCCGCGGAATAATAATTTAAAATGATAGTTGATTTTTCTATTCCATTCATCTAAGTTTATCTGGAAGAGGTCCTTTATGAGGATAAGTTCGCCTTCGATCTTTAATCGTGTGCGACAAATTTACACATCATGTTTTAACCTGATATTGAATAATAATTAACTTCCATACATTTACTTTATTGGGGACCATACTCAAATAATTATTTTAATGATTAGTTGCACCTCTCCTATATAGAACATTTTTGTTACGCATAATATAATCTTAAATATGTAGATAATATGCATAACTATTATCTGTACTTAGAGGCTGAAGACTCATAGCATTATAGTATTCTTGGCTTTAGGGAAACCGCGCAATGCGCAACAGACCTTCTTTTGAATGCTTTATGTTGGCTTGTGTATGTAGAGAGGATTGATACTTTGACTAGTATCAAAAAACCGTAACCCTTCCTTTTGGCTCTGCCGTCGTCGGGTCAAAAAGGGGTACCTATCAAAGTTAAGATATCATAAATAGCACAGGAACGAAAACATCCATGGTCTTCTTCATGCTAATGCAAATTAAAAATATAATAAAGGCTTGTACAATAACATTTGTAGAAATGTAGAAAAACACATACTTGAAATACTGTGATTACAGTGAATATGAATCTGTTCGATTACCTTGATTGACTTTGATAACTACAGATTTCGATGAATTTTAATTTGCTTGATGTATGAAACAATGTAGTATAGATGAGAGCAAACTGCCTATACAATAAATATGGGTTAATGAAATCAAATTATATAAAATATTTATATCTTTTTTGGTCTTTGCCCCAACATATTGTTGCACAAATTTGGTTGCGCTTCTCCTGATCAGATGCCCTTTAGGTTTTCACAATAGGCACACATCCTAAATAATTGTTTCATGAATATACTTCACTTCATACATATGGTCCTATTTAAACATCTGAAAATATTTGTAAGTTATCATTTTTGAAGTGATTTCTTTTACTAAAATGTTGTAACGATCCACCACATTAATTCCATTTTGACCAGTCCATTTGTAGGTATCTATTTTTCTTCCAAAATTACTTTATGTATCTATATTAGTACTTGTATGTAAATACTCAACCCAAAAACAATATTTTTTATGTCCAAATATTTTTAACAACTGTATTTTCTGAATGGACAGTAGGAATAATTTTTATTCCGTCCATAGAGTTCATATCATGACTCTGGAAAAAATGAATATAAGGGAACCACACCAATACATAGTCAATATATAAAGATTTCATAAATTTATATCAATCAAATATTCTTCATGTATTTATCATATTATGTTGAATTCTTAAAATACATTTCCTAAGACTTGCGACTGAACTCTTTGAATGGTAAAATAAGGTACTTATATAGTTTGTTCACACCACCATTCACTGAATGGTAAAATAATGTATATAGTTTTTTCACACTACCATTCACATCATAAATAAAACTCAACTATAAAGATAGTTCTTTAAAGTTTACCTGACCATTACTCATCATATTGACTTAGTCTTTTTGTCCAAACAAACGGGCGGTAAGAAGATTAATTGTTATATGCCCACATTATATTTCAGAAAGTTCTTTGAAATATCAGAAAAAGTGTAAAAACTGCCTTACACTTGGTTGGCATTTTGTAATTGCTCAATTTGTCTCCCCAAATTCGAATTTAATCTTCAATAACAAATAGTAGTGAAGGAATACTTTGTACCTGTTCTGGAGAACAATAAAGAATATTTGTATTGTATTGTATCTATTTTCCAGGTAATAATAAATTATGTGGTTGTTGAGTAAACTAAATGTTCAGTTCTAAAGAAAGTTTTTCAACGTTCCCATATCAAGATGCAGTGTTTCTTGGTCTCCTTTGGCAGAAAATGTGGATGCTTGCAGTCAGACAGTTACCATTTTCTATAGGTACTATTTTACATCTTGACTGGTCTGTGACCCTGAAAATTTGGAACCCTTCGACAGAATGTACAGTCTGGGTATATTTATGATGAAGAAGACGTCTATTGACTTCTCATATAGAGATTTCCTTCATAATTATATAAATTTTGGCAATTGTTAGACTTGTGTCAATTGACACATTTTAGACCTTAGTCTTAGGCCTTAGAATAAACAACTTTTTGCAAATCTATACAAATTGTGGTAATCCTTTAATACATTTGTTGGATGAAGTTTGTAACATTAATACTTCTAGGCAAGAACTGTTGCATCACAGGTTTGAAAACTCACAAGATCCCATCACATAACATATGATATCTCTATAGCCTTTGATATCTCTATTGGCCACTTGACGGTTATGTGATAACAAAGTATCCAACTTTGCTATGATTTGTGAAAATTGTTTAAGTTTCAAAGCTTGACAATGGATTTAACTTTTTTAAGATTTGAGAAAATTGTTTAATTGTTAAGGCTTGATAATGGAACCAACTTTGTTATGAGTTGTGGTACCTTGTGCAGGTATTTGATGTTAGGTACCTTCTGCTGCTAACTTGTCCTTCCTCTTGAGTTTCCTTTCCAGTGAACCTTGCCATCTACTATGCATTACTCAATCAAGAACTGAATTGTATTCTGGATCTATAAAGCTGAAGTTAACTTAACTTAGCAAAACGGTACAAAATTAATTTCCGGTATACTGTTGCAACATAAAGGCAGGTGTTATTTTGCCACACTGACCGGGTAACAATACCCAACAGTTCTGAGTAACACTTTCCAACGGAAAGGATACATTAAATAACAGAAGAAAACCCTTCTTATTTAGGTTCTGTTTGTAGAAGTTTATATAAACTATTTTTGTATAAATTATTTTCATAAAGCTAGCTAATAGCTTCCCCCAACGGGAGTAGTGTTTAAAGTCTTAGAACAAAATTGTATGTTTATAAGGATTTATGATTACTCTTATTAGTGTCAGAAAATTAGTAGGATGCAGATCTGACTTAGATTTTATATTCCAACGGAATAAGTGCCACAATGATAATGTGTTCTTTCGTACACTCTAGTAAGTTTTGTTACACAAATCATGGAAAACCATGATACAAGATTTAAAAATCAAACGATACGGGTAAGAACCTTGTAGTGGAGGTTATAACAGAAATATTAATTAACACTCTATATTTCTGCATTATCTCGAAGAGACTTAGTCTTTTCCAATGGAAAAACGCCACAATATGACCTAGTGTATAAAAAATCATGGTTTTCAAAACTTGAAAACCGGGTATAAGACATTTGGACTGTTTGTGAAAGCATCAGTGAATAACATCAAAATGCAGCTTATCTCAAAGAGATCCTTTCTCCCAACGGGGAAAGGCGACATAATATAACATATTATGTAGTAATAGTGGCATTTCATGTAAATAAAGAAGTGTTTTTGTCGTAACTTACGAGCTGAAGCCCTTTTCAAATTTTACGATTTTCACGTATAAATATCGTGATTCCTAACATCCTTTCACTCTTTTGCTTCTATTTATCCATTTGGGTGTGTGAAATGTTGCTGAAACATGAAATTTCACTGAAAAAAAAACACTTTTCCCTAAGCGACGTAACGTTTCGTTTCGGCGCGGAAACTTCCAATGACTGACATCTGTAGTGTTGACAGGTGCTGTTTATTTTTTTTATCTAGGGGCTATGAAAATCGCGGCGTTTAGGCAATGGTAACTCCCGTCTCTCAAGTTAATATACCACGGACTTAATACGAATATAATTAATTGAACTCACTCAGAAAATTTCACGAAACTCGGTTAAGGAATGCGATCTGTAGAGGAGTACATAACAAAACGGAAATCCGCCATCCGGACATACGAAAGCATTTTTGCGGAAGCTGGAACAGAGACCTCCGTTTCACTCGGTCAATTAAAAATTTTAAAACTGCGTGTATCGGAACGTTACAATAACGTCTGGATTATACGTAAATGGAAGTACAGCGGCGAGATAATCCTCAGTTGACTGGTTGCTCAGTCAACCACTCGACTGACGATTATATCGATTTACATGTATTATTATATCCAAAGCTGGGCATTATTTTGCTAACCCGTTACTCGTTAATTAACGAAGTTAACCATCCGTGCGTCGGATTAACTTTTAAGTTAATTTACAAAATTGTTAACGGACTCATTAACTTCCGCTAAGTGTCTAAAGTTCCGTTAATACGTTAACTAAGTACCTATTTTATCAAAGAACACCGCGCGGTCGCGCCGCCGAAAAACAGGTTCTGACAAGTCCGTTCGATCGGGGCGGCGTAGGCGCGTGCTATAGGCGTTGAGTGAGACAGACGATGCAAGTGAGGCGCGTCAGGAGTTAATAATTAACGTTAAATGGCACGAAATGTATCGCTTTAACGTTTAACGAAGCTTTTAACGGATTATCGATTAACGAAGTTAACTATTTTGGTTAACGGTGCCATCACAAATAAAGGTTCTGATTCTAATTCTATAGGGTTGAACTTCGTAATATTAACCTACATACATGTATATAGGATTCAACTTCGACTGGCCTAGGTTTCAATCAACCTTACACGAGGTTTAGCGATGATAATGAACCCATTTTGACGTGGGTCATCTCTTGAGTATGCTAGAAATCTCTCTACCTGAGAAATTCGGTTACTGTTGTGTCGATGACGGGACAGAATAACAACAAGAAAAAGTTTACCGACTCAAAAGCATACTAATTGAGTACTATCGTCTCAGTTCTCTGATACAAGAATAGCGATTATTTTGTACAACGCATATGTCCGGAGTAGGCTGGAGTTTGGTGCCTGCCTCTGGGACCCCCGCGAGGCAAAATATTTGCTAATGGTTGAGAGGATACAAAGAAAGTTCGCAAGGTATCTCTATAAAAGAAAATACGGGTACTATCCCCTACTTTTTCCTTCTATGTTTGTTTTGGGCATGGTAGGGTTAGAAACGTTGGAGCTGCGGCGTAAAATGCTTCTATTGCTACACTATTATGACCTCTTGCGAAACAAAGTCAGTAATCCAGCGGTGCTAGACCAGATAGGTTTATTTGCGCCGCCACCTCGGACGCGTGTGTGGGGCGCGAGCCAGGGCGGCGCCGTGCCGCCGCGGCGCCCGCGCCGCCTGTTCAGTAGCGGCGCCGGCGGTGAGGGAGTGCGTACAAGGAGGGCTAACAACGCTCCCACCAATCGAGCACTCTCACTCTTAAATCAGTTGGCTCTGCAGACACCTGCCGACGTCTTTCACGACTCGCCAGGTACATTCTACAGGCATATATGTACATTTTTAAATAATAGTCTTTGAAGTATTTAATTGTTGTGTATTTTTTTTTGTTTTGTTATTCCCGTAATATTTGTGTTAGCATTTTTATTTTATTGTCTTTCATGTAACTGTTTTGTGTATGTAACATGTGAGCGTCTTGGTTTATAATACTGTAAGCTTATATGTATAAATAAATAAATAAATAAATAAATAAATAAATAAATAAATCTCTCTCCAACGACTTGTGATTTGGTTGAATACTATATATATTTATTTATGTATATTAATTTAAATACGTATATATTTATTTAGTTCTGGTATTAGCTATAAGTTTCCTTATTGACAAGTTTTAGTACACTGTGTAAGTTTGTCTATCTCATTCTCCCACTCTACACTCAATCCCTCAAAGGTTAGCTGGAAGAGATCCCTCATAGGGATAAGTTCGCCTTTATACTCTAATCTTATGTGACATGTATATTGTTTTAACCTGTTATTGTGTACAATAACAGGTTAAAACAATATATACATATATTCATTTAATATTCGTCATTTACAATTTAATTTATTCAAGTTAAACATTAGTTTAGAGTGGGCTTGGATTGCTTGTTTTTTTTCTTTTTTCTATTTTAACATTCTTGTTCCAATAACGTTTGTAATTTGTTTAATGTAATTGTTTAATGATTTAGAATAATCCAATAATGTTATTATATACAAGAGTTAGGTAAAATTATTTCATAATTATTCAATGTATATCGTAAATTTTAATTTTAAGTATTTTGCTATACCCTATCAGGGTCCATGAGATAACAAAACATAATGTAACACCTGTACTGTACCATGGTTGCAAATAAATGAATTATGAATTATTATGAATTATGAATTGTGTACGAGTGCGCACTATAGTTCAGTATATACACTCTAGCGCTATCTGTGAGATCCTGTAATTGGCTCTGCAGTTAATACGCATGTTGTTACATTGTTTGTACTGCTGTTGGTTTTCCTAATGTAAATAAATAAAGTGCTTACATACATACTATCCCCCCCCAGTTTCCGCTGCGTGTGCCCCCGCGGCTACAAGTCCGCGGACGGCATCTGCGTGGACGCGGACGAGTGCGCCGCGCGGCCGCCGCCCTGCGAGCAGCTCTGCCGCAACACCGAGGGCTCGTACGAGTGCCTGTGCCGCACCGGATACGAGGTAACCTGCCCGCCCCTCCCCCAGCGCCCCCAGTCACTGGGACAAGTCCGCGGACGAGTGCGCCGCGCGGCCGCCGCCCTGCGAGCAGCTCTGCCGCAACACCGAGGGCTCGTACGAGTGCCTGTGCCGCACCGGATACGAGGTAACCTGCCCGCCCCTCCCCTAGCGCCCCCAGTTACTGGGACAAGTCCGCGGACGAGTGCGCCGCGCGGCCGCCGCCCTGCGAGCAGCTCTGCCGCAACACCGAGGGCTCGTACGAGTGCCTGTGCCGCACCGGATACGAGGTAACCCGCCCGCCCCTCCCCTAGCGCCCCTAGTCACTGGGACAAGTCCGCGGACGAGTGCGCCGCGCGGCCGCCGCCCTGCGAGCAGCTCTGCCGCAACACCGAGGGCTCGTACGAGTGCCTGTGCCGCACCGGATACGAGGTAACCCGCCCGCCCCTCCCCTAGCGCCCCCAGTTACTGGGACAAGTCCGCGGACGAGTGCGCCGCGCGGCCGCCGCCCTGCGAGCAGCTCTGCCGCAACACCGAGGGCTCGTACGAGTGCCTGTGCCGCACCGGATACGAGGTAACCCGCCCGCCCCTCCCCTAGCGCCCCTAGTCACTGGGACAAGTCCGCGGACGAGTGCGCCGCGCGGCCGCCGCCCTGCGAGCAGCTCTGCCGCAACACCGAGGGCTCGTACGAGTGCCTGTGCCGCACCGGATACGAGGTAACCCGCCCACCCCTCCCCCAGCGCCCCCAGTCACTGGGACAAGTCCGCGGACGAGTGCGCCGCGCGGCCGCCGCCCTGCGAGCAGCTCTGCCGCAACACCGAGGGCTCGTACGAGTGCCTGTGCCGCACCGGATATGAGGTGACCTGCCCGCCCCTCCCCTAGCGCCCCCAGTTACTGGGACAAGTCCGCGGACGAGTGCGCCGCGCGGCCGCCGCCCTGCGAGCAGCTCTGCCGCAACACCGAGGGCTCGTACGAGTGCCTGTGCCGCACCGGATACGAGGTAACCCGCCCACCCCTCCCCCAGCGCCCCCAGTTACTGGGACAAGTCCGCGGACGGCATCTGCGTGGACGCGGACTAGTCAATCATGTAATTTTGTATTTTATGAAACTCACTGATCATTTTATTCACATTTCCCAAGCCCGTCAACCTGCTTCGCCCATCAAAATCAAACATTTATTCTGCAAATAGGCCTCAAGGGCACTTTTACAAGTCAAAATCTATCTATATCAAAAAAAAGACAATAATCAAAGTATCATTAATTAAATGTAATGTTACATGTCAAAAATAAGACTAAGAAACTAATAACAATCGAGATTTGTTAGATTATATTACAATCTATAATAATTAATATTGGGGACAATCTTACACAAATAAATTGACCTTCCCAAACTAAGCAAAGCTTGTACTATGGGTACTAAGCCACGATATACATTCTTTTATACAGATAAATAAATACATAAATACATAGAAAACCGTCTATGAGGCCCGTTGCTAAAACATGAAATATCTTACAAATGATATTACAACAGAGTGTCACATACTGATTTTCACACCTTCTATGAGGAAAAGAGTCATTGTTGCCCTCAAATGAGGGAAAAAACACATCTTTGATCCCTCATTCGAAGGCAACAATAACTCTTTTCTGAATAGCAGGTGTGAAAAAAATGTTACAATGTGATGCAGCCGCTTGGTAGCTGGGATGGTTTTGATAACATTTGCTAAGAGTGTCGGGACGGTTACGTCTTCGTCATGTTTGTGGGTGGATCAACTATTCCTTGTTCCTCGTTACCATGGTTAAGTCTCCTGAGTCACTCTTTAAAACTGTGATTTTATAGGGTTTAGATCTACCAAACATGAGTTTTAGCGATTATCATAAATCCATTTGGACATAGGTCACCTCTTGAGCATGCTTCAAGCTCATGATATAAACATCTTTCTAAGAAACTCGGTTACTGTTTTCTCCTCGCTGACGGGACACAATAACAACAAGAAAAAGTTGATTGACCCTTGTACAGGTGTGTGTGTGTCTGCGCAGGTGGACGAGGACGGCGCGAACTGCCGCGACGTGGACGAGTGCGCGCGCGGCACGCACACGTGCCAGCAGAGCTGCAGCAACACCGACGGCTCCTACGAGTGCTCGTGCCAGGAGGGCTACGAGAAGCGCGGCGACGCCTGCGTCGGTGAGCCACGCCGGGTCTATCTGTCTCAGTTATGACTCAAAGTCAAACCCCCGAAATATCTTACATCGATTTTCATTTCACCGAAAACTGTTCGACGAATTTCATTAGGTTTTTTTCTAATCACATAATCATCAATTCATTGCATTTTATATAATCGAACCACTTTTCATCGTTAATCGTTTCGAATCCGTCTTTTGTCGTAGCGTAACGGTACATCGAATTTACCTTTCATAGTAATATTCGTTATTCATAGTATTAATTTAACGAAACATGATTTACAGATAGTACGTTCCATATAGTATTCTTTCCAAGAACAATGTTTCATCGAACAACCAAGCAAGCATGATTTTTCAAGGCGTATAATCTTTCTGGTCTTATATAAAAAAAATAACCTCTTTTAAACTATCCGCATTACAGTCGGTTTTGCCCTAACTGGTCTTTCTGGGCTTATATAAAAAAAACAACCCCGAAGATTAAGACGGGAGCAAAGCTCCCGTCTTAATCTTCTAACCTATCCGCATTACAGTCGGTTTTGCCCTAACAGGTCTTTTGTACATAGGTTTTGGGTATTTTTGCTTTTCAGTACTTTTACAGAGTACACCAAGAATATGGGAAAATTTTAATTTTAGACATAAGTACTCGCACATCGACAGAATAGCAAACAGTGGTGAAATGATGTACTAGGTAATAAGAATTTTGGGAACTGAAACCTTCGTTAAACCAAAATTATACTAAAGGCCATTCGATGAACGACTACATCGATGAACAAATAAAATACTGAATTAAAATTCGATGAGTTGATTCTTGTGTAAAGGGTAATTCGATCAAATGTTTGAGCGATCTAACGAAGTTCGATGAATGATTCCTAAGTGATAATAAAATTCTGTGACAGTGTTATAGGAAACGATAATCGATGTAACGATTTTCGGTAAAATGATGGATTCCCGCAGTTACGTACTAAGATTACATGTCAGAAAATATGTGATTGAATAGAAACAGTGATTAATTAATAATGTCGAATGGAATTTTCGAAGGGAAACTTGGGACTGTCGCAATCTAACTGGTGTTAGAAATTCTTTATCGATATCGATAGATTATCTTTTACGACTTTTATTATGATCTTAGAAGACTGTCTTAAGTGCTTTATGCCTAAAATTTATTCTGTGACATTTCTCATACAGCGCTCCCGTACCATAGCTTATGGAACCTAAAAGTATCTGTTTTAGTTCGAGTTTCCAATGCTGTTTGGTCAGAATTGAGATTACGCGTGTATATTTTCATTGTTAACTTTGCTAAAAAAAAACGATTTCTTTCCCGACATCAATGAATGCTTTGCTTCCAGACATTAACGAATGCCTCGAAGAGGGCTTGTGCCCGGCGCCGGGCAAGTGCGTGAACCTGCTCGGCTCGTACCGGTGCGTGTGTCCGCGAGGCTTCCGCCTCGACTTGGAGGGCTCGCGCTGCCTCGACCGCGACGAGTGCGCGGACGGGAGGTGTCAGTCGCCGTGTCGTAACTACGCTGGCTCGTATCGCTGCGACTGTCCACAGGGTGAGTATACTATAGCCTCGCCTCGGAGCGCTCGCGCTGCCTCGACCGCGACGAGTGCGCGGACGGGAGGTGTCAGTCGCCGTGTCGTAACTACGCTGGCTCGTATCGCTGCGACTGTCCACAGGGTGAGTATACTCTAGCCTCGCCTCGGAGGGCTCGCGCTGCCTCGACCGCGACGAGTGCGCGGACGGGAGGTGTTAGGTGTCAGTCCGTCTTCCCCCCCTCCCGTCGTCCCTTATGCCCATGGATACTTTGACTTTTATACGGATTTTTTTTATTCTCATATCTAAATCGGTCTCATAATGTGTTTGGATATTACGACCGGTTTGACGACCGGTTTAGCCTAGTGGGTAGTGTACCTGCCTTTGAAGCTGACGGTCCTGGGTTCGAATCCCGGTCAGGGCAAATATTTGTGTGATGAGCATGAATATTTGTTTCTGAGTCTTGGATGTTTTCTATGTATTTAAGTATTTGTATCTATTAAATATATCGTCGTCTAGTACCCATAACACAAGCCTTCTTGAGCTTACTGTGGGGCTAGTTCGATTTGTGTAAGATTGTTCTTTAATATTTATTTATTTATTTATTTATTACACAACGTGTTTCTCTCAGGTACAAGCCGTTCTTCGAGCGGTGTCTGCGTGCCGACGGACGCCTGCTCGAGCGGCCCGTGCGGCACGTCGCCGTGCTTCCCGGTGGGCGGCGCCTACCGCTGCGGCTGCCCCGGCGGCTACGGCTGGGACAGCGCGCACGGCGTGTGTCTGCAGGTAACACTCGTGGCTTCCCGGTGGGCGGCGCCTACCGCTGCGGCTGCCCCGGCGGCTACGGCTGGGACAGCGCGCACGGCGTGTGTCTGCAGGTAACACTCGTGGCTTCCCGGTGGGCGGCGCCTACCGCTGCGGCTGCCCCGGCGGCTACGGCTGGGACAGCGCGCACGGCGTGTGTCTGCAGGTAACACTCGTGGCTTCCCGGTGGGCGGCGCCTACCGCTGCGGCTGCCCCGGCGGCTACGGCTGGGACAGCGCGCACGGCGTGTGTCTGCAGGTAACACTCGTGGCTTCCCGGTGGGCGGCGCCTACCGCTGCGGCTGCCCCGGCGGCTACGGCTGGGACAGCGCGCACGGCGTGTGTCTGCAGGTAACACTCGTGGCTTCCCGGTGGGCGGCGCCTACCGCTGCGGCTGCCCCGGCGGCTACGGCTGGGACAGCGCGCACGGCGTGTGTCTGCAGGTAACACTCGTGGCTTCCCGGTGGGCGGCGCCTACCGCTGCGGCTGCCCCGGCGGCTACGGCTGGGACAGCGCGCACGGCGTGTGTCTGCAGGTAACACTCGTGGCTTCCCGGTGGGCGGCGCCTACCGCTGCGGCTGCCCCGGCGGCTACGGCTGGGACAGCGCGCACGGCGTGTGTCTGCAGGTAACACTCGTGGCTTCCCGGTGGGCGGCGCCTACCGCTGCGGCTGCCCCGGCGGCTACGGCTGGGACAGCGCGCACGGCGTGTGTCTGCAGGTAACACTCGTGGCTTCCCGGTGGGCGGCGCCTACCGCTGCGGCTGCCCCGGCGGCTACGGCTGGGACAGCGCGCACGGCGTGTGTCTGCAGGTAACACTCGTGGCTTCCCGGTGGGCGGCGCCTACCGCTGCGGCTGCCCCGGCGGCTACGGCTGGGACAGCGCGCACGGCGTGTGTCTGCAGGTAACACTCGTGGCTTCCCGGTGGGCGGCGCCTACCGCTGCGGCTGCCCCGGCGGCTACGGCTGGGACAGCGCGCACGGCGTGTGTCTGCAGGTAACACTCGTGGCTTCCCGGTGGGCGGCGCCTACCGCTGCGGCTGCCCCGGCGGCTACGGCTGGGACAGCGCGCACGGCGTGTGTCTGCAGGTAACACTCGTGGCTTCCCGGTGGGCGGCGCCTACCGCTGCGGCTGCCCCGGCGGCTACGGCTGGGACAGCGCGCACGGCGTGTGTCTGCAGGTAACACTCGTGGCTTCCCGGTGGGCGGCGCCTACCGCTGCGGCTGCCCCGGCGGCTACGGCTGGGACAGCGCGCACGGCGTGTGTCTGCAGGTAACACTCGTGGCTTCCCGGTGGGCGGCGCCTACCGCTGCGGCTGCCCCGGCGGCTACGGCTGGGACAGCGCGCACGGCGTGTGTCTGCAGGTAACACTCGTGGCTTCCCGGTGGGCGGCGCCTACCGCTGCGGCTGCCCCGGCGGCTACGGCTGGGACAGTGCCCATGGCGTGTGTCTGCAGGTACTCGCGGCTTCCCGGTACGAGGAGAATTTATTTATTTATTTATTTATTTATTTTAAATACATGGAAAACCAACAGCGTAACACATTTATAAGAAAACTACAATAGAATTACATAGCCAATTAAAGGTTCTCACTTATAGAACTTAACTATCTCACAAGAACAGATTTAGCCCAATTAATTTACACACACAAGTGAGCCTACAGCATAAGAGCAGTGGCTACCTTAACCTATATATCAAAGACACAGAGTAAATACATAAGTTTCAACTTTAGTAAACCGAGCCCGAACCCGAACCCGCGCCAGGAGTATCACCCATATAAAATTCAATTAACTTTTTCCTAATTACTGATATACTATCATTGAATATGTCAAAGTCTAAATTAACTAAGACTTTGTTTAGACTCATGCCTGCCCTACCCAAAAAACTGTTTTTCCTATATTTATTATTGATATAGGTCGAGTCTTATCAGGTTATCAGTTGTCAGAAAATGACATCTTAAATAATGGCTGAGATAAGCGTCATACTTGGGATCGGGTGCTGTTTGTGGAGTCCGGTTTGTTCATGCTTGTAAGGACATAGTGACTACGTTAATACTAGTGTCTTTTTATAGGGGATTAACGACATCGTCCTGTTGTGGATTCGTTTTTATTATCAGTGACTTAGAGACCATATACATTTCTAACAATATTAAATCAATCTTAATTTTGACGCTCAGAGACCATGATGTACATCTCTGAGATATTGTATTAATTTCATTATACTCCTTGTTTAATCTTGGGACTTTATACATCTCTAACTTTACTGATGTTGTAATATTTGTAATAGATAACTTTGCAAGTTTATCTTCACTGTATGACATTAATTTTGTTGTAATTGTAAATTCGAAATTATTATTCCTTCTTGAACGGTAAATTAATATTTTTACGTAAAACATGTATTATTATAGTCAGACTTTCTGAAATTGTAAATTTATGTTTTGACATGTTAAAGTGCCCTTGTAGCCTATTTGCAGAATATTTTATTAATTTTTTTTTATTCAACATTTATGTCAAGTGCATTACAGGAGATGTTACTGGTAGTTGGGAGGTACATGACACCCAGATAGGGCACATAATGTTTACTAGTGTTAAGAGAACACAATGCGTACGAATAATTTTGATTTTGATAAATAAAATATCGATATTAATGGATCTCCCCGGAAGTAATAGATGGGTCATTGTCAGATTTAGGTTCGCGTCTTTTCGGTGGACATATCAAAAGTTAAGGACTACAAAGCTTAATTTTGGATTGGTCTAGTAACCCGCATAGTGTCTCCGTTGCTATAAAATCCATGTTTTAAAAAAAAGATAGCTTACATGCACATAAACCGTTAACTATTGACCACCGAAGGGACCACTTTTGTTTTTGCAACTGACAATGACCCAAATGTGAACAGATTTGTACAAAGTGCGTCGTTTCAGCTGGCGGGCGGGTGTGCGACAGCGAGCTGCCTGTTCGGCTGCGCGGCCTTCGGGGACTCGTACCAGTGCGGCTGCCCCGCCGGCTACCGGCTCGTGGGCGCCGGCCACTGCCTCACGGCGCTGGACGCCGCGCTGCCCGCCGACGACATCGGCGACGCGCCCGTCTTCCCCGTGCAGGACCAGTATAGGATCGGGGGCAAGAACGACTTGATATCCACCGAGGGATGCTTCAGTTGCAAGGTAACTTATTATTCATTCATTCATTCATTTATTATTTCTATAACAATATTACATTGTGGCAGAAAATCTTATAAACGAATTACATGCTTAAAAATATAATTAAATAACAATCAGGACATGTCAGCAAATAAAATATTCATAAAAAGCAAAATAAATATGTCCAAATAAAAATAGAGGAAAAAAATAGAGAAAACATTAAAATAAAGATTTAAAATTAATAATTGTGAATAAGATATATTTAATACCATGTCAGTTCAAATAAAGAGAATAAACTAAATTATCAGTTAGTCGGCGCTATGCACTGCTTGACGGCACTGGATGCGGCCTTAATGGGAAAAAAAAAACACAAATTTTGTAGCTATTGATTACGTAGTTTAAAAATAGAGACTATATTTTTTATGACTTATTTATAAATGTATAGTTTTCAGATTTTTTCCTGTACTTGTAGTACTTATATGACGATATTACTTGCCATATAGAGTGTTATTTGTAGGTACGTTTTTGCGGTATAAACGGCTGTATGTTTTTTACGTTAAATTAGAAGTTTGAGTTTTTCACAGCTTCAAGGGACTATAGACCTGAGTATTTGGTTTTAATTTCAACTCGTTACCTGCACGCGTTACCGAGATAAAGGATATTAGACAGACAGACATAGGGCCACGAAGTAATTCCGTTTGGGTTCCCTAAAGGACTCCTTTTCTTTCAAGTACGGTACTCTACAAACTAATCTTTATTTCAAAAAAAAGCTCCACTCCGTCACATTTTTTTAGGATAAAAAAATGCAAGGAAAAATATTAGACCAAGTTATGTTACAATTTGGTGCCTGACAATAGTACTGGATGCGGCATCTGCTAATGATCGGCTTTTGGAACGAACACTTTTCCTAAGGAGCTGTAACTACCAGTTAGGGTGGGTTCCACCGCTGTATTCATTAAAATCAGATTGTATGGAAAGTTTGACATATTTCTATGGAATGACAACTACCAGCGCCATATTTAAAGTTGATCGGTGTGTAGTAAGTTGGCGCAACCTGCTTTTAGTCGGTCAAGTAACACAAGTCATGTTGAATAAAGTTTGAGTAAATGTCTATTCATCTGTTATTCAAGCAATTTGGACACATTTTTAAATGCTTCTGTATAACAGCAATATAAAGCCTGGCTAATAGCTTAGTAATACTGTGGTACGATACCTAACTTCATTCAACTTTTACTAAGCTTAAAGAGGTATTAAAGATCTAAAGAGAATATCATTGAGAACTCGGCTATATTAATAGCCTTTACTCACATAATGGTGATTATTGCTGGTAAGAGGTGTAAAAATTTGCGAATTGCTATTACTCGAACCTTATTCAGCATGCTGTGTTACTTGGGATGCGACTTTATTGGATCAAAACAACTGTCTCTTAACTCCAGCTAACTTTCAATCTTTTAACGTTTATTTTATCTATACTATTACTCGAAATACTCTCACAGAAAGGTTAAACTGATACGCACTTTCGTATCACAATTTGATATCGATACCATTTGCGCGCTAGTTCTAACAGCTTAACTAGAGGCGAGCGCGCGTATCTTTTTGTAACGTAAAGCTGATTCGAAGCGACGATTATAAATAGACCCCTAGGGTAATGTTTTCGTTCGTTTCCAACTCGATCTCAACTCGTTAGGCTCAACACACTTGCCTAATGCCGCGTGTGTGAATGCCTGAAGTTATTACAATTCAATTTGGTAAAACTTTGGAACGCCTATCTAAGTTGAGCCGACGATTACTGGCAACGCGTGCGAGTTAGTTTAGTTCTGATTACGATCCGATCTACAGTCGTCATGTGAAATGAATCCCGGATACAATACAATACAATACAAATACTCTTTATTGCACACCTCAATTAAAGGACATAGTCAGTACAAAAACACAATGAGTAGACGCAAACAAAAGGCGGTCTTATCACTAAAGAGCCATTTCTTCCAGCCAACGTAAGGGTAGTAGTATTATTGAGATATGCAATATACATTACTGCAGAGGACGCAAAATAGGGGATTGCCGACATTTTCTGTTCGCGCCGAGGCTTGTATAGTGTTTTTCTCAAAATAATGTTACTATTGTGACTGAAATATGTGATAACTTACAGATGAACGGTCGCAGAAGAAGAGCGCCTCCCGACGAGGGCCTGGTGTTCGCCAACGGAACCACGGTCATCAGGCGGCGGAGGCGGCGATCAAGGCGTAAGTTCAACAAATTGCGTACATCCCTGACTATAGGCCTGTCCTGGGTGCTGTGAGGGGTGTCCATAGCTGGGCACCGTTAACCAAATAGTTAACTTCGTTAGTCGATAATCCGTTAAAAAAAGTTAACTTCGTTAAACGTTAAAGCGTTACATATCGGGCCATTTAACGGAAGTTAACGTTAAGAGCGCTTTAATAAAATGTAACAGGTCCACTAGCGCCACTCGTAAATAAGTGTAATTATTTAAATTTAACGATATAAAACTAAAAAGGGGGCCGCTACGTACTGTAGTTTGTATTTAAGTACTTTTTGAATCTATCAAACTAGTTATTACGTTGCTGGGTTCGTCAATCTATGCGAATTGTTAAATTTAAATAATTACACTTATTTACGAGTGGCGCTAGTGGACCTGTTACATTTTATTAAAGCGCTCTTAATCGTTAACTCCTGACGAGCCTTACTTGCATCGTCTGTCTCACTCAGCGCCTATAGCTCGCGCCTACGCCGCCCCGGTCGAACGGACTTGTCAGAACCTGTTTTTCGGCGGCGCGTTCCTTTGATAAAATAGGTACTTAGTTAACGGATTAACGGAACTTTGGACAGTTAGCGGAAGTTAATGAGTCCGTTAACAATTTTGCAAGTTAACTTAAAGGTTAATCTTCATTAATTAACGATTAACGGATTAACGAGTTAATGCCCAGCTCTGTGGGTGACGTTGAAAGGGAACGGGTGGTAGGCACCTGCCTCGCTCCTCCGATGCCTAATCTTGGGATTAAATATCAAAAAAGGACGTCTGTCTATGTCATGTTTTGCGTCAGTATAATAAGAAATTTATCAATGTCGACTTGTTTGACTGCACCAAAACAACGTTAAAAAATCGTATTAGGTCATTATTAACGCATAGCGGTAACGAAGCATAGTATGTATTTATTTCCACTTCTCTAATTGTCGCTTACTGTCACGCACACACACACGCATACGTAACTTCACAAACACTCTCAAACAATATACATTATCACCCACGCATCCCCACACACACACTTTTTGTGCATATACTTAATGTTTCATTTTTTTTTTTTGTTACCACTAAGTTGGTTTTGTTAATAGTATTTCTGTGGACATCTGTCATTGGCTATTGTTTTAGTTCTTTAAGTATGGTATTTTTGTATTGTATTGCTGTTGATGCCCCAAATAAAAATAAATAAATAAATAAGTACCCTCTCTGTCCAGGCCGCCGCTCTCTCCTGGAGCCCGAAGCCGAACTCATAGTGGTCACGGCGTCGCCGCAGCAGACGTGGGGGCGCGCGCCGCTGCTCCGGCTGCTGCCGGCGTCCGGCGGCGGCCGGGCGCACTACCGGCTCGCGTACGGAGACCCGGACAGGAACTTTGTCCTGTCCCGTCGGGATGGAGGCTGGGCGTTGAGGCTGAGAAGGCATTTGAAGCCTGATGCAGTACTTGATCAGCAGCTGGAATTAGAAGCCAGGTGAGTTGACCCACTACAGACTAGCTTGGTCTCAACTAGACTAGTCTAGACTGGTCTCCATAGACCAGGACAGTAACTTTGTTCTGTCCCGTCGGGATGGAGGCTTAGCGTTGAGGCTGAGAAGAAATCTGAAGCCTGGTGCGGTGCTTGATCATCAGCTAGAATTACAAGCCAGGTGAGTTGACCTGCTATAGACTAGCCTATAAAGCATTTGTATCGCTTTATTGGGCCCGGCCTATAAAGCCACATCATCATCATCCTAGCGTTATCCCGTTACAGTGGCATCCTGAAGGATGCCCGGGGTCCGCTACCCTAATCCAAGATTTGACGTAGGCACTAGTTTTTATGGAGACGACTGCATCTGACCTTCCAACCCGAGGGGAAACCAGACCTTATTGGAATTGGGCTTGTCAAGTGAGTGGGCAACTTGACTTGTAGAAGTTCTCGAGCCGCCCGAAAGCCTCTAACTTGGCTCAACGACTGCTATCATAGACAGCAGGGATCAACGGCTTACCGTGCCTTCTAAATAATAATAATAATAATAATTCTTTATTTCAGGCTAAGCCCATATAACAACACAAAATTACACTATTACATTTTAAAAATACATTTCATTTACAAAATACTTTTGATCCATTACATTAGCTAAAAAATTTCATTGAAAAATCATAAATAAATTAGAATGTCAAAAAGAAAATAAGAATAAAACAATTAAAAATTTCAATTACATCATTACATTACAAAAAACATGTCAAACAAAAAATAGAATGCAATTCAATATTATAGGTAATTAATTCATTAGGTTGAAAACATTTTGTCTGGATTCCATATGAATGGAGTTCCAGTGCCTCCATAGTGGGCTGTGAACATTTTCCTTAATGGCTCCAAGGAGGCTGTTAGGGCCGGGAGCGCTCAGTTAATAACCACTCAAAGCGGTCACCCATCCAATAACTAACAGGTTAGGCCCACGTTGCTTAACCTCGCATACCACACGCGGTAAGCGGGCGCCACAGTCAGATGGACAAACCCTCCACCACCTCATGGTCTTTCCTGCCTCGCGGCGTACAGACCGAAACGCGGGCGACGCTCTGCTCCCTGCCGCTTCGGCGAATGCCAAAGCGACAAGTTGCTCACGAGGCCCTACAAATTCTCTATTTTGTCCCCGCCTTTCTCCCTTTCTGGGCAGGCTCCACTATGGCTTCGTTCTCCCCCAAATGGGGCTCGACAACACAACGTTACTCAGCGCTCACTGTCCGAAGTTATACTTCCTGTACTCATTCTTCAAATTGTCTCCGCTTGGTGTGCCATGTGTGCGCAAACTTGCGCAGCGCTCCAAAAGTCTGATGGACAGATGGTTAAAGGCTGGTTGTACGTGTCGCAGGGTCGTGCCGCCGCCGGGCACCGGCCGGAGACGGCGCAGCGTCGCCGCGGCGGCGCCGGCGCCGCTTCGTCTCTACGTGTCCGTCAAAATATCGCCGCCAGCGCCGCACGCGGTGTGAACAACGGTGAACCGATTTGTGTTTCATCACGAAACCTATTGAGAACTAATTATTTGCATAATTTGAGAAATTGATCTATACGCACTGCCACGTAAAGTTAGATTTATAGTGCCAGTTATGTGAAAGTAAGAGCATACTATAATAAATAGGGATGTTGACTCAAAATTTCTGAGTATCCAAATTATTATCCAAAAGAAAGAACACATAGACCTATGCCAAATGGTGAAAATTCCATTAAAATATATCAAAAAATAACGAAGCTATAACCGTTAGAATGTTTTTGATTAGACAGAGAAAGCGCTACAAATCAGTGACGTCACTGACCTAAAGGGCCATAGAAAATGTCAATAGTTCAATACAGAGGTGCGTTTTGCGAAAAAGGGACAGAACATTCCCCCACTTAAAACTTTGAAGATTTATAATTGTATAATTATTTTTTCTTTTGAGTTACTTTTTTCGCCATTTGATTAAGAATTTGATCCTTTTTCGAGAAAATTTCAAGTTATTGATTTTCTTATTTGGTTTCAACATCCCTATTATAATAAATATAATAATGTTCAATGTAATGACGATGTTATAGATATTGTGTTATGTTACCAAGTTTTGTTATAGTTATTTGGATTATTTTTATTGTGAATTACCAATACAATTGGGTGAATCAACTTTTATGTGCCACTCGTTTCGAACACAATCGTAATTTGATGCTATTTAAGTCAATCAAACATACGTATTTGTGGTGCTTATGAGCTATTTCTATAATGGTCCATCTACTAAGCATGTTAGTAGAACTTCTCCATTTTTTTGAACAAACTGCCCCACTAGTGTCCCTTGGGTGACGGGTCAAGATAACAACATGAAAAAAGTTGATCCATCCAATTATCACCAGTAGGTTATATGGAAGTGTAATAGTTTAGCTTTAAACTGTAATAATACTAACAACTTAATATATAAAAAAATATACACTACATACATTTCTAACTATACATATTACTTTGCAAATATATCGTCTTACCAAAAAACGAACGATCTTCCGCTTCCGGTGTATAAAAATTTTGGTCAATCAACTTTTTTTGTTGTTGTTCTGCCCGTCAGCGAAGAGATAACATCAACCGAGTTTCTTAGAAAAATGTTTATAATATGGACTTAAATGCTTAAAAGATGACCCATGTCCAAATATATTTATGCTCATCGCTTAAACTCATGCTTGGTATATTTAAACCCTATAAAAACACAGTTTTAAAGTGTGACTCAGGAGACGTCACGATGGTAACGAGCAAGAAAGAACAGTTGATCCATCCATTTATCAAAAAACAGCCTGTAAACGTATTCAAGTGTTTGTTCATTTTTAGATTAGACTAACTCTAAACTGACGTCCGAATTAGGCGAACTAAAAAGCAGGTAGATGTTGCCAGTAGATAAAAATAGTGACGGTATATATCGATAAGTGTAACTTTGCTTTTCTTTGTACATGCTACTTCCCAGCTTTTCCAATGTTGTAATCTGACTAACGTGTGTCATATTAGGTTAAGCTCATTCCGCGGGACAAAACTAGTATTTAAATATGAATAAATCATTACATTGACAAAATATTTTAATTTAACAAATTCCGATCATTTTAGATTGAGAATAATACTACTTTCGATTTTCGATGTTCTCGGCAAACACCTAGGAGTACCCGATAAATTGCGCTGAAAAATCGGTAAGTCTAGTATTTAGGCCATTTTATTTTGGAATTCACTTGTATTTTGACATTTTCTCAGTGTTATTACGACCATTATAGGACTGTTACGACCTTGACACTATCACAAATTTTAAATGTATTTTTTGGATTTTGCACTAAGGAATGTCGTTTCAAACATCACTCCAAAACGACCATATTCAAACTAAAAACTGCTTTTTCCCGCTTAAGTTCTACTACGCACAATAAAATCTAGAAATGGATATGTCACTATCTAAAACTTTTATAAGGTCATCGTATTCTTTAATCACTTTATTGGTATTATCAAGACTTTTCTCATAATTTGAAATAAAAACATTTTAAAACTTATAAGGTCTCTTAAGTAATATCGATATGAACAGCACTGGGTATACTGTGGCAACATTTGTGCGTTTTGACATGTCAAACAATTTCGCCTAATGGTGGACTTGATTTTGGGTCAATCAACTTTTTCTTGTTGTCATTCTGACCCGTCAGCGAGGAGACAACAGTAACCCGAGTTTCTTAGAAAAATGTTTATAATATGGACTCAAGCATGCTCAAGACATGACCCATGTCCAAATGGATTTATGCTCATCGCTAAAACTCATGTTTGGTAAATTTAAACCCTATAAAATCACAGTTTTAAAGAGTGACTCAGGAGACGTGACCGTGGTAACGAGCAACAAAGAATAGTTGATCTACCCATTTAACCACTACGTTGTGGTGATTATTTCGGAGACGAGTGTTTTCGAGTCATAAACGTTGATTAAGTCGGATTTAGTTATACTTATCTGATACGCTCTGATGTACTGAGGGGCTATCGTGAACCACAAACGAAGTTCTCCCTCTCTGTCGCACTTACGTATAGACTTGCAAGTGCGACAGAGGGAAAAGTTCGTTTACGCCCTCTGGCCGTGACACTAAACTAAAAATGTATGACGCCAATGCCGTTCTGATGCGTCACGACACTACGTCAGACAAATGATGGGTCAGGGATGTTGCGGATGCAGATTTTTTGACATCCGCGGATGCAGAAAAGGTACATAGAAAAACCATTAAATTTATTTATTTCCCAAAACAATTTGTACCTTAACAGCTAAAGCCAAAGCGGCACAAATTACAACATAAAACTAACTAAAATTACAATTACAATATACATTTTTTACGTGAATACTATACACATATTAATTAGTAAATAGTACTTTCAGGCATCTCTCTTACACTCACTCACTTACAATATTACTTTTAGTAATTTTTGTATCAAAAATAACTTATATTTGAAACTCGTCGTATTTTATCATTGTCACTATCACGAGTATCACGATCGACGAACAAAAACGTAACATAAGTATCTAGCACGTACGTCGCACGCGCCGCTGCTGATTCGTTCCTGTACCGACTTTTATCACATGTGCATCCGCAAAAACTCCGCATTGATTTTTCGCGGAACTTCCGCGGTTGCGGATGAGGATGCGGATATCCGCAACACCCCTGATCCGGGTTTATACCCTTTAACCGCCGAACGTCAAAAAAGTTGCCCTTATATTTCAACTCTTGTCATAAAAGTTTTTTTTTATCTTCGTACGGCGTGAAATCACTCGACGGTCCCATCGGAAGACCAGCGCTGGCGATTGCCCGCATTATGCTGAGATGGTACCGTTTCGAGATAACACAACTTTTTTAACCACACGCGTGACCAATGCCACGCCAGAGGTTTTCCCCTGGATTTTCCCCAGGCTACTCTCTAACCTCGCACTCCTATCACTTTATTGGGCCCGGCCTATAAAGCCACAGTCAGGTTAAAAAAAAAACAACTTTTTAGTTTTTTGTTTATTTTTATTTTCTATTTTGCTGTGTTAATTGTTGCCTTTGTCAAGAATAAATATTTCTTATTTCTTAAATCAAGTTGTTATTTACATTGTCAGTTTGTCTCGTATATCAGACGGCGGTTAAAGGGTTAAAGTGAATATGATGTTGATCCAGGCAGGTTTAGAATTAGCATTTTGTCGCAATGGAGTTGTAAACGGGGTTTGGCAGCGGAGGAAGTTAACCCGCAAGCGGCGAGCCAAGCACTTTTCTGCCCCGCTGGCAGTTTTAATAAGGGTCGATTGCACCAACATTTTAAGATCACAGTCCGGTCATCTTCAAATATGGCGCCGGCAGAAAGAAAGTTGAAACAATGCCTTATTTGATTTTTTTTTGTTAGGACAATCTAGGCGTGTTGCAATTTCCGCAGCTCAGATTGAAGAGGACATATCAATTCTTTAAGTGTATTGAACGCGACCAAAATGTGGTATTTCACTCTATTATGCGCCTTAATGAACACCGCTTACGATTGCAGACGGTTTGGCGCGACCCACCCTAAGAGTCTGGGCGCATAGTTAAAACTTAAACGAACAATGTTTTATCGATTATAAACGATTATTTCGGTAACGCAATACTAAACTATAATAAACACTTAATTTAAGAACTCTAATTTAGTGTAAAACCGACTTGCAGAGCTTATAACCAGCTTAGCGCTGTGCTCACGTCGATTTTTCCATGTATTTTTACACTTATACTGCTAACAATGTGAAAAATAAACAACTTTAATTTAATTTTTATTTTTTTTATTTTTATTAACATTATTTACGACGAAATCGAATACAGTTGTTTTTCTGCGGTTAAATTTCCCCAGTGATAATGCGTAAAACATGTTTCTAAGTAATTACATTTAGATTTAAGAAAATTATTTATTTTATAATCAACTAAGTTTGAATTCTCTTTGAGCCATTTATTGTAGGTTTTATAGACTGGATCTGTTAGGGAATCTTTGGCCTTAAGTATATTAGTTTTAAAAGTACAAAAATGTCTAATAATCTTATATTGTAAATATGTGTATACAAAATATGAAAATACATAATATAATTGTTAGTTGTAAGTCGTATTAATTTGTAGTAAGCGTGAATGTTAGCTTTTGTCAGAGAGAATGGAAATAAAATAAAATAATATATTTTTTTTATTTAATGTTCAGTGTTTAATTTACAAGTAATCGTTTCTTATTTAGAAGTTGGTACTTAGTACTTATACAATTTTTAACTGTCAATAAAAATGCCTTACTAGTTAATTTACACTACTTTTTTAGGGTTCCGTAGCCAAAATGGCAAAAACGGAACCCTTATAGTTTCGTCATGTCCGTCTGTCCGTCTGTCCGTCTGTCCGTCTGTCCGTCTGTCACAGCCGATTTACTCGGAAACTATAAGTACTACAGTGATGAAATTTGATGGGAATATGTGTTGTATGAACCGCTACAAAATTATGACACTAAATAGTAAAAAAAAGAATTGGGGGTGGGGCCCCCCATACATGTAACTGAGGGATGAAAATTTTTTTTTCGATGTACATACCCGTGTGGGGTATCAATGGAAAGGTCTTTTAAAATGATATAAAGTTTTCTAAAAAACATTTTTCTTAAAGTGAACGGTTTTTGAGATATCAGCTCTCAAAGTCGTAAAAAGTATGTCCCCCCCCCTCTATTTTTATAACTACGGGGTATAAAATTCTAAAAAAAATAGAGGTGATGCATGCTAATTAACTCTTTCAACGATTTTTGGTTTGATCAAAGTATCTCTTATAGTTTTTGAGATAGGTTGATTTAACTGTAATTTTGGTTAAGTTATTTTTGCTGTTTTATAGATACTAGTACGGAACCCTTCGTGCGCGAGTCCAACTCGCCCTTGGCCGGTTTTTTAATACAACGCCGGTCCACCTGATGGTAAGCGGCCATCGCAGCCTATAGACGCCCGCAACTACAAAGGAGTCACGTGCGCGTTGCCGACCCTTTATAAGATTTGAGGATGCACTGTGTTGACAGCAGAAGGAACACATTTAGGTCCCTCGCTCTCAACACAGTACATCCTCGGGAGCTCTGGCAACCATGCTCATCTCCAGGAACACAACACTACATACTTGTATAGTTGATAATGTTATTATGGATGTGGTCTTCTGCAAGAGGTACTTCCCCAGTTGGGCTGCTCCAAATTCGAGCAAGATGACATTTTGCTGTGCCCTACCTCTCTTAAAATTTGCCACTATTTGCGCTCTTGAATAACGCTTCACCTCTTTCACCTATAAATATAATAATAAATAAGTATTCTTTTCACACCTGCTATTCAGAAAAGAGTTATTGTTGTCCTCGAATGAGGGATCAAAGATGTACTTTTCTTCCCACATTTGCGGACAACAATGACTCTTTTCCTCATAGAAGGTGTGAAAAACAGTATGTGACACGCTGTAGTAAAATCATTTGTAAGATATTTCATGTTTTTAGCAGCGGGCCTCATAGACGGTGTGAAAAGCAGTATGTGTCAAACGGTAGCAAAATTATTTCCGTCTTGGGCGTAAACACTTGAATCACTCCCTACGCTCAAAATTCTACTTTAGAACTATATAACTTATGTGATGTAATTTTTGTAAAATAATTCTCCGATGGCATTTGTTAAATTTCGACTACATTAATATTATTTCAAAATCATTAGTTTGACATTTTATGAAATTGAATAACATTTTATTTTACAATACAATACAAATATTCTTTATTGCTCACCAAACGAACTACATTCAAAGAACAACATAAATTAAAAACATGTAACAGTGGTAAACAAGAGGCGGTCTTATCGCTAGCAAGCGATCTCTTCCAGACAACCTTTGACCTTCCTTCCTTTATTGACGATCATAATATAAATTCGTATAGATTAAGCTAGCTTTAATTTGTATTGTAATGAAATAAAAAATCTCAATCTAAATCTATTTAACCAGAAAAATCCGCTTTTAATATGTGCAATTTGCAGAAAAAAGATTTTAATAATAAACTTTATATGAATGTGACGATTCATGAGCTAACTTGTATATTTAAATTTAAATAAACATTAGCAAACAAGCTGAGGTCACAAAATATATCTTCAAGTGCCAAAACTAAACTAAACCTAAAACTACGTTGCTACTACCTATAAATACAAATATCGCCTAAATATTCGATTCATGACGTAATAATTGAATCCATGAGCTCTTAGAAAGGCCCTTTGATTCGGATGAATTAGCTCATTTATTAGAACTTGCAATAGGAAGCATGTGTTGAACAGTAAAATGGTAATCATACCTGATACGTTATACTGATTCATTCGATTTATTTTTGAGGCTATTGTATTTACATCTCAATTAATTGGACATCCCATCCGCATACGAGGGGTTAAGTGCTTGGTTACCCGAATAGAAAAGGTTCAATTCCTAATCCCGTAAAATGTCAAGAATAACAAACATCAAGAAAAACAAATCTGTCACCAGAAGTCATGGGAAACACAACAAATTCTGAACCAAATGTATAACATTGCCTGAATAATTACCCAAAATGGCACCTCCGCCCAAAGATGAGTTTTCGTGTGAAATCAACAGTAACAAATACTTCATGTTGTGCGCCGGTGCTGGTGCAATTTGTTGCGGATCCACACACACTTTTGTCACTCCGCTTGATCTCATCAAATGCCGACTTCAGGTAAAAATACTTGCACGGCTCCTATTACAATACACTACAATACAAATACTCTTTATTGCACACCTCACACAAATGAATCAGCTACACACAGAATCAAAACAACAACAGTACCTATACAGGTAGAGGTAGACAACGTCAGACCATCTGATTTTTTCTCCTGATAGCTACTAGTGATGTATACAAATTTAAAAATGATGGGATAGATAATTGAATTAAAATATTTTTATTTATTTATTATACTCTACCAGCCAACCATTGGGCAAAATATTAGTAGATGAAAACGAAACAGCTAAAGCTTGTATTTGGGTCATTGTCAGATTTAGGTTCGCGTCTTTTCGGTGGACGTACCAAAAGTTAAGGGCCACAAAGCTTAATTTTGGATTGGTCTAGTAACCAGCATAAACAGTGTCTCCGTCCTCTGTCAAATCTATAAATCCATGTAATAAAAACATAACTTACATGTCCATAAGCCGTTAACTATTAGCCACCGGGTGGACAACTTTTGTTTTTACAACTGACAATGACCCATTTGGATAAGAACCAGTCAAATCACATGCTAGCGTAACTAAAAATCATATCCGCATCATAACTTTCCCCCAAAGCTGAGTAAACCGTTTATAAATGCTCAAATCAAAAAACATGTTCAAGCAATGAACAGTTATATTTCTTTTTAGGTTGATCCGGGAAAATATAAATCTATCTTCAATGGTTTTGGGGTGTCTTATAAAGAAGGCGGCGCCGCAAACCTTGTTAAAGGATGGGCGCCTACGTTGTTCGGTTACTCCGCCCAGGGAGCATTCAAATTCGGCGGTTACGAGTACTTCAAGTATAAATACAGCGATTTGTTGGGGGAGGAGTCAGCTTACCTGTACAGGACGGGGATATATCTCGCGGCGTCCGCGTCGGCTGAGTTCATTGCTGATATCGCGCTCTGCCCGTTCGAAGCGGTCAAGGTCCGAATGCAGACGACGCCCGGCTACACCTCGCAGATGCGGAAAGCCATGCCGCACATGCTCTCGACCGAGGGTGTCGGTGTGTTCTACAAGGGCCTGGTGCCGCTATGGGGCCGGCAGATACCGTACACGATGATGAAGTTCTCATCGTTCGAGAAGACGGTGGAGTTTTTGTATGCGAGCGTGGTGCCGAAGCCGCGGGAGCAGTGCTCGAAGATCGAGCAGCTCGCGGTAACGTTCTCTGCTGGCTACATAGCCGGGGTACTCTGCGCGATCGTGTCCCACCCCGCCGACACTCTCGTGTCGAAGATGAACAAGGATCCGGGGTCGAGTATGGGCAGTATTCTGTCCGAAGTTGGGATGTTCGGGATCTGGCGAGGGCTGACGGCGCGTATAATCATGATTGGGACGCTTACTGGCCTGCAGTGGTTCATATATGACGCGTATAAGGTGTACAACAAGATGCCACGCCCCGTGCCCGGCGGCATGCCTGAATCATTAAGGAAGAAGGGTTACAAATAAGCTGTGAATCGTCCGCAGAATTTAATAAAATGGTGTCGCGTCTTTCAGTTACCAAATACCAAGTGAGATATCTTACGCTGGGTACATACGGCAAAATGATTTTCAAATTTCTTGGAAATGTAAATAGTAATATTTTGTGTTAGTCCGCTTTTAGTTTTGTCATTGTAACAATTTGATGAATTGATTTGCAAAAAATAAGTACGGATTCATTTCAGCCAATTCTAGTAGCTTTAAATGCTTAGGCAGCATCGAAATCTCTTTCAATATTTAGAATTGATGTTAATTGCCGAAAAGTACAAGCAAAATTTGTATTTAATGAGAATAGGTAGTGACATAATTATGTTGTTTTTAAATATTTTGGAGAACCGATTTCTAGAACCATTCGATTTTACTCAGGCCGAGTTATATAACGATTCGTTGCACTAAATGTTAGATCAAATGGTAAATAATCGATTGACTGTAAAATGTAATTATTTTTATAATTTTTAGGTCGAGAAAATAAAAAGCTTCTTGTCCTAACTCTGGCAACATGTTTCATTTTTTTTTTATTAAAAATGGGATCGCTCTTGGCCAGCATCTAGCCAGGGGGCAAAGATGAGGCCGACGATGAAGCGAGCTCACCCAGAAGGTGCCTATTCACTCGTGCCTTAAAAAGGTCTAGGTTATATGAGCTCGGAAACACAAACGCCGGCAGAGAATTCCAAACCTTAGGAGTGCGCATTATAAAAGATGATGCAAAGCGCTTGGTTCGAATAAGAGGAATTTCGACCAAGTAAGGATGGTATCCAGCCGTACGTCTGGATGTCCGATAGAAGAAGGGGGAAGGCAGTATGAGCTCATGGAGCTCCTGAGCACTCTCCGAAGTACAATTTGTAGAAGACGCACAGACATGCTACTTTGCGTCTATGTGCTAGGCTCTGTAGCTTGTTTCCTACTACCTACCAAACAATATAATTGTGGTTATCATCATCAAATCGGATGAAATACATCCACTGCTGGAGGCCTTCCCCACAAAGTAGTTTTCTATTTCGAGGGGTGAGTGGTCAAACCCGATAAGTCGTCTAAAAGGTTTTTTGAAAATAGAACTCTGCGTAATGGATTTTTAGTTCTTATTTCAAAAAACATCTCGAAGTAGTTTTCTATTATACAGGTTTAACAAAACTAGCGAGGATCCGTTTAAGGGCATATTTGGTATCGTGTTCTGTGTCTGTAATTTTTTTTTCTATGGGGCAGGTCGTCCAAGTCAGCCAACTGTCCATACAAAGGCCAAAAATGTATTGCATTAAAAAAAAGTCTACTTTTTCCTAATCAGAACACGATACCGAATATGCCCTTAAACGGATCCTCACTAGTTTTGTTACATGTATATTTATTTTATTTTGTGCTCAATTATTGAAAATGATTATGAACTAGGAGCGCCCTGCGGTGTTATCCGCAGATAAAACGCACCCATGTATTACTTCAGGGTATAAGCTACCTCCATTCCAAAATTCAGCCAAATCCGTCCAGCCGTTTTTGAGATAGAGGAACATACCGTAAACTGTGGTGACTTTAAAAAAAAACGGGGCCACTTTGATAGATTTAGGCTCGGTTTTATAATGATCCGTTAGACCGTATGTCTGTTTGTTATATCAAAAAATGTACTGTGTTACTGAAATTTGGTCTGACATTTGGTCTAACGGATCTTTATAAAACCCGACCTTAGAACACTTATATAATCATCAACAAGTATTTCTTAAATATTCTACAATAGAATCCTGAGCGTAGCGAGGAATTCTAAAATAGTATCTTGAGCGTAGCGAGGGATTCACGTGTTTACGCCCAAGACGGAAATAATTTTACTACCGTGTGACACATACTGCTTTTCACACCGCCTATGAGTCCCGCTGCTAAACACATGAATTTCCTTACAAATGATTTTACTACAGAGTGTCACATACTGCTTTTCACACTTTCTATGAGGAAAAGAGTCATTGTTGCCCTCAAATGAGGGAAGAAAAGTACATCTTTGATCCCTCATTCGAAGGCAACAATAACTCTTTTCTGAATAGCAGGTGTGAAAAGGTATTTTATTGACCTCATTAAGCAAATAAAATGTAAAACACGGCATAAAAACTGGATTTTTAACGTCGCCCCTCAATTTGAAAGTAAAGGTTGACTTTACGAATTAGCGGTGTGATGCTATACAGCACGTCCACTGAGGACTTCGTTATTTCTTTTGCGGTACATATTCACGAAAAAAATTGTACATTTTTGTACTTATTATTACGATTCCTTCTGGGGTGCAGCCTCAGGGGTAAGAGTGTTCCGTCTAGTAGCTGAACTCGCAACCAAGTGAGCTGGTCGGGAGTTCACCCTCCACAATGCGTTTATACCCCTTCCACGTTACTACCTATACCGGTTTTATAATAGTGTTGCCATATAATATATATTTACCCTACCATTGACTAACGTTTGCCATGTAAAAGTTAATTTTCCTCAATCATAATAATAAAATCATGACATTATAATTAAAATAAATGTACTCATGATGTTTCGGCATTGCGACATAGAGCTAATAGATGCTACCTAGCACGACCACAAATAATTTTGTTATTTCTTTTGCTGTGCGTATTCGCAAAAAATGTACTTTTATTAAAATCAATGTACTCGTACAGTAGTCCATAATGTACTCTTTATTTTGCTATTATTTTTGATCAGGCGCTAAGAAATCTAAAATAAGTATTAATTACCTAGAGACAGCTAACTCATTCACCGCTAAAATCCCTATTAGATTTTTCAGTCTCCTTTTTGCGAGTGACGGTCATATGTAAGTTTCACTCTTTATATAAACAACTAGCAGGCTTTATATACGTGTGCAAGCCACCATTATAAAGCCTAGCATTTTAAGTCGACAATAGTAGCCAAATTGATAAGTTGTGTCGCGGCCACGCTGCGGTCTCCACTAATTAAGGTTTCACGCGGCGCAGAGCGAGGGAGACAGCATATATTCCATCGCAATGATATGAAACTGTGACGGATATTCACGGGTACAGTCAGCATTAAAATTAAAACTCCGTCCGTATGTCACAGCCGATTTACTCGGAGACTATAAGCACTACAATTATGAAATTTGGTAGGAAGGTGTATTCAATGAACCGCTACATAAAAGTGATGTAAAATTACAAAAACATTAAATTAGGGGGGACAATCCATACATGTAACGTAGTGGGATAGATAGGCCTTTAAAAACGATATAAAGGTATCTAAAAAATAATAATTTGAGTATGGGATGGCGCATCGCAACTGACGATTCTCAATATGATTTGAGACGTTAGTGCCGTTAATGAAGCATGAGTCTTCTGGTAGATGTCGCTGTACGCCTCCCTTAAGGCGTTTGTATAAAATATAATTTCAATTTAAATCAACGGTTGGTGAGTTATTAACTGTCAAAACCATAAAAAGTGTGCCCCCTCTAATTTCCAAACCATGAAGACTGACTAAGAATTCTGAAAAAAATTGGGGTAGTGTGCATTAATAAATACTTTCAACGATTTTTCCGTTACGGTTTTTAAGTTTTTGCTGAAAAACTGTCTTGCCCAAACAAAATGACTTAAGTCGCGTGAGTTCCCTATGAAGATATGACATTTTATAGATGATCAAACGAACTTCGCAAGTGAAGTTCGATCACTATTTTGTGAGTCACTTCCTTCAAGATATATACATATAACCAGGTAGTCTTTTAAACCTACAAGGCATCTCGCACGAATTTTAAAGACTCGATTGTTCAATCGATTTAAACTTTTTTTTTTTGTGGGTAAGCATACGACCTTAGTTCATAATAGCAGTGCCTGCTAAGCCTCATTTCTTTAGAGAGGAAAAATAAATAAACTTTTGCAGGGTTCCGGGATGGGAGGGTGACCCTATATCTTCGAAGGAAGTGACTCACAAAATAGTGATCGAACTTCACTTGCGAAGTTCGTTTGATCATCTATTTTATTTCGTCACTTCCTTCTTCAGATATATACATATAACCAGGTAGATGTTTAGAGACGGTTTAATGAAAATAGAATTCTTGAATCAAAAAGTTTTATTTAGTTTTCACAACAAAGGTTCTTAGTAATTAATTATATAATCAGCCTTCCAAATCAAACTTATTAGTTACTCATTGGGTAAAGAGAACACTGATCTAGATTTTTATCTAAAACTGGGCGATTATAAAACCTAGCAAAGGTTTGAGAGGAGCTGGTCCAACCAGCTGTTTTTCTTATTGTATCGATGCTGACACCGGCGGAGGCTGCCGCCGAAGTAGACGCGTGTCGCGTGCTGTGTGCACTGAACACTGTCACGTCGACGCCACTCTCTGCCAATGTCTGCTTAATCCATCTACTTATCGATTGTGAAGACGCCCTTTTAAAGGGCTTCTTATGAGTGATAAAGAGATTATCTAAATTGTCTGATCTCAGTTTAGCTGTCGCGTAAAGATAATCATCTAATGTCGTAGCCGGACAAATATTAGGATTGTTTGTGAAATAAGGTAGGACCAATACCGGTTGATCCCTACCCACGCCTGAAGTTTTAATCATGTCTATTATAGGAATATGCCAAGCATTAGAAACCTTCACCATATTAGAAATCTTAATAAGGGAAAAGGTTTGTACCCTGTGCGCAGTACAGAGTGCCAGTAAAACACAGAGTTTTTTGGTGATTTTGTCTAGAGTTAAGTTTCTGTTGGGAGACCAATTAGAAACGTGGTCAAGCACAATCCGTGGATCCCATGTGTGGGTATATTTGGGTACCAGGGGTTTTGCTTTAAATATACCCTTCATAAGACGTTTTATATTTTCATTCGACCCTAAATGCTCTCCTACGAGCAAAGATAACGCTGAACGATGACTATTAATCGTTCCGTAAGAGACCTCTTTGCTAAACTGTTCTGACAGAAAAGATAAAACGTCTGAAATGGTCGGCTCATAAGTATTAATGTTTTTACTGCGGCAAAATTGCCACCAAAGTCTGTAAGTACTAGAGTACTGCTTCACAGTGCTCTCAGTAATGGATGTTAACATTAGTTCCAAGGCTATTTGTGGAATGCTACGCCGGGTAAAAGCGACCCGGAGAGCTTCGCGGCTCCCAGGGTAAGCCTCTTGTGCATCGGGTGAGCGGATCTGTAACGCGATTGAAGAAGATCTCTATTAGGGGTAAGGAAAATGATCTTAGATATTAGCATCCTCTTCAGAAGAGGAAACCAAGGTTGACCTGGCCAGTAAGGGAATACCAGAATGCCTGTTGCTTTATCGCTTAATATTTTCCTCAGGCATTTTAAGATTAGGGAGAAGGGTGGAAATGCGTAAAAGAAGGTATAATTCCAGTTGATGGTAAACGCATCTACTGTAATGGCGTCTGGATCCCTCTTCCATGATATATAGTCTTTACATTTAGCATTGGTGCGAGAGGCGAAGAAGTCAACTTCTGGTTGGCCAAAGGTGTGAACTAAAGACTGAAAAGCCCATTCTGCCAGTTCCCACTCAGTGTCATGATTGATTCTACGGGATTCCTGATCGGCTTCTACGTTGTCTTTCGTGTTAATGTAAGACGCGAAGAGCCAAATACCTCGTTGCTCGCACCACTGCCAAATCGATTTAGCTAAATCATTCAAATGAAAAAACTGTATTCCTCCCATACGATTAATATAGCTAATTGCAGTTGTATTGTCAACCCTTAATAGTATGGCACAGTTACGAAGGTCTCGAGCAAAACATTTCAGCCCCATAAAAATAGCCAGGAGTTCTAAATAATTTATATGGAAAGTCAATTCATCGTCTTTCCAACCACCGTTTACCCGCTTATTATTGCAGTACGCGCCCCAACCTGTCCTGGAAGCATCACTGAAGATTTCTAAAGAAAACTTCTCATCAGGTCTCATGGAATTAGATGTTGAACATATGTTTTGCTCCCACCATTTTAAATCCGGTAAAATGTGTGTAGGGAGCTTTATTTTTGCTTCAAAATTGTTACTACAATTTAATAATGCCTATAGCAAACACTTCACCAACGCGCCGTTCAGAGCGCGCAAAACGGCTTCCCACCCGTTATTTGAATTACGCGCTTTAAGCGCGGTTAAGGACGCAATTCGCGCGGCCCGAGCCGTGGCGAAGTTTCGCGCGCACCGGCAGCCATCTTTAGTTAGTGAGAGTCCACCACTGCGACACCGGCGCGCAAATATTAGTTATTTCGTTATAAATTTTGTATTAAAGATAAGAGCCTGAAGCCGAGGCTAATCCTATATTACTAGACAGATCCTAGTTAGGATATCTTTTAGTTTATTGTGTTTGTGAATGTGTTAATGGTTATCCCGGGTATGTGAGACTCGGACACCTACTCGTGAAATAAATAGTGTTACAAGATTCCGCCGGTTGTTTTCATTCACACACCACAATATATGGCGCTTCCAACGTGAATACGTAAAAATCAATTCAGTGTTTTTCGTAATGGGTCCAGTAACGAGGCAAAGATCGAGGAGTCTTCAAGGCCGCCCGCCCATCAACAACAGCGTACAAGAAGATTTCGACGCCAACGCAGACGCTCAAACTCCAAATAATTTACCGTCAATGGCCAACAATGCAGACATAACCATGTTTTCTACAGAAACCATGCAAACTATCATCGCGTCTCTTCAACGGTCGCAAACAGAAGCTTTCCGAGAATTGTTGGAGTCAGTATCGCGCAGCAACGGGTCAACACCGAATTACATGGCGCATGCTCAAAGTACTCTAACCGGCTGCAAGGCCACCTTCTCCGGCCAGCAGCAGGAATCGGTGGAGGCTTTCATTGACGCTGTGGAGGCATTTAGCGAATGCGCACAGGTGGCGGATTCCAATATTTTACGCGGGCTCGCTTTCCTGTTCAAGGACAGCGCAGCCACTTGGTGGCAGGGTGTGAAATCACAAATCACATCGTGGTCACAGGCGAAAGAAAATTTGATTAGCGCCTACGGTGATCGCCGCCCGCCTCATCGCATTTACATAGAAATATTTTCGTCACCTCAAAGCGAAGAAAACACTGATGCATTTGTGGCTAGAATCCGCTCATTATTCGCTCGACTCCCAGAGGGAGATATCTCAGAACGAGCGCAATTAGATATGACATACGGACTTCTTAATAGCAAAATACGCAAGAGAGTAAGAAGGGAGGACTTCGCGAGTTTCAAGGAGTTGCTTCACCGAGCGAGAAGCGTAGAGGATTCTTTCGACGAGGGGGAGAGGAAACCAACACCGTCGCAGGCGCTAAGCCGCGCGGTCACCTCGAGCCATCGCGCGCCTCACGCATCCACGGCTTCGGCGCGCCCGCCACACGCGAGCGCCGCATCCGGCGCGGCCGCGACATCCCGCGCGCCGCCGCCGCCCGCTCAGCCGCGCGCGCCGCCGCCGCCCGCTGCAACGCCGACACCTACGCCGATGACGCCCGCGCCGGGCGCCGGCGCCGCCACCGTCGACGCAACTGTGAAAAAGCATCGCCCCGTCTGCGCGTACTGTAGAAGGTTTGGACATACCAAAGACCAGTGCCGTAAGCTTATGAACCAAGGTGAGCCCAATTCCCATAATAACTCTGCGAATGTGCGACCAATCAGTGATAACACCCATCAAAGTTTTTATAGTGTTGAATCTGAGTCGAATAATGCGAGCTTATTTACGATTTCTGCGAATAATCATAATGTCGCAAGCCACCCAACTTGTTATTGTTATAATAGCGGCTTGTCTCATCACGATCAAGGTGATAGTATTACTTCGTGCCGCTCTAAGAACAATGAATGTTTAAATTGTTTACGTTTTAATGTGCCTAATGTTCGATGTAATAATGTAACATGTGTTACGAATTCCTTCCAGACGGCTAACTCTCGTCCGTGTAACGAACATTTTCGATACCGCGAACAATGTCGCGATTCGACTTTAGTCCCAACTTGTTCGACTCGGAACAGTTTGTTCAATCAAAATGAAGTCGCGCGAGAATGTTCGATTACGGACAGTCGTAAACAAAATGAGCCCTTTTTGGCAAACGGTTACCACTCACTTTTATGCGTAAATGAAAGTAATGTTTACGAAAGTCGCCAATGTGCTGATATTAATAATAACATGTCAACAAAACGTGTGCCGCCCGTGCTCAACCAAGTTAACCCGCGTAGTGACGCCGAACAATTGAGATGTTATTCTAACCCGTTGAATGCCTCGAACATTAGGGAAGTTAACCCGTTTCTGGGCACGGACGGTAATGCGTGTTTTAATAACTTTGTTGATTTGAATACAGGATATGCAGATATTAGTGAGTGCAATAACGGTTACGAGGCAAAGTGTAGTAACCGGAATTTAAAAGAAAATGTAAATATACGTAACCCGGAAATTGTGAAAAAAGATTATGTATGTACCGATATACTTAGTAATAATTGTCTTAGTGGTGGAGATGACTCACTGACCGGTGCCGATGTCCCGGGACGTCCTAAGGGTCGCGATTCACGTCCTATTTTCAAAATAGGTATTTTGGGGGTTAACGGTACCGCTTTAATAGATACGGCTGCCAAGCACTGTATTGCGGGCCACACGCTATATGCTCTCCTTCTACGTCAGAATCATCCTTTCTCTCCCTCAACACAGAAAGTTAAGCTCGCTGACGGAGTAGCGCGAACAATGGATGTACTTACCACCACACTAGAGGTGCAACTAGAACAGGCAGTTATTACGGTTCCATTCTTAATTTTTCCGGATGCGACTAATAACGAGACGTTGTTAGGTATCGATTTCATTACCGCTGCGGGTGTTGTTATAGATTTTCGCAGGGAAGTATGGTACTTCAGTAGTAACAGTACGGTACAGTATAACCTGTGTTTCGAGCCTACCTCTCAAAGTGTGTCTTGTGCCGCGGCTGATGTCCTTAGGGTCGATGAGGGTGCACACATGACACCAGCTGAGCGGCAGGCGCTCGCTGACGTCCTCACCAGGCACGAGCATATCTTCAAGCCAGGGGGAGCTCCGACACCATACGCAGAGCATCGGATCGAAACAGGTGAGCATCCGCCAATAGCTGTACCACCTTATCGTCTCAATCCCGCAAAGCTGGAGATGATGAGGAAGGAGATCAATAAGATGTTACAAGATGACATCATTGAGGATTGCGAGTCTGCTTGGTCTTCACCTGCGCTAATGGTACCAAAAGCAAACGGTACCATTCGTTTTTGTGTTGACTACCGTCGTTTAAACGCAATCACCAAGTCGGATACCTACCCCATGCCACGTATCGACGACATACTGCAGAATACAAAGCAAGATTGTTACATGAGCACTTTGGATCTTCGTTCCTCCTACTGGCAGGTAATGGTAAGAGAGGCTGACAGGGATAAGACGGCATTCGTTTGTCCTTTGGGCACCTTCCGCTTCAAAAGGATGCCTTTCGGATTGAAAAACGCTCCAGCGACGTTTCAGCGCTTAATTGACCGCCTGCGATCCTGCTCCGCGTTACGTGACGTGACATTATTGGCGTACTTGGACGACATACTGGTGATTTCCCAAGGTTATCAACGCCACCTCCAAGACCTCGAGGCAGTTTTCAAACGGCTAGCTGAGTTCAGTCTACACGTAAACAGGGAAAAGTGCGCTTTCGCTCGAGAAAGCGTAAAATACCTCGGGCACGTGGTAACTCAACAAGGCGTTTCCACCGACCCACAAAAGGTGAGTGCTGTACTCGAGATGAATGAGCCAGGTAACTTAAAACACCTGAGAACATTTTTACAGACGTGTGCGTGGTTTAGAAAGTTCATTCCAAACTTCTCGAAAGTTGCTGAACCACTCACGCGCCTAACCAGGAAAAATCAAGTATGGATTTGGGGAGCTGAACAGACTCAAGCATTTATAGAGTTAAAGCGTCTTCTGACTACAGCCCCAATCCTTGTGCAAGCCGACTTCAGTCGCCCGTTCATTCTGCGTACAGACGCAAGTAACTACGCCCTCGGCGCGGTTTTATTACAAGGCGACGGGAATGAAGAAAGGCCGATAGAATACGCCAGTCGACTTCTCAATGCAGCTGAGCGTAACTACTCTACAACAGAAAGGGAAGCGCTGGCTGTTGTCTGGGCCGTGGAGCGTTTTCGACCTTATCTTGACGGCCAACCGGTCATTATCGGCAGTGACCACCAGCCTCTACGTTGGCTACTTTCGCTCAAGTCACCGGCAGGCAGATTAGTACGTTGGGCCCTACGGCTCCAGTCCTTCGACATCCGCTTCCAATATACCCCAGGTAAGGCGAACGTAGTGGCAGATACGTTAAGCAGACCAGTCTGCTCTACTGGTTCTCGCGAGGATTGCGGCATCTGCTCCGTGATCTGTGATCTTCCCACGAAGAGTCCAAGTCAATTGCGCCAGGAACAGACGGACGACCCGGAGGTGAAAAAGGTAATAACGGACCTGGAAGGGACTGATGACGTCGCTGCAAAAAGGTGGTTAGAACGAGGATACCTTATGGATCAAGGTGTACTTTTCCGTTACAATCCTGACTCTGAAAGCGAAAGCCCTCAATTAGTCATACCTCGAGGCCGAGTTGGAGACATTTTGAAGGAGTTGCACGACTCCCCAACAGCCTGCCATCCAGGGGTCGACCGGACTTATCAAAAGGTAGCGCAGTTGTATTATTTCACAGGTATGCGGAGAATAATCACTGATTATGTCAAAGCCTGCATACACTGTCAACGCTACAAAGCCACGAATGCCAAACCACCAGGTCTTCTACAAACACCGCTTATGAATCAGCGCAACGAAGTGCTGGCGATGGATCTATTCGGTCCCTTGCCAACAGGAGACCAGGGGGAGAGGTGGATTTTTCTTGTCGAGGACACGGCTACCCGTTGGACAGAGCTATACGCACTTAAGGAAGCCACCGCTGAAGCATGTGCTGTTGTTCTCGTCGAAGAGTATTTTATGCGTTTCGGTCTACCACGTAGGATTATATCAGACAATGGTGTCCAATTTGTATCCGCAGTCATGCAGCAATGCATGTCAGCCCTGGGGATAAAGCAGAATCTCGTTCCTTTATATCACCCAGAGGCCAACCCAGCGGAACGGAAAATCGCGACATGAAAGCTATGCTCGCGCAACTCGTGGAAGAAGACCACACTTCCTGGCCGGAAAAGTTACCGGTGATTCGTTTCGCTCTAAACAGTTCAATATGCCGCACTACAGGCAAGTCACCCGCTTATTTAACTTTCGGCAGGGAAATGCGGTCACCCACAGAGGTTATCCACGACCTTCGCGCTATTTTAGGAAAAGACAATTTCGTTCCACAGATAACTCCATACCTTCGATCATTTCTGAAGTCTTTGTCAGGCGTTCGCGAACGTGTGGAGTCTCAGCAAGACAAAGCAAAGGAGTATGCTGATGCTTCTCGCCGGCCTTCCGAGGAGTTCAAGGTAGGTGATTTAGTTCTGCTCAAGTCGCATCTACTGAGCAATGCTTCCAGAGACGTAACTGCCAAGTTCTTCCCACGACGCGATGGACCGTACCTTATTACAGGAAAGGTTAGTCCTACAACATACTCCATCGCTAGTACCGATCAGCCAGACGTTCCTTTAGGGAGATATCACATTCAGGACCTTACTCGTTACCAAAGTAACAGTGGCACTCTTCCAAAACCTGTCGTTCCTAAGAGGAATCGTGGACGTCCAGCTAAGACCGATAGGGTACTAGTCCAGGATCGAGGGCGTTCTCCTGAACTAGAGGGGGAGTATATAGCAAACACTTCACCAACGCGCCGTTCAGAGCGCGCAAAACGGCTTCCCACCCGTTATTTGAATTACGCGCTTTAAGCGCGGTTAAGGACGCAATTCGCGCGGCCCGAGCCGTGGCGAAGTTTCGCGCGCACCGGCAGCCATCTTTAGTTAGTGAGAGTCCACCACTGCGACACCGGCGCGCAAATATTAGTTATTTCGTTATAAATTTTGTATTAAAGATAAGAGCCTGAAGCCGAGGCTAATCCTATATTACTAGACAGATCCTAGTTAGGATATCTTTTAGTTTATTGTGTTTGTGAATGTGTTAATGGTTATCCCGGGTATGTGAGACTCGGACACCTACTCGTGAAATAAATAGTGTTACAAGATTCCGCCGGTTGTTTTCATTCACACACCACAATATGCCATATATTTATGCCGTTCTAATGTTTTCGTGTACAACCAACCGTACTTGACTGCTGGACAGGCTGCGACAAGTACTCCAATAAGTTGCGAGTACTCCCTAATAGTACAGGTGGGTAATAAGGAAAACTTATGAATTAGTTGTAAAATCCTATGTCGTTTATCATCGGGAAGACATATCGATAAATCGTTAGTGTTGAAAATGAACCCTAAAAATTTACAGGTTTGCTGCGGTTTTAAGACACTTTTTTCGAAGTTAACAACAAACCCTAAACAACGTAACAATTCGAGAGTCTCATTAACATTGGAGGTACATTCAAGATATGTATCGCCAATGCACAGAATGTCGTCAAGGTAAATTACAGATCTGTGTCCGCGACTTCTCAGAAAGGAAATAACCTCCTTCATTATTTTGGTAAATACTCGCGGCGCTTCAGATAAACCATAGGGCAAGGCATTGAATTCAAAAACTTGATCCTTAAACATAAAGCGAAGAAATTTTCTATCGGCTTTACAAATTGGTACCAAAAGATAAGCTTCCTTTAAGTCAATTGTTGATAAGAAGCCATCTTTTGGTATAAGCCTTGCTGCTGTCCTATGGTCCTCCATCTTAAAATGAGACCTCGGAATATACTTGTTTAGAGCCTTCAAGTTCAAAATGAAACGTTTACCGCCATTGGACTTAGGAGCTAGAAAAATTGGTGACACGAAATCGCCAACGGATCGTTCGCAGATGGAAATTGCACCGAGTTCTAGCAAGTTATTAATAGCTAACAACATGTCAGCTTCTTCGTTTATTGTTAAAGTATTAGATGGAATACGATTTTGTTCAACTCTCGAACAAAATGGTATAGAGTAACCTTCAGAAATCCATTTGAGTACAGTTAGATTATCTGTTACATTCAGCCAGCAATCATAAAAACACTGAATTCTGCCTGCGTGTACCTGTGTGTCTATGTTGTTGCACGTGGTTTGGAATGAGCTTGAGGCTTCGTCGTATGTACTTGGGGCGTCCTGCGACCCGCTGGGAATGTCTTCCGCGACCCGCCGCGCCCCCCCCTGTATGCATTTGACGAGTACCGGGGAGGGCCTGTCCAGTTTCCCTGGTATCGAGATCGGCTGGCCGACGCTGGAGCGGTAGATGTGGACGGCGCCTTATGTGCCGGAGTTGATTTTTTAATTTGTGAACCCTGCTTTTCTATAGCTTTAGAAGCCTTTATTTTTTCGGAAAGCTTGTTTCCAAACAGTGTTTCGTCTCTATCAACGTCGTTGATAATATTGAGAAACGGTTTGTCTAGCACAGGTGTTACAAACTTCTTTCGTACTTCGGTTTCCATGTAGTGAACGTCACAAAGTATACGGCAGCTATCGCTTAAAAACTTTATGGCTTGAACTCTGTCGCTTTCGTTGCTGAGGAGGAGTGAGAGGCCTTTATTTAGAGCTGTGATTCCTAGCCCCAATTGTTGTTGAACCGACTCGACTCGTTTGTCTTTAAGCCTTGTTGCATCAGAAACGGCTGCTGAAATTTCCGCATTAAGTTTTGGTGCCTGAAGAAGTGTACAGTTCTCTGGCACTAAAAACTGCTTAAGCAGTTTTTCTTTGACTTCTGATTTTAATCCTTTACGTAAAATGGGTAACCATAAACGTGCTAAATTTTCATGGATTTTTTCGCCATAGTTTGGGGAATCTTCCGTTGCTTCTCCTAGTGCCACTAAAATTTCGGGGTCCAAGACAGAAACCGGGACGCTGGGCTCACCTATATCCGGTGCCTGGACCTCATTGTCTTCTTTTTCTTTATTTGTCGAGGTCAGAGGAACGTCCTCAATCGGTTCATCAATATGTTGAAGCTCGGAATCTAAAAATAACGAAACCATTTTACAATAGTGCTTAATAAACGATACATGAGGGTAGGCTGATACGAAAAAACATTCCGTCCGGATTAGTCTGTCTATAATATTTTGAAGTCACGTATTAACCTATAGTTAATCTCTAGACAGTGCATACACGAATAGTAAGATCAATGTATCTTATCGTTGATATGCAACATTTGTTAAATAGGTATAACGGCCAAGTGTCGACCCGCGGTCAACGTCATGGCGCTAAAAAAGCGGACATAAAAATGTTTTCCTTTTTGAAAAACATTAACATACCTTCGTGGTAACACACGGTTACCCTCTAGGCGTTTATGTACCATCGTGTTGACCCACGGTCAACCTCCAGGTAAAAGCACTTTTAATGCATTTCAGTTCGTTGTTAGGTTCGCTTAGAAATCACTTATGTAGGATTTGAAATCAACACTTGTACTCACCCGAGTTATCCTCCGAGTCCGACGAACTGATGATTCGTATTCGTTTACGGCCGGCTTTGAATTTTTTAATCTCACAATCATAATGATCATGGTCGTAACTACGTTTGGACATAATTTTATTCTTCGTTTGCAGTTAACGTGCATCCGATGCCTCGCACGAAAAAAGAATGGGGCTTAGCAGGCACTGCTATTATGAACTAAGGTCGTATGCTTACCCACAAAAAAAAAAAAAGTTTAAATCGATTGAACAATCGAGTCTTTAAAATTCGTGCGAGATGCCTTGTAGGTTTAAAAGACTACCTGGTTATATGTATATATCTGAAGAAGGAAGTGACGAAATAAAATTTCGTTGTTATAACGCCTGTCACTACCGTACCCTGTTTTTTAACGCTGGAAAATGCTTTATACATACTGGCCTTCCTGGGGGTAGGCACGGTGATGTGGGGCTCCTGAACATCGTCAGTCTACCCACTAAAAACCAGCGGCTTCCCCTCATCGCCGGTGTGAGACGCCGCAGGATTCGCTTGCGCATGCCACCGCTGACTTCTCGGGTCATTACCGTACCCTGGCACATGCGACATCGTTTCATCGTCACTTTGATGACTGTTTTAACCTTAAATAACTGGATTAATTTTGTATTAAGCAGTACCGCTGCTGACGCAAACTACAAATTTAGAAAGTAAAGGAAAAATTTAGGCAGCGAGCAGGATTTGAACCAGCGACCTCCCGTAGTAATGATGCCTGAGTCTTCTGGTAAATGTCGTTGTACGCCTCCCTTAAGGCGTTTGTATAAATAAAGGAACAGTTGAAGAATTTGGGACCAGCGGGGTAATCACGTAAGTTTTGTACTACCGTTAGGTAGATTTTAATGTCAAATTTTAATTGTCAGCTCATACATTTATACTTCAAAATTGACAGTCAAATCTATCTACCGTTAGTACATAATAGCTCAAGAAAATTAGATTCAAATGTATGGAAAATTTGGCAAAATTAATGGAGAACTTTTATCTATCAGGATATGTAGGTTATAGGACAAAGTTCAATTTTATCCACTCTCCCCCCCCCTCCGGGGCGAGCGTCACCCCCCCCCCCACCCGTGAAAGTGTCCCGGAGCGCGGTATTTTCCATTTTAAAAGAAAACCGTACACGATACATAAAAAGTGTACAGGAACGAAATAATCCTTGATAAATTAGCTATAAACCTCTACTACATACAAAAGCGATATCACTCATAGTTTCAGCGCAAACTGCCACCAAATACGAACGTTTTCAAAAAATTATCGATATTTTTTGCTGTAAGTTTAGTTTTCTCAAAAACTTCACACATTACCGCCAAAATATGTATGACTAAAGTAAAGAATAGAATATGCTCTTTATAAAAAGGTATAATTCATTTCTAAGCACTTTCATTTACCGTTGCTGTGCTGTTTTTTAAATTTAATTCATTCGGCCATACAGCGAAATATAAATGTTCATACTAGTTCAACGGTGGTACTAAAATACCATATTCTTCTTATATGTTTTCCTGTAATCTGTAGGTATAGGACTATTTTCTGTATTTTTTATATATTTTTATGGCCAGTACTTTAGGAGATAAGAGGGGCCGGAGAAATGGTCAATTTTCGCCTATTTCCTTAAATAACTTCAAAAATGTTTATTTTAAAATTATGAAAAAAATATATTTGATATCCTTATAATGAACCCTTTCATTTGATATGTCACACAATATAGTTCGCAATATATATTTTTTTTGTATATTATGTACACCCCACAAGTACCTCCCATGTTTAAAAATGTATTTATTTACGTAACACATCCGTATTTGGGACACCGATTTACATATGTGTGCCAAATTTCAACTCAATCAGTCCAGTAGTTTTGGAGAAAATTGACTGTGATAAACGGACGGATACACACAGTCGAATTAGTCGAGTCCGTTTATTACAGTCAATTTTCTCCAAAACTACTGGACTGATTGAGTTGAAATTTGGCACACATATGTAAATCGGTGTCCCAAATACGGATGTGTTACGTAAATAAATAAATTTTTAAACATGGGAGGTACTTGTGGGGTGTACATAATATACAAAAAAAATATATATTGCGAACTATATTGTGTGACATATCAAATGAAAGGGTTCATTATAAGGATATCAAATATATTTTTTTCATAATTTTAAAATAAACATTTTTGAAGTTATTTAAGGAAATAGGCGAAAATTGACCATTTCTCCGGCCCCTCTTATCTCCTAAAGTACTGGCCATAAAAATATATAAAAAATACAGAAAATAGTTCTATACCTACAGATTACAGGAAAACATATAAGAAGAATATGGTATTTTAGTACCACCGTTGAACTAGTATGAACATTTATATTTCGCTGTATGGCCGAATGAATTAAATTTAAAAAACAGCACAGCAACGGTAAATGAAAGTGCTTAGAAATGAATTATACCTTTTTATAAAGAGCATATTCTATTCTTTACTTTAGTCATACATATTTTGGCGGTAATGTGTGAAGTTTTTGAGAAAACTAAACTTACAGCAAAAAATATCGATAATTTTTTGAAAACGTTCGTATTTGGTGGCAGTTTGCGCTGAAACTATGAGTGATATCGCTTTTGTATGTAGTAGAGGTTTATAGCTAATTTATCAAGGATTATTTCGTTCCTGTACACTTTTTATGTATCGTGTACGGTTTTCTTTTAAAATGGAAAATACCGCGCTCCGGGACACTTTCACGGGTGGGGGGGGGGGGTGACGCTCGCCCCGGAGGGGGGGGGGGGAGAGTAGATAAAATTGAACTTTGTCCTATAACCTACATATCCTGATAGATAAAAGTTCTCCATTAATTTTGCCAAATTTTCAGCTAATTTCACTGAACTATAAAGTTACGTGATTCGCCTGCGGGTGACAGTTGCACCTATAGCTCAGTTGGCTAGAGCGACTGGCCGCGAGTGCTGAGAGGTCGCAGATTCCAAATTTTTAAATTTTTCCTTTTTTTTTCTCGTTTCTTGAATGTTTTAAACGTCATCATCATTATATATTTAAGAGCCTAGCCTTGCTCTTGTCGGTGGGGTAATCGCCATTCTGTTCGGTTCTCCGCCCAGGCTTTGAGATCCTGATACTGTTTTCGGTTTAAAGAAACTTTATTGTCTAAAGAAATTACAGAAATTTCACTTACAAGACAACTTTTAAATAGTTAACTTAGGTATCTTACAAGTTACGCAATAAGCAAGCATTTCAATGTGACAATTATTCAACAAACATTTGTATTTTTAAACTTACGAGGCCAAGAAGAATAAAATTAAAACTAAGGGGGCGGGGGCGGCGCAGAGAATATATACGGGGATGTGGACGAGTGCGCCGCCATGCCGGGCCTGTGTACGCCTGGCAGATGCGTTAATACTATTGGCAGGTGAGTGGTAATGCGATAAATGAAATAAACATAGTTTACTAGCGACCCACCCCGGCTTCGCACGGGTGCACTATTTAATGGATGTTATTGTACATATAAACCTTCCTCTTCAATCACTCTATCTATTTAAAAAAACCGCATCAAAATCCGTTGCGTAGTTTTAAAGATTTAAGCATACATAGGGACAGAGAAAGCGACTTTGTTTTATACTATGTAGTGATTCTGCAAGTAGGCCGCAATGGTACTTTTACAAGTCAAAAACTACTAGCGTTTCTCAAGAGACCGATGCGTGTATCGGAACATTACGTACAAATTTTCTGGCAGATCACTGTTTATACTTGATACTGTTCTAAACTAGTGGCTCTGTGAGCCGTAGACCTAGCGAGTGTTTTTTTTTTTTAATTAAAAAAATGTTGTTGAATACTTCCAAAAAGTGACTAGGCTTAAAAAAATCTATATAAATATCGAACCTGCTCAGAAAATTTCACGAAACTCGGTTAAGAAATGCTATCTGCAGAGGAGAACAAACCGAAATTCGCCCGTTGAAACATACGAAATCATTGAAAAAAAACCGTTTGTATTTGAAAATTTCCAAAAAGGGACTTGACAAAATATATATATATAATTAACGAACATGCTCACAAACTTTACCAGAATTGGTTATGAAATGCGACCTGTAGGGGAAAACAAACCATAAAAAAAGTTTTTGAATGAAATTTATAAAATTAATCGAACTCGCTCAGAAAATTTCACGAACCTCGGTTAAGGAATGCGATCTGTAGAGGAGTACAAACCGAAATTCGCCCGTAGAAACACACGAAATCATTGAAAAAAAAGTTTTTGGTAACTTCAAAAAAGTGACTACAAAAAAATTGTATAATTACCGAACATGTTCACAAAATTTTACCAGAATTGGTTGAGAAATGCGACCTGTAGAGGATAACAAACGGAAATCCGCCGTCCGGACATACGAAAGCATTTTTGCGGAAGCTGGAACAGAGACCTCCGTTTCACTCGGTCAATTAAAAATTTAAAAACTGCGTGTATCGGTTCGTTACAATAACGTCTGGATTATACGTAAGTGGAAGTACAGCGGCGAGATAATCCTCAGTTGACTGGTTGCTCAGTCAACCACTCGACTGACGATTATATCGATCTACATGTATTTCTGTATCCAGAGCTGGGCATTATCTCGTTATTCCGTTAATCGTTAATTAACGACATTAACCATCTGTGTATCGGATTAACTTTTAAGTTAACTTGCATAATTGTTAACGGACTCATTAACTTCCACTTAAGTGTCCAAAGTTCCGTTAATCCGTTCCGTTCCGTTAACCAAGTACCTATTTTATCAAAGGAACATCGCGCCGCCGCGCCGCCGAAAAACAGGTTCTGACAAGTCCGTCCGACCGGGGCGGCGTAGGCGCGAGCTATATACGCTGAGTGAAACAGTCGATGCAAGTGAGGCGCGTCAGGAGTTAACGATTAACGTTAACTTCTGTTAAATGGCACGAAATGTAACGCTTTAATGTTTAACGAAGTTACCTTTTTTCTTAACGGATTATCGATTAGAGAGAGAGCCATGGAACGCAGTATTTTGAGCGTGAAATTAACAGATCGCATTAAAAATACAATACTGCGTTCCAAAACCCAGATAGCTGACGTAGCTCACACCGCCGCCAAACTTAAATGGGACTGGGCTGGGCACGTCTGCCGCATGCCGGAAGACTTGTGGGCTAAAATCGCCACCAAGTGGGTCCCACAAAACCGAGCGCGGCGTCGCGGCAGACCTCGGCGGAGATGGAGAGACGAACTTGACGTCTCGGATCAGAAGTGGTGGGAGAATTCACAAGACAGGGACGCGTGGAAAGAAAAGAGGGAGGCCTTTGCCCAGCAGTGGGACACTTGAGGCTCTTAATAATAATTATTATTATTATCGATTAGCGAAGTTAACTATTTGGTTAACGGTGCCCAGCTATGTCTACATCACAAATAAAGATTCTGATTCTGAGTCTATAGGGTTGAATTTCGTAATATTAACCTACGTACATGTATATAGGATTCAACTTTGCGTTTGACATTCGCATATTACTTAACTAAATGATTATAGTCTATATTCATTAGATGCAGAATTTCATGCTCTTCATTTTGCTACTAAGTTTTAAGCTAGGATGCATCGTCCTAATAATATTATAAACGTGAAAGTTTGTGCGGATGGATGTACGTTCCGCTTAATCTCAAAAACTACTGAACGGATCTCTATGAAACTTTCCAGTATTGTAGCTTAGACATCATAATAGGACATGGGCTACCTTTTATCCGCGGGTAACACCGCAGGGCGCTGCTAGTATAAAATATGAGCGGGAAACCGACAAAAGTCCGAAAATTTCGAGGTTTTGTAGCAGCCAAAAGTTGTCCCAAGGTATGTCGCGCCACCTTTTTGATATTTACTCAGTTGTATCCATATACACAATATAAAAAAAATTAAATCTTCTACACCACCTTTTGCAACGTAGCCCTCGTCTTTGAGCGTCTACGGACTGGCCTAGGTTTCAATCAACCGTACACGAGTTTTAGCGATGATAATGAACCCATTTTGACGTGGGTCATCTCTTGAGCATGGTAGAAATCTCTCTACCTGAGAAACTCGGTTACTGTTTTGTCGATGACGGGACAGAATAACAACAGGGAAAAGTTTACCGACTCAAAAGCATAATAATTGAGTTCTATCTCTCCAACGACTTGTGATTTGGTTGAATACTATATATATTTATTTATGTATATTATTTTAAATACGTATATATTTATAATATGTTTTTTTTTTTTAATAAATAAATATTAGAGGACAATCTTACACAAATCGAACTAGCCCCACAGTAAGCTCAAGAAGGCTTGTGTTATGGGTACTAGACGACGATATATTTAATAGATATAAATACTTAAATACATAGAAAACATCCAAGACTCAGAAACAAATATTCATGCTCATCACACAAATATTTGCCCTGACCGGGATTCGAACCCAGGACCGTCAGCTTCACAGGCAGGTGCAATACCCACTAGGCTAAACCGGTCGTTATTCGGTCGGTATTTATTATATGTTATAGTTGTTATATATTTATTTAGTTCTGGTTTTAGCTATAAGTTTCCTTATTCAAAAGTTTTAGTACACTGTGTAAGTTTGTCTATCTCATTCTCCCACTCTACACTCAATCCCTCAAAGGTTAGCTGGAAGAGATTCCTCATAGGGATAAGTTCGCCTTTGTACTCTAATCTTATGTGACATGTATATTGTTTTAACCTGTTATTGTGTACAGTAACAGGTTAAAACAATACATACATATATTCATTTAATATTCGTCATTTACAATTTAATTTCTTCAAGTTAAACATTAGTTTAAAGTGGGCTTGGATTGCTTTTTTTTTTCTTTTTTCTATTTTAACATTCTTGTTCCAATAACGTTTGTAATTGTGTACGAGTGCGCACTTTAGTTCAGTATATACACTCTAGCGCTATCTGTGAGATCCTGTAATTGGCTCTGCTGTTAATACGCATGTTCTTACATTGTTTGTACTGCTGTTGGTTCTCCTAATGTAAATAAATAAAGTGCTTACATACATACTATCCCCCCCCCCAGTTTCCGCTGCGTGTGCCCCCGCGGCTACAAGTCCGCGGACGGCATCTGCGTGGACGCGGACGAGTGCGCCGCGCGGCCGCCGCCCTGCGAGCAGCTCTGCCGCAACACCGAGGGCTCGTACGAGTGCCTGTGCCGCACCGGATACGAGGTAACCTGCCCGCCCCTTCCCTAGCGCCCCCAGTTACTGGGACAAGTCCGCGGACGAGTGCACCGCGCGGCCGCCGCCCTGCGAGCAGCTCTGCCGCAACACCGAGGGCTCGTACGAGTGCCTGTGCCGCACCGGATACGAGGTAACCCGCCCAGCCCTCCCCTAGCGCCCCCAGTTACTGGGACAAGTCCGCGGACGAGTGCGCCGCGCGGCCGCCGCCCTGCGAGCAGCTCTGCCGCAACACCGAGGGCTCGTACGAGTGCCTGTGCCGCACCGGATACGAGGTAACCCGCCCGCCCCTCCCCTAGCGCCCCCAGTCACTGGGACAAGTCCGCGGACGAGTGCGCCGCGCGGCCGCCGCCCTGCGAGCAGCTCTGCCGCAACACCGAGGGCTCGTACGAGTGCCTGTGCCGCACCGGATACGAGGTAACCCGCCCGCCCCTCCCCTAGCGCCCCCAGTTACTGGGACAAGTCCGCGGACGAGTGCGCCGCGCGGCCGCCGCCCTGCGAGCAGCTCTGCCGCAACACCGAGGGCTCGTACGAGTGCCTGTGCCGCACCGGATACGAGGTAACCCGCCCGCCCCTCCCCTAGCGCCCCCAGTCACTGGGACAAGTCCGCGGACGAGTGCGCCGCGCGGCCGCCGCCCTGCGAGCAGCTCTGCCGCAACACCGAGGGCTCGTACGAGTGCCTGTGCCGCACCGGATACGAGGTAACCTGCCCGCCCCTCCCCTAGCGCCCCCAGTTACTGGGACAAGTCCGCGGACGAGTGCGCCGCGCGGCCGCCGCCCTGCGAGCAGCTCTGCCGCAACACCGAGGGCTCGTACGAGTGCCTGTGCCGCACCGGATACGAGGTAACCTGCCCGCCCCTCCCCTAGCGCCCCCAGTCACTGGGACAAGTCCGCGGACGAGTGCGCCGCGCGGCCGCCGCCCTGCGAGCAGCTCTGCCGCAACACCGAGGGCTCGTACGAGTGCCTGTGCCGCACCGGATACGAGGTAACCCGCCCAGCCCTCCCCCAGCGCCCCCAATCACTGGTACAAGTCCGCGGACGAGTGCGCCGCGCGGCCGCCGCCCTGCGAGCAGCTCTGCCGCAACACCGAGGGCTCGTACGAGTGCCTGTGCCGCACCGGATACGAGGTAACCTGCCCGCCCCTCCCCTAGCGCCCCCAATTACTGGGACAAGTCCGCGGACGAGTGCGCCGCGCGGCCGCCGCCCTGCGAGCAGCTCTGCCGCAACACCGAGGGCTCGTACGAGTGCCTGTGCCGCACCGGATACGAGGTAACCTGCCCGCCCCTCCCCTAGCGCCCCCAGTCACTGGGACAAGTCCGCGGACGAGTGCGCCGCGCGGCCGCCGCCCTGCGAGCAGCTCTGCCGCAACACCGAGGGCTCGTACGAGTGCCTGTGCCGCACCGGATACGAGGTAACCTGCCCACCCCTCCCCCAGCGCCCCCAGTTACTGGGACAAGTCCGCGGACGAGTGCGCCGCGCGGCCGCCGCCCTGCGAGCAGCTCTGCCGCAACACCGAGGGCTCGTACGAGTGCCTGTGCCGCACCGGATACGAGGTAACCTGCCCACCCCTCCCCCAGCGCCCCCAGTTACTGGGACAAGTCCGCGGACGAGTGCGCCGCGCGGCCGCCGCCCTGCGAGCAGCTCTGCCGCAACACCGAGGGCTCGTACGAGTGCCTGTGCCGCACCGGATACGAGGTAACCTGCCCACCCCTCCCCTAGAGCCCCCAGTCACTGGGACAAGTCCGCGGACGAGTGCGCCGCGCGGCCGCCGCCCTGCGAGCAGCTCTGCCGCAACACCGAGGGCTCGTACGAGTGCCTGTGCCGCACCGGATACGAGGTAACCTGCCCACCCCTCCCCTAGCGCCCCCAGTCACTGGGACAAGTCCGCGGACGAGTGCACCGCGCGGCCGCCGCCCTGCGAGCAGCTCTGCCGCAACACCGAGGGCTCGTACGACTGCCTGTGCCGCACCGGATACGAGGTAACCTGCCCACCCCTCCCCCAGCGCCCCCAGTTACTGGGACAAGTCCGCGGACGAGTGCGCCGCGCGGCCGCCGCCCTGCGAGCAGCTCTGCTGCAACACCGAGGGCTCGTACGAGTGCCTGTGCCGCACCGGATACGAGGTAACCTGCCCACCCCTCCCCTAGCGCCCCCAGTCACTGGGACAAGTCCGCGGACGAGTGCGCCGCGCGGCCGCCGCCCTGCGAGCAGCTCTGCCGCAACACCGAGGGCTCGTACGAGTGCCTGTGCCGCACCGGATACGAGGTAACCTGCCCACCCCTCCCCTAGCGCCCCCAGTCACTGGGACAAGTCCGCGGACGAGTGCACCGCGCGGCCGCCGCCCTGCGAGCAGCTCTGCCGCAACACCGAGGGCTCGTACGAGTGCCTGTGCCGCACCGGATACGAGGTAACCTGCCCACCCCTCCCCTAGCGCCCCCAGTCACTGGGACAAGTCCGCGGACGAGTGCGCCGGGCGGCCGCCGCCCTGCGAGCAGCTCTGCCGCAACACCGAGGGCTCGTACGAGTGCCTGTGCCGCACCGGATACGAGGTAACCTGCCCACCCCTCCCCTAGCGCCCCCAGTCACTGGGACAAGTCCGCGGACGAGTGCGCCGCGCGGCCGCCGCCCTGCGAGCAGCTCTGCCGCAACACCGAGGGCTCGTACGAGTGCCTGTGCCGAACCGGATACGAGGTAACCTGCCCACCCCTCCCCTAGCGCCCCCAGTCACTGGGACAAGTCCGCGGACGAGTGCGCCGCGCGGCCGCCGCCCTGCGAGCAGCTCTGCCGCAACACCGAGGGCTCGTACGAGTGCCTGTGCCGCACCGGATACGAGGTAACCTGCCCACCCCTCCCCTAGCGCCCCCAGTCACTGGGACAAGTCCGCGGACGAGTGCGCCGCGCGGCCGCCGCCCTGCGAGCAGCTCTGCCGCAACACCGAGGGCTCGTACGAGTGCCTGTGCCGCACCGGATACGAGGTAACCCGCCCAGCCCTCCCCTAGCGCCCCCAGTCACTGGGACAAGTCCGCGGACGAGTGCGCCGCGCGGCCGCCGCCCTGCGAGCAGCTCTACCGCAACACCGAGGGCTCGTACGAGTGCCTGTGCCGCACCGGATACGAGGTAACCTGCCCGCCCCTCCCCCAGCGCCCCCAGTTACTGGGACAAGTCCGCGGACGAGTGCGCCGCGCGGCCGCCGCCCTGCGAGCAGCTCTGCCGCAACACCGAGGGCTCGTACGAGTGCCTGTGCCGCACCGGATACGAGGTAACCCGCCCAGCCCTCCCCCAGCGCCCCCAATCACTGGTACAAGTCCGCGGACGGCATCTGTGTGGATGCGGACTAGTCAATCATGTAATTTTGTATTTTATGAAACTCACTGATCATTTTATTCACATTTCCCAAGCCTGTCAACCTGCTCCGCCAATCAAAATCAAACATTTATTCTGAAAGTAGGCCTCAAGTGCACTTTTACAAGTCAAAATCTATCTATATCAAAAAAAGTACAATAAAACAATTAAAGTATCATTAATTAAATGTAGTGTTACATGTCAAAAATAAGACTAAGAAACTAATAACAATCGAGATTTGTTAGATTATATTACAATTTATAATAATTTATATTGGGGACAATCTTACACAAATAAATTGACCTTCCCAAACAAAGCAAAGCTTGTACTATGGGTACTAAGCCACGATATACATTCTTTTATACAGATAAATAAATACATAAATACATAGAAAACCGTATATGAGGCCCGTTGCTAAAAACATGAAATATCTTACAAATGATATTACAACAGAGTGTCACATACTGCTTTTCACACCTTCTATGAGGAAAAGAGTCATTGGTTGCCCTCAAATGAGGGAAGAAAAGTACATCTTTGATCCCTTATTCGAAGGCAATAATAACTCTTTTCTGAATAGCAGGTGTGAAAAAAATGTTACAATATGATGCAGCCGCTTGGTAGCTGGGATGATTTTGACAACATTTGCTAATAGTGTCGGGACGGTTACGTCTTCGTCATGTTTGTGGATGGATCAACTATTCCTTGTTCCTCGTGAACAACATATTCCATCAGCAAAGTTAAGTGTTACTGTAAACGGTAAGCTACTAGATTTCGAAGTTGACACCGGAGCCGATGTAAGTACAATTACATATTCCGATAAGAATCAATATTTTCCAAATTTAGACTTGAAACAGAAGAACGTAATTTTTACAAATTTTGATCAGTCAACCTCAACGCCATTGGGTGTGTTGGACAGTTTAAGTTTGATGTATGGAAATATTAACTTAGAAAACCAAACGCTGTTTATTGTCAAGGACGGTTTACCCAGGATTATTGGAAAAAATTGGCTCTCTGTTTTAAAGTTATGGCCTCCTACTTTCGAACAAAAGATGTGCGAAGCTACCTCAAGAGACACATTAATATCTGATATAAAAAGTGAGTTTGCAACTGTTTTTGAACCAAGTGTGGGGGAATATAAGGGAAAACCAATTCATTTAGAAATTGAGACAGGCACGCGACCTATTTTTATGCCGGTGAGAACTGTTCCATTTGCGCTTAAGGAAAAAGTAAAAGATGAGATTCAGAGGTTAGTTAAAAACAAACGTATAGTACCACTTGAATATGCAGATTGGGGTACGCCAGTTGTACCTGTCCTGAAGCCGGATGGATCAGTTCGTTTGTGTGGGGATTTTCGCATAACAATAAATAAATATTTGAAAATAGACCATTACCCATTGCCAACACTAGACCAGATTTTGATGAAACTGCAGGGAAATAATTTTTTCTGTGAGTTAGATTTACGAGAAGCTTATCTGCAAGCTCCATTGGATGAGGAATCTCAAAAGTTAGTAACAATTGTGACTAAGGAGGGTATTTTCAAATATTTATTTCTACCTTTTGGGGTCTCATACAACATAGCATAAACCGGGCGCGCCGAAAACAAAAGACGACGCCGGCCGCCGACTGCTGGAGCGCGTGTCTTTATTACTATTATTAATTAATTTCAACATTTCTTATATTTTTCAAATTAAATTGCATTTTTTGAGAAAAACACTATACAAGCCTCGGCGCGAACAGAAAATGTCGGCAATCCCCTATTTTGCGGCCTCTGCAGTAATGTATATTGCACATCTCAATAATAGAACATAATCATAATATGTAGAGGCAAACAACAGGCAGTTTTACAGCTAAAAAGCTATTCCAGAGAACCTTGGGCAACATCATCATCATCCTAGCGTTATTCCGATACAATTGCATCCTAAAGGATGCCCGGGGTCCGCTACCTAATCCCAAAATTTGGCAGAGGCACTAGTTTTTACGGAAGCGATTGCTAACTGACCTTCCAACCCGAGGGGAAACCTTATTGGAATTAAGCTTGTCAAGTGAGTGGGTAAATTGACTGTTAAAAGTTCTCAAGCCGCCCGAAGGCCTCTAACATGGCTTTACGACTGCTATTATAGACAGTAACCGGGATCAACGGCTTAACGTGCCTTCCAAAGCACGGGAGCGCTCAGATAATAACCACTCAAAGCGGTCACCCATGATTTTCGGTCAATTCGGTGACCTATTTATAATAATAATAAAGAAATAGCATAGAAGCCTTTTTAAAAATAAATCGCCTGGCGTTCAATATAATAAGGTTTATTCTAACGCATACATATTCGTATTTATTTTATCGGTGATTACATTTTCGTATTATGGGTCCTTACCTGTTAAAAAACGCTCATCTATTTGCGTCATTTTCTGTTTCAATTGACACGTGTCTTGACATTTTCTCAGTGTTACTATCTAGAAGAGGACTATTGCGACCTTATGTCACAATCTTTAAATGTATTTCTTTGGATTTTTCATTAAGAAATATCGTTTCAAACATCAATCCAGAACGACCATTTTCAAGTTAAAAAGGTTTTTCCCGCTTAAATTCTACTACACACAATAAAATCCAAAAATGGCTATGTTACTATCTAAAACTTTATAGTAGATTGTATGACAAGGGTCTAAAATGAGCCATATTACCACGAGATAGTTATTTTCCCGAACGAAGTGAGGGAAAATAGTTCGAGGGGTAATATGGCTTTTAGACCAGAGTTATACACTCTACTTTTCACTTCGATTGCGAGAAAATAAATAAACAAAGGTTAACCCACCCAAAATTAACAATAAATTCCACAGCGAAGATATATACTTTTGCAGCATGTTTTTTTTTCTATACTCCTTTGACACACAAAACATAGACACTGCGGTTCGCGCGCAACATTCACGCGCGAAAAAAGCTAAACTGACCTTCCATTGAGCGCTTCAAAGTGTTGCTCGAACGATTTAACCACTTTTTTAATTATTGTGAAATAGGGACTACTACAAACTTAATCTTTAGAATCTTTAGAAAAATTAATTATGTATCCAGATTGGTCGATTTTAGTAAAGCTGTATTCTGGTTGGTTAATACCCAATACCAAATATTTTTTTAAGAGTTAAATTAGTGTTCTGTGATTGGTGGATTTAATAGGTGAAGTATTTTGATTGGTCAAATTCAAATGTTTTGTAAATCATAAATATGTATTCATATTTTCCCTAGGGGTTAAATGTACTATTTTAGCCCCGCTTGACAAGTCTAATATGACTTACTTTTCGAGCATGAGAAGTGAAAATAAAATTATCGTAGCCTTTAATAAATTTATTGGTATTATCAATACGTCTGTCATAACTTGAAATCAACACATTTTAAAACTTATAAGGCCTCTTATTCTTTGTCTCTTGATTTGAGCCGTGCTGAATGTCTTGCTGTCTCAAAAAACAGCTTAAAGATCACTTATTTGTCTCTTTCATGACACACTTAAGACTTAGCTCCTTTAGACTAGTGTCTGACTGTATATTTGTATATATTTATGTATGTTTATTATCCTTAATTAAATGTTATTGTTGTAATTATTAGTAGGTTTCATATGTATTAACTCTGCACCACCTGCTATGAATCGTTATGATTAGATTTCATTCCCGCTACCCTTACGTTGGCTGGGAGAAAACGCTCTTTAGTGACAAGACCGCTTGTTGTTTGCGTCTACTCATTGTGTTTTTGTACTGACTATGTCCTTAAATTGAGGTGTGCAATAAAGGGTATTTGTATTGTATTGTATTGTATGCGGGATTCATTTCACATGACGACTGTAGATCGGATCGTAATCAGAACTAAACTAACTCGCACGCGTTGCCAGTAATCGTCGGCTCAACTTAGATAGGCGTTACAAAAAGATACGCGCGCTCGCCTCTAGTTAAGCTGTTAGAACTAGCGCGCAAATGGTATCGATATCAAATTGTGATACGAAAGTGCGTATCAGTTTAACCTTTCTGTGAGAGTATTTCGAGTGATGAAATGAAATGAAATGAAATGAAATCATTTATTCTTCAATTTAGGCATGTTACATGCACTTATGAATGTCAAAAAACTACCACCGGTTCATAAAATAAACCTCTGCCTCGAGAAGAACCGGCGTAAGAAACTCGGCGAGGTGTCATTTTTTCAAAACAATATACTATGTATATAAAATAACAGTAAAAATAGTACAAAATTCAAATGCTACCACAGTATAAACATATACATATTTTTTAATACTAAGGACAAAATATTTCTGTGTTAGATTACTTGTGCGGGACGCTATCACTGCCAAACATCCCTATCCATGATGTAATCGTTTATCTTATAATATGCTTTTGAAATAAGTGTCTGTTTCACAACAGATTTAAATTAAGAATCCGTAAGTTCAGTAATGTGTCTTGGAATTTTATTGTAGAATTTTATACAATTTCCCAAGAACGACTTTTTCGCCTTCACTAGTCTATAAAAAGTTATTTTGAGTTTAGAGAGTAGATAGTTATAGATAAAATAAACGTTAAAAGATTGAAAGTTAGCTGGAGTTAAGAGACAGTTGTTTTGATCCAATAAAGTCGCATCCCAAGTAACACAGCATGCTGAATAAGGTTTGAGTAATAGCAATTCGCAAATGTTTACACTTCTTATTGGCAATAATCTCCATAATGTGTGAGTGAAGGCTATTAATATAGCCGAATTCTGAATAGATCTCTAATACCTCTTTAAACTAAGTAAAAGTTGAATGAAGGTGCCACACACCACAACCACACCACAGTATTACTAGGCTATTAGCCAGGCTTCACATTGCTGTTATACAGAAGTATTTGCCCAAATTTCTTGAATAACAGCTGAATAGACATTTACTCAAACTTTATTCAACATGACTGTGTTACTTGGGATAGTGCCCGGCACCGACTAAAAGCACGTTGCGCCAGCTTACTACACACCGATCAACTTCAAATATGACGCTGGTACTTGTCATTTCATAGAAACATGTCAAACTTTCCATACAATCAGATCTTAATGAATACAGCGGTGGAACCCACCCTAACAGGTAGCTACAGCTCCTTAGGAAAAGTGTTCGTTCCAAAAACCGAGCATTAGCAGAGCATCCAGCACTATTGTCAGGCACCAAATTGTAACATAACTTGGTCTAATATTTTTTCTTTGCATTGTTTTTTATCCCAAAAAATGTGACGGAGTGGAGCTTTTTGTATGAAATAAAGATTAGTTTGTAGAGTACCGAACTTGAAAGAAAAGGAACCCTTTAGGGAACCCAACGGAATTACTTTGTGTCCCTATGTCTGTCTGTCTAATATCCTTTATCTCGGTAACGCGTGGAGGTAACGAAATTAAAACCATATACTCAGGTATATAGTCCCTTAAAGCTGTGAAAAACTCAAACTTCTAATTTAACGTAAAAAAGATAAGGCCGTTTATGCCGCAAAAACGTACCTATATTATAACACTCAAGGGAATCAAAATTTATAGGATATTTTCCGTTGACCTAGAACTATGTGGCAAGTAATATCCTCATGTAAGTACTACAAGTACTGGCAAAAATCTGATAACTATACATTTATAGATAAGTCATAAAAAATATAGTCTATATTTTTAAAGTACGTAATCAATAGCTACAAAATTTGTGTTTATTTTTTTATTTTTTTTCCCCATTAAGGCCGCATCCAGTGCCGTGAAGCAGGGCATGGCGCCGACTAACTGATAATAACTTACTTTGCAACTGAAGCATCCCTCGGTGGATATCAAGTCGTTCTTGCCCCCGATCCTGTACTGGTCCTGCACGGGGAAGACGGGCGCGTCGCCGATGTCGTCGGCGGGCAGCGCGGCGTCCAGCGCCGTGAGGCAGTGGCCGGCGCCCACGAGCCGGTAGCCGGCGGGGCAGCCGCACTGGTACGAGTCCCCGAAGGCCGCGCAGCCGAACAGGCAGCTCGCTGTCGCACACCCGCCCGCCAGCTGAAACGACGCACTTTGTACAAATCTGTTCACATTTGGGTCATTGTCAGTTGCAAAAACAAAAGTGGTCCCTTCGGTGGTCAATAGTTAACGGTTTATGTGCATGTAAGCTATCTTTTTTTAAAACATGGATTTATAGCAACGGAGACACTATGCGGGTTACTAGACCAATCCAAAATTAAGCTTTGTAGTCCTTAACTTTTGATATGTCCACCGAAAAGACGCGAACCTAAATCTGACAATGACCCATCTATCACTTCCGGGGAGATCCATTAATATCGATATTTCATTTGTGACAATCAAAATTATTCGTATGCATTGTGTTCTCTTAACACTAGTAAACATTATGTGCTCTATCTGGGTGTCATGTACCTCCCAACTACCAGTAACATCTCCTGTAACTAGGTCATTTATGTAAGCTATTATACAAATATTAAAAAAACCGGCCAAGTGCGAGTGGGACACGTTTGTTGTATGGGAGCCCCCTTACGTATTTATTTTATTCCATTTTTTAGTATTTTTTCAAAATCAAAATCAATATCAAACATTTATTATGCAAATAAGCCACTTTAACATGTCAAAATATTAATTTACAATTTAAGATAATACATTTTTTACGTCAAAATATTAATTTACAGTTCAAGAAAGAATAATAATGTCCAGTTTACAATTATAACGAAATTAATGTCATACAGTGAAGATAAACTTGCAAAGTTATCTATTACAAATATTACAACATCAGTATAGTTAGAGATGTATACGGTCTCAAGATATATAATAAAATGAATATAATATCCCAGAGTGGACATGGTCTCTGAGCATAAAAATTAATATTAATTTACTATTGTTAGAGATGTATACGGTTTCTAAGTCACTGATAATAAAAACGAATCGACAACAGAACGATCTCTCGTCAATCCCCTATAAAAAGACACTAGTATTAACGTAGTCACTATGTCCTTCCAAGCATGAACTGACCGGACTCCACAAACAGCACCCGATCACGAGTATGACGCGTAACAGGCTAATTATTTAAAATGTCGTTTTCTGATAACTGATAAGACTGGACCTACCGGGAAGCCACGAGTGTTACCTGCAGACACACGCCGTGCGCGCTGTCCCAGCCGTAGCCGCCGGGGCAGCCGCAGCGGTAGGCGCCGCCCACCGGGAAGCCACGAGTGTTACCTGCAGACACACGCCGTGCGCGCTGTCCCAGCCGTAGCCGCCGGGGCAGCCGCAGCGGTAGGCGCCGCCCACCGGGAAGCCACGAGTGTTACCTGCAGACACACGCCGTGCGCGCTGTCCCAGCCGTAGCCGCCGGGGCAGCCGCAGCGGTAGGCGCCGCCCACCGGGAAGCCACGAGTGTTACCTGCAGACACACGCCGTGCGCGCTGTCCCAGCCGTAGCCGCCGGGGCAGCCGCAGCGGTAGGCGCCGCCCACCGGGAAGCCACGAGTGTTACCTGCAGACACACGCCGTGCGCGCTGTCCCAGCCGTAGCCGCCGGGGCAGCCGCAGCGGTAGGCGCCGCCCACCGGGAAGCCACGAGTGTTACCTGCAGACACACGCCGTGCGCGCTGTCCCAGCCGTAGCCGCCGGGGCAGCCGCAGCGGTAGGCGCCGCCCACCGGGAAGCCACGAGTGTTACCTGCAGACACACGCCGTGCGCGCTGTCCCAGCCGTAGCCGCCGGGGCAGCCGCAGCGGTAGGCGCCGCCCACCGGGAAGCCACGAGTGTTACCTGCAGACACACGCCGTGCGCGCTGTCCCAGCCGTAGCCGCCGGGGCAGCCGCAGCGGTAGGCGCCGCCCACCGGGAAGCCACGAGTGTTACCTGCAGACACACGCCGTGCGCGCTGTCCCAGCCGTAGCCGCCGGGGCAGCCGCAGCGGTAGGCGCCGCCCACCGGGAAGCCACGAGTGTTACCTGCAGACACACGCCGTGCGCGCTGTCCCAGCCGTAGCCGCCGGGGCAGCCGCAGCGGTAGGCGCCGCCCACCGGGAAGCCACGAGTGTTACCTGCAGACACACGCCGTGCGCGCTGTCCCAGCCGTAGCCGCCGGGGCAGCCGCAGCGGTAGGCGCCGCCCACCGGGAAGCCACGAGTGTTACCTGCAGACACACGCCGTGCGCGCTGTCCCAGCCGTAGCCGCCGGGGCAGCCGCAGCGGTAGGCGCCGCCCACCGGGAAGCCACGAGTGTTACCTGCAGACACACGCCGTGCGCGCTGTCCCAGCCGTAGCCGCCGGGGCAGCCGCAGCGGTAGGCGCCGCCCACCGGGAAGCCACGAGTGTTACCTGCAGACACACGCCGTGCGCGCTGTCCCAGCCGTAGCCGCCGGGGCAGCCGCAGCGGTAGGCGCCGCCCACCGGGAAGCCACGAGTGTTACCTGCAGACACACGCCGTGCGCGCTGTCCCAGCCGTAGCCGCCGGGGCAGCCGCAGCGGTAGGCGCCGCCCACCGGGAAGCCACGAGTGTTACCTGCAGACACACGCCGTGCGCGCTGTCCCAGCCGTAGCCGCCGGGGCAGCCGCAGCGGTAGGCGCCGCCCACCGGGAAGCCACGAGTGTTACCTGCAGACACACGCCGTGCGCGCTGTCCCAGCCGTAGCCGCCGGGGCAGCCGCAGCGGTAGGCGCCGCCCACCGGGAAGCCACGAGTGTTACCTGCAGACACACGCCGTGCGCGCTGTCCCAGCCGTAGCCGCCGGGGCAGCCGCAGCGGTAGGCGCCGCCCACCGGGAAGCCACGAGTGTTACCTGCAGACACACGCCGTGCGCGCTGTCCCAGCCGTAGCCGCCGGGGCAGCCGCAGCGGTAGGCGCCGCCCACCGGGAAGCCACGAGTGTTACCTGCAGACACACGCCGTGCGCGCTGTCCCAGCCGTAGCCGCCGGGGCAGCCGCAGCGGTAGGCGCCGCCCACCGGGAAGCCACGAGTGTTACCTGCAGACACACGCCGTGCGCGCTGTCCCAGCCGTAGCCGCCGGGGCAGCCGCAGCGGTAGGCGCCGCCCACCGGGAAGCCACGAGTGTTACCTGCAGACACACGCCGTGCGCGCTGTCCCAGCCGTAGCCGCCGGGGCAGCCGCAGCGGTAGGCGCCGCCCACCGGGAAGCCACGAGTGTTACCTGCAGACACACGCCGTGCGCGCTGTCCCAGCCGTAGCCGCCGGGGCAGCCGCAGCGGTAGGCGCCGCCCACCGGGAAGCCACGAGTGTTACCTGCAGACACACGCCGTGCGCGCTGTCCCAGCCGTAGCCGCCGGGGCAGCCGCAGCGGTAGGCGCCGCCCACCGGGAAGCCACGAGTGTTACCTGCAGACACACGCCGTGCGCGCTGTCCCAGCCGTAGCCGCCGGGGCAGCCGCAGCGGTAGGCGCCGCCCACCGGGAAGCCACGAGTGTTACCTGCAGACACACGCCGTGCGCGCTGTCCCAGCCGTAGCCGCCGGGGCAGCCGCAGCGGTAGGCGCCGCCCACCGGGAAGCCACGAGTGTTACCTGCAGACACACGCCGTGCGCGCTGTCCCAGCCGTAGCCGCCGGGGCAGCCGCAGCGGTAGGCGCCGCCCACCGGGAAGCACGGCGACGTGCCGCACGGGCCGCTCGAGCACGCGTCCGTAGGTACGCAGACACCGCTCGAAGAACGGCTTGTACCTGAGAAAAACACGTTGTGTAATAATTAAATAATTAAATAAATAAATATTAGAGGACAATCTTACACAAATCGAACTAACCCCACAGTAAGCTAAAGAAGGCTTGTGTTATGGGTACTAGACGACGATATATTTAATAGATATAAATACTTAAATACATAGAAAACATCCAAGACTCAGAAACAAATATTCATGATCATCACACAAATATTTGCCCTGACCGGGATTCGAACCCAAGACCGTCAGCTTCAAAGGCAGGTGCACTACCCACTAGGCTAAACCGATTGTCAAACCGGTCGTAATATCCAAACACATAGTGTTATAGTCGATATCGGAGAAAATTTTATTAAGTCTAGATTACGAGACCGATTTAGATATGAGAATAAAAAAAAACCGTAAAAAAGTCAAAGTATCCGTGGGCATAAGGGGATTAGACTGACTGACACCTGACACCTCCCGTCCGCGCACTCGTCGCGGTCGAGGCAGCGCGAGCCCTCCAAATCGAGGCTAGAGTATACTCACCCTGTGGACAGTCGCAGCGATACGAGCCAGCGTAGTTACGACACGGCGACTGACACCTCCCGTCCGCGCACTCGTCGCGGTCGAGGCAGCGCGAGCCCTCCAAGTCGAGGCGGAAGCCTCGCGGACACACGCACCGGTACGAGCCGAGCAGGTTCACGCACTTGCCCGGCGCCGGGCACAAGCCCTCTTTGAGGCATTCGTTGATGTCTGGAGGCAAAGCATTCATTGATGTCGGGAAAGAAATTGTGTTTTTTGAGCAAAGTTAACTATGAAAATCTGTGGTACGCGTAATCTCAATTCTGACCAAGAAACAGCATTGAAAACTCGAACTAAGACAGAAACTTTTAGGTTCCATAAGCTATGGTACGGGAGTCGCTGTATGAGAAATGTCACAGAATAAACATTAGGCATAAAGCACTTAAGACAGTCTTCTAAGATCATAATAAAAGTCTTAAAAGATATCGATAAAAAAAATCTAACACCAGTTAGATTGCGACAGCCTCATGTTTTCCTTCGGAAATTCCGGCCCCTGGTCATAACTGTTTAGCAAGTAAGATTTATAATTAGCTGCCCGCGGAATTAAAATCGCTTCCAATGTGCACATTTAAACAGAAAGTATGGACATTATTAATTAATCACTGTTTCTATTCAATCACATATTTTCTGATATGTAATCTTCATACGCAACTAATTATTTGTTCGATTATAAATTTCATTAATTTTGCTTGTCTCTTATTAAATTTAATTAGTTGTAAGTTTCTAATAAGTTTTTGTACGCCCACGAGCAAAACATAGTGTATCATTTATATATTTTTCCAACACTCTCATGACAGTATCACCTATGTTTATACAAATAAACACTTTCGCCCTTATTCATAAAACTTAAGAAACTTCTGCTAACTAAAATGTTCTTTGTCAAACTGACAAATAAGGACAAACTAACCAACTAATGTACTATTAATCCAAAAATGAAATCCGCAACATGCTTCGTCAAATTAAGGACCGCCCCGGATCGTAGATGGCTCGAAAGTTCCCATAGCCCCGGCGGCGATGCCACGCTGAATGGCCAAAGAGATCTGTTGAGCCAAGAACGAACCGGACCGAGGATCGCAACCCCTCTCCCTCAGCCGTCGATCCAAATCAGGACAAACGAACTTTAGCGGCTAGTTAACTAGTATAGGTTTGATAGACGTTTATGAATAAGGGGGTTTGACTTTGAGTGATAACTGAGACAGATAGACCCGGCGTGGCTCACCGACGCAGGCGTCCCCGCGCTTCTCGTAGCCCTCCTGGCACGAGCACTCGTAGGAGCCGTCGGTGTTGCGGCACGCCTGCTGGCACGTGTGCGTGCCGCGCGCGCACTCGTCCACGTCGCGGCAGTTCGCGCCGTCCTCGTCCACCTGCGCAGACACACACACACACCTGTACAAGGGTCAATCAACTTTTTCTTGTTGTTATTGTGTCCCGTCAGCGAGGAGAAAACAGTAACCGAGTTTCTTAGAAAGATGTTTATATCATGAGCTTGAAGCATGCTCAAGAGGTGACCTATGTCCAAATGGATTTATGATAATCGCTAAAACTCATGTTTGGTAGATCTAAACCCTATAAAATCACAGTTTTAAAGAGTGACTCAGGAGACGTAACCATGGTAACTGTTATATATGTAGATTTGCTTCGTAATTAATTAATACGACAAATTATTTGCAAGTGACATCTTTATTTAACCCAACGTCAAAAAACACTTCTACATGAAAAACCACAAACAATTCTAAGCAGGTTATTACTACACTCTTCCCCGCTTAGCTAAAGTAAATAATACTAAAATGAAACTAATCTAACAGTTGACTACACTTTAGTAGCTGATTGGTATGCCGTTTCCACCTCTGGCCAGCCACCTCAACCTCGTAGGTCACCCCGGGTACAATCACTTCTGTAATCTTGCCCAGTGTCCATTTTTTTTTATTTCTGCGGTGATCTCGCACCATAGCCTTTTCCCCGATCAGAAATACTTCCCTAACATTACTGCTCCTTAAAGACTGTTTTATATTTTCTTTGTCGATCAGGGCAGTCACTGGGTTTGGCCTGAAGAGGGAAAAACGGCACCTCAGCTCCCGACCAAACATCATCTTGGCAGGGCTTTGGCCAGTTATTTTGTGTATGGAATTTCTGTAATCAAACAGAAATAAATTACAAGCATACTCAGTTGTATGACCACTTTCAACAATTTTAATTACATGGGACTTAAAAGACTCCACAAATCGCTCTGCCAAGCCGTTGGTTGACGGGCAGTATGTTGGAGTGAAACTCTGTTTCACGCCAGTACATTTACAAAATGATTTAAACTCTTCACTAGTCCATGTTGGGCCATTGTCAGTAACTAAATGGAGTGGATATCCAAACCTTACATAAACACTTTTGAATATTTCAATCGTTTTACGTGCTGTTATATTTGCCATCACAAAAGCTTCAGGCCACTTTGAGTAAGCATCTATGATCACTAAATACATTTTTCCATAGAGAGGACCTAGAAAATCCGCATGTAATCTATGCCAAACACATGGTGCCTGTGGCCATGGTGTCAATTTTATTTTCTCGGGTAGTTTATGATTTTCCAAATATATTTTACAATTCTTAGTTATTTCGCCTATCTCCTTATCCATTTCTGGCCACCAAAAATAGGAGCGTGCTATTTCTTTCATTCTAGTTATACCGAGATGCGAGGCATGTAATTCTGACATAACTTCATCCTTAAGGGAACGAGGTATAATAACTCGGTATCCCCAGAGCACGCAATCCCTATCTAAAGAAATTTCATTTTTTCTGGCAAAGAAACAATCGTATTCTTCGCCTAAGTTATTACTGGATGGCCACCCATCTCTACAGAACCTACTGATATTACACAACATATTACCTTGTTTTGTCTCTTTTTGTATAGTTTCCCAGTTTAGGGTAGTTAAATTTGAACTAGTTATATAGTTTATCGTGTTGGCTGCGAATGATTTTTCAATAATCTCAGTATTTCTACCTATTTCATTATTATTTTGTATAGGCACCCTTGATAAATAATCAGCCGGGTTGTTTTTGGATTTGATGTGCTCAATATCATAGTTAAACCCACTTAAAAATATTGCCCAATATTGTAGTCGTTTGGCTGCCATTTTGGGGATTCCATACTTTGGCCCTAATATTTTTGCTAAAACTTCATTATCAGTTTGTAAAGTAAATTTTCGTCCAAAAAGATATTCATAAAATTTTGTAACGCCAAAAACTATTGCGTACGCTTCTTTTTCTAAGATTGGGTACTTCATTTGGGTATCATTCAGTTTTCTACTTGCAAACGCCACTGGTTTGACAACATTATTACTGTCCTTAACAGACAATATTGCAGCAACACCACTGTCACTTGAGTCACAAGATAGAACAATTTGGGAGTTTTTTTCTAGGTGTGACAGGGATGATGTATTAGCCAATGCGTGTTTGATACTATTGAATGATATATCACATTCAGGTGTCCACTCAAAATTGTCTTTCTTTAGGCAGTCATATAGTGGTTTCAATGTAGTTGCCATGTTTTGCAAAAATCTATTGTAATAATTTACTTTTCCGAGAAACGACCGCAACATTTTGACATTCTCTGGCGGTGGTAACGACAGCAACGGCTGTATCTTACTTTTAATTACTTTAATACCTGTTTTGTTTACCTCAAATCCAAAAACCTCTAGCTTTTCATCAAAAAATTTACATTTTTCCATTTTGATTTTTAGTCCTGAATCTTGTAATCTTATTAACACACGTTTTAAATTGTCATATGTTTCATTCAATGTTTTTCCGTAAATGTATATGTTATCTATGTATACAATAACATTGAGACCACTTAATTTTTGTGACATAAGTCGCTGAAATGAGCTAGGCCCTGTAATGTAATGTAAGTGTAATTTATTTTATTTTATTTTTCTTTTGTCTCGTACGGTTACACACCGTGAAATCGCTCGACGGTCCCATCGGAAGACCAGCGCTGGCGATTGCCCGCATTATGCTGAGATGGTACCGTTTCGAGATAACACAACCTTTTAGTTTTTTGTTTATTTTTGTTTCTGTTTTGTTGTGTTAGTTGCTGTCTTTGTCTCGAATAAATATTTCTTATATCTTAAATGAAGTTGTTATTTACATTGTCAGTTTGTCTCGTATATCAGACGGTGGTTATAGGGTTAAAGTGAATATGATGTTGATCCAGGCACGTTTAGAATTAGCATTTTGTCGCAATGGAGTTGTAAACGGGGTTTGGCAGCGGACGAAGTTAATCCGCAAGCGGCGAGCCAAGCACTTTTCTGCCCCGCTGGCAGTTTTAATAAGGGTCGATTGCACCAACATTTTAAGATCACAGTCCGGTCATCTTCAAATATGGCGCCGGCAGAAAGAAAGTTGAAACAATGCCTTATTTGATTTTTTTTTGTTAGGACAATCTAGGCGTGTTGCAATTTCCGCAGCTCAGATTGAAGAGGACATATCAATTCTTTAAGTGTATTGAACGCGACCAAAATGTGGTATTTCACTCTATTATGCGCCTTAATGAACACCGCTTACGATTGCAGACGGTTTGGCGCGACCCACCCTAAGAGTCTGGGCGCATAGTTAAAACTTAAACGAACAATGTTTTATCGATTATAAACGATTATTTCGGTAACGCAATACTAAACTATAATAAACACTTAATTTAAGAACTCTAATTTAGTGTAAAACCGACTTGCAGAGCTTATAACCAGCTTAGCGCTGTGCTCACGTCGATTTTTCCATGTATTTTTACACTTATACTGCTAACAATGTGAGAAATAAACAACTTTAATTTTGTTTTTATTTTTTTTATTTTGATTAACATTATTTACGACGAAATCGAATATCTTTGTTTTTCTGCGGTTAAATTTTCCCAGTGATAATGCGTAGAAAGCATGTTTCTAAGTAATTACATTTAGATTTAAGAAAATTATTTATTTTATAATCAGCTAAGTTTGAATTCTCTTTGAGCCATTTATTGTAGGATTTATAGACTGGATCTGTTAGGGAATCTTTGGCCTTAAGTATATTAGTTTTAAAAGTACAAAAATGTAATAATCTTATATTGTAAATATGTGTATACAAAATATGAAAAATACATAATATAATTGTTAGTTGTAAGTAGTATTAATTTGTAGTAAGCGTGAATGTTAGCTTTTGTCAGAGAGAATGGAAATAAAATAAAATAATATAATTTTTTTATTTAATGTTCAGTGTTTAATTTACAAGTAACCATTTCTTATTTAGAAGTTGGTACTTAGTACTTACCTACCCAATTTTTAACTGTCAATAAAAATGCCTTACTAGTTAATTTACACTACTATTTTTTTTTATACAACGCCGGTGACAAACAAGCGGTCCACCTGATGGTAAGCGGCCACCGCAGCCTATAGACGCCCGCAACTACAAAGGAGTCACGTGCGCGTTGCCGACCCTTTATAAGATTTGAGGATGCACTGTGTTGACAGCAGAAGGAACACATTTAGGTCCCTCGCTCTCAACACAGTGCATCCTCGGGAGCTCTGGCAACCATGCTCATCTCCAGGAACACAACACTACATACTTGTATAGTTGATAATGTTATTATGGATGTGGTCTTCTGCAAGAGGTACTTCCCCAGTTGGGCTGCTCCAAATTCGAGCAAGATGACATTTTGCTGTGCCCTACCTCTCTTAAAATTTGCCACTATTTGCGCTCTTGTATAACGCTTCACCTCTTTCACCTATAAATATAATAATAAATAAGTATTCTTTTCACACCTGCTATTCAGAAAAGAGTTATTGTTGTCCTCGAATGAGGGATCAAAGATGTACTTTTCTTCCCACATTTGCGGACAACAATGACTCTTTTCCTCATAGAAGGTGTGAAAAACAGTATGTGACACGCTGTAGTAAAATCATTTGTAAGATATTTCATGTTTTTAGCAGCGGGCCTCATAGACGGTGTGAAAAGCAGTATGTGTCAAACGGTAGCAAAATTATTTCCGTCTTGGGCGTAAACACTTGAATCACTCCCTACGCTCAAAATTCTACTTTAGAACTATATAACTTATGTGATGTAATTTTTGTAAAATAATTCTCCGATGGCATTTGTTAAATTTCGACTACATTAATATTATTTCAAAATCATTAGTTTGACATTTTATGAAATTGAATAACATTTTATTTTACAATACAATACAAATATTCTTTATTGCTCACCAAACGAAGTACATTCAAAGAACAACATAAATTAAAAACATGTAACAGTGGTAAACAAGAGGCGGTCTTATCGCTAGCAAGCGATCTCTTCCAGACAACCTTTGACCTTCCTTCCTTTATTGACGATCATAATATAAATTCGTATAGATTAAGCTAGCTTTAATTTGTATTGTAATGAAATAAAAAATCTCAATCTAAATCTATTTAACCAGAAAAATCCGCTTTTAATATGTGCAATTTGCAGAAAAAAGATTTTAATAATAAACTTTATATGAAAGTGACGATTCATGAGCTAACTTGTATATTTAAATTTAAATAAACATTAGCAAACAAGCTGAGGTCACAAAATATATCTTCAAGTGCCAAAACTAAACTAAACCTAAAACTACGTTGCTACTACCTATAAATACAAATATCGCCTAAATATTCGATTCATGACGTAATAATTGAATCCATGAGCTCTTAGAAAGGCCCTTTGATTCGGATGAATTAGCTCATTTATTAGAACTTATTTTTATTTTTATTTTTTTATTTTTTATTTTTTATTTGGACCTTCAACAATAAGTACACTGATACATGTTAGGTAATTACATTTCCACTTAACAGTTAAGCGCCTTATCACTTAAAGAAGATCACCACATGCACAGATAAAGAAATATACATAACTATATAAACTTAACTAAATTCAACTTAGTTAGGCCGCGAGTACCTACTGCAGTGACTCGCAATGTTGGGAAGACAGTTTCTGTGTATAAACTGTTAATCTTATTATTAAATATCATTTAATTAAGAGCATCCTTTTTATGTTTGAGAATGAAGTACAGTTAATGTCCAAATCATGTTGGTATTGTTGGTAAGTATTAAACATGCGCGTTAAAGGACAATGCCGCCTAAGGTTAGTGCGACAGATAGGTACATTGAATAACTTGATATTGCACGGTCTGGGATGTCTAGATGGAATATGGAAATTGATTTTTTGGAGCAGATCAGGGCAGTTAAGTACACCTGTCACTATCCTTTTCAAGAAAACCAGGTCCAACATATGCCTTCTATCAGATAGCGAGCTGATTTTGAAATGCTTTAGACGTGCGTTATACGATCTCAACTTCCTCGAGTTGCCGTTATGAAAAGTCAGATGTGAGACAAATCTTTTTTGTATCCTTTCAATCCGGTTTATGTGGATGTTATAGCATGGGGACCAGACAACACTACAGTACTCCAAATTACTTCTTACAATAGCATTGTACATGATTAGTTTAGTTGCAGGTTTTTTGAAATTCCTACATTCTCTGATTACAAATCCCAACAATTTAGGGGCTTTTAGGATTACTTTGTCAACATGGTCAGCAAATTTAAGTTTATGGTCAATGTGAACGCCCAGATCTCGCATGCTCGTAACTTCCTCAAGGACCTCACCATCAAGCGTGTATTTAGTAGGAACTATATTAACATTTCGTGTGAATTTTATATGTTTACATTTTTGTGTATTTAGAGACATGTTGTTCTCTTTACACCAAGCTGACAATCGATTAAGGTCGCCCTGAAATGCCATAGAATCTGATTCATTCGTAATCTCTGCTGTAGCTTTAAGGTCGTCTGCGAAAAGGTATATTTTGGAATTTAGAAAACACTTATCTATATCATTTATGAAGATAATAAAAAGGTATGGGCCGAGGTGAGATCCTTGAGGAATTCCGGATGTGGCCTTGTAGGCAATAGAATCATATCCATTGATCACTACTTTGAGGTTACGTTCACAAAGGTACGACCGAAACCAGCCCAGCAAGGGTTGCGACACGCCATACACCTGGAGTTTCCTAATTAATATATCGTGGTCAACCGTGTCGAATGCCTTGCTGAAATCAGTATAAACCGCATCAGTTTGTACGCGCTTATCAACAGATTCTACTAGATCTTCTATGTAGCTAACGAGGTTAGTTGCTGTTGACCTGTTCTTTACAAAACCATGTTGACTATTTAATAACATCTGTGAAAAGTGCCACGAGATAAGCGGGCAAATTAAAGACTCGAAAGCTTTAGCCAGGGCTGATAGTATCGCAATGGGCCTGTAGTTTATAATAAGGGAGCGATCACCACTTTTAAAAACTGGAACAATTTTAGTGTCTTTCCATATCGATGGGAATGTGCCACTCTGTAGAGACTTGTTAAAAATTTGTGCAATAGAACTTACAATAGGAAGCATGTGTTGAACAGTAAAATGGTAATCATACCTGATACGTTATACTGATTCATTCGAATTATTTTTGAGGCTATTGTATTTACATCTCAATTAATTGGACATCCCATCCGCATACGAGGGGTTAAGTGCTTGGTTACCCGAATAGAAAAGGTTCAATTCCTAATCCCGTAAAATGTCAAGAATAACAAACATCAAGAAAAACAAATCTGCACGGCTGATTTACTTCAATACATACGAGTCACTGTATAGAGACCGGGGTAATATAGATCCCCCCTCGCACCGCATCCCTCCATCTCGGCGCCATCTTGTGACAGTTGTCAAAGAGAAAATAAGTCGTAGTCTGTTTAAGTCATTGATAAGTCACTACTAATGACAGTTGTGTTTTTTGACGTCGCGAAACCCGGGTTTTTCAATTTACAAAAGTTAGTTATTAATTAATTCTGTTGGTTGTAACACACATATATATATACTCACGCCAGGATTCCCAAAAGGGATAAACAGAGCACATGTAACTGAAACATTCATTCCAGTGCCACATCTAGCATTTGTAGGTTTAAAGATGGAGAAAATTTAAGACTAAGCCGTGGTCTCCCGGCGAAAAAAACACAAAATCATCGTTTTGTAATGAGCACGGGGATCCCCGGGACCGGTAGACGACTGATCAACCAGGACCGGTTGCTGTGATAGGTTGCTAGTCCATCGCCCCCATCACACTACAACCCTGTTTCCATAGTCGACTCTTAAGACAACCCACGGAATTGAAGGGGAAAATTGCTATTCTAACCCGGCACCACGCACCACAAACAGGGGGTTGGTAACTAAACAATTCATTTTTGCTTTTATTTGCAGAAATAATGCGGAACCCAAAGTGTTGCGTATGCGGTAATAAACGTCAGGACGCTTTTTTACACTATTTCCCGGTCAGGGACCATAAGAAAAAGGGGCAATGGTTAAACTGTGTGAAATTGGATTTTTTATACAATTTACCAAACTTAAAACTCGCACACCAAACAGTGTGCCATATTCATTTCGAAAAGAGGTTTACGAAGTCCAACGAGCGGCTAAGATACGGTGCTTACCCCTCTCTGTTTACCCCTGAGGAAATAAACAGCGGAGTACCCAGCCGACAATTTGTAGATATCTGTAAGTAACTTGTCGTTTCTTTGTTTTTACTATTAGCTGATAAAATGTGGATACCTACTTATGTAATATATCAGTGTTTATTAAATATTAGATTACAGTCCCCCTTCCAGGTGTTTCCCCGATTGTGCCGTAAGGAGCCTGGGGTCCGCTTTGACACCTAATCCCAAAATTGGCGTAGGAATTAGTTTTAGGAAAGTGACTGCCGTCTGAACTCTGAGCCCAGAGCGAAAGCTATATGTACCCTGTCGGGATTAGACCGGTTTTCTCACTATGTTTTCCTACACCGAAAGCCACTATTAAATTAAATATCAAATGATATAACATTATTCTCAAAAATGGTCCGCAAAGTGAACATTACTCGCTACCACTTCCCTACATATTGCATGGTAAAGTGCATAGTTTAAGATACATATAAATTCTTTTATTTGTCCTGTTGTTAATGCGATTTTTTTATATGTGTCTCAAATAATTTGAGTTTATCGATGCAAAAATACACTTCCGGTTCTGTTTAAAAAAAACGGCGGGAAAGCACGAAGTTTTTGAAGTTTATGTTTATTAAGTTTTACTTAAAATTTCGTCTTATTTCCACCATCTAAAGCACTATAATAGTATATAACTGCAATTGCCTCCTTCCCGGCCACGGCAACAATGTACTTACAGTGCCCCCGACAAATCGACCAAAACAAAGAGGCACGGTCGTGCCATCCTTTTCTCGAAGCGATTTAGGCCATTTTCAACATCCTGTAATTTTGTGCTGGCTAAAGCTAGAACCCTGAATTTTCAGTAACAAATAGACTATACTATGACTTAGATATATTCTCAATAATGTTCAATTGAAACTTGTAGTTTAAGAACTTACTAGGGTCGTTACGCCGGTTCCCGACAGTGCGTCGGTTCTCGTCATTTTGGATGACTTATTCCTTACAAATGCGTAGAATAAGAATATATAAACAATTACCCGCGCATGTTTGGGCTCGTTGCGTTCCTTAATACCTAACCTAGAACACTTCATAATCATCATCCTAGCGGTATCCTAATCCTAAAGGAAGTCCGGAGTCCGTTACCTAATCCCAAGAGTTGGCATAGGCACTAGTTTTTACGGAAGCGACTGCCATCTTTCCTTCCAACCCGAGGGGAAACCAGGCCTAGCTTATTGGAATTAGTGACGTGTGACCAAGATATAATCAACGAAAATTTGAGCCACGTTTTTGAACCGCGAAAACCGTGCCAAACTAAAAAAAAAAATTGTGGTACAGGAATTTTTCTAAGTATGTTTTATTAATGTTTTCACCTTGTTGAAGTGATATTTTTGATCTATATGACTATTAATATACATGAGCAAGACAATATAAAGTGTTTTTAGGGTTCCGTAGCAAAAATGGCAAAAACGGAGATAGATTCGTCATATCTGTCCGTCCGTCCGTCCGTCGGTCTGTCCCTCCGTCCGTCCGTCGGTCTGTCCGCCCGTCCGTCGGTCTGTCTGTCCGTCCGTCCGTCGGTCTGTCCGTCCGTCCGTCTATCGGTCTGTCGGTCCGTCCGTCCGTCGGTCTGTCCGTCCGTCCGTCCGTCGGTCTGTCCGTCCGTCCGTATGTCACAGCCGATTTACTCGGAGACTATAAGCACTACAATTATGAAATTTGGAAGGAAGGTGTATTCTATGAACCGCTACATAAAAGTGATGTGAAATTACAAAAAAATATTAAATTAGGGGGTGCACTCCATACATGTAACCGGTGGATGAAAAAAAAATTCAACGCACATAGTCGTGTGGGGAAAAAACTTGTCCATTTATTTAAGGCAACCGTTGGTGAGATATTAGCTGTATTAGAAGTCATAGAAAGTCCCCCTCCCTCTAATTTCCAATCTATTAAGTTTAAAATTCTGAAAACAATTGACATGGTGTGCATTAGTAAATATGTACTTTCAACGATTTTTGGTTTGAACAATATACTTAGGCTTTACGGTTTTTGAGGTTTCGCTTAAAAATTGTCTTGCCCAGACAAAAGGCCCTAAGTGCCGTGAGTTCCCTATGAAGATACGCCTTTTTTAGTTTCAATGTATTGGATAGTGATTTTAAATGTGGAATAGTAGGTTGGTACGGAATCGCTCATTGTGCGTGGTCCGACACGCACTTGGCCGGTTTCTTAGAGTAGTTTTGCCTACTTACTATATGCATAAATTTAGGTTACTACTGTGCCACTTTTCGTCTACGTGCATAAAGAATGCAATTTCAGTCACGTTTCACAGATATACAAACTGCATAAATAAGTTTGTAATCTTATACAAATACATGCGATACATAGTTATACTTATGTAGTACCTGCATCTATAAAAAAAAATTTAGTTCTAGATGCATTAATAAATTTGGATTTACACATTTACCCACAAAAAGAAGTGAGATCCCATATAAAACATTCGATGTAAAAATAGGCCAAGTCTCTATACTCTTTCACCATAAAAAGTTGTGACATATTACATAGAGCCACGTCAGGCAAAAAAAATGATTTAGAAATATGTCACGTGATATTTCATACAAAAGTATTTTGTAATACCCAGTGGTACGAGTCCTTGCCTGGGTTTCAACCTGCATCCTCCAGATTGAATGTCGCGTGCCTTGCCGCTCGTCTATATAGTCATGATACAATGTCTACAGTGGCTTAAATCGTAGATTAGATTAATTAGAAAATGTCGAGTTTTTTGTATATCTCTTTATTATCTATTCAGCCGTTGAATATCAGCATATGTCAAAAAGACATGTAGACCACACTTACTGCAAGGATGAAGAACCAAGAATTAAAATTCCAAGAACCACCGGTAAGTGGTTCCTACCAAATTAGTAATCAAGTAGTAGTTAGCTAGTACTAGAAGATTTACAAGACTTTGTGAGGGAACCTCATCAACCAAACAAAATTGTGAGCGGGATTACGTATCTAGCTTGAGTTATGTTGTTACGGCATAAAATTATGTACTTTCTTAATATGCAGTTAGGTACAGTTCAGTGCTCGAGTTCATTGCCAACCCAGCCATTTGTACGAATTCGACTCGTACTTGGCCGGCTTTTTCCTCTCATTCATGTTGCTCATACTTATGCCTGACCTTCCGCTTGGAGGCTAGTTGCCAGCTTCATAAGTATGAGCAACATGAATGGGAGGAAAATGCCCCCCAAGTGCGAGTCGCATTCGTACACGAAGGGCTTAGTACCTTTTGTGTTTGAGAGCGCCTTCATTAATTTTAAATTTAATTTTGTTATTAACGTTTGTTGTTATACCTAGTGGCAATAGAAACGCACGTCTACCTATCGTAATCTTTAAAATCGAGCAAATAACGCGGTTTTCAACTTTTCATCCTCCCTAGCGGCAAGAGAAGGCCTTAGAAACACAAATAATGTTACAGAGGGACAGCGAATGCTCAATAATAGGGTTCCGTTTGTCACCCTTATGTCACCTTATAATGGTATATTATTCGTTAATATAGTTGTGTTATTTATAATACTATTAGGTATAGTATTTCTAGGGTTCCGTAACCAAAATGGCGAAAACTGAACCCTCATAATTTGTTCATGTCTGTCTGTCCGACTGTCCGTCTGTTCTTCCGTATTTCGTAGCCGATTCACGCGGAGACTATAAGCACTATACTTAACTATGAAATTTGGTAGGATGGTGTATTCTATAAGCCGCTATATTAAAGTGATTTGAAATGAGCAAAAAAAAAGAAACTCAACCAATTTCAGTGCTCCAGCTTTTCTACTTTAGATTTTATTCATGCCTTACAATACGTCGATCTTTCACTGGTGATCAAGAAAATCTCTTAGGTAGGTATAGGTACTATTGGCGTCCTAGAAGACTTGAGGTTGTGTGTGACATCAAGCTTCGTTGTTATACCTGCACCTAATTGTTGTACCCCAGTCAAGATACGGTTAGTATAAAGAAAATATATAATGGTAGTATGAAGAAAATACTCTATATTAAGTAATTAGTCTACACATAATCAACCAACGCTACGGTAGAAAATATTAAAAATTAATCTATAAGAAATATCTTTATATATACTTACGTCTTTTTTAACGTGTAGTCATGGGTTATATAATATTTATAAATCGATCTTCCATAAAAGACGTATTTCAATAGAGTTCACATCGATTATGGCGTTTTATATGTGATGATCTATTTCCCTCATCATCATCCTAGCGTTATCCCAGTACAGTTGCATCCTGAGGATGCCCGGGGTTCGCTACCTAATCCCAAGATTTGGCGTAGGCACTAGTTTTTAAGGAAGCGACTGCCATCTGACCTTCCAACCCGACGGGAAACCAGACCTAGCTTATTGGAATTAGGCTTGTCAAATGAGTGGGCAACTTGACTGTTAGAAGGTCTCAAGCCGCCCGAAGGCCTCTAACTTGGCTTAACGACTGCTATCAGACAGCAGCCGGGATCAACGGATTAATGAGCCTTCTAAAGCACGGGAGCTTTCAGTTAATAACCACTCACAAAAGTAGTCGCCCATCTAATAACTGACCTGGGCCTACGTTGCTTAACCTCGCATACCCGGCGCTGCTGGGCCACGAGCGCTCCTGATGCTTTATATCCCTCCTGTGATGTTCTATTTCCCTCCTTAAAGAAATTCAATATCCGTTATACTCATAAAGCGAACACTGTTAGATCACTTGTTAAATTAAATAAATAAAATTGGTAGGGTCGAAAAGGTCAGTAGCATCATATTTTTTGTAAGCCGGGATAAGTCCGCGAGCTGAATAAGCGTACCTAAGACCAAAGCGTTTATAGCCAGAGCATAGTTTACTGAAACAGATTTTAATATAAAATAATGTCCTCACGTTGCAGCTTCCGGTTTAACACAGAAAAATGCCGTTCAGAGCTCGTTGATGGCATCAACAACCCATCCAACAACCAACTTCCAAGTAGAAGGTATGTTGTTTTAAAATTACGCTGCATCTTATAGTTAAAAGTTACTGGTTATTTTTGGTTCATTATTTTCGAAAACCGGTCAAATAATCATATTTTTTGTAAGCCGGGATAAGTCCGCGAGCTGGATAAGCGCACCTAAGACCAAAGCGTTTATAGCCAGAGCATAGTTTACTGAAACAGATTTTAATATAAAATAATGTCCTCACGTTGCAGCTTCCGGTTTAACACAGAAAAATGCCGTTCAGAGCTCGTTGATGGCATCAACAACCCATCCAACAACCAACTTCCAAGTAGAAGGTATGTTGTTTTAAAATTACGCTGCATCTTATAGTTAAAAGTTACTGGTTATTTTTGGTTCATTATTTTCGAAAACCGGTCAAATAATCATATTTTTAGCATCATATTTTTTGTAAGCCGGGATAAGTCCGCGAGCTGGATAAGCGCACCTAAGACCAAAGCGTTTATAGCCAGAGCATAGTTTACTGAAACAGATTTTAATATAAAATAATGTCCTCACGTTGCAGCTTCCGGTTTAACACAGAAAAATGCCGTTCAGAGCTCGTTGATGGCATCAACAACCCATCCAACAACCAACTTCCAAGTAGAAGGTATGTTGTTTTAAAATTACGCTGCATCTTATAGTTAAAAGTTACTGGTTATTTTTGGTTCATTATTTTCGAAAACCGGTCAAATAATCATATTTTTAGCATCATATTTTTTGTAAGCCGGGATAAGTCCGCGAGCTGGATAAGCGCACCTAAGACCAAAGCGTTTATAGCCAGAGCATAGTTTACTGAAACAGATTTTAATATAAAATAATGTCCTCACGTTGCAGCTTCCGGTTTAACACAGAAAAATGCCGTTCAGAGCTCGTTGATGGCATCAACAACCCATCCAACAACCAACTTCCAAGTAGAAGGTATGTTGTTTTAAAATTACGCTGCATCTTATAGTTAAAAGTTACTGTTTATTTTTGGTTCATTATTTTCGAAAACCGGTCAAATAATCATATTTTTTGTAAGCCGGGATAAGTCCGCGAGCTGGATAAGCGCACCTAAGACCAAAGCGTTTATAGCCAGAGCATAGTTTACTGAAACAGATTTTAATATAAAATAATGTCCTTACGTTGCAGCTTCCGGTTTAACACAGAAAAATGCCGTTCAGAGCTCGTTGATGGCATCAACAACCCATCCAACAACCAACTTCCAAGTAGAAGGTATGTTGTTTTAAAATTACGCTGCATCTTATAGTTAAAAGTTACTGGTTATTTTTGGTTCATTATTTTCGAAAACCGGTCAAATAATCATATTTTTAGCATCATATTTTTTGTAAGCCGGGATAAGTCCGCGAGCTGGATAAGCGCACCTAAGACCAAAGCGTTTATAGGCAGAGCATAGTTTACTGAAACAGATTTTAATATAAAATAATGTCCTTACGTTGCAGCTTCCGGTTTAACACAGAAAAATGCCGTTCAGAGCTCGTTGATGGCATCAACAACCCATCCAACAACCAACTTCCAAGTAGAAGGTATGTTGTTTTAAAATTACGCTGCATCTTATAGTTAAAAGTTACTGGTTATTTTTGGTTCATTATTTTCGAAAACCGGTCAAATAATCATATTTTTAGCATCATATTTTTTGTAAGCCGGGATAAGTCCGCGAGCTGGATAAGCGCACCTAAGACCAAAGCGTTTATAGCCAGAGCATAGTTTACTGAAACAGATTTTAATATAAAATAATGTCCTCACGTTGCAGCTTCCGGTTTAACACAGAAAAATGCCGTTCAGAGCTCGTTGATGGCATCAACAACCCATCCAACAACCAACTTCCAAGTAGAAGGTATGTTGTTTTAAAATTACGCTGCATCTTATAGTTAAAAGTTACTGTTTATTTTTGGTTCATTATTTTCGAAAACCGGTCAAATAATCATATTTTTTGTAAGCCGGGATAAGTCCGCGAGCTGGATAAGCGCACCTAAGACCAAAGCGTTTATAGCCAGAGCATAGTTTACTGAAACAGATTTTAATATAAAATAATGTCCTTACGTTGCAGCTTCCGGTTTAACACAGAAAAATGCCGTTCAGAGCTCGTTGATGGCATCAACAACCCATCCAACAACCAACTTCCAAGTAGAAGGTATGTTGTTTTAAAATTACGCTGCATCTTATAGTTAAAAGTTACTGGTTATTTTTGGTTCATTATTTTCGAAAACCGGTCAAATAATCATATTTTTAGCATCATATTTTTTGTAAGCCGGGATAAGTCCGCGAGCTGGATAAGCGCACCTAAGACCAAAGCGTTTATAGGCAGAGCATAGTTTACTGAAACAGATTTTAATATAAAATAATGTCCTTACGTTGCAGCTTCCGGTTTAACACAGAAAAATGCCGTTCAGAGCTCGTTGATGGCATCAACAACCCATCCAACAACCAACTTCCAAGTAGAAGGTATGTTGTTTTAAAATTACGCTGCATCTTATAGTTAATAGTTACTGGTTATTTTTGGTTCATTATTTTCGAAAACCGGTCAAATAATCATATTTTTAGCATCATATTTTTTGTAAGCCGGGATAAGTCCGCGAGCTGGATAAGCGCACCTAAGACCAAAGCGTTTATAGCCAGAGCATAGTTTACTGAAACAGATTTTAATATAAAATAATGTCCTTACGTTGCAGCTTCCGGTTTAACACAGAAAAATGCCGTTCAGAGCTCGTTGATGGCATCAACAACCCATCCAACAACCAACTTCCAAGTAGAAGGTATGTTGTTTTAAAATTACGCTGCATCTTACAGTTAAAAGTTACTGGTTATTTTTGGTTCATTATTTTCGAAAACCGGTCAAATAATCATATTTTTAGCATCATATTTTTTGTAAGCCGGGATAAGTCCGCGAGCTGGATAAGCGCACCTAAGACCAAAGCGTTTATAGCCAGAGCATAGTTTACTGAAACAGATTTTAATATAAAATAATGTCCTTACGTTGCAGCTTCCGGTTTAACACAGAAAAATGCCGTTCAGAGCTCGTTGATGGCATCAACAACCCATCCAACAACCAACTTCCAAGTAGAAGGTATGTTGTTTTAAAATTACGCTGCATCTTATAGTTAAAAGTTACTGGTTATTTTTGGTTCATTATTTTCGAAAACCGGTCAAATAATCATATTTTTTGTAAGCCGGGATAAGTCCGCGAGCTGGATAAGCGCACCTAAGACCAAAGCGTTTATAGGCAGAGCATAGTTTACTGAAACAGATTTTAATATAAAATAATGTCCTCACGTTGCAGCTTCCGATTTAACACAGAAAAATGCCGTTCAGAGCTCGTTGATGGCATCAACAACCCATCCAACAACCAACTTCCAAGTAGAAGGTATGTTGTTTTAAAATTACGCTGCATCTTATAGTTAAAAGTTACTGGTTATTTTTGGTTCATTATTTTCGAAAACCGGTCAAAATTGTATGATAGGTACGTAATTGTATATAGTGGCAATAATGTATTGTTATTTTGGAGAGAAAAAGGGTGCCGAAATAATAATTCGGGCGTTAACCGAGATGCTATATTCCGACCACTCGTACCGATGACGCCGGGCGCAGCCGGCCCGCGTTCGTTTCTCTCGCTACCCACTGACTTATATGGTTTTGTTCAATCATTAAAATACTTCATTATCACATTTACAGATTTGACACACCGTGATGCTGTTGAGTGCTCTACGGGAGACTTAAATATCCAGTCATCAAATTGCTTCCAAGCAAAAAGTACGCATATCGAAATTCCAGAAAGATACAAAATTTCAGTTAGATTTAGATATAATAAATACTCAACGATAGATGCCCTGAGAAAGAAATTCATTTCCTTACAGTTCAATATGTTACTACCATTTAAGATATATATTAAGTTGATGCCGATAAACTGCTTACTAAATTAATTATAAATAACATGATCTGGCAATTACCTATTATGACTAGTGACAAAGATCGACGACAGTCGGAACTGATGCCAACGTCGCCGAACGGTTGCGCAGCGAGACTAAGGCGAGGCAAATGTCGTGTACCTACACTATGTTGGCGCGCTCGCCACCATTTGTCTAAGTTCGGCCAACCAAAGTGAAGAGGCGGTTTTGATACTGACCCCACACAACCGAATTTATATAGACAGTTCAGTTTTTTTACAGGCCATCGTGTTTCACCAATTCATAAAACACCGAGGGCATCCAGGAAACGACTTATTAATAAAGTTGTCAAGTTGTCACCAACTTGTCGTAAGCTATACAAGGAATACAAGAAAGCGAAACTGCAAGTCGATTACCAGAAGAGAGCAAATAGAGCGCTAAAATTCGCAAAGCAGAACTCATTTGAGGACCTCACGAAAAACATGAATCCTTATGCGAAACAAATTATGCATATGCAAATAAAACTATACACGAAAAAAAAACGGGCTCGAAGATTCACGGATCAGGAAAAATTAATAGCACTATCCATAATGAAGCAGAGCCCAAAGTGCTATAGGTTTCTCCAAAAAATCTTTGTACTGCCTTCAAAATCGACACTCAATAAACTAATAGCCCAGATGCATATTGAAGTGGGAATCAACCCCGTACTCGTAGAAGTAATGAAGAAAGAGGTGTGTAATAATACCTTTAATCCAAACCGGTATAGTAAATCTCTTTTAATATATTCAAAAACCGTAGGTAAGGACTAGCTTTATAATATGCCGCATGCTAGGCTAGGTTTAGTGAACCAGCGACCAAACTCCCAGTAGCTGGATTCCACTCACTAATCTCACTGGAGCGCAAACTCTTAGAGTATTCCAGTGTTCCAAACCACACGCGTGGTCGTGCCGGAGGTTTTCCCCTGGATTTTCCCCAGGCTACTCTCCTACCGCGCACTCCTATCGCTTTATTGGGCCCGGCCTATAAAGCCACAGTCGGTTACAATCAATATAAAAGTGAATAATCCAAGTTTGTGACCTCGAGCGCCGAACGCAACTTTTTCAAAAATCAATAATCCGATTATAACCCTAAATGGTTAGTTGCTGATAGTATCTTCTCAAGACGTTTTTCTCTAAAACAATAACTTTGAAAGGCTTTATCACGGAAACTGCTGGGTCCACAAATACAATTTTAGCCTCTTATTGTATTAAATTAATTTTAATTTAAAGACGTACTGAGAAGTTATTATCAGCAACTAATCCATTAGGGTTATAATCGGTTTTTCGGTTTTGACAAAGTTGCGTTCGGCGCTCGAGGTCACAAACTTGGATTATTCATTGCGTCAACATCATAAACAAGTCTGCAAAAAATCAGTACTATTCCGATTGACGCAAGCTCTGAATGTACTCGTATTATAAAGTTACTGGATTACAAGACTTCCGATTTAAAACTAACATCACTACTTAACTACCTATCTAAGGCATCAATGGTAATAGTACGAAAGTTTGCTTTTCAAAGTACATTTATTTTAAGTTCGGCTATAACTGACGAAAATTTCGTTCGTTTTTCATTCCAAATAAGAGTAGACACCGGTAGACTAGGTTATATACAACTAGAATAAATATCATTTTTGATCCTACCTGTTTCAGGTGACATCCTGGGATCAAACAAAAAAGTACTGCTCACTAATTTTCGACGAAATGCACCTAGACGACGGCCTCCATTACGACCAAAATAAAGACAGAATAGACGGTTTTGTGTGTCTCGATAAAAAAGATCACGAGTTTGCTGACCAAGCTCTAGTTTTTATGTTAAGAGGAGCAATCGCTAAGTGGCAGCAAGCCTTTGCATTCTATTTTTGTAAAGGTACAGTTAAACCGGCTGTTTTAAAAATAATTATAAAAGATATAGTTGCTGCCGTAATCGAAATTGGACTCCATCCTGTAGCGACTATCTGTGACCAAGGCTCAACTTTTCGGAGAGCTTTGGACGAGCTACAGCAAGAAACCAGACGACAACAACTCCTCGAGGAACTGCCCACTGGTAAGTAAGCATTATTATTAAAAATAATAAGAATAATATAAAAAATACGTTACTTCAAATATGGTCCCAGCCGAATAAAAATAAAATGATAATGGCTCTAAAATACCGGCACGATAAAATTGTGTTGTTATATTTCCTCTCTACTCTATCATATTTAGTACTGGGAATAGGTTTTACACTGAAAATGTAATAAGGAGGGAATACTGGATATCGTTATGATTTCCTCCGTGGACGCTTGAGACCGAAGGCTCGGTCATTTCTAAACTACTTTTGATTAACTCATCTATATGCGACAATAGGTGCATTCTTATGTTTCCAGAACTGAAATGCAGGTGTATTAAACTGTTTAAACTGAAACTTTTATTTCTTTTCCTTTCGGTATACACATGTGAAAAATAACTCTAAAACTACAAATTTCAAAGTATTTAAAAAGAGTTTTATTGTAAGTTTTTCATAAAGTCGTTGTGTCGTTTATATGCAGCAGGTACTTTGTTATAAAAACAGAATAAAGATTTATTCAATAAACGATACAAAACCTAGAAACATATAATATAGGATTACAAGTAAATAAATACAAGTTAAACGAAGAAAAAACTTAAACATATATTATTAACAAGTATAAAGTAAAAAACTAAAATGTATATTATTTTCCAGATGAAACCGTAGGAATAAGTGGCGTTAACCTGAGTGTGTTCTATGACCCGTCACATCTCATTAAAGGGTTAAGAAATAACTTTTTAAATAAAGACATACAATTAGACGGCAAGTTGTCCAAATGGAAAGATATTGTTGACGTATACTTAACGGGTACGTATCATAAAATACAGCAATTGTCGATATAAGTAATACTAGCGTTTGCCCGCGACTTCGCCCGCTTAAACTTCCACTCCCTATTTCATCCCGTAAGGGTATGATTTTCGTGGAATAATCACTTTTTGTATTCCAAGTTTCATCATAACCCGTTCGGCCGTTTTTGCGTGAATGAGTAACAAACATCTAAATTTTCGCGTTTATTGACCGAGTGAAACGAAGGTCTTTGCTTCAGCATCGATATTAATGCTTTTGTATTCGGATTTCGTGAAGTTTTGTGAGCTGGTTCGGAGCGCCTTTATATGTCCCGCAACTGGGTACAGGCCTCCGGTCATTGATGAGAGGGACTGGGCAGCAATTCCCTCGATGGCCCAGTGCGAGTTGGGGACTTCACATATACCCTTGAATTTCTTCACCGATGTATGCAGTTTTCCCACGACCGTCGCTTGACAGCCGTATACTTGATCCACTAGGCCACAGTAGCTTGAATAACGTTTGGTGCATAATGCTTGTATTTAGTCTTCGTTGTATCACCAACCTATATTAAACAGACTGCAGTCACATGGAGTCGCGATTACTGCACAAGCTAAACGATCATGACGTCCTTCCGGAGAAAATGGACAACAGGAAGAAAATGAAGGTTTTATTTTTGTACTTTCATTCTAGATTGAATGCCTAACTTCGTTACTAGCGTGCTACAAATTGCTCCAAATCCGAGCAAAATGACATTTTGAATGTCATTTTAAATACGCACGTGTTAAAAACGGGGTATAAACATCAGAATTAGAAAATTCGGACTAAAATGTCGTTGTTATTACAGGTAAACTGTAAGACGGCATAAGTAATGTGCGGTCATGTTAGTAAACCATCACCTCGAATAGCTCAAATATAAATAGAAACATCGGGCATTTCAATATTTTATGTCACACCTGGCCATAGAGTGACAGCGCGCAGAAAATCCCACTTCCTGGCTAGGGGAAGATATAAAGTTTTTTACTTACCAGGGACGGTAATAAAGAAAGCCTCAGATCACATTTATCGCCCGAGCCATATCGGGCGTCAAAAACCTCATCTGAGACGTGCTTTGTTTTACCGCCATTGGTAAGTGATGTACTTTATCTAAACCCATATAGTAAATCCTCTTTAATGTGTTCAAAAAGCGTAGGTAAGGACTAGCTTTACAATATACCGTGCCCGCCGTCTCAGACACGGGACAGAGATGGCCGTAATTCTGAGATCACGTACAACTTTACAGCACAGCTGATATACAATATATAAACTAGTGTATGCAACTATACATAATTATGCATTATGTAGCAGTTGCAAAAACTACTATTTTTGGATTAATTACAATATTATATCATCCCATACTACTTTTTGCACAGGTGAAGGCTGCTGCTCGAGTACTTAGCTCCACCGTGTCCGCGGCTCTATCGTACACGTCACAATTTAGTAAGTGTTTTTTTTCTACTGAGTGAGAAGCGTTAAAGTTTACATTCTGCGGTTCCACTTGGTTTATAATAACAATGGCGCTGAAGCACGAGATGATATGTAGCAAGAACTTTTTAGATTAAGAGTACTGCTTGCGGTGTTGTCTTTGATAATTTCATACTATATTTAACTCATAATCATCTTAGCGTTTTCCCAGTACAGTAGGGGTCCGCTACGTAATTCTAAGATTTGGCGGAGGCACTAGTTTTTACGGAAGCGACTGCCATATGGTCTTCCAACCCAAGAGGAAACTAGGCCTTATCGGGGTGAGGCTTGTCAAGTGAGTTTAGTGGGAATCTTGATTATTTGAAGATCTTAAGCCGCCCGAATGCCTCTAACTTGGCTGGCAATTACTATCATTAGACAGCATCCGGTCTCAATGGTTTAGCATGCATTCTAAAGCACGGGAGCTTTCAGTTAATAACCATTCAAAAGTAGTCGCCCATCCAAGAGCTGTCCCCGGTCGAAGTTGCTTAAGATCGCATACCGCACGCGATTCGCCGTCGGGCCAGGCCATGAACGCTCGTGTGCATTGAACTTATTATTTCTTATATGGTCCACACTATTATTTTGTACATAGACTTGTAAAATAATATATATATATATATATATATATATATATATATATATATTATGTACCTACATGACGTGAGATTACACGAATAAATCTTTAACTTCATTTGTTTCAGCACACTATACTGATGGACGGCCAGTGAGCGCAACTATGTCAAATACGGCAGAAACAGTCAAATTTTTTGATAACTTACATGACAGTATGAATGGAGCTTCTCTCCATCATAAAAGAGCAAAGAAGGAGCTGAGGAAGGCCGTGACAACGACTTCAAAGCACGAGTCTTTTTGGACAGAGGCCATCAAAAAATTAGAAAGGATGGAATTTATTGACGCGTCAGGCAACAAGGTATCAGTGCCTACACTAAAAAGTTGTATAACAACTTTAAAAAGTTATAAGAGGCTGTGGCAGTTTTTTAAGAATCGGGGTTTGAAAGTTATGCGCCCCCGCTACTTCAATTCAGACCCTATTGAAAACTTTTTTGGGCAGGTTAGGGCGTATAACTTTCGTTACAACGATCCAGACTGCCACAGCTTCATTGGTGCTTTCAGATCGTTATTAATAACGAGAATGATAAATTTCCACACCAACAGTTTTAATTGTGAGAGTGACCAGGCGGACCAGCTCTTGAGCTTAGCAGAGATACTAAGAGTTGCACCGGGCAAGAATACCAGCCAGTCTGCCGAACAAGAGCCAGCTCAATCTGATCAGAACCTGCTTGATCGCTCACATCACATTAACGATATGGTCACTCAAGCCCGAGCACATCGCCTTCAAATTCATTCCCGGGCTTATACTTGTGGATGGGTAGTGAAAAAAGTTTGAACTAACATGTGAAAAAGAACTCCCAATCCACGTGTACGTGAGTCATAGGGAGTTCAAGGATGCTCGTAAACTGACATATCCATCTGAGAAAGCAGTTCGGTGTTTCGGCACAATTATGAAGCAAACGAACACGTTTTTAGAAACTAGCCCGCATGTTGGAGATATTTCTAAAAACGTGTTAGTTGCCATCAAAAAAAATGATTCAGAATTAACATGTCCGACACACAAAACTAGTAGCTTATTCGAAGAGTGCGTAGTAAAACTCGCTATCTTCAATTGGGTCAAAATTATAAATAAAATATTAAAAGGCACTGACACCGAAAGGTTACGCAGTAAAACCTTACTACCCATGCAAAAAAAAGCATTTGATAAAATGAAAAAAAAACAAACAAAAAGGTAAATGATATTCTGGTTTTCACAAGAGATTATTTAACGTGCATTGTTTATTAAGTATGTTGCTGCAACCAAAATTGCGGTTAGACACATCAAAACAAAATTACAGTTTCTTTTCGAACCAGCGCAGTTAGGTTTTGGCATGAAGGTGCGGTGCGGTGTGCGAGGCAGCCGTCCTTGCCTTAAGGACTTACCTTATAAGCGATGATTGTGAAATTGTAGTCAAAATTGATGTGAAAAATGCTTTCAATTCGGTAAAAAGGGACACTTTACTGACGGAAGTAAAATACAAAATTCCAGAACTTTACAAGTATCTTCTCCTCTGCTATGCAGACCCTTCTAAATTAATGTATTTAAGTCAATATACAATGCAATATTGTGGTATTACCGACCTGATCTGATGATGGAGAGATACAAGGTAGCCATAGCCACTGCTTAACCACACAACAGAAACAACTTTTCAGTGTGGGCACTGATACCTTCTTGCCTGATGACGCGTCAATGAATATCAACCTTTCTAATTTTTTAATCGCCTAAAGGATGGTACTGTGGTATATTACGTGGTATATATATTAATACTGGGGTATGCTGCTCGAGAGGTACGGGATTAGAGGTACCGGGAGGAGATCGCAGCTAAAATATAACACTGGAAGCACATATGAAACTAGTATATTTCTTACTGTACTGAAATATACATACAATATGCTCTTAAAATAATTTACAGAACATGTGTTTCCGATGGTGTCCTGAAGACCAGTCCCTGGAATACCAATTGTTTCCAGAAGAATGCTAGTTTGACGCACTCTCGAATCATAGTTTAAATTCAATTTGTATACGTTATGATTCCGGACCTACACGGCCAGCCTCATACCGTAACAACCTCTACAGTACCAACGGTCAACATTTGTCGAGCATGCCGCCGTCCCGGAGTCACTCAGACATGTCATATCCGGTTGTGGTCATCTTTCTAACGGCGCAAACTTGCACGGACATAATTTGGTAGACAGGATCGTTCACCAGCAACTTGCTCTTTTATGCCGTCTTGTGGACCTTGAAGTCCCATAGTATAAGTACCTTCACACCTGGGTCACTCGTCAAATATTGAAGGCGGTATTGTTGGAGATGGTAGTGGATAGTCAGGGTCAAGAGGTGCCTCTGTATGTCGCTCTAAGGGCCCTAACCTAACCACCGGTTGCTATAAGGACCCGCCTCGATGCCATTAGATTGTGAAAAACCTAACCTAATAATGAAAATAAATAAAGGAATAGAAATAATACTTTATTTCTCTCATGTTAATATGCATAGCAGGTCTTAAATATGGTAGTTTAAGTTACGCCACGAAACCCTGTACGGGTATTGCAAGTTTACTTACCTATATAAATACATTACAAAAGTAAAGTAGTTCATCTATAACTTACATAATTAAACATATTTTAATATCTAGAATCGAAAACAAAGTGTCTTCCTCTCTCTCGTCCGAATATACAAGTGCGACAGCGAGGGAGATACTTCGTTTTCGGTTCGCGGTAGTCCCTCTGTATCGTGTCCTTTAATGAGATGTGCAACAAAGAGTGTTTGTATAGTATTTGTTGTATAAAGTTTCGTATGGCTTACAACGTCCGCCATGTTCAGACGTTTGGACGCACTTTATAAATCATGCCAGACCATTACACGGTTAATGTTATCACTCGATACACTCATCTATCTATACATATAATAAAGCTGTAGAGGTTCGAAAGTCTGTACATAGAAGTTATTAGCAAAAAAATCGATGGAGGGGTCTTAGAATCGATAACAGAACACATTTCAACAGTTTTTAAAATTTGTGTCTGTTTGTCTGTCTGTTTATTTGTCTCACCATCACGCGAAAACTAGCCAATAGATTTCAATACAACCTTCACTAATACTTTCAATTGATCTTCGGACGGGTTATAGGCTATAAAAATCATACAGATTGGGGATGGAAGGGGGTGAAAAGAGGGGTTGAACTTTGTATGAGAAGTCCTTCAATTCGTGACCTAAAGGCTTGAAAATTGGTAAGCACATAATTGGAAGCAAAATAAAAAGAATCTTATTCAAAAATTGTACAATAAACAGAAAATATGTGAAAAACTGGAGGGTAAAAAAGTGCTTACCGACAAATAACCATAAATCTCTCAACCCTTAGTGACTGTTTGAAATGAGAGATTTAATTATGTTAGTCATTGTCAAACCAGTGCCTTGAACTTCGTCTACCTATAATTGATATATATTCGTTGTTCGTGTGGTCGAGTGTGATAATGGTGTCATCTGAGGGCCTACAAAAAACAGAAAATATCTACTATTCCCACTATTATTATAAATGTGAAAGTTCGAATGTTTAGATGTTTGGATATTTGTTACTCAATCACGCAAAAACGGCTGACCGGATTATGATGAAACTTGGTACACAACGAGTTTATAGCCTGCATTAACATATAGGATACTTTTTATCCCTTCGTCATCCCTCAAATAGATAAATTCAGGGGTGGAAGTTGAATTTCATAGATCCAGAATCATGTAGAATATTTACAATACCCGCTGACTTACGAAAATTCGACTTAGATGAACCAGTGTAAGTCTGAGCTCCAAATATGCACATAATTGTCACGAATCGTAGGGTCAAGATACAGTAAGGACGTATCGTGAGGCGAGTGTAGACTGTTGTAAATTCACGATATTTGACGTTTGGTTGTCAAAGTCGTGCCATTACACAGATGCCATTCATTCAAATCGAATCGAAGTTAATATAGATTATTTACTACTTGCACAATTCAATAATTTGAGTCTTATAGTTGCTAAGATAAAGTACATATTTTCATGTAAAGTTTTTAGTTTTATCATCGTAGTTATAAACTGAGTAATGTCGCTACCAATTGATTATGATGAACTATTATTATGAAAGATTTCGGATATTTGTGACTTAATTATCTCAAAACCAAAGCGACTCATGTGAATGTGAATGTTTACCGCATTTCAGTACTTGCCTGAAGTTCTATTAATTATTTACATGCATAATTGTAAGAAGTACCTAAATAACGCAAATCTATTATGTTTTAGATTTGCGTTATTTAGGTACTGACTTACAGCCTTTAAAGCGCTTGCGTTTTATATCAAAACTTGCTGACCCATTGAGCCTAAATAACTTTACTGTTTATAAAATTGGAGATTAAATTGATTGGACGTAGACGATTGTTGTCAGCATTGACTGACCAGCGCTTTGATATATGCCTACATAAAAATGACAGAAATTCCACTCCACTCTATTCTTTTTATTGAAAAATAATGGATGGTTGAGAAATGTAAAACAGATTTTTTTTTCTTGAACGATAGTGAGTGCGCGTTTGTTTGGAGAGCGGCCTGGGGAAAATCCAGGAGAAACTTCCAACGCGACCACACGAGGGGTTTAAACGCTGCAACTGGAATACTCTAAGACTATGCGCTCCAGTGAGATTGGTTGAGCGGCCTCAACTAAATCTGAGGTGTGGGTGGAATCAAACTACTGGGAGTTTTGTCGCTGTTTCACTAAACCAAGCCTAGCTGAGAAGAGACCAGTTAAGAACTCAGCCAGACCCGACCTAGGCCGGACTGACTCTACCCGGTATGCAGCGGTATCGGGACGAATAGGGTCTATATGTGTCTGCGATATCGCGATCGTGCGGTGGACATCCCCGCCGGCAGGGTAATTTTGTGTCTATCCTAAGGACCCATAGAAACCGTTACAAATCTTTTTGGTTACTATAGGTCAGCTTATCCAAAATACTAATTCAATGTAAGTAAGTAAACATGGTACAGGTATGAAAACATGGATTACCTGACTGATTAGTTGTAAAACGATAATATGCGCGTAGGTAGTTAAAAATATTACTACTGTTTTAAATTACAAGTTGAAGTTAAGAAAGCGCGAGTCTTTTTGGTAGATGTCACTCTGAGTACGCATCCCCAAGGCTTTGAAGAAGAGAAGAAAGAACTGGTTGAAGGATTTGGTAACCGAGTGTGATTACTGATTTTTCATGCAGACAGCTTAGTTACTTAAAGTGATTGGCTGCGTATGTCAGGATGTCACCGGTTCGATTGTACGTTTTGGAAAGTGTTTCTTCAGTAGAAAAAAACCTATGATTAAGGGAGAAAATAAACACTTTTGTAAACGTGTTTGTCTAAGTCAACTACAAGTACATATGAAAAAAAATTCTTAGTAAACTAGAGGTATTAAATAAAGTTTCATACAGAGGGATAATGCGTAGAGACATGTGCCCAAGGTGTTCACTGCAAGTAGAGCGTGTCATATTGTTGTAGGTCATTACAGATCTTGGGTTATAATGTAGGACTCCTAACACGCTGCAATTCGAGAAACATCGAAGTTTTTGTTCCATTCAATCATAATATGTTTTCCCCTGTAGTCGCTACATCGAGCATGTCAGTACTAAGGCTCGGAAAGTAGGGAATTGGGAAACTTCATAGAACAAGAACGAATGTTGACGAAGAAACGAATGAATACGTACGTAACATCGAACCATGACACCATTATGCTACATGGATTTGATGACGTAGTTTCTTAGCACACATTGTGTTTCGTTACGTAGTATAAGAAATCATAAAAATTATCTGTACGTATATGGGATCGAGTCGACGGCGTTCTCGGGGCTGGAATAAAATGTGTATTTAACGTCTGAATTTCCTGGCCAGTACCCTTGACCAGTACCTATTGAAAAATCATATTACCTATTTTGTTTCATTATCCGCCTATTACATCCTACTTCAAGACACATGCCTCCTTTCATGAAAAAGGGGGCCCATTTAACTTGCTACTATATTTATATGAATAAGAAACTTTGTAAGGTTGTAACTTTGAGACGTAAAAACGTTTCAGTACATTTTGCGTGAGTCACTCAAAGTTAAGTAGTTTATAACCTAACCTGCAGAATATATGTATCTACCAAGGGGAAGGAATAGTCAGTAGACGTTCACGCGGACGAAGTCGCGGGCAAAAGCTAGTATCACAATATGTATTGCGTGGCTATTGATGAATACTGAAGCAAAATCCATACTATTTTTAATACCACGATAACATTGATACCCCAGTAATTGTGAGTTATAATGATCGAAGTCATGCCGCAGAGTATCTGGTCCAAAAGTTCCGCCACCGCGCATAACAGCATGCCCGGTGGCGGGACTTTGGGCTCACTCTCATCACCGTGGCTCAACATCTTTAACGTAGAACTAGAATCACATGGTATGGCGGTGTATTGAACAGATACGCGTAGGGTAGCTAACAAATGATGAGTCATTAGCAAATATTCCATCTACCTCAGCCTAGTCGAAATCTCTAAACATACTTTCACTGTTAAAGCATTTCTTCGTACCATGGTGACGTAGTCGAGCCCTTGACTTGTTCTGAGGACGCCAAGCAAAATCTTTTGTCGAGCAGAAATCCGTATATAAGTATACCTAAGTTACACTAGATGCATAGAAATAATTTTCTCAAACTAGCCAAGTACAACCTTGCTTCTCCAAATAGGTACGCATCTATTACATTGTTAAAACGGATATATTTCTTGTTTGGTAGCAATATAATTTATATACAAATGATTTAATAAGTATATGAAACTTCGACTTGTTTTATATATTAAATAATTTAGTAAGTAATTACAAAAGAATTTTATAAACTATAAATTACAGCAACATTAAACTCAAAAGTTGCCGAGGTATTTATATTATTTCACTAAGTATATTATGATTGTTTAATATTGGAAAGATTAAAATGTAAAATGGGATAAAGAACAAATTATATACCTAGTTTGTACTTACAGCAGCCCTAATTTCTAACGAGTAAATTGTAAAATAAATCACCAAATAATCACTCATCTGTGAACGCAAATTAAAGTGTGTATATATGAATTATGTATATTACATCAATAAACCTAGTTTGATCCGATCTGTTTGTTATCAATTTGGCACTCTTTTTTATGTCCCCAGCACATTTTTGAATACTTAATGATATACTCCTGGACGACTAAATAGTCTCAATTTAATAATTACCTTTGCTTTATGTACCTACCTAACATTTAATGAATTATCTAGGTGTACACAAACTTCAGCGGATTTGCAAGTGCGCGAGTATATTTCAAAATACCTACTGCTTCCTATTTTAATACCAATCGTGAATTGAAAGCGCATCCAACGTGTGTACGTAATTTTACACAATATTAAACGTTATGATTACTAAAGATTGAAGTATTACATAATGTGGGTTACTTATGTATACCTATTTATAATAAATATTTAATAATAACAGCTGATTGTGTAAAATTATATACACCTGTTGGAGGCGCTTTCAATTTACGATTTATAGGCATTGTGAATATAAAGAACTTGATAAAAAAAGAAGTAATTGTTTGAATCCCAAACACTAGATGGCAGCATAGTAGTCACAGTTATACAACCTTGGCTGCATAAAACATTCCCTTCGTTCAGTACATTCAGAAAAATATTCAATGTCAATTTCTGTGTTTCCCTGCCACAGATAACACAATTCATAAAAAAAACCTAAAGAAGTAGGTCGTCTGATACGTAGTATCTCATAAGTAGTCTGTGCAAATCTGTCACCAGAAGTCATGGGAAACACAACAAATTCTGAACCAAATGCCCAATTAAATTAATTAATTATGCAAATGAATACGTTGCCTGAATAATTACCCAAAATGGCACCTCCGCCCAAAGATGAGTATTCGTGTGAAATCAACAGTAACAAATACTTCATGTTGTGCGCCGGTGCTGGTGCAATTTGTTGCGGAGCCACACACATTTTTGTCACTCCGCTTGATCTCATCAAATGCCGACTTCAGGTAAAAATACTTGCACGGCTCCTATTACAATACACTACAATACAAATACTCTTTATTGCACACCTCACACAAATGAATCAGCTACACACAGAATCAAAACAACAACAGTATGCAGGTAGATGCCGACTTCAGGTAAAATACTTGCACGGCTGTTATTACAATACACTACAATACAAATACTCTTTATTGCACACCTCACACAAATGAATCAGCTATACACAGAATCAAAACAACAACAGTATGCAGGTAGAGGTGGACAACGTCACACCATCTGATTTTTTCTCCTGATAGCTACTAGTGATGTATACAAATTTAAAAATGATGGGACAGATAGATAATTGAATTAAAATATTTTTATTTATTTATTATACTCTACCAGCCAACCATTGGGTAAAATATTGGTAGATGAAAACGAAACAGCTAAAGCTTGTATTTGGATAAGAACCAGTCCAGTCACATGCTAGCGTAACTAAAAATCATATCCGCATCATAACTTTCCCCCAAAGCTGAGTAAACCGTTTATAAATGCTCAAATCAAAAAACATGTTCAAGCAATGAACAGTTATATTTCTTTTTAGGTTGATCCGGGAAAATATAAATCTATCTTCAATGGTTTTCGGGTGTCTTATAAAGAAGGCGGCGCCGCAAACCTTGTTAAAGGATGGGCGCCTACGTTGTTCGGTTACTCCGCCCAGGGAGCATTCAAATACGGCGGTTACGAGTACTTCAAGTATAAATACAGCGAATTGATGGGGGAGGAGTCAGCTTACCTGTACAGGACAGGGATGTATCTCGCGGCGGCCGCGTCGGCGGAGTTCATTGGTGATATCGCGCTCTGCCCGTTCGAAGCGGTGAAGGTCCGAATGCAGACGACGCCCGGCTACACCTCGCAGATGCGGAAAGCCATGCCGCACATGCTCTCGACCGAGGGTGTCGGGGTGTTCTACAAGGGCCTGGTGCCGCTATGGGGCCGGCAGATACCGTACACGATGTCGAAGTTCGCATCGTTTGAGAAGACGGTGGAGTTTTTGTATGCGAGCGTGGTGCCGAAGCCGCGGGAGCAGTGCTCGAAGATCGAGCAGCTTGCGGTAACGTTCTCTGCTGGCTACATAGCCGGGATACTCTGCGCTATCGTGTCCCACCCCGCCGACACTCTCGTGTCAAAGATGAACAAGGACCCGGGGTCGAGTATGGGCAGTATTCTGTCCGAAGTTGGGATGTTTGGGATCTGGCGAGGGCTGACGGCGCGTATAATCATGATTGGGACGCTGACTGCCCTGCAGTGGTTCATATATGACGGGTATAAGGTGTTCAACAAGATGCCACGCCCCGTGCCCGGCGGCATGCCTGAATCATTAAGGAAGAAGGGTTACAAATAAGCTGTGAATCGTCCGCAAAATTTAATAAAATGGTGTCCCGTCTTTCAGTTACCAAATACCAAGTGAGATATCTTACGCTGGGTACATACTGCAAAATGATTTTCAAATTTCTTGGAAATGTAAATAGTAATATTTTGTGTTAGTCCGCTTTTAGTTTTGTCATTGTAACAATTTGATGAATTGATTTGCAAAAAATAAGTACGGATTCATTTCAGCCAATCCTAGTAGCTTTAAATGCTCAGGCAGCATCGAAATCTCTTTCAATATTTAGAATTGATGTTAATTGTCGAAAAGTACAAGCAAAATTTGTATTTAATGAGAGTAGGTAGTGACATATGTTGTTTTTAAATATTTTGGAGAACCGATTTCTAGAACCATTCGATTCTACTCAGGCCGAGTTATATAACGATTCGTTGCACTAAATGTTAGATCAAATGGTAAATAATCGAGCAACAACCATTGTTACCGGGATTGACTATAAATGTAATAATTTTATAACTTTTAGGTCGAGAAAATAAAAAGTTTCTTGTCCTAACTCTGGCAACATGTTTCATTTGTTCAGTACCACACCTAGGTACCAAAAAATATAATTGGATGATTCTCATTCCAAATTTTAACATTTTCTTAATTTGTCCTTACCGGGCCCGGATTGTTAACGACTCGTGAGTGATTATTTCTGGTTTTAACTATTTTAACAGTTAGGGATCCAGGTTATCGGACCGGTAAGGACATCAATTAACTTTAACTTGATTCTTGAAAATGATTATGAACTAGTAGCGCCCTGCGGTGTTATCCATAGATAAAACGTAGCCATGTATTAATTCAGGGTATAAGCTACCTCCATCCCAAAATTTAGCCAAATTATAGTCCTGCCGTTTTTGAGATAGAGGAACATACCGTAAACTGTGGTGACTTTAAGAAAAAGGGGCTACTTTGATAGATTTAGAACACATATAATTATCACCAAGTTTTTCTGGTTTGATTCAGTTTAGTTTAGTTGGGAAATCCAAGGTATTTTACTGACCTCATTCATGTTAAGCAAATAAAATGTAAAACACGACATAAAAACTGGATTTTTAAAGTCGCCCCTCAATTTGAAAGTAAAGGTTGACGGTACGTAATTAGCGTAAGTTTCACTCTTTACATAAACAACTAGCAGGCTTGGGTGCGCCAAAGTTCACATAAAATTGCTACTTCGATTATTGGAAGTCCGAAAATGTTTGTTATATAATTTTATATCATAATGATCATTGCTTATAATTTGTCTTTGCGCATAACTATCGTAACACTGAATCATTCATGTTAATAATGTCAATCATAATAAATATCTGTAATACTAATGTTAATTTTCATTTATTTTTAAAATATAACGATTTTAAATAATACAATTTTAAATCATATTTATTTTTTAACAACGACAAATTAGTAATAAAAATTTATATAATATTTATTTTAAACTTTACCTGGTTTTATTTATAAACTGTCAGGTATCTTCCACACCACATTCAACTTGCTATCAAAATAGAAATACAGTCCCAGAGTCGGGATAGGTACGACGACGAGCGAAGCGAGGAGGAGTGTTAGGTGTCTTTTGTTCCTCAGAGCGGAAAAAGGAGCCCCGCGAAGCGGGGCTCCGTCGACTCCTTGGCGGGCCGAAATCGCTTAATAAGCTAGGTACATGAAAAATAAAAAAGTTGCGGGGATAATCGACATAATAGATGATTTTACGTTTGTACGTTCCAATACACCCATACTTTATATGTTATGCTTTCAAATACTTATACAATATAAGTTTATAATTATTAAGTTTATTTTAAAAATCATTATGAGTTGTGATGAATAGTTGGAAATGACATTATGTTGTTAAAAAATCTGCCTAAATATAATTATGAGTAATGATGTTGGTAATACAAATGTATATACAACAAATTTGTAGGCAAAAAAATTATGACAAATGATTACTATGATCAAAAAGCGTTATTATGAAAAATAATATGACAAGTAATGTTATGTGAGCCAATATGGACCCAGCAGGCTTTATATACGTGTGCAAGCCACCATTATAAAGCCTAGTATTTTAAGTCGACAATAGTAGCCAAATTGATAAGTTGTGTCGCGGCCACGCTGCGGTCTCGACTAATTAAGGTTTCACGCGGCGCAGAGCGAGGGAGACAGCATATATTCCATCGCAATGATATGTGACTGTGACGGATATTCACGGGTACAGTCAGCATTAAAATTAAAATTCCGTCCGTATGTCACAGCCGATTTACTCGGAGACTATAAGCACTACAATTATGAAATTCGGTAGGAAGGTGTATTCTATGAACCGCTACATAAAAGTGATGTAAAATTACAAAAACATTAAATTAGGGGGGACAATCCATACGTGTAACGTAGTGGGATAGATAGGCCTTTAAAAACGATATAAAGGTATCTAAAAAATAATAATTTGAGTATGGGATGGCGCATCGCAACTGACGATTCTCAATATGATTTGAGACGTTAGTGTCGTTAATGAAGCATGAGTCTTCTGGTAGATGTCGCTGTACGCCTCCCTTAAGGCGTTCGTATAAAATATAATAAATTGTATAATTTAGACAGTTTCTAGAATAAAATCTGAATGTCAAGAGGAAAATTTAACGTCAACATCTAATGTCATAGTTATGAAAATAGTCATTAAGATGTAATGTCATAATTATTAAAATGTAATTAGTATTTCAACCACAATTATAAAATATAATCTCAATTTAAGTCAACGGTTGGTGAGATATTAACTGTCTAAACCATAAAAAGTGTGCCCCCTCTAATTTCCAAACCATGAAGACTGACACTAAGAATTCTGAAATAAATTGTGGTAGTGTGCATTAATAAATACTTTCAACGATTTTTCGTTTACGGTTTTTAAGTTTTTGCTGAAAAACTGTCTTGCCCAAACAAAATGACTTAAGTCGCGTGAGTTCCCTATGAAGATATGGCCTTTTTAGATTCAATGTATTGGATTCTCATAATTAGCCGTGCTGTATATACATTGGCGCTAAATTTAAATTAAGCCAATAGACTTGAATACATTGATGACGGTTCGGTGACATAGGCCGGTGACAAATAAGGAGGGACAGGAGATGACACATTGTATCTCTTTCCTACGTGTGTTATTGTCTATACTTACATCTCTCGCACATCTGTGTATGTGTGTATTGCCGGCTCCAGTCATATCCTTACTTCACGGTTGTCACTCACGCGTCGTCTTACATAGCCCAAAAAATGTTTTCTTCTCGGCAGTGGTCTCATAAGAAACGCTAGTAGTTTTTGACTTGTAAAAGTGCCTTTGCGGCCTACTTGCAGAATAAAGTTCATTTATTTCATTTATTTTATTTGACCTACCCCATCGATTGGAGTATCGCTGTTTAGAGTTGAGTTGCTCATTGAATAAATAAATACTTACTCTATTTTTGTTTCTAAAAATGTTGGAAAACGAAGGATTGAGATAACTAACTTCAGCTTTGAAAAAAAAATGTGTATAAGAAATTTTTAACTTCCATTGACCTTATATTTCCTATCAAAACCAACTTAATTTAGCCGTTGGGTCGAAACCCTAAATGTGGTTAGTCCGACACGCACTTGGCTGGGTTTTTTTAAACCCAACCGGGATGCTGACCCGCGACCACTAAATTTTGAAGTAGTCCGTTTTTTCCTACGATTTTGTTCACATCGGAGAACAAACCGGACAGAAAAATCCGTTTTGTTTACATCGTAGGACAAGCCGGACAGAAAAATCCGTGTTGTTCTACGCGTAGAACAAAGCGGACATGAAAATCCGTTTTGTTGTACGCGTGGAACAAACTGGATTTTCAACTTTAATTTGTCCTACGGTTTTGTTTAACGAGTAGAACAAAATGGAAATAGCCATTTTATTTCGAGGAAAATGAATCCGTAAGAGTTCTAGAGAATTTACCTCTCGTATTCAGTGGCTTCCGATCCAGCCGAGCATCCACATTCGCAAATCTCTGAATAAGCCCGTTTCGCAACCTTTCCATAAACATTGCGCGCGTGGGCGCTGAATTTAAATTAGATTAGTATCTGAATGAGCATCGACACATTTTCGCGGTGATTTTCACTCCTTTGTATCTAGTGCCGGCTCTATATGAATTCAGCTAACCCGAGGCACAGTCGTTGGAAAACAGTACGGCTTCAAACACAAACTTTTTATTTTATTTTTTATTTAAGACAATCATTAGAAACAATTATTGTGTACATATGAGCCACTATTTAAAACCTTTAACGGTTTAAATAATAGTTGGTTTTCAGTTAGAATTATAAGTTAATAATTAGGTACGAGTAACATAATATTTTTTAAGTAGCTATCCCAAAGTTAAGTAATATTTTATAAGTATTTTTTTACATTTATTCTGGTTAAAACCGGTATTCGTGAGGTCATGCAATAAGTCCTTAGGTAGGTTATTAAGAATGGCTGGAAGTAAGGAATCCATAGTTCTTTTACCATAAGTGTTAGTATTGCATGGCAACACGTATGATGGTAAATAATCTAGGGTACGTAATTTACTAGGACGTGTTTTACTTACGCCTGTATTCCCAAAAGGGGTAAACACATGAAATTTAATTCAAGGCCACATTTAGCAAGATGGAGAAAATGTGATAATCTACTAGCCTATCGCTCACAGCACATCACTTGCGACACCAACGGGAAGAAAGCGGAAGGTGCTATTCTAACACAACTAAGGTGACCACACGGGTATCAGCTGTATAATTCTGTACGTACGGTGGTCATAAAATCTAGTCCCATACCCATACAGTAAATCCTCTTTTATGTGCTCAAAAAATGTAGCTAAGGACCAACTTTACAATATCGCGCCGGTCCGGGGCGGAGATGGCCATAACAGCATCAAAAACGGTATCGTTATGGCCATCTCCGCCCATTACGATACAGGCTCGTGCTCAAAAAGACTTCAACGAGCTCATGAACTCGAACTCCTGCACTTTTAACGCAATGGTGCCTCAACACATGAAAGAGGATTTAATGTACGGATGTAGATAAAGTAGTGTATACAACTGTACATAATTAGGCTTTAAAACACTCGTGTGATCCTATTATGAACATCGCTGACGCTCGTTGCATAAACCCACACTCGTGTTTCAAAACCTCTCATTATGTATGAGTTGCATAAAGTACTATTATATGCTCGATGAACACATTAAACAAACTCAGACAACTGTGTGTGTGTGTGTCGTTAGCATTGCTCAACCTTGTGGATGCGTCACCTTGTGGAACACAATGCTGTTACTATATGCTAAACTTAGCAAATAGTAACAGCATCGACGCATCCGCAAGTTTGAGCAATGCTAACGAGGTTGTTAATTAACCTGCCAGTTCAGAGTTTTCTAAAGTAATCGAACAGAAAACCATTCAACAATAACAAGAAACGCCTGTATAACGGGATGTGCTCTGAAGAACTAAATAAATAAATAAATAAATAAATATTAGAGGACAATCTTACACAAATCGAACTAGCCCCACAGTAAGCTCAAGAAGGCTTGTGTTATGGGTACTAGACGACGATATATTTAATAGATATAAATACTTAAATACATAGAAAACATCCAAGACTCAGAAACAAATATTCATGCTCATCACACAAATATTTGCCCTGACCGGGATTCGAACCCAGTACCGGCAGCTTCACAGGCAGGTGCACTACCCACTAGGCTAAACCGGTCGTCAAAACAAGAACTGTTTGATATGATGCCCACGGCAACCTTTGATCATCGCACCGCTCGCCATCGGCAGCGAGCTCATCCCCACACCTTGGAGCCATTGCGTTCTCGTACAGTATGATTCAACAGGCACTTTATACTAAGAACATTTAGGTTGTGGAATGAGCTTCCGGCCGAGGTGTTCCCAATGGGCTACAGAATGGGACTCTTCAAAAAAGGCGTGAAAAGGTTTCTTACGGGTAGGCAACGCGCGAGTAACGCCTCTGGTGTTGCAAGCGTCTATAGGCGACGGTAACCACTTACCATCAGGTGGGCTGTCAGCTTGTTTGCCACCGACGTGGTATAAAAAAAAGTCACGGGGCAGCGATCGAATGTGCCACTAAAGTTTGTTGTGTAGCGTTTGACCGAAAATCATGGGTCACCGCTTTGAGTGGTTATTATCTGATCTGAAGGCACGTTAAGCCATTGATCCCGGCTGCTGTCTATGATAGCAGTTGCTAAGCCAAGTTAGAGGCCTTTCTGCGGCTTGAGAACCTCTAACAGTCAAGTTGCCCACTCACTTGACAAGCCTAATCCCAATAAGGTCTAGATTCCTTTGGTAGGGGGGTTAAATGGCAGTCGCTTTCGTAAAAACCAGTGCATATGCCAAGTCTTGAGAGTAAAAGTGTATAGGATCCTTTTTGTAGAGAATTTTATGTAGATCAGTTATGTCTAAGAACATCTTTTGCTACGGGCTACCGTTTACGAGCTTTTTACAAAAAATCTAAAAAAAGGGTCCTTTACAACCCTCCCCCCTCCCCCCTTATCTCCCCCCCATCCGCCAGTACTTGTAGTATGTTGTTTAGGACATCTTGACCTGCAACTGTGCCAAAATTCGCTTATACACGAATTATTTCCGCCAATTCAATTATTTGTCTTCTTCTTAGATTGTTTATCTTTAATACTATCGTATTTTATGTGTTGCTTTAAAGAACATTATATCCTGGTCTATCGCATTAGGTATTACCCTGTAATGATAGACTTAAGTTGTTGTTTCCTATATGTATAGTATGTTGTGTTGCGTTCCGTGGATCACGTACGGTGCTGTCTGAAAACCAGCGCTGCAGGTGTCTAACACCTCGGCATAATGCTGAGACAGCCATCGATTCACTGCCGCGAAGACACACTTTTTAACTGTATGTTCATGTACTGAGTATATTATATTTGTAACGGTGTGTCTTTTGGTGCAGTGAATAAATGCTTTCTTTCTTTCTTTATTGAATAAATAAATAAATTTTCCTTCATTGGGCGTACTACACGATCAATTATACTACTGTTCCACCTGAACTGCGGGTAAGCCCCTGTGAAATGAAATACCCAGCACGAGGGTAGGTAATATTGTATGTAATATCGAGTGGTGTGACAAGGGTCCGGCCTTATCTCCGCGTACGTGCCCTATTGATTCCTCCTAAAACATCGGATTATGCCGCGAGCGGTATCTTGCGGTTTATACTGAATAAGGTGCTTCGAAGGATTCCTACTAACTCATAAACGGGGTTTAGTCAGCCATTTTAAGGGTCCTTATTAGTTAAAAAACGCTCATCTATTTAAGAATAGAATAGAATAGAATAGAAATGTATTTATTTAGCACACGTTATTAAAAAAGTATACAATTTAATTGTAAAACAACTTGTAGGTACATCTTATGTGCTAAATAGGACACCCACTCAGCATGTTGTCACGGAAACCGTGACGTGATTTAGATGATTTTCTGATTGAATTGACCCGTATCTTGACATTTTCTCAATGTCACTATCTAGAAAAGGACTATTGCGACCTAATGTCATAAATTTTAAATCTATTTTTTGGATTTTTCATTAAGAAATATCGTTTCAAACATGACTTCAAATTGACCATTTTCAAGCTAAAAACTGTGTTTTTCCGCTTAAATTCTACATACAATAAAATCAAAAAATGACCATGTTACTATCTAAAACTTTAATAAAGTTATAGTATCATTTAATCACTTTAATGGTATTATCAATACTTTTGTCATAATTTGAAATCAAAACATTTTAAAACTTATAAGGCCTCTTAAGACAAGGCCATTCCAGTGCAAATGGCCCCCTCTAACACGCGTGAGTTTGCAATTAACCATCCCGCTCTCTACGGAAGCGCTGCGCGTAATTTCGTAAATATTTAGTACAATTTTATTGATTGTTCGAACACTGAATCACTTATGAAGAATCTATCCGGTTATTTTCTTAGAACATTAAAAAAGCTATCGTTTTTGTAAAAAAAATGTGTCACTGTCGTTGATAATTACGAGATCTGCGGCATTAGTCTATTTTTACTACGATATTTAGGATTTTTTGAGAGAGTTACCAATGCATTTTTCAATATTTTGTTCGGTTATTTCTTTTCTTTGTTTCTTTTTGTTTTTTTTTTGTTTTTTTGATGAACGGTTTAGCCTAGTGGGTAGTGCACCTGCCTGTGAAGCTGACGGTCCTGGGTTCGAATCCCGGTCAGGGCAAATATTTGTGTGATGAGCATGAATATTTGTTTCTGAGTCTTGGATGTTTTCTATGTATTTAAGTATTTATATCTATTAAATATATCGTCGTCTAGTACCCATAACACAAGCCTTTTTGAGTTTACTGTGGGACTAGTTCGATTTGTGTAAGATTGTCCTCTAATATTTATTTATTTATTTCATTTTTATTTTTCAGTCTACTGTAATTTTTATGTAGTGTAATTCTACATTATTTCTTCACACTGGAAGCTCAAACTTCAGTATTTTCGTCAGATCTGTGAATGGGCCTTGCTTTAACTGAGAATGGTTTTGGCATGGTATAATATACTGCGCCAGGTATGGCAAGCCGGTACATCGGTTAGTAGTGTGAGTGACACGAGCTACGTCACCAGCCAGCGTCAGCCTATCGATCGTATGCGGACGTAAGTGTGTGTGTCGTCGACAGTGACGTATTGTGGTGTCACGATCCGAATTGTCAGATCTTCTTAGACCATTTGGTACTTTTGGTGTTGGTCATATTTTAAAATATCAGCTGTAGAGAGTTTCACGAAGATACAAGTGTGTTATTGATGTGGTATATTACGTGGTATATATATTAATACTGGGGTATGCTGCACGAGAGCTACGGGTTTAGAGGTACTGGGAGGAGATCGTAGCTAAAATATAACACTGGAAGCACATATGAAACTAGTATATTTCTTACTGTACAATAATCTCTTAAATTATTACAGAACATGTGTTTCCGATGGTGTCCTGAAGACCAGTCCCTGGAAAACCAATTGTTTCCAGAAGAATGCTAGTTTGACGCATTCTCGAATCATAGTTTAAATTCAATTTGTATACGTTACTAGCAGGCGCCCGCGACTTCGTCCGCGTAGATTTTAGATGGTAACAAAGATATAAATGAGGTTTATTTGTTTCTGTCAGTTGTCTGATGCTATTAATCTTTTGTGAAAATTACTCGAATGAAAAACTTAATGTCCGCCATCTTGGAATTGAAAATGGATGTAATTTTCGGAATCGGCACCTCGAGGAACCACAAAGATGACCCCATATCGATTTTTAAGAAAAATAAATATCCGCCATCTTGGATTTGAAAATGCATATCATTTTCGTAATCGGCACCCCGAGGAACCTCGACGATGACACCCATATCGATTTTTAAGAAAAATAAATATCCGCCATCTTGGATTTGAAAATGTATATCATTTTCGTAATCGGCACCCCGAGGAACCTCGACGATGACACCCATGTCGATTTTTAAGAAAAATAATTGTCCGCCATCTTGGATTTGCAAATGCATATCATTTTCGTAATCGGCACCCCGAGGAACCTCGAAGATTGCACCCATGTCGATTTTTAAGAAAAATAATTGTCCGCCATCTTGGATTTGCAAATGCATGTCATTTTGGTAATCGGCACCCCGAGGAACCTCGAAGATTACACCTATATCGATTTCTACGAAAAGTAAAGATTTGCTTCCCGCACAAACTTGGAACCCCTTTTTACCCCATTAGGGAAACAATTTAGAAAAACGCTGGAACACGTTTTGTTGTATCTAAACAGAGAGTCTATTTACGAAGTTTGAAATCTCTCACTTCAAAAAGATTTGCTTCCCGTACAAACTTGGAACCCTCTTTTTATCCCCTTAGAGGAGCAATTTTGAATAACGCTGAAATATGTTTTGTTGTATTTAAATAGAGAGTCTATTTACGAAGTTTTAAATCTCTCACTTCAAAAAAGATTTGCTCCTTTACAAACTTGGAACACTCTTTTCACCCCTTTAGGGGAGAAATTTTGAAAAACACTGAAATTATTTTTGTTGTATTTAAACATAGACTCTATTTACGAAGTTTCAAATCACTAACTTCAAAACAGAATTACTCCCCGTGCAAAGTTGAAACCAACTTTTCACCCCTTTAGAGGAGCAATTTCAAAAAACGCTGAAATACGTTTTGTTGTATTTAAACAGAGAGTTCGTATACGAAGTTTTTAATCCCGCACTTCAAAAAAGATTTGCTCCGAGTACGAACTTGTAAACCCATTTTCACCCCTTTAGAAGAGCAATTTCAAAAAACGCTGAAATCTATTTTGCTGTATTTAAACAGAGAGTCTATATACGAAGTTTTAAATCTCTCACTTCAAAAAAGGTTTGATCCTTTACAAACTTGGAACCCTCTTTTCACCCCTTTATGGGAGCAATTTTGGAAAACGCTGAAAAATGCATGTTGTATTTAAACATAGAGTCTATTTACGAAGTTTCAAATCTCTAACTTCAAATAACAATTGCTCCCCGTACAAACTTGGAACCCCCTTTTCACCCCTTTAGCGAAGCAATTTCAGAAAACGCTGATGTACGTTTTTTTTTGTATTTAAACAGAGAGTCTATTTACGAAGTTTGAAATCCCTCACTTCAAAAAAATTTGCTCCCCGTACAAACTTGGAACCCCCTTTTCACCCCTTTAGAAGAGCAATTTCAAAACACGCTGAAATACGTTTTGTTGTATTTAAACAGAGAGTCTATATACGAAGTTTTAAATCTCTGACTTCAAAAAAGATTTGCTCCTTTACAAACTTGGAACCCTCTTTTCACTTCTTTATGGGAGCAATTTTGGAAAACGCTGAAATATGTTTTGTTGTATTTAAACATAGAGTCTATTTACGAAGTTTCAAATCTCTAACTTCAAAAAAGAATTGCTCCCCGTACAAACTTGTAACCCCCTTTTGTCCCCTTTAGAGGAGCAGTTTCAAAAAATGCTGAAATACGTTTAGTTTTATTTATACAGAGAGTCTATATGCGAAGTTTTAAATCTCTCACTTCAAAAAAGAGTTACTCCCCGTACAAACTTGGAACCCCCTTTTCACCCCTTTAGAGGAGCAATTTCAAAAAAAGCTGAAATACGTTTTGTTGTATTTAAATAGAAAGTCTATATACGAAGTTTCAAATCTCTCACTTCAAAAAAGATTTGCTCCTTTACAAACTTGGAACCCTCTTTTCACTTCTTTATGGGAGCAATTTTGGAAAACGCTGAAATATGTTTTGTTGTATTTAAACATAGAGTCTATTTACGAAGTTTCAAATCTCTAACTTCAAAAAAGAATTGCTCCCCGTACAAACTTGTAACCCCCTTTTGTCCCCTTTAGAGGAGCAGTTTCAAAAAATGCTGAAATACGTTTAGTTTTATTTATACAGAGAGTCTATATGCGAAGTTTTAAATCTCTCACTTCAAAAAAGAGTTACTCCCCGTACAAACTTGGAACCCCCTTTTCACCCCTTTAGAGGAGCAATTTCAAAAAAAGCTGAAATATGTTTTGTTGTATTTAAATAGAAAGTCTATATACGAAGTTTCAAATCTCTCACTTCAAAAAAGATTTGCTCCTTTACAAACTTGGAACCCTCTTTTCACTTCTTTATGGGAGCAATTTTGGAAAACGCTGAAATATGTTTTGTTGTATTTAAACATAGAGTCTATTTACGAAGTTTCAAATCTCTAACTTCAAAAAAGAATTGCTCCCCGTACAAACTTGTAACCCCCTTTTGTCCCCTTTAGAGGAGCAGTTTCAAAAAATGCTGAAATACGTTTAGTTTTATTTATACAGAGAGTCTATATGCGAAGTTTTAAATCTCTCACTTCAAAAAAGAGTTACTCCCCGTACAAACTTGGAACCCCCTTTTCACCCCTTTAGAGGAGCAATTTCAAAAAAAGCTGAAATATGTTTTGTTGTATTTAAATAGAAAGTCTATATACGAAGTTTCAAATCTCTCACTTCAAAAAAGATTTGCTCCTTTACAAACTTGGAACCCTCTTTTCACCCCTTTATGGGAGCAATTTTGAAAAAAGCTGAAATATGTTTTGTTGTATTTAAAGATAGAGTCTATTTACGAAGTTTTAAATCTCTAACATCAAAAAAGATTTGCTCCCCGTACAAATTTTGGACCCCCTTTTCACCCCTTTAGGGAATCAATTTAGAAAATCGCTGAATTTAGTTTTGTTATGTTTAAACAGAGAGTCTATATACGAAGTTTCAAGTCTTTAACTGTAAAACAGAAGTTTCTCCCATACAAACTTTGCACCCCTATTTTACCCTCTTAGGGTTAGAATTTTGCAAAACGCTGAAAACACTTTCTTTGGATTTAAGTTCGTAACCTTTTCACAAATTTTTAAGTCTTCAGCTCAAAAACAAAATTTTCTCCCATACAAACTTTGCACCCTTATTTGATCCCCTTAGGGTTCGAATTTCCAAAAATCCCGTCTTATCCCTTGCATACGTAACAAAAGTAAGCTCTGGACCAAATTTGAAGTTTCTAGTTTCAGTAGTTTCGGCTGTGCGTTGATGGTAGATCAGGACTTCTTCTTTTATATATTTAGATGATTCTGGACCTACACGGCCAGCCTCATACCGTAACAACCTCTACATTGATCAAGCGTCTGCGTAAGGTAAACGTCCCTGTGCTCGACACTTACAATCTTATGTCATCGTGACAGAGGTGATTAATATGTGTCATATATTGGGCACTAAGGTGTGGAGCATTTACCTGTACCTTATATTTAGGTAATGATAATTATTTATTGATTTACAAGCGGTAATAATAGTTAAATAACAGTAACTTAAGTAATATTAAAACTGAATTAAATCTAAAACAGGCCCTTGGGGCATTGTACCGAGGATGCTGGCGGCATTTCCTCGCTGTATCGCAATGCTGATACGTTGTGCGAGGAAGTCGCCAGCTCATCGGTCACCAGTTATGTCAAGCAGAATTATTTACTGTAACCAGACGCTTCGCGATTACAGTAAATAATTCAGGTAATTAGGTATAATATACCTTAATGTATTCACGAGAATTTACATTCAACATATATTATAGGTCGATACAGTCGTATTCCGATTTTTCCCGATGGAAAAACATTCGCTACATCTGCAACCTAATGGCATTGCGTGGAACCATGAGATACCGGGCGACTATAACCAGATGTTATCCGCCACGTATTGCCCGGTTGATTAAATTCGTCCGGACATTTCCCCGGGGTGGGGTCGTAGAACCTGCCCGTTTAGGCCTATGCCGATATTGCTTGAACCCTAGGGACCTTTGCTATACGAGTAGGTGTTGTGGAGATCTTCGATTAATAAGGGATATACAGGGCGTCCCACGGCTATGCCACATGGAGAAAAAGTACTTTGAATAAATAAATAAATATTAGTGGACAATCTTACACAAATCGAACTAGCCCCACAGTAAGCTCAAGAAGGCTTGTGTTATGAGTACTAGACGACGATATATTTAATAGATATAAATACTTAAATACATAGAAAACATCCAAGACTCAGGAACAAATATTCACGCTCATCACACAAATATTTGCCCTGACCGGGATTCGAACTCAGGACCGTCAGCTTCACAGGAACATTTTACTGAAAGAAGACATTATTTTAATTTTAAAAACAATTTAAACTGCATTCACAGATATTTAAATAATAATCAAACTGTGGATCAGGAATCGAACCCGTTACACAAGAAAAATAATTACCCTGTAGCTTTATCATACCAATCGAAAGGCTTCATTATATGGATTATTTTTTGCTAAATAACATAGTATCAGAAATAAAAGGAAGACCATGAATTTTAACATTTTTAATACAAAATTAATCAATTGATCACGTGTAAAGGGTTCGATTCCCGGTTCAACCACAAAATTATTTAAATATCTGTGAATTCAGTTTCAATTATTTTTTAAATTCAAATAATGTCTTCTTTCAGTAAAATGTTCCATCTACAATATTCAAGGTACTTTCCCTCCATGTGGCATAGCCGTGGGACGCCCTGTATAATATTGCAATATTCCCCTAAAGCGCTACGGATGCTTTTCGCTACATATAGACATTAACCTATTCAAAGCCCATGACGGACTAGTGCGAGTAGCGGATTGTTAACCGATTTCAAAAAAAGGAGGAGGTTCTCAATTCGGTTGTCTTTTTTAAAACCTCAGAACTCCGTCGTTTATGAACCGATATGGATTTTTTTTTGAAAGGTTGGTCCCTTTGTTACCAAAATCCGGTTCTGATGATGGAATCCATGATGAATTAAGAGAACTTAACATTTCAAGGGAAACATAGCGATTTTTGTATTTTCGGTAACAAAACGAGCATTTGCATTTAGAAAGTAGCATATTGTAAACGGGAGCTGATGAAGAAGACCACGGTTGGTCATCCAAAACCCTTACCCTCGTATTCATAAAACTCAACAAACCTCTGCTAACTAAAAAGTTCTTTGTCCCATTCTCACAAACGTCAATGTCAAAGTGACAGATAAGGACAAACGAACTTTAGCGGCTAGTTAACTAATATAGGTTTGACAGACGTTTATGAATAAGGGGGTTAGTGTTTCATGGGTGGCGCTAAGATATTTCGATTAAGGTACTGAAGCGGATATGACGAAGCCGATCTCAATGATCCTAATGTAATGTCACCATCGACCTGATCTGGTAATTGAAGCCAAAAGGTAGATAACGGAACTCCGTATTAACACAGTGTAGCTTAGCCGCGTTTGAGGTCATTGGAATCGACTATGACGAAGCCAATTTAAATGGTCCTGATGTAATGTTACCATCAACCTGATCTGGTAATTGAAGCCGGAAGGTAGACAACGGAACTCCGTAATAAAACAGTGTAGCTTAGCCGCGTTCGAGGTCATTGGAATCGGCTATGACGAAGCCAATTTAAATGGTCTGATGTAATGTTACCATCAACCTGACATGGTAATTGAAGCCAGAAGGTAGACAACGGAACTCCGTAATAAAACAGTGTAGCTTAGCCGCGTTCGAGGTCATTGGAATCGACTATGACGAAGCCAATTTAAATGGTCCTGATGTAATGTTACCATCAACCTGACATGGTAATTGAAGTCAGAAGGTAGACAACGGAACTCCGTAATAAAACAGTGTAGCTTAGCCGCGTTTGAGGTCATTGGGATCGACTATGACGAAGCCAATTTAAATGGTCCTGAAGTAATGTTACCATCAACCTGACATGGTAATTGAAGTCAGAAGGTAGACAACGGAACTCCGTAATAAAACAGTGTAGCTTAGCCGCGTTTGAGGTCATTGGGATCGACTATGACGAAGCCAATTTAAATGGTCCTGAAGTAATGTTACCATCAACCTGACATGGTAATTGAAGTCAGAAGGTAGACAACGGAACTCCGTAATAAAACAGTGTAGCTTAGCCACGTTTGAGGTAATTGGAATCGTCATGATATGCACTCTGGATTCACAAAAAAAAATGTAAATAAATAATATTATTCATAAAGAGTCGGTTTTTATTTTGTTAGCTGTATAATGAGTGTTTAATTCACCGAGTCTTTAGGAACGTTGATACGTCGACGACTTTTCACCAGCAAGTTACGATTTACTTCGTTACACATCCATGTTTCAGACACTATTTCGTACCAAGAACCTCGCATAGTTTAATGCAATAATATATAACTGGAAGGTAAGTTTGCGGGCTACCCTCTAGAATTCCATCGTTTCGGCAAGCATCCGGCGGTGGCTACCGGAAGCGGATACATTCCTCTGTCGAGCCGTTTGCGAACAACAACGGTTTTATTGTAACTGAATTAACAATCGTGGAGGGAACCTCCTCTTTTTCTCCCAGGCCGTAAAGTTTGCCTGTTATATTATAATGTGACGTGTTTTTGTTTTGAAGCGGATTTATGGTGCGAGTAAATTTGGGACAATGTTTATTGCCATGTTTAGAAGGGAGCCAAAAGGCCTTTGCGTTGATTTCTTTGGATTTTTCGGGTTCCGTACATCAAAAGGAAAAACAGCCCCTTATAGGATCACTTTGAATGAATGAATGAATCACTGTTTTTATTCACAAGACCCATCATCATCATTCATTTCATTTAGATGTTTGGCAGTCCAAAACTGTGCGTTTCTCAAGAAATTTTCTGCGTCGCACAACCAAACTATGGAATGAACTGTCGCCTGCGGTATTTCCTGGCCGATATGACCTTCAAACCTTCAAGAAAAGAGCTTATTCCCTTCTGAAAGGCCGGCAACGCACTTGCGACTCCTCTGGTGTTGCAGGTGTTTATGGGCGACGGTAATTGCTTACCATCAGGCGATCCGTCTGCTCGTTTGCCCCTATAACAAAAAAAAAAATAGTGTACAAAAGGTGTTACATAATAATATATTAACTTTGCAGTTCCAGTCCAGTACATTCAGCCATTTCAGGCATGTGAAAATTAAGATCAACTTAACTTTGTTGTCCACCTGTCGATCAAGACCCTTTATCTCAGGAACGCGTGGAAGTATCAAGTTGAAATTAAAACCATATATTCAGGTCTATAGTCACATTTTTTTTTATTATTAAAGTTCCAAATAATTTAACGCAGAGTTTGAAATTGCTTAACTGCTAAAGCCATGAATGGCTTATTTACAGCTAGAGTTCGGACTAGAACTTACATTACATTCAGTTCATTGGTAAACAACAAGAAAGTACTTATCACAAGGCGTAGTCATAATTATTACATGACATAAAATATTTATTAACATCTTTAAGTAATTTAGGGTTGGATAGGTATGAATCTTGTATGTGTGTTGGGAGGCTATTTATTATTTTAGGAAGCAAATATAGATTGGTCCTCATGCCGTAAACATTTTTCATTTGTGGTAGTAAGAATCTGTGTGTATTGGATAAACGCCTTAACTTACTATTACGGTGGTATTCATTTAATTGAGTTACATTATTATTTTCTCATGAAGTTGAGAATAAAGAAAACTTCTAAGTTAACTTTAAAAAAATGATACGGTCGTTTATGTCCCAAAAAACGTATATTTTGTCAATAAAGGGAATTAAAATTATAAGTACTTTCCGTTGATCTAGAACTATGAAATTTGACAAGTAATATCGTCGGTAGGCCTCCGACAAGGTGGAGTGATGACCTGGTGAAGGTCGCGGGAATCCGGTGGAAACAAACGGCACAGGACCGGTCTGAATGGCGGGCCTTGGGGGAGGCCTATGTTCAGCAGTGGATGTCTTTCGGCTGAAATGATGATGATGATGATGATGATCGTCATATACTACAAGTACAGGGAAAAATCTGAAAACCATACATTGATAATTGGGTCAATCAACTTTTTCTTGTTGTTATTCTGTCCCGTCAGCGAGGAGACAACAGTAACCATGTTTCTTAGAATTTTTTTTATAATATGGAATTCAAGCATGCTTTATACTTATCGCTAAATTTCATGTTTGATGGATTTAAACCCTATAAAATCACAGTTTTGAAAAGTGACTCAGGAGACGTAACCATGGTAACAAGCAACAAAGAATAGTTGATCCACCTAATTAAATCAGAAAAATATAATCTTTATTTTACGTAATCAATCATAGAGATTAAGCAACGGTATGTGCGGTCACAATTGAAGATGAAATTTGGTATGGAGGAGAAAATGAAATACATTTTATCCCAAATATCATCCCTTAAGGGAGTGGAAGTTTGTATATGTAATAGCGATGACTAGGTGAGCGCCCGATGTAAAAAAACCAGTATGTACCTGTAACCCGCCGTCTACCGGTCCCTGGGATCCCCGGGATCATAACAAAAGAAAGCTATTGTTTATTTTTTCGCCGGGAGAGGACGGCTTAAATTCTATCGCGATGAACGAGCTCTACGTAGACGAACTCGCGGGGAAAAGCTAGTCATAATATATTTTGTGATCAGATAATTATAGTCCAGGATTATTATACATTGCCCACCTATAGCTTATTGGCTTTGGGACAACATTTTAAATGTTCCATAGCAAATTTTCCTTGACTAAACAACAGGGAAAGTCTTCGTGCACAAAAGAGGGCTATCGTGTATGAATTCGTCGCTAGAGGAGCTAGTGTAGCGTGAGGTCTCCGAAATGTCAAATGTCACTCTTTGTGGTTGCGCTACGCGGGTTAATATCTAATTGGAACAATATGTTGACTATTTTGCAATACCTGAGCTTGATTATGGTTAATATGAGTTACGGGTCAATGACTGTTAGTGTTTTGAGACAGTTTTGTCTTTCGGAAACTTATATCCTCCTTTTTTTCGAACAAAACGGGACTGCGCTACAATGCGGGATGTTCGATATTTTTATGGTACGGTTTTAAGGTGTTAAATATGATTTAAATATAAACTTCGTTCTGATGCCCGTAATAACCTATAACAATTTCTGACAGCTGGACCTTACTCGACAGTGGCGCCAACTGGTGAGCACAAAAACGATAGCCCTCATTGTACTTACAAGCCTTAAATTTTCCTTAACAATATTTCAGAATCCAGAAATATCAATGCAAACGTGCAAGTACAGCGGCCGCGAACCGTGCTCTGACCCGGTCCGGTGCGGTTCGCCGGAACGACCGGTTTAACCGCCGCATCCAACCGTGCCGCTTTCATCGGCTTATTGCACTCGGCACTATGTATTAGACTAGTTCACTAGTTCAAAAGGGCGTTTAACATTTCATTCATACAATGTGCGAAATTCAGCTTAAGTGTACTTTACATTATAAGTACTCGTGTGCGGCACATAATTCTAAACGGATAGGGTAATCTTATATGCGTGCGTAAGATTCCTATGGGAAAAAAATCCAAACTTGAGTCTTTATTGACGACCGGTTTAGCCTAGTGGGTAGTGCACCTGCCTGTGAAGCTGACGGTCCTGGGTTCGAATCCCGGTCAGGGCAAATATTTGTGTGATGGGCATGAATATTTGTTTCTGAGTCTTGGATGTTTTCTATGTATTTAAGTATTTATATCTATTAAATATATCGTCGTCTAGTACCCATAACACAAGCCTTCTTGAGCTTACTGTGGGGCTAGTTCGATTTGTGTAAGATTGTCCTCTAATATTTGTTTATTTATTTATTTATTTATTTTCCTTTTTTACTCAGTTTACTAAAACAACTCATTATTAAACAACACAACTAAGTTAAAATGTTGGTATTTTACCTCATCTAAACTCTGTCAAGAGGAAATTTAATAAAACTGCACAGTCAGATATTTATCGAGATTTGTCTAAAAAGGCATTCCCGAAGAGTGTTGCATCCCGTTTTGTCGTGCGCGAAAGATATAAGCGTGTCTTTTTCAGTCGTGGCTGATCGAATCGAGGCAGACATTAGCCGATATCATAGCAGTGAAGTAAGCCAGTGATATATCCAAGCGTGTTATCAAGTGGTCTGCCCAGGGTGCGTTTGATACCTGATCCCAAGAACTACAATACAATACAATACAATACAAATACTCTTTATTGCACACCTCAATCAAAGGATACAGTACAGTACAAAAAACACTATTATCGCTAAAGAGCGATTTCTTCCAGACAACCTTAGGGTAGCGGAAATCTAAACACTACAACTACACTAACTAGTGAACTAATACACAACTAACTACAACACTAGTACAGTCAACTGGGGTTACTTTCAAATTGAGGGGCGACTTTAAAAACTCAGTTTTTATACCTTATGTTAGTTTTAATTTGGTTAGCATGAAGTCACTAAAATACCTTGGTAAATTTCCTAACCATTTACTAAAGTGAATCAGACTAGAAATACTTATTGATGATTATATAAGTGTTCGAAATCTATCAAATTGGCCCCGTTTTTTCCTAAACTCACCCCAGTTTACGGTAGCGTAAGAACTAGTAATATGATAGTGACTGCTATCTTACTTTCCAACCAAGCCGGAAAACTAGATCTAGTTGAGATTCGACCGATTCCGTCGCGACGTTCCATATCAAATGATATTTTGTAGATAATAATTTACTCGTTTATTTTAACTCTTTACAATTTGAAAGCAGCTAAATATTTCATTTCATGTGTTTAATGAAATAAATGTATTTTTTTTATTCAACTTAAAATTAATATATTTATTATCAAAGAACGACCAAAAAATAAACAACACAATAATATAAAGCATTATAAATAAAAAAATTGCCCTAAGTCTTCGGTGCTCGGTAGGGTTCCCAGAAGGCTGGCCGCATTGCCACGCTGGATAGCTATGCTAATCCGCTGGGCGAAATAGTGGCCAGCCCTCTGGTCACCGGAAGCCTCTATAAGGCGCCTTGCAATGTCCTTATAGAGGCGCCGAGCACTTGGACCCCATGGCCCCAGAGTCTCAACCCCAAACGCCGCAAACATGTAACTACTGCCGAGAGTGGCATATTTGCGGCGCTTGAGGTTTTCAGCTGAGGATGCAGCTGCACCAGCATCAACTTTGGTGCCTGGAATATGGGACGGCGCCAGGGTATCTACACAAGTAGCATCCCAGACAAGGGGCCGACCCATACTCCAAGGCACCAACGTCATTCCGTCGGGTCCCTTGCCGTCATCTCTAGTCAGACCGTTGGTTTAGTAGATAAGTTGTTTCAAAAACCAGTGGTAGAGTAGCCGAGATACCCTTGAGAGTACAATTGTTTATTCACCTTTTAAGGGTCCTTATCAGTTAAAAAACGCTCATCTATTATACGATTTTCCGATTGAATTGAGACGTATCTTGACATGTTCACAGTGTTACTATCAAGAAAAGGACTATTGCGACCTAATATCGTAAATTTTAAATATATTTTTTGGATTTTTCTTTAAGAAATATCGTTTCAAACATCATTCCAAATCGACCATTTTCAGGCTAAAAACTGTGTTTTTCGGCTTAAATTCTAATACACACAATAATATCAAAATATGGCCATGTTACTATCTAAAACTTTAATAAAATTATCGTATACTTTAATCAATTTATTGATATTATCTATACTTTTGTCATAATTTAAAATCAAAACATTTTAAAACTTATAACGGGCAGAGCCAGCATCCGCTCGCTCCCTTGCATTTCTTTAAAGTGTCAAAAGGACCTCTATGTGTTGGCTATGTGGTACTCGTTTGGTACTTCGGTGCCTCGATACCTCGATACTAGACATTAAGTTACAAGTTAAAGTGCCAGCTCATGCCCACCTACTTAGTATGTAAGTCAATTGCCTAGCTTCGTGTGACGCTTATTTTAGTTCACATGCTATAGTTTTTAAGCCACGGGGGTGGCAGAATAACAGCGTCTGTAGACAAGAGTCTCTAGTGGTCTCTTGGTACAGACACAAGCTGAGCCACCTACCCTTTCAATTGTTTTTGTATACTTTCATTTATTGTCTTGGTTACCTGTAAATGTATACAATCATTGAATAAACGTCTTATTATTATTATTGTTATTATTAAATAAATTGCTCAAACCAGCCTGCTGCTATTTAAGACAATAACGCAATGTTACAATAATGAACACGAATTTTACCATTCTGTATTAATTTACCGAGTATTCGGTTCGACACCAGCTGGATCTAATTCGGCCGAATGTTCGTATTCGGTTAATCCCATATTCGGCGCATCTCTAATATGTACTATGTCAAAATATGGGTCATCATCATCATCATCATCATTTCAGCCGAAAGACGTCCACTGCTGAACATAGGCCTCCCCCAAGGCTCGCCATTTAGACCGGTCCTGTGCCGTTCGTTTCCACCGGATTCCCGCGACCTTCACCAGGTCATCACTCCACCTTGTCGGAGGCCTACCTAACCGACAGCTCGTCTTCCGGTGCGTGGACGCCACTCAAGCAGTTTCTGGCCCCATCGACCGTCAGTCCTGCGAGCAATGTGCCCTGCCCACTGCCACTTAAGTCTCGCAATTTTGAAGGCTATGTCGGTGACCCCAGTTCTGCTACGGATAGCTTCATTCCTAATTCTATCACGCAGAGAAACCCCGAGCATAGCTCTTTCCATTGTTCTTTCAAAATATGGGTCTTTTAAAATAATCCAAATAGAATCTGAAACTTCATTGTTCACTTTTCTGAAATAATGATCCGTTTGTTGTTGAAATAATGATCCATTCCTGAGTAGCTATGGACGGTCGTACAAAACTTTAGCTAATATATTTAGTTTGCAAAAAACTATACTAAAAAAAATTGTTCCAAAAAATATAAAAATTAAATACAGTAATGACTATTCACACCTTTTCCGATATTGCAAGGTACTTCCCGTGCAAAACTTAGTAAAACTGTCCATACTCAAACAAGAAAATAATATTAGAATTACGATTTGAAACGGGATATTTACCAGTCAGTTAATCCTTGATAATGGCGCTTGCAACAGTGCCGAAATATCGGGAACTCATAAATACAAATATACATGATAAATATCCCGTTTCAAATCGTAATTCTAATGTAAATGACAATGTAAGCTTGAAATCTTAAAAGAAAATAATAATGTAACTCAATTAAATGAATACCACCGTAATAGTAGGTTAAGGCGTTTATCCAATACACAGATTCTTACTACCACAAATGAAAAATGTTTACGGCATGAGGACCAATCTCTATTTGCTTCCTAAAATTATAAATAGCCTCCCAACACACATACAAGATTCATACCTATCCAACCCTAGATTACTTAAAGATGTTAACAAATATTGTATGTCATGTAATAATTATGACTACGCCTTGTGATAAGTACTTTCTTGTTGTTTACCAATGAACTGAATCAACTGAATGTAATGTAAGTCTTAGTCCGGACTCTAGCTGTAAATAAGCCATTCATGGCTTTAGCAGTTAAGCAATTTCAAACTCTGCGCTAAATTATTTGGACCTTTAATAATAATAAAAAAGTTTATATATGCTGATTTTCGTAAACCTGGAATACGAAAATATTTCAAAATTTAGTCCCTAACTTAGTTTTGATTTAGGTCCCTAAGTTAGCTTGGGTTTAGGTCCCTAAGTCAAGCAGGGTAGCCAAGTTGCCGAAGTTTTCATGTTAATGTTGGGACAACAATCTTTGTATCCTCAAGTGAGTAGGTAATTAAGGAGATAATAATGCCAAACGTCTCGGCACAGAATTTAATTAGATTGCAACGGCACAGGGTTGGCACTTTGTTTAAAATTAGGTAATGTGGTGTAACATACAGTAGAATCCGCTTATTACGGCTCTTTTTTATTTTATTTTATTTCTCATTTTTTTTAAAAAGACTTAATCTAATACAAGGCTTCGCCAAACTGCGGTGCAGTTTGTTGGCGAATAAATTAAAAACACTCGTTCCTTAACACCTACTATTACTTATATCTGTGCCAACAGAAGATACTATTTTTATTTATGATGACATATTAAATCCTTATTCTTAAATGTCCATTAAACCTGTCTGTGTGCGTGTTAAAAATTAGATTGTCTTTATCTGGCGAAATTGGAATTCGTGTTTGCGAGAACTGGGTTATATGAATAAGGGGTTAACATGTTTCTCATTATAAAAATACCTTAACCTAACATTCACTAGCTAACTAAAATAGTAACAGTTATTCACCCGTGAGATTACTTATCATCAATGCCTTGAGTTTTTTTATACACATGTTTTGGTAAACAATTATATTCTCTTCATATAACGTTTTACCGCTTTTAACGACGCCGAAATCCCCTCGTATTAGGTTTTCATACAAAACACTTTCTAAGCAAATCAGTCCGTTTTGTGCGACGTTCTGTTAGTGCGACGTAATTTCACCGGTCCCTTGACTGTCGCTGTATCCAGATTCTACTGTGCGTTATTTTGAAAATTTTGGTTGTTTTACAGTCAGATATTTTTGGCATCAGTTTGACATTATTTTCATGTGGCATGACTAAATAAATAAACAAAATAATAACCATAAACCTTAAACAGGTTTCTGTGCGCGACTACTAAATATGTTTTGTGATTTTTTCTTTTAATATGAATAAATTAAAAAAAAAATCATCACACTTAAGTCGTCACTAATCTTATGGGTAAGATACCTTGATTTTTTATACTGAAAATTTTGTTTTCATTGACAATTAGCAAAAACGTCATTAACCGACTTCAAAAAAGAGAACTTCGCCGGATTTATCGTGGGTGATTACGTAACGTTTTCAAACGTAATGCCATCGAAAGCATATTAAACGACTTAATTTAATATCCAGGGGAAATATTTCCCATTATTATTATTATTATTATCTCGTATTTGGTAATACGTATACAGGTTCGATATGTTTTGTTGTGGAACTACACATTATAGATTTTGTTGATACTTTTTCCTCTTTTTTATTATTTTTCTTGTTGTTTGTCACTTAGATTTACTTAAGTAGGTTAAGTAGTATTATTGTAATAAGCATATTTTGGGAGAAAATAACTGACTGTCGAGTTTCTTTCTGCGTTTCTTCTCGGCAGTGATCTCTTGTGAAACGCTAGTAGTTTTCGACTTATAAAAGTGTCATTGCCGACCGATTTAGCCTAGTTGGTAGTGACATGCCTTCGAAGCTGGAGGTCCCGGGTTCAAACCGGGGTCGGGGTCAGGGCATGTATTTGTGTGATGAATACGAATATTTGTTCCTGAGTCTTGGATGTTTTCTATGTATTTAAGTATCTATTTATCTATATAAGTATGTATATAGTCACTTGGTAACTAAACAAAGTTTGTACTATGACAAACTTTGTTTAGTTTGGGACTAGGTTTATTTGTGTAAGATTGTCCAAAGTTATTTATTTTTTATTTTATTTTATTTTATTGCGGCCTACTTTCAGAATAAAGTTCATTTATTTCATTTGTTGACTGTCAGTTACATCAAATTGCTTTTCTGTAACATAATTACATTGCGAAGCAGCAGCTCAGACGTCGGGCAAAAAAGAAATATCATCCTTAATAGAAATGTCATTATTAGCCTGTGACTAATTCAATGTATTTCCAACTAGGGCAGACACAAATTGAGTTACATTATTATTATACTTAGACGAAGTCTCAACAATTTGGCAGCCCTAACAGACGAGTCCGGAAAATCCGAGACGGAGACCTTACGAAAACCCGCCTCGTGCTATGCAAACATGGTCTTTATACAGAGGAAATATGGTTACAATCGGCTTGCATATTAATGTGTTTGCCGGCATGAGATTATATCGGGTAGATGTGACACTCGGAGTAAATCTATTGTAGTTGTGACGTGGGGATATGATACGAGCAAAATCATAGCCAAGATTTAATTGTTGTAGAACGAGTTGTGGGTAAATGTAGGTATTTAAAATGTTTGAATATTACCACTGTCTTTATGACGAGCTTTTTGGCGAGCATAGAGCGAGGATAAATATTAAATATCGCTGTTTGAAATATGTCATACTACTAGCGACCCGCCCCGGCTTCGCATGGGTGCACTATTTAATGGATGTTATTATACATATATAAACCTTCCTCTTCAATCACTCTATCTATTTAAAAAAATCGCATCAAAATCCGTTGCGTTGTTTTAAAGATTTAAGCATATATAGGGATTAGAGACAGAGAAAGCGACTTTGTTTTATACTATGTAGTGATACTCAAAAAAATCAAAATCAAAAAATTTATTCTGCAAATAGGCCTCAAGAGCACTTTTACAAGTCAAAATCTATATAGGTACATCGAATAAAAATAATACAATAATCAAACTATCATTAATTAAATGTAGTGTTACATGTCAAAAATAAGACTAAGTAACTAATAACAATCGAGATTTGTTAGAGGTGTATAAGGTCTCTAAGCGTCAAGATAAAAGGTAATAAAGTAAGTACACTAATCATAATAAAATATTTTGAGCTGTATCTATAAGCGTCAACATGAAAATATAAAATCTAATAAATAAATATCCTCAGAGATGTATAAGGTCTCTGAGCGTCAGTCTAAAAATAAAATCAAATGAGAACAGAGCGAAGTCTCTCATCATGTCAGTTTCACTGAACACTAGTACGAAGTTACTAGTCCTTGCAAACATGAACAGTACTCCAAAAATCTGTTATGTTAGTCAAATTATACCTAAACCACCAGAAATGTAAACAAATGTACGAGTAGGTGGCAGTTGAAGACCCAATCCTCCAATCATTATGATAAAGATTTAAGGGTCCTTATCAGTTAAAAAAAGACTCATCTATTATACGATTTTCTGATTGAATTGAGACGTATCTTGACATGTTCACAGTGTTACTATCTAGAAAAGGACTATTGCGACCTTATGTCATAAACTTTAAATGTATTTTTTGGATGTTTCTTTAAGAAATATTGTTTCAAACATCACTCCAAATCGACCATTTTCAGGCTAAAAACTGTGTTTTTCGGCTTAAATTCTAATACACACAATAAAATCAAAAAATGGCCATGTTACGTTCTAAAACTTTAATAAAATTATCGTATACTTTAATCACTTTATCGATATTATCTATACTTTTGTCATAATTTAAAATCAAAACATTTTAAAACTGCGACAACCTAAAATATCATCATGGCCCTCCATAATCATGTTACCTTCTGTTATTTTTTTTTATACAACGCCGGTGGCAAACAAGCGTACGGATCACCTGATGGTAAGCGGCCACCGCAGCTTATAGACGCCCGCAACTCCAAAGGAATCACGTACGCGTTGCCCTTTATGAAATTTGAGGATGCACTGTGTTGACAGCAGAAGGGGAACACATTTAGGTCCCTCGCTCTCAACACAGTGCATCCTCGGGAGCTCTGGCAACCTTGCTCACCTCCAGGAACACAACACTACATACTTGTATAGTAAATAATGTTATTATGGCTGTGGTCTTCTGCAAGGCGGACTTCCCCAGTTGGGCTGCTCCAAATTCGAGCAAGATGACAATTTTGCTGTGCCCTACCTCTCTCGACGTTACAAAAGACGACGTAGTTTTGGCCTGGCTAAAACTCACCAAGCTTCAATATAAACACTTATTTTTAAAGAAGACTGTTTGATACAATATCGGCCTAGAATTGTCTCTGTAGACCCAATAGTTTCTGAGATAAAGTCTTTCAAAGTTTATCATTTTTCGCAAACTTTGAAAGGCTTTATCTCGGAAACTATTGGGTCTACAGAGACAATTGTAGTGTCATTATCGTAGAAAATTTTGTCGACGAAAAGATATGTAGGACACATGATACCAAATGCTTACAGCTTTCCAGGCACGAGGTGCGAGGCGCCGACGGACCTCGCCAGTTGTTCCCCCCCTTTCGCCCTGTCTGGTTAGGTTAGATTAGTTTAACTACGACACAGCTTTATAAACTTTACCTTATGTTTATTGTGAACTACTTTGTGACCTTCAATCTTCAATTGTGTTAAACAGAAACAAGTGCAGAACATTAATAAACTTTATGTCACACCTGGCCATAAAGTGGCAATTACCGCACGCTCGGCGCGCGGAAAATCCCACTTCCTGGCCAGAGGGTAACATAAAATTTTGTACTTACCTCGGGCGGTAATTAAGAAAGCCTCGGATCGCATAATTATCGCCCTTGCCTTCGGCTCGGGCGACAAATACCTGCGATCTGAGACATTCTTTGTTTTACCGCCCTTGGTAAGTAATGTACTATTATTTACTTATCAGTGATTTTCATTTAAACAAACATTCCTTCTAATAGAGTCATTTAGGTGACATATTTGGATCTAGTCCATATCTATATAATATCTATATTAAACAGCGTGACTTTAACCTATATAGTGACTCCAGTAGAATTAACAAGTAACAAAATACTGAGCACAGTAGATGAACCCCCAATAGATACTATCAGCAACTACTGATTTGGATCATACTTAGTTGAAAAAACAAAAGCCGTCCCTCCTGTGATCAATTAAATAGTTCACGGCTTATATGCATGTTAGCTATGTTTTTATTACAGGGATTTATAGAAACGGAAACACTGTTGATGCGGGTCACTGGTCCAATCCAAAATTAAGCTACAAAGCTTAATTTAACTTTTTGGTATGTCCACAAAAAAAACGCGAACCTAAATCTGTGTATGACCCATGAATGAATGAACGAATGTTTTACTCACTTTTTTTATCTATACTTGTACCATATGTTTAAAGTGAATAAAACATTCATTCATTCCATTTAGTGTTGTAATCGGTCTTTCGGTTTTTGACAAAGTTGCGTTCGGCGCAAACACAAACTTGGACTAGTCATTGGGTCAACATCATAAAAAAGCCTGTCAAAAATCAGAACTACCAGATTTGACGTAAAATACCCCGTACTTCCAGGCGACAAGGTTACTGGACTCAAATGGCTCCTTTAATATCTAAAACTTTGACTATAACATCGTATCCTTCAATCAGCTTAATGGCAGGGGGCTTTAATGGAATAATCAATATATTATCATTATTTTGTTACCCATACTCATAATAATAATAAAATTCATTTATTCGACCAACTGGGATCATATTATCGATACAATTAAATTAACAATTAAGTTGAGGGCCAAACCAAGTGATATAGGTATGCAGCCATTCACCCTCGCCGCGGAAGCTACGTACTAGGATTTGTTTGCCACTACATGAATCATATAACAATGATTCAGGTAATGGCAATCAAATCTCTCCGCGAATGCCCTCAGGATGCTATTGGAGCTGGACCGGACCCTGCGCACCAGGGATGTGCATCGTTTCCTCATTGTGGCATAGAAGCAATCTACCCTGGCCTCCGCGAACATCCCTGAAGCGCGGCAATGGATCATATACATTACACGTCAGAAACAATGATTGGCAATGATAAAAATGTCAAGGTATGATTGATTTAAATTTATGTCAAACTGTCACAGTAAAATTACATTTAAATTTGGAATTCCAGTACAAAATTAAAAAGAATAATAATTTTAGGTAATATTAAAAAAAAGAAACACATTATTTAATATTTAAATGACACATAGTTCTGAAATGTTATAAATTGTCATTGTTAGCCTAATAAATTGGTTGAAAGGTTGTCTGGAAGAGATCGCTCTTTAGCGACAAGACCGCCTGTTGTTCTGCCTCTGTCTCCCTGTATCTTTGTTTTTTGTTTTTTATGTGCTATTTTATAATGTGAGGTGTGCAATAAAGAGTATTTGTATTGTATTGTATTGTAAATTGGAATCGAAAACGAAAGTGTATCGACTCCCTTCTTCCTTGGTATTTACACTATCTGTGCTTCTCTAATCTTAGATCTTGAAGGTATTGCGGGGATATAAAGTGCGGTCTCTCCCCCACTCCGGGGGGGGGTCAGGTAAGACGGTGGTCACCGTGCGTGCTCCGGGCTCGGCGCAGTTTGAACACAACTTACAACTTGGGCTTAGTGTGCCCCGGACTGAAGCTGAGTTATGCCCGACGATGTTTCATTAAACTTGGGTAGATGATGCTTGGATTGAATTAAGATTTAATTGAACGAGTGAAACGAAGGTCTTTATTTATTTATTGATACATATAAGCTTGCTAAGGTTTGTAATACTGTAATTACAAACCAAGACGCTCACATGTTACATACACAAAACAGTTACATGAAAGACAGTAAAATAAATGATTGCACAAATATTACGGAAACAAAAAAAAATACACAACAATTTATACTTAGACTACACTTTCGACGAAAATGCCTTCGTATATCCGTTTGTTCTCCTCTACAGGTCGCATTTCATAATCGATTCTCGTGAAATTTCGTGAACTTTTTGGATAATTATGTAGTCAGTTTTTGGAATTTTTCAAAAACATTTTTTTTAATGATTCGTAGTTTTCTGCGGGCGGATTTCGGTTTATTCTCATCTACAGGTTGTATTTTTCAACCGATTATCGTCAAATCTTATGACCAGGTTTTGATAATTTTATATATTTGTTTTGTCCTATGAGTTTTTGGAAATGAATAATTTAAAAAAAATAGTTTGTCCTCTTCTACAGGTCATTTCTCAACCGATTCCAGTGTTGTGACCGTTCGATAATTATATAGTTTTTTTTCTGTCGAGGCGATTTTTGGTAATTTTCAAAAACAATTTATTATCAAACAAAATAAAAAAAAACACTCGAAGTCACAGAGCCACTAGTCTTATCTAATACTAGCGACCCGCCCCGGCTTCGCACGGGTGCGATGCTGATGCATATATTATACATATAAACCTTTCCCTTGAGTCACTCCTATCTATTAAATAAAAGCGCATCAAAATCCGTTGCGTAGTTTTAAAGATTTAAGCATACATAGGGATATAGGGACATAGGGACAGAGAAAGCGACTTTGTTTTATACTATGTAGTGATTAGTCTGACTGTGAGCTGGTAGACCTCACAAACGTTTTTTTAACACTCAAATACTTACCATTCAATGTCTTATTCCTTGTTCATTGTTTTTTTTGTTCTTCTATTTTTTCCTCTATTTTTTTTGTGTTATGAATAAGTGTTTTTCTATTTCTATTTCCTTGAATCTCCATCCTGCTCGCAGGAGAGAAGCATCGAGCGGTTTTTCTAAGACATCTGTATAAGTGTGTATAAGTGAGTCATAAATCAATTTATACACTTAATTCCCGGTTTCATCTAAGCGATCTTACAATCCTCGGACTTAGAGTGTCGACGTTCCCCAGATATTGGCCAATTATATGGCCCCTCCGCGTTGCCGCATTAATCCAAGAAACTTGGCTCGGTGGAGTGCATTACAGTTGCCTGGCTCCCCCCTAACTTAGTCTGAATGGCCCGAACTTACAACTTAGATTTGTTATGATTGCTTCTATGACTTAAGTTGGGAGTGGGATCGAGAATGGTGCTGGGACGTGAGTTTACGGAGCTGTTTTGTTGCCTTTAGGAGTCAATTTAGAGCGTAATAAACTTAACAGCTAGTTGATCAAGTTGACCGCCTGTATATTTATTTATTTATTTATTTAAACTTTATTGCACAAAATACACAAATTGTACAAATGGCGGGCTTAATACCAAATGACATTCTCTACCAGCCAACCATTGGGCTAAACGGATATTTTATAAAAGGTGCAAAGAAAAGAAAAAAAAAGAAAAAGAGTATGAAAAGTATATCAAAGTATACAATATATACTTTTAAGATACACTTTACTTTGTAGGGTATATTACCTAGCCACGATTAATTTGGAGGTGACAGATTTTTCATATCCTCTTATTTACGGCACAGAAATATATGACATGACATGACAGCTATTTTGATCATTAACTAAATACATTTTTTTCCACCTCACTAACTCGGAAAGCCCTTTTTTATTCTTTAAAAACAGATAGCAAAACTGCATTTTATCCACAAGAGTGCAAAGTATTTGAAACCCGAACGTGCTGTTTGTGACTTTTTTAAACATAATAACATGTAAAGGCCAGTCCAGACAGTCCAGCAACAATAATTTTATATTGTGTTGTTGTGTTAAAAAAACTGGTACCTACGCCAAATCTGGGACCCCGGGCATCCAACTATATTTAGGATGCAACTGTACTGGATTAACGCTAGCATAGGAGGAGCAAAAACTCGCACTAGTGAGGTGAAAAGATTTGTGTTATACACGACTGCAAAGGTATTTTACGTCTCGTATGTTGCAACACTCGCTACGCTCAGGATTCTATTTTTGAACCACTCGCTTCGCTCGCAGTTCAACCATGGAATCCATTCGCTAGCTCGTAGTTCAACCCTAGAATCCATTCGCTAGCTCGTGTTTCAATTCCACACTCGCGGTTAAAATACAACTTTGTTTGTATAACCAATAACTATTACTTCTCGTTTTGTAAATTATGAAATAAATAAATGAAATAAATGAAATGAAATAAATGAACTTTATTCTGCAAGTAGGCCGCAAAGGCACTTTTACAAGTCAAAAACTACTAGCGTTTCTCAAGCGACCACTGCCGAGAAGAAACGCCGAAAGAAACTCGACAGTCAGTCATTTTCTCCAAAATATGCTTATTACAATGATACTACTTAACCTACTTAAGTAAATGTAAATGGTACACAACAAAAGAGAATTGAAAGAAAAACGAGGAAAAAATAACAATAGGTATTTACAATGTGTTTTAACTAACAATGTGTTTTAATTAACACAAGAAAACAAAACATGTCGAACCGTTTGATATGCTTTCCTGCAAGAAATGTGTCAACTATATACAATATGAACAGTTTCGTTTTTAATCTGCAACCCTGCATTTTAATATAATATGCATTTCCGAACAAGCGTTGACAAACGCCAGAACTCTGTGCGGTCGTGTGCGCGCACACCGCCACCGCCCAGAGATAAATCAATGCAAAACTCACTTCGGGACCTATCTCACTACAAGTACTGGATTCAAATCAAATTAAGATTTGTTACTCGTCTTCACTTCCACATTATCCAAGCTTAACATTTTTAGAATCCTCGAAGCGACGGATATATCCGCCACGGCGTGCGGTGGGATAACAATGTCTAAGTCACAATTATTCTAAATTATGTAACCAAAATGGAGTTAAAATATGTTCATGTTTTCGACGCTTCCAATGATTGACACAGGCTATTGTTATGATTTCCAGTTCCCACTTATCTCATTTATTTTAAAACGTCATGGATATTAAAACTGCGTCGAGGACCGGTCAATTTAGTTTAGTTTCTTATTAGCCATAATATTATGTTTTGTTTAACAACTTGTACGGAAAAATTAACCTCCAGGTCTTTGTGTTAATGTTTCTATGTACACTACATGTACAACATTTATAATTACAATATGCGACTGTTTGTGTTCTAAATAAATAAAAAATATATGTTGAAGATTCACTTGGATTAACATCCAACGACGACGGTGGATCGTCCGCCATGTTGGATATTTTCGTAGTCAGCGCGCACGTGCGGCGCAGGCGAAGTTCAGGCAAGAAGTGAGAACCCCAAGAACTATTCGCACTGCTGACAGACCGGAATGAAGTTGCTACAAAGCATTATAGCTACCTTCACATTGTATTACACCGCCATCTAGCGGTGCCACTTAACATCAACACGAGTCTGACTTACCGTACATCAGAATCTGGCCTATCTTACGCATTCTCCGACATATATATATATATATATATATATATATATATATATAGGGTTCAACTTCGCGTTTAACATTCCAATGCATGGCGTGCGAGTGACAGGTTTCGTATTTAACAGAGGGTTGATTAATACATCAGAACGATGCGGCAAATGTTAATTTGATTTCAATCCAAAAGCTTTTTTATAATACACCTCTTGGCTAGATGTAGTAATATCGCTAAGATTTTCAAACTGTCTTATGGCACTTGGGCGTATTCCTGTTACAGTTAGGGTTAATTTACAGCTTCTCTAGTGCCAATTCCGCACTGGCGCGCCATCAAAACTCGTCAGTTCCGAGGGAATAAACCTAGCTACTTCCTGGGTGCTAAGATGAGCTATGGACTGAGAAAACTAAGAATTATGAGCGGTAGCGGAGGATTTGTGTTCGTTTTAGACAACAAACGCAACTGATATAGATGTTATTAACAGTCAAAGGTAAACAGGTTTCGTTTTATGAATAAACAGATTGCCATGTGAAGTTTGTATTATGTTATTGGATAACCGCGAAATGAGATGTATGGTTGTTTGAAAATTTATTCAAGTTTATGTCTTTGTTTACTGCCAAAAAATGTTTTGTTGTTATTTATCGTCCGTGTATGAACAGAAAACGTAATAGGTACGAGGGGTGTTCATTCAATAAGTAATGATAATGATGCAGGTATTTTTTTATAAAATCTATTTTATTTTTCATTATAGTCATCTTTTAGGAGTATATACTTAGAATATCGTTTATCTAAACATAAAATTTCTTTTCTAAAAAAATCTTTGTCCTGAACCTTTGAAAAACTTATACTGCGGCGATTACTGCGTCATCATCATTAAATTTCTACCTTCTGGGGTGTTCTTTTACGGAAATATATAAAAATCGCTAGGAGAGAGGTCTGGTGACCATGGAGGATGCTTCATCATTAAATAAATAAATAAATAAATATTAGAGGACAATCTTACACAAATCGAACTAGCCCCACAGTAAGCTCAAGAAGGCTTGTGTTATGGGTACTAGACGACGATATATTTAATAGATATAAATACTTAAATACATAGAAAACATCCAAGACTCAGAAACAAATATTCATGCTCATCACACAAATATTTGCCCAGACCGGGATTCGAACCCAGGACCGCCATCATCATTGATTTGAGCATCTTTAATGGCAGCCATCGCAACATTAGACTTATCCGCTGCGTTACCTTGGTGAAACTGAACAACCTTTGAACTTTTGATACATGGCTGAGATACGCGTCATACTCGTGATCGGGTACTGTTTGTGGAGTCCGGTCTGTTCATGCTTGCTAGGACATAGTGACTACGTTAACACTAGTGTCTTTTTATAGGGGATTGACGAGAGACATCATTCTGTTGTGGATTCGTTTTTATTATCAGTGACTTAGAGACCATATACATCTCTAACAATATTAAATTAATTTTAATTTTGACGCTTAAAGACCATGTACATCTCTGGGATATTATATTAATTTCATTATTCATTATACTCCTTGTTTAATCTTGAGACCTAATACATCTCTAACTTTACTGATGTTTTAATATTTGTAATAGATAACTTTGCAAGTTTATCTTCACTGTATGACATTAATTTTGTTATAATTGTAAACTCGAAATTATTATTGAATTGTAAATTAATATTTTGACATGAAAAATGTATTACTTATTATAGTCAGACTTTCTTAAATTGTAAATTAATATTGTGACATGTAAAAGTGCCCTTGTGGCCTATTTGCAGAGTAAATGTTTGATTGATTGATTGATTTGCCTCGACGTTCGTCGCGTATAACGTTACGCATTTGTATATTGGTTCAGTGTATAAAATCCCTGTAGTAGTGGCTCCATGATTAAGGTATTAGATCATTGCCACCCCTTGGTCATCCCATAAAAGAGAGCCCTACCTTATCGGGGGATGGAATGCCCTTACATTTCTCAGAACAGTCATGAACTGTTGTTTAGTTTCTGGATCGTAATGGAGAAGTCACATTTCGTCCATATTAGTGATGAGTCGAGGCGAAAATCTGTCAGGATCTTGTTGTAAGAATTCCAAACAGTTGTACGGCTACGGTAGTGCCCGGCCCGACACTCCGCGCCCATCGGCTGGACGGGTTACCGAGTCTGTGGAATTAGTTTTAATTTATTTATGTTCTTGTTTTCTGTTACTTTTTACGCTTGTTTTTCTCTGTTCTTTTAATTGTAGTTATAGCTTCTTGTGTATACTTTATCTTTGTTTAATTATGTCATTGAGCATTGGGGTCCATGCCGCAGGAGGGAGAGCTGGACGCTGTTTTCTTTTTATAATTATAATTTTTATCTCTTTATTATATTTATTTTTAAGTTAGTTTTATGAAAGTTATGTCATTCATTATTTAATTATTAGTTTATTTTTATTTAAATGAGTTACCTTCTGGGAAATCACTTAATCGTTCTGTTGGAAGATCAGCGCTGGCAATCGCGCCAGCACTACGCTGAGACAGAATCATTTCGTGTAATACCTTATTCTTCTGTTTTTATTTATTTTCTTGTTCTTTTTGTGTTTTTCACGAATAAATATTTCTGATTACTGATTTCAGTTGAGTGAAATCCGCAGTTTATAGTGTTCCTATACGCATCCGTAAGCATTCTGGGCACCTAGCGCGCTGATACTTTTTTCATACCCAAAGGGTCATGCATAATACTATAAGATGCTCCCTGTCAAAATCTTAACTTCTTCAGCTATAAAATAAACAGGAACACTGCGACCCGTTAAAGTAAATTTCTAATTTTTTGTTATCACTTGATCGGTTACTGCTGAAGTTAGGCGCCCCAAGCCTGGGTCGTCATTAGTGCAAGTTCTCCCTCTCTTAAACTTCGCCTACCACCGCGCAATTGTAGAATAAGAAGGTGAACGAACTCCTAACGTTACTTGCAAGTCTAAACAAACCTGTTCTGTGGTAAATTTTTTCAAGCGCAGCAATTAAATTACCGCTTGAACGTGAATTTTCTCCAATTTTGACAAACGATCCAATAGAAAAAAAAAACAAAGGACTATCACACTTCTTTTGCGTGTTTACTGTGTCGATAATAATGGAAATACTGGCCAACATTTTTTTTCACTAAAGAGTTTATATATCATTCTCATCACTTATTGGACACCCTTCGTATTTAACGATGGTGCGGAACACTGCCGAGTCCGACACCCACTTGGCCGGTTTTCTCTTTATTAATCGATGAAATAATAGGTATGTCACTGTAAAAAATGTGAACTTCGTTGATGTAATAAGGCCGGGTTTTATAAAGATCCGTTAGACCAAATGTCGGATCAAATTTCAGTAACTACAGTACATTTTTTGACATAACAAACCGACATAAGGTCTAACGGATCTTTATAAAACCGAGCCTAAGTGAGATTGTAAACTGATGGTAAGTTTAGAGTATTACGCGTTATATTATAAACTCGAAGTTCACAATTTTAATTATATTTTATAACCACCTAGGTACCGCGCTATCCAGAATTTAACCTCCCAGACTAAATTTCGGCTATTACCCAGCCCGCAGGTAGCCCTAAGGTTCGTTTATTGGCAATTCTGCTAAGACTCTCCCCGTGTTACGGCCCCTAAGCCCGCCCTGAATACTGAAGATCTAATTAACGCCATCTAACGAGCGAAACAGTAGACAGGAATGACCGCGGCGACTTTTATCGCGATTTGCTTTGATGCGGCGTGGGGGGAATGTAAGGTGCGCATTAGGATACATCAAGGCGCCATTGGTTGCGTTTAGGGCGTTGAAATTCGAGAATGTTGCTCAATTATTTATCGATTGTATAACTAGAAAGAAGGAAAGAAAGAAAACATGTTTATTAGACGACCACCTTAGCCTAGTTGGTAGTGACCCTGCCTACGAAGCTGGAGGTCCCGGGTTCGAATCCCGGTCAGGGCATTTATTTGTGTGATGAACACGAATATTTGTTCCTGAGTCTTGGATGTTTTCTATGTATTTAAGTATATGTTTATCTATATATTAGTATGTATATCGTCGCGTAGTATCCATAGTACAAGCTTTGCTTAGTTTGGGACTAGGTCGATTTGTGTAAGTTTGGCCACAAATATTTATTTATTTTATTTATTTAGCATATACAATATTAAAATAATAATAAAACAAAGGAAAATTAAAATACAACTAGTATATGCTAAAATGGTCGCCACTCATCTTGGTGCCACGAAATAAGCTATTAAGCATTAAGTCGTGGCGCTGATTTTCAGTGGCGCCCGGTATCCGGAGTAGCTGCCACTTATTTAGTATACCACTTACTTAAGGGTCCTTATCAGTTAATAATATGCGTCTATTTATAATTCGCTTCAGCCTGCGGCGTTGTCTGCGTAAAACTCGTTATCACTTTAGTAAATCATTTTTGTGTTCAAAAACAAACCAAACCAAGACAAGCTTTAATACACTCGTGGGGTCTTATTATGAAATTCACCTCCATCTTGTTTCATAAAACCACACTCGTGTTTAAAGAGTCCTTATAAGTTAAAATACGCTCATCTATTTAGGTATTTTCTGTTTGAATTGACACGTATCTTGACATTTTCTCAGTGTTACTATCTAGAACAGGGCTATTGCGACCTTTTGACATTAACTTTGAATGTATTTTATGGATTTTTCATTAAGAAATATCTTTTCAAACATTACTCCAAAATGAACACTTTCTAGCCAAAAATTTGTTTTTTCTGCTTAAATTCACACAATAAAATCAAAAAATGGCTATGTCACTATCTAAAACTTTAATGAAATCATCGAATCCTTTAATCTCTTTATTGGTATTATCAACACTTTTGTCATAATTTGAAATCAAAACATTTTAAAATTTATAAGGCTTCTTAATGCCTCTCATTATGTAACAATTGCATAAACTATTATTAGGAGCAGGCTTAAAATAATTTAATAGCAATACTCATTTAGGAGTTCTGCAACTGAAAGTATTAACTAAGTATCAGTGACACGAAATAATCATACTTCATAATTAACGTATAAAAATGAGAGAGAACGTGAAATTAGTAGTCCCCACTCTATCCCAGTGTGAGGTGGGGACTACACATACATTTTTCTTCGGAGATGCGAATATACCTACTTATAAGCGTATATTGGTACGCAGGTCTTCTTAACCCGTCCTCGACCGACGCAAAAAATAAACAATAGCATTGTTTTGTTACGTGCCCGGAGATCTCGAGAATGGGTAGATAACGGCTCGATGTTTTTCCTTCACCGAAAAGCTAACGTTGAATATAAAACGATATTCCATAGGTAAATAAGTTCAAAGTACGAATCGAGATTCAAACTACGACCGCCGCTTAACAGCCGCATGCTTGAACCCCTATGCTTGTAGAAATAAAATATCATTTAATAATGGGGTGATTCACATCGTTAAAGTTAATTGATGTCCTTACCGGTCCGAACGTTAGAGGATAATCTTACACAAATCTAAAATATTAGAGGACAATCTTACACAAATCGAACTAGCCCCACAGTAAGCTCAAGAAGGCTTGTGTTATGGGTACTAGACGACGATATATTTAATAGATATAAATACTTAAATACATAGAAAACATCCAAGACTCAGAAACAAATATTCATGCTCATCACACAAATATTTGCCCTGACCGTTAAGTGAAAGTTAAGGAAATCAGAGTGCAATTTAAACTTATTGTTGACTCCAGTTTACGCTATACCTGGATGCCTAACTGTTAAAATAGTTAACGTCAGAAATGATCACTCACGAGTCGTTAACAATCCGGGCCCGGTAAGGACAAATTAAGAAAATGTTAAATTTTGGAATGAGAACACCATTGGGTGTTTAATAGACGGGAAATAAATATCAGTTAATAATAATGGATGAGAAAGGAATTGATGGTATTTATGGGCAGGGTCACGGCGAGCTGAGCATCCAACTGACCACAGTTCAGGCAGACACGCAAACTATAGCACCGACGTCTTAAGGCGACGCGGCTGCTTCCTGTCCCCTTAACTGACCGAGTGAAACGTTATTTGTTAGAGATATATAAGGTCTCTAAGCGTCAAGATAAAAGGTAAAGTAGGTACACTAATCATAATAAAATATTTTGAGCTATATCTATAACACGTCAACATGAAAATAATAAAATCTATTAAATAAATATCCTTAGAGATGTATAAGGTCTCTGAGCTTGTTTTTTTCGCCGGGAGAGGACGGCTTAACAGCCGTATGCTTGAACCCCTATGCTTGTAGAAATATCATTTAATAATGGTGTTTAATAGACGGAAAATAAATATCAGTTAATAATAATGGATGAGAAAGGAATTGATGGTGATGAGAGACTTCGCTCTGTTCTCATTTGATTTTATTTTTAGACTGACGCTCAGAGACCTTATACATCTCTGAGGATATTTATTTAATAGATTTTATTATTTTCATGTTGACGTGTTTTAGATATAGCTCAACATATTTTATTATGATTAGTGTACCTACTTTATTACATTTTATTTTGACGCTTAGAGACCTTATACATCTCTAACAAATCTCGATTGTTATTAGTTTCTTAGTCTTATTTTTGACATGTAACACTACATTTAATTAATGATACTTTGATTATTGTATTATTTTTATTTGATGTACCTAGATAGATTTTGACTTGTAAAAGTGCCCTTGAGGCCTATTTGCAGAATAAATGTTTTGATTTTAATTTTGATTTTGATTATGGGCAGGGTCACAGCGAGCTGAGCATCCAAGTGACCACAATTCAGGCACACAGGCAAACTATAGCACCGTCGTCTTAAGGCGACGCGGCTGCTTCCTGTCTCCTTAAGAGCGCTTTAATAAAATGTAACAGGTCCACTAGCGCCACTCGTAAATAATTGTAATTATTTAAATTTAACGATAGATATCTAAAAAAGGGGGCCGCTACGTACTGTAGTTTGTATTTAAGTACTTTTGAATCCATCAAACTAGTTATTACGTTGCTGGATTCGTCAATCTATGCGTCCAAAGTTAAAACGGCCGTTTTATGTTTGATCTCACAGAGAGACGAATCTAGCAACGTAAAAACTAGTTTGATGGATTCAAAAAGTACTTAAATACAAACTACAGTACGTAGCGGCCCCCTTTTGTAGATATCTATCGTTAAATTTAAACAATCACAATTGTTTACAAGTGGCGCTAGTGGATCTGTTACATTTTATTAAAGCGCTCTTAATTGACCGAGTGAAACGAAGGTCTCCGCTTCAGCTTCGACAAAAATGCTTTCGTATGTCCGGATTCCTGATTCCCGGTTATTCTCCTCTAACAGGTCGTCTGTATATAAATAAGTAAACAAATGTATGTATATAAGTAAACAAATGTATATTTAAATTATAGATAGGGAGCCACTCCCAACACCCTATAGTTTAATAAAATCTTAAATGTAAAAGATTATAGACTATGTAGTCTGTAATAAATATATTTGTAATTTAATACTGCAATAAACAGATTAATTTTTTTTTTTAATTCTCAACCGATTCACGTAGTTTTGTGAGCAGGTTTGATAATTATATAGATTTTTGTGACGTGTCAGTTTTTGGAAAAAAATAACACGCGAGGTCTACAGGTCACAGAGTCACCACTAATTATTATTGCTCAACTCAGTCATAAAAAAAATCATCAGTTATAAAAAAATCGTCTCCTAACAGACAATAGTTAACGCCTTGTGTATGTAGATAGGTTACGTTTTCATAGCATGATTCTATAGAAATGGAGACACCGTTTATGCGGATTATGTCAACTGAAAAATAAAGTCGTTTATGTCACACCTGGCCATAAAGTGGCAATTACCGCACGCTCCGCGCGCGGTCCCCACCCAAAAATCCCACTTCCTGGCCAGGGGGTGACATAAAATTTTGTACTTACCTCGGGCGGTAATTAAAAAAGCCTCAGATCGCATAATTATCGCCCTTGCCTTCGGCTCGGGCGCCAAATACCTGCGATCTGAGACATTTTTTGTTTTACCGCCCTTGGTAAGTAATGTACTATTAAAAAACCGGACAAGAGCGAGTCGAACTCGCCCACCGAGAGCCCACATTGGAAATATTCCGGTAACGGCCGTCCAGGTTGCCTTTGTTGCCGGCAACGGACGGAGGCATCTTGCCGCATTTTTGTGATCTGTGAAGTGATGTGGTATTACTAAAAAGGGAAGCCCCCCCCCCCCCCCCCTGTTTGCACTACATACGTTTAAAAGAATGAAAAAAAATTAAATGCACACAGGCGTCGTGTGGGGTATCCCCTCTAACACGCGTCAGTTTGCAATTAACCATCCCGCTCTCTACGGAAGCTCTGCGCGTAATTTCGTAAATATTTAGTACATTTTTATTGATTGTTGGAACACTGAATCACTTATGAAGAATCGATCCGGTTATTTCCTTAGAACAATAAAAAAGCTATCGTTTTTGTAAAAAAAAATAATCACTGTCGTTGATAATTACGAGATTTAAGTTTATTTTTACTATGATATCTAGGATTATTTGACAGAGTTACCAAGGCATTTTTCAATATTTTGTTCGGTTATTTCTTTTCAAAATTTCAAAAATTTCAAAATTATTTATTGATTTATCAAATAACGTTAACAAGGTTGTCGAATCCTCCTTTTAAGTAAAAACTTGTGTTAGAAGGAATTGAGGTTATTTCTTTTCTTTGTTTCTTTTTCAGTCTACTGTAATTTTTGTGTAGTGTATGTAATTCTACATTATTTCTTCACACTGGAAGCTCAAACTTCAGTATTTTCGTCAGATCTGTGAATGGGCCTTGCCTTAACTTCTGAAACCCGAAGCGTTAAAGCTGTTGCTCTTACACACACCGACTGTGTGTGTGTGTGTCGGTCATCTCTGTGTGAGTCGATCGGCTTAATTAATGACGACTCGAGTTGGTTTGCCGGCAGCTATCGGGCCCTCTCAAGCCTTTGATGGAATTCAGCCATTTAATTGGTATTATTAACTGAAGCAAACATGTATCGTCGATAAACGGATGGTTAGATACTTTGATACAGTGATCATATTTGAATTGAAATCGGGAACAATAAATTGCTGTTACAAGTTTCATTGACGATCGGTCCACGGACCATTCGACGACCGGCAGGCTAATCACGTAACTTTATGTACTAACGGTAGATAGATTTTACTGTCAACTTTGAAGTATAAATGTATGACATGACAATTAAAATTTGACATTAAAATCTATCTAACGGTAGTACAAAAGTTACATGATTACCCCGCGGTTTAGCCTAGTGGGTAGTGCTGCACCTGCCTGTGAAGCTGACGGTCCTGGGTTCGAATCCCGGTCAGGGCAAATATTTGTGTGATGAGCATGAATATTTGTTTTTAGTCTTGGATGTTTTCTATGTATTTAAGTATTTATATTTATTAAATATATCGTCGTCAAGTACCCATAACACAAGCCTTCTTGAGCTTACTGTGGGGCTAGTTCGATTTGTGTAAGATTGTCCTCTAATATTTATTTATTTATTATTTATTGAGCGTTTTTAGGGTTCCGTACCAAAATGGTAAAAAGGAACCCTTATGGTTTCACTTTGTCTGCCACATCGCTAAATATCTCAAGAACGACTTATGCTATGTATATCTCACCAACGGTTTACTTAAATTGCAAAGTTATCAAGTAACTTCCATATCATGTTTTAAAGGCCTATCCATGGATAGGACATGACTATATGCGTTGAATTTTTTTTATCCACTGGTTACGTGTATGGAGAGCAATTAACCCCCTACTGGGATATTGTTTTACAATTTCACATCACTTTTATGTCACGGTTCATAGAACACATCTTCCTACTGAATTTCATAATTGGGTTATTCTTCTTTTTCATGACCACTTTTCTATTACAAAAAAAACTATGATATGTATTGAATTAGTGTACAAAAATAGGATTTCGAAATAGTATCTGAACCTAATAAAAGGCATTTATAGGTAAACATACTTAAATATTAACGTATTGCTGTAAAAGGTGGGTAACACAGTGGTAAAAACCATTTTTTCATACAAATGGTGAGACATCGAAGGACCACTGAGTTACTCGATTTATGGATATTAAGCTGTGGTTCGTTAATTACCAATACCATCGGAAGTGATACTGCAATTAAACTTCTTACTAAATAACAATACAAAAATATGAATTGAGGCTAAGTATTCCGAAATCTGCATTTAAAAAAGTGTCTGAAAATTATGTACATGAAAAAGTAGAATGGCCCAATTATAGTCCCGTAATAAATCGGCTGTGACATACCGACGGACAGGCATGACGAAACTATAAGGGTTCCGTAAATTTAGAATGAAGGAAAAATTGAAAAATTTAGGCACCGAGCAGGATTCGAACCTGCGACCTCCCGGCACTCGCGGCCAGTCGCTTTAGCCAACTGAGTTATAGGTGCAACTGAGTTATATGAGTGGATACAGGCTGGACCAAAAAACTTTGGAAATACAGCAGAAAGCAACTCAGGATGATAACTGGAGTGTTTACAGGTCACTTCGGGGTCAAAGGAACCTTGGTCAAGATGGGACTAGCAGACGACACAGAATGTAGGATGTGTGGCGAGGATGACGAGACAATGGAACACTTACTGTGTGAATGTCACGCCCTTGCCAGACAAAGAATGAATGACTTTGGCAATGGTTACCCTGAACCAAAGGAATTTAGAGTACTCCCGCTGAACTCCATCATTCGGTTTGTGGAAATGCTGGAGAGCAGCTTGGAGTAGGTATAAAGGAGGGGGCAATTGCACAAAAGATCCCACTGGGTCGAAGTGCATCCGCTAGGGCCCTCTAAATAAAATAAGATAAGATATAGGTGCAATCGCTACCCAGTTCCAAATTCATCAACCGTTCCTTCCAATCGAAAAAAAATATATATATAAGGGTTCCGTTTTCGCGTTTTCGTTTCCTTTGGCTATGGAACCCTAAAAAAACTCCTGTTTAATGGTTGCAAGGAATTATAGCGGTGTCTTGGCTCGGGCCAGGTGTGAGCCCGCAATAACTCCCGCATTAGCATCACAATGGTCCCGCCAGCCGCAACAATTCCTGCCCATTGAGTGGAGTTCGCTCGTTAAGGCGTATAAATAAAGTGGGGGAAGCCCTTGACGTCTGAACGACGCTGCCAAATTCCACATACAGCCACGGCAGACGATTATGAGATTTAGATTGAAAGTGTTAAGGTTTATACGAATGCTCGGTTCTTGGTTTTGGTGAATCTCGAGCGCGCCGCGATCGTTGCGTAATTGCTTATGGGTCTTTATATTTAGCTTTATTTGGGAGTTCCTTTGTGGCCGCTGTTTGTTGAAGGCTCTATTACACGAAGGCTCGACCTGTTTAACTTATTCACGCGTTTCGTTGCATGAATATTTGTTGTTTCTAAGAGAAGGTCCTAGATACGGATCGGCTGTGAACACTGCGAACTCTCACTTCCACGAACCTATTTATTTATTTATTTAATCTTTATTGCACAAAAGAAAAACTTATAGTACAAAAGGCGAACTTAATGCCAAAAGCATTCTCTACCAGTCAACCTTAAGGCAAAGCAGAAAGATTGTGGGCGGTGCAACTTATAGGAAAACTTAAGTCTTACCGTCAGTGAATGTTAAGTATGTATATATTTGTAAAATCATTCACTAGCGTGTATGTACTCTCGTTCTTCTCTCTAGATTGTTATGTTTAAAGAAACATTTAAGTATATGCATATAATAATTAGTGCTAGACAAGTTTAGTCTCACATCTTTTTTCTTTTCATTAGGATTTGGCCGTTACAGCAACTCAAATGGAACTTGTTTGTTTTAGTATTGCCATACAATATAAACTTTATTTGAGCTGTGTTATTAAGAGCGGTCGTGTCGTCACCCATTATATATTAATTAGGTTAAGACTAGTATATATATTTTTTGGTTGTCCTGAAAATCAGCGTCACGACACATCAGTCGTGGCACATGCTGAGCGACAACCTTTTTGGTGTATACCCACTTCTAATTTGTATTCTTCTTTTTATCTGTATGTACACCAATTAAACATTTTTTCTTTCTTTCTTTCTAAGTAAAGGAATCTTAAGTATGTAAAATAATAAGGGGAGGTTATATATGGTACCTATGTTCGTGGAATTGAGGGTTCAGAATAACGAAAAATAATAAAACTTTTAATCTAATTTGCATGTATTAATTTTAGGGTTGCGGTCGCATAGGTACAATCTCGCATTCAAATTCAAATTCATTTATTTGCTACGAATACAGTTTTTCACTGGACGTTACATAATTAGGGCGAATCTACTTTTTCATGTTCATAATTTTCAGACACTTTTTTTTAATGCAGATTTTGGAATACTTGGCCCTCATTTCATATTTTTGTATTGTTATTTAGAAAGAAGTTACATTGCAGTATCACTTCCGATGGTTTTGGTAATTAACGTACCACAGCTAATATCCATAAATCGAGTAACTCATTGGCCCTTCGATGTCTCACAATTTGTATGAAAAAATGGTTTTTACCACTGTGTTACCCACCTTTTACAGCAATATACTTATATATTGAAGTATTTTTACCTATAAATTCCTTTTATTAGGTTCAGGAACTAAATAAATAAATAAAATAAATATTAGAAGACAATCTTACACAAATCGAACTAGCCCCACAGTAAGCTCAAGAAGGCTTGTGTGATGAGTACTAGACGACGATATATTTAATAGATATAAATACTTAAATACATAGAAAACATCTAAGACTCAGAAACAAATATTCATGCTCATCACACAAATATTTGCCCTGACCGGGATTCGAACCCAGGACCGTCAGCTTCACAGGCAGGTGCACTACCCACTAGGCTAAACCGGTCGTCAACTATTTCGAAATGCTATTTTTGTACACTAATCCAATACATATCATAGTTCTTTTTTAAACAGAAAACTGGTCATGAAAAAGTAGTATGACCCATTTGTCTCTTGTATTCAACCACAGGCTTGCAAATATTATATACATTATAATAAATTAATAATGTCTCTCGTCAATCCCATATAAAAAGACACTAGTATTAACGTAGTCACTATGTCCTAGCAAGCATGATCAGACCGGACTCCACAAACAGCACCCGATCACGAGTATGACGCGTATCAGCATAAACTACTATAACCATAAGTTACACGCATATTTACTTATTTAAACGTCACAAGCCGTCCTCACGTCACATGCATATTGTCAGGATGGCATATAAAGCCGTCGGTGACGTGTTGATCAAAGGCGCCCTTCACCGCGTCACCGGGTGTCAACTGAGGATGGGGGTGTCATGGGGGGGGGTAAGGTTGACGGACGCTTTTAATTAAAACCACTCTTACATATTTACGAGCTGAGTAAGTATAAATATAACCTTGTACGTACGGTTTCGAACGTTGGCGAACTTTTTTTTTATACAGCGCCGGTGGCAAACAAGCTTACGGTCCATCTGATGGTAAGCGGCCTCCGCAGCCTATAGACGCCCGCAACTCCAAAGGAGTCAAGTACGCAATACATAAATTTACACTAACGTCAGACATAGGTATTTACACTTTTACGGTCGGTTGCCTAGATAACACTCAACCTGATGAAAGACTCCTATTGTAGTCCGAAACATGTCGCAAATAGTGACTTTCCAAGTGAGTTCCAACCGTTGTTATTGAGTCAAGTACGCGTTGCTGACCCTTATAAAATTTGAGGATGCACTGTGCTGACAACAGAAGGGACAAATAAAGTACACGTACAAAATAAAGTTTGTTACAAGCGCGTTGTCTGTTGCTTAGGAATGGTCTCGGTTGTGATGAGAAAAAACCGGTTATAACCGATTTCGGGACAACTAAGTAACGAACATATGCACACTCACAATACACACACGCAAACGTACGCAATTACAAGCTCACTATCGCCTCGTTTTAATCATCCTTTTTTTTCTTTTTTTTTCTTTGAACCTGACTGTGGCGTTATAGGCCGGGCCCAATAAAGCGATAGGAGTGCGCGGTTGGAGAGTAGCCTGGGGAAAATCCAGGGGAAAACCTCCGGCACGACTACGCGTGTGGTTTGGAAATCATCCATGAATTCTACACTACATGATTGCATATTAGTAGAGACAAGTAAATTGTATAGACTGCTAATATCTATATGTTGTGGCGTACCTTTAAAATAATGAGCTTACTGTAGCTAGGTGCCACTATAAAAAGGAAAGGGTTTTCTTAGTTTTTTTTTAATGTCAAAAGACAGTTCAGACTACATTTTGAAAGTCTTCTAAAATATTTTGATATCTTAAATAGTTTTTGAGATAATTGGGAGTGAAAATGAAACTCACAACGGAATGATAAATATATACACTGGGATGATAATGACAGTCCACATGAACGACACTATTAGCACACAACTAGCATTACGAGTTTAAACGTGTTTAAAAATAAACTAAATTTTTTTTTGCTGAAGAAATGTTTTTATTCGATGGAGGAGTAGGAATAGGAACAGGACTCAGTAGAATTATGAAATTGATTTGACATGACCAATCTTGATATTAAATTTATTGTAGTTATAATATTCTTGTAATTGTTAGAATTTAGTAATGTGTTAATTTTGGTAGGCACATTTGACGTCAATGTAAAGTTAATTGTTATAGGTAGATAAACTTTTACTAGAACATATAAATGGAGGTATTTGACATCAATAGAATCAATTTAGTTTGTCAAAAAAAACTGTATTAGAATATAAAAATGCTAAAGTTCAAATGCAATGTATATTGTTTAACGAATAAATGACTTATGACAAATAATAAAGTTCGGACCAGAATGATAAAAACAGTAGGTGGTAATGATATATTGTCAACGTGGAATTAAAAAAAGCCTTCAGAATAATAAAATGCATACTAAATTTGTTATCATTCCAGTGTTACGTATTTTCATTCCAGTGGGTATTGAAGCAATTTTACTACACCGGAAAAACCGGAATGAGAAACGCGGGATTTAATATTAATATTAAAAATATAATTAAACGTCATATTCTTAAACTAACACGACTGGTTAAATCACGAATATAAAGTACATGTTATATATTAATTTCATTCGAAACAGATAAAAAATAAAAAAAGATGTAGCAATCTCCGGAATGATATGAGGTTTATTTTATGAACCGGTGGTAATTTTTTGACATTTATAAGTGCATGTAATATGCCTAAATTAAAAAATAAATGATTTCATTTCATTTACATTTTTTTTTGTCTCAGTATCACGGCAATGACATATCTAGCAGGTATAGCAGGTAAACGCAATACCACACCACACATGTTCAGTCTTTATATAGACTTGCCGAAGATAACGGCCGTGTGTCCAAGCTGTCAGTATGCAAGAAGAACACAAAGTGTAAACAAAGCTAATGTATTTATGGGTAGGGTGAACTGCGGATCACAGTGTTCATATATATTACTCGATTAGATATATGAAAACAGGACCAAACAGCTAATCACTACATAGTTTAAAACAAAGTCGCTTTCTCTGTCCCTATATCCCTATGTATGCTTAAATATTTAAAACTACGCAACGGATTTTGATACGGTTTTTTTGATAGATAGAGTGATTGAAGAGGAAGGTTGGTATGTATAATACCATCCATTAAATAGTGCACCCGTGCGAAGCCGGGGCGGGTCGCTAGTTATATATCATGCAAATCTTACCGAAAGCAAATCATTATAGCCCTTGGCTTGAGCCGGGTTGTAATGTTGTACTGAATTTCATTATAACCTGCCGGGTAATAATGTGATTTAAATTTTCTTAGAACTTATTATTATAGATTTAAAGTTTAATTTCGTGAAGTCCGCACGGCGGAGGGGCCGCGCTAGCTCCGCGTTCGAAACAAAACACTAGGACGCAGCCGGCAGCCGGCGCGCCGACTGCGGTATGCTGCCGCGCTTGTTTCTAATTACTACTGAAATCCTTGGAATGTCATTAGGAGTTTCTTTATAAACTTAAAATTTCATTGCATTTGAGAAATGGCCGTGGCCGGAACAGAGATGACTTTCCTTCCTGCGCGGTTTTTGCAGTACCTAATGTACTATTAAAGACCTGAAACAAATGCCGCGAGTGCTACAAGACGCTGTATTATACGGACTAAAACACAGATTCTACAAAAATAGAAGATACAATAGCCCTAATAGAAATATATTTCGGCAAACGTCTACTTAGGTTTGACCAGCACACCGCTGCTCAAAACACAGTGACGCGCCGTAAACGAATTGACGTCACTCATGCGTCACGTTTGTAACTCATAACTATCTTCCTCAGTGACTTTGCAATACCGTACTCGCTAGCGACTGCGTAAACGATTTAGTATGCCGATTCTTAGTTCTATTGCATAACCGCCAGAGGTGTACTTTTGCCCATACAAATTATTACGCAGTCGCTAGCGAGTATGGTCATGTAAACTCATGGTAAAGGCACAGCACACCGCTGCTCAAAACGCAGTGATGCGCTCTAAATGAATTGACGTCACTCATGCGTCACGTTTGTAACTCATAACTATCTCCCTCAGTGACTTTACCATAAGTTTGCATGACCGTACTCGCTAGCGACTGCGTAAACGATTTAGTATGCCGATTCTTAGTTCTATTGCGTAACCGTCAGAGGCGCTGTACTTTTGCCCATACAAATTTTTACGTAGTCGCTAGCGAGTACGGTCGTGTAAACTCATGATAAAGGCACAGCACACCGCTGCTCCAAACGCAGTGACGCGCTCTAAATGAATTGACGTCACTCATGCGTCACGTTTGTAACTCGTAACTATCTCCCTCAGTGACTTTACCATAAGTTTGCATGACCGTACTCGCTAGCGACTGCGTAAACGATTTAGTATGCCGATTCTTAGTTCTATTGCGTAACCGTCAGAGGCGCTGTACTTTTGCCCATACAAATTTTTACGTAGTCGCTAGCGAGTACGGTCGTGTAAACTCATGATAAAGGCACAGCACACCGCTGCTCCAAACGCAGTGACGCGCTCTAAATGAATTGACGTCACTCATGCGTCACGTTTGTAACTCGTAACTATCTCCCTCAGTGACTTTACCATAAGTTTGCATGACCGTACTCGCTAGCGACTGCGTAAACGATTTAGTATGCCGATTCTTAGTTCTATTGCGTAACCGCCAGAGGCGCTGTACTTTTGCCCATACAAATTATTACGCAGTCGCTAACGAGTACGGTCATGTAAACTCATGGTAAAGGCACAGCACACCGCTGCTCAAAAGTTTTGAGGGGGATGTAACAGATGTGGTTTTATCGGAAACGGAAGCGGAATCAGATGTTTTAAATTCTGTATATCGGAACCAGAACCGGAACTGAAAACGGATGCGGAGCCCGAGTGATAGATGGATAAGATGTTAAGGGCAGGGCAGGTCTAAGCTGCGTCTAAAAAAATCGTCTAAAAAAGTCGTAATAAAAATTATAAACCTGTTTGTTTTTGATGTACACCGCTCATTTCCCCACGCGACGTTGCTTTGACATCCGATATAACATGCGTTTCAAAAATAACAGAACCGGAACCGAAGTGGATGTTTAAAACCAATCGGAAGTTCCGACTTAACGTAACCGGAACCGGAGCTCTGTTACATCCCTGAAAGGCAGTGACGCGCCGTAAATGAATTGATGTCACTCTTGCGTCACGTTTGTAACTCATAACTATCTCCCTCAGGTCACAGCGTTTATTAGCGAATCAGTGTTGTGGCCGAATCTTTAAATATATCACACATCAACTGGATTCCATACCCCACAATTGCATAATAATGTCGTTATGAAACAGGCGGCAGCTACAATATGTATTGCCTAACACCATATTTGCGCGGCGCAGGCGACATAATTATTTAATGGAATTAATTTTGATTCAGTGCAGTGGCATCAGAATTAGTTTACTAATGGTGAATTCGGTGTAGTTAAATTTATAGCAAATTTTCAATGAGGGCTGCCGCGTGTGAATTCGCCGCTAGAGGCGCTAGTGTGATGTCAGTCCTCCGAAATGTCAAATCTCATAGTTCGTGGGTGCGCTATGCGAGTTAATATCTAATGAGAACAGTGAATATTTTGTAAAAAATTGATTATGGCAAATATGAGTTACGTGTCAACGAATTTCAGTGCTTTGAGACAATTTTATCGTTCGTAAAATTATGTCCTACTTTTTTCCGAACGAAACGGGACTGTGGCAATACGGGATGTTCATTATTTTTACGGTTTTAATGTATTAAACGACCGGTTTGGCCTAGTGGGTAGTGCACTCGCCTGTGAAGCTGACGGTACTGGGTTCGAATCCCGGTCAGGGCAAATATTTGTGTGATGAGCATGAATATTTGTTTCTGAGTCTTGGATGTTTTCTATGTATTTAAGTATTTATATCTATTAAATATATCGTCGTCTAGTACCCATAACACAAGCCTTCTTGAGCTTACTGTGGGGCTAGTTCGATTTGTGTAAGATTGTCCTCTAATATTTATTTATTTTATTTCATTAAATACGATTTTAGCGTAATTTTTCTTTTCACGCGCATAATAACCAATAACAAACTTTGACAGCTGGACTTGGAGCGCAGTGGCGCCAACTGATGAGCGCAAAAATGTTAGCTCTTATTGATGTGCTTATGCATGTGACTTGCAATATGTAGATCATGAGTTATAATCCGAGCTCGTACGGTCACCAATATGTATACATATTTTCACCTTATTCCATTGACATAAGGTCCAAAAACGTATATATATTTATGCTCTTGACTGTACCCGGTTGTACCTACCCAGTGATAGTGATGGTCACTTATCGCTGAAAAAGTGCGAGTTGGACTCACGTACGAAGGGTTCCCTATCATTATCTACAAAAACGCAAAAAATCACGTTTGTTGTATGGATGCCCCCGTAACTCAAAAATCAAAACATTTATTCTGTAAATAGGCCTCAAGGGCACTTTAATAAGTCAAAATCTATTTATATCAAATGGAAATAATACAATAATCAAAGTATCATTAATTAAATGTAGTGTTGTTACATGACAAAAATAAGACTAAGAAATAACGATTGTCTCAGTCGAGATTTTTTAGAGATGTATAAGGTCTCTAAGCGTCAAGATTGGGACCCTATTACTAAGACTCCGCCTGGCACCACACGGGGAACCGGGGACATTCGCCGTACAAGATATACGAAATTATTTTTGTCCAAGCTGAAACTGAGAAGTATTTCACTAGCGCTTTTTGCTCTGTCGGTCAAAACCACATTTACGCAGCTCTGTTGGATATTCACCCTTATTTTGAGTTCTTGATTTTGTTTTAGAGTAATATAACAAGAACTGTTTATATTTGTATTATAAATTAACGCTTTATTTTGATAGTCTTAGACATCGTTTAGTTGCTGCAGTTATTTAGTTAAGATAAAATCCATTTAATTTCAGGCACTGCACAGTTTCATCTAATGATTATAAATTGTTATCTGCATGAAATGTACCTAAATTTAAGTTAACTTAATATAACTGACTAGATAATATGTATAGATAGAATCTTTTGCACGCTAGTTACGATACAGTTATGACGAAAATATTTTAGGAATTAAACTAAGCTAGACTTAGCAAATATTGTGTGCCCTAACAGGGTGTCATGAACTTACCATTCTTAGTTATAAGACCTTATTATGTAAATGTGTTCATGGCTATACAATAAATAAATAAATAAATGATTTGAGTTTCATTAAATATTCCAAAAACAGTTTCCAATAATATAGTAACTTCTAAAAGCGGGTGCAGCGGTGGAAAACACCGAAATATTAAAGCGGAATAAATATAGGGACCTCGGCAGAGAGTGTAATAAAAATAAAACCTTTTGGTGTCGAAACTCAAGAGTTTCGACCAGGGTCAATGGGGTCCCAGCTCGCACAAGTTATTTAATGAAATCGCGAAGCTATTGGTCGACGTAACTGGTGACCGAAGAGCTGGCGACTTCCTCGCACAACGTATCATACTCAGTACAGCATCCTACAATGCAATATGGGCCTGTTTTAGATTTAATCTAGTTGTAATATTATTTAAGTTATTGTTATTTAACTATAATATACCGCCTGTAAATCAATAAATGATTAAAACTTACTATGTGATGTCTACTTTAATCTCCAATCGATGTCATTATCTTCTCAATAATCCAATCAATAAACAATTGTATGTAGTGACATATCATAAATATTTCAGACAAACAGAAAAAATATTTTCGAACAAAATTACCAGCATATTGCTCTATATTCGTTGCCACTCGCCTCGCGAAATTGGAATCCAGCAAAATTTGGGTTCGAAATTTCAATATAAAGCTAGGTGAGTAATGTTATTAAATGCCGCAGCTCTTGCACTACAGAATTAATATATTCATATTCCTGGAAATTTCACACGAGAGTATAAAAATATAACACAAAATTGGACGCCCCAATCGACTAGTAAATTTTATTTTATTTATCGTATGGCAATTATTTCGAACCGTGATATCTTTGAGACAGTACGGTTGCCAGTTTTGTTGCACTTTTAGCACTACTCAGGGGTCACGTGTAGGGTAGCGGAGGGTCACCGGTGGGTACTCCCTACGGACGTGGTGCAACTTCGACCCCCCTTGTCAAGTGAGTGGGCAACTTGACGCTCCTTCTTTCTACATAATAATGTACTTATTCAATTGCACTTTGAATACTCCAGCAGTTATGTACTTTGTACCTGTAAAATATTCCGAAGTTAATGAAACATTAAAGGGTTGTTCGGGGGTACACTAAGTTTCCGGACTCAAGGACCTAAATTGACTATCATGTTCCAAATTTTCGCTGAGTGTATCGCCATTAGATTAGTGCTGTCTATCAACCTCTGACTGATTTCGGCCACAGGGACTATATTCTGCCTGGTCAAGCATATTTACCCAGACTCATGGTGGGTTGTTTCGTTGTTCCGCCCTTGAGCGCGCTCTTGTGTGGCTTAGGAACCCAATCTTGTTACAGAAGGTACAAGCACACTTTGGGCAATTCAACACCCCACCGACGTAATTATAGGAGATGGCCGCAGGTGGTCTGACCTTCAACTCATCCCGCTTCCTAACTACGTCTTCAGGACGTTCGGTTTCAAAGTCTTTCACCTGTTGATGGATGAGCTGTCGCCACTCGGGACGTTGAGCAGCCTTCACCTCATCACCGTTCATGTATTCAGGACATCCTTGTATCTCAGGTACTGTGCCTTTACCATGAGTTTGCATGACCGTACTCGCTAGCGACTGCGTAAACGATTTAGTATGCCGATTCTTAGTTCTATTGCGTAACTGCCAGAGACGTACTTTTGCCAATACAATTTTTTACGCAGTCGCTAGCGAGTACGGTCATGTAAACTCATGGTAAAGGCACTGGTCACCGCGTTTACGCTTACCGTACTTCTTAAAGATGCACTTCACCACTCTACTCTCCGACATACGGGACACGTGTCTACACCTGTGTGTATATTGGTGTGGACCAACCTCTAATGGCACCATAAATTAATGAATGTGCGAGTACTTGTTAACTCTCACATTTACTTGATAGGATTCTTGATAGTAGATTGGAACACGAAAGACGATTTATTGATATAATCTTGATTTATTTAACTTGATAAGTGTGCACACTTATGAGTAGCGAACGTAAAGTGAGGTGAATTGACTTATTAGCTAATTACGAAATATTATACAAAGCAAATGCTGATGGTGCAAATGAGTGCTATGACGCACGCGCAATGTACTTGTACATCTTCCGGGCCGCAGATGAGAAGAGATGAAGATGCTGCGTAGGTACATGTACAATATTGATAAAAAATACTTAATTATACTTTATCATAAATGATGCCAAAGAAATTAGGGATTAAAACGATCTGATATTCACCCTCAGCATAATCTAATCTAAATAGTAACCGGGACATTGTCAGATTTAGGTTCGCCTCTTTTCGGTGCACATATCAAAAGTTAAGGGCCGAAAAGCTTAATTTTGGATTGGTCTAGTAACCCGCATAAACGGTGTTTCCGTAACTATAAATCCATGTAATAAAAACTTAACTTACATGTACATAAGCTGTTAACTATTGACCGCCGGGTGGACAACTTTTGTTTTTACAACTGACAATGACCCAACCAGTAATCGAGATATCAGTGACTTTTATAACACAGATTGAGACTTACCTACACTATTAACTACTATTACCTACGTCAGAAGCGTATTTTTTAAATTTGGCGCCCGGGCCAATAAGGTTCGCCGCCCCATAAACCAAGAAAAATAATGTAATTTTTTTTTTAATAGTCTACATTTTTATTGTATGATAGTACATTACTGAAGAGGCCGCGTAATAGGGGATTGCCGGCCGAGTAGTTATAGATGGCCGAGTATTAACGAGGCCATCTAGAGATACGAGGCTGACAACCCCGGTACCGCAGAGGCTTTTATAGTGTTTTTTTTTCGAAAAATGAAATAAAGTTTGAAAATTAAAAGAAAACTTGAAATGAAATTCTAAGGATTCTGTAATAAAAACATGCGTTGCAGCTGCCGGTCGGGGGCGGCTAGGCGGTTACGCCGCCCTGGCGGATTGGCGCCCCGGGCCATGGCCCTGATGGCCGTAGGGTAAATACGCCCCTGACCTACGTATAACTTCTAATTAAATAACATAGCTTTTCTTACACATAATATATTCTAACATTACAATTTACTTGCATAAACTAACTGTCCAGGTAATTGAGTCGAAAGGTCATTATTGAACACAAACCTAGCTTTCGGCCATAATCCTATATTATCGGGAAACAATAGGCAACGGGGTTTAATCTCGCCGAATTAGCACGGCTCGGACGACACGGATTGTCCTAGCGACGGACAGTACTAGCAATATGTAAGGTTATGTCCCTACTCAGTGTACCAGTGTGTCACAGTGTAGGCTCAGTGAGAAATGGGCGATTCTCCGAGCGTTTGAAACGCTCGTTTCTAAAGTCATTGTCGACTCAAGATTATCTACCCAAAGTTGGGATAAACCGGCGAGAACATTGATCAAATAAGACTCGAACCCGACATGGGTTTACGCTTTTAACAAAAGTTTACTCAGATCATCGTCTTTTTTAACAATATTTAATGAAACGACAATGACGTAAAATAATCGCCGTAAAAACGCTGAATATTCGCCCAAATACGGATGTTGCCACCAAATAAGATAATAAGTAACTTCGAATTTTCTCGAATAATGATCAAATTCTTAATCAAATGGCGAAAAAAGTGACTGAAGAATAAATTATATAATTATGTCTTCAAAATTTTAAGAGGGGGCATTTTTTTAAAGAGGGGACTTACCCTGTCACTTTTCCGCAAAATTTACCTTTGTATGGTGCTCTCGTGGTCAATGACGTCACTGTTGTCGCGCTTTCTCTCTTTCGTAGCTTCGTTATTTTTTGGGATATTTGAACAGAGAACGCCTTACGAGGTTTTTTATATTTCATGCTTACATTATATATTGTTATTCAAATACTTCTACCGTCAGAATTCTTATGTTTTAAGAAACACAATAGTTTGTATGGCAACTAGAACATAAATGCAATATGTATTTCCTGACCAAAACAGTCAAAAGAATATATTACTCAATCTTTTTCCATATAATGGGTAGTACGGGACCTGTGACCAGTGACGTCACATTACGCTGTCAATTTAGTCTAGTGTGGGACGTTTATACCCCGTTATTCATAAACGTCTATCAAACCTATATTAGTTAACTGGCCGCTAAAGTTCGTTTATCCTTATTTGTGACTTTGACATTTACGTTTGTGAGAAGAGACAAAGAACATTTTAGTTAGTAGAGGTTTGTTAAGTTTTATGAATAAGGGGCTAAGGCTTCGGCAGTCATTTATACTCAGTTATGTCTTTTGTGTTGTTCTAATTATAGGTTCCCTAAAATTGGTTCGAAAGGCATCATATAAAAATGCATATAGGATATAGGTATAAATATAGGTTTTTATGGGAGAGCTTGGAGGATAATTTTCTGCTTACGCCTAAGGGACTGTAATAGCAACCATCCAGTGCCATTACCATGAGTTTGCATGACGGTACTCGCTAGCGACTGCGTTAACGCTTTACGACTAGTATCGACTTTTTGACAAATTATGTATAATCAAATTGAAAAATTAACTCAACTGACATATCTATTATATAAATATCTACCTTATTATATTTTATTTATAAATGAGTATGAGTATAACAAATTTGAAAAATGTCTCACCGCCCAGGCGTTTTATAATATTTCAGAATTTTATACGTATAATAAAATATTTGACATGTAAAATTTTATATTTTATCAATAAAATGAGTATGAGTATGAGTTTGAGTATGCCGATTCTTAGTTCTATTGCGTAACCGCCAGAGGCGCTGTACTTTTGCCCACACAAATTTTTACGCAATCGCTAGCGAGTACGGTCATGTAAACTCATGGTAAAGGCACTGGTGATTGTCGAATCTACGCAGGAAAAGGCTAGTGAGGACCTATCTCTATCACAACAGAAAAGTCACAACAGCATCCTGAACATGGTAGCTAACAGATTTGACTGCGCATTGTTTCAGTACTGGGTTGGGCAAGTAAAATCTGTAGCTAAGTATATTAAATAATACCCTGTCTACTAACCTAAGTATAAGTATTAATGTTACTAACATAAATTAATATGGGTCGATAAAGACCTGAAATAAAAGATTTCATTCATTCATTCATTCATTCATTGTATAAATTATGAAGAGCGGGGGCGCTACCGCGAACAGCATTCGAAATTTTCCCTCTCTGTCTCACTTATGTGCAAACTTGCAAGTGCGACAGAGAAAACTTCGTTTGTAGTTCGCGGTAGCCCCTCAGTTAACCTCGACAGATATTAACCTAAATAATACTAAAACTCGAGTACAGCACTAGGTATCTATTTACCAACCGACGGGGCGGCCATAAATCAACCCACTTTATCGTCTTACATTTTTATGATATTTTGCGGCAAACAAAGCCAGTTCACATTTGTCTTGCGGCATATCTGCTTGGATGTTTCTCTTGAACAATGCCGGCTGAAATCAAATGGTAATTTTAAATTTGAGAGCGCGTAGATAAATCTTGAGCGGAGTCGTTGCGGGTGAGTTATTGCGGTGGAGCTAATGAACGAATTTAATACGGTTTTTGAGTCCAATTTGAAATGTTTACCGGACTAACTCTGGGTCGAATCGTAAACAGATTTAGATTTTTATTCGTAGCGTTCCTTACCAGTGATTTGGCGGGAAAATTGCCTTTACAACTTTGAATCTGACAGCGGGCAGTTCTTGTTTTTTTTTTGTAAAATATTAATATAAATTCGCAATTGGTGTACGCGAATTATTCTTTGTACAGTATGTTGCGATTAAAATCAAGACATAGATGTAGAAAGTACCTAATTCCCAAAAATAACGACCTACCTTTAGAACCAAGAACAAGTGCATCACAAAGAAGTTATTTAAGAAGAAAGTTAGTAATGTATTAATAAGTAAAGTAAAAAATGCAACACACTATCATTGGCACTCTTCTGAACAAACCAACATTAACTTTAGCGATGTCTACGTTCTGGCTGCAAAACCAACGAGCCGCACCTTTTTTTTTGTTGAACTTGACTGTGGCTTTATAGGCCGGGCCCAATAAAGCGATAGGAGTGCGCGGTTGGAGAGTAGCCTGGGGAAAATCCAGGGGAAAACCTCCGGCATGACCACGCGTATGGTTTGGATCACTGGAATACTCTAAGAGTTTGCGCTCCAGTGAGATTGGTTGAGCGGTTTCAACCGAATCTGAGGTGTGAGTGGAATCGAGCTACTGGGAGTTTTGTCGCTGGTTCACTAAAACTAGCCTAGCTGAGAAGAGTCCAGCAAGAAACTCAGCTAGGCCCGACCTGGGTCGGACTGGCTCTACCCGGTGTGCGGCGGTACAGGGACGAATAGGGAGAGCCGCACCGTTGCCGTTGTGGCGCCAACTTTGACCCCCTAGGTCATCACGGTTTGTCCTGTCAGAAGAGTGCTGGCCGCATCTCCCGCCACGCTTCCCTGGATGACGTCATACGTAGGGCTTGCCTCCGTTAGCGTGCCGGCTATCTTAGAGCCGAACGGTATCGCACGTGACGATGGCAAGCGCCCTGACGGCATGACGCTCATTCCTTGGAAGCTTGGGAGGACGCTCGTGTGGGACGTAACTTGCGTGGATACGCTAGCGCCGTCCCACCTACAAGCGACCTCCTCTAAGGCTGGAGCTGCGGCCCCTACGGCCGAGCAAAACAAGCGGCGCAAATATGCCGTACTCAGTGAGGGCTATATGTTTGCGCCGTTTGGCGTCGAAACCTTGGGGCCATGGGGACAAGGCGCGAAGGCGCTCTTCAAGGAAATAGCGGAGCGCCTTGTTGAAATGTCGGGTGACCAGAGGGCTGCCAGCTATTTTGGCCAGAGGATTAGCTTAGCAATTCAAAGAGGAAACGCTGCTAGCCTTCTTGGCACTATAGCTAGTGATGGGGACTTGGGGGGCATCTTCTTTTTATAGTTTAGGTATATGTTTAGTTAGTTTAATTAGGTTAGTGGTATATTATTTAACTTTATATTTTAATAATATTATTTACTGTTTGTTAAAATGAAATAAATTAATACACTACTTGTGATAAAAGCATAAATAAATCCCCAGTCCCTTGGCTATTAGTGTTCCTACCAAGAACCTTAGTCTGACATATATTCGCAATAGCGGAGTCAGCAATAAAAATAGGTTAATATCTACTTAATAGTTTCAAAATTGGAGTCTCGTCTGCCAACAAACCGCACTGTGGTGTGGCAGAAGTGTGTAATTTTTGTCAACATGTTTGTTTTTGTATGATTAAACGATTAACTGTCTCTGGGAATGGACATATTGGTGACGATGGCACATCAGGATTCTCTAAAGTTCGTGGAACCGTAATTTTATACAGACCAGCAAAAATATATACGCAGAGAAATAAATGAAATAAATAAATGAAATAAATGAACTTTATTCTGCAAGTAGGCCGCAAAGACACTTTTACAAGTCAAAAACTACTAGCGTTCCTCATGAGACCACTGCCGAGAAGAAACGCCGAAAGAAGCTTGACAGGCAGTCATTTTCTCCAAAATATGCTTATTACAATGATACTACTTAACCTACTTAAGTAAATGTAAGTGGTAAACAACAAAAGAGAATTGAAAGAAAAACGAGGAAAAAAAATAACAATAGGTATTTACAATGTGTAGTTACACAAGAAAACAAAACATGTCGAATCGTTTGATATGCTTTCCTGCAAGAACTGTGTCAACTAGATACAATGAAAGTATTATAAATGACTCTTTACGCTATTTAGGTATTTGGTTTGGGCCATGCATTTCTGTCTGTTAGATAGTCCCTATAATAAGCCTTTGACATCAATGTTTTTTTAAAGTAATTTTTAAGAGAGCGTCCACACCTGTTACAAATTCTACAACAGTCTGTTTCTAATTAAGTTATCGAATACAGCTCAAACTAAAATCCATTATAGTGTAAAACAACGTATTGGAGAAAGTGACCCACGGTTATTCAAAAGTGAGTGTGTTGAGACTATATATTTTTATTACGATCACAATGCACACATGAAAATCAATAAACCATTTTAATTGAAGTGTTCTCAATAAATGGCTCATAAGCAAATTTTGTTATTCTGTTACAGAACACAGAACCAATATAGGTAATATCATAAATGCAAAAATGTGTCTGTGTCTTCACGATTAAACCGCTGAATCGATTGAGATGAAACTTGGTATACAGATAGTTTGGGTCCCGGGAAAGGACATAGGATACTTTTTATCCCGGAAATCATACCTTAAGCGGTGGATATTTGTATGGAAGAAGCGATGACTAGTTAGGCGCCTGATATATAAAAATAGCAATGAAATTCTATCGCAATGAACGAGTTTTACACAGAGTAAGTTGCGGGCAAAAGCCAGTACTTTATGCAAACTATTAGTATAAATGCGAAAGTGTGTCTGTTTGTCTGTTACCTCTTCACGCTTAAACCGCCGAACCGATTTAAATGAAATTCGATACCAAGATAATGTGTCCCGGGGAAGGACAAAAGCTACTTTTTATCCCAGAAATCATCCCTGAAGTATATATAAATAAATAATAAATAAATATTAGAGGACAATCTTACACAAATCGAATTAGCCCCACAGTAAGCTCAAGAAGGCTTGTGTTATGGGTACTAGACGACGATATATTTAATAGATATAAATACTTAAATACATAGAAAACATCCAAGACTCAGAAACAAATATTCATGCTTATCACACAAATATTTGCCCTGACCGGGATTAGAACCCAGGACCGTCAGCTTCACAGGCAGGTGCACTACCCACTAGGCTAAACCGGTCGTCGATATATATAAGTAAATTGATTGAACCTAAAACTCTTCGGTTGGATGTATAACTTGGACCAAGTTTAAAAAAAATTGGAAAAGTAAAAAGCACTAGTGCGCGAAATCCAACTTTGCGCACGATATACAGCTACGTAAAGTACCACCTTTTGAGCAACTGTATTAAAAAGGTTACATCGTTGTGTTAATTAAGTTTTACTTAACCCGCAACTATTTATTTCAGTATACTGCCAATTAAAACTTTGTCTATAGGTAGCTGAGCAGCATTCTGTACACCGATACGGCGGCGCCGCGCCGCAGGCAATGTAGCTACACTAAAACATCTACACTATTTTGATGCTTACTGTCCAGACATAAGAATCGAAGTGTATACATATATATAGATGCTACATTATAGAAAACAGACGTTTGAAACCTTTGTTTGTAATTCTGAGTATGTGGGGCTTGATAAAGGTGACCTGGGTGATAATATTTGAGTGATTGTAATAGAAAATTATGAACCCGAAGCCTTGGCGACTTGTTTGGCAAATCTGGAATAGCTGAAGTCATGTTTTTTTTAAATGTCGATTTCAATTTATTTTGCAACCATGTACATACAGTAAACACATGCAACTTAATGCTAGGTAAAAGTACAAGTACATACAGGACCCTGTTAGGGCGCAGCAAATAGTAATCACGATTTAAGTTTAATTACAATTCGCAACATTGGGTTAAAAAAAGAATTTCATAAAATAATTTGATAGTACAATTTCGTAAAATAATTCGATAAAAATAAATTGGTAAAAATAATGTTATAAAATTAATTAGTTAAGTGACAATATTGCAAGTAATAATTATTATTGTATATAATTGAATAATAGGTTGAATAATTGCACTACAGTATATTTGACTAGAGATAAAGGTAGACCTGCGTAGTTAAATATGTAATGTGCTTTTAAATACTAGCCAATTTAAATAATGGAGGAAAAAACAGTTATCCATCATCATCCTCCTAGCGTTGTCCCGGTACAGTTGCATCCCGAAGGATGCCAGGGGTCCGCTACCTGATCCCAACATTTGGCGTAAGCACTTAGTTTTTACGGAAGCGACTGCCATCTGACCTTCAACCTGATGGGAAACCAGACCTTATTGGGATTAGGCTTGTCAAGTGAGTGGGCAACTTGACTGTTAGAAGTTCTCAAGCCGCCCGAAGGCCTCTAACTTGGCTTAACGACTACTATCATAGACAACAGCCGGGATCAACGGCTTAACGTGCCTTCCAAAGCACTGGGGAGGAAAAAAACAGTACAAACTTATATACGTACCGGCGTGAAGTTAGGCTAACGTCATACCCGTTATAGATGTAGTATAAAAAAGGAAGTGATTTTCGGATAAAAAAATATCAAAAAAGTACATAACCGTTACATTTTAATTACTCGCCAAACTGCCATAACAGTTTTTTGGCGAGATCGCGGTCATTTATTTATTATTATTTTTATTTATTATTTATTTTTCAGTAAAGCTTAAAATTAAATACAACTTCCCGCAAAACTGTTTTCACAGTTTGGGAGGTCTGTGAGGTCCATGAGTCTATTATAATCTTGAGTATATAAGTAGTTTAACTAATGTTAGGTACGTACTAGGCTATTATGAACTAAACTTAAACACTAAATATGACAATCCCTAAACATTTAACTGTTATATTTTTAAAGTTTTTATAAATAAATAAATAATGAATAAAATAAATAAATATTAGAGGACAATCTTACACAAATCGAACTAGCCCCACAGTAAGCTCAAGAAGGCTTGTGTTATGGGTACTAGACGACGATATATTTAATAGATATAAATACTTAAATACATAGAAAACAACAAATATTCATGCTCATCACACAAATATTTGCCCTGACCGGGATTCGAACCCAGGACCGTCAGCTTCACAGGCAGGTGCACTACCCACTAGGCTAAACCGGTCGTTTATAACAATAAACATTAAAAACCTATAATAATTTAAACAGTTTCGCAATTGTATACCGATTATTGAATTATATTACCATTTTTACATCCTGTGCAAGAAAACGAGTGTTGGCAAACTAAAATCCTTGTAAAAATCGAAAGCCATAAATCTCCAAACAAATCAGCTAACACAATCAATTATGTGCAGAACTCGCTTGACGCCAATTTTCATGTTTTCAGCGCTGCACGTTTCCACCTGTGTGGAGCCACGACATTCATTTGCATCGCACTAACGTCTACATCCAAATATCAAACTTAAACACCCAACAACATAGTCCAGGTTTCTTTGCAGCTGAAAACGATTGCAGCTTGCCGTTTCTCGCGTTGTAATATCAGTCTTTTAGACCATGAAATTAGGTTGAATTTCCGTTTGAGATGAGTTCGCGGTTTCTAATTAGCTGGCGACGCCAGTACGCTGGCTGTGGTGCCCGCGTGTGACAGCGAAATGTACTAGGTCATATAAATTGAAATGAAAATTCTTTCAATCGCATTTCCCCTTTTTAAAGGTGAAAATCACAAGTAAAACCCCCTATTTCATGTAGTAGTGGACTGTTCGAATACGCATTTGTTTTGTTTGAGTTGCAACATTGTAGAACAAAACGGACTACTTCTATTTGAACACGTCACAACTACATACAAAAGAGGCTGTTCTTTTTTTTTTTTGGATTATTTTTTTGGGCTGAATCTTGTATTTAGGTAACAACGTCGTATTATTAGATTGTCCCATTAAAAACGAAATAATGAACCGGTGACCGTAATAATACCGGTATTTTTCTATGGAGAAAATACCGGTATCCGATCCCTGGACTTTATTGGCCTTCGCCATGTTTTTTTTTTGAACGGGCCCAATAGCGATAGTTTCCCTAGGCTACTTTCCAACCGCACACTCCTTCGCCATGTGTTGCGGATTTTCAGTGATACTAATTTATTTTACTGGCAAGGAGTACTCTTTGACAACATATTTGAAGTCATCGTCTGCCACTGATGTAAACAAGAGGAATAAATAAATAAATAAATAAATATTAGAGGACAATCTTACACAAATCGAACTAGCCCCACAGTAAGCTCAAGAAGGCTTGTGTTATGGGTACTAGACGACGATATATTTAATAGATATAAATACTTAAATACATAGAAAACATCCAAGACTCAGAAACAAATATATTCATGCTCATCACACAAATATTTGCCCTGACCGGGATACGAACCCAGGACCGTCAGCTTCACAGGTAGGTGCACTACCCACTAGGCTAAACCGGTCGTCAAATATTCATTTCGTCAATATTATGAATACTACAAAGAGTCTATAGCCTGGTTTAACATATAGGATACTTTTTACCGAAAATTATCCCTTAAGGGATAAAATAGAGAAGTTTACGCAAATGAAGTCGCTGGCAGAAGCCAGTAAAAAAATTAGTGTCCGACTGAAACACGTTTATTTGCCGAAACCGAATCCGAAGGTTCGGCCTTGATTCTAGTTTCGGCCGAAACCGAAACCGAAACTTTTGTGAGATGTTTTAAAATCGTGTCAATCAAGTTCGAAAAACAAAATAAGTGATTATGTTTTTGTGGGATATAAAAATATAAAATATTTAGCTACAATAAAATGTACTGTTGGCGGAGTCGGGCGAGCCACGCCATTGCCGGCTGTGCCGATGTTAGCCGATCGCGATCCGGAAGTACAATGTTGAAATTATAAATTTAGAATGAAGGAAAAAAATTCAAATTTAGGCACCGAGCAGGATTCGAACCTGCGACCTCCCGTCACTCGCGGCCAGTCGCTCTAGCCAACTGAGCTATAGGTGTAATCGCTACCCAGTTCCAAATTCATCAACCGTTCCTTCGTGTTAAGCAGTACCGCTGCCAACGTAAACTATTTTTATACAAACAAACGCCTTAAGGCGCGTAATAGAGTGAAATACCACATTTTGGTCGAGTTCAAAGGCCTAAAACTCAAAACTGGCCCGAAATATAGGTCTCGAAAAGTTATACTTGAAGAATTGATATGTCCTCTTCAATCTGAGCGATGGAAATTGCAACACGCCTAGATTGTCCTAACAAAAAAGAAATATCAAATAAGGCATTTTTCAACCTTTTAAATCGCTACTGCTCACATCTAGACATGCTGCTATCTAGACATGTTTTTTACACGGGATATTCAGAAAATAAAACTTAATTCAGTTTTTCATAATCTGTGCGACGGATATTGTAAAATAATCATTACTTTTGTCAAAAACCTGGAATAACTACCACACCGTCATAAAAGTTGGGGCGGATACGTGCGCGGGCGACGGGCGGCAGTCTGTCACCGGCTCTCGGACGGGAAGGCTGTGTCGCTTTGCGCGCGACGCTAAAATATAAGAGTTCGGTTCTGAGACAATACACCTACTTAACTATTTTATATATTTAATTACTTCAAACATTCCTACGTATTTAGAAAATAATAATATAAAAAATACATACACACATACAAAAAATCTGCAAAAACCTGTTACAGCGGGGGGGCGCGGGTAGTGCGGCGGGAAAGGCTAAGCCACGCCCCAACGCGCAAGGTCGTTCGCGGGTATAGGCGCCTTAAGGGAGGCGTACAACGATATCTACCAGAAGGCTCTTGCTGTACGCCTCCCTTAAGGCGTTTGTTTGTATAAAATTACAATGTTGAAAGTTTCGGCGCGGCGGAATGGTTCGGCAGTTTTTTGGCCGAAACCGAACCTTCGGCCGAAACATGATTTTTAGGCCGAAACCGAAACTTCGGCCGGACTAGTCGGACTCTAAAAAATATGTGGACTCGTCGCAGTTGCGAAATTTAACATCCGCCGGATATAAAAGGCAACTTTGTTTTTAACTAACACTTAATTTTAAAATGCTTCCAGCTGCGAGGACAGTGGTCTAAACTGAAAAACAGAACCGGGTCAAGCCACGCAAAAAAGTTAAATTAATCGGGCCCGTTGTCAGCCTGAGTTTTCTAAAGTTTTAATCAAAATTGTGCTTTTTGGCTCAGAAACAGAGTCCAGGAGGTTGTTGCCAATGGTATCGGGAATTACTAATTCTAGATTTACCAATGGCTATGGCGTGCAGTTAGCGTTGCGTTTGTAAACCTAAACTAATGATAATTTTGGTTTGATCTGTTTTATAATGTAAAGGCATTCTGCGAAAATATTCAATGAATAATGACAATGACATAATTTAATTTAATTTAATCTTTATTTCGGACTTTCAATCCATATATTGTTAGTAATTTCTTAACCTAGGCATGTTAGTATTTACATTATTTCAATAAATTACTTTTTGAATTAATTACATTGGAACAATTTATATAATCAAAATAACGATTTATATTTTTGTTTAATTAACGCAAATGGCCAAACCTACCCTAAGTATAGATAGTTGGATTGACAGGACAAAAAAATAAGATAGATAATATTCGCATCGAACCAAATAAATAGTTGAGTCGTAAGGATAGAATTTGGGGGAGGCCTATGTTCAGCAGTGGACGTCTTTTGGCTGAAATGATGATGATGATGATGAAGGATAGAAAAATAGTTGACCGGTTTCAGTTGATCAGTTTAATTGATCCGAGTGGAAGAACAATTTCAAACATAAAATATTTCTGTACTTATTACACAAGAAATTAAAGATAATATAAACTTGTTATTCGTTACAAAACTAAACGGCTATGCTGCAATGCAAAAAACCTTTCGTATGTCCAGATTCCGGATTTCCGTTTGTTCTCGTCTACAGGTCGCAATTCGCAAACGATTCTCGTGAAATTTTGTGAGCGGTTCCGGTAATTATATAGATTTTTTTGTCGAGTCAGTTTTTGGAAATTTTCAAAATTATTTTTTATTAAAACAAAATTGTAAGTTTCTGCGTCCGAATTTCGGTTTGTTGTCCTCTACAGGTCGCATTTCTCAACCGCTTCTCGTGAAATATTGTTAGCAGGTTCCGTATTCATAATTGACATTTTTTATACTGTCAGTTTTTTTTTTTATTAAAAATGGGATCGCTCTTGGCCAGCATCTAGCCAGGGGGCAGAGATGAGGCCGACGATGAAGCGAGCTCACCCAGAAGGTGCCTATTCACTCGTGCCTTAAAAAGGTCTAGGTTATATGAGCTCAGAAACACAAGCGCCGGCAGAGAATTCCAAACCTTAGAAGTGCGCATTATAAAAGATGATGCAAAGCGCTGGGTTCGAATAAGAGGAATTTCGACCAGATTTCAGATTTTGGAAATGATAAAAAAACTCACGAGGTCTACAGATCACAGAGCCACTAGTCTATAGAGTTAAACTTCGGCGATAGTATTTCAATATGTAAGGTACGATAGCTATGTTCAAATCTGTGTGCAATCTATAAATAAATAATAATAAATAAATATTAGAGGACAATCTTACACAAATCGAACTAGCCCCACAGTAAGCTCAAGAAGGCTTGTGTTATGGGTACTAGACGACGATATATTTAATAGAGAGAGAATAGAAAACATCCAAGACTCAGGAACAAATATTCATGCTCATCACACAAATATTTGCCCTGACCGGGTTTCGAACCCAGGACCGTCAGCTTCACAGGCAGGTGCACTACCCACTAGGCTAAACCGGTCGTCAATCTATAAACATACAGACCAAGTCTGTGTACACGAGTTCGTAGCGCTCGCATTTCAAATTTCAATTCATGGGCAGTACTAACACACGGATATATTGGTTCCTCGATGCAATACCTCAGTTAATACAACATTAATAACACTTGTGTTAGATACTTGTATACGTTGTATCCTAGTGCCGAAATGCATCGACGTGAGATGATTAATGAAAACCGGTTTTACCCATAACTAAAAAAACTGATAACCGGTTATAAAGGCAAATTTACATAACTGGTTATTGGAAATTTGAAAAACCGGTTTCGATTACGTTCGCTTATACTTTTCGTAATTTTAACTATTAAAAATGAGTTAAATTACCTGCATTAATTATTATGAGTTTTACTAAATATGTGAAGTTAAGTGATGATTAAAAAGGTTACCAACATAGCTCAGCGAATTGCGTGCTACTAGCTCTTTAAAATATAATATATTGAAGGCTTTCTAAAACCATAGCATGCCAGCTAAACGGTGGCTACTAGGATGTTAGTGATTAAAAAAATATAGGGACACACAACGGGGTTTGCAATAGAAAAAACGGTCAAGCGCGAGTCGGACTCGCGCACCGAGGGTTCCGTGTACAGATGTGTACAGGTTCCAACCCTATTAAGTCAGAAAAATCTCAACAAAATTGTGTAGAAATTGAACACCATGGGTACAGCGCCATCTGTAGGCGACTTTTGTTAGAAATTTGAGCGACTGAATAACTTAGTATGTGTGGTAGTTTTTGACTAATTCTTTATCACGTGAACCGATTTCAATTTTTTTTTCTTTATTTGAAAAAAGGTACTTTCAGCATAATCTCGTAGGAATTTATAAAACAAAAACACATGCAAAGGTGATTGAATTACAAAGTTAGAATAGAAATGTTTTTTGACTAAGTATAAAAAAGAGAAAACCTAGATAGAGCTATAGTTATATTTTTCCTATAATATACATCGATATCAATACGTAATAATTGATTGAGTGGTTTCAACCGAATCTGAGGTGTGGGTGGAATCGAGCTACTGGGAGTTTTGTAACTTACCCTAGCTGAGAAGAGTCTATTTATTCATTTACATAAGGTACACTTTGCAGACATCAGACAATAAATGATACAGTTAAGTTTGCACAAAATCAGTAGTTTATAGACCAGCATGACATCCAAAGCAAGTGCACACAGCATGATCAATAAGTAAGCGCATAATTGACCAAGTGCACATACAGCACTGATGTCAAGTCGACCAACACAGAGCAGGGTTAATTACATGGTTAAATCTAATCAAGTTCAGCATTCAATTACATAGTTACCCTACTCTATTTCAGCCAAGTCGAGCCAATGATGCATCAACATGAACATTACTAGTAGCAAAAGTTTAATTAAAGGAGATAAGTATACATTCTTAGGTACTAACTAAATGATAAACGATAAAACGATAAAACTGAAACGAAATTAAATAAACAAACAAGGAGTCCATATATAAACGTGAGTTATGAATTCAGTATATGAAATTTTAGTAAGACTATTAATTCCGAACGAACCTCCTCCCATACATTATTTTACTGTCTATATATCTTGTGTGTATATATATCTTCCATGTTTTGCATTATTGTCAGATTTAGGTTCGCATCTGGTTCATTGTCAGTTGTAAAAACAAAAGTTGTCCACCCGTTGGTCAATAGTTAACGGCGTATGTACATATAAGATATTTTTTTATTACATGGATTTATAGTTACGGAAACACCGTTTGTGCGGGTTACTAGACCAATCCAAAATTAAGCTTTGTGGCCCTTAACTTTTGATATGTCCACCGAAAAGACGCGAATCTAAATCTAACAATGACCCATCTTTTCGGTGGACATTAAAAGTTAAGGACCACAAAGCTTTGGATTGGTCTAATAACTCGCATAAACGGTGTTTCCATAATAAATCCATGTAATAAAAACATAACTTATATGTACATAAGCCGTTAATTATTGATCACCGGCGGGGTAATCACGTAACTATTTTACTACCGTTAGGTAGATTTTAATGTCAAATTTTAATTGTCATCTCATACATTTATCCTTCAAATTTGACAGTAAAATCTATCTACCGTTAGTACATAAAGTTACGTGATTCGCCTGCCGGTGGACAACTTTTGTTTTAACAACTGACGATGACCCTTTTACTCTTTCTAAATTAGAACAATTGCTTACTAATTAGTTTGATAGGTTTGCTTTGCTGCATGTTGTTTTTACCCAGAGCAAATCTTTATTAACTCTTGGTTGAAACTGTTTTGGCGTATGTACAAACTACATTCGTACCCTAGATACATGTGTTACATAACTCTGTTTGTTTCCCATCACAATAAAAAAACGGATTATATATGTAAATGAAGGTTGTTTGACTTCATTCATAATTGCACTATTGCTGTGCATAAACCTCTTATGTGTCGGTTTGGAATTATCTGTGGCAGTCCATGACAAGCAAGGTGTATTAACTGCGCTAAGAAGAGCGGGGTCCTTCGTATTTGCCTATGTGTGCGTTGCGATCAGTTAAATTGTTGCCAGTAATTAGAACATATTTACTGAGATCAATTTTATTGTGCAATATTATTCCGACCTGTCATTAGAACTTATTAACTGAGATCAATTTTGTTGTGTAATATTATTCCGAGCTGTCAATGTAAATGGTGTCATTCATCTCGAACTGACATTTTGTAAAAAAATTGTTTTGCATTTGTCCACTAAATGTGAATATAATTACATATTATAATTACGTGCCGTTTCTTTGGGATCACTAAGTTATATAGGTATCCACGTCCACACATGCCTACAGAAAGTGTGTTAAATGCGGAGCAAGTGCTGGTAAAGATAAAACAGTTCGACTGCACCGTTTCCCTGAAGCGGTAACAACAAATATTTTAAGGTAAAAAAACTTTTCACTTTTAATTCTGCTATAACTATCTAGAGCCCAGTAACTACTCACTAGCGAGCTATAAGTAACCGAACGGCTAGAAACCAGGGTATACAGGGTCGCCCACCGTACACGAACGGCTCGAAACAAACCTATAAATGGTACTCTCTCAGTTACATAAATACTGTAGCTCGTTACAGTATCCGTTCAGCTACGGTTACAGTTCACTAATAAGTAGCTGGCTTTATATATACCTACCTACGTCTAATTGATGAGAGACAACGGGCAGTAGTCCCCGCGCTGTGCAATTGCGAGTTGACGACTTCTCTTACATATATACTTTGGAAATTCTTCGCAGATGTATGCAAGGTTTAGTGAAAAGCTAACTCACATAAGTTTCGAAAAACTTATTGGTAGGTACAAGCCGGGATTGGAACCCACAACTGCCGTTTGACAGCCGCATACTTGAGCTGTAGCTTATGAAATATAAATAAGCTTAAAAAGTTGTGTGTGCGTTAATATACTAGATACTTGTGGCTTCAGAAGATCCAAGAAGAGTTTTTTAACTATTTTGCCAGGGAAGTTGTGAGCTGAATGAAGCTAATAGTAAATATACGAATTGACATAATGCATGGGCTTAATAAACATGATTTTTTTATTTACAGGGTGGCGACTTGGGCTACATATTGTTGGCCTGATCAAGACTGGTCTTCTTTGAACTCTGTCTTCTCTCCACAAAAAGTGTAAACATTTATGTGGGATTCATTTTCAAGATTCCTGTTACACTGATAATACGTGACCGCCATGTGGGATGTTGATTCAATAATCATTGTCCTCTGCCAATGGTCTAATAGCGAAGAATCTCAACCAACATCTCAAAAGACTCTCGCTAGATGGCTGGGTCAAGGGTCAGATACAGAAGGCGGTACCCCTGGACATGGTATGGATAGTCAGGAGGTTCCTTTCTCTGTCGCCCTAACCACCGGTAGCTTAGGCCTCTAGTTTAGGTTTTTATTATGTTTTTATTTTTTGAAAGTGTATGTTTATAGGTATTTTACTTTTTTGGAAATATTTTAAAACCTAACTTAAGTACAAAAATAAATAAAGAGAATACTTTTTATTGAGAGGCCAACTTTGATAATTTTTGTACACACATCATTTGAACTATAGATAATTATGAATTTAAAATAATAAGTATAACAAAATGAAAATGTATACATGATGAAATATTATAATAGGTATACAATTTAAGTGAGTAATATAAAAGAAAAGTTTAAAATGTATAAATGACAAAAATTTAAAAACAAAATGTAAAAAAATATCAGCATTATATATTATACATAATAGAATTTTACAATATAATTCTACACATAAATGTGCTTTTTATTTTAATATATCGGTATAATTAGCGAAATAACAACTGAGTGATATGACCACTTTCAGCTATATTAGTATTCGTCCTTCTCGCACTTACGTATTTACTAGGCAGGGGCGAATGCTATAAGTCGGACATAAATGCGATCATGCTAACTCGGGAGGCGGTATCATCACGAAAAGTGATCTTACTTATCTACTATGCTAGAGTCACAGGCTAGAGTTGACATCCTTTGACAGTATGTGGTACAAAAATATTATGAGCCAAATACTAAAATAATTTATATAAATACTCATTCGTAAAAAGTTATATTGTGAGCATTATATATTACACCGCCGCCGTACCCCGTAATAATGAAAAAAAAAAGAAAAAAGGTCTTACTGGGATTTGAACCCGAGACCTCTAGCTTCATGACCAGGGTCACTACCAACTAGGCTAAAGTGGTCGTCAAGCATTTGACATATTGTTTTAGTTCATTGCGATCGTTTGGTGTCGCTAGTAGTATAAACGAACTTTTGAAAGGTCACCTGTTTTTTGTATGTAGTTATCGTTCTTCTCCTTTAGTGAGTATTATATTCTTTGATGACAAGTGACAGTTGACAGGTCAAAGGTCTTTTGTGACTATGAAAAAATGCAAGTAATCTAAGGAGAAATATTGTAAAATGCTAATAGTTACTTAAGATAGAATAAGAAGAATAAGGGGAATAATAGCTTTAATGTTGTTTCTCTTTTCAGGTAAGATGCTTTTGTTATTTTATTCTATAAAAAACCAAGTGTGCTAACCTAAGTATTCGTAAATAATAAAATTACCGATCTCTTTTCAGAGCAACTCAGTACAGTTTTATTCGACCACTTCAACATCCTACCATAAGTGTATAAACACATTATATATATATCTTCCATGATCTGCGTCATTGTCAGATTTAGGTTCGCGTCTTTTCGGTGGACATGTCAAAAGTTAAGGACCACAAAGCTTAATTTTGGATTGGTCTAGTAACTTAACTTATAATATGTACATTAGGGTGGGTCGAAATTCACGAATTTTGGAGTATCGTAATGTAATAGGGCTCAAAAGTTGCTGTGTATTCTGTAGATTACAGGAAAAATAATAACAATAAAGTCTCAATATAATTTAGCTTTATTATAGTTTAATATATTTTATTATGTGATAAATTATTAACTTAATTGTCACGTACTTTATTTAAGTACTTATATAATCTAGGCCTTAACATCGATCTTTGGCGGCTGTGCGGGGGTTAAAAGTTTAAATCTAGAATTTTTTAATTATTTTTCCTGTAATCTACAGAATACACAGCAACTCTTGAGCCCTATTACATTACGGTACTCCGAAATTCGTGATTTTCGACCCACCCTAATGTACATAAGCCGTTAACTATGTAGCGGACCCCGGGCATCCTTCAGGATGCAACAGTACCGGGATAACGCTAGGATGATGATGATGAAATAATTAAAAAAAACAATTAATTTTGCGGTTCGTTCGGAATCCCAAATGTGCGGAGTCCGACTCGCACCGGCCGGTTTTTTATTTCATTTTTGAATGCTCGAAAAGGTGTATTCCCATACTACATAGGTTAATAACAAAAATAACAGTCATCTAGTTTTTTTTAAATTTATTTATCACAAAAGTATATAACAGTTCATCATCATCATTCAGCCGGAAGACATCCACTGCTGGATATAGGCCTCCCCCAAGGAGCGCCACAGCACACGGTCGCGAGCCACCCGCATCCAGCGACTCCCCGCTGCCTTGACCAAGTCATCAGTCCACCTAGTGGGAGGCCGTCCAACGCTCCGTCTTCCCGTGCTAGGCCGCCACTCGAGAACCTTTCTTCCCCAACGGTTATCGGTTCTACGAGCAATGTGGCCCGCCCACTGCCACTTCAACTTCCAGATATAACAGTTACAACCTTTTAATTGCTCGCCAAACTGCCAGAACATTTTGTTGGCGAGATCGCGCTCATTTAACTAATGTTAGGTATTTACCATGCTATTATGAACTAAACTTAAACACTGAATATGACAACGCCTAAACATTTAACTGTAATATTTTTTAATGTTTTTATAACAATAAACATTACAATATTACCTATGTTGCATTTTTGTTTGTTGTGTATAATTTAGTCATAATCTCAATTGTTACAACTTTGACGATCATAATTATTCATTCTTATGAGTTGACATTAATGTAATTTATAATGTAATGTAATAAATAATATAATATGAAATAAATAATATCAATATCAATATAACAATTTAACCATTTTTTTGTTTTGGCAAGCATTAGTGTACTTTGGCCAAAAATGTCTTTTTTAATCTACTTTTTAATTCAGTTATGCTGCACTTTTTGTCCTCTCTTAACAAATCAGTTTCGTTACATATTTTTGGTATCATAAATATATTATTTCTTTTGCCACAGTAGTTTTTAGCAGTTTTCTGTAGATATTTCTTTATTCTTATATTTTTTGTTCTATATTTATTTTGTTTTAAAACCTTATACTCATCATTAAAATAACTTTCAACAGCTATCATATACTGCACCTATAATGTAATTCAATATGGTTACAATGATCATTAAAAATACCCATAGTACACATATAAACAGGTTTATTATTTTTATTAAAATCACCTCTTTTCCTTATTTCGCATCGAACAACTTTCGCATCAAGCAAAAGCCGCTAAGCAACAAATACCTTAAAATTAAGCTCTTATCTCAGCATCATTTCAGTACTGAGATACGAGGTTTCTAAGAGTAGTTACAGATTTCTTAGTGAATCTTGCTTGTCTCCCGACGATATTATTGAGATATATATAACAACTCAGGCTTCAAAGCAACAAATACCTATCTAAAATTAAGCTCTATCTCAGCATCATTTCAGTACTGAGATAGGAGGTGTCTAAGAGTAGTTACAGATTTCTTAGTGAATCTTGCTTGTCTCCCGACGATATTATTGAGATATATATAACAACTCAGGCTTCAAAGCAACAAATACCTATCTAAAATTAAGCTCGTATCTCAGCATCATTCAGTACTGAGATAGGAGGTTTCTAAGAGTAGTTACAGATTTCTTAGTGAATCTTGCTTGTCTCCCGACGATATTATTGAGATATATATAACAACTCAGGCTTCAAAGCAACAAATACCTATCTAAAATTAAGCTCTTATCTCAGCATCATTTCAGTACTGAGATACGAGGTTTCTAAGAGTAGTTACAGATTTCTTAGTGAATCTTGCTTGTCTCCCGACGATATTATTGAGATATATATAACAACTCAGGCTTCAAAGCAACAAATACCTATCTAAAATTAAGCTCTATCTCAGCATCATTTCAGTACTGAGATAGGAGGTGTCTAAGAGTAGTTACAGATTTCTTAGTGAATCTTGCTTGTCTCCCGACGATATTATTGAGATATATATAACAACTCAGGCTTCAAAGCAACAAATACCTATCTAAAATTAAGCTCGTATCTCAGCATCATTCAGTACTGAGATAGGAGGTTTCTAAGAGTAGTTACAGATTTCTTAGTGAATCTTGCTTGTCTCCCGACGATATTATTGAGATATATATAACAACTCAGGCTTCAAAGCAACAAATACCTATCTAAAATTAAGCTCTTATCTCAGCATCATTTCAGTACTGAGATAGGAGGTTTCTAAGAGTAATTACAGATTTCTTAGTGAATCTTGCTTGTCTCCCGACGATATTATTGAGATATATAACAATTCAGGCTAGCAACGACTCAATTATTTTCCTCCCGATTTGTCTTCCCTTGGTGTTCTGGTTTTGGGCCCACGGCTGTGTCTCCAGTTCCTGGACCCAGGCGGATGTCTTCGGGTACCTGTTAGTGCAAAGCTGATTATAGGTATTTAGGTCATTCTACTTTTTCATGACCAGTTTTCTATTACAAAAAAAATCTATGATATGTATTAAATTAGTGGAAAATAATAGAATTTCGAAATAGTTTCTGAACCTAATAAAAGGAATTTATAGGTAAAAATACTTCATTATTAACATGTTGCTGTAAAAAGTGGGTAACACAGTGGTAAAAATCATTTTTTCATACAAATGGTGAGACATCCAAGAGCCAATGACTTACTCGATTTATGAATATTAGCTGTGTTTAGTTAATTACCAAAACTATCGGAAGTGTTACTGCAATTAAACCGCTTTCTAAATAACAGTACAACAATATGAAGTGAGGGCCAAGTATTCCAAAATCTGCATTAAAAAAAAGTGTCTGAAAATTATGTACATGAAAAAGTAGAATGGCCCATTTAGTCCATTAGACTTAAACTAATTAAAAAATGCACGCGCCTCTACTAATAGACATTGGTCCAATGTATGAGCTTATGTCTATTACTTTTTAGGGTTCCGTGGCCAAAATGGTAAAAACGGAACCCTTATAGTTTCGTCATGCATGTCCGTCCGACGACCGCTTTAGCCTAGTTGGTAGTGACCCTGCCTTCGAAGCTGGAGGTCCCGGGTTCGAATCCCGATCAGGGCATTTATTTGTGTGATGAACACGAATATTTGTTCCTGAGTCTTGGATGTTTTCTATGTATTTAAGTATATATTTATCTATATACGTATGTACATCGTCGCCTAGTACCCATAGTACAAGCTTTGCTTAGTTTGGGACCAGGTTGATTTGTGTAAGATTGTCCACAAATATTTATTTATTTATTATTTATTTATGTCACAGTCGATTTACTCGGAGACTATAAGCGCTACAATTATGAAATTTGGTAGGAAGGTGCTTTCCATGAACCGCTGCTATTCATAAAAGTGATGTGAAATTACAAAAGAATATTAAATTAGGGGGGGGGGGACTCCATACATGTAACCGGTGGATAAAAATTATCGTGTAAATTAGGGTGGCGGGGGGACTCCATACATGTAACCGGTGGATTAAAAAAGTCGTGTAAATTAGGGGGGAGTCCATACATGTAGCCGGTGGATAAAAATAGTCGTGTAAATTAGGGTGGAGGGGGGACTCTATACATGTAACCGGTGGATAAAAATAGTCGTATAAATTAGGGGGGGGGGGACTCCATACATGTAACCGGTGGATAAAAATAGTCGTGTAAGTTAGGGTGGGGGGGACTTCATACATGTAACCGGTGGATAAAAATAGTCGTGTAAATTTGGGGGGGGGGGAACTCCGTACATGTAACTGGTGGATAAAAATAGTCGTGTAATTTTTTTTCCATTTAAGTCAACCTTTGTTGGTGAGATATTAGCTGTCAAAGTCATAAAAAGTGTACAGCCCCCCTCTACTTTCCAAACTATGAAACTTAATATTCTGAAAAAAATTGAGGTATTTCATTAATGCACACCGCATTAATAAATACTTCCAACGATTTTTAGTTTGAACAAGACGTGTTGTACGGTTTTAGAGTTTTCGCTGAAAAACTGTCTTGCCCAAACAAAAGGTCGAAGTGCCATGAGTTCCCTATGAAGACCTTTTTAGATTTAATGTAAATATGTGATAAACCACATGGAAAGGGACCTTATGGAGACAGGCGCTTACGTTACACCTATTCACTATTGTATTGGACCAGCGGCAATAAAGGCGTAAGCGCCTGCCGCCATAAGGTCCCTTTCGATGTGGATTATCACATATTAGGAAGCGGTTTTAAATATGGACCAGTAGGTACGGAACCCTTCACTGTGCGTGATCCGTCACGCACTTATCGGCCGATTTTTACTTACTTCTGTGCGTTCAAATGCAGAAAGTAGATGAGACTGGTCATAGTAGCATACGCTGCAATGTCGGCTATGGTGAGGTTATCCCCGGCTAGATACTTCGTTCGAGACAAGAATTGTTCGACGAATCCATACGCCTCTTCGACATCGTCGAGGCTCTTCTGCGGTATTTCCTTCTGTCCTTCGAAGAGTAGGCGGTTCTGTAAAATTAAAGTCTAATTATCTATTAGAAATAATAATAATTCCACGACAATAGAGGCTTCGAATCTACATAATTAAGGATGATTCACATTAGACCGTTCCGTGTCCGAGCCGTTCCGTCTCCAGGCCGGCCCGTCTCCGAGCTTTTTTGTGTCAACGTGCTAACCGTTTCGCGTCCGGGTCGGACCGGGACCGTGCTGTTTCCGAGCCTCGGACGTAGGTAGATCGGCCGTCAAACGTTTGCATTGATAATAGAGCGACCGTTCCGTGTCCGGGCCGGTTCGTTTCCGAGCGTCACCGGGCCCGTCCGTGGCCGGGCGGACATCGATTTTCTGTCATAGAAAACGGGCCGGCCCGGACACGGAACGGTCTAGTGAGCAAGCAGGAACGCGGAGCGCTCGTGTCCCAACGGCGCCCGCGTTCCGCGTGCGGTATGCGAGGTTAAGCAACTTCGGTCCAGGTCAGTTATTGGATGGGTGACCGCTTTGAGTGGTTATTAACTGAGCGCTCCCTTTGTAGTGATAGACCACCCACAGCGCCAGCTGATCAGCTGAGCTAAAATAATAAATGATTTTCTATTTTATAACTTCCGAGAACAGCGCCATTAACCTTGACATTCCAATACTGGATGGAAAATAATAACACTTTCCTTTGTTCACTATTGCGCAATACGCATTCCTTACATTCCAATCTTTCCTATAAAAGCAATGTATTTTATCTAATAAATCAGTTCGTCACTATCGTCTCGAGTTTCGACTTGTCACGTATAATTCCCTAAGTTCGCCACTTCATGGCGACCCTGCCAGTCGGGCTGCTCAAGGCAGCCTCAGCATAATCTCCTACTGCGAACCATCCGCATAGGGTCGTACTCTTCATGGCGATCCTTCCAGTTGGGCTGCACCAGGCAGCCCTGATCCTGATATAATCACCTGGCATACTCCGCTGCAAAGAATCAACGAATAGTCTCCAGCCAGCCCCACTGCGCCAGCCAGCCAGCCAACCAGCCAGCCAGCTCCACTAAAGTCCAACTAAATTATGGGAGGTCAGTGCACAAAAGAACAAAAATAAGAAGAAGTAATTATTGCACAGAATGGAGCCTCCAACAACGCCAGCACGAAGCAAGTAGACAGCAACACAGCTGCATTATACATCACAACAGCTGTGTTCATAGCCATCTGCATCATTTTTGCCTACGCCATATGGAAGAAGATATAAATGCCTAACAAGAAAAATCGAGCGACAAGCAGTAACGACGATGATACGCAACACCAACAAAGCAGAACAGGGTATCTAGCAAGATCACCTACAGCGCATCACCAGCCCCAGCCCGCCGCCGCCGCAACCCATCGAGCCCTCCCGCCCCGCATATGCGAGCCCAGCTGCCGCCTCCGCCTAGCACCCGCCGCTAGAATCATTATAAGCAACAGCCACGAAGAAGACAATGATTTAAGGTACTTTTAAAAATGTATCCTTTAATGTAGCTACGTAGTATAAAAAGGTAGCTATTATATTAGTAAAGTAATTTGTGAATTAATTTTATAATGCTTTAAGTAAATAAGTAACAATGCCGCTTGATGACGAGGCAATAACATACGTAATTTAAAACAAAAATAGAATTTTTAAATTACGCTGCATAAAATAAATAAAAAAAAAAACAGATTTAAACCATGGAAAACAGAGCAATAAATATTTTAACAAAAAAAATATATTCTATAAAAACATACGTATATCAAAATAAAAAAAATGCATAAAACTAAAATTTATAACTATAAAAGGGAAAATAAATGTGAAATAACGTTAAAATTACTTGAAATACCACGGTATATTTCAAGTACAAATCAATAGCCAACTTTAAAAAAACTAATTTAAATCCAGAAAACTGATTCATATAAGTATTTCACTGGACGATTAGCCAGATCACCTAAAAGTTGATGAAATTCTTATATGTTGAAGAATTCAGGATATGTAACTCAAAAAAAAACAGAAAAAAAATCTTACGAATACATAGGGACGTAAAAGTAAAAAAAAAAACAACATTAAGACGCAAACAATAAAAAAAAGATATATAAATGCAAGTATAAATTATAACTTGTGATGAGCGAGTAGATACAAAATTATTAACAAGCTAAACAAAAAAACCTTGGACTATGGGATGCATAAATGTATTCTTGGAGCCAGATTACGATTCAATCGACCATCAAACGTAAGGGGACCTTGGACGCATAGTGTCTCCGATTTAAAAAAAAAAATGTTAAAAGAACTATCTAAACGATAAATAATTACCTATAAATGGTATTAGCAAGGTACACCAGGATTACAAGGTAGGCAGGAAATCCTTGAAACTTGACCATGATTCGATCGAGCGTCACTCGTGGAGGTCCTTGGACACCTAATATATTACTATCTGATAGTATATAAGTTGTTAAAAGAACTGCCTGAAAGGTATATACCTACCTTTACATGGTATTTATGCGCGCGTTTTTATATACGTTTATATGACGTTTATGTATAAAATCCTTGTAACCTGAGTAATAATTGCGGGTCGGCCGGCCATAAAATAATGCATACCGTGTACCTTTGCAACAAGTGATGCGCACTTGATGTCACAAGTAAAGTAAGTACTGTGACAAACCCAAATGACAGTACATGACGTCAAAATAAATTTGATATAAAAAAAAGCTTGTAAGTCACAATGAGTATTGTTAAATAAATATAAGTATAAAAGTTAATAGCAAAAATACATGAACGTACGTAAACTAAAAAATAATAATAACAGAAATTAGCTATGACACAATTACCTAGCAAGTAAATAAATAACATACATTATACGTAGAAATTCACCACAAGCTATCACGTGAAACTAAAAAAACCAAAATAATTATTTTATAAAAATTTAAAATTTAAAAAAGCGTCGTCATCAAAGCATGCATTCAATTCCACATTATTATTATTTTTGTTAGTATAATATTTAATTTAATTTAATAAAATGAAAATAAAAAGAACAATTTATAATTTTAATATATAAATAATAATGCTTAAAGGCTATTCCAAATAACATACATTTTTTAATGAAAACTCACTACTTACGAGGATTATGTGTAGGTAATAATCTATATTTAGACCAAAAAAAAAACGTATATATATATATATAAAATTTAAATTGTTTTAATAACATAGAAATTGTGTATATCAACCAATAACTGTTTACTATTATTCTTAAGCCAAAAATTTTATCTACAAAGTTTTGTCTCAACAAGAAAAAAAAAACCCGTTAAAGAAGATATTGTGCATAAAAATAGAACATAACCTTATTACGAATAAATAAATCATAAAACTTAGCATCGTAAAGTAATAAGAAACCTATAACAAATCCATCTGATCGCATACCACCATCCATATAAGGAACACGTAATGTAAACATTCGAAGTAGCATCAAGATACATTAAGAAACCATGTATACCATAGACTTAAGTTAATTAATTTATTTTAAGAAACCATGTAAACAATAAACATAAGTAATTTAAATTTAAGTAAGCCAAAAATAGTACATGTAATTACTATTTTTGTCTCAAAAAAAACGGGAAAGCTGTAGTGATAGACCACCCACAGCGCCAGCTGATCAGCTGAGCTAAAATAATAAATGATTTTCTATTTTATAACTTCCGAGAACAGCGCCATTAACCTTGACATTCCAATACTGGATGGAAAATAATAACACTTTCCTTTGTTCACTATTGCGCAATACGCATTCCTTACATTCCAATCTTTCCTATAAAAGCAATGTATTTTATCTAATAAATCAGTTCGTCAGTATCGTCTCGAGTTTCGACTTGTCACGTATAATTCCCTAAGTTCGCCACTTCACCTTGCTTTGGAAGGCACATTAAACCGTTGATTTAACGGCTGCTATTATAGATAGCAGACGTTAAGCCAAGTTAGAGGCCTTCGGCCGGCTTGAGAACTTCTAACAGTCAAGTTGCCTACCCACTTGACAAGCCTAATTCCAATAAGGTCTGGTTTTCCCTCGGGTTGGAAGGACAGATGGCAGTCGCTTCCGTAAAAACTATTGCCTACGCCAACTCCTGGGATTAGGTAGCGGACCCTGGGCATCCTTTTTTTTTTTTTTTTTTTTTTTTTTTTTTGAACCTGACTGTGGCTTTATACGCCGGGCCCAATAAAGCGATAGGAGTGCGCGGTTGGAGAGTAGCCTGGGGAAAAACCAGGGGAAAACCTCCGGCACGACCACGCGTGTGGTTTGGAACACTGGAATACTCTAAGAGTTTGCGCTCCAGTGAGATTGGTTGAGCGGTTTCAACCGAATCTGAGGTGTGAGTGGAATCGAGCTACTGGGAGTTTTGTCGCTGGTTCACTAAACCTAGCCTAGCTGAGAAGAGTCCAGCAAGAAACTCAGCTAGGCCCGACCTGGGTCGGACTGACTCTACCCGGTGTGCGGCGGTACCGGGACGAATAGGGACTATATGTGTCACTGTTGTCGCGATCGCGCGGTGGACGTCCCCGCCGGCGGGAATGCCTAAGTGTACGCGTCGTGTCAGAGTTGGACGCCGCAAGCGCAGCGTTCCATCTTTCGATAGACGCTGTGATTACGTCGTCCGGGTCCGTAAGTGTGTGCCTAGGACGCCGGACCGTGCGGCCCCTAATCAGTGATCGCCGAGTAACGACAGAGGGGGGAGGGATGGGAACGTAGTCGACAGCCTTCCTAACTAACGGATTCCTATGATGGGGAGCGTTGTCAAAATAACGTCTGGCAGTCTGCTTAAAGAAACCATACATAGTGCTAATCCCCATGTCGTGGTGCAGACTGAGGTTCGACTGGTACCACGGAGCACCAGTCGCCCTACGGAGAAAACGATTCTGAATGACCTGAAGCGGCTTGAGCGATGTCATAGGCACGTGAGCAAAAGCTACGCTTGCATAAGACATGATTGGACGAACACAAGTTTTGTAGAGTGTCAGCTTATTTCTAAGTGACATTTTACTAAACTTGTTAATCATCGGCCCAAGCCTTCCTAGTACGAACAACGCACGGTTGCGTACCCTACTGATGTGGCTACGGAAAGTCAGTTTTCTGTCGAGGGTCACTCCAAGATATTTGACTTCGTTGGCCCAGGGGATGGGCCGGTCAAACATCTGGATCGGAGCCACACGCCTTTCCGTGCTAACGCGGTCAGACGGGTGGAAGACTATCGCAGTGCTTTTCTCCGGATTGACTTCGATACGCCAAAGATTAAACCAACGACCTAGGTCAGTGATTGCCTCCTGGAGGTATCGCCGGATAAAAGTATACTTACAATGAGTCGTAAAGAGCGCGGTATCGTCCGCGAACAACCCCAGTTGCACTTTAGGGTGCCTGGGAATGTCGTTCGTGAATAACGAATAAAGAGTGGGAGAGAGCACGGAGCCTTGCGGGACTCCGGCCCGGATGGGGTGTGGGTCCGAGTACGTTCCCTCTAGTCTGTATCGAAAGCTTCGATCCCTGAGAAAATCTCGTATGGTGAGTACGAGTCTGTCAGGCATACCGAGATGATATAACTTGTATATCAGCCCGTTATGCCAGACCTTGTCGAATGCTTTCGCCACGTCGAGAAAGATTGCACCGGTCCTGAGCCCCTGGAATCGAGAGAAACCGTCCAGCACGTGCTCCGTGACGCGGTGCACCTGTTGGACGCACGAGTGCGCGGATCTAAAGCCGAACTGCTCGTCGATGATGACGTTATTCTCAGCCGTAAATCTGAGAATCCTAGTGAGAAGGATCCGCTCATATAGCTTTCCTAGAGAGCTAAGCAAGCTGATCGGCCTATAAGAGGCAGGCGAAGTCCGGGGCTTACCGGGCTTCGCTATACCTATGACCGTTGCACCTTTCCACGCGGCTGGAAAGTGAGCATTGGTCAGCGCGGCATTGAAGATGCCGACCAAAATGAGGAGGAGGGTTTCAGGGAGAAGTCTCAGGATACGATTGGATACACCATCCGCACCCGGAGCCTTCCTAACACGAAGACGTCTGACTAAGTCACTGACTTCCTTAACCGACACCGGTAAAATGGGTGAAGTTACGGGGAGACGCGATCTCCTGTCCACCTCGGAATCGACCCATCTAATATGGGCTTCGTCGGTGTGAAGGAGACTAGGCGAACATTGGGACTCTAAGCTACTCGCAAGGCATTCGGCTTTCTCACTATCCTCGAGAGCAGGGGTAGGGTGATCCGGACGATCCAAGGGGGGTATGGTCCAACAGGCATCTGATTTGAGAGATCTCGCTAGTTTCCAGTAAGCCAGATGACTAGGAGCGATCTCACCCATCAGATCCCTGAACGAGTTCTCCCGAAATTCGGCAATTCTCTGTTTGGACTCGTTACACAAGTCCCTCAGGATTTGACGGTTTTCAGCAGAAGGGTGGTTGGAGTAAGTCCTGATTGCACGATTTTTTCTAGTCACTAACTCCCTCAATTCCCTAGGCAGAGGTCGGTTTTGGATATCCTCCGCCGACACCTCCCTTGAGGCCTCACTTCGAACAGTGTTGAGATAGTTGGTGAAAGAATCGATCGCTTGGTCGGTCTGTTCAGTAGTAGTTATGCAGTCAGGGATGTCTCTAAGCAGGGGAGGATCTGTCTGTAAGAGACCTGATTGTACCTTATTCCAGTCCACGAGTGTTCTGGTACGAGGTGCATTATTAGGGTGAGGTCCTAGTCTCAAAAGAACTGGCCTATGGTCCGAGTCAAGTTCGTGTATCACTTCTATAGAACGCAGAGTTAACGCTACGTTCTTTAGGAGTGCTATGTCGAGTATGTCAGGTCGGTGCTCTACGTTATGGGGGAAATGAGTCGGTTCTAATGGAGCGAGTAGATCGAAAGGGAGGCTATCGATCAAAAGGTGATGAAGCCGATTGCCGTTGGGATTGGTTGCAATGCAACCCCAGTTAATATGCTTACTATTTAGGTCCCCGGCCACGATGACCGAAGGACCTAGGGAGGCTAGTGAGTCGAGGTCAGTCTTAAGTAAGTCACGTTGAGGTGAAAGGTAGGTTGACGCAATCGATATCGGGGGGTGGCCCTCCATCGATATACGGCAAACCGACACTTCCATGTTTGTCAGGGGAGGGGGGGTGAGACTTATGCAATGTAAGTAACGTTTATAGAAAATGAGCGTGCCCCCGAATGGCCTACCATCTTGCCTATCATCTCTAATCTGATTGAATCCAGGGACGCGAAAGGCTCTGGTGCCGGGTCTGTAAAAGGTCTCTTGAACCAAGAAGATGTCTACTGAGTGATCACGGAGGAAGTTCGTCACCTCATCCTTCATACCTCTCAGGCCATTGGCATTATAAATACCAATGGTAAGCGAAGTAGGTTTAAGCTTTAGGGCCGTACGATCCATACTAGTAAGCACCGAGACCCTGACTGCCGAACTGAGCGGCGATGTAATTTTGTGTCGCAGCACTTAGGTAGGCAGTCAGACCGCTCGCCGCCTCCGGGGTGAGCATCTGAATTGCCTGCATAAGCGCAGAGAGGGGAGATGGAGCGGGCCGGCCCGCTTGACTGGCGGCGGGCCCCCATGCAGGGAGGTCCGCCTGAGATTGGGGTGCAGAAGGCACCGGGCGGGGACCTACGGCTGCTGAGGGCGGCAGGTTCCTAGGGGCACCTAACCCTAAGGCTGGAAGGGCAGGAAAATCTTGCGAGGTGAACTGGGGAGCAGCACGACCCGCTTTTTGCTTCTGCCCAGAGGGGGGCGAGGACTTTGGCTTTGCACCATTGTTGCGACTCTTTGGGCGGCAAGGGCATCCCCCATAGTTGGCAGTATGCCCATGGGGGAGCTTACGTTGCAAACAGTTGCAACACTTGACGCCGGCCGGGTCCTTACAACCCTTTGGACGATCGCAATCGCGAGACGCGTGATCGCCAGCGCACTTGACGCATCGGGGGGGAGAGAAGCAGCCACGCGCACTGTGGCCGAATCTCTGGCAGTTGTGACACTGCGAGATGTAGTTCCTCTTGTTGGGAGGTTCTACCCTAACGGTGATTTTAAGCACCTCCTTAAGGGCATGGACTGCCTTACGTTGGTCTGGGTCGGTGACTATTAGCACGATGTCGTACTTACCCCTCGTCTTATGGTAGAGGCGATGAACCTCCCTGATCGCGATCCCCTTACTTTTAAGATCCGCGAATATCTCATCTTCCGGGATATCCTTATGGAGCCCCCGGACGATGGCTCTATAGCCTTTCTCTTCGGCGGACTGTCTCCGGTTGTAAGCCATCGACAGCTCATCGAAGAGACGGGTCAGAGCGCGATAGTCCTCGGGTCCCTGGACCGTAATACGAAGCCCTTCCAAGGGCGGCTTCAATGTATCCGAATTGAGCACTCGGATGCCCCGCTGTCTGGCTATTGCCAGGGCAGTTGGCCACCTTTGCGCATCAATTAGGACGCAAGAGTCCGGCTTGTCGGGGTTGACCGCTGAGGTGGCAGTCGAGCTGGGAGCCGAAGACCCGCCTGGGCATCCTTTAGGATGCAACTGTACCGGGATAACGCTAGGATGATGATGATTATGAGCAAGCAGGAATGTGTATTGTCAGAAGCTATCTAAAACTCGTATCTATGAGTTTAAGAAAGTTTACACATGTCTCGAGCGAGTCCAAATACCACCACCGGAACAATTCATATACCGTTATGTTTCGCATTCTTGGAAACAAAATGGAGCACTCGAAAAAAAGTTTTTGGTTGACGAGAGCCCTCTGCTTGGGGTCCTTCGGGTAGAACGAGTCCTGTTTGCTGTAGACGTCGGCGAGGTACATGAGGATCGCGTGGCTGAAATAAATGGGAAAATTATAGTTACTAAGGGCTAAAAGCAAAGGTATTAATGTCTGCTATAATCAAAGATCGGACAAATTGGCGTGACTGCTCAATAATGTGGACATGAGTGACATGACTCCAAAATTAATTAAAATGTTAATCAATTAATCAAATTCTTACTTGACATAATATAATTTGATTCGTAGCCAAGAAATACAAAAGTTTGTTAAAGTATATATTTATTAAAGAAAATAATCAGTATTTTTTACAAATTTTCTGCAGTCAATTTCTTTTTACATCAAAAATATACTTAAGTGCTGAAAAACTCTGCTCGCAATTCACTAGATTTAGATTTAGATTTATTTATTGCATAATATTAATTTACAATATAGATTAACTTACGCTAATTCACATGAATTTACATTATGATCGTCAAATATTTAATATAGTAATAATTATGTCAGGTAATTCAATGTCATTTCAAAATATGTTATAACATTATTTATAGTTACTCTAAACAAGAATAACAAGGAATTAAATATCAATATCTCGTAATGATCGTCAAAGTAAATATTAAAACAAGAATTAAATTAAATCAATAATATTAAACTAAATTAAACAATGTCACTAGAAAACTTTCGTCAGAAATAATAATCATAGCAGGACATTTATCATGTAGTAGTTGTTGGGTATTATTTCTAGTGTAAATCGTGTCACTTTAAAACCGTAACTTCTTTTATTACATAAAAATATTTACGAAAACGATAACCATTTTAAATAACATTTTGCTAATAAGCACGTATAAATTATTTTCTCCGGAACATCAAATTTTTTTCAAGAAATAATTAATTGATTAAATTTTGATTGATTTTGGAGTCATATCCACATTATTGCGCATTATTTACCGGTTTAGCCTTGTGGGTAGTGCACCTGCCTGTGAAGCTGACGGTCCTGGGTTCGAATCCCGGTCAGGGCAAATATTTGTGTGATGAGCATGAATATTTGTTCCTGAGTCTTGGATGTTTTCTATGTATTTAAGTATTTATATCTATTAAATATATCGTCGTCTAGTACCCATAACACAAGCCTTCTTGAGCTTACTGTGGGGCTAGTTCGATTTGTGTAAGATTGTCCTCTAATATTTATTTATTTATTTATTGCGAGCAATGACGCAAATCTGTCCGATCTCTGGCTATAAAAAGGCACGCACGTTAATATTTGACGCTACTTAATACACTTGTGCTAATTATACGAATTAATATTTAAGGATGATTTACACTAGACCGTTCCGTGTCAGGACCGGCCGGTTTTCTATCACGGAAAATCGACGGCCGCCCGGCCTCTGACGGGCCCGGTGACGCGCGGAAACGGGCCGGCCCGGACACGGAACGGTCGCTCTATTATCAATGCAAACGTTTGACGGCCGATCTACGTACGTCCGAGGCTCGGAAACGGCACGGTCCTGGCCCGGCCCGGAGGCGGAACGGTTAGCACATTGACACACAAAAAAGCTCGGAGACGGGCCGGCCCGGAGACGGAACGGCCCGGACACGGAACGGTCTAATGTGAATCATCCTTTAGTCTGGAATAAACGTTCGTTTACTAAGGACGTGTCTTATAATTTCACACCTCATAGAGTTCAACCTTAATACAATCCCCACATGGCGACCTTGCCAAGTTCACGAAACAAAAATATTACACGGATCATTTCGAGCGACTTGTGACCTTAAAATCTATTTGACCTACACAAAGCGCGCTGTCGACCCTTTTTTGATTTTGAGGATTCGTTGTACTTTACCACCAGAAACAGAACACGTACTTACAAAGCATGGCAATACAGCAGTGTCAAACTTAGTAATTTACCTGTAATTGTATCTAAATTGCAGCAGCTGCTGCTACTATGAGGGCTATCGTATTTGTGCTCACCAGTTGGCGCCACTGTCGAGTAAGGTCCAGCTGTCAAAAAATATTATTGGACACGTTCTGAGCATGAGAACGAAGTTTAGATTTAAATCATATTTAATATCTTAAAACCGTACCGTAAAAACATCGAACATCCGGCATTGTAGCGCAGTCCCGTTTTGTTCGGGAAAAAGGTCGACATATGTTCCCGAAGAACAAAACTGTCTCAAAGTACAGACAGTCATTGACCCGTAACTAATATTTGCCATAATCAAGCTCAGGTATTGCAAAATAGTCACCATATTGTTCCAATTAGATATTAACCCGCGTAGCGCCACCACAAAGAGTGATATTTGACATTTCGAAAACCTCATGCTACACTAGCGCCTCTAGCGGCGAATTCATACGCGATAGCCCGCATTTAAATACAATTACAGATAAATTACTTGTCTCAATAATAGTATGAAATGTTCTCATAACATAACATCTGTGAAGATAGTATCCGAAAGTGACTCATCCTGGACAATTAACCAGTAGTGTCCAGGAAACCGCACCTACTGTCCAGGAAGTAAGTATGTAAATCCCATTACAAATACAAATACAAACATTTATTCTGCAAATAGGCCACAAGGGCGCTTTTACATGTCAAAATATTAATTTACAATTTAAGAAAGTCTGACTATAATAAGTAATACATTTTTCATGTCAAAATATTAATTTACAGTTCAAGAAGGAATAATAATTTCGAGTTTACAATTATAACAAAATTCATGTCATACAGTGAAGATAAACTTGCAAAGTTATCTATTACAAATATTACAACATCAGTAAAGTTAGAGATGTATAAGGTCTCAAGATTAAACAAGGAGTATAATGAAATTAATGTAATATCCCAGATATGTACATGGTCTCTGAGCGTCAAAATTAAAATTAATTAGAGATGTATATGGCCTCTAAGTCACTGATAATAAAAACGAATCCACAACAGGATGATGTCTCTCGTCAATCCCCTATAAAAAGACACTAGTATTAACGTAGTCACTATGTCCTAGCAAGCATGAACAGACCAGACTCCACAAACAGCACCCGATCACGAGTATGACGCGTATCTCAGCCATCGCCTCCCTCGACCATCTGTTAGGGAAGGTGGCGACCTGATCAACGACGCCACCGTAGGCAAAGCCCTTAAAGCGAGCATGACATTACATATCGTAATATTTAAATTTAGAAATGTTTTTATCAAAGAAGCTAATCAGTGATTGACATTAAAAACAAATACTTAAGTATAGTGTTTGTGTTTCTCTCGTGGTTGCTACCATGTTATCATCCGTTACTAAAGATAAGCATACTTCGTAAATAAAGATTGCATGTGCATTAACGCTTTACCGGGTTATCAACTCTAGGGCCTTTGCCAAAGGTTTAAATTGCTTTACACGCATGGCCCAATACACACGGCGGCATTTACCTAAATACCTGAGAATGGTACGAATAGGCATTTGGATCGCCATTTTTACGGTTCCGCACCAAAATGGTAAAAAAGTAACCCTTATGGCTTCACTTTGTCTGTCTGTCTGTCACATCGCTAAATATCTCAAGAACTACTTATGCTATCGATTTGAAATTTGGAATAGTTATAAAGAAGGCTTACCTATGATACATAGAACGTGACTTTTTAAAATATTTTTTTTATTTTCTGTGACAGATAATAGGTGGTTCAAAATTTGAAAGTCTAGTTAATATGTCGAGTGGGGTGTCATATGAAAGGGCTGGGGTTGCACATTCTGAAACATTTTTTTTTACGTTGAGTAATTTTTGTTTTGCGAGGTTAAATTAAAAAAAAATACCGTTGCCCCCCCTTATCTCCGAAGTTTATATCGGAAAAAATATAAAATTATTACATAAAAAAAAATTGAAATCGGTTTACATGAATATATAAATAAAATAATAATAATAATAAGCAAAAATAAAAACACTTACTACTTACATACAGCATCGGGAGTACAAAAACAAAAAAGCTACAAATTTGAAATCTATAAATCAATACGGTTGGTATATTTTTTTGCTGCTATTAGTGCTGGATTAGGATTGGGATTTTTGGAGCGTCAACAAATAGCCTTTAAGCTTGCGCTTAAAGGTATACTTGCTAAGCGCCGCCTGGATAGGAGGTGGGAGGTCATTCCAGCACTTAGACGCCGCAAACCTGAAGCTGCCTCGGAAAGCCGCGGTCCTGTGCATAGGCACGATAGCCAATGCCTTAAACCTACGCGCACTCTTTGACCATTGTATTTTTTAAAAAAGGTACGGTGACGGACATGTCATTAAATATCAATCAAGCAGTCAAGGTAACTCTGCTTCCACGTACATACCTGTCATCGATAATGAACCCATCGTCATCAAGGACAGGCACAGTATGTACAGGATTCATCTGAAACCCAGAGAAAATATGTATTGTATAAAAGTAAAAAAATAAAAAAAATAGTTTCCCCTTTTGAAAGGTGAAATTGGCGGTTATACTAGAGTACAAAGACACAATAGGGACGCTGGATAGATATAAGAGGCCACTTAAGCTTCGGAACTTACCTAATTAACCATACTTTACAATTCCTAAGAAAAACAATGAATATGGCAGACGTGTATCCAGTACCTACTTACCTCATATACTAAACAGCTTCCCTACACAAGTCATAGATTGCATAATGGAAAAGCCTAATAGAACTAAAAATATTATCAAACAAGCACTCATAAATAAAGAAAATAAAATGTAAGCATAGTTATAATATAAATATATATGTATACTCAATATCACATAATGTCAAATAAGTAAACAAATGTATAATTAAATTATAGATAGGGAGCCACTCCCAACACCCCATAGTTTAATAAAATCTTAAATGTAAAAGATTATAGACTATGTAGACTGTAATAAATATATTTGTATTTAATACTGCAATAAACAGATTAAATTAAAAAAAAATTTTTTGTTCTTTAAAATACATATTTTCTCTATATATTGTAAAGAGGAAACTAAAACCACGAAGTAGAATGACTATAAGAAGGTGATTACGTAACGTTATCTAGTGCGCGTAAGGTATCTAATACTAGATTGTACAGTAAGATTATAAAGCACTGAGGGGCTACCGCGAACCGAAAACGAACGAAGTTCGAATATCTCCCTCTCTGTTGCACTTGCTTAGTCGTGCGGCAGAGAGGGAGATATTTGAACTTCGTTCGTTTTTGTTTCCCGGTAGCCCCTCTGTATTATGTCACGGGCACTGAATACTGAACGCAACGAAGGACTCCAAATTTTACTCCGGAGCGTATCGAGGGTAATATGAGTTTAGAATTAAAACAGTCCTGAGTGCAGAGAGGGATTTAAGCGCGCCAAGATAAAAACAGCTTTATGGCCCAGGAGTGTACTTTACTTTTCTAACCTCATGCGAGACAATAAAGAAAAACCAAGCCTAACTAGAAAATTAAAATTTTCTCGATAGAAAAAAAATCCAAAGTTGAGTCTTTACTTTCTTTTTTTTACTCAGCCTACTAAAACAACGCATTATTAAACAGCACAATTAAGTTAAAATTATGGTATTTTACATCGTCTAAAGTCTGTCAAGAGGAAATTTAATAAAACTGCACAGAGACAGACATTTAACGACATTTGTCTAAAAAAGGCATTCCCGAAGAGTGTTGCATCCCGTTTTGTCGTACGCGAAAGGCATAAGCGTGTCTCTTTCACGGGGGGCGCGGCTGACCGAATCGATTCTTATTAGTTAAGAGGCCTTATAAGTTTTAAAATGTTTTGATTCCAAATTGTGACAAAAGTATTGACGATACCAATGAGGTTGTTAAAGGCTACGATAATTTTATTAAAGTTTTAGATAGTAACATAGCTATTTTTTTATTTTATTGTGTGTAGTAGATTTTAAGCGGAAAAAACAATTTTTTAACTTGAAAATGGTCGATTTAGAGTGATGTTTGAAACGATATTTCTTAATGAAAAATCCGAAAGATATATTTAAGTTTATGACGTAAGGTCGCAATAGTCCTGTTCTAGACACGCATCTTGACATTTTCTCAATGTTATTGAGAAAATGTCAAGATGCGTGTCAATTCAAACAGAGAATGACCTAAATAAATGAGCGTTTTTTAACTGATAAGGACCCTTAATAAGATTGTTCGTTGACCAGACATTTTTATCAGATGGGTCAATCAACTTTTTCTTGTTGTTATTCTGTCCCGTCAGCAAGGAGACAACCGTCACCGAGTTTCTTAGAAAAATGTTTATAATATGGACTTCAAGCATGCTCAAGAGAGGACCCATGTCAAAATAGATTTATGCACATCGCTAAAACTCACGTTTGGTAGATTTAAACCCTATAAAATCACAGTTTTAAAGAGTGACTCAGGAGACGTAACCATGGTAAGGGGTACATGTAAGCCCAAAAAAATTTATAATTTTATAAGAAGAACTGTTAATATGTACTCTGTTGGTGTCCCGAATATAAATAAATAAATAAATAAAATGGTAACGAGCAACAAAGAATAGTTGATCCACCCAGATATTACCTTCAAGAAGTAAGGTTTCTGTTGCTCCCCCTCCAGAGGATTGACGTCTATCTTTTCTACGGGCACGTTGAACAGCTCGCATGCCATCAAGCACGCCCGCGACACGGGACTCACGTCCCACTTGTACAGCTTAACCATCTGACAAAAAAAAAAAATCTGGTAAAATAATTATACCGACGACCGGTTTAGCCTAGTGGGTAGTGCCGCCCTAAGCAAACCTTGTGGCCGACGATCATCGCAGAGGCGAAGAACGTTGGGAAGACGTGGAGCGAATTGAAGCGAGGAGCCCTAGACTGAACGGGATGGCGGCGCACTGTGGAAGCCCCTCTGCCCCATCTAGGGGACATAGGAACATTTTTTTCAACTCAATTGGACTTCGGTTCGTCGTGCAAGGTATAATACCCATGGCGTCGAATTTCCACACCATGTTGTTGAGATTTTCCTGATTTAATAGGGTTGGAACCAGTACACGGGTCATTCTACCTTTTCATGACAAAAAAAATCTATGATATTTATTGAATTAGTGAACAAAAATAGGATTTTGAAATAGGATCTGAACCTAATAAAAGGGATTTATAGGTAAAAATACTTAAATATTAATGACGACCGGTTTAGCCTAGTGGGTAGTGCACCTGCCTGTGAAGCTGACGGTCCTGGATTCGAATCCCGGTCAGGGCAAATATTTGTGTGATGAGCATGAATATTTGTTTCTGAGTCTTGGATGTTTTCTATGTATTTAAGTATTTATATCTATTAAATATATCGTCGTCTAGTACCCATAACACAAGCCTTCTTGAGCTTGCTGTGGGGCTAGTTCGATTTGTGTAAGATTGTCCTCTAATATTTATTTATTTATTTAATTATTAAAATATTACGTAAACGTTATATGTACCGTAGCAATAGTTAATAAGACATCTAAGTTCAATTTATTCATAACTAGCTGCGCCCTGCGGTGTTACCCGCGGATAAAAGGTAGCCTATGTCCTATTCTGATGTCTAAGCTACAATACTGGAAAGTTTCATAGAAATCCGTTCAGTAGTTTTTGAGATTAAGCGGAACGTACATCCATAGAAGTACAGTCAAAGAATTCTTGCAAAACAGTTCTTGTAGACTTAATAAGTATTAATTGAGTTTGATTAAACTTAAGAATTTGATATTAATTATATATCTACACATATTGACATATTTAAATTAAATTAAAAAATATATAGAACCAGTATCTTGTTGTAATGTTTTCATGTTAATAAGTAAACTAATCAACGTGTTGGTTTGTCTACAGTTTAGTTCCTATTCTTCACTCAATTGCTCAAAGGTTAACTGGAAGAGATCCCTTACAGGGATAAGTTCGCCTTTGTACACGATTGATCTGTTTTTTTTTTGTATAATTTATTTTACTTGTCTTGTGTACAATAAAGTATTTACATACATACATACAATTTAAATTCTATTGTATTCATAACATTTGCATGCCGGAATTCCGGCTGAGTATGTACTTAACCTAGTTAACTAACAGCTGTAACTCACCATATTCAGCAAATAAAACATCATTTTATTTCATTTCATCCGCACAAACTTTCACGTTTATAATATTATTTTTAGGATAATTGGTACAGTAGTTTTAATTATCGAACCCGAGCCATCCGGCAGCGGGTTTAAACCGGTACCGTGTGCCGCAGATGCACATACTGGTGGCACGTATCACAGCGAAGCTGATTCTTGCTCCGAGCCAGCCCAGTATAGTGCTTAGGGTGCGATTCCAGCGTTCAGACATGGTTTTACTCATGTGTTTTATGAAAGTATTAAGTTAATAGATATTGGAGCATAAAAGAGGTGATGAAAGATAAAACACTCCTAATAGCTACCAAAAGTAAGCTTTTTAGCACCTGCATACTACCTGTTCTCACATATGGTGTATGTCCCAGAAACACACGAACAAACTTGGTATCAACGCGCTATGGAGAGGAGTATGCTTAAACAGGGTAAATATCCTGTTTCAAATCGTAATTCTAATGATATGCATACTTATATTATACAAATACATTTGGGGCTATTTCGTGGCTATTTTCTGTATTTTGGTGTTATGTTAATTTGTACTGTGTCTGTGCCACGAATAATTTTTTTTTTTTCTTTTTCTTTCTTTCTTTCTTTACATACTTAAATACATAGAAACATCCAAGACTCAGAAAAATATATTCGTGCTCATCACACAAACAAATTTCCTGACCGGAATTCAAACCCGGGACCTGCAGCTTCGTAGGCAGTATCACTACCAACTAGGCTAAAGCGGTCGTCATGACATGTAATGTTATTTTTATAATTATTTTATTTCACCGTTTGAGAAGGTCACGGGCCACGGTATAATTACCGGCTTCAACTTTCAAGTGTTGTACTAAACGCTTCGGCTAATCTGTCAAAGCGATCATTAAATAGTGCATTTTGTGATTCGCCTGCAGGTCTTCGAGCATCAACAACGCTGTCGAACTGGTCTATAAAACTAATCCAAGCATCCGGACGTCCGTCAAAGCGCGAAATCGGGAGGTCCGATAATCGGATTCTAAATTTAAATCTGTCGTGAAACAGACACTTATTTCAAAAGACTATTATAAGATAAACGATTACATCATGGATAGGGATGTTTGGCAGTGATAGCGTCCCGCACAAGTAATCGAACACAGAAATATTTTGTCCTTAATATTAAAAAATATGTATGTATGTTTATACTGTAGCATTTGAATTTTGTACTATTTTTACCGTTATTTTATATACTTGTATATTGTTTTGAAAAAATGACACCTCGCTGAGTTTCTTACGCCGGTTCTTCTCGAGGCAGAGGTTTATTTTATGAACCGGTGGTAGTTTTTTTGACATTCATAAGTGCATGTAACATGCCTAAATTGAAGAATAAATGATTTCATTTCATTTTAATCGTTGGGGACGCGAGAGGTCAAGGTCACCACCCACTACTGTAGCTCTATCGGGCATTGAACGCATCGGGGTACTAGTACTAGCAGGAATAGGCGCGACTATCTCATTGCGCTTAACTTTAATATCCAAAACCTGATCGCGTACCGACTTGATAATGCCCTTTCCAGCTCTTAAAAATTACTTAAAAAAACATTGATGTCAAAGGTTTATTATAGGGTTGAGGACTATCTAATAGACAGAAATGCATGGCCCAAACCAAATACCTAAATAGCGTAAAGAGTCATGTATAATATTTTCATTGTATCTAGTTGACACAGTTCTTGCAGGAAAGCATATCAAACGATTCGACATGTTTTGTTTTCTTGTGTAACTACACATTGTAAATACCTATTGTTATTTTTTCCTCGTTTTTCTTTCAATTCTCTTTTGTTGTTTACCACTTACATTTATTTAAGTAGGTTAAGTAGTATCATTGTAATAAGCATATTTTGGAGAAAATGACTGACTGTCGAGTTTCTTTCGGCGTTTCTTCTCGGCAGTGGTCTCATGAGAAACGCTAGTAGTTTTTGACTTGTAAAAGTGCCTTTGCGGCCTACTTGCAGAATAAAATTAATGTATTTCATTCATTTATTTCATTTATTTCAATGTCTTGTACATAGGCATATTCCTCCACATCAATAATCGGACTATTGATGTGGAGGAATATGCCAAGCCGCCCAAGAGCTGGGCGCTAGCGTCACGAAATTCCCTATACTGCTCCTCAATTTCGCTAAATAAAACTCGGTGTTGCCAGATGGTTACATTTCTTACATTTTTCGTAACTTTTGACCGGCTCGCGTAACATGTAAGTAACTTCTGTAGTAAAGGATTTTTTTGTAACTTTTGAGGATAATGAGACTGTATTTAAAAAGAAAGGTAATTTTATCGAACCGGGATCATGCGACACAATTTATAGGCTTCCATACAGAAAAGGTGACAAAATAACCTATATAGTACGAATGTCTGTCCGTCTCTTGCAACTTTGTATGACATTTGACCCACCACCCATCAGCTCGGCGTAATTCTGTCGCCGAACTCGCCGAATTGTAGCTGTATATGGCGACTCGTTTCTTAGAATCGAATGTTTTGATAAGTAATTTTGAACGTTTTGATAAGTAATTATGAAAAATATATAAAATGTAACTTTTGCATTAGAAATGTAACTTTTCAAGAAAAGATATGTAACTTTGTCCCAACGACCCTGGCAACACTGATAAAACTATATATATATTAGTCGGGCACGGTCTGTCGAGTTAAGCCGTTGAAACGCGCTCGAAATCCATTCACTGGTCTATCTCAAAATACCGATTGACCTTCTATACTCGGCGGTTTCCGTAAATAAAGTCGCCCGCATAGTTTCGTTATCACCATTGTCACTCATTTCAACTCGTACTCAAAGCGCTTAGCAACAAAGCACAATTAATATGAAAAATACACTTTAATTTGAAACGTATGTACTTACAAATAAGGCACAATTTTGGAGCGCAATCGCTAATTTGTAAATTATACCAGGAGGTCCAAAATATGCAATATGGTTTAAGGGATACAGTTTAATACACTAAATTCCTTAAGGAAACTGTTATATAATCACCAAATCATATTATTTTACTTTTGCTTATACGGATCAGGCTCTTTATGCAAATTTAGATCTTCAGTGTACAGAGATAAGGCACAAACTACGATAAAACGGCTCGGGTGTTTGTCGTCAAGCGGTAAACAAGTTTCACTTGTAATGCAATTGAATGGTTAAATTAAATCTTTAGGTAATTAACTACGGGCACACAAAATTGGGGAATGTTTTGGTTACGAGAAAAGTTAAACTGAATAGGTAGTAACTTCAACAGAGGCCATGAAACATGAAATTTTGCTATGCCCTATCAGGGTCCATGAGATAACAAAACATAATGTAACACCTGTACTGCACCATGGTTGCAAATAAATGAATTATGAAACCACGCTCTGCTACCAAATGTTCAAAATGGGGGTGGGCACTAAGAAATATAGAAAATAGTAATTAGGTCAGGTCCCTTGCTTACATACCTTTGATGCAAGGTCCAGGGTTCATGTCGCAGGCGCACACACAGATTCACACGCGAGGCACTAGTTTAGGTGCGTGACGTCACAGGTGGGAGCGACATACGCCTTATTCGAATGCAAGCAAAGGATGATCTGTCTGTCAATCGTCAATAGCGGTGTGATGCGCCCGAGGATGCGCGAGGTGGGGGTGCATTTAAAATTATTTATTGAACACACCCTTAGGCTCGGTTGCACCACCACACGATCACAGGCCGGTCATCGTCAAATATGGCGCCGGCAGCTGTTATCCCATAGAAACTTGTCATACTTTCTATACAATCAGATTTTAACGAACACCGCTTACGATTATATACGGTTTGGTGCAACCCACCCGTAGCTATTACCTGTTACTTAAATTGCAGCTAAAAATAGTTTATCCTTATCTGCCACTTTGAAATGATATGAAAGTGATTTATTCGTGATAATAATATTACGAGATATTACATAAAGTAAGATAAGCGCTTTGCATCATCTTTTATAATACGCACTTCTAAGGTTTGGAATTCTCTGCCGGCGTTTGTGTTTCCGAGCTCATATAACCTAGACCTTTTTAAGGCACGAGTGAATAGGCACCTCCTGGGTGAGCTCGCTTCATCGTCGGCCTCATCTTTGCCCCCTGGCTAGATGCTGGCCAAGAGCGATCCCATTTTTAATAAAAAAAAAAGATAGTATATACTGTACGAAACTATTTTACTAGTAACTAACTAATAAAATTGCCGCGAAATGGGCTCACAAGCCAGCGGTGGTCTTCCGGCGAGACCATTTTTGCGGATCACGTTGTCCCGTTGACCGACTTTAACATTTATGCTTGGGAAAGAAAGAGACTAAACACATTGTGGTTATCAGAAGTTTGGTAGATAGTTATATGAATAAGAGGGTTAAATAATTCCAGTTTAGCTAACAAATGAGCAAATAAACACATGGCATTTAATAAAATGAATACAGTAAAAACCAAAACTAAAATACTTAGCCTAATCAATTGTCCTAGCCCTGACAGCTACACTAACCAACTATTCTAACGATATATTTGCTAGCTAGGAACCCGTGTTCCACATTTAAATTAACCGCGTAAAGATATTTCGAAGTGCAATGAAATATCTTTATCTAGGCTAAAGATAAACTACGTAAAAAAAACCTACTAACCTAACACCCTATTTCCCGTGTGCTTCAGTGAGACTGTACTTGGGGATTGGGACAACCGATCTCACTGAGAATATAAATGTGAATACATAATTAAATATATAAAGAGGTCTGAGTAACTTGAGAACTTAGAAGGCCTGGTGAGACATCCCAAACCATCAAGCCACCAGGGAGTTTGAACCGTCTCTTCAGTAAAATACGGTGTGCAAGTCGACAACTCCATATCGACAGTCAAATAATAATTATTTATTTATTTAACATCGCAAGATGACCCGACTACACACTTTAAAGGTCCAAGTCGACTGTACTTGGTGATCAGGCTAGGTTCTCTAGACGTCTAACCCCAATAAATATGCAACTCAACTTGAACAAATTATAATAAAATAACATTAAATTTGAAAGGTAATTAAAACTGAAGCTTACATAAACTAGATGGCAAAATATTTATATGAAAATAAACACACAACAAGAAACTTCACTGTCTAATAAATTTAAGTCTGCACTAATGATTTAAATTGAATTCTATAAATAACTAGTGAATTTAGGAAATTACACACAAAATATCACTATTAAACCCCACTAAAGTTACAATACATCATATCCGAACAAAGATTAAACCAGTACAACAGTATACTAGCACAATCCAGGTCCAGACATAACATAGGTAACCTAAGTTAGAACCTATTTCCCAGCTAGAGAAACCCGTCTAACCAGTCTCGCGACTCAAGAAAGAATCCCCTCCCGAAATAATGGTCCCTGACTTCATGGAGTCTACATCCACCCCGCACTCCCCTCGTAACTAGAGTCTGAAACTGTAAAACCAAGGTTTTCATTACATATGAATTTACTATTTTATACCCTATTCCTTTTATAATTAAGGCCTATACAGATACTAAACTATTTTGCCAAATATGGTCTTATGATACTTGAAAAATCTTACAACCTGTTTTTGCTGTCCTTGAAAGATACAGTGATTCGACCAATTCCGTACTATTATAAAAATAAGGTTTAATTTAGTTTGAATTTCTAATTGTTTACATCCGATTAAACTGTAGATTTATATTTGTTTTTCTAGCTAACAATCTTAACATGAGAAGTGTAACCGAATGTTTGGCAAGCTCATAATGTAGCCGGTGTACTAATAGTATGAATTTTAAAACCTCTTACAGCCTTGTAACAAAGTTCAAAATCGAATAAAATATATTTTGTTTTCTAATGTTTCAATAACTAAATTAAGTTGGTATTCTAATAAAACTTAATCAATAGAATTACGATTTGAAACGGGATATTTACCATGTATATTTGTATTTTTGAGTGCCCGATATTTCGGCACTGTTGCAAGCGCCATTATCAAGGATTAACTGACGTGAAGCGAACCAGGAAGAGGGTAGATCACAGCACTGTTGCATTCCGTGTCGGATACGCTATACAATTTACAATTCCCTAGTGAAACCGCACCTGCTATATTTGATAGAATTATGGGCAGCGCTGCGAAAACGAATTTAGTCGAACTACAAATCTTACAAAATAATATAATTAAAATACTTTTTCACTACCACCCACTAACATCTACTTCACACATATACCAAGAAACTCAACTCATGAACATAAAACAACTATATATTTATAATACCTGCATTCTCGTTTATAAAATATTACACAGCTCACTCCACACAAACTTATCTTTTATGAAGTTTAAGCAAATAAGGAAACGAAACACCCGCAAGTTTTCTGGTATTACCGAAAATAAGGACTCAACTAGGAAAAAAAATGTTTACATATGAAGGTGCACAATTATATAACAAATTACCGCCTGTTTTAAAAGCTGTAGGCTCACTTAAGGTTTTCAAAAGTAAATTAGCGGTTCATATTTATGAACAATACCCTCTTTAAGAATACCTTTAGCGAGAACACACGAAACAATTAACAAATGTCTACTTTTCTTGAAATGTTCCTAAATCCATGTTCTCATATAAGTGACTTCAATTGTCTTTTTTGAGAATAAATATCTTTAAACTGAAACTGATTTTAGGGCTCGGAATCGGCTTTTACTATTTTTGGAATACCTCCAAAAGTACTTCTCATATCACCATTTTTATTTTAAAATTTGTTTTTGTTAGCCTTCATCTATGAAATAAATGATTTAAAATACGAAAAAAATCGTAAAACAACCAAAATCAAAATCAAAACATTTATTCTGCAAATAGGCCTCAAGGGCACTTTTACAAGTCAAAATCTATCTAGGTACATCAAATTAAAATAATACAATAATTATCACAAAGTATCATTAATTAAATGTAGTGTTACATGTCAAAAATAAGACTAAGAAACTAATAACAATCGAGATTTGTTAGAGATGTATAAGGTCTCTAAGCGTCAAGATAAAAGGTAATAAAGTAGGTACACTAATCATAATAAAATATTTTGAGCTATATCTATAACACGTCAACATGAAAATAATAAAATCTAATAAATAAATATCCTCAGAGATGTATAAGGTCTCTGAGCGTCAGTCTAAAAAATAAAATCAAATGAGAACAGTGAAGTCTCTCATCATGTCAATTCCACTGAACACTAGTACGAAGTTACTAGTCCTTGCAAACATGAACAGACCGAACCCCACAAACAGCACCCGTTCACGAGTATGACGCGTATTATTGACTAAACGAACAGTTTTATACTCACGTTGTATCGCTGGTAGCGTCAGCCGTTGAATGGCTTCCGTTGGGCGTTTGTCCCACAGAGCATCAATTTAACTAGAGGACCAGCACCTCAATCTGTATGAGAACCGACCGTGTCACTTTTTTGCTGCCTACTGTGACGTCACGAGATCATATTAGTGATGTGAAATCTCCGTTGTCCCCGCGACATCGATACAAAGGCGATATATCGCCCACGCCGTGCAGCTCGACTCGATGAATCGGACTTGGACAAATCGGTCACGAAAAATATGGTCATGTAAAAATAATACCATGACGACCAATAAAAGGAAAAACGATACTTGTCTGGGTTTTTTAAATGAAAAGGCTTCTTTTTGTAAACATCGAATTTTTAGTTCTAATCAACAATTAGAACGTCTAATCTTTACTGTGAAATAATAAACATTAAGTTTCTAAGAACAATGCCAGGGAATCGATACTATCGATTACAATGTCAATCCAATTCATAATTCATTTATTGCAAACCATGGTATTTGTACAGTTGTTACAAAATATTATTTTTGACGCACATGGCACCCTGTTAGGGTATGGCATAACATGATACTTAAAACTAGTTAAATGCTATATTCTTTGTTACATGTAGTTGCTTAAGGCCTTAAATTTTAATCTGTAGTGTGTGGTGTGGCGAGTTTTATGTAGAAGGGTGAGAAATGGGTTATATGTGTTAAGGCAAAAGAAATTCGATTTGGGACTTGTTTATGTGAAAGTATTCTGCATAAATTCTTGTACTGAATAATAGGTTTTGTTTATTAGAAGGGATTTTAGTTGGTTAGTGAACAGATGTTTTTTTCCTATTTCTTTTATATGTTTGGGTAATTTGTTATATATTTGTACGGATCGATAATATGGACCTTTTTTGTATATGCCCAGAATTGATTCGGGAGAGACAAGTTTATCTTTACGGCGTGCACTATTGTTAAATTCAAACAGGTGAATATTATTTTTGACAAATGTGGCGACTTCTAATATATACAGGGAATTAGTATTTGAAGGTTTTTAAAATGCGGTTTACAGCTGTTGGATTGAGGGATGTTAGTTAATATTCGGATACATTTTTTTTGAATTACGAAGAGATCGTGAGCGTACTCGAATGGCCCCATAACAATAGGCCGTATCGTAGCCAGGATTGTGCGTATGCGTAATAAGCGGACAAGGCGCACTCTGTGTGTGTGTTTGACTTTAAAATATAGAATGCAAATAAGAAGGACGATAGTTTAGATTTTATTTTGGCTATGTGTCTTTTCCAGTTGAGGTGAGTGTCAATCGTTAGTCCGAGTAGGGTACATTCTGTCTTTTCTTTGATATTTAAGTCCTGGAGTAGAGATGTAAGATCGGTTGGTCGTTTTTGGTATGGTCTAAATTGTAAGATTTTGGTTTTAGCAGTGTTTATTATTAAGTTCTCTAGTAGTATCTACTAACTGCTTCACTTGTTGATTTTTTCAGTACATCAATGGTTGGTATTGCTTCAGGAATCAGTCGACGATATTTTTTTGTTTGTTTAAAGCCGCTATAATCGAAATGTATGGAGCAAATTCTGCTATGTTTTGTTGGAAACCAGTTTTTTTGCCCGGTCGCTTCCATCCATTTCTCTTTTATGTATGGATAACTTGGAAACCTGTAATTTATAATTATAATGTGTCACAAAATACCGAACACTACCATACCTCGGTTTCAACAATCGATAATAACTGTGACGAATCGAAAGGTGAACATCACTATTCGCTTCATTGGACAGATGAATGAGAATTTCCCCTTACCAAGAAGCCGAGCGACACAAGCTAAATATCGATCGTTTTATTTCCATTGCGCGTTTAATATAGGCAGGCCCTACAATATACATCTAATAGTTTCACGAATTAATTTTGTAATGACGTATTGTTTTAATTATATTTTTGTTATAATGTGCGATTTATACGACTGTTAAATAAAATCTATATAAACTAAGCCAGATGTAGATTCAATGTATTGGATAGTGGTTGTACTAGTCGTTAAGGTACATTTTCGGGTGAAGGTGTAAGAAATTAAAACAGGTTAATCCTCTATGACAATTTATTGCAATTTATTGACGACCGGTTTAGCCTAGTGGGTAGTGCACCTGCCTGTGAAGCTGACGGTCCTGGGTTCGAATCCCGGTCAGGGCAAATATTTGTGTGATGAGCATGAATATTTGTTTCTGAGTCTTGGATGTTTTCTATGTATTTAAGTATTTATATCTATTAAATATATCCTCGTCTAGTACCCATAACACAAGCCTTCTTGAGCTTACTGTGGGGCTAGTTCGATTTGTGTAAGATTGTCCTCAAATATTTATTTATTTATTTAACTAACTGACCGGCGCCCCGACACTGCATAGCTATACGAAACATGCGCACCAAAAACAACAGTTTTTTACTAAAAGGGGGTAGCGTAACATTTACTTATCTAACTATTTGTGGTAGTTAAACTAGTAAACTTACTGTTATAAAATTATCAATATCGACAACAACGACAGAAGGTCTTTTTTCGCCATTGCAGGTTCTATTTACCCACGACGGAACGGATAAGGTATATACGTTTAGAGTGAGAGGTTGTTTGTTTGTTTGTTTGTTTGTTTGTGTGTGCACATCAATATCTTCAAAACGACTTGACCGATTTAGAAGCGGTTTTCGGCAATAGATTTGTAGTTTAGTTGGGACGAATTTTAGCTAGGTGTTACGATAACTCACCAGGGGGCGCTGTAGTAAACATTTTTCACTATACATCCGTCGTGGGTTTTTCAAAATTTTTAATTTTGTTTTTTATCATAGTGCCGTCGTGCGACATAACAGTTACGCTGACAATACTGATCTAACTAAATGTTACATTATGTAAACCACTTTATGCAGCATCTATTAATGAATCTTGATAAAAATATAAGGTAAGTATTTATATATTGATTCATTTGGCAACTACTTATTTTTATTTATTTTATTTAATAAGAAATAATAATACAACACAAACAAGTACATAGACCCACAAAACCGTTTGCACAGTTTGACTGTGGGATCGATCAGTCTCATCTCATCTCTCTTCTAACAGTAAATTATTTTATGAGTTTAACAAGGCAACTTTATATATTATGATTCTACATCCAGGTACAATAGTTTATTTTACGAGTTTAATAAGGTAACTATGTAGCTTTTTACTTAGTTTAGCTTTATTGGCTTCCTGCCTGATGTCAGAGGGCAGGCTGTTGTTGTTTATTTATGAGAATATACGGTTTAACAAAATATAGGTTTTGTACTAGTTAAGCGCTACATAACTAGTCAAACCCGGTACTAAGTGGATTTCCATATATTCGAACTACCTACGGAAAAGAAGTAAACAAAATACCATCACCTAAATACTCGTTTGAAAGAAACCAGCATATATCATAACTAATCAACAAACTATTCTAGACCTTGTCACTGAGACATAAGGTGCAGATTACAATAGAACTATGCTGTTAATTAATGCACTTTTGCTTGTAACATTGCAATCCGAGCGTGTGTACTTGAACTTGAATAGTTAACAAAACAGATGATTACGAATTTATTGTCTTATGTACTTATAACTATTACTACTTGTAACATTTATTGGTAAAAAGTTGTACAAACCTTATCCACAACGCAGGCTTCGTCAATTTCACGGACAACAAGCATCAGCAACAGGCCTCGTCAAACAATGCATGCATTGCACATACTATAAATCCACAACAGGTTTCGTCAGCCTTATACTAAATTAAATTTAATTAAATCACACCTCACTCTGATACTCACCCGGACCAAACGTGCCAAAGATACTAGCGGCATTACCCCGCTGAATGGCTAGCGAAATTTGTTGGACCAGGTAAGAACCAGAGCGAGGGTCGCAGCCCCTATCCCTCAAGCGCCGCTCTATGTCCCTAATAAAATTCTTAGCCTCGGCACACCAAAGTCCAGCCGTCTCCACAGCAACCGGGACAAAGTCATACACCGGCTCAAGGTTTCCGTATTTTGTTTTCGTTTGTAACATAACAAACTTGTTTGCTAACGAATTTCGACAGCGTATGAATGGACTGTAAATATTGTTTAGGTATTCGATTAAATTGAACGTTAGATAAACAAGTGAAAGAACTTAACCAATGCATTAATTATAATTAATCCTTAAAATAACATGACTAAAACATTACTTAGTTTCACAAATGCAATAACTGCGCATAGGAGTAAACAGTCATTTAAATATAAACCGTAACACAATGAGTTAAAGTCTCTTTTCGAAAGTCTTCTGATATTGGCGAATTGAAGCTTGCATATTTAGTATATGTGATAATCCATATTGAAAGGGACCTTATGGCGGCCGGCATTTACGCCTTTATTGCCGCTGTTCCAATACAATAGTGAATAGGTGTAACGTAATCGCCTTCCGCCATAAGGTCCCTTTCGATGTGGATTATCACATATATATAATGTGGGTAGTTGGAGCTGTAGGGTAGCTCGCAGAAAGATGCATGGAAAAATAAATCAGTCTATAATTAGCTCGTTTCATTGGACACTTCCCTATACTTACTACATAACATGGCGCGGCCGGTCTAAAAAAGATTTGGAATGATTCCTCGGATTAGTTACGTACGTAGGTAACTTTATACCTAATCTATCCGATAAGACCCATATATTATGCAAATTATTAGAGAAAGACGTACAATGGCGACATATAAGAAATACCAAGATTTTATTGACCTCAACTCGTCAACTATCCCGTCAATTAAAGCCACCTTTGCCGACAAGACAGAAATTGTGACCTGATCGGCCACGATTTATGTCTTGCCTAATCTTAATAATAGAATAGGAGCAAACTAATTGTAATTAACACATCTTTATTTTTAAATAATGTTTCACTGTTCATTTATGCATGTTGTGTCCTTCTTTAATTAATAAGATACTTAGCATATATTTGTGAATCTAAGACTCTAATTATGTATTACTATTCGTGTTGTTGAGGTCCTAATAAATAAATAAATAAATGGCACTGGGACTCGAGGCATGATAGATCTTTTAAAGCATTAAAAAAGTGTCTGTGTATCGTGTTGCAATATTATGATGTAAACAAGCCCGTAACTATTTCGGTAGATGCGAGCAAGCACGGCCTTGGAGGTTGCATACTTCAAAATGGGTTTCCGGTATGCTATATATCTAAGTTATTGACAAAGTCAGAGCAAGCATACGCACAAATTGAGAAGGAACTTTATGCTTGTGTGTTTGCTTGCGAAAAGTTTTATACCTATATATATGGCAAAAATGATGTTACCATAGAAACTGATCACAACCACTGGTGAGCATTATTAAAAAACCGTTAGTTAACACCCCCGCTAGATTACAACGGATGTTGTTAAGACTACAGCCCTATACATTTAACTTGGTATACAAGCCCGGTAAATATTTGTGGTAGTCCATATCAAAAGGGACCTTATAGCGGCTGGCACTTACGCCTTTATTGCCGTTGTTCGAGTACAAATAGCACCGATTCGCAGCGTAAGCGCCTGCCGCCGTAAGGTCCCTTTCAATGTGGACTATCACATTTATATATAGCAGATGCGTTATCTCGCGCTGTGCAGGCATGCGCGAGCGCCGAGACCGAGAACAACAGGTCGCCCGACCTTGATTTGCGCGCGCAAGTGTGCGCTGTCTCATCCAGCAACCCGCTCACTGATACGCACTTCTTACAAATACAAAAATGCACACAATCCGACTCTGAATTGCATGAACTAACTAAAATAATAAAAAGAGGATGGCCAGTCCATAAAAAAGAGGCTCCGCAACTGAATTGCGAATAATAAATCTGCGATGAACGTTAGTGCGACAGAATTTTATCGCGACAAATGTTAGTTCGAAAGCACTTGGTTGCGAAAATTATTAACCGACGAACAGAAATCGATGCACGTTAATGTTTCATAAAAATTTTATTTGGCAAACAAGGCCCAGAAAGACCTGTTAAGGCAAAACCGACTCTAACGCGGATAGGTTAGAAGATTCCTCCATTGATGTCAAAGGCTTATTATAGGGTTGAGGACTATCTAACAGACAGAAATGCATGGCCCAAACCAAATACCTAAATAGCGTAAAGAGTAATAATACTACTACTAATACTAATATTTTCATTGTATCTAGTTGACACATGTTTTGTTTTCTTGTGTAACTACACATCGTAAATACCTATTGTTATTTATTCCTCGTTTTTCTTTCAATTCTCTTTTATTGTTTACCACTTAGGTACATTTACTTAAGTAGGTTAAGTAGTATCATTGTAATAAGCATATTTTGGAGAAAATGACTGACTGTCGAGTTTCTTTCGGCGTTTCTTCTCGGCAGTGGTCTCATGAGAAACGCTAGTAGTTTTTGACTTGTAAAAGTGCCTTTGCGGCCTACTTGCAGAATAAAGTTCATTTATTTCATTTTTATTTCCCCACACTACCCCCAATCGAATGGCCAAGTAGAACGAGCAGTTCAATTGATTAAGAAAATGCTTAAGAACACCTTCGATCAAGTTGACTTCAATATAGCACTGTTAGAATATTTGAATACTCCACTAGACAATGTTTTACCTTCACCCGCCGAACTGTTAAATAACAGAAAACTACGTAGTTGTTTACCGTGTGCTCCCACACTCCTAGCTCCTAAAATCCCGCGAAACGTTGAACAACATTTAAAAAAACGTCAAGTTTATCAATAAAGGCAAAATTAAAAATTTTGAAAAATACCCCCGACGGATATTCTCAATTGAAAAATAATAAAATAATGCATTTGAAAATCCCCCTACTCTATAGGAAATAATTACTTATAGATAAAAACATTTTTTTTCTAAACGGTTAACTGGTTGCGAGGTATAGTTACAAGCCCAGAAAAATCCGGTGGGGGCTGCCATTGCCATGTCAATTTCATTAAAATAGTAATAATAATGAAATTCGAGATAACTTACAGAACGGTATAAACTAACTGCATAAACTATTACTTCATTTCAGGGCAGGCAATGGCAGCCCCCGACGGATTTTTCTGGGCTTGTAAATATACCTCGCAATCAGTTAACCGTTTAGAAAAAAAATGTTTTTATCTATAAGTAATTATTTCCTATAGAGTAGGGGAATTTTCAAATGCATTATTTAATTATTTTTCATTTCTAAATTACTCCCCTAAAGGGGTGAAAAGCTGTTCAAAATGTGTACTGGGAGGAAATTTTTTTTGAAGTGAGAGATTTGAAACTTCGTAAATAGCATATAGGTAACAAAACATGTTTCAGCGTTTTTCGAAATTGCTCCCCTAAAGGGGTGAAAAAGTGGTTCGCACTTTGTGCGGGTATAATGATTTACTTTTTTTAAAATTCGATATGGGTGTCACCTGCGAGGTTGCTGGGGGTGCCGATTACGAAAATGACATGCATTTCTAAATCCAAGATGGCGGACATTTATCGTCGTGATAGCACAGTATGATGGAATTGCTATAACGGTTACAAACCAAACATTCTATACAATTTTTTTGTATAAAAGAGGTGTGACTTACACGTCCGTGAACATGTTAATTTTTTTAGACTACTCGGCAAGCCTCTTGATCAAAACACGTTATTCAACTTCAATAGCTGTCATTATAGCGACCTAAATAAGTCAATAATATTGTGACCATTCCATGTTTACCTTTTTGTAGGTATCTGTCGTATTTTTTTATACCACGTCGGTGGCAAACAAGCATACGGCCCGCCTGATGGTAAGCTGTCACCGTAGCCTATGGACGCTTGCAACTCCTGGGGTGTCACATGCGCCTTTAAAAATGTATACACTTCTTTCTTGAAGAACCCCATAATGTAGTCCCTCGGGAAACGTATAGGTATGCTTGCTAACTCATTTTAAGTTTGGCCCATTACGAACTCATAATTTCTAAATAAAGATTGACCTAGTGTATAAACTGACATGTAAAATAATGTAATATGTATATCTTTCATGTGCATGTGTTTAATTTGAGTCTCTTAAGTAATTAGTATCATCTTTCTCTAAGATAATTTGTCCCTTTTGCTGTCAACACAGTGAATTCTCAAATTTCGTAAAGGGTCGGCAACGCGTAAGTGACTCCTTTGGAGTTGCGGGCGTCTATAGGCTGCGGTGGCCGCTTACCATCAAGTGGACCGTTGTATAAAAGAAAACGTTTTGTTGTATTTAAACAGAGACTCAACTTAAGAGGTTTCAAATCTCGCACTTCTAAAAAGATTTGCTCCTCGTACAAAGAACCCCCTTTTCACTCTTTTAGGGGGGTAATTTAGAAAAACCCTGAAATATGCCACTAATATAATTAAACAGAGAATCTAATATACAAAGTTTATACTTAGTACAGAAATGTTTTTTGACGATAAAGAAAAAGAAAAACTGGATAGAGCTATGGTTATATTTTTCCTGTGTAACATACATTGATATCAATGTTATGTAAATATTTTATATTTTTTCCTTGGTAAGCTTCGGAGATAAGGCGGGGAACAGTTTTTTTTTAAATAATCCCTCATAATACAAAAATGACCCAACGTAAAAAAAATTTTTCAGAATGTGCCACCCAAGCCGTTTCATATGACCCCCCACTCAACATATCAACTACACTTTCAAATTTTGAATCAGAATCAGAAATTTTATTGGTAAAATGACATTTTACATGTCAAAAAATGTATGTGAATTAAAATTATGTATATAATTTAAAATTAATCATTAAGTTCTGAAATACTATGTCATAAGTCATAATATCTTATTTTATACATTTGGATCAGAAACATTTATTCTCAGTTATATTCATTAAATAAATTATCTATACTTTTATGTGTTGGTCAATGATACCACCACTACCTACCACCACCACCACCACCGAACCACCACCTATCGCCGTCTCAGCTGGTCTCTGTATTTCGTGCAGGTAGGGAGTTGATTTTCATTTGTAATTCATCAATATTTCTTTTCCTCATCATCATCCTAGCGTTATCCCAGTACAGTTGCATCCTGAAGGATGCCCGGGGCCCGCTAACTAATCCCAAGAGTTGGCGTAGGCACTAGTTTTTACGGAAGCGACTGCCATCTAACCTAGGGTTGCCATAAGCATGAGGACGAGCACCGGGACAATTAAAGAAAAAAGTAGTATAGGTAGAGCTCATGAAGAAAAATTCGAAGGACATCAGCGCAATGCTTCATCCCCAAAGTCAAAGCAGATGTGGAAGCGGGTTCGGTCTTTGCCGTGGAATGGTATCCTTCATGCGCGCGCGCCACGCAGGCACTATAAGCACTGGTTAGGCTTATGGCCGTCCGTACTACGTACATGCGTAAGTACTTATTTACCTAGCTACTGGTCCCTACTAATTAACTATGCTTTTCAAACCGGGACAATTTGCTTAATGGGCGGGACACTGGGACAACACGCTTCAAACCGGGACATGTCGCGGCATACCGGGACGTATGGCAACCCTAATCTAACCTAACCTTCCAACCCGAGGGAAAACCAGGCCTTTTTGGAATTAGGCATATCACCACCGAAATGACAACGTTTGTTTTTGCAACTGACAATGACCCGTTTGCATGGCAACACTTGATTGTATAATAGTTTCTGCGACGATAATAAAATTGTTTGTTATTCGTTGAGATCCTTGAACAACGCGCTATTTGTGACGGTTGTTTTGTTATCGCTCTCGTCCCAGCTAATGCGCCGACGCAGCGTCGTCGGTCGTCAGCCGAATATCCCCGATTGCCGGGGTCGGTGAACTCTGGCCGCTGCCGACCGTGTTGTTTTAAGGGCCATTCTACTTTTTCATGTACATAATTTTCAGACACTTTTTCTTTAAATGCAGATTTTGGAATACTTGGCCCTCACTTCATATTTTTGTATTGTTATTTAGAAAGAGGTTTAATTGCAGTATCACTTCCGATAGTTTTGGTAATTAATTAACGAACCACAGCTAATATTCATAAATCGAGTAACTCAGTCCCAACTAGCAAAATAGTCCCAGAATGCGCACTTTATAAGAGTGGTAGGCTTATAGCGCTCTAATATTTGTTTGGGAAAATGTCATCGCTCTTATATTAGTTTTAGACAAGCTAGTACGGTCTTAAGAACGCTCAGTCTTATTACCTAATCTCATATATGTATATAAGAGCATTTTATAATGCTATTATAAGCCTCTTGATCTTATATTAGTCTTAGACAAGCTAGTACGGACTCAAGAACGCTCAGTCTTATTACCTAGTCTCATATATGTATATAAGGCATTGTATAATGCTATTATTAGCTTCTTGCTCTTATATTAGACTTAGACAAGCTAGTACGGACTCAAGAACGTTCAATCTTATTACCAAGTCTCATATATGTATACAAGAGCATTGTATAATGCTATTATTAGCCTCTTGCTCTTATATTAGTCTTAGACAAGATAGTACGGACTCAAGAACGCTCAGTCTTATTACCTAGTCTCATATATGTATATAAGAGCATTGTATAATGCTATTATAAGACTCTTCCTCTTATATTAGTCTTAGACAAGATAGTACGTATTCAAGAACGCTTAGTCTTATTACCTGGTCTCATATATGTATATAAGAGCATTGTATAATGCTATTATAAGCCTCTTGCTCTTATATTAGTCTTAGACAAGATAGCACGGTCTCAAGAACGCTTAGTCTTATTACCTAGTCTTATATATGTATTTAAGAGCATTTCATAATGCTATTATAAGTAAGCCTCTTTTTCTTATATATAATATAATAACTCGCGCACTTGAGAAAACTTGTTCTTATAGCCCGATTCTCTTACCTCATTAGAGTTTATAATATATTTACTAGACGCTGTTTTAAGGATGTCAGGCTAATATCAGCATAGCACAAGACTGCACTGTTAGTTCGTACTTTTCTGATCTTAAGTAAAGCTATAATGAGATCAATAGCACTTTGTCTAGCAAAATAGTAGAGTGACATTGGATCAACACACTTACAATACAAAATACAAGATCAATATAAAATGCTTTGATCTTAAATATATTTTGGGAACACAATTGTAAGAGCAAGATTTAGTTGGCTAAAGTGAGACTGTGATTTTAATATTAGTGAGGGTTCTGCAGGCTCTACTTATATACAAGAGATCGATATTGAGAGAAATCATCATTTATCAGATTAAGATAAGCACAATGGCGATTTATACTAATTAAGTAATAATATTATTAAGATATGTTGATACTTAATACTGATTGTACGAGACAGGACAACCGATTATTTTATGGAGTTGTTGTGTAAAATATTAATGCATGCTCTAATAGAACACTCCCACCTTCTCATTTTAATAGCTACTTGTCCTTTTAGTCGCCTAATAAACCCGTACAAGATCACACGTTTGTTTATTTATTTAAATTCATTAATTACCAAATTTTCAAGAGTGAACCTAATTACATCCTTCAGGAGTCTACAAATTTTCATTGCAAAGACTATAAAATAGTCGGTTGTTTGTATTGATTATCCGAAGGGAATTATATCATACTAGTTAAATCGTTATGCCATTTATTTGTGGTTTCTCTTAATAAATGAAAAATATAATTGAGACCCAAAATTTTGTACTTGCCACGGGCGGTAATGAAGAAAGTCTCAGATCGCATATTTATCACCCTTCCCTTCGACTCGGGCAACAAATGCCTGAGATTCAAGTAGTTTACTATTAATAAATAGACTCAACGCCTTTCTTGGTGTATGAAATTGAAGACTTGATACCAAATGAAATTAAACCATTTTAATTTAATTCAAATATGTAGGAACATACATTTTATTATTCCCGACATTCGTGGTAAGTACACGATTTCATTATCAGCATGAAGTAACAAACACAGCACTTACCAAACTTTAGAATTTAAATAAGGCTTAGGTCTTTAAAAAGGCCATAGCCTTAAAAAGTCTGTAGCCTTTTTTATGACTTAAACCTTATTAAAATCACTAGCTCTTCTAAACTAATTACATCAATCTAGCCCTAAAAATAACCTCGGAACTTTAAAGTTTGGAGTAAACGGCTCGATTCTTTTGGAACACTACTTCTGAAGAAAGTTTTATGTAGGTAAGCACGGAACCCAAATTAATTCAACATGGCCGTTTAATTCGTACTCAGAATGCTAATATTAGTGTAAACGCTCTTACAATAGTCTAATAGTGCGCTGGGAAAATGCAGCTGTAGCAATGGCGATACTCCCAAAACAAATAAAGAAATAAAATAACTAAAAGAGAACACGAAATACCAGGAATGATAAGGCGCATCAAGTTTGAAGCGGGGAACAGGGTCTACTTTACAGTAAATAATTTATTCCCAGGCGATTACTTACCATAAAACAAACACACCCGATGATAACAAACACTACGTCAATATATTTTAATAACAATAATTACTTCAAGTTTGTTACTTTTTTTTTCACATAATGCACTAGCTGTCACACTAACGACTCCAGAATATTGAAATACCGTGTGAATTTAAACAATATCAAAATAAGCTAGTTTAGACTTACAGGATTCTAACTTTGGACCTATATAATCCTATGTAGGCTTATAGGGTACTTACGTAAAAGCGATATTAGCCTAAGTCGGCTTAAATTAGTTTTGGGCAAGATTACTTTAAATACGAACAGCATTCAATAAGACTGATATTGGAACGATATTAGCATATTTACTCTTATAATTGGTGCCCAAATCCGGGCTTAGACGATGATATAGAATCAATATAAGAGCAAAAAAATTTAGTCTTGAGACTTTTATAAGCCTGATTTTTGCTGGTTGGGAGTGGTCCTTGGATGTCTCACCATTTGTATGAAAAAATGGTTTTACATTTTAAAAATGGTAATGGGTACCACAGTGTTACCCACCTTTTACAGCAATATGTTAATATTTAGGTATTTTTACCTATAAATTCCTTTTATTAGGTTCAGGTAGTATTTCGAAATCCTATTTTTGTACACTAATTCAATACATATCATAGATTTTTTTTAGTAATAGAAAACTGGTCATGAAAAAGTAGAATGACCCTTAAATCCACAAGCGTTCACCAAAAACATTTTAGTCTTTCGCTTTCTGGTTATTTTGATATGTAGCTCTTGATAAATACAACGCTTTTGACACTGTTTTCATTATAACATTGAAGAGCATTGATAAAACGGTCGTTTCGATATCGCGATTCTTAATATTCTTTACATAAAGTAAGACGAGGTAATATATACTTTACGCACCTGTTCTACTAGTAATTAACTAATGAATTTGCCGTGAAATGGTCCCGCCTCAGCATAATGCTGACTCACAAGCCAGCGCTGGTCTCCGGCGAGACCATTTTTGTCGATCACGTTGTCACGTTGACCGAATTTGACATTTATGCTTTGGAAAGAAAGATACTAAACACATTTTGGTTAGCAGAAGTTTGGTGGGCAAGTTTAATGGATAAGACAGTTAGAGAACTCTAGTGTTTCCCCTGGATTTGTGAAAATGTTTTTATGTGAAAATGTTTTTCTGAAAATGTATGCAAAAGTAAAAAGTATTCTAGCCAAATCTAAATTTAATTCAAAAACTTCCTTTCCTACCGATGCTGAAAAATTACGATAATCCAAAGAGATTAAGATAACATTAGAATTACGATTTGAAACGGGATATTTACCATGTATATTTGTATAATCCTTGATAATGGCGCTTGCAACAGTGCCGAAATATCGGGAACTCAAAAATACAAATATACATGGTAAATATCCCGTTTCAAATCGTAATTGTAATGTAAATGACCATGTAAGCTTGAAATCTTATATTAAGATAACAATTTAAAGAGCAAGTTTTTTTCGTTGTATGGTTGTAAGAAAAAGTACAAGGATTCAAAATAAAATGGCGCATATGTTAGAAACTAGAACACTTTGTATACTCGTAAAAGCTACCAAACACTCTGTATTTACTAAACGGGCAGGGGCGCTACCGCGAACAGCAAAACAAGTTTTCGTTCTCTGTCGCACTTGCACGTTCGGACGTAAGTGGGACAGAGAGGGAAAATTTCGTTTTCGGTTCGCGGTAGCCCCTCACTGTTATTTATACTCACGTTGTATCGCTGGGAGCGTCAGCCGTTGACTGGCTTCCCTTTCAGGCGCCATAGGGCGTATGTCCCAATATATTGTGTTAAAACTAGGGACAGACTGAGCTTCTCATAATGCATTGCATACGTTGTGTACATGCTCAGTGTGTCCCCAGCTTAGAAACCTAGAGTGGCCCTGTATCAATGACTGTAACTATGTATTACCATATTATTCTCTTTATTTATTTTTCGCCTTAGGCTAGGTTTTTACAATATCTTTATAAAAAGTAAAATATAAAAATACACTTACAAAATATAAAATCATTATAAAAACCTAACCTAGAGTGCCGCCGGCAGCGAGGCGGGGCCTAAGCTACCGGTGGTTAGGGCGACAGAGAGAGGAACCTCCTGACTATCCGCGCCGTGTCCAGGAGTACCGCCTTCTGTATCTGACCCTTGACCCAGCCATCTAGCGAGTCTCTTGAGATGTTGGTCAAGACTCTTCGCTATTAGACCGTTTGCAGAAACGACTATCGGGACAATAATCGTCGTATCAACATCCCACATGGCGGTTACCTCGTGTGCCAAGTCTAGGTACTTGCTGACTTTGTCCTTCTCAGCCTTCATATTGTTTATTATTATTGTTTGTTGTGGGCCTTCTTTGCCGCCTCGACCAGTATTGATCTATTGTGGTAGCCCTTAAAGTTCTTTGCTTATACCCGTCGCTTCTAGGAATTTCCAGATTCTTTGGGTCGCAATCCGTTGTATTTCCTCTGGGGGCATGATGTGCCTCCCTAGGTAGATACTTCTTTTGCGCATAAGTGGTCCACAGGAGCAGAGGATATGGATGGCAGTTTCCTCCGATTCTTTGCAGAACCTGCATGCTGCACTTTGTTTTATGCCCATTTGTGTTAGATGTTTGTTAAGTTTGCAGTGACCAGTGAGTACTCTTGTCACTGCACTGGTTTTGTGTCTTTTGAGTTGTAATAGCTCTTTAGACAACTTGGCATTGTAGCCTTTTATTAAAGCTTTAGATTATTTTAGTTCTTTAGTGAGCTTCCACAATTCTATAGCTTCCGATTTATTGCTTAGCAGAGAGCTTACTGTCTGTTTGGTGATCCCACAGAAAGGTTCTGGGCTGATGAAAGGTGTATCTGCACCCTATCTAGCGAGTTTGTCTACTACCTCGTTTCCGTCAATATCGGAGTGTACCCATCTAAGTATGACTTTATTGGATTTTGCCGGGTCGTTAAGGTTATCTTTACAGTTCTGGACTAGTTTAGACTCTAGAGATGCTAGTGCCAGCAGGCCAGTCTGGTTGTCCGAGTTGATGTAGATGTGTTGGTTTCTTAGGTTTCTATCAAGATTAATCTCTGCACATTTGTTAATGTCGAAGATTTCAGTTCCGTAGATCCCGCAACCTACATCCTCACTGTTGGCGACAGAACTTCTTCTTGTGTGCATGTCCATTTTTATACCTTTTTTTATTTAAAATTGAATTTGAAGGTTCCTATTGATTTTTCTTTGAAGTTATGTCAATTATACAAAAAGTCGAGTAAGAGTGTGGTTTTCTTTATAGGAAGCTTAGATAAATATATTAAAAATACTCTGAAATTATAATTCAATAACAAGAATAGTAACGGCACCATACCGGTGTCCAACAAATGGTCCTTCGATAAGGTGAGTAACTAGTTTATTCAATTTGTATGGATTACCTTTCTAATAATTACTAACCCTTTTTTTTCTAAGCATCGTACTAGATTTTACCTTTATGATGCTTACTAGAAGTAAAACGAGTAACAAGAAAATGGAAGAGCAAACCGCTACCAATTTAGAACCAATGAGTTCGCGCTCGTCTTCAACTTCGCAGCAAATGCCCCATACCACGCACAGGTCGTCCGTGTCGGGCCGCTCTAGCCGCTCTAGCGCGACCGTCGTAGCACAAAGGCTCGCCGTGCAGGCCGAGCACGCTCGCCGAATCGCCGAGCTCGAGCGCGCTGCGTTGGAAAAGGAAAAAGCAGCAGCTGACTTGGAGCTGCAAGCCGAGCTAGCTGCAATCGATTCGCACAGCGGTTCCAACCGGTATAGTCGAACAGCGGATTGGGTAGATTCCTGTGATAACAATGATTTAAATTTCCAGGAACCTAGGCCTAATAATAATGAGGACAAGGAGTGTAAACCGTCAGTGCCGGTACCAACGAGAGTACTATTTCCCGGTGCTGCTGTTACGGTTTCTCCTCCACCGTCTAAGGCTAACCAGGCCCCGCACCAGGGGCAGCCGTCGCTTATGGAGGCAACGACACGCGTTGCCGCGCCGGCTACCGTGCGGATGGAACCGCCCCTGACTGCAGAATCTACCCCTGCTATACTGCTTCCACAAACTCAAATTCCAACTAAACATTCACTTTATTTAGGTACACATACACAGCAAAATGTTTATAACAATGCTAATAAAGCTTATAATAGCCAACCTACACCCACACATATACAACAACTAACTGAAGCGATCACGAGCCTCGCCGCGTCGAAGCAGCAGCCGCGGGTGAGTGACTTAAGGCTTCCTATATTTGATGGGCGAATCCAGGACTGGCTACTATTCAAAGATACATTTAATTTCACCAAAGCCGGGTTTTCTCCTATAGAGAACCAAGCCAGGCTTAATTTTGCTTTACGTGGCACTGCTAGGGATGAAGTAGGCGCGTTTTTAGCCTCTGCGCGTGACCCAGACGTGGTCATGAGCGCCTTGGAGGCTAGGTTCGGCCGTCCCGAACTCATAGTTCTGCACGAAATAGCCCAAGTCAAGGCTTTGCCCAGGCTTTCTAGCATTGATGGTGGTAGGGACATGTGCCAATTTGCCTGTCGAGTTCGCCGGTGCGTAGAAACAATTCGCGTACTCAACCAGGCAGAGTATTTGGCTTCCCCGGAACTCTGTAATACTATCATAAGTAAGCTAAGCACGCTTTTGAGAGCACGATGGGCAGATTTCGCATTCTCTCGTTGTCATACTAAGTACAGGCTCGAACTTCTCGCAGATTTTCTTTCTCATGAAAGTGATATTCATTCAAAATTTGGCTTTATTCCTGACATAAAATTGTCACTGCCAGACAGACCGATGAAAGAACAATTGTATGCGGCCTGTACAGATAGCATAGACAACGAAGAAGGTTTTTACTTGTCAAACGAGTTTTCTTTGGCAAAAAGCTCAGTGTCTAAAAAGCAGGCACCTAAACCAGCGCCATCTAATTTAGTGTCTGAAAAACTTCCCTGCAAATTCTGTCAAAAGGGTAGCCACGAATTATCAGGTTGCAAAGAGTTTCAAACGCTACATGTAGATGATAGATGGCAATGGGTTATTGAAAACAAATTTTGTAGAAAGTGTTTGCGAAAAGGCTCGCATTTATACAAACTATGTAGAGCCAAATGTGACGCTCCTTCATGCAGCCGTAGTTTTAGTCACCATTCTTTGCTTCATTCGCCAAGAACGCCAGAGCATAACAACCTTATTTCAATAAATCCGGACGCTAATTCCCTTTCTGAACACCCCAATAACGACGTCGAACACGACCTGAGCGCTGCCGACGCTGAGGTGGTTGCGCATACAACTTCACAACAGTCTGTTGGTCGTCGTCCGTTGTTGAAGGTGATTCCTGTGACTGTCTGTGGTCCACTTGGGTCAGCGGATATTTATGCTCTTCTTGATGATGGATCAACAGCGACAATTATTGATTCGAAAGTGGCTGAAGACATCGGCGCCATAGGGCCGAAAGGGCACATTAGGGTAAACTGTATAGGGGGACTTTATAAAAACTCTGACGTCACATTTGTCAAATTAGGTATTAAGGGTAAACATGGTCAGAAATCTTTTGAAATTTCCAATGTTCGTGCCATGCCAAAATTGAATATTACTAATTGTCAATCTATTTCATCGGACGATATCCTCCAATATGGATATTTATCTGATGTGGCTGAAGAGTTGTGTTACGAACACGCAAAGCCCTCGTTGATCATTGGAGTAGACAACTGGCATCTGAGCGTTCCTCTTGCAGTGCGTCACGGCTCTAACTCGCAGCCAGTTGCCACTCGCACTCCTTTGGGCTGGGTCCTGTATGGATTCTCTTCCAGTAAAACAAAACCGGTTGATTTTGTTAACCACTGTGTTCTTGAAGAAAGCGAATCCATGGAGGCCCTTATTAAGGAAAATTTCAAACTGGACTCCATTGGAATTGTGAAAAAAGATTATCGTAGTGAAAGTGAAGCCCGCGCTTTAGATATTTTGGAGAAAACCACGCGGCGTCTTCCTGGGGGTCGCTTTGAAACTGGTCTACTGTGGCGAAGCGACTTAAAAGATGTTCCAAATAACTTTGAAATAGCCTTGTCGCGTTTTAAAAGCCTGGAACGGAAGTTTCAAAAAGAACCCGAGTACGCAGAAGCTTACCGTCTGAAAATGCAGGCTACTTTAGACCAAGGCTACGCGGAAATTTGTACGGAACCGCCAACAGGCATTACTTGGTATTTACCTCATTTTGGGGTGTTTCATCCACAGAAGCGTAAGTTAAGGATTGTCCACGATGCTGCAGCCAAGTTTCTGGGAATAAGCTTTAATTCTATGCTTCTGTCTGGTCCTGACCTACTGCAAAACTTAGTAGCAATTTTGATGCGTTTTAGGGAAGGCTGCGTAGCTTTAAATGCAGATATACGGGAAATGTTCCCTCAAATAAAAATACAGGAGAGTGACCGTGACGCGCAGCGCTTCTTGTGGCGCAGTGACCCTTCCTCACCGATTGAAGTATATAGAATGGCTTCAATGATTTTTGGCGCCACTTCTAGTCCTTGCACTGCACTGTATTTAAAGAATAAAAATGCACTGGATCATCGTCACCTATATCCTGAAGCTACTCAAGCCATTGTAGATAATCATTATATGGATGACTATTTGGGAAGCCTAGACGACGTCAACGAGGCCGCTCGTCTGGCAGCCGATATAGTAAAGGTACATAGCTTAGCTGGTTTCGAGATGAGATCGTGGGTATCCAATAACCCGAAGGCATTGTCCTTGCTATCTCCTGAGCTGTGTAACCTTGCCACATCACAAGTAGGCTTAGGCCCATCATCCTCCTCATCGAACACATCTTCATCCGACTGCATTAAAATTTTGGGATTGTCTTGGAACATTGTAGAAGACAACTTGTATTTTCGCATTGATATTCCCAAAGAAATTCCATCGCCGCTTACAAAGCGAACAGTCCTCTCATTATTAATGAGAGTGTATGACCCTCTTGGTTTTCTTACACCAATCGTGGTCCACGGGCGTATAATGTTCCAAGACATGTGGAGAAAAGGGGTGTCATGGGACGAATCAGTTTCTGAACCCACCTTGTCGAACTGGTCATCATGGCTTCAAAGGCTCGCTGAAGTCAAAACCTGTTCAATTCCACGTTGGTATCAGGCACTACCTCATCACCAGAAACCTGACGTGGGGTTACACATTTTTGCTGATGCGAGTGAGCATGCGTACGCATGCGTTGCGTATTGGCGTTTAAGTTTTGGCAATGGCAACATTCAACTAGCTTTGATTAGTGGAAAAGCTCGGCTTGCGCCTTTAAAACCAGTATCTATGCCAAGACTTGAATTACAAGCAGCTCTGATAGCTGCACGGCTCGCAAATTTTATCATTCAAGCTCATAAAAACAAACCTGTTTATGTAACTCTTTGGTCAGATTCCATGACGGTGCTAAGATGGTTGCGAAGCGACGCCCGCAATTTTAAACCTTTTGTAGCGCACAGAGTTGGTGAAATTACAGAAATTTCAGACGTTTCTAATTGGCGTTTTGTGCCTACTGCCGATAATGTTGCGGATGACGCTACGCGTCCTAATACTTCAAAATTTGACACATCAGCTCGCTGGTTCACTGGACCTTCATTTTTGTTAGAACCACCTTGTAATTGGCCTAGTGAGCCGTCGAGCAAGGTCCCGTTGTTTCATGATGACGAAGTGAAACGTTCTGCTACATCAGAAATAGTGGGACATACGAACATTCAACCGCATGAACTACCTTCACCGGTTGTTGCGGACCATTCGAGGTTTTCTCAATGGTTGCGATTAGCTCGTAGCACGGCCCGCGTACAACAATTTATTCATTTGGTTCGATTAAGATTGAATTTAAGACGTCAAAATCCAAAATTAACTTCGAAGAAAGAACTCTCAAGAATCAAAAACTTTCATCCTCTGTCTGCGGATCTTATTAAAGAGGCCGAGAAAAGGCTGTTCTTGAAGAGTCAGGTTGACAGTTTCCCTGACGAGTTAATACAACCGAATCTTCTTTCAACGAACTCTAGATTAAAGAATCTTGACATCTGTCGTTCATCAGACAACCTCCTCCGCCTCGTCGGGAGAATTCATCGTGTTCAAAACGTGGATACGGAACCTAATCCCATCATATTAGATGGAAAACATCACATCGTGCAACTTATGATCATGCATTTTCATAAACAGGCCGCCCACGCCAATAATGAGACTGTGGTAAACAGGCTGAGACGTGAATACTTTATCCTTCACCTGAGGCCTTCCGTGAAGAAAGCTGCTAGCTCTTGTCTCTTCTGTCGAATAAAAAAGGCTCAACCACTTACACCTTTGACTGGAGACCTCCCCGAGGCAAGACTTGCACATCATCAAAGACCGTTTTCAAATGTGGGTCTCGATTATTTTGGTCCGGTTTCTATCAGCATCGGAAGAAGAACTGAAAAGAGATACGTCGCGCTGTTTACGTGTCTAACTGTTCGAGCGGTGCATCTAGAAATAGTCGCAAGTCTCACAACTGACTCTGCCATCATGGCTATGAGGCGATTTATAGCCAGGAGAGGCAGCCCTTCGCTCATCATCTCCGATAATGGGACTGCCTTTGTTGGAGCCAACAATAAGCTAACGGAAATATACGACTTCGCCGCTAGCCACAAAATTGTCTGGAAGTTCATTCCGCCAGCATCTCCATCCATGGGAGGAGCCTGGGAGAGACTTGTGAGGTCCGTGAAGACCGCGCTATCTGTTACGCTGAAGGAGCAGTCACCACGCGAGGAGACCCTTCATACGCTTTTGTTAGAGGTGGAAGCATTGGTGAACTCTCGTCCACTTACTCACGTTTCTATAGAACCGTTTGAAGATCAGGCATTGACGCCATTTCATTTCCTGATTGGAACGGCCTCGAACGATCCACCTCTGCGTCCTGTGCCGGAAACGGACCTTTGGGGGCGCACCCAGTGGAAGAAAGGTATAAGATTGGCCGATCATTTTTGGAGGCGTTGGGTAGACGAGTACCTTCCAACATTAATACCAAGGCGCAGCATACCCCCGCAACCCAAGACCCAGTTAAAAGTTGGTGATCTTGTTCTGATTGGTGATGGAACCCTTCCCAGAGGTACCTGGCCGCGAGGCAGAGTAACCGCCGTGTGGCCCGGACCAAGAGGAGTCGTGCGGTGCGCTGACGTTGCCACGAAAGGAGGGACCTTGCGTCGCCCAGTGAGGAAGCTGGTGCTGATGCCGTCTGTCGCTTAACTGCTTTTATGGTTGCTTTGCACCGCGGGGCGCCATGTTGGCGACAGAACTTCTTCTTGTGTGCATGTCCATTTTTATACCTTTTTTTATTTAAAATTGAATTTGAAGGTTCCTATTGATTTTTCTTTGAAGTTATGTCAATTATACAAAAAGTCGAGTAAGAGTGTGGTTTTCTTTATAGGAAGCTTAGATAAATATATTAAAAATACTCTGAAATTATAATTCAATAACAAGAATAGTAACGGCACCATACCGGTGTCCAACACTCACCTTTCTTTGAGCCGTCCGTATACCATTATGTGCCTTGAAGTACATTTGGTCGTTTGTCCATTTGTCTCTTGCGGTATATCCACGGTATACAGTTTGTTGAAGTTTTGTATAGTATGCATGTTATCAGTTGGCCTGTTATGTTCAAAGATCGAGGCTTCTAGTTTGGCTAATGCTTGTGAGCGCCATTTTGGCCTTGTCAACATGCATATCCTATAGATGCATTGCTTGGCCTCCTTTTGCACTTGCTGATGGAGTGGTGTTAGGGCCCGCGCCCAGTTAGCGTCTTTCGGGCGTCGTCGTCTAGTGAACGCCCGTGAAGCGCCGACGCAACGTTTACGTTACGGCGCCGCAACGTCAGTGGCGTCTTTCGAACGTCAGCGTCTCGTCAATGGCGTTTGTCGAACGTCGGTGCCTTGTGTCAATAATGGCCGCATTAGTTTCGCTGCTGCTCAAGAGACGGCGGGACGATCGAACCGATGAAGCAGTTAAACTTCGTTCCCACTGCTGTCACTAGGGGGCGCTGGCTCAGGCGCCAATGCTCCCGCCAAAAAGGATCAATCGGCTTCAACCACGATACGTATTCTCTCGACGCGGTTGGTAAAACAGAACTGACCATTAGGGATTAGGGAGGGGGTGACCGGTAGCCGGGGGTTTTGCTAGGCCAGAGCTCTCATTATTCTTTGATACCTGGTGGCAAGAAGTAGTCCATCTGGTGTTGTGTTTCTGGTGTCTCTAAAAAGATAAGTACTTGATCTTAAAATAACCTTGTTAGCGGTCTTATTCTTGATTATTTCGTTTGATTCCCATCAATTTATTACGCCTATGTAAATACGATTTCTATGCATTACGGATTTTAAATTTGAAGTAACGGATCCCATTTGAAAAGCTTTCTGTAATTTGGTTTAAACTAAAGTAGTTTGCTCTTGGTGGTTAAGTGGCTTATAATACCTACCTAACTGTTCAGTGGGGTCTTGTTCACGTTGCTTAGTAATGACCAGTTATATTTGCAGTTTATCTTTAGTTAAGTAAGGTTTTGTCATTATTAAATTTCATTCTGGTTTTCCGTTACTTATTAATATGAACGAATTGTTTCATTGAATTGGAAATCTTTGCAGTGCATTAGAGTTAGGCGCTAAAAATGTTACGTGGTTTTGGAAATTAGACTTGATGATAAGTATTGCTTATAGTAATTACTGTAATTAGAATTAGTGATGTACAATTGTGTTTACTTTAAATTTGCGATTGAACTTATTGTGTCCTGGTTCACGACCTTAAAGTAACAACGTTTTTCCTTTAATTTGAAGTAAGTGATCTAACAAATATATTCATTAAATATTAATCAATTGATTGCTTGATTCATTAGCTGTGTTATGTTGAAGCGTTGTATGGCTAAAATAAATTATCTGCCTCATGTGACTATGGTTTTGATTTTATTCCTAACATAGAATAGAATAGAATAACATTTATTGTATCGATCATACATTGTCAAAAACAGTATCAAATATAAAATTACTTACATAAATTTACAATATAAATTAATGTATGTAACATACAATTGCAATGTCATATTCGAATTACATAATTTAGTTAATTAATGTCAATCATGATACATTCTTTCACCAATCGTTATTCGTCCAGGAAGTCTTTCATAGTTCTTAACACTTGCCAGCGCTCGCACAACGTCACTGCAACGTAACGTAATCCACCACATTTCAACAGCCTCAGTTGAATTATAAGAGTCAAAGACTTTAATCTAATCAGTCCACGATACTGATTAAGCCCTTCAAAGGATCACCACCATTTTTGTTAAGCTAAGCACCTAAGTGCTGTGTAAGTGAGTGTGTATGCTGATTTGGGGCCATTTCATGGCTATTTTCTGTATTTTGGTGTTATGTTAATTTGTACTGTGTCTGTGCCACGAATAAATGTTTTTTCTTTACCGACCGCTTTAGCCCAGTTGGTAGTGACCCTGCCTACGAAGCTGGAGGTCCCGGGTTCGAATCCAGGTCAGGGCATTTATTTGTGTGATGAACACGAATATTTGTTCCTGAGTCTTGGATGTTTTCTATGTATTTAAATATATATGTCTCTATATAAGTATCTATATCGTCGCCTAGTACCCATAGTACAAGCTTTGCTTAGTTTGGGACTAGGTCGATATGTGTAAGATTGTCCCCAAAAATATTTTTTATTTTTATTTTCTTTTTAGTCTTTCTTTCTTTCTTTCAAGTGGGCGCGGGCCCTTAAGTCAAGTAATGCATCAAGGGCTGCCTCAGGTGTTGTACTTAGGGCTCCTATTGTAGTTAGGCAGGCCGTACGTTGTAGGCTGCTTAACATTTGGATAGCTGTATTTTGGTTGGTTCTGTCACACCAGACTGCGGAGGCGTAAGTGATCAAAATCAAAAATCAAAATCAAACATTTATTCTGCAAATAGGCCATAAGGGCACTTTTACAAGTCAAAATATTAATATTATAATAGTGAGAATTTGTGGTATTTTGTAGGCCCTCAGATGACAACCGTTATCACACTCGACCACTCTAACAACGAAGATATATCAGATATAGGTAGACGAAGTTCATGGCACTGGTTTGACAATGTTGATAGCGACTGACTAACATAATTAAATCTCTGATTTCAAACAGTTACTATGGGTTGAGGGATGTTTGGTTATTTGGCGTTAGTCCCTTAAGCACTTTTTTACTCTTCGTTTTTTCACATATTATCTGTTTATTGTACAATTTTTGAATGGGATTCTTTTTATTTTGCTCCCAATTGTATGCTTACCAATTTTCAAGCCTTTAAGTCATTAACTGAAGGACATGTCATACAAAGTTCAACTCCTCTTTTCACCCCCTTCCATCCCCAATCTGTATCATTTTTATAGCTATAACCTGGCCGAAGATCAAATAAACGTATTAGTGAAGGTTGTATTGAAATTTATTGGCTAGTTTTCGCGTGATGGTGAGACAAATAAACAGACAGACAAACAGACACAAATTCTAAAAACTATTGAAATGTGTTCAGTTATAGATTCTAAGGCCCCTCAATCGATTTTTTTGCTAATATCTTCAATGTACAGATTTTCTAACCTCTACAGCTTTATTATATGTATAGATAGATAGATAAATAGTTTATATTTATTCAATGACATGCGATGAGAGTATCTATTTAATGGGCTGATTGTGACGAAATTCAATATCTTTTGTTACCATGTATATTATCACTCACATTCGGATAGTAAATATTTTGAATTTGAATATGATAAAATTATATCTATGCTTGTTTTTTTGCTTACGTTATCAGTGATTGCATTTAGAAGCCGTTAGTAATCTAATCAAAAACTCCTTCATAATGACGCTCAGATTTATTGCGCGAAGAGGCAAGCCAGCGGAAATATTTCGTGACAATGGCCGTAACTTTGTTGCTGCGGCTAAAGAATTAGGTTTTTGAGAAATAATCAGGAATCTGTCCAAATTTGCAAGCCATGAGTATGTAAAATTTATATTTACACCCACTTACGCACCTCACTTCGGTGGTATCTGGGAGGCCGGGGTAAGGTCCGCCAAGCACCATATAGAACGAGTAGTTGGAAATAGTCATTAAACGTTTGGCTGTGATGGGACGCTATCACAAGTAATCTAACACAGAAATATTTTGTCCTAAATAATAATATCAAAGTGGCAGAACTGGGGTCACCGACATAGCCTTCAAAATTGCGAGACTTAAGTGGCAGTGGGCAGGGCACATTGCTCGCAGGACTGACGGTCGATGGGGCCAGAAACTGCTTGAGTGGCGTCCACGCACCGGAAGACGAGCTGTCGGTAGGCCTCCGACAAGGTGGAGTGATGACCTAGTGAAGGTCGCGGGAATCCGGTGGAAACGAACGGCACAGGACCGGTCTAAATGGCGAGCCTTGGGGGAGGCCTATGTTCAGCAGTGGACGTCTTTCGGCTGAAATGATGATGATGATGATGAAATAATAATATAAAAAAAGTGTTTTCAATTGTAGCATTTTAATTCTGTAGTATTACAACACTGTTATTTTATACTAGGTTTTGCCCGCGACTTCGTTCGCGTGAACTCCTACTGACTATTCCCTTCCCCTTCGTAGATAAATTCTGCAGGTTAGGTTACTAACAACTTAACTTTGTGTGACTCACTCAAAATTTACTCAAACGTTTTTACGTCTCAAAATTACAACCTTACAAAGTTTCTTACTCATACAAATGAAATGTGTATTTAACGTCTGACTTACAATACTTAGCCAATACCTATTACCAACATACGTATAAGGTATTCATAAATCATACCCATTTTGTTTCATTATCCGCCTATTACATCCTACTTCAGGACACACGCTTCCTTTCATGGACAAGAGGGCCCATTTCACTTGCTAATGTATTTATATAAATTAGAAACTTTGTAAAGTTTTAACTTTAAGACGTAAAAACGTTGGAGTAAATTTTGAGTGAGTCACTCAAAGTTAAGTAGTTTATAACCTAACCAGCATTTATCTACCAAGGGCAAGGAATAGTCAGGCGAACGAAGTCGCGGGCAAAAGCTAGTTGAGATATACATACTCAGGCTAGCAACGACTCAAATATTTTCTTCCCGATTTGGATTCCGTTAGTGTTCTGCTTTTGGACCCACGGCAGGCTGTCCAGTTCCTTGACCCAGGCTGATGTCTTCGAGTACCTGTTGGTGTAAAGCTGATATAGGTATTTAGTCCATTAGAGTAAAACTAATAATAAAATGCACGCGCCTCTACTAATAGACATTGGTTCAATGTATGAGCTTACTTTTTAGGCGTGGCCAAAGATAAAAACGGAACCCCTATAGTTCGTCATTTATGTCCGAGCGTATGTCACAGCCGATTTACTCGGAGACTATAAGCACTACAATTATGAAATTTGGTAGGAAGGTGTACTCTATGAACGGATACAATCATAAAAGTGATATGAAATGCCAAAAAAATATTAAATTGGGGGGGGGGAGGCACGGCCGTGTGGGGTACCCATGGCCTTTAAAAAGGACATTTCCTTCTAAAAAACTATTCCATTTCAGTCAACCGTTGTTGGTGAGATATTAGGGGTTGATGTTGTCTTTCTGAAAATACAACCCCCACCCCGCGAAGACGCGTAGTTATTTTTTAGCGACATTTAAGTGTACGTGAAACGACACGCAAATTTATGTAATATTTTTTTTATTTGGTACCCAGTATGGTGAAACGGAATGTATTCCGCCGTTTTCATAGTTTGACATTTTCAATTTACTGCGTTATTCATTTTTTTCTAAATAATATCTTATGGTTGTGGGTTTTTGGTATTTTTGATAACACTTATTTATTATAACTGTACCTAATATGGTTTAATTCTCAAGTTATATACAAGTATATAAAAAAAAATTAAGTTCGGTTCTGGCGCTTCGGCACGCTTGCTTTGCTCGCTCGGCTCGCGCGCTGTAGGGTCTGTATTCTACTAACACTCCCCCTCGCTTCGCTCGTCGTCGTACCTACACCGACCTGCCTTAGAGTGGCCTAAGACAATTTCTTTAATACAGTATGTATACCAAGAAAGACAAGACCACATGGAATCGTGGTTGGGAGATTCGGTTCGGTTACCATGGCATATAAATTAAGCAACAGAATACTAAGTCTAAAACATTTATCTAGGCTTATGTACATACTTTATAGCTTTTAAAATTAAAAAAAAAGGTTGCAGATTACGGCCCGTTTCACGATTCTTGAGGAATAAAAAAAAACATATGTACTTGCGTTCCGTTTCATGTACACTTAAATGTCGTTAAAAAAAAACTACGCGTCTCCGCGGGGTGGGGGTTGTATTTTTAGAAAGAGAACATCAACCTCTACATTATTTAACCCTTGGGCACCCTTAAATCCTGCGCCCCAATTGTAAAGCCAACCCCGTGATCCGACACGCACTTATCGGCCGATTTTTACTTACTTCTGTGCGTTCAAATCCAGAAATAATATGAGACTGGTCATAGTAGCATACGCTGCAATATCGGCTATGGTGAGGTTATCCCCGGCTAGATACTTCGTTCGAGACAAGAAATCTTCGACGAATCCATACGCCTCTTCTATATCATCGAGGCTCTTCTGCGGTATGTCCTTGAGTCCTTCTACGAATAAGCGATTCTGTAAAATTAAAGTTTAATTATCTATTAGTAAATATAATAAGTATGGAAGTATAACTGTCGCTCAAAATTGGTGCCACAAAATCTAGTGCCGAAGGCGGAGCTTATGCTTTCAGTGACGTTTCAGTGCCGGTTCGCAATTTAGTCGGCTATCCGACGTTGAGTTGAAAAGTTGTCATTGATTCAAACGAAAACAATAACATTGTAATGGCTTCCGGCATTGGTTTTCTATATATAAGTGTTGATTAGCACGTTTATTTAGCGTAGGAGCCACACAAATGACAATCAGGAACATGTTTCGTTTTGTTGACGACCGCTTTAGCCTAGTTGGTAGTGCACCTGCCTGTGAAGCTGACGGTCCTGGGTTCGAATCCCGGTCAGGGCAAATATTTGTGTGATGGGCATGAATATTTGTTTCTGAGTCTTGGATGTTTTCAATGTATTTAAGTATTTATATCTACTAAATATATCGTCGTCTAGTACCCATAACACAAGCCTTCTTGAGCTTACTGTGGGGCTAGTTCGATTTGTGTAAGATTGTCCTCTAATATTTATTTATTTATTTATTTATTAGATGTCCACGGATTATTTTCGGTTCATGGGACACCAGTATACCCACAGGGTATATATATTAAGTATACCGAATGATGTCTACCTCTGTTTATTTAATTTAGGGTGGGTTGCACCAAACCGTCTGTAATAGTAAGCGGTGTTCGTTAAAATCTGATTGTACGGAAAATTTGACAAGTTTCTATGGGATGACAGCTGCCGGCGCCATATTTATTTATTTATTTATTTATTTTAAGGAGTACCAACAGCTACTAGATTATGATAAGAGACTTAGATAATAATACAAAGCCAATTAAAGGAACTCACAGATAGAAACAAAACAAGGAATTCAACCAACTTTGCGTACACATTCACACTTGACGATGACCGGCCTGTGATCGTATGTTGGCGCAACCGACCCTTAATCTTACTTTCTATTGTTTACATTTTTTGAGCGAGCAGGAATGTGTATTGTCAGACATGTGCAAACTATCTTAAACTCGTATCGAGTTTAAGAAAGTTTACACATGTCTCGAGCGACTCCAAATACCGCCACAGGAAAATTCATATACCGTTATGTTTCGCAATCTTGGAAACAAAATGGAGCACTCGAAAAATAGTTTTTGGTTGACGAGAGCCCTCTGCTTGAGATCCTTGGGATAGAACGAGTCCTGTTTGCCGTAGAAGTCGGCGAGGTACATGAGGATGGCATGGCTGAAATAAGTGGAAAAAATATGGTTATTAAGGGCTAAAAGTATAGGTATTAATGTCTGCTATAACCAGAGCTCGGATAAATTTGCGTCATTGCTCGCAATCATGTGGACATGACTCCAAAATTAAATAAAATGTTAATCAATTAATTAATTTCTTACTTCACATATAATTTGATTCCTAGTCAAGAAATACAAAAGCTTGTTAAAGTACATATATCTTAGATAAAATAATCAGTATTTTTTCCAAAGGGTATAGCGAGGTAAGGAGGACGAAATGGCCCCCACGGCCCATGACGGAATTATCATTTGTACTGGTATTGGCACTCTAAAAGAATACGAAATGTAAGGTCGTTGACCCCTGACCTTGACCTGTCTTTGAGATATTCGAGAAAGTTCGTAGGCGCGCCGATTTTTTTCAAAATTTTTTTTCCGAAAAACTATAAAAGCTAGAAGGATGGGACCAATTGCGTATAATGAGGGATACTTTGAAAAATATTCTGTATTTTTTTCAGAGTTCTCGTGAAATGACAACTGTGCAAAATAATTAAACAAATTATAAATAATTTTTTTTAGTACTGTTCTATTATGTCTACCGCGCCAAAAAAAATATATAATACTCTTTGATTTATATACTTACACCACACAAAAGCTGATCAAAATCAAAGAGGCGCTTCTTGAGTAATTATGAATTTACTTAGTGTGCGTACGGTTGGTAGGAACTAATTAAAGAGGTCGTTTTTGGATTAATTATTATAATTACATGTTAAACATAATTTTAATCATCATCATCACTATTTTCATTTATTACAACATTGACTGCATCATTTGAAAATATTTTCGACAGAATTTCAGCAGGACGTAAAATGCGAGATAGATATCTCGCATGAGCTAAATAATATATTACACTTGCGACATGAGCGCAGCATCCAACTGTCCTGTTTCCATTCGGACAATCACAACAATATCCTCGGATTCCTTCGACACTGCTCATATTAGGAACATAATCAATGAACAATCGGTAATGTTTACTATTTACATGTCTGGAACGAACATTTAACTTGATGATAGTTGGGGTTTGTTTGACGTAATATATATAGAGATTACTCATGTTGTCCATTATTTCAACGAGGTATGAAACAGCTAATGAGAGCTGATAGGAACCTGTAAATAATATTTTTAATTGTTCATCGTTTAGTCTTGGAAAATCTAAAATTTCTGATGACACCAGTTGTTGAAAAGCCGTTTTTCTTCGATTCCAGTGCTGCTTTTCTACCTCTTCACTTAAAGAATTTGGTAACGCCAGTCGCTCTTTAAAGTATTCAACAATTGTCTCATTTAAGCCTGTATCAGAATCCAATCGATTACTGAATTTGTTGTGTAAAAATCCAACAACTATGCATAATAGACTTACTTTTGGAAGCATTTTATTATCAAGATTGTTATGAATGTTCCTAATATGAACAGTGTCGAAGGAATCCGAGGATATTGTTGTGATTGTCCGAATGGAAACAGGACAGTTGGATGCTGCGCTCATGTCGCAAGTGTAATATATTATTTAGCTCATGCGAGATATCTATCTCGCATTTTACGTCCTGCTGAAATTCTGTCGAAAATATTTTCAAATGATGCAGTCAATGTTGTAATAAATGAAAATAGTGATGATGATGATTAAAATTATGTTTAACATGTAATTATAATAATTAATCCAAAAACGACCTCTTTAATTAGTTCCTACCAACCGTACGCACACTAAGTAAATTCATAATTACTCAAGAAGCGCCTCTTTGATTTTGATCAGCTTTTGTGTGGTGTAAGTATATAAATCAAAGAGTATTATATATTTTTTTGGCGCGGTAGACATAATAGAACAGTACTAAAAAAAATTATTTATAATTTGTTTAATTATTTTGCACAGTTGTCATTTCACGAGAACTCTGAAAAAAATACAGAATATTTTTCAAAGTATCCCTCATTATACGCAATTGGTCCCATCCTTCTAGCTTTTATAGTTTTTCGGAAAAAAAATTTTGAAAAAAATCGGCGCGCCTACGAACTTTCTCGAATATCTCAAAGACAGGTCAAGGTCAGGGGTCAACGACCTTACATTTCGTATTCTTTTAGAGTGCCAATACCAGTACAAATGATAATTCCGTCATGGGCCGTGGGGGCCATTTCGTCCTCCTTACCTCGCTATACCCTTTTCTGCAGTCGATTTCTTTTTTTTTATAGCCTATATATAGTGTATACTGGGCAAAGGCCTCCCCTCTTTTTCGCCACTCGTCTCGGTCGTGCGTCAGCTCCCGCCAATCCATACAAAATGTACCAAGGTCGTCCCGCTACTGTCCAGGAGGTAAGTGTGTAAATCCGATTACATATCGTAATATTTAAATATATAACTATCTTTATCAAAGAAGTTAAGTATGTTTGTGTTTTTCTTGTGTCCAGTTCATTGTCCTATTGTGACGTATGCTACCATATTATCATTCGTCATAAAAGATAAGCATACTTCGTAAATAAAGATTGCATGTGCATTAACGCTTTACCGGTTTATCAACTCCAGGGCCTTTGCCGAAGGTTTAAATTACTTTAATAGAAATGTGACGTTACACGCATGGCCCAAAACACTCGGCGGCGTTTACCTAAATACCTGAGAATGGTACGAATAGGAACTTCGTATCGTGCCGTCCCTTTCGCTCTCGTGTTATACACTATATGAGTGAAAGGGACGGCACGACACGCAGTTCGGAGTAGGCTCTCTGGACCGCTATTTTTCTATTCGCTCTCGAAATTGTTTGCCTCCGGAGCTATCTCGGTTATTATCTAGTGACTAATCGAGAATCAAGGTCACATTCAAGGTCGTGGTTACTTTTTGCAACGTCACTAGTGTTTTTGCGGTTACCCCAGCAATAGGATTGTTTAATATAAATGGATCCGCCAAAATTGAAAAAAAGACTATACCTACCATAGAGGTTGGCGTGTCCATATTTCACTTGTATTGCGCAATGTAAAATGCCGGAAAATATAGATAAAAATTATGTTTTAACTATTTTGATACTGATTACGAATTAACATGATTAGATTGAATAAACTAGAATAAAATATTCATAATAAACCTAAAATTAATACAATTTTTAAGTATTTGTTCTATTGTGCTTGTGGCATAATAAGTATCCTACACAACATCAAACAATAAAAAAATCTGCACTCGTGTTTTGGCGGGATTGGCGATTGTCATTGCTAAAAAATAGTTCAGACGCTACCATCGCACCGCTCGCCGTCGGCAGGGCATTCATCCTCACACCTTCGAACCGAAATGGTCGGCAAGGCGCATGTGACACCCCAGGAGTTGGAAGCAACGGTGACCGCTTACCATCAGGCGGGCCGTACGCTTGTTTGCCACCGACGTGGTATTTAAAAAAAAGACGAATCAGACTGCGACATAGTTCGCTATTGAAAAAACTACTTCCCAACAGTGATATTTGATGAATTATAAATATCACAATAAACTACAAGTTGGTCAGAATATACTATTAACCTTTGTTCATATACTTAGGTTTGTTTTTCAGAAAAGCACTATAGGGTCGCTAGGCCAGTTACGCGGCCTGCGTCAGTTTGCGGCCTTCTGAAGAACGAAGTTTTTTCAATTAAAAATATTTACATTTTTACATGCTCCAAAGACATAGTGAGTCGTATGCTTTTTAATTAGTAGCTATTGAATGGGAATATACTAAAAAAGCAAGAAAGTGGCCGCAAACTGGCGCATCAAATTAACAGGCCGTAAACCCACCTACCGACCCTGTATGCTTCGACCATAAGTGCCATCATGGCCTTCGTATCATACCTTGTCATGCCTTGACCGGATTTTATAAAGATCCGTTAGACCAAATGTCAGATCCAGTAACTCAGTACATTTTTTGACATAACAAACCGACATAAGGTCTAACGGATCTTTATAAAACCGAGCCTAAAACCGCTCATTATACGTCTGATGTAAAGCGTGTAATGACACTTGCACTTGACATGCCATTAAATATCAATCAAGCAGTCCAGGTACATACCTGTCATCGATAATGAACCCATTGTCATCAAGGACTGGCACAGTATGTATAGGATTTATCTGAAACCCAGAGAAAATATGTTTTTTAAAGAGGAAACCAAAATCACTAATCTTTTTTTCTAATCTAACTAGTCTCTTATGGTATCGCTCGAATGTTCTCAATTAGACCGTTCGCATAGACGACTATGAGGCATGAGGAAAATGATCATGAAATCAATTGCAGAAAAAAACCCACGAGTCATAGTAACTAATCTCATATGGATTCTGTCCGAAATAAAATTATTATTATTATTATTATTATTATAGGGCCGACTTACTATGAGCAACTACCCCTAGAACTAACTAGAACTAGCTAGCTAGAACTGAAAGATGAAACTAGTGACGAAAAATTTCGCAAATAATAGATGCTCGAGTGATTCCCCGTGACGACAAATTTAATCCGGTTCGAAGGACCATTTTTATGTTGGATATTTGAATTAAAAAACCGCACATAAAGTAAATATAAGGACTGTGCTGTAGTTTTGTGAGCAGTACATGGATACACGTCTAGCTTAGTTTGTTTAATGGCAGTACTATTGTGTGCTGTCTTACACAATGTCGCCCGTACCGGCCTTCAGCATATTTCCGGTAGTTGTTCTGCGTGGCGTCTGCAGATCTTACCTTCAAGAAGTGTGGTTTCAGTTGTTCCCCCTCCAGAAGGTTGACGTGTATCTTTTCTACGGGCACGTTGAACAGCTCGCATGCCATCAAGCACGCCCGCGACGCGGGGCTCACGTCCCATTTGTACAGCTTAACCATCTGTCAAAAAAAAACCTTATGTGGTAAAAATAATAATTAAAATATTAATAAACCCTTCCACTGTCACTGAAGCGAAAACTCGTCGACGTGTGTATTTTGTCTGTCCTAACCTACGGTGCACAAACATGGTCGTTAACTGAGATCCAGAAATCCAAATTGAAAGTTTGCCAGCGCGCTATGGAGCGCAGCATTTTGGGTGTCAAAAGGACGGATCGTGTCCGAAACACTACACTGCGCTCTGAAACACGCATTGCTGACGTAGGTAAAAAAACTGGCAGGCTCAAGTGGGACTGGGCCGGCCAGTCTGTCGCATGCATCCAGATAGGTGGGCTAATGTAGCCACCAAGTGGGTACCACATGATGGACGACGCAGACGGGGCAGGCCCAGACGGAGATGGCGGGATGATCTGGATGAATTTGCCAAGAATTGGGAAGAAAAAGCGCTCAATAGGGAGACATGGAAAACATGGGGAGAGGCCTTTGCCCAGCAGTGGAACAGCTAATAGGCTATAAAAAAAAATATTAATAACACGACAGTACTGGATAAAAGTGAACTAAAAAGATAGGAACACGTTTCAAAATCTTTGAATTCCAGTGCAGTCGTGACGTCACGACTACCCAAAAAATGGAATGTAATGTTATTTTAATTATAGCGTAGCTATCCAGCGTGACAATGCGGCCAGCCTTCTGGAAACCCTACCCCACCGAGGACTTAGAGTAATTGTTTTTATTTATAAGGCTTTGCAAAATGTAAATGGTTTTAAATCAAAAACTTCCTTTCCTACCGCTGCTATAAAATTACGATAACCCAATAAAGATTAAGAGAACAATAAAGAGTAAGATTTTTTCATTGAATGGTTGCAAGAAAAAGTACAAGTTTTCAAAATATAAGTTTCTACATGCCATCGCAAAATTCTCTATGGCATGGTTTTACTCCATTCTCAGACCCTCAGAAGGTTATTTACGACGTCTGTTCATGCAATATAAACAAAAGGGACCAAAAACAAACAAAAATACTATCGACCTCTGCACAGTACCCTGCTATGCTTTTCTGCTCCATCATCAGATCCTCAGAGTTAAAGCGCATGTACTCCATAGCACATTCTATGGAAATCGTAAATGCTGGCCCAGCAATTCCGGAGAAAATGCACTCACACGCACTTTCATCATCATCATCATCATTTCAGCCGAAAGACGTCCACTGCTGAACATAGGCCTATGTTCAGCAGTGGACACGCACTTTAGCAAGTGAAAAATGTTTACTGCAGCGCCCCCTGGCGAGTTATCGTCGTAACTCCTAGCTAAATTTCTGCCCGTCTGAACTACAAACATATTGCAGAAAACCGTTTCTAAATCGGTCAAGCCGTTTCGAAGATATTGATGTGCACACACAAACAAACAAACAAACAAACAAACAATCAACCTCTCACCCTAAACGCATATACCTTCTCCCTTCCCTCGTGGGTAATAAAATCGCGAATGTTAGAAACTAGAACACTGTATTATAGTAAGTTAGGTTTATAATGAACACCCTCTATCACCTCTCAAAGTCTTTGCACCTAGCTACCAAACATCCTGTATTTACTTATCTTATCTTATCTTATCTTTCTCTTTATTGGTAATATCAATTACAGGTCAGGTTTACCAATTAAATTTCATCACTACATAGTATAAAACATAGTCGCTTTCTCTGTCCCAATATCCCTATGTTTGCTTAAATCTTTAAAACTACGCAACGCATTTTGATGCTGTTTTTTTTAATAGATAAAATGATTGAAGAGGAAGGTTTATATGTATAATCATCATCATCATCATCATCATTTCAGCCGAAAGACGTCCACTGCTGAACATAGGCCTCCCCCAATTTATTTTTCCCTTGGGGGGGATTTGCCATAGTCGCCACGCTTGGCAAGCGGGTTGGCGACCGCAGTTTGATGGTGGTAATGAACGAAGGATGCTGCTGCCCACCCTCCGATTTTCCCTTATTCGCCTCCTACGAAACCCACGGGAAGAGATGGGGTGGCGCAATTCTTACCCGGCAACCACACGGGCATGTATAATCACATCCATTAAATAGTGCACCCGTGAGAAGCCGGGGCGGGTCGCTAGTAACATTAAATAACACATTCCAATTAAATAACACTAAATTCACATTACATTAAGAGAGATAAGTATTACTAAATGGCCAGTGTTATTTATACTCACGGTCACGTTGTATCGCTGGGAGCGTCAGTCGTTGAATGTTTGGTTCAATCGCTTCCGTAGGGCGTTTGTCCCAATCTATTCTGTTAAAGCTAGAAACACACTTAGCATCTCATAAGGCATTGCTTACGTTGTGTACGCGGGCTCAGTGTGTCCCCAGCTTAATGGTCGCAAAGCAGGCTAGAGTGGCCCAGTATAAATTTATTTATTTATTTGTTCAACAAGTCTATCATTACAGTAATACCTAATGCGACAAACCAGGATATAATGTTCTTTAAAGCAACACATAAAATACGATTAGTATTCAAGTTAAACACAGAAATATTTTGTCCTTAGTATTAAAAAATATGTATGTATGTTTATACTGTGTATTTTATATACATAGTATATTGTTTTGAAAAAATGACACCTCGCCGAGTTTCTTACGCCGGTTCTTCTCGAGGCAGAGGTTTATTTTATGAACCGGTGGTAGTTTTTTGACATTCATAAGTGCATGTAACATGCCTAAATTGAAGAATAAATGATTTCATTTCATTTCATTTCATTTCAAACAATCTAAGAAGAAGACAATATTGACATACTGGCCCTTGTGAAATCATTCAGGTGGCATGTAAATACGTCCAACCTCAACGCAACCAGGTTGATAGTGCGTATGCCTCGCGTTAGCGGTGCCTCCTGCAAATGATTGTTTGTAACCGGTCTTATCTTATCTTATCTTATTTAGATGAGGGCCCTAGCGGATGCACTTCGACCCAGTGGGATCTTTTGTGCAATTGCCCCCTCCTTTATGCCTACTCCAAGCTACTCTCCAGCATTTCCACAAACCGAATGATGGAGTTCAGCGGGAGTACTCTAAATTCCTTTGGTTCAGGGTAATCATTGCCAAAGTCATTCATTCTTTGTAACCGGTACCTTTACCATGAGTTTTTATGACTCGCTAGCGACTGCGTAAATGATTTAGTATGCCGACGACCGGTTTAGCCTAGTGGGTAGTGCACTTGCCTGTGAAGCTGACGGTCCTGGGTTCGAATCCCGGTCAGGGTTGTTTGTAACCGGTGCCTTTACCATGAGTTTTCATGACTCGCTAGCGACTGCGTAAATGATTTAGTATGCCGACGACCGGTTTAGCCTAGTGGGTAGTGCACTTGCCTGTGAAGCTGACGGTCCTGGGTTCGAATCCCGGTCAGGGTTGTTTGTAACCGGTGCCTTTACCATGAGTTTTCATGACTCGCTAGCGACTGCGTAAATGATTTAGTATGCCGACGACCGGTTTAGCCTAGTGGGTAGTGCACTTGCCTGTGAAGCTGACGGTCCTGGGTTCGAATCCCGGTCAGGGCAAATATTTGTGTGATGAGCATGAATATTTGTTTCTGAGTCTTGGATGTTTTCTATGTATTTAAATATTTGTATCTATTAAATCTATCGTCGTCTAGTACCCATAACACAAGCCTTCTTGAGCTTACTGTGGGGCTAGTTCGATTTGTGTAAGATTGTCCTCTAATATTTATTTATTCTTAGTTCTATTGCGTAACCGCTAGAGGCGCTGTACTTTTGCCCGTACAAATTTTTACGCAGTCACTAGCGAGTACGGTCATGTAAACTTACGGTAAAGGCACAGTTCCTATGATCGTTACCTTAGAGTATAAATATTTTTACAGAGATCCTATCTATACGCGTGCCACCAAGAGTGACAGAAAAGGTCTTATGCAGATAAATTGAGAATTCGTTTAAAATGGCTGCCGGTTTACCATAAATTACCTCTTTAACTTGGGCGGGTAATCGCATGTCTGTAATTGGTATCTATTAAAAAAACCGCATCAAAATCCGTTGCGTAGTTTTAAAGATTTAAGCATACATAGGGATATAGGGACAGAGAAAGCGACTTTGTTTTATACTATGTAGTGATAAACAATTATCAAAAAAAATAATGGCGCTTTTCAAGGCCAAGCACGGACAACCTACAAATTCTAATAGTAGCGGAACGCACGAATGGTCCAATACAAATTCATGGAAGGGTTTTTGTTTGAGGGAAAATAGCTTTATTGACTACGACATAGTGTAGGTAGTGGTTTCTTTGTATTTTTTAAAGTAGGTTTGAAAATATGTATACATGTATGTATGCGTGCGATTGTTATTGATAATACAATACAATACAAATACTCTTTATTGCACACCTCACATAATAAAACAGCACATAAAAAACAAAAAAACAAAGACACAGGGAGACCGAGGCAGAACAACAGGCGGTCTTATCGCTAAAGAGCAATCTCTTCCAGACAACATTTGGGTAGTGGAGAAATGAAATATAAAGCTGAAAAGTAGGTGGTGCATAAACTATTACAATGAGAAAAGAAAAGATTCCATAATAACTATTCAATATAAATACACATACTTAAATAATATATATATACATACATGAAAAAATACATACATATAATAATGTACATACATACGTACATACATATGATAATGTATGATGGTGTTAAGAGCGCTTTAATAAAATGTAACAGGTCCACTAGCGCCACTCGTAAATAATTGTGATTATTTAACTTTAACGATAGATATCTAAAAAAGGGGGCCGCTACGTACTGTATTTTGTATTTAAGTACGTTTTGAATCCATCAAACTAGTTATTACGTTGCTGGATTCGTCAATCTATGCGTCCAAAGTTAAAACGGCCGTTTTATTTTTGAGCTCATAGAGAGACCACTCTAGCAACGTAAAAATTAGTTTGATGGATTTAAAAAGTACTTACATACAACCTACAGTACGTAGCGGCTCCCTTTTATAGTTTTATATCATTAAATTTAAATAATTACACTTATTTACGAGTGGCGCTAGTGGACCTGTTACATTTTATTAAAGCGCTCTTAAATTGTTGGTAGTGCATCGCACGAGCGCACTTGGGTACAGCTGCCGCTGGTACTGAGAGCCTACACCGAAATTCGTATCGTGCCTTCCCTTTCACTCTCGTGTTATACACTATATGGGTGAAAGAGACTGCACGATACAAAGTTCGGAGTATATTATTAGTAGTTCCTCCGGCCTTTACGACCAGTATTGCCAGATGGTTATACATTTCTTACATTTTTCGTAACTTTTGACCGGCTCGCGTAACATGTAAGTAACTTCTGTTGTAAATGAGATTTTCGTAACTTTTGAGAATAATGAGACTGTATTTAAAAAGATAGGTCAATTGTATCTAACCGGAAGCAAGCGAGACAATTTATAGACTTACAGATACAGAAAAGGTGACAAAAGAACCTACATGGTACGACTCTGTCTGTCCGTCTCTGTATGACATTTGAGATACCACCCATCAACCTGACGTTATTCTGTCGCCGAACTCGCCGAATTGTAGCTGTACGTGGCTACTCATTTCTTAGAATCGAACGTTTTGACAAATAATTATGAAAAATATAAAAACTGTAACTTTTGCATCAAAAATGTAACTTTTCAAGGAAAGAAACGTAATTTTTGTCCCATGGGTCCTGGCAACACTGTTTACGACCGCGGTGTCCCTCTCCTCGCCCCTTTAACACAGTATTTTATAGTATTATTTATTACATGATAAGGAATTACATTATAAAGCACACATGTCAAAATTACAAGAATGTTATCATGATCGTCATAAGAAAAATAAAAATAACATAATATTAACCAGAGTAATACAAAACACGATAAAAAATAAACAGAAAAATAAATGCATCTTCCATTCGGAATCGTCAGTCAGACAAATAATAATAATAATGTCCATTACAAAATACAAATTTCAAAACACAAAAATACAAATCTCCAAAAATAATAGTAAAACCGAAAAACGGGACTAAGAATGAGTAAAACTGTTTTGAAAGTAATGATTTGCTCCCCGCTCAAACTTGGAACCCCCTTTTCGCTTCTTAAGGGGAGCATTTCCTAAAAACGCTGCTATACGATTTGTTTTCGGATAAAATCCATATATGGTTAGTAACATTACTGTACTTATATCTATGTTAGTGGGGTTACATAATAGATAGATTCAATAAAATTAAAAGGAATAACATAATAAAGGCTACTTAATATATTTCACAATCAGGGCTATTTAATATATTTCACAAGTGTCCTAATCTGTGCCATCCAGTGACAAAGAATGGGACAGTTTATTAAAACAGAGAATCTATACACGAAGTTTTAAATGTCCACTTTAAATATATATTTTTGTTATCGCTCTCGTCCCAGAGGGCCTACTGTGGACTTCGAAATCCGAACTTCGCATGCCGTCCCTTTCACTAATATAGTTTTTAACACAAGAGCAAAAGGGACAGAATGATACAAAGTCGGAGTTCGGAGTAGGCCCTCAGCTAATGCGCCGACGCAGCGTCTCGTCGGTCGTCAACCGAATATCCCCGATGTGCCGGGTGTAGGGTTTGCTCCCGGGAAATACCGGAACCGAAAATACCGGGATTTCCCTGCAAAATTGAAATCCCGGTACTTTCGGGATTTCGGGAAATCCATTTTTGCTCTATATTTTCTCAAATCTAGTTAAATTACACGAAACAGCCGTAAAGCATAGAGGAGAAAAGTGCAATTCAAAGAAAACTATGTATTCCTCACCATTGAAACCAGTTCTGAGTCCGTGTCAGATAAGGATAACCGAATTACAGCGGCTATTTAACTAAAATAGGTTTAATGAACGTTTATGCATAAGGCGGTTTATATATCTAGTAATTATGTAACTGTAGATAGGCAAAGCCATTGACATTCCTACAGTTGTTTTCTTTTAACAGTAAGTTTAGAATCACAACTATTGCCTTTCTCGGTTTGTTTACCAATTATATGTATGTAACATTAGTGCGGTCCCGAAAGTACCGAAAATACCGGGAAATCCCGGTTCCATTTCTAGCTGGTACCGAAAATCCCGGTTCTTGAAAACAGTACCGGTTCTGCAATCCCTAGTCCAGATCGACACTCTTGATAACGCCATATGAAGCCGCAATATCCGTTGTTTTTGATATGTTCCACCCTTTTCCAGTGGTATCTTGACATATAATAAGGTTGTCTAATGAACTCTCTTTGCTGAACTGAACGTATATTTTGTATGGGTTATAATATGCCTGATTTCTAAGATGTCGGATATGTTATTTTGTTGCATCAATCGCGCAAAAGCAAATTGTTTAGGTAGTATCTCTGTGGCAGTGATGTACGCTTCAATCTTGTTGTCTTCCTGCGTGTTAGATGGTGGGCTAATTCTTCCGGGTTTATTTCTCTTTCCGCCCTTTCCTACTGTCTCCCAAGTACCTTCTTCTTCTTCCTCCTCCTCTCGAACTCGTTTTCCCTTCTTCTTATCCTGACTCTCCACCACTCCCTTGTCTACACAAGTATGTTCCGTATTACCTCCATCTGCTAGGTTTTGAGATTCGTTTGATTTTTCTGTCTGTTCCTCGTCCTCACTCATTTCTGAACCCTCCCCCATAGTCAACAAGGTGCAAAGTTAATTGCACCTCCTTGCATATGTCGTAATTTGTTATTGTCGACCGCTCAATAGATAAGAGTATTAGACAATAGGCCTAGCAACGTGTTATCTACTCGCTTGCTGCGGTTGGAATGAATTAAACCTCTTTCTAAATAACAATGCAAAAATATGAAGTGAGGGCCAAGTATTCCAAAATCTGCATTAAAAGTGTCTGAAAATTATGTACATGAAAAAGTAGAATAGCCCAAGTAACATTGAGATTATATGGACATACATAAGACTATAGATACTAGCTACCACACAAAGGCAACATGCTTCAACAGGGAAAGACGTATCGCCATTGAAACATCTATCACTGACGTCTTTTCGTATATCAATGACCACGCATTCATATCTATTGGTTACAAGCAATCAAATCATTAACCACTCGGTGACTGACGCTCCCAGAAATAAAACGTGAGTACAAGTCGATCCATTTTTTTTTTGAACCTGACTGTGGCTTTATAGGCCGGGCCCAATAAAGCGATAGGAGTGCGCGGTTGGAGAGTAGCCTGGGGAAAATCCAGGGGAAAACCTCCGGCATGACCACGCGTGTGGTTTGGATCACTGGAATACTCTAAGAGTTTGCGCTCCAGTGAGATTGGTTGAGCGGTTTCAACCGAATCTGAGGACAACCGAATCTGAGGAAGTCGATCCATTTAAGGGTAACAGTAAGAGTAAGAGTAAATTTATTGATTCTAACACAAGTGATACAACGGGTTACACGGGATTTCTGATGCAGTCCTAACTAGGCGAGCCTGTATCTTGGAATGCACCATTTGTAGCAGTTACGAGTATAAAACATGAAAATTAATAAACTAAGTAAAAGTGTTTGTGTGTAATATGTGTGAAGGTGTGTGAGTGTGTATGTGAGTAGGGGTGTGGTGTGTTCGTGTGTGACGTGAATGGGTGCGAGTAGATTAGCTGATAAAGATATAGCTGACCACAGACCAAGAGTAAGTGCGTATTATGTCTTCTGTATCATTGTAATATAGAGTTGCAAACCATTTTTTAAATATTGATTAGACTTTTATCGAAATGCAAGTTTTTAGGTCACAGAATTTGCAAACAGCGTTATATGTAAATGGGTGAATGTAATAGCCAGATCGTTGAGCATGAGCCGTTTGGATGTTAGGTACAGGGACTCTGTGTGTACGTCTAGTCATAATGGCATCTTTTAGGGCTGATCTTCCTAAACATTTGTGAACCCTGATAACTGCATTGAGAATAAATATTTGTCTAACTCTGAGAAACCCGGTTTCACTAAACAACAAGTCTGTAGGATATCTGAAAGGATTTTTAACATTACTTGGATTACAGCTCGCTGAGCGCGCTCAAGTCCGAGTAGCAGATTTAGATATACTTAACCCTTAAATGCATACTGTAGCACGCAGATTTATTTCAAAGTAGGAATATTTTTAATAATATTGAGATTCATTTTACAAGGAAATTTAATATATTTTCATATTCAATCTTAAAATATTAACCGTTCTATACAAAAAATAAGTATTACATTGGTTTATATACGAAAAGCCGGTAATTTCAAAAATCGGGCGCCATATTTTTTAAAGAACTCGTAAATTGCGGCCTTATTGTTTAGGAAATAATTATTTTGAAATGAAATGAAATGAAATTATTTATTCTTCAATTTAGGCATATTACATGCACCTATTCATGTCAAAAAACTACCACCGGTTCATAAAATAAACCTCTGCCTCGAGAAGAACTGGCGTAAGAAACTCGGCTCTTCTTACTAGAATATAAAAAAATGAATATACTTCTACACGTCATAAATATTGTCCGAGTACTAAGTAAAATGTTTCATATGTAAATAAGCATTATTTGTATATTTTTATGATGTATGAAAAAAATCTTATTTTTTATCTTACTTATTTTGTATCTAAAACTTATAACAGAATTTTTATATTATTTGTCCCGTTTTCATGTACATGACATTCTGAAGGTAAAAAGTGCAATTTATTGGTAAAAAGTTGTACAAACCTTATCTACAACGCAGGCTTCGTCGATTTCACGGTCAACAAGCATCAGCAACAGGCCTCGTCAAACAATGCATGCATTGAACATACTATAAATCCACAACAGGTTTCGTCAGCCTTACACTAAATTAAATTTAATTAAATCACACCTCACTCTGATACTCACCCGGTCCAAACGTGCCAAAGATACTAGCGGCATTACCCCGCTGAATGGCTAGCGAAATTAGTTGGACCAGGTAAGAACCAGAGCGAGGGTCGCAGCCCCTATCCATCAAGCGCCGCCCTATGTTCCTAATAAAATTCTTAGCCTCGGCACACCAAGGTCCAGCCGTCTCAACAGCAACCGGGACAAAGTCATACACCGGCTCAAGGTTCCTGTATTTGCCGTGTTTAAACCTGGCCGCACTCTCAGCCGCTGCGCCTGCCTTGTTAATAGTGTGAGCGAGATGCGTGGGTGCGAAAGTACTCACACATGTGGCATCCCACAGCAAGCTACAACCTTTCGCCCACGGCACTAGTGTGAGACCGTCCGGCCTCTTACCGTCCGTATGACTCAAACCCTGGGGTTCCAAGACACACGGTACGCTGGCAGACACCAAAGCGCGCCTTATCAATTCGTTAATAGCACAATGCCTTGGTATCCTGCCAGCACACCGCACGCAACTCAGACCGTGTCAGAATGACATTTTGACTTTAATTGCCTATTTTGCAACGAAATAGGTTCATTTCACCAGTGGTTTTTTCAACAGTTTCAACAATGGTTTTGGGCATCTTTTGTCAATTATCATTGAATTTTCAACACTACTGTTATTGAAATAACCCACAACTGTGACACTGGTAAGTGGCAACATCATCATCATCATTCCAGCGTTATCCCGGTACAGTTGCATCCTAAAGGATGCCCGGGGTCCGCTACCTAATCCCAAGAGTTGGCGTAGGTACTAGTGTTTGTGGAAGCGACTGCCATCTGACCTTCCAACCCGAGGGGAAACCAGACCTTATCGGAATTAGGCTTGTCAAGTGAGTGGGCAACTTGACTGTCAGAAGTTCTCGAACCGCCCGAAGGCCTCTAACTTGGCTATCATAGACAGCAGCCGGGATCAACGACTTAACGTGCCTTCCAAAGCACAAAAGCGCTCAGTTAATAACCACTCAAAGCGGTCACTCATCCAATAACTGACCTGGGCCGATGTTAACTTCGCATACCGCATTCGGTACACGGGCGCCGCTGGGCCATGAGCGCTTCTGATAAGTGACAACATATCATTATGATTATGACCAGTGTAAGAAATTACTTATAATGAAATTCCGCAATATGGCGCGTGGTCAGTCAGAAAAATATACTGAATATGATATTATTTTTCATCGCTGACTATCTTGATAAGTCCAAGTACTTACTCTAGTATAAACCCCATTTATAACAACCCTCGCGCCTGCGTGGCTCGAATAAAGTAGGGTAGGAGAATTCTGAGCGTTTGAAACGCTCGTTGATAGAATGATACGGGCTTACGTTTTTTACAAAAGTTTACTCGGATCATCGTCTCCGCAATATTTAATGGAACGACAATCACCAAAAAAAAACAATTGAGAAAAAAACAGTTTTCTTTTCTTTTTTTGAGGTTATTCAATAAAGAGTGTTTGTATTGTATTGTATTGTATTGTTGAGACGCTGAATATTCACCCAGTACCTTGTTTCATCCGCGTGCCCAATATATCCAGATCTTATTTAAAAAAATGTATTTCTATTATGTTTCCCATATCATCACTTTCTGCTGTTCTGAGCTATCTTTCAGCCATGGGCTCCACGGAAGTCAGAGGCATTGTAAAATGTCACAGCATTATGCTGAGTGGTGTCCAATTGCGGCCACTATAGCAGCACCCCTGCTCTTTATACTTAGTCTCACCTCATGTCTGTAGGTATTTTTAAGCTAGTTTCTAGGTATTAAGTTTCAAATTGTAATGTGTTGTTATTTTGGTGTGCAATAAATTTGGTTCTATTCTATTCAATTCATTGTTTGTTGACAGATGGTCAAGCTGTACAAATTGGACCCTAGTCAAATTTCAGTAACTCAGTACATTTTTTGACATAGCAAACCGACATAAGGTCTAACGGATCTTTAGTAAACTGAGCCTTAAAGCCCGACCAGAGATATATGATCGTTCTCAAGGGAGCGCTATTAGTCTGATTTATATGGCAAGAGACTGAGGCCGGGTTTTATAAAGATCCGTTAGATCAAATGCTAGATCAAATTTCAGTAACTCAGTACATTTTTTGACATAACAAACCGACACAAGGTCTAACGGATCTTTAGTAAACTGAGCCTTAAAGCCCGACCAGAGATATATGATCGTTGTCAAGGGAGCGCTATTAGTCTGATTTATATGGCAAGAGACTGAGGCCGGGTTTCATAAATATCAGTTAGACCTAATGACAGATCAAATTTCAGTAACTCAGTACATTTTTTGACATAGCAAACCGACATAAGGTCTAACGGATCTTTAGTAAACTGAGCCTTAAAGCCCGACCAGAGATATATGATCGTTCTCAAGGGAGCGCTATTAGTCTGATTTATATGGCAAGAGACTGAGGCCGGGTTTTATAAAGATCCGTTAGATCAAATGCCAGATCAAATTTCAGTAACTCAGTACATTTTTTGACATAACAAACCGACACAAGGTCTAACGGATCTTTAGTAAACTGAGCCTTAAAGCCCGACCAGAGATATATGATCGTTGTCAAGGGAGCGCTATTAGTCTGATTTATATGGCAAGAGACTGAGGCCGGGTTTTATAAATATCTGTTAGACCTAATGACAGATCAAATTTCAGTAACTCAGTACATTTTTTGACATAGCAAACCGACATAAGGTCTAACGGATCTTTAGTAAACTGAGCCTTAAAGCCCGACCAGAGATATATGATCGTTCTCAAGGGAGCGCTATTAGTCTGATTTATATGGCAAGAGACTGAGGCCGGGTTTTATAAAGATCCGTTAGATCAAATGCCAGATCAAATTTCAGTAACTCAGTACATTTTTTGACATAACAAACCGACATAAGGTCTAACGGATCTTTATTAAACTGATCCTTAAAGCCCGACCAGAGGTACGAGTATGTGACCGTTGTCAAGGGAGCGCTATTAGTCTGATTTATATGGCAAGAGACTGAGGCCGGGTTTTATAAATATCAGTTAGACCTAATGACAGATCAAATTTTAGTAACTCAGTACATTTTTTGACATACCAAACCGACATAAGGTCTAACGGATCTTTAGTAAACTGAGCCTTAAAGCCCGACCAGAGATATATGACCGTTGTTAAGGGGGCAGTATTAGTCTGATTTATATGGCAAGAGACAGGCCGGGTTTTATAAAGATCCGTTAGATCAAATTTCAGTAACTCAGTATATTTTTTGACAAAACAAACCGACATAAGGTGTAACGAATGTTTATAAAACGAGCCTAAATGATATTTTGACTTTATTTACCTGTTTTGCAGCGTAATAGTTTCATTTCACCAGTTTCAGCTAAGTATGGTTTTGGGCATCTTTTGTCAATTGTCATTGAATTTTCAACACTACTATTATTGAAATAAGCCACAACTGTGACACTGACAAGTGACAACCTATCATTGTAATTATTGCCAGTGTAAGAAATTAGTCTGCAACATGACGCATGGTCAGTCAGAAAAATATACTGAGTGTGACGATATTTTTCATCGCTGACTATCTGGTTTAGTCTGAGTACGTACTCTAGTATAAACCCCATTTATATCAACCCTCGCCTGCGGTTCGTGGCTCGAATAAATTAGGGCGTTTCTCCGAGCATTATAAACGCTTGTTTCTAAAGTCATTGTAGACTCACGATTATCTACACAAAGTTAGGACAAACCGGCGAAAACATTGATAAAATAAGACTCGGACCCGATATTGGTTTACGATTTTTACAAAAGTTTACTCTGATCATCGACTCCTCAATATTTAATGGAACGACAATGACCAAAAAAAAACAGTTGAAATGCTGAATATTCACCCAGTAGCTTGTTTCATCCACATGCCTAATCTATCATTGTTTGTTGACAGATGGTCAAGCTGTACAAATTGGACCCTAGTCCCCCGTCACGGGCGGCCATGATGGCGTGCGAGCTCTTCAACGTGCCCGCCGAGTATATCGAAGTCAATCTTATGGAGAAAGATCAGTTGAAACCTGACTTCTTGAAGGTAATCTTTGTATAAGGCCCTCAACACTTTCGCAGCCAGGATTCTCGTAGCGCTACTCAATTTCGTCTACTGGGGGGATCAATACATAATATGTCAAAATAAATATTAAAATGAGGCTGTTTCCTACTTAAATTGACTACTGCTTTTCAACTTCATAAACATAAGTGATAATAGGCATGATTATGTCGTGTAAATAGGCAATTTTTATTATGCGGGCAGTGTGGCAAAAGGTTACGCCGCAGTGTATAATTTGATTAACACAAGATAGAAAAATTGAATTTAGAGCTTGGAAACTACTTACCTGGGTTTTACTGCAGCTTCCTTGGTGATGGTTGTAGTATCGCGGTGGCCAATGCTCGTGGTGGCCGGTTTTATGAGCAGCCTATTGCGGGTGGTTGTTATTTGCGTATATAGCGGGAAGCGGTAGAATACGTAATACGTGGCAATACAAGGATTAATTTGCGGAATAATATTATTATAGTATTAACGTCGACTGCGGTTGACGAGTTATATTTTTCGATTGATTTTACTTGTGTCATGTATTTTTATAAGCTTTATGATTATAGAGGAAGCAGCCTCCAAAGCGATTGAACGATGCCAAAAATAATTTCGATTATACGGAGGCGTAACCAAGGTACCCTCACACCTCAGATTCGGTTGAAACCGCTCAACCAATCTCACTGGAGCGCAAACTCTTAGAGTATTCCAGTGATCCAAACCACACGCGTGGTCATGCCAGAGGTTTTCCCCTGGATTTTCCCCAGGCTACTCTCCAACCGCGCACTCCTATCGCTTTATTGGGCCCGGCCTATAAAGCCACAGTCAGGTTAAAAAAAAAACAAGGCACCATTAAGATTGCTCTTTCGTGGAAAAAATCGATATACAGTACAGGACACAGATCGGGAATTGAAATCTAACTTATGAACTTTTTAATAATGATCCGATTTATACGTATTTTGGCATTTTTAGTTTCGTCGTATTCGCTATGAAAAGCAGTGTGTTTAACTCGGGTGAAACCACCCATTTCTGCCTCAAATTATTGGCGTCGGAAAACATCTCATCTAAAATGGTTGGCTTTCAACCCTTAGTTAACAATCTACTATTTCAAGCAGTTTCGCAAGTTTTACATAGGTAGATAAAAATATACACACTAAAAAAAATTATAAAAAAGCAAAAAATACAAATTATAACACAAAATTGTATAGAACGTTGGTAGGTGTAATTAAATTAGCTCTAACGATATTAGGTTAGGTTAAGTTTTACATTTTTATTGTTCATAAATTTAGTTAGTTACCATACATTTTGAGGGTTCCGTACCAAAATGGTAAAAAAGGAACCCTTATGGTTTAACTTTGTCTGTCTGTCTGTCACATCGCTGAATATCTCATGACTACTTATGCTATCGATTTGAAATTTGGAATAGTTATCAAGAAGGTTTACCTACATATCGTTGCTTTTCAAAAACAACGCTGTATCTTAAAAAACATGTTTTTTCAGGAGAGAGGTTTGAAAGTGGAACAGAAATGATTTTATAATATTTTTTATTTAAAGTAACATAAACTAAATCCTCTTTTTGTAATACCCTCATAGTTTATTAGAGTATACGACAAACCAAAGAAAACTAAGACAAAATAAAAATATAATATTAAAAACCCCAAAATTAATAACATACTTAGAGCTGTGACTTCATACTTCGAGGTTGTTCAAACGTTTTTATATGCAATAATGTCACAATACGTAATACTGAAACATAATGGTTTATTATTATGATGAATAACGGCTTATTCGTCCTTAAGACATATTTTTATATATCATGTATCAGCAATAACGGAGTATTACGTTTTATATACCATTATCTTTTTTAAAACTTTGCATAACAGTGGCATAACAGGACATGCGTCATAAAAAATGATACAATCATATCGCTAATATTGATGTATTGTTGATTAGTTCGATATCTTTTTGGTGTTTTCACTAAATTATTTTCTTATCGAAACATTAATACAAACATTTTTACTGTTATTATATCACAATAATGCAATTTATATCAAATTTATATGCGATGCCATCCATTTCAAGCTTAATGAAAGCATGTCATGACATCCTTTAGCAGCAGAAAGTATGCGATGATATTTTTTAACATCTGAAAACATGCGAAAGCATTTTTTAACAGCTGAAAACATGGGATAGTATACTATAGCAGTTGAAATAATGTGATGACAACTGAATGAAAGCATGAGACGACATACTTTAGCGGTAGAAAACATGCGATGGTATCCTATGGCAGCTGAAACTAAGTGATGACCTGACGACACCTTATATAGCAGCTGAATGAAAGTGTTTAATTGTTTTGTAATATATCATTATAATATAACCATGTCAAAATATTCTTATCATAGAGTAAAGTAAAGTGTTGTAAGTGTCGCATGTCTACACCGTGAAAAGTCATTGGTATTAATCATACACTGTCATTATACAAGAGATTACATGTCAATTTAAAGTAACGTAGTAAAAATTAAATTACACTTTTCTATGAAATAATAATAATGTAGTGGAATTAATTGTCATTTAGATAAACATTACGCCCGCTTGAAAACATTACGTAATTAACTCTCCGGTACTAGGTAGTATTTAGTAACATTCCTAAGTAATACACATTTTTTTTATTTCAGATAAATCCCTTACATACTATACCTGTCCTAGAAGTTGATGACATCATTATACATGACAGGTAAGTGGAGGCAGCGTTATAATAATAATAATAATAATAAACCCCCAGGGCAGCTTGTGGCGAGCTGAATGGGAAGTGGCGTCCCTTGGGTCCCTTGCCTCCGAGAGTCGGTCAGGCCCCTCTCTCCACTTGCCTTTATTGGCCGGCGGAGTGGACCCCATCAGGGGCCGCAGGACTCTCACCTCTGGCTTGCCTTAACCGGCCGGTCAGAGTGGGGTGCCAGAGCTATATGCTCGCAGGGTGGAAGTGTATTGCACGTAATGGCGTAATAGCGAGGAAACCCGCTCACGGGGGTAAACTCCGCGATGGTGAAATCGGAGCCGCACCTCTCTACACCCTGAGCTGCTTTCACCAGTGTTGCTACCCTCGCTGCCATCTGGTAGCTTCTAATAGGGCGGCCCACCTAGTGAGCGGCGAGTCACCGTCTGCCTCAAATACAATGAGACATTTTATATCGCAGGCGTCCCGTTGTCTCATCAATATCCCAGCAACCAGTCCCTCAAGTTCCTTCCCATAAAATCGGTGTAGTTTCCCTTCTTTTCACAATAGCCCTCGCACGTAGCGGGTGCTGTCTCTGACTGTATCTCCTCAATAGTGCATGGCAGAGATAGTATATTGATAGGCAATGATAACAAATCCGTAGGCAGGTGATTATAGATTCTAGCGGCCATCCCAACAACATTATTTTTATAGAACTTTAAGTTTACCTTTGGAATGTACAATTTATTCTTGTATATAGTTCTTGCATTAGGGTTATGTTGCGAAATCTTAGTAAAATAGTAATTATGTTTCTTAACAAATAAACATATTTCTGCAATATATATACAAGGCAAAGGAAGAATTTTCAAATGCTGAAAGATTGGTCTACAGGATTCTCTCCGGCCTATATTAGATAGTGCTCGGATACACTTTTTTTGTGCTTTGAACGCCCTATCGACGTCCACTGAGTTACCCCATATAATGACGCCATAACGTAAAACAGCTGAAGAGCGGTTTGCAAGGAGGCAACTTTTCTAATTCTATATATGGCAAAAACAAACTTATTATTTTTTTTACAAACTAAGTCTATATGAATTTTCTAGTTACAATTGTCATCCAGTGATATTCCTAGAAAAAGTGTAGAATTTATAACTTCTATTTTACTATTTTTATGCCTTATATTTAATTCCATCTTTTTACTTTTATATGATTTAAATTGTATCGCTTTAGTTTTGCTAACGTTTAGTTTTAAGTTATTCATTTCCAACCAATCAATAACATCTACTAGTGTAGCGTTTATATCCTTTTCAATATTATTATTTTCATGACTATTAGTAAATAGTATGGTCGTATCATCCGCGAATAGTACACACTTATGTTTGGTTATGGTTGTTGGTCACAGTATACTGCCCTACATTGATTGTCCTACATTGTTTTCTTGGACCATGTTCCAACCCAGAGGGAAACCTAATTTATCCCAATAAGGGTCTATTCGGTCTCCCTCTGGGTTGGAACATGGTCTACGAAAACAAAGTGGGACAATCAACATACGTCACTGTCGTCGACACACTCACACTTACGTCCATACGATCGATAGGCTGATTCTGGCTGATGACGTAGGTCGTGTCACCCACAACACTAACCGATGTACCGGACTGCGATACCTGGCGCAGTATATGTATTCGTCAAACTATTAAAATATTAGAGTAAAATAAAAAAAACAAAATCAAACATTTATTCTGCAAATAGGCCACAAGGGCACTTTTACATGTCAAAATATTAATTTACACTTTAAGAAAGTCTAACTATAACAAGTAATACATTTTTAATGTCAAAATACTAACAGTTCGAGAAGGAATAATAATTTCGAGTTTACAATTATAACAAAATTAATGTCATACAGCGAAGATTAACTTGCAAAGTTATCTATTACAAATATTACAACATCAGTAAAGTTAGAGATGTATAAGGTCTCAAGATTAAACAAGGAGTATAACGAAATTAATATAATATCCCAGAGATGTACATGGTCTCTGAGCGTCAAAACTAAAATTAATTTAATATTGTTAGAGATGTATATGGTCTCTAAGTAAGTTACAAAATGTGACTACATTTCTCGGTACACGATTCATACATAAATTTATATAATCAATTACTCTTTCTATTACTTTTGTAGTACAGCCTTTCTGCCCAAGCCCAAAACAAAAGCGGAAAAAATAAATGACGAATCCTAAGGGCCCTAAAAATATAGTCGTGTCAGATATTTATGCGTGCTTTGTTGTACGTAGCAGATATTAATTCCGGTGGTAACTGTACATGCTTTTGACCTAGAGTCAGTTAGGAGCCTTTTTTCTTCCTCTGAGTTTTGGTACGTAGGTATTTCTTAGTTTTTCCATAACCATATTTTTTCCACTTATTTCAGCCAGGCGATCCTCATGTACCTCGCTGACGTCTACGGCAAACAGGACTCGTTCTACCCGAAGGATCCCAAGCAGAGGGCTCTCGTCAACCAAAAACTCTTTTTCAACAACTCCATTTTGTTCCCAAGAATGCGATACTTGACGGTATGATTTTATCTTGTAATTATACATTGGGGCAGAGTATGGTATAAAGTTATTAGAATCGAGATATAAGTACTGTGGTGTTCTGCTAAAGAGGTACGGGGTTAGACAAGTTCTTCGAAGACGAAGTCGCGGGCATAAACTTGTCTTCAATAAATGACTTATGTTCCTATGTCCCCTAGATGGGGCAGATAGCTTCCACAGTGCGCCGCCATCCATTCTAGAGCTTCTCGCTTCGATTCGCTCCACGTCTTCCCAATGTTCGCCTCTGCGATGATCGTCCGCCGCAAGGTTTGCTTAGGGCGGCCACCCTTACGCTTTCCTTGGAGATTCTAGTCTAGGCCTTGCCTCGTTACGTTATCAGGGTCCCTTCGGAGCGTGTTGACTGATCCAGTTCCACTTGCGGCGTTTGATCTGTATGTCGATCGGAGTCTCAAGGCAGCGTTCGTTAATAAATGCTTATACTAAAAATTCATTTTTTCTCAGATACTTATCACTTAAACTCATCAACCAACCGGATGTTGTCAACCAACATGCAGGTGTACTAATCAATGTTGGATTATGGCATATAGTTATTTCTATTCAATAAACTTTTATTTTACAGTACCGCCTATTCCAAGAAGGACACAACGACATACCGCAGAAGAACCTCGATGATATCGTCGAGGCGTATGGATTCACCGAAGAATTCTTATCTAGATCGAAATATCTAGCCGGGGATAACCTCACCATAGCCGATATTGCAGCGTTTCCTTTGGTGACCACCCTACTTTGCGTTGTGGATTTGAACGAACAGAAGTAAGTTGAAATGATATCAAATATTATTTTTTAAATAACGTTTAGTCTCAGTCATCTAAAAGTTGTACAATAAGAAACCCAAAGAGGCAGAAATTGTAAGTTGGATCGGGTTTTAAAAAAGTAATTTGTCATAGTCACTAACTGTCAGTTATTCTGGCCTTTCGTGCGAATAATGAGAATTCAATGTGTGCGTGTTTACAACCACTGCTTCTTTGATTTCTAATCTTAACAAAAAACAAGGTATAACCGGCGATTACAAGCTGGTGATGATAATTTGAGATGCGCCGAATATGGGTTTGACTGAATACGAACATTCGGCCGAATTATTCGGTTCAACGTAATTCCTTCATCTATTGTTGTAAAACAGACTAATTGAATGGTAAAATTTATATTCATTATCAAAGCGAAATATTGATGAAAATAAGTTAATTGACTGTTAATAATGTGTCATGTATTAATTTCACGAAGCAGTAACTATAATACACTCCTCGTTACTTGTAACAAAACCTTCTCAATTTTTTTTCGGTAAATATTCGGCAGCTGAACCGAATAATTCGGCCGAATACCGAACATTCAAAAACATGCCGAATATGGCGAATTCCGAATAATAACCGAATATTCGGCGCATCCCTAACGATAATGATGAAGGTTATTGTAACAGTGGTCTTTCCATGAACAGGTACCCGAAGCTGCACGCCTGGCTCAAAGACCTGGAGAAGCTACCGTGGATCGAGAAGAACAACACCAAGGGAAACCAAATGATAAAGCAATTGTTTGAATCGAAACTAGCCTGAACTTGTGTATATCTAAGTAATCGTTTGGTAGTTATATATTTGAGTCACACCTGGCCATAAAGTGGCAATTACCGCACGCTCCGCGCATGGAAAATCCCACTTCCTGACGAGGGGAAACCATTACATTCTGTAGTTACCACGGGCGATAATGAAATTCTCAGATCACATATTTTTGCTCTTTCCTTCGGCTCGGGTGGCAAATACCTGCGATCTAAGGCATCCTTTGTTTTACCCTTGGTAGTAGTATAGTAATGTACTATTATATTTGACTAACGTCGATTTTACACTTTCAATATTTCTACATTTACCCTGCACCGATTTTAAATGTCTATTTAACCCGGTGGTTGACTGGAAGATTTGGCATTAACTCCGCCATGTGTACATTGTTTTTTTATTGTGCAATAAAGAAAGAAGTATATTGTTTTTCAACGAGCCGTCATATTTATTTTAAAGTAAAGTATTCTGTTCGCTCCAGTACAACTCGGAGACCAGGGGCCCATAGATGGCCTCATCCAAAACTGAGTTTATCCTGAGGAGAACAACTGGGTGCAGTGGCAGGGCCTCAATTAGACCCTTCGGGTACGGAATCCTAAAAATGAATTCCTGATGTCTGATCTACACAAAAACGATACAACGCAAAGCATAGTAGCCTTAACTGATCAGTAAAAAAAGAGGTGTGCTTGGTCCAAGTCCTTTTGTGAGGCACTGGATGTCGCTCCACGCACCGGTGCCGCATAACAGGGCCAGGACATATTGACATATTGACATTAGTTTTCTTTTTATTTTTGACATGAGTAATTTTTGAAATAATTTTTGACATTGTTTAATAATTTGGTATAAGTTTGTGATATTTACTAATATAACGTAAGCTTTTACTAACAAAAATGGATCCCTGTTATCTGAAAATAAATGATTATTATTATAACAGGTTTTGCTTGTCCTCAACGACGCAACCAAATTATACAACAAAAAGGTAATTTCAGAACTGCGTGCGATTGACTGGAGCAATGGGCTAACTGGCAATGATCCGAACGATATCGTAGACCATATTATTGATAAGTTTACCTCAGCTTACGATAAGTAAATGGGTCATACACGGATTTAGGTTCGCGTCTTTTCTGTGGACATACCAAATGTTAAGGGCTACAAAGCTTAATTTTGGATTGTACCAGTAACCCGCATAAACAGTGTCTCCGTTTCTATAAATCTTTGTAATAAAACATAGCTAACATGTACATAAGCCGTTAAGTACTCGTATTGACCACAGGAGGGACAACTTTTGTTTTTTCAACTAAGTATGACCCAAATATAAAACAAAAGTTTATACAAGTAAAAGAAAATATGTAAAGTGGAGAAACAATAAAATTATAAAAATGTGTAAAAAAACGGCCATGTGCGTGTCGGGCCACGCACAGTGTAGGGTTCCGTAGCTGCCCGTCCGTCACGTCACCGGTCATACGCAGAATTACGGACCCGTAGAAGGGTTTTTACGGATCTTATTACTGATGATATACTTTTTTGAGATGTTGTGTTGTATACATATTTTTGCCCTTTACGGTAATGTCTACTTAGCTTTGATAGTTTTCCTTTTAAATTCACCATGAGTTTTTTCACGTACCTGTTAGCCACTGTTTGGCTGGCAGGGGGGGGGGGGGGGGGGGGACAAAAATGAGGATAGATAGAATAGAATAGAATTGCCTATAGTCAGGGATTTTCAAATGCATTATTTAATTATTTTTCAATTGAGCACATGCGACGGGGGTGTTTTTAAAAATTTTAATTTTGCCTTTCATTTTTACTTTATATTTGTTCTCTATGTGCGCTATGGAGCGCTGCATTTTGGGTGTCAAAAGGACGGATCGTGTCCAAAACACTACACTGCGCTCTAAAACACGTATTGCCGACGTAGGTAAAAAACTGCCAGGCTCAAGTGAGACTGGGCCGGCCACGTCTGTCGCATGCATCCAGATAGGTGGGCTAATGTAGCCACCGAGTGGGTGCCACATGATGGACGACGCAAATGGGGTAGGCCCAGGCGGAGATGGCGGGATAATCTGGATGCATTTGCCAGCAATTGGGAGGAAGAAGCGCTCAATAGGGAGACCTGGAAAACATGGGGAGAGGCCTTTGCCCAGCAGTGGGACAGTCAATAGGCTAGCAAGCCAGCAATTGTTCTCTGCATCAAATAATTAAGTACAATATTTACAATTGCGCCTGATCTGAGTCTCTAGTATACATTTTTTCGAAGCAAAACAAACTGACGCGTTTGCGTTTAGTCTCAATTTGTATGACAACGCGAGCAGCGCCCCTGGTGGCCTTTGGTGGTAACTAGTTTTTGACATTAGAATTACGATTTGAAACGGGATATTTACCGTGTATATTTGTATTTTTGAGTTCCCGATATTTCGGCACTGTTGCAAGCGCCATTATCAAGGATTAACATACATTAGTTTTTGACTTATATAAATTGAGACTATACGCAGACGCGTTTTTTGTGTTTTGTTTCGGAAAAAACTTTTACTAGAGGTCGAAGTCGAGGGTAGCGTGGTCAAACCCAATAAGTCGCCAAAAAGGTTTTTGAAATTAGAACTATGCGTAATAGATGTTGAGTTCTAATTTCAAAATGCAATTATATCGATTTATCGGGTTTGACCACGCACCCCTCGAAATAAATGCGCATCATTACTATTCGATATGAACAGGCGATTAACATTTTTTTATAAAGAGTATTATGACATCATGTGAACGATTACCTCTGTGGATTACCTATTTAAACTTTGACACTGAAAAGTTGTGCCGATTCGATTGATATTCTATATTCTATAGCATCAATATAATAATGTATATATTAAAACGTAAGATTTTTAGGCATGAGTGTGTGTCACAGTACCTAATTGGCTCCTGGAGGTATCGCCGGATAAAAGTGTACTTACAATGAGTTGTAAAGAGCGCGGTATCGTTCGTGAACAAGTCCAGTTGCACTTTAGGGTGCCTGGGAATGTCGTTCGTGAATAACGTATAAAGAGTGGAACAGGGCACGGAGCCTTGCGGGACTCCGGCCTGGATGAGATGTGGGTCCGAGTGCGTTCCCTCTTGTCTGTATCGAAAGCTTCGATGCCTGAGAAAATCTCGTATGGTGAGTACGAGCCTGTCGGGCATACCGATGATCAGCATATTAAAAATTCCACTGTGGCCTACTTCTTTAAGGGCCTAGATAAAATTTCCTCTTAAGTATATCCGTTACACTCCGTGTATTGAAATATTTCAGCGCTTGCCGCGGTTACGATCAATACACACCATATTAAAATTTAAACTCCAATAAAACTATTCTACTCCAATACTTATATTAAAAGTTTCGAAGCACGCATTCCTTATATAGTGCAACTGTCGCGAGTCCGGCACTACTAGGATTCTGGCTCATAACGTCGTTTATTTGCAGAACTCTCACAGCAAAACTAGACCTTATTTAGTGTGTTTTAGGTACAATTTTGTGTCGAATATTCGATGAACTGTTGTCATATTTTCCTGTAAACCCTTCAAGTTAAAGTGGGGACTTTAAAGAAGTTTTTCAATTATTCTGTGATGTTTATTGCCTTCGATTCTTGGCTTACTCCTGATTTGATTTCGTTGCACCAATTTCGATCTGATTGGACCACTTTTAAAGTATATCTTTAATTTTTGCTTTGCATGGTTTCAGCAAACTTCTTTTGAATGTCATATAATTTTATTGTTGATAGGTTGATTACTATCGGTATACTAAAAACAAATATGTATTATTGGAGAAAAGCATTCACAGAGGGCGCTGTCCTCAAGAACCATCGTGGTTTGCTGCAACTTCCCACTGCAACAACTTCACTCGAGTGAATGGCAGAACCAATCCCTCCTTCGCTTGGAGACTCACTTTTGGCTCGATACTTGTGCGGTGCGGTTGTCCTGAAAACTCTGTAGTCGTTCTGTTATTTTGTACCTAAAATTTGTAAATTAGCCTATTTTTGATTAAATTTTAATTTGTTTCGTAGTTTATGCATTTCTTTTCTAAATTATTCTCTCCCTGCTAAAAGTATATATTGTCATCACACAAACGCGGGTAAAGTCATGGTTGTGTGTTGAGATAAACTTGCACATTTTCTATGTGTGCATCAGCGTAGGAGCCATGAGTTCACATTATCTGTGTTTGTATGTATCACAACTACAAATAATACGGCTAACCCGCGTTAGTGACAGGGCTCGAAAACCGGTTTCGTCTTCATAATAGCGTAAATTAGCGTTAATTGTACCTAGAGTAGTCAATTATTATAGTAAGAGAACCAGACCTTAATATCTCGTTCCTAAAATTTATAACAATATACCGTTAAGTATTAGGCAAGCGCCAGCAAAAATATCTTTAAATCTGAATTTAATAAGCTTATGTTAAAACAGAAGATTAATCTATAATTGTAAGAGGAAAAATAAATATTTCAATTTCAACAATTTGAAAATACAACAAACTTAATGAGCTAATATTATTAGAATAGTTTATGTTATAACACTTATAATAAACTTACATTTGTAACTTGCACTACTACAGCAGTTTATGTACTTAACTAAATAACTAACTTAAAACAGTAATATAAAGAAAGGGAGCTTATTTCTGCCAACAAACTGTTATACAGTTTGGCGGAAGTTATAACAAGTTGTAAAAGAGTACTGTTTTCGTGAATAAATGATTTATTTATTTATTTTTTTATTTTATACAATTAACCGGTTAAAATTCGGTTAATTGAGTTTTACGATATTTTTTCGTACTTTAAATCATTTATTCCATATATGAAGGCTAAGAGCAAATCTTAAAATAAAAATGGAGATATTGTAGGAGAAGTATTTTAGGAAATATTTCCAAACTAGTAAAAACCGGTTTCGAGCCCTGGTTCGTGAGATAAAAGTACTGTAGCTAACTGGGAGACTGAATTCCGTTTCTTTTTATACAAACGCCTTAAGGGAGGCGTACAGCGACATCTACCAGAAGACTCATGCTTCATTAACGGCACTAACGTCTCAAATCATATTGAGAACCGTCATCCTGCTCGGGCCTAAATTTTTAAATTTTTCCTTCATTCTAAATTTGAACTCAGTTTCATAAGTTAAAACCCGGAGACACCGATTCGATTTTTCCTCTGTTAGAGCCGAACAAATACAGTTCGTTTGTATTTCTTGGATGGTTAGTAAAACGTCCAACCTCATCTACTAGTACGGCTTGTTAGCTCGAAATACGGTCCCATCTGGCAGAAAGCACGAAACTTTGCATGCATGTAGCTTTCATATTTAAGGAGAAACACGTTGACAAACTTCCCCCTCACTTCTGTGTACAGTCACAGATTTTTTTAAATTTTATTGAAAACGGCTGAAGCCAGGCAAAAATCGTTGAAAGAAAAAATCATCCTTATAAAATTATCTATAAGTTATTCTTTGGATGAAATGAAATGAAAGGAAATATATTTATTTGCTTAACATTATGTACATAACATATGAAGATGGTGAGGTAAATGATAAATAGCGTTCATATAATGTCAATACTTTATAAAGTAGGCATGCAAATATTTTATTTATGGTTAAAATAATTTTATTTAGTTACAAGGTTTTATTTTTACAACAAAGGTCAATGTCAAGACCGTGAATATTAAAACATATTTGATTAATACAATCACTACAATAAAAAATGAGAATACAACATTTATTTATTAATATTAACATTATTTAAATATTCATTAACGCTATAATAATTATATTCATTCAGAAAGTTTACAATTGGTCGTCTGAACTTAGTGAGCGGCATGTTTAACTTTTGTGGATGTATGTTTATAGGACCTATAGTTTTTAAAATATGCGACTATTCATTGGGGTAAGCATAGTAGTAGAGATGCTAAACGGCAGATTACTAACATTTTTGTGCGCATCGGGTTATAAGCATGTGGAATTTATACCATAGATAAAGTGTTCCGCGGTGATTTTCTTTTAGATGTGTCGATTACTTAGATTCGTCCCCTGTGCGCGGGGAGAGCGGGGTGAATTGGACAAGCACACCCCTTGTTCTTCTTTTTTATTGATCAGTTAAGGCTACTATGGCTTGCGTGGTATCGTTTTCGTGTAAAACAGACATCAGGAATTAAGTTTTAGGGTTCCGTACCCGAAGGGTCTAATCGGAACCCTATTGCTGTCACTCACTAGTCCGTTGATCGTCTGTCATATAGGTTATACAGTCAAACGCTTCGAGCTACAGGCTTCAAATTTTCACAGTATAAGCTTCTTGTTGACCCAAAGCCACACAAATAGTTAAAACTTATTTAAAAAATGTTTGTAAGGGGGCTCCCCAAGTGTAGAATACTTGATTGAATTCATTTGACCTGGTACAATAGACCAGCGCGATGATGGATTAGTGATTACGGTGGTGATACGGTTGGGTCCCCTCGTTGCGGGAGCGAAGGTCAACCGGCAGGCTGCAGAGGTCAGGATTGGAAGACTGAAGGCCTCACCGAAGAAATCGCTCAGCGGGACGACACATACATACTTAATAACACTAATCATATCGAGGGGTGGGTGGTCAAACCCGATAAATCGAGATAGTTGTTTTTTGAAATAAGAACTCAACATCCATTACGCAGAGTTCTATATTCAATAAACCTTTTAGATGACTTATCGGGTTTGACCACTCACCCCACGATATACACAATTCCTTGCTGGCGAACTGCGGCGAGGGAGTGCGAAGAATTAACTTGCAAGTTTTAAGTTTAGCGGTGCGCCACCGCACCCAGTTCTCCTCGGGATAAACCCAGTTTTGGATGAGTCCATCTATGGGCCCCTGGTCTCCGAGTTGTACTGGAGCGAACATAATACTTTACTTTAAAATAAATATGACGACTCGTTGGCAAACAATATAATTACTTATTTATTAAAACTTTATTGCACAATAAAAAAACAATCCAAAAAAAAAAATACCAAATCTTCCAGTCAACCACCGGGTTAAATAGACATTTAAAATCTGTGCAGGGCAAATGTAGAAACATTGAGAGTGTAAAACCGACGTTAAAAATTACAATTATTATAATAGTACATTACTTACCAAGGGTGGTAAAACAATGAATGCCTTAGATCACAGGTATTTACGCCCGAGCCGAAGGCAAGGGCAATAAATATGTGTTCTGAGGCTTTAATTATTTATTACCGGGCGGTAACTATTTTTTTTTGTTTTCCCCTGGTCAGGAAGTGGGATTTTCCGCGCGCGGAGCGTGCGCTAATTGCCACTTTATGGCCAGGTGTGACATAAAATATATAACTACGAAACGATTACTTAGAAATACACAACAACTCAGGCTAGTTTCGAGTCAATCAATTGCTTCAACATTTGGTTTCCCTTGGTGTTGTGCTTCTGGATCCACGGTAGCTTCTCCAGGTCTTTGAGCCAGGCGTGCATCTTCGGGTACCTGTTCATGGAAAGACCAATGTTACAAGAACCTTCATCATTATCATTAGGGATGATTATTCGGTATTCGCCCTCAGACCCTCAGTTATGAGGATGCGATGAAGAAGAAGAAAGATTAGTGGAAAATTACATAATAATTCTGTTTGGCGGTATGAATTTTATTCCAATTTTGCAAGTTATCTGTGTGCGACCGAAAAGCACAGTATATCGAGCTATCTTATCTTGTTTAGATGAGGGCCCTTGCGGATGCACTTCGACCCAGTGGGATCTTTTGTGCAATTGCTGCTCCAACCCGCTCTCCAACATTCCCATAAACCGGATGATGGAGCTCAGCGGGAGTACTCTGAATTCCTTTGGTTCAGGATAACCATTGCCAAAGTCATTCATTCTCAGTCTGGCAAGGGCGTGACATTCACACAGTAAGTATTCCATTGTCTCGTCATCCTCGCCACACATCCTACATATCGAGCTATCACTAGCAAACAAGCAAGAAAAAATTGGGAGCTCCATGGACCTTTAAAGACTCAACACTAATGTAGCTTCTGTGCTAAAATACTTTATCTAATATTGAGTTTTTTTTTAAATTACGGTCAAAATTATAATTTGGGGTATTTCCTAAGTAGTAGCAGTTAGTGGAGCGTTCGTGGCCAGCGGCACCCGCATACCGCGTGCGGTATGCGAGGTTAAGCAACGTTGGCCCAGGTCAACTCTTGTATAGGTAACCGGTTTGAGTAGTTACTTATTAACTGAGCGCTTCCGTTTTGGAAGGCACGTTAACCCGTTGATCCCGGCTGCTGTCTATGATAGCAGTCGTTAAGTCAAGTAAGACGCCTTCGGGCGACTTGGGAACTTCTATAACATTCAAGTTGCCCACTCATTTAACAAATTTATCCCAATAAGGTCTAGTTTCTCCTTGGGTTGGAGGATCAGATTTTAGTCGCTTCCGTAGAAACTAGTGCCTACGCCAAATATTGGGATTAGCACTCCTAGCGTTATCCCAGTACATTTGCATCAAGAAGGATGCCCGGAGTCCGCTACTTAAGAGCGCTTTAATAAAATGAAGTGGGTCCACTAGCGCCACTCGTAAATAATTGTAATTATTTAAATTTAACGATATATAACTAAAAAAGGGGGCCGCTATGTACTGTAGTTTGTATTTAAGTACTTTTTAAATCCATCAAACTAGTTTTTACGTTGCTGGATTCGTCAATCTATGCGTCCAAAGTTAAAACGGCCGTTTTAATTTTGAGCTCATAGATTGACGAATCCAGCAACGTAAAAACTAGTTTGATGGATTTAAAAAGTACTTAAATACAAACTACAGTACATAGCGGCCCCCTTTTTTAGTTATATATCGTTAAATTTAAATAATTACAATTATTTACGAGTGGCGCTAGTGGACCCACTTCATTTTATTAAAGCGCTCTTAATCCCACGATTTGGTGTAGCCACTAGTTTTTATCCTACGATGATGCTAGTTCTAGAAAAAATAAAAAAAGTAGGTAATTTTGGTATTCAACTTGCTTCTGTACGTTCAAATCCACAACGAAACGTAGGCCGGTCACCAAAGGATACGCTGCAATGTCGGCTATGGTGAGGTTATCCCCGGCTAGATACTTCGTTCTAGATAAGAATTCTTCGGTGAATCCATACGCCTCGACGATATCATCGAGGTTCTTTTGCGGTATGTCCTTGTGTCCTTCTTGGAATAGGCGGTACTGTAAAATAAAAGTTTATTGAATAGAAATAACTATTTGCCATAATCAAACGTTGATACACCTGCATGTTGGTACAAAATCCGGTTGGTTGATGAGTTAAGTGATCAGTTTATGAGAAAAAGTACATTCTAGTATAAGTTATTGACGAACGCTGCCATGAGACTCAGATCGACCAGCAGATCAAACGCCGCAAGTGGAACTGGATCAGTCAATACGCTTCGAAGGGACCCTGATCATATACCGAGGCAAGCCCTAGACTGGAATCTCCAAGGAAAGTGTAAGGGTGGCCGCCCTGAGCAAACCTTGTGGCCGACGATCATCGCAGAGGCGAAGAACGTTGGGAAGACGTGGAGCGAATTGAAGCGCGGAACCCTAGACTGAATGGGATGGCAGCGCACTGTGGAAGCCCCTCTGCCGAATCTAGGGGACATAGGAACATAAGTCATTTATTGAAGACTAGCTTATGCCCGCGACTTCTTCTGCGTAGGACTTGTTCATCGTGATAGAAGTTAATTGCTATTTCATTCTAGCAGGCGCTTACCTAATCATCGCTCATCCATACAAACTTCCACCCTTTTAAGGGATGATTTCCGGGATAAAAATTATCCATACTCATTAACATTAAGTTGACATCAAACCAGCTTTTTGGTACCATAATAGGTAATATTATTCCATTTTCATCACCAGTATTTCCCAAAGTATGGGTCGCGACCCACTGGTGGGTCGCGAGCGAATATTAGCGAATATTAGCGAACCCTGAAACATACGAAGATACGGAAATACCCCGACTAACGGACGAAACTTTTTGATTCCTTTATTACAATCAACCATTCATAATACGTTTGTAATATGTATAATAGCCCTTTGACATAAGCGATATAAGCGTTGTTTGACATATGAAAAGTTCTTTAAGAAATATCGTTTCAAACATCACTCCAAATCGACCACTTTCAGGCTAAAAACTGTGTTTTTCGGTTTAAATTCTAATACACACAAAAAAAAAACAAAAAATGGCCATGTTACTATCTAAAACTAATAAAATTTTCGTATACTTTAATCACTTCATTGGTATTATCTATACTTTTGTCATAATTTAAAATCAAAACATTTTAAAACTTATAAGGCCTCTTAAGAAGATTTTATTATTTTAAACGTGGACCCTGTCCAGGGCCTACCTACCTACCTACCTACCTACCTACCTACCTACCTACCTATTAATATTTTTATTTTTATTTTATAATGCTATCTATGGAGTTGTTCTGGAATAAATTATTTTCATTTCATTTCATTTCATTAATAAGTTTAGGTAAGTACTGTAGAGGTTGTTACGTTATGAGACTGGCCCTGTATGTCCAGAATCATAACTTATACAAATCGTATTTACAAATACGATACGAGAATGCGTCAAAGCCCCTTCTATGCCTTTACCATGAGTTTGCATGACCGTACACGCTAGCGACTGCGGTTTATTTGGTTAATTTGTATCAAAGCAGTATTTGTTACCGAGCTATTTGAAAAAAATGTTTCTTTTTTCCTATAAGCGCCTCAAGTTAGTCATATAAACAATGATTTAATGTACCATATATTTTTTTATACCACATTTATGGCAAACAAGCCCCAGTCCACCTGTGACTTTACCATGAGTTTGCATGACCGTATTCGCTAGCGACTGCGTAAACGATTTAGTATGCCGATTCCTAGTTCTATTGCGTAACCGCCAGAGGCGCTGTACTTTGCCCATACAATTTTTTACGCAGTCGCTAGCGAGTACGGTCATGTAAAGGCACTGGAAACAACTGGTTTTCCAGGGACTTGACTCCATGACCCTCGGAGGCACATGTGCTGTAATTTATTTAAGATACAATTGTGATCGCATTTTAGTGATTGTGCGAAATATAATAGATTCATAAGTGCTACCAGTTGCGCGGTCGGTTGCCTTGATATCACTCAACCCGATGAAGGACTCCAATTGTAGTCCAAAACATGTCGCAAATAGTGACTTTCCAAGTGAGTTCCAACCGTTGTTCTCTTATTAAGTTTAAATTGAATTGAAATCATTTATTTCGTGTAACATTGACACATAGAAATTATTTACATAATACATCTATATTAAGTGCACACATAGTGCTACCAATTGATTACACTGGCGGAAGAATGCAGCCCCGCACAGTGTAACATGATAGCACAGTCAGGCTTGTCCGCTATCATTCTCAGAATGGTATTGGGACTGCTCCGCACCCGGCGCACCAGGGATGCGGCTCGCCCGCGCATGCTCGCATAAAAACAGGCAACACGCGCCTCCGCAAACATCCCTGATGCGCTACAGAAACGAGGCAGTCCCACTATGCACCCAGAGGCTGCAGGTATACATAGATGTGCAGAAGGCTCTAAACAGGGTAACTTTGACCTCCCTGGAGCACCCTGCAAACCTCCGAGCAATCATATTCGCCCGCACCGACAAGGCCCTCCGCTCTCGTTCCATGTCCAGGTCGTCCTTGAGATAGCCGCAACTACATGCCCTAGATATTTGTAGTTATTGACTCACGTAAATATGTCTCACGTTAGTGTAATTTTATGCTACCAGTCTTATCTTTCAGCTAAGATCTCATCCTAGTTCCGATAAATCCGTACCACTTTAGCAGAACTGAATACCGCAGTACTTATATCTCGATTCTAATACCATCAAACCATAATCTTCCGCAGTGTATAATTACAAGATAAAATCATACCGTTACGTATCGCATTCTTGTGAACAAAATGGAGCTGTTGAAAAAGAGTTTTTGGTTGACGAGAGCCCTCTGCTTGGGATCCTTCGGGTAGAACGAGTCCTGTTTTCCGTAGACGTCAGCGAGGTACATGAGGATCGCGTGGCTGAAATAAATGGAAAAATTATGGGTTTATGGAAACACTAAGAAATACCTGCTCGTACCGGCAAAAACTATGAGAAAGAAAAAAGTCTCCTAACTTACTCGGTCCGAGGGTCAAAAGCATGTACAGTCACCACCGGTTTTAATATCTGCGCTTTAATACGTACAACAAAGCGCGCATAAATACCGACCGGTTTAGCCTAGTGGGTAGTGCACCTGCCTGTGAAGCTGACGGTCCTGGGTTCGAATCCCAGTCGTTGCCCAAATATTTGCGTGATGAGCATGAATATTTGTTTCTGAGTCTTGGATGTTTTCCATGTATTTAAGTATTTATATCTATTAAATATATCGTCGTCTAGTACCCATAACACGAGCCTTCTTGAGCTTACTGTGGGGCTAGTTCGATTTGTGTAAGATTGTCCTCTAATATTTATTTATTTATAAATATCTGACACGACTATAATATTTGTAGGGCCTTTAGGAGTCGTCATTTTTTTTCCGCTGGTGACTGTACTCCACAAGTAATAAGAAAGGAAATAAATTGTATTAATTTATGTACGAATCCTGTACCGAGAAATGTAGTGACATTTTAACTTGCTATAATATTTTGAAAGTTTCACTAAAACAATTGCCATATGAACTTCCAACCCATGATACAATAATATACTGCGCGAGGAATGGCAGTCCGGTACATCGGTTAGTATTGTGGGTGTGTGACCTACGTCATCAGCCATCGATGGTAGGCGGTCGTAAGTGTGATTGTGTCGTCGACAGTGACGTGTGTTGATTGTCCCACCTTGTTTTCTTAGACCATGTTCCAAGGACACAAGGTAGGACAATCAACATACGTCACTGTTCCGACACACTCACATCATCGCGAGGAAACGGTGTGAGGTGTCTAACTGGTTTCCTCGTAATGATAGTATATTACCGACACAGATTTATAGAACTGCAATTCGATTTGTCGTAGTTAACAGAAATAGACATTGCCTGGATATCGCTTTACTTTCATATTCATTCTTTTGACGTGATAATAAATCGATCAACGGATACCAACACGATAAAGTGTGACGTTGTATGACTAACCTGAGCCTTGTTAAACGAATTTCTATAATAATGTTATTGGTATTTGAACCTTATTATTCGAACGGAAAAATTGCTTTTTGAACGAATTACTTCGATGCAACTCGGCCAACTGAATGATTTCAAGTTATACCTAAACAGTTGACGGTCAAACCGGTTTCTCTCCTCAATTTTATTGAGAGTTCTGTAAATTTTGATCGGTTGGCGATATATCGATCAGTCTGACGGCGAAGGCAAACCAGGCGTGCTGTTAGGACTCTGCTCGGGATGCGACGGCGGCGTAGTGGTAGGCCCCGGCGACTCCGTATCAATGTTTTCTTATGACGTTATCACGTAAAATTATCGTCCCTAAACTTTACAGACGGCCACTTTTTTTTAATGCTGAGACATGAAAATAGGGATCTCATTGCCATGCAAGGGATGTCGTCTCGAATTAAAGCCGGTTTCACATTTTGGGGCCCGGCGTTGGCGATATCAATACTGTCAGCTGTCAACGTTAATGTGAGTCAAGTCAGCAGGTTGTACAGATTATTTACTGCGTGCCTACATTTTGTTAATACCGTGTCGGTAACCAACCAGCATATGGCCTGCCTGCAAGCAGACACATCTGCAGACCAATATTGGATGTATGGCAGTGATAGCGTCCCGCACAAGTAATGTAACACAAAAATATTCTATCCTATTGTTTTGAAAAAAAAAAAGAGTTTTGCTCGAGGCAGAGGTTTATTTTATGAACCGGTGGTAGTTTTTTGACTTTCATATGTGCATGTAATATGCATAAATTGAAGAATAAATGATTTCATTCCATTTCAATTACAAGCGGGCTGTCTATCCTTTTTGATTTGGGGATTAGTTATATTGACGGCTAGGCCATTCTACTTTTTCATGTAGATAATTTTCAGACATTCTTTTTTATATGCAGATTTTGGAATACTTGGCCCTCACTTCATACTTTTGTATTGTTATTTAGAAAGAGGTTTAATTAGAGTATCACTTCCGATAGTTTTGGTAATTAACGAACCACAGCTAATATCCATAAATCGAGTAACTCAGTGGTTCTTGTATGTCTCACCATTTGTATGAAAAAATGGTTTTTACCACCTTTTACAGCAATATGTTAACATTTAAGTATTTTTACATATAAATTCAATTTATTAGGTTCATGTACTATTTCGAAAACCTATTTTTGTACACTAATAAAATTCAATACATATCATTAATTTTTTTTGGTAATAGAAAACTGGTCATGAAAAAGTAGAATGATCCAGCTCCACACAAATGTAGAAGCCTCATCGTCAACACAGCGTATCCTCGGGTACTAGGGTGATCTTACCACCAGGACCAGAAACAGATGTCTGGCCAGATGTCAGTGCCTTTACCATGAGTTTGCATGACCGTACTCGCTAGCGACTGCGTAAACGATTTAGTATGCCGATTCTTAGTTCTATTGCGTAACCGCCAGAGGCGCTGTACTTTTGCCCGTACATATTTTTACGCAGTCGCTAGGGATTACGGTCATGTAAACTCATGGTAAAGGCACAGATGCCTACAAAGCATGACAATACAATTTCAATTGAATTAACATGCCTCTGTATTGTAAAAAACGCTAGTCATGATGATATAAACAAATTATTCACGCCATTATATTGTACTGCCGTCTGAAGAAGAAAAACCATAAGTGACATTTTTTGCAAAATGGACTTATTACCAGCCCTGTAATCAGGAAAAAAAATGTGATCTTTCTCTCTAGGAGATATAGTACTATATCTTTTGTAGATCACGATTTAGACAACCACAAGTGCATAATTTACAAGAAATCTAAAGTTTTTTGGCTTTATCTCGAAACTTACTTTTTGTCACTTATGGTTTTTCTCCTTGAGACGGCAGTGTATGGGACCAATTACTATTAGAGCAACACAATAACCGGCCAAGTACGTGTCGGACCACGCACAATGAAGGGTCCCGTAACAAGACCTACTAGTTCACATTTAAAATCACTGTCCAATACATTGAATCTAAAAAAGTCGTATCTTCATAGGGAACTCACGACACTTACGACCTTTTGGTTGGGCAAAACAGTTTTTAAGCGAAAACTCAAAAACCCTAAAACCTATATTGTTCAAATCAAAAATCGTTGATAGTATTTACTAATGCACACCACCTCATTTTTTTTCAGAATTTAATAAGGACACACCTTCTATGACTTTGACAGCTAATATCTCACCAACGATTGATTTAAATGGACAAGTTTTTTAGAAACCTCCATATCATTTTTAAAGGCCTATCCATCGATATCCCACACGACTATGTGCGTTGATTTTTTTTTTATCCACCGGTTACGTGTATGGAGTACAAATACAAATACAAAATATTTTATTTGTTAAACATAGGTATGTACATCGGTGTTTCAGTTTACGGATTGTATCACTATGTCTTGCCTGTTAAGGCATACAAATAGCCACAAAATACCATGCAGCATGCATATTTTCACACTAAATATAAAATCGTTAATTATGCTATTATACGCTTATGTTATGTTAGGATCGTTTAAATATTCTTGTATGGAATAGTATGCATTGGTAGCTAACTTAAACAACGATTTCTTTAATAAATGAGGGTCATGCAGTGCCCCCCCTAATTTAATATTTTTTTTAATTTCACACTACTTTTATTTAGCGGTTCATAGAATACATCTTCCTACCAAATTTCATAATTGTAGTGCTTATAGTCTCCGAGTAAATCGGCTGTGACATACGGACAGACGGACAGACATGACGAATCTATAAGGGTTCCGTTTTTGCCATTTCGGCTACGGAGCCCTAATAAACGAAAATGAGAGGCAAAGTACAGCATAGCTAACGAGCACTGAAATGCTCCATACTGATTTACACTTAGGCATGACGTCACGTCTGCGCTACTACCATTCTGCCGTCTGAAGAAGAAAAACCATAAGTGACATTTTTTGCAAAATGGACTTATTACCAGCCCTGTAATCAGGAAAAAAAATGTGATCTTTCTCTCTAGGAGATATAGTACTATATCTTTTGTAGATCACGATTTAGACAACCACAAGTGCATAATTTACAAGAAATCTAAAGTTTTTTGGCTTTATCTCGAAACTTACTTTTTGTCACTTATGGTTTTTCTCCTTGAGACGGCAGCATTGTATGAAGAAAAGGGAAATCCGTTTCTTTTTGTACATAGTTGCCATACAATTTCGTTTTTATTGAAACATGAGAATTTTATTGCTAACTCTCAATTTACATTCGGCCAATAAACAAAAAAAAGCAACGTTTTTGCAAATCTTTATAGTACCATTATCTATTATGATGTCAATTAATTAGTCTAATTTATTACCTACTAGCGATCCGCCCCGGCTTCGCACGGGTGCACTATTTAATGGATGTTATTATACGTATAAACCTTCCTCTTCAATCACTCTATTAAAAAAACCGCATCAAAATCCGTTGCGTAGTTTTAAAGATTTAAGCATACATAGGGATATAGGGACAGAGAAAGCGACTTTGTTTTATACTATGTAGTGATTTATTATGATAATTTGATGGTTTTCTGGGTCATTATACTTTTTATGACCAGTTTTCTATTACAAAAAAAATATGTATGTATTGAAGTAATGTACACAAATAGGATTTCGATATAGCACCTGTACGTAATAAAAGAAATTTATAGGTAAAAATACTTAAATATTAATATATTGAAGTAAAAGGTGGGTAACACAGTGGTAAAAACCATATTTTCATACAAATGGTGAGATATCCAAGGACCACTGAGTTACTCGATTTAAGGATATTAGCTATGGTTCGTTAATTACCAAAACTATCGGAAGTGATACTGCAATTAAACCTCTTTCTAAATAATAATACAAAAATATGAAGTGAGGGCCAAGTATTCCAAAATATACATTAAAAAAAAGTGTTTGAAAATTATGTACACGAAAAACTATCCCCATATAGCCACACTTGTTATAAATTGTAATATCTGTATGTATTTTGACGACCGGTTTAGCCTAGTGGGTAGTGCACCTGCCTGTGAAGCTGACGGTCCTGGATTCGAATCCCGGTCAGGGCAAATATTTGTGTGATGAGCATGAATATTTGTTTCTGAGTCTTGGATGTTTTCTATGTATTTAAGTATTTATATCTATTAAATATATCGTCGTCTAGTACCCATAACACAAGCCTTCTTGAGCTTACTGTGGGGCTAGTTCGATTTGTGTAAGATTGTCCTATATCTATCTGTATTGCATAATAAAATTAGCGTTTTTAGCGACTTTAATAAAGAAGGAGGTTCAATGCCCGTCTGTTGTTTTGTTATGGGTGACGTAATGCGTGTAATTAGGTCCGGTTGTAATGTAATGACATGCAATTTTGTATCAAGGTAACGCCTCCACTTACCTGTCATGTATAATGACATCATTGTCTTCTAGGACAGGTATAGTATGTAAGGGATTTTTCTGAAACATAAAGAAAATGTGTATTACTTACAAATAGGAATGTTATTTTTTCTGTTGATGAATTTGGGACTGGGTATCGATTGCACCTATAGCTCAGTTGGCTAGAGCGACTGGCCGCGAGTGCTGGGAGGTCGCAGGTTCGAATCCTGCTTGGTGCCTATATTTTTAAATTTTTCCTTTATTCTAAATAGGAATGTTCTTACTAAATAGTAACAAGTACCAGAGCGGTGATTACGTAATGTTTCTAAGCGCGTAAGGTTGATCTAAATGACAATTAATTCCACTAAATTATTACTAGAGATTTGCCCACTCACTTGACAAGCCCAATTCCGATAAGGTCTGGTATCCTCTCGGGTTGGAAGGTCAGATAGCAGTCGCTTCCATAAAAACTAGTGCCTTCGCCAAATCTTGGGATTAGGTAGCGGACCCCGGGCATCCGTTCAGGATGCAACTGTACTGGGATAACGCTAGGAGGAAGCTGATGATGTTATGTATTGATCCCCCGTAGAGGAAATTGAGTAGCGCTACGAGAATCCTGGCTGCGAAAGTGTTGAGGGTCTTATACAAAGATTACCTTCAAGAAGTCAGGTTTGAAATGCTCCATCTCTAAAAGATTGACATCGATATACTCGGTGGGAACGTTGAAGAGCTCGCACGCCATCATGGCCGCCCGTGCCGGGGGACTAAAGTCCAGTTTGTACAGCTTGACCATCTGTCAACAAACAATGATATGAAATGAAATGAAATGATTTATTCTTCAATTTAGGCATGTTACATGCACTTATGAATGTCAAAAAACTACCACCGGTTCATAAAATAAACCTCTGCCTCGAGAAGAACCGGCGTAAGAAACTCGGCGAGGTGTCATTTTTTCAAAACAATATACTATGTATATAAAATAACAGTAAAAATAGTACAAAATTCAAATGCTATCTACAGTATCAACATACATACATATTTTTTAATACTAAGGACAAAATATTTCTGTGTTAGATTACTTGTGCGGGACGCTAACTGAACACTGCCAAACATCCCTATCCATGATGTAATCGTTTATCTTATAATATGCTTTTGAAATAAGTGTCTGTTTCACAACAGATTTAAATTTAGAATCCGTAAGTTCAGTAATGTGTCTTGGAATTTTATTGTAGAATTTTATACAATTTTATATAATATGATAGATTAGGCATGTGGATGAAACAAGCTACTGGGTGAATATTCAGCGTTTCAACTGTTTTTTTTTGCTCATTGTCGTTTCATTTAATATTGAGGAGACGATGATCAGAGTAAACTTTTGTAAAAATCGTAAACCAACATCGGGTCCGAGTCTTATTTTATCAATGTTTTCGTCGGTTTGTCCTAACTTTGTGTAGATAATCGTGAGTCTACAATGACTTTAGAAACAAGCGTTTCTAATGCTCGGAGAAACTCCCTACTTTATTCGGGCCACGAGCCGCAGGCGAGGGTTGATATAAATGGGGTTTATACTAGAGTACGTACTCAGACTAAACCAGATAGTCAGCGATGAAAAATATCGTCATACTCAGTATATTTTTCTGACTGACCATGCGTCATGTTGCAGACTAATTTCTTACACTGGCAATAATTATAATAATAGGTTGTCACTTGTCAGTGTCACAGTTGTGGTTTATTTCAATAACAGTAGTGTTGAAAATTCAATGATATTGACAAAAGATGCCCAAAACCATTCTTAGATGAAACTGGTGAAATGAAACTATTACGCTGCAAAACAGGTAAATAAAGTCAAAATATCATTTAGGCTCGGTTTTATAAACATTCGTTACACCTTATGTTCGTTTGTTATGTCAAAAAATGTACTGAGTTACTGAAATTTGATCTGAATATGCCATAGTAAGGAAGAAGACAGCATCTGTGGTTTTGCAGATGAGGGGGAGCACAAATAGCATCCTGAAAATGATAGCAGAGAGGTGGGATTCGGATATCCTCCGCCGATACACCGACCTGCATGTCTTACGGCCTTAAAATAAGTAGGTAACTATAGTTTTAGTTTACTAACGTATTAGTTTTATAAGTGTTTTATAACTAACAATCTCTATGGATCTTAGAAATCTGAAAATAAATCATTTTTATCTAACGGATCTTTATAAAACCCGGCCTCAGTCTCTTGCCATATAAATCAGACTAATAGCGCTCCCTTGACAACGGTCACATATCTCTGGTCGGGTTTTAAGGCTCAGTTTAATAAAGATCCGTTAGACCTTATGTCGGTTTGTTATGTCAAAAAATGTACTGAGTTACTGAAATTTGATCTAGCATTTGATCTAACGGATCTTTATAAAACCCGGCCTCAGTCTGTTGCCATATAAATCAGACTAATACTGCCCCCTTGACGGTCATATATCTCTGGTCGGGCTTTAAGGCTCAGTTTACTAAAGATCCGTTAGACCTTATGTCGGTTTGCTATATCAAAAAATGTACTGAGTTACTGAAATTTGATCTGTCATTTGGTCTAACTGATATTTATAAAACCCGGCCTAAGTATATCTAAACTAGCTTTTGCCCGCGACTTCGTTCGCGTGAACTTCTACTGACTATTCCTTGCCCTTGGTAGATAAATGCTGGTTAGATTATAAACTACTTAACTTTGAGTGACTCACTCAAAATTTACTCCAACGTTTTTACGTCTTAAAGTTACAACTTTACAAAGTTTCTAATTTATATAAATACATTAGCAAGTGCCTGGGCCCTCTTGTCCATGAAAGGAAGCGTGTGTCCTGAAGTAGGATGTAATAGGCGGATAATTAAACAAAATGGGTAGATTTATCAATACCTATATAGGTACGTATGTATGTATGTTGGTAATAGGTACTGACTAAGTAAGTCAGACGTTAAATACATACTTCATTCCAGGCCGGAGAACGCCGTCGACTCGATCCCATATAGCATTTATGCGTATGATTTATTTTTGATGATTTCTTATACTATGTAACAAAACATTAATGACTGCTAAGAAACTACCTCATCACATCCATGTAGCATAGTGGTGTCACGGTTGATGTTGCGTACGTCTACACGTACGTTCTTGTTCGATGACGTTACCCAATTCCCTACTTTCCGAGCCTTAGTACTGACATGCTCGATATAGCGACTACAGGAGAAGACATATTATGCTTGAATTGAACAAAAATTTTGATGTTTTTCGAAATGCAAAGTGGTAGGAGTCCTTCATTATAACCCAAGATTTTCAATGTCCTGCAACAATATGATACGTTCTACTTGTAGTGAAAACCTCTACGCATTATCCCTCGGTAGGAAAATTAATTGAACACTTCTAGTTTATTAAGAAAATGTATTTATAGGTACTTGTACTTTACTAAGACAAACATGTTTACAAAAATTTTAAGCACCCTATCAAAATATCCCTAAGAAATTCTCCCTTTATCGTAGGTATTTTTCTAGTGAAAGTTCTACCTCCAAAACGTACAATCGAACCTGTGACATCCTGACATACGCAGCCAGTCGCTTCAACTGAGCTGTCTTACAACAAATAATCACACTCGGTTACCAAGTCTTTCAACCACTTCTCTCTTACAAAGCCTGGGGAGGCGTACGCATTCCTTAACTTCAATTTATAATTTTCGTTAGCAGATGTTAATGCTTAAAACAATAGTAATATTCTTTAGTGCAGTTACTTACAGCGCACATTATCGTTTTACAATTATATTAAAAAAAAAATGTAAGCCCGAACACTGAGAGGTAGAATGCTGCCTGAAGTTACTTTTCTCCTTGTAAGTAGCCACTTTCTACAATATCAAGCTAGAACGATTGACTTTTATTTTCATTTCTAAGAACCTAAAAATTGAAATCCCTCAAAATCTCCCACCTCCTAATTCCAAGAGATTCGAAACAAAGCCTGATAAAACCGGCGGACAGCTGAAGACCGAATTTAGGTGGACACTGGACGACCATAGGACAAAACCTGTTCATATACCTACTACTTGTACCTCCCAGTGATTTGATTGTTTATAACTAATCAGCTAGGTAATCACTGTTTTCATGTTACCCACATTAAAACAGTATTTTGGATAAACTTACCTAAAGTAACCAAAAAGATTTGTAATAGTTTCTATGGGTTCTTAGGACAGACACAAAATTACCACGCCGGCGAGGACGTCCACCGCACGATCGCGACAACACAGACACATATAATCCCTATTCGTCCCGATACCGCTACATACCGGATAGAGTCGGGCTTAGCTGAGTTCCTTGCTGGACTCTTCTCAGCTAGGTTAGGTTCAGTGAACCAGCGACAAAACTCCCAGTAGTTCGATTCCACCTACATACACCTCAGATTTGGTTGAAGCCGCTCAACCAATTAGTTTCCCCTGGATTGTCCCCAGGCAACTCTCCAAGCGCGCACTCTTATTACTTTATTGGTCCCGGCCTATAAAGCCACAGTCAGGTTCAAAAAAAATATTCTCATCATAATCAATTGGTAGCGACATTACTCAATTTGCAACTACGATGATAAAAATAAAAACGTTACATGCAAATACGTACTTTATCGTAGCCAATATAAGACTCAAATTATTAAATTGTGCAAGTACGAAATAATCTTCATTAGTTTCGATTCGACTTTGCCGGATGTCATCTGTGTAATGCATTGAATTGGTAATGGCACGTCTCTGACACGCCAAACGTCAAATATCGTGATATTTACAACCGTCTAGACTCGCCTCACGATACTTTTCCTTATTTTATCTTGATTCTACGATTCGTGACAACTATGTGCATATTTGGAGCTCAGACTTACACTGGTTCATCTGAGACGAATGTTCGTACGTCAGCGGGCATTGTAAATATCTACAGGACTCTGAGGGGCTACCGCGAAGCTGGTTCATAGATTCAAATTCCGACCTCGAATTTATAAATTTGAGGGAGATCCTATATGTTTATCCAGGCTATAAACTCATTACATACCAAGTTTCATCATTCATGTTCCCAGTATAAACTTGGAACCTCCTTTTCACCCCTTTAGGGTAGCAATTTCGAAAAACTCTGAAATAAGTTTTTTTGTATTTAAACAGAGAGTCTATTTACGAAGTTTGAAATCTCTCACTTCAAAAAAGATTTGCTCCCCGTACAAACTTTGAAGCCCCTTTTCACCCCTTTAGAGGATGAATTTAGAAAATTGCTGAATTTACTTTTGTTATATTTAAACAGAGAGTCTATATACGAAGTTTTATGTCTCTAACTCTAAAACAGAAGTTTCTCCCATACAAACTTTGCACCCCTATTTAATCCTCTTAGGGTTAGAATTTTGCATAATGCTGAAAACACTTTCTTTGGATTTAAGTTTGTAACCTTTTCTATATTTTTTTAAGTCTTCAGCTCAAAAAAAAATTTTTCTCCCATACTAACTTTGCACCCGTATTTGATCCCCTTAGGGTTGGAATTTCCAAAAATCCCATCTTACCCTTGAATACGTCATAAAAGTAAGCTCTGGACCAAATTTGAAGTTTCTAGTTCCAGTAGTTTCGGCTGTGCGTTGATGGTAGATCAGGACTTCTCCTTTTATATATTTAGATAGAAGATAGAAGATGGATAGTCTTATACTCACGTTTTATCGCTGGGAGCGTCAGTCACCGAGTGAATAATGATTTGAATGCTTGTAACCGATGCACATTAATGCGCTGTCATTGATATACGAAAGGACTTAAGTGATAGATGTTTCAATGGCGATACGTCTTTCCCTGTTCAAGCAAGTTGCCTTTGTGTTGTAGCTAGTACCAATAGTATGTATGTACTTGGGCCATTCTATTTTTTCATGTACATAATTTTCAGACACTTTATTTTAAAGCAGATTTTGGAATACTTGGCCCTCACTTCATATTTTTGTTATTTAGAAGTCGGTCGGGGGTCGAAGTTTCACCACGTCCTTCCCTAAGGACTCCCTAGTACCCACTGCTACCCTACACGTGACCCCTGGGTGGTGCTAAAAGTGCAACAAAACTGTCTACTATACTGTCTTCTCGAAGATTTCAGGGTTAATTATTATTGCCATACGACAGGCAGGTTATTTAGAAAGAGGTTTAATTGCAGTATCACATCCGATGGTTTTGGTAGTTAACGAACCACAGCTAATATCCATAAATCGAGTAACTCAGTGGTCCTTGGATGTCTCACCATTTGTATGAAAAAATGGTTTTTACCACTGTGTTACCCACCTTCTACAGCAATATGTTAATATTTAAGTATTTTTACCTATAAATTCCGTTTATTACATTCAGGTAGACGGGGTATTCAGGTATTTTAAATCCTATTTTTGTACACTAATTCAATATCATAGATTTTTTTTGTAATAGAAAATTGGTCATGAAAAAGTAGAATGACCCACTTGTAGTTTTATAGTTGACTGTTTGCTTCCTCGTTATAAGGAGAATGTTCTATTAAAGTACCAGGTATTGATTGAGAATGCTATGAATGTACATTGCATTGTACGTAGAACCGTTGGCCGTTGGGGCAGGAAGGTTCTCGAGTGGCGACAAGCAGCGTGGGTAGCCCCCCCCCAAGCCCCACAAGGTGGACTGATGACCTGGTAAAGGTCGCGGCAGTCCGCTGGATGCGGGTAGCACAGGACCGGTCATTATGGCAGTCTTTGGGGGAGGCCTATGTCCAGCAGTGGAAGTCTTTCGGCTGATATGATGTCTATGAATGTCTATGAGTACTTATGGAGTAAGACCAGTTTTAGAATGAAAGCCCCTGTTGAAAGGGTTGTTGTTCGCCCGGCTGCCGTTTGCAACGAGATCCCGCAGCTGCTGTGATGGGAGCCGTTGCCTCGTAAGGAGGGCAGGCTGATAAGAAGATGAGCTCCTTACCCTCCCCCTTGTTGTGGATCATCATCGTGCTGAGATCCCTGGAACAGAAGGCGGGGCCTTGCTTGCCGCCACGATTTGACTCGGTTTTGTGGAGAGACCGTTGCGACTGGGCACCCCCCAGCCATGCATCCATCGGTACATATCATATGGTTCAGCACACCGTGGATTGGCGGAATGGAAAGCGGATTGGAGGAACAGGGATAGGAATATGGAATGGTGGGTAGGAAACGGGGAGAGAAAGGATTGGAGACGGGAAGTGACTATTTGGAACACGGGATAAGGAGTAGGGTTACACCTGGACAGTACTATTGCGACGTCCTCATACTTGGCTGCTGGCTGATTCGAGGTGGATGGTAAAAGTGCGATGCCCGTTCAGACCACCAGTATTTCCAGGACCAACCTGCCCCTCTGGCAGGTTCGTCCCGGGGCTGCGTCGGCAGAACCTTTTTTTTGTTGACCCAGGGTAAATCCGTTATGGATCCCACTCAGCCCGGGAGAAGCCCGAGGAGGATATGTCCGACTCGCATGGACTAAAACCCCTAGGACGACGGGAACGTGTATGATGGACTTGAGGGAGCAAATCTAGTAGCTCAGCGCCGCACAACTGCACGTACTCGCTTCCCCCTACACTCCAACGTTACGTGATACTATTATAATACATACTAGGTTTGGCCTGCGACTTCGTCCGCGAATAAAAACTCTCCTACTTTCTTCCCAGGGAACTATCTCCTTACCAAATGTCATCTTAATGTGTTCAGCGGTTTAAACCGTTGTCTTCCAGCGAAAAAAATAAATACTAGCATTTGTTTGAAGCTATCCGTAGCAGAACTGGGGTCACCGACATAGCCTTCAAAATTGCGAGACTTAAGTGGCAGTGGGCAGGGTACATTGCTCGCAGGACTGACGGTCGATGGGGCCAGAAACTGCTTGAGTGGCGTCCACGCACCGGAAGACGAGCTGTCGGTAGGCCTCCGACAAGGTGGAGTGATGACCTGGTGAAGGTCGCGAGAATCCGGTGGAAACGAACGGCACAGGACCGGTCTAAATGGCGAGCCTTGGGGGAGGCCTATGTTCAGCAGTGGACGTCTGTCGGCTGAAATGATGATGATGATGATGATGATTTTTTTGTAATGAACCCCCGGATCTCAGGGACTAGTAGACGACGTGAAGAGGTAACAGGCAGACAAGGTTACCTTGGCTTTTATAATAATTAAATAGTATGGACTACTTACTGTGGTCACGTACCCAGCTGTTCCTTGACAACGTTGTCGTGCAGCGTCATTGACCTTCTTTATCGCTTTCGCTGCACATTGACCGCGTCCAGTGTAAGTTATTATATACTAAGACTGTATTGCAATCTAGTACACATAAAGTAATATTTTCTCCAATATGCAATGAAATATAGACGTTATCTTTGTTATAACAGGCTGCGAATTATCACGTTTCGGGTGCGGCGTAACGAGCGGCACATAATGTAATTTCATACAACATTGAATGCCTAGGCCGGGAAAGTGATCGGGCCACGCGAAAACAAAACAAGGCGCCGGCGGTCCGCTACCGCAGCCCGTGTTCTTAGAATGTAATTTCGAATTTTCTTGTAATTTTAAATTTTCATTGCATTTTTGAGAAAAGCACTATCCAACCTCGGCGCGAACAGGGATTGTCGGTTTCGTATCTCTAGATGGCCTCATTAACACTCTGGCATCTATAACTACGCGGCCGGCAATCCCCTATTTCGCGGCCTCTGTACTCAAAATAAAAACATTCATTTTGCAAACAGGCCTCAAGGGCACTTTAACAAGTCAAAATCTATGTCAATTAAAAATAATACAATAATTAAAATATCATTCATTAAATATAGTGCTACTGATAAGATTGTGGCAGACATCATTAGCCCATTTGTTTAATGTGTAAGGTACATAACATAAACTCCCACACCCTTTTTCCGTATGCGTTGTTATACGACAGCAATACATATTTTGGTAAGGTACTTAGGTTTCTTAGTTATTGTGACCTACAACGATTTTTGAGGTTAAGTACATTTGATATTTCGTCACAGGTTAGCATCATTTTTTATTTAACATGTACGTTTATAATTTTACAGTATCGAAAAAGATTTTCCTCGTCATGTTTATACTTGTTTCTTATAGAACTAGGTACAATTCAAACTCAAACTCAAAATATTATTTATTCAAATAGGCCTAGCAACAAGCACTTTTGAATCGTCAGTTATATCACTACATAGTATAAAACAAAGTCGCTTTCTCTGTCCCTATGTCCCTATATCCCTATGTATGCTTAAATCTTCAAAACTACGCAACGGATTTTGATGCGGTTTTTTTTAAATAGATAGAGTGACTCAAGGGGAAGGTTTATATGTATAATATATGCATCAGCATTGCACCCGTGCGAAGCCGGGGCGGGTCACTAGTATTACATAAATTGAATCTAATTATTCAGAGCAATTTATTGATGCATATGAAACTTTAAAAAAAGACATGAATTACTGCAATGTAAGTCAAAAGAGAGTATAATAAATTCACAAAAAGATCTTCAAAATGTAAAATAAAAACATAAAAAATAGTATAATCTAGACACTCAATTGTTTTATTATGCTTAATTGTATCTCATATAGTAGTTTTCGCTTCAGTAGTAGTAGCCAGCTTCGTTAACCTTAAACACTAATTATGCTTACCTAGTTAAATGGCCCATCTTGGATTGTGGCTATCTCAAATGTCTCCATGATACCTGCAGTCACCAAGATAGCCAGCGAAATCTGCTGCACTATACACGATCCCGTCTATCTTTCAGTCGTCGACCCAAATCCATAACAAAGTCCTTGGCTTCCAAACCCCAGGATCCTGCAGTCTACCACAAAAGGGACAAAGTACTTTGGTTCCAAGGCAAGGAACTTGTCATACTTGTACAATCGAACCAACTGATTCATGACCCACTAGGCCTACAAATGGCTTGGAATCGTCAAAACAGTAGGGTTTTCATGTCTGGCAGTATGTGGCACTTAGATCGTTTTAAATTTTAACAAATTGCGTCAATACGGTCGGAGATCTATGCGATTTTAACCTTTGTTATCACTTCAATAGATATATTTTAACCTAACTCTTTTCATCACAAAAAAATATATTTCAATTTCAAAAATCAGTTGCTTGTCAAATATCAAGTGGTCAGTTAATGACATTTCCACCATTCACATTTGACATTTGACAGAACAAAGAGCTCCGATTATAGCGCTCAGTGAAGAACAGGGATAGTAATAGCATTTCTGTTTTGTGATCAACGCATATAGCCGAGGCCAAGACTCAGTCATTGTTATCAAAACTGTTTAAGACGTAATTAGTAAATGTCAGTGTCTACTGTCTAATAAAATGATAACAAGTTCGTTACCATTGAAATATATGTTCAGGCGAATTTCAACCTACTAGTATTTAGATGCTGTCGTGCCGTATCAGGTGTCCCATCATCCTGCCTCTTCTATTTCTAATTGTTTCCAGTAAACTTTCTTAAACATCTTAGAGGGCAAAATTGAAGGCAGGAGAGGAAGCAGTAAGTCAGTCGACTTACTTTAACCAAGTGAGGGAGGAAGTTGCCGATTCGTATGGGGAAGTCAAGAAACTGGCAATGAATAGAGAAGAGTGGCGGTTACCCCACCGACAAGAGCGAAGCTCTTAAGTTTTGATGATGATGAGTATTTAGATGACTTAGCAAAATGATCTTATGGTGGGTCATGATTCAATTTTGTCGATCGTACCTCAGCTTATCAGTATACTTCAGTGAGTCATATCACCAGATCTGTTCGGCCAAGGTCAGTGCCATGGCCTAACAGATCCAGTGATATGACTCGAATGGGACCGGAAAAACCCTTTTATGCCACCAAAGTTGACATTGTTTAATAGAGGCAATCGTTCAACTCGAATTTGGCATGTATCGTCTGCGAATTGATATACGGAACCACCCGTGAATATATTTTGCATGTCATTAACGTACAAAAGATATTCGGTAGGAGCGAAATGTGATCCTTGAGCTGTACCTTTTTCTGTGGGATTTTTTTCTAACTAAGATCAGTAAAAAGCCTTCTACGGGTCCGTAATTCCGCATATGACCGGTGACGTGACGGACGGGCAACTACGGAACCCTACACTGTGCGTGGCCCGACACGCACATGGCCGGTTCTTTTTACACATTTTTATAATTTTATTGTTTCTCCACTTTTATGTTTCCACTCCTGTTTTATATTTGGGTCATACTTAGTTCAAAAAACAAAAGTTGTCCCTCGTGTGGTCAATACTTAACAGCTTATTATGTACATGTTAGCTATGTTTTTATTACAAAGATTTATAGAAACGGAGACACTGTTTATGCAGGTTACTGATACAATCCAAAATTAAGCTTTGTAGCCCTTAACATTTGGTATGTCCACAGAAAAGACGCGAACCTAAATCTGTGTATGACCCATTTACTTATCGTAAGCTGAGGTAAACTTTGCCTTTACCATGAGTTTACATGACCGTACTTGCTAGCGACTGCGTAAAAATTTGTATGGGCAAAAGTACAGCGCTTCTGGCGGTTACGCAATAGAACTAAGAATCGGCATATTACATCATTTACGCAGTCGCTAGCGAGTACGGTCATGCAAACTCATGGTAAAGGCACTTATCAATAATATGGTCTACGATATCGTTCGGATCATTGTCAGTTAGCCCATTGCTCCAGTCATCGCACGCAGTTCTGAAATTACCTTTTTGTTGTATAATTCGGTTGCGTCGTTGAGGACAAGCAAAACCTGTTATAATAATAATCATTTATTTTCAGATAACAGGGATCCATTTTTGTTAGTAAAATCTTACGTTATATCAGTAAATATCACAAACTTATACCAAATTATTAAACAACTAGCAGCGCCCTGCGGTGTTACCCGCGGATAAAAAGTAGCCTATATCCTATTCTGATGTCTAAGCTACAATACTGGAAAGTTTCATAGAGATCCGTTCAGTAGTTTTTGAAATTAAGCGGAACGTACATCCATCCGCACAAACTTTCACGTTTATAATATTATTAGGATGTCAAAAATTATTTCAAAAATTACTCATGTCAAAAATAAAAATAAAACTAATATCAATATGTCAATATGTCCTGGCCCTGTTATGCGGCACCGGTGCGTGGAGCGACATCCAGTGCCTCACAAAAGGACTTGGACCAAGCACACCTCTTTTTTTACTGATCAGTTAAGGCTACTATGCTTTGCGTTGTATCGTTTTCGTGTAGAACAGACATCGGGAATTCATCTTTAGGATTCCGTACCCGAGGGGTCTAATCGAGACTCTGCCACCGCACCCAGTTGTTCTCCTCAGGATAAACTCAGTTTTGGATGAGGCCATCTATGGGCCCCTGGTCTCCGAGTTGTACTGGAGCAAACAGAATACTTTACTTAAAATAAATATGACGACTCGTTGAAAAACAATATACTTCTTTATTTATTAAAACTTTATTGCACAACAAAAAAACAATGTACACATGGCGGAGTTAATGCCAAATCTTCCAGTCAACCACCGGGTTAAATAGACATTTAAAATCTGTGCAGAGTAAATGTAGAAATATTGAAAGTGTAAAATCGACGTTAGTCAAATATAATAGTACATTACTATACTACTACCAAGGGCGGTAAAACAAAGGATGCCTTAGATCGCAGGTATTTGACACCCGAGCCGAAGGAAAGGGCAAAAATATGTGATCTGAGACCTTAATTATCGGCCGTGGTAACTACAGAATGTAATGGTTTCCCCTCGTCAGGAAGTGGGATTTTCCGTGCGCGGAGCGTGCGGTAATTGCCACTTTATGGCCAGGTGTGACTAAAATATATAACTACGAAACGATTACTTAGATATACACAAGTTCAGGCTAGTTTCGATTCAAACAATTGCTTCAACATTTGGTTTCCCTTGGTGTTGTTCTTCTCGATCCACGGTAGCTTCTCCAGGTCCTTGAGCCAGGCGTGCAGCTTCGGGTACCTGTGCATGGAAAGACCACTGTTACAAGAACCTTCATCATTATCATTAGAGATGCGCCGAATATTCGGTTATTATTCGGTCATATTCGGCATGTTTTTGAATGTTCGGTATTCGGCCGAATTATTCGGTTCAGCTGCCAAATATTTACCGAAAAAAAATTGAGAAGGTTTTGTTACAAGTAACGAGGAGTGTATTATAGTTACTGCTTCGTGAAATTAATACATGACACATTATTAACAGTCATTTAACTTATTTTCATCAATATTTCGCTTTGATAATGAATATAAATTTTACCATTCAATAGATGAAGGAATTACGTTGAACCGAATAATTCGGCCGAATGTTCGTATTCAGTCAAACCCATATTCGGCGCATCTCAAATTATCATCACCAGCTTGTAATCGCCGGTTATACCTTGTTTTTTGTTAAGATTAGAAATCAAAGAAGCAGTGGTTGTAAACACGCACCCATGTGAGTGCCAAATTCAAAGATGACAATTGTACGCAAGGGAATGTACTATAATAGTATTAAGATTTATAATCATCAGCCCAATCATATCAAGGTAATGCCAGGTACTAAATTTAAAAATGCATTAAGAAAACTTCTTGTTCAAAACTGTTTTTATGATCTTAAGGAATATTTTAATTTTTATTTTCATGACATTAAACATATTTAATAATTTATCTCTAAAAATGTAAAATTTGACCTGACATGACCGAAATAATTAATGACATAACTTAATATACTCGCCAACAATAATTACCTATTTCATTCTGTACTTTGTGATGTAGATTATATTATTTTTAACTGTATTTAAAGTAACTATTGCATGCTCTTATGAGTAGATTATGCGCGCATAACAAAAAACTGTACCAAACATCTTCACCATTGTGAATTTACCATAATCTGGCAGTAAAGATAATTTTGATTTTGATTTTATTTTGATTGAATTCTCATTATTCGCATGAAAGGTTAGAATAAGTGACAGTTAGTGCCGCATCCTTAAGCCCTCAGTCATGAGGATGTGACGAAGAAGATGAGATGTTAGTGGAAAATTATTATCATTCGGTTTGGCGATATGAACTTTATTCTAATTTTGCAAGTTAACTGTACGCGGCCGAAAAGCACAGTATATCGAGCTATCTTATCTTATCTGATGATGAGGGCCCTTACGGATGCACTTAGACCCAGTGCCAGTGGGATCTTTTGTGCAATTGCTGGCTTCTATATACTTGCTCCAAGCTGCTCCATGGGCCGTAAAAGACTCAATACTATTGTAGCTTGAACTGCTAAAATATTTTATCTAATATTGTGGTTTTTTAAAAAAAAATTATGTCAAAGTGATAATTTGAGATATTTCCTAAGTAGTAGTAGTTAGTAAAGAGTTCGTGGCCAGCGGCACCCATATACCGCGTGCGGTATGCGAGGTTAAGCAACGTCAACGCAGGTCAACTCTTGTATAGGTAACCGCTTTGAATGGTTATTAACTGAGCGCTCCCGTTTTGGAAGCCACGTTAAGCCGTTGATCCCGGCTGCTGTATATGATAGCAGTCGTTAAGCCAATATAGAGTCCTTCGGGCGGCTTGGGAGCTTCTATAAGCCAAGTTGCCCACTCACTTAACAAGCCTAAGCCCAATAAGGTTTAGTTTCCCCTTGCGTCACATCGGATGTTATTCGCTTCCGTAAAAACTAGTGACTACGCCAAATATTGGTATTAGGATTCCTAGCATTATCCCAAGCATAGTTGCATCGAGAAGGATGCCTGGGATCCGCTACTTAATCCCAAGATTTGGAATAGCCACTAGTTTTTATCCTCCGATGATGATGATAGTTCTAGAAAAAATAAAAAGTAGGACATTTTGGTATTCAACTTACTTCTGTACGTTCAAATCCACAACGCAAAGTAGGGTGGTCACCAAAGGAAACGCTGCAATATCGGCTATGGTGAGGTTATCCCCGGCTAGATACTTCGTTCTTGATAAGAATTCTTCGGTGAATCCATACGCCTCGACGATATCATCGAGGTTCTTCTGCGGTATATCGTTGTGTCCTTCTTGGAATAGGCGGTACTGTAAAATAAAAGTATATTGAATAGAAATAATTATATGCCATAATCCAACGTTGATTAGTACACCTGCATGTTGGTTTACAACATCCGGTTGGTTGATGAGTTTAAGTGATAAGTATCTGAGAAAAAACAAATTTTTAGTATAAGCATTTATTAACGAACGCTGCCTTGAGACTCCGATCGACATACAGATCAAACGCCATAAGTAGAATTGGATCAGTCAACACGCTTCGAAGGGACCCTGATGACATAACGAGGCAAAGCCTAGACTGGAATCTCCAAGGAAAGCGTAAGGGTGGCCGCCCTAAGCAACCCTTGCGGCGGACGATCATCGCAGAGGCGAAGAACATTGGGAAGACGTGGAGCGTATCGAAGCGAGAAGCTCTAGAATGGATGGCGGCGCACTGTGGAAGCCCTCTGCCCCATCTAGGGGACATAGGAACATAAGTCATTTATTGAAGACAAGCTTATGCCCGCGACTTCGTCTTCGTAGAACTTGTCTAAGCCCGTACCTCTTTAGCAGAACACCACAGTACTTATATCTCGATTCTAATAACATTATACCATACTCTGCCCCAGTGTATAATTACAAGATAAAATCATACCGTCAAGTATCGCATTCTCGGGAACAAAATGGAGTTGTTGAAAAAGAGTTTTTGGTTGACGAGAGCCCTCTGCTTGGGGTCCTTCGGGTAGAACGAGTCCTGTTTGCCGTAGACGTCAGCGAGGTACATGAGGATCGCGTGGCTGAAATAAGTGGGAAAATTATGGTTATGGAAAAAATAAGTAATACCTACGTGCCAAAACTCAGAGGAAGAAAATAGGCTGCTAACTGACTCGGTCCGAGGGTCAAAAGCATGTATAGTCACCACCGGAATTAATTTCTGCTACGTACAAAAAAGCACGCATAAATATCTGACACGACTATATTTTTAGGGCCCTTAGGATTCGTCATTTATTTTTTCCGCTTTTGTTTTGGGCTTGGGCAGAAAGGCTGTACTACAATAGTAGATTGTGTCTCAAGGGAGCAAAATGATATATTTACGGCGAGGGCGGTATATTGAATTCTGAGTGAAGCGAAAGATTCTACAATAGAATCCTGAGCGAAGCGAGGGACTCTAAAGTAGAATCTTGAGCTTAGCGAGGGATTCAAGTGTTTACGCCCAAGACGAAAATAATTTTGCTACCGTGTGACACATACTGCTTTTCACACCGTCTATGAGGCCCGCTGCTAAAAACATGAAATATCTTACAAATGATTTTACTATAGTGTCACATACTGCTTTACACACCTTCTATCAGGAAAAGAGTCATTGTTGCCCTCAAATGAGGGAAGAAAAGTACAACTTTGATCCCTCATTCGAAGGCAACAATAACTCTTTTCTGAATAGCAGGTGTGAAAAAGTAATAGAAAGACTAATTGATTATATAAATTTGTGTATGAATCGTGTACCGAGAAATGTAGTAACATTTTGTAACTTACTTAGAGACCATATACATCTCTAACAATATTAAATTAATTTTAATTTTGACGCTCAGAGACCATGTACATCTCTGGGATATTATATTAATTTCATTATACTCCTTGTTTGATCTTGAGATCTTATACATCTCTAACTTTACTGATGTTGTAATATTTGTAATAGATAACTTTGCAAGTTAATCTTCACTGTATGACATTAATTTTGTTATAATTGTAAACTCGAAATTATTATTCCTTCTCGAACTGTAAATTAATATTTTGACATTTCAAATGTATTACTTATTATAGTTAGACTTTCTTAAAGTGTAAATTAATATTTTGACATGTAAAAGTGCCCTTGTGGCCTATTTGCAGAATAAATGTTTGATTTTGATTTTTTTATTTTACTCTAATATTTTAATAGTTTGACGAATACATATACTGCGCCAGGTATCGCAGTCCGGTACATCGGTTAGTGTTGTGGGTGACACGAGCTACGTCATCAGCCAGAATCAGTCTATCGATCGTATGGACGTAAGTGTGAGTGTGTCGTCGACAGTGACGTGTGTTGATTGTCCCACTTTGTTTTCTTAGACCATGTTTCAACCCAGAGGGAGACCTAATAGACCCTTATTGGGATAAATTAGGTTTCCCTCTGGGTTGGAACATGGTCCAAGAAAACAATGTAGGACAATCAACACACGTCACCGTCGACGACACACTCACATCATCGCGAGGAAACGGTGTGAGGTGTCTAACTGGTTTCCTCGTAATGATAGTATATTACCGATACAGATTTATAGAACTGCAATTCGATTTGTCGTATTTAACAGAAAGAGACATTGCCTGGATATCGCTTTACTTTCATATTCATTCTTTTGACGTGATAACGTCTTATAAATCGATCAACGGATGCCAACACGAAAAAGTGTAATGTAATGTATGACTAGGCTGACCCTTGTTAAGCGAATTTCTATAATAAAGTTATTGGTATTTGAACCTTACTGTTTGGATGGAAAAATGGCTTTTTGAACGAATTACTTCGATGCAACTCGGTCAACTGAATGATTTCAAGTTATACCTAAACAGTTGACGGTCAAACCGGTTTCTCTCCTCAATTTTATTGAGAGCTCTGTAAATTTTGATCGGTTGGCGATATATCGATCAGTCTGACGGCGAAGGCAAACCAGGCGTGCTGTTAGGACTCTGCTCGGCGGGATGCGGCGGCGGCGTAGCGGTAGGCCCCGGCGACTCCGCATCAATGTTTTCTTATGACGTTATCACGTAAAATTGTAATTGAATTGTAATGTGTTGTCGTTGTGTATGTGTTGATTGTGAATGTGTGATTGTAATTGTAATTGTTGTGTGTAATTGTGTTTGTGTCACGTGTAATTGTTAATAGAGTATGTAGCATATGTGACGAAACGTGTTGTGGATGATTCTTTGTAGCATAAATTGACGAAACCTGTGGTGGATACTTTTGTTTGTTATAATTAGTTTACATATATTTCATTAATAAATAATATCACGTAAAATTATCGTCCGTAAACTTTACAGATGACCACTTTTTTTTGAAATGCTGAGACATGAAAATAGGGATCTCATTGCCATGCAAGGGATGTCGTCTCGAATTAAAGCCGGTTGCACATTTTGCGGCGCCGCGTTGGCGATATCAGTACTGTCAGCTGTCAAAGTTAATGTGAGTCAAGTCAGCAGGTTGTACAGATTGTTTACTGCGTGCCTACATTTTGTTATTACCGTGTCGCGGTAACCAACCAGCATATTGCCCGCCTGTAAGCAGACACGACATCTGCAGATCAATTTTGGGTGTTTGGCAGTGAGCAAGTAATCTAACACAGAAACATTTTGTCATTTTGTCCTAAGTATAAATATATAAATATATATATGTATTTATGTAGTATTATTATACTGTTATTTAATTTAAATAAATAAATAAATATACGTTGTATATTGTTTTGAAAAAATGACACCTCACAGAGTTTCTTACGCCGGTTCTTCTCGAGGCAGAGGTTTATTTTATGAACCGGTGGTATTTTTTGACATTTATAAGTACATGCACTTATTTCACTATGCCCTTATGTGCCTAAATTGAAGAATAAATTATTTAATTTCATTTAATTTACAAGCGGGCTGTTTACCCTTTTTGATTTCGGGATTAGTTGTATTGATAGGTACACACAAATGTAGAAGCCTCATCCTCAACACAGCGTATCCTCTGTGATCTTATCTCCATGAACAGAAACAGATGTCTGGGCAGATGCCAGTGCCTTTACCATGAGTTTGCATGTCCGTACTCGCTAGCGACTGCGTAAATGGTTTAGTATGCCGTATAAAATTATATACACGAAAATCGAATGGCTCTTCTCACTACGTATGTTATAAATGAAATCATCATCATCGTCATCATCATTTCAGCCGAAAGACGTCCACTGCTGAACATAGGCCTCCCCCAAGGCTCGCCAGTTAGACCGGTCCTGTGCCGTTCGTTTCCACCGGATTCACACGACCTTCACCAGGTCATCACTCCACCTTGTCGGAGGCCTACCGACAGCTCGTCTTCCGGTGCGAAATAAATGAACCTTATTCTGGTGCCTTTGCGGTCTACTTGCATAAAATATAAATTGTAATATCTCTATTGCATAATAAAATTAGCTTTTTTAGGTACCTCAAAAAAGGAGGTTCAATGTTCGTTTTTTTCTTACAGATGACGTAATGCATGTATTTAAGTACCCTTGTAATGTACTGACATGCAATTTTGTATCAAGGTAACGCTGCCTCCACTTACCTGTCATGTATAATGATGTCATCAACTTCTAGGACAGGTATAGTATGTAAGGGATTTATCTGTAACAAAAAAAATGTGTATTACTTAGGAACTAAGGGTTGAAAACCACCCATTTTAGATGAGATGTTTTCCGACGTGTCATATGTGACATGTCGACATGACGACGAATCATTCATGTGTAATTATTGTGTAGTTTTATAATAAACTATCTACAAACGTGACTAATTTATCTATTAATAAATTCAAGACTTATGTAAAGAGTAAACTCATATCGAAAGCATATTATAGCACAAAAGACTACATGAATGATAAAACACCGTGGGTATAATTGTGGTTGAAATACTAATTATATTTTAATAATTATGACATTACATCTTAATGACTATTTTCATAATTATGACATTAGATGTTGACGTTAAATTTTACTCTTGATATTCAGATTTTATTCTAGAAACTGTCTAGATTATACATTTATGTTTTTATTTTACATATTGACGATCTTTTTGTGAATTTATTATACTCTCTGTTGACTTACATTACAGTAATCATGTCTTTTTTTTAATTTCATATGCATCAATAAATTGCTCTGAATAATTACATTCAATTTATGTAATATATAACTGACGATTTTAAAGTGCTTGTTGCAAGGCCTATTTGAATAAAGAATATTTTGAGTTGAGTTGAGTTGACGCCAATAATTTGAGGCAGAAATGGGTGGTTTCACCCGAGTTAAACACACTGCTTTTCATATCGAATACGAGGAAACTAAAAATGCCAATATAATACTAATATGTATAAATCGGATCATTATTAAAAAGTTCACAAGTTAGATTTCAATTCCCGAGCTGTGTCCTGTACTGTATATCGATTTTTTCCACGAAAGAGCAATATTAATGGTACCTATTATTACTTATGTTTATGTAAAGAAAGAAAAAGAAAGAAAGAAAACATGTTTATTTAGCATATACAATATATATGTGGTTGAAAAGCAGTAGTCAATTTAAGTAGGAAACAGCCTCGTTTGAATATTTATTTTGACATATTATGTATTGATCCCTCCGTAGAGGAAATTGAGTAGCGCTACGAGAATCCTGGCTGCGAAAGTGTTGAGGGCCTTATATAAAGATTACCTTCAAGAAGTCAGGTTTCAACTGATCTTTCTCCATAAGATTGACTTCGATATACTCGGCGGGCACGTTGAAGAGCTCGCACGCCATCATGGCCGCCCGTGACGGGGGACTAAAGTCCAATTTGTACAGCTTGACCATCTGTCAACAAACAATGAATAGAATAGAATAGAACCTTTATTGCACACCAAAATAACAACACATTACAATTTGAAACTTAATACCTAGAAACTAGCTTAAAAATTAAGTATAAAGAGCAGGGGTGCTGCTATAGTGGCCGCAATTGGACACCACTCAGCATAATGCTGTGACATTTTACAATGCCGCAGCGCTGGTCTTCCGTGGAGCCCATGGCTGAAAGATAGCTCAGAACAGCAGAAAGTGATGGACATGGGAAACATAATAGAAATACATTTTTTTAAATAAGAACTAGATATATTAGGCATGCGGATGAAACAAGTTACTATACAAATACTCTTTATTGCATAACCTCAAAAAAAAGAAAAGAAAAATATTTTGTTTTTGCTCAACTGTTCTCAACTGTTTTTTTTTTGGTGATTGTCTTTCCATTAAATATTGCGGAGACGATGATCCGAGTAAACTTGTGTAAAAAACGTAAGCCTGTATCGGGTCCGAGTCTTATTCTATCAATGTTTTCGCCGGTTTGTTCTAACTTTGTGTAGATAATCGTGAGTCGACTGACTTTCGAAACGAGCGTTTCAAACGCTCAGAATTCTCCTACCCTACTTTATTCGAGCCACGCAGGCGCGAGGGTTGTTATAAATGGGGTTTATACTAGAGTAAGTACTTAGATTCATCAAGATAGTCAGCGATGGAAAATGTCATAATATTCAGTACATTTTTCTGACTGACCACGCGCCATGTTGCGGAATCTCATTGGAACTAATTTCTTACACTTACCATAACTATAATGATAGGTTGTCACTTGTCAGGAGCGCTCATGGCCCAGCGGCGCCCGCGTACCGAATGCGGTATGCGAAGTTAAGCAAAGTCGGCCCAGGTCAGTTATTGGATGAGTGACCGCTTTGAGTGGTTATTAACTGAGCGCTCCCGTGCTTTGGAAGGCACGTTAAGTCGTTGATCCCGGCTGATGTCTATAATAGCAGTCGTTAAGCCAAGTTAGAGGCCTTCGGGCGGTTCGAGAACTTCTAACAGTCAAGTTGCCCACTCACTTGACAAGCCTAATTCCGATAAGGTCTGGTTTCCCCTCGGGTTGGAAGGTCAGATGGCAGTCGCTTCCATAAACACTAGTACCTACGCCAACTCTTGGGATTAGGTAGCGGACCCCGGGCATCCTTTAGGATGCAACTGTACCGGGATAACGCTAGGATGATGATGATGATGTTGCCACTTACCAGTGTCACAGTACAGTTGTGGGTTATTTCAATAATAGTAGTGTTGAAAATTCAATGATAATTGACAAATGATGCCCAAAACCATTGTTGGAACTGTTGAAAAAAACCACTGGTGAAATGAACCTCGGGCTTTAACCCTTAAATGCATGATTTTTTCTTTTTCCATAAAAACTCGATATTTGCTAATTTCAGGTGTACATGAAAACGGGACAAATAATATAAAAATTCTGTTGTAAGTTTTTGATTCAAAATAAGTAAGATAAAAAATAAGATATTTTTCATACATCATAAACATATACAAATAATGCTTATTTACATATGAAACATTTTACTTAGTACTCGGACAATATTTATGACGTGTAGAAATGTATTCTAGTAAGAAGAGCCGAGTTTCTTACGCCGGTTCTTCTCGAGGCAGAGGTTTATTTTATGAACCGGTGGTAGTTTTTTGAATTCATACGTGCATGTAATATGCCTAAATTGAAACATAAATAATTTCATTTCATTTAAAAATAATTATTTCCTAAACAATAAGGCCGCAATTTTCGAGTTCTTAAAAAATATTGCGCCCGATTTTTGAAATTACCGGCTTTTCGTTTATAAACCAATGTAATACTTATTTTTTGTATAGAACCGTTAATATTTTAAGATTGAATATGAAAATATATTAAATTTCCTTGTAAAATGAATCTCAATATTAATAAAAATATTCCTACTTTGAAATAAATCTGCGTGGTACAGTATGCATTTAAGGGTTAAGTATATCTAAATCTGCTACTCGGACTTAAGCGCGCTCAGCGAGCTGTTATCAAAGTACTGTTAAAAATCCTTTCAGATATCCTACAGACTTGTTGCTTAGTGAAACCGGGTTTCTCAGAGTTAGACAATTATTTATTCTCAATGCAGTTATCAGGGTTCACAAATGTTTAGGAAAATCAGCCCTAAAAGATGCTTTTATGACTAGACGTACATACAGAGTCCCTGTACCTACCATCCAAACGGCTCATGCTCAACGATCTGGCTATTACATTCACCCATTTACATATAACGCTGTTTGCAAATTCTGTGACCGAAAAACTTGCACTTCGATAAAAGTCAAATCAATATTAAAAAAATGGTTTGCAACTCTATCTTACAATGATACAGAAGACATAATTCGCACTTACTCTTGGTCTGTGGTCAGCTAAATCTTTTTTTCTTTTTTTCTACTCGCACTCATTCACGTCACACACGCATACACCACACCCCTACTCACATACACACTCACGCACCTTCACACATATTACACACAAACACTTTTACTTAGTTTATTAATTTTCATGTTTTATACTGGTAACTGCTACAAATGGTGCATTCCAAGATACAGGCTCGCCTAGTTTGGACTGCACCAGAAATCCCGTGTAACTATTGTATCACTTGTGTTAGAATCAATAAATTTACTCTTACACTTACTATTACTCTTAAATGGATCGACTTGTACTCACGTTTTAACTCTGGGAGCGTCAGTCACCGAGTGGTTAATGGTGCTTGTAACCATTGGATATGAATGCGCGGTAATTGATATACGGAAGGTCGTAAGTGATAGATGTTTCAATGGCTATATGTCGTTGTTTGCGGCATTCTATCACAAACAACGACAGGGAGGCGGTGTGGCTATTCTGATACAACAAGGTCACCATTATGTCGAAAGATTAGACATCGCCGAACTTTCACAGGAATCTATTTTCGAGTGCTGTGTTATTGAGTTACCGGAAGAAAATATAAACTTGATAAATATTTACCACGACATCGACCTTTTCTTCGATAGACTAGGAAAACTATTATGCAAATTACAGGATAAGGCCCAAATACCTAAATAGCGTAAAGAGTCTAATATTTTCATTGCATCTAGTTGACACATTTCTTGCATATCAAACGATTCGACATGTTTTGTTTTCTTGTGTAACTACACATTGTAAATACCTATTGTTATTTTTTCTTCGTTTCTCTTTCAATTCTCTTTTGTTGTGTACCACTTACATTTACTTAAGTAGGTTAGGTAGTATCATTGTAATAAGCATATTTTGGAGAAAATGAATGACTGTCGAGTTTCTTTCGGCGTTTCTTCTCGGGAGTGGTCTCATGAGAAACGCTAGTAGTTTTTGACTTGTAAAAGTGCCATTGCGGCCTACTTGCAGAATAAAGTTCATTTATTTATTATTTTAAAGAAAAAAAATCGTTATAGCTGGCGATTTTAATATAAATATGATGACGAATACAACTGCTTCTAGGACACTTGTTGACACTATGCTCTGTTACAACCTGCAACAAACTGTTAATATGCCAACAAGAGAATTAAGGGACTCATATTCATGCATCGACTTAGTGTTTACATAGAAAAATACAACGTTGACGTTGAAAACCATGGCATATCGGACCACAAAAGCATTTAACATCCAAACACAAACCGAACACCAGCATATAAACCCTCGAGGTTTCCGTTGGTGAAGCAATATTTACCATTTATTGTAAAATAATGTTTTTGGCCAATAAAATAAAAAAAAATAATAAAAAAAACAGACAAGACTTAAACCGTGATGTAAAAAGTAGGATATACAGCGAAAAAAATATGCTAAATTTTAGACAGACTCTAGGAAACATTAACTGGGAAGCTACGCTACCGATTACAAACAGCATAACCTCAAACTTCTAATGCTTTAGTGAAATACTTCACAATACCCTAAATAGACATATTCCAACTAAAACAATCAAAATGCAACCGTCATGATGTCTCACCATTTGTGTGAAAAAATAGTTTTTACCATTATGTTACCCACCTTTTACAGCAATATGTTAATATTTAAACCTATAAATTCCTTTTATTAGGTTCAGGTACTATTTGAAATCCTATTTTTTTTATACAACGCCGATGGCAAACAAGCGTACGGTACACCTGATGGTTAGCGGCTACCGCACCCTATAGACGCCCGCAACTCCAAAGGACTCACGTACGCGTTGCCGACCCTTTTTGAAATTTGAGAATTCACTGTGTTGACAGCAGAAGGGACAAATTTAGTTCCCTCGCTCTCAACTCGGTGCATCCGCGGGAGCTTTTGTACACTAATTCAATACATATCATAGTTTTTTTTTTGTAATAGAAAACTGGTCATGAAAAAGTAGAATGACCCACTTGTAGTTTTATAGTTATAAAATAAATAAAAATAAATAAATAAATATTAGAGGACAATCTTACCCAAATCGAACTAGCCCCACAGTAAGCTCAAGAAGGCTTGTGTTATGGGTACTAGACGACGATATATTTAATAGATATGAATACTTAAATACATAGAAAACATCCAAGACTCAGAAACAAATATTCATGCTCATCACACAAATATTTGCCCTGACCGGGATTCGAACCCAGGACCGTCAGCTTCACAGGCAGGTGCACTACCTACTAGGCTAAACCGGTCGTCAAAGTTGACTGTTTGCTTCCTCGTTATAAGGAGAATGTTCTATTAAATTACCGGGTATTGCTTGAGAATGCTATGAATGTACATTGCATTGCACGTAGAACCGTTGGCCGTTGGGGCCGGAAGGTTCTCGAGTGGCGACAACGGACCGGAAGACGCAGCGTGGGTAGGCCCTCCACAAGGTGGGCTGATGACCTGGTAAAGGTCGCGGGAGTCCGCTGGATGCGGGTGGCACAGGACCGGTCATTATGGCAGTCTTTGGGGGAGGCCTATGGCCAGCAGTGGACGTCTTTCGGCTGATATGATGCTATGAATGTCTATGAGTTATTATGGAGTAAGACCAGTTTTAGAATGAAAACCCCTGTTGAAAGGGTTGTTGTGATGAGCTGAAAATGGGTCATTGTCAGATTTAGGTTCGCGTCTTTTCGGTGGACATATCAAAAGTTAAGGCCCACAAAGCTTAATTTTGGATTGGTCTAGTAACCCGCACAAACGGTGTTTCCGTAACTATAAATCCATGTAATAAAAACATAAATTACATGTACATAAGCCGTTAACTATAGGCCACCGGGTGGACAACTTTTGTTTTTACAACTGACAATGACCCAAATATGTCTGTACGTTGGACCATCATGGGAACACAGTTTGTTCAGAGTGTTGTGTCTACGTAAACGCGGCCATGCTAGTATTACTGGCATTACAGGGACTAATGATCGGATTTGACGGAGGTACCGGGGAATGATAGCCTCGGTCCCGCGGAGGCGAGGGTTGCGGACTCTCCAATCAAGTCCCGATTTAATTGACTTGTAATATACTTAACTAGGTGTAGTATACAGTTTTGTGCTGTTGGTAACTAGGGAGTACGAGTAGACTCATAATAATAATAAAAATTTTTCTTCGGGGAAACCGAAGGTTTTATTTATTTATTTTATTTTATTTGACACACCAACAAGATACCAAGCTAATACATTAATAAGAACATAAAGTTAGATGACGCTAGTCCTGCCTGTATTTCAATAACAGGCGTGCAACATCATTAAGTTAAGATACCAGGTCAGTATAACAATAATCAAGAGTACAATTAGTAGAAGGAATACGCCGGTTCTGCCCCCAGGTTCTAGACCCCTAGACTGCTAGATTGGTTTTAGATTTCCTAGACTGGCTCCAACTAGAATCTAGAACGCCACCCATCGGTCTAGCATCTGAGCGCCGGGCAAGATTACGACAGTAAAAATTTGAACAGTGTAGTGGCCGAGGGGGCGAGACTGCAAGGGGCGTTTTGTGTTGAAGTTAACTCATTTCAATGGTTGACGTTTTTTTTACAGGTATATTTTTAAACTAAAGCGCGTATCTTCAACTACGTGGGTGGTCGCACACGCTTGTATTTATATTTCTAAAAACGTTCCAGAAAATTGCTATCTTGTGTCCCTTTCATTCGCACAAACTTTCAATATTTCTATCCCCTTCATTAGTGCACAAAAAACTGAAGCCTTTCATAAAATTATTATTTTCTGTCCCTGTCACTCGCATATAAATTCACTATTTGTATCTCCCTACTGCGCCTAACAAAGAGACAAATTCAATGAGACCTATGCGACTGATTGTTATTTCACTGTAGCCAATAGTACAAGGTTCTATGTTGAGCTTTTATCAACTTGAGATTTGAACGCTGTCACTTTAACACAAAGTCTAGTTTTAACTACCCCCTATACTATAACTATCTCGTTTAAGTATTCTGTACATATGCAGCACGTTTATTGCGCGGCCGCGCGGACCGCTGCCAGTACGGTACCTGGGTACCTGTATTTTTTCCGTACTTGCAATAGACCCATTCCACAACATTACCTAATAATTATCCATGTATATTTTTAATTTATCTGCCTCTTATACCTACTCTTTTATCCGTAGAGTCAATGTTCTAACCTAACCTAACCTAATTTTGCGTTTCACAATCTTTACCTAACCAAACCGTTTGTATGTACATAAACAAATTTAGGTACCTACCTATTTATGCTATATATGTTTAAGGGTAATTTAGTTATTTATTACCTAACCAAGCCGTTTCTTATTTGTTACTTGTACTTACGTACATAACCAAACTTAGGAACCTATTTAAGTTTTATATGTTTGCCGGTAACTGAGATATTTATTAATTCATTTCTTACTCGAGTTAACTGCAAAAAGAAGTAAGCGCCATGAAATTTACGGCGGTTAAGACCTTTTAATTTTTAATATGCTGCACATTGTTTAGACCTTTTTCTTGAACGCTCCACGTCTTGGGTGTCCATTTAGGTACAATCATTTCAATTAATGTTTTCAGAAAGAAACCTGTTTAAACCTGCAATCTGCCCAATTATATACATGATGTTGATGGATTTACATTAACATTAAACCCATTGTTAACTGGCTATTGTAATTTTTGTACAAAGCATTTGTGACAGCCCTCTGTTAAATGTGTATACGAGAAACATGTTTGAACAGGAGATCGTGGTCGTTGTACGAATTATTACATATATACTTACTCGTTACATCTGTTATATACTTAGCGGTAGGTATTTTACCTGTTAATGGATAGTTAAAATGGCCGTCTTTTGGTCAGGTTTCCACTTGTAGGTATGCTGTAGGTATAATATAGTTTATTGCATTCATGTTTAAACCAGTGAGAAAGGTGGATAAATAACAAACATGTCTGTGTTTTGTACAAGTTTCGACTTGCATATACATACAAGCTGTAGGTTCAAAAAACGAAGTTCTCATTGTTAATTGTTATATATGAATATTTTGTTTACATGTGTAATATATTGCCTTCCTTATTATACTGTCGAAATCCTGTTAAAACTTGTTTCTTCTTCCTAGGTGATCCTCTGTCCCCACTAGCGTGCCCGAGGTTTTTATACACACATTCATATAAAAAGGCCGAAGCTGAGGCTAAATTTATATAGTGTCTTTTGACCACCAGTTCAGTTAAGAGCTCTCCGTTTCTACGTATTGAAGTGACTATTACTTTATTACTTGTGATAATGGATGTAAGTATTCAAATAGTGTTACCCTATAATAACTTATTATTTTTAGCTTTGTGTGTATGTATGTGTATTGATTTTATGAATATTGTTTCAGTTCTCCGACAATACCTTCAAGAACTACTATTTCAATGAAAATGAAGACGAAGCGAGCGATTAGGAAGGGACGCTTGCTATTAAAGTGAAGCAGGCCATAACAAAGAAGCGTCCATCGAATAACATCGATGTGTTTTTCGAAAGGTCCAAGAAGAAGCCCAAAGTCATCAAGAAATCTTCCACGGTCTCCAAAACAACGGAAGACGGTGTCGCATACCTGACTTCTGGACAAGATGATGGGGCATATGCCTCACATCTGATTAAGATAGAAGTATACGACATGGAGAAAATAAAAAATGTTTCGCCATTGGACCACTGGAAACATTGTGATCTTCGTGTTAGGTACTACACTGTTGGAGAACTGGACTCACATGAACAAAGTGCTCGTGATGTCATTTACAACATCGCGAAAGAGTTAGCGGCAAAGCCCAAATGTGTTAAATACTGTTTGGGAACTGATAATAAGTAGTTTAAGGTGCCTTGTTTAATTTAATAGTCATAAGTCTAAAATAAGTTTTTAATAAATATTGTAGTATATAAAATAATTAGTTAAGCATTCTCTTTAAAACCATCTGAAATATTTTCATTGTAATATCTATCTATTAAAATTATTGTGTTAGCATATTTTTATAAATAAAACACATTATTTCATTGTACGTATTGTTTTAATTCATAAAGATTCGTTTAAACATATTTCTTAATACTAGATCATTAGACAAAGTATTGTCAGAAAACAAATTTAAAAACTGACTCATTTTTTTCCCATGATACTTAAAATAAAGATAAACTAAACAATATTCCCCACAAACTGAGGTAAAATAATTTTGAAGTGGTTTATGGTTATGATACCACCTCTTAGCATTTCTTTTTAAGAATAACTTATGATAACCAGTAGGCTTTCGACCAAAAGAGTCAAAGTATTCTCCTATTCCATTAACATCAATGTGAATGGCAATCCAATGGGACCCAGGTCTCGAGTCGGGGTCCAAGTTGCTTATAATAAATGCAGGTAAATTAACCCAAAAGGGGATTTGGTTTGCAGCAAACACATTTGATACAAAACTGGAACTTATTTTATTCATACAAAATTGAATTTGATTCGTATCCATTTCTGATAAAAATAATCATTCATTGATGATCTTACTAACGATTTCAAGCAGCAAATGAAATAACTGATCAATATCATTACATATATGTAGTTATCAGCTATTATAATCTACCGTAACGTCACGGTTTTTGTTTATTTCTATTATGTTATCAAATTCAGCATATACGATGCAGTTTATAGTAGTACTTAAAGACGATTCAAAACGAACTTCTACCCGAACAGAACCATGTCTCGCAAGATTCCAGTGTGAAGTTGAACTGGCAGATAAATCAGGTGTCAAATCAAAACATAGCAAACAATTACCCCCTCCATAACTTGATCTGTCTATTGCATTACCTTCATTATGGAAATGAATTCCTGATCCAGAAAATAACGTATGATATGTTGATGCTATTAAACCAGAATTAAATGAAGGTTGCAATGTTTTCGAAGGTATTTCATGACCGTCCACATACAAACTAAAAGAGTTCATATTGAAATGTTGAAAATTAAAAGGATTCAAAGCTAGATTACCATTAAATGCCGAGTTTGAAACGAATCCAATAATACATCTTTTAGGGACTTGCCCGAGAAATATATTATCTAACGTTTTTCCCTGTATTCCAGCTGGTAATGTAAGAACCTTTACTTCCGCTCTTGTGATTGGATACTTTGCTGTGGTTGATGCTAATACTTTTTGATGTGCTAACAAAACACTTGGATTGATTCTTGCTCTTCTTACTATGAGACTGGCATCCATTATCTGAACTTTAAGTTTGAGATCTTGGTGACAAATTAAATTAAACGATTCTTTAGAACGTGCCAATTTAACACGCATTTCGACTCCGTTTATTAAGAATTTCTCTTGGTTAAACATATCACCATGCAAGTGACCAATCAGCTCTACTTCCTTACTTTCTTTAATAAATTTCTGTCTTTTGTGAAAGCCTTTATTATTCACATCAGCGGTATCCATATAGTGTGGTGTATCTTCATACCATAATCCACAAGTAAGATGAGATTCTTTAGCTGCTGGACCATAATTAAGTAGATTTTCCATATAAGCACGATAGGCGTAGGTATTATTTGGTGGTGATATGAGTTTCTGATTTAAATATACATCTAGTTGGCTAAACAGGGAATGTAACCAATTATTGACGGGTGCAACTGGGGCATCTGCTTTTAGCTTTGTGCCATCTTGGTTTAATACTTTGGCATTGATATGTAACAAAGTATGTGATAGGTCAATATAGTCATCACCAGATCCGGGAACTTGAAACTCAATGGGTCCGTCGTCACTTAAAGATGAAATTGGTTTGTAATGAACCCACTGTCCGCTTTCAATGCTGGTTTGAGTTGATGGCAGTGCAAACAAATCTAGTTCTGATTTAGCACATTCACATGAATTACTATGTAAGAAAGACATAATTAGTTTGAAAATATATCCTCAATATTATACTTTTTATTTCTTTTACCTCCTCTTCGTCGTGAGGCTTTCAAAGTAATGAGAGGTTCCCGTCTCTTAGTTGACATTTTATACCCTGATCCCGACATAAGAGAATCTATTTTTTCGTCAGCTTTCCTTTTTAAGTTCGCACTTGCTTCTTTAAGCCGAGATCTAATAGAACTCTCCATAGGACGTGAATTTACCATATCAGTCAACAGTCCCATCCCCGCATCTAAAGTTTCTCTTCCTACAGTTTTAAAACCGCTAGATAATAAAGGAAGTACAGACCTAAATAGTCCACCCAAAAAGCTACCGATTCCATGCCCTCGTTGATATGGAACACCTTTATAGACAATTCCTACGCCAGAGCCAGCTTGATGAGAATAGTAATGTTCATATGGACAGGAGTGAGACACTCGTTTATGATTCATTTTACTCGTCGAAAGTGTAGCTTCACACAAGAGGATCCAAATTGAAATGGTATTCTTGATCCCGTGGTTGTCCTTATATCTATTTCAAGAGTGTCAAACTCTCTACGTAAAACAGGAACATAGTGAGCAGGTGAAAAAACATGCATTTTATATGCTCCATAGATAAATTTTGTGGGGTCTAATGGTATTATTCTTAGTAATGATGTAATTACATCCCCCACCACTTGTGGTTGAATAATGTCAGTATAAACAAATATTTGTGATGGTAAACCTAAGTATAAATTTGCAGGATGTATTCCAATAGTACTTTCTTTTAAATTAGTTCTAGGTTTATAACCAAGCTGAAGACTTAATATAGGGGAAGTTATGATTGATGTTATCTCTTCGTTCGCTGTTACAGCCACCATTTTAGTAACTGCATCACATCTAAATTTAACTTTTGTCTTTAGCTGCGGGTTTTCGTTAAATGCTTTGAGAAAATGATCAATACTATCATACGAAGTGGCTGGAATGTGAGTTTTTACATCAACGATTTTGTATTTTTCCTGAGTCGGTACAGCTACCTTTTTTTTAATGTAGACTATGTTTTCATGTTCTTGAACATTATACATGGAACATGGGTATTGGAATTCCACTAATCCAACAACCCATTCTCCCTCCAATTTAATGGTTCTAGGTAATTTAGTTAAAAAGTGAGCTGTAGTATTATCGGTAAAGTAGGTCGATGAGCTGTTACTCAACAAAGTTAGATAAAAACTATCTTCACTCATATTTCTTCTAAGTTTGATGTAGGTATCCAAGAGTTGAATTTATTGGGATAACCTTGCCACTTAACGAACACTTCCTTTCTGCCACCAGTGCGTCGCGAGCGTATTATTTTATCAATTTTATACCTCATGGAGGGGCGTAATGTGACTTTTTGTAATTCTTTAGAATAGAATGTACCAATAATTGGTTCACCTTCTAAATCTTTTAAAGTATAGACAATACGTGGGATTCTTTTAATAACTGAGGCTATTATGAATATTTCATCACTCCAGTTAGTCTCATACCCCTTTTGAAATATATGTTTATATTTAGTTATTCTAACATGATCACCTACATTAAGTATTGGAGATTCCAATATATTTCGTTTATCCTTATTGCGATCATATAAATTGCACCAAACAGTCATAATATTATCAGAGTTAACATCAATTGGTCGCATTTTAATGCTAGAATGGTAGCTATGGTTATACGAATGAAGCAGGTCTTGCAATACGTCGACGTAATTGTAAGTATTTTGATGAGTGAAGTAACGCCACATTTTAGATTTAAGAGTTCTTTGAAACCTTTCAACAATACTTGCTTTAATATCAGGATTATTTGTGGTATAATAATTAATGTTATTGTTTTTAAAGTAATCTCTAACCACCTTTGAAACAAATTCGGTCCCTTTGTCAGATTGGATGTGACGAGGGGTAGAATTGGCTTCTGAAAAAATGCTTTCAAAACATGTTTTAACTGTTTCAGAGTCCTTCTTTTTCATAGCCCTAGCAAAAGCATATTTACTAAAAACATCAATAACACATAGAATATATTTATATCCATCGTTATATTGACTATACGTTCTCATATCACTAAGATCGGCTTGCCAGAGTTCATTAAAGTTAGAGAGGATGTATCTGTTTCTACTAAAACGTTTATGAACGGGTCTATGCAGCGTGTACGCTTCCTGTGATGATAACCAATCTTTCACTTCCGCTCTGTTCATTTTACCTTTCATTTCATTCACCAATTTGTTTACGCTACTATAACTGGCTGGATTTGATACATCGTAGTAGATCCTATTTATCTCTAATAGGGGGTCCATCTCTCCCAATCTAATTTCTTTCTCGATAGCCTGGGTGGTTTAGTAGATATAGGAGTAGAGGTGTTTTTTTCTTTAACTGACGGGGTTTCCAGATTTATAGAAGCAATCGAAGTTCTAGAATCATTAGATTGTAGTCCCTTCATAAATTCTAAGTTCGTAGGATTACCTATACACGATTTAGGAACTTTTATATCATGTAAAACACTAGCAAAATCTTCCCAACCTTTTGGTTTTGAACGTTTTAGAGGTCTAAGCACGTCGCCTACTAGATCGAGAATATTACTGTTTGGAATGGTACGATTGTTTATTACTACTTCCCCGTTCTCCTTCCACCAAATTTTTGGTTTACTTTGTACCATACATTCCAACAAAGTTTGGCTTTTTGATCGATACGATTTCGGTATTACGTCTATAATATAAGATGGAGAATATTGTTTAGGTAAATCAGATTTCGTTCCTCCAGGTGGAGTTGCGTATACATCCCCTTCTGGTTCTGGCAATACTGCGTTTACGATTGAGTTATTATTAACAATTTCCTCCTTTTTGGTGATCTTCGGATGAAATTCATTGTTTTCGTTGGTGAGTTGATCAACTTCAGTCACTAATGGTATTTTAAACGGTTTTCGATCCGTTTCAGTAAAATGTAAAAATCGTTGTAATGCTTGGGAATATAATGCCCACTTTACACGATCATCTATTTTACTCTTGAGAATTTTTTGCATTTCACCATCTAGACGGGATGATGAATTTTCTGATAGGTTATCACTATGTTTGAGTCTTTCGATGAAATCTGGTTCTACTAACAACATTTTTTTCATGTTTTCCATTTTCTTTATGTTAAAGAGTTCACTAAAGCACTTAAAACTGCACCTAATACAATAGGCAGAAAACCACCACCTTTCTGGATAATTACAGTTTTTCTTAGCTTATGTTTTCCCTTAGTCACTAATTTTCGTAAAGTATCCTTATATTTTCTTAATTTGGATTTTTCTTTTTTCTCTAAAGGAATTTTACCCTTTAATACGTTGTAAATACACTCACAAATTATATTAATTTCTTCGTCATCACACGATTTAAGTAAAGCCGTGCGATATTTTGGTTTGAGTAAATGTAGCGCTTCAAGTAAATGTTTATATGTGTTAACTCTAGCTTGCATCATTTAGAACTGACTAAAACATGGTGATTCTTGTTATATTTAAACCCTTTTTTAGGGATATATACTGTACAATGACCATCGAATGGAAATATTTTGGTCTTAAAACGACACATATCGTCAGTATTTTGTCGCAAATCAATCATGAGGTAACCATGTGCATTTGCAGTAGCATCCTTGTAGGCTTCATCAACGAATTTTGAATTTTCTGGATAAACTTGTCGAGACAAGTAGCGTATTTGAGTTTTATCACGGGGATTCTTAAAATAAACAATATAGCTCGTATTCAAAGAGATATCACGTTGACCTTTGCCTTGATGAAATATATTTTGAGTAATATAAAACAGGCTTAGGTTTCTGTGATGACTACCTTTCGTAAAAATGTCAACGATTCGTCCATCTGACTCCCTCATCAAATCATCTATAATAATAAGTTTAGGTTTTTTCCCATCAAACATGGCGATGTCAGGTATTCCTTGGTTATAATTCACATTTTCTAGATTGTACAAAGGTTGCATTTCATCATAACACCAAATAATTTCATCAAATTCAACATTACATAGTTCATTGGAATGATTTAAAAAATTTGTAACAAAATTGGTTTTACCGCACCCACTAGGACCCGCCACAATGGTAGTAAATGGATGGTAAAAATGAATCATTGTCGTTTTCATATCAACACGCACATTACGTTGTTACAATGATTCATTGTAACAACGTAATGTGCGTGTTGATATGAAAACGTTTGAAATTCAAATGATCAATGTTGTAGTGGTTATTACCATTTAAATAAAACGAATAGGGTAGGTAAGAATTGGATATATAATAATAAAAATCATAAGTATGTTAATAATTATGTAATTTATTTAGATAAAATAATTATTAACCAAGATACAGTATTGAAATAATTTTAACGTAATAGTTATTACATTTCTCATTTTATTTTAGTTAGTACCCATGCAAAGACTTAATGTAAAACAATCAAGGGTAATTTATTTACATTCATAAATATCACAAATTATACATAAGAATAACAATACTAAATTGAAATTTTTGTTACTTAAAATAAAAGACATTTATATACATTGTTATAAAGTCGTGTTACATTGTAATTTATTTTATTTAAAAGTTAAAAACACATCTTTTATACAAGTTTCATAAATTTACAAGATTAAGACTAACAAAATTATTTACATTTTTATCTTATTTACATATTCAAAGTACATTTTTATTTTTTATATACAAGTTACATGCGCATCAAAATAATATAGTACTAAAATAGTATGTATATTATACATACAATTTTAGTACTACATTTTTTATAGAAAGAAAGTGCAAAAATAATATCAAATAAATGAATGTCCTGCCATGTTGTAATATGAAATTATTTAAAAAAATTTGGTGTTTTGTAATGACCCCATGCAAGGGTATCTGTGGAATCATCCAACAAGAATCGCTTTGTGTCATTATAAGAAAGAGATATTTTGTTAATTTTTTGTGTAAATATTAAATGTTTAATTGATTTAAAACGTAACATTGTGTTATGTTGTATGCGCTTATCAAATAAACACGTTTTGTAGTTATCTAAGGTAAGTTTTTTAGTTACACATTTATTAACTCCTTTAGCTTTAGCCATCACACTACTACCTTCGACATCAATTGCGTACATCTTTGAACGAAGTCCAACAAATTCTTTGAAAATTTTGCCATTGTTCTCATCTTTGAAAAAACCCAATTTCTTTTTATTTATTAAAGGTAAACCGAACTCATTATTATTGGGATAATCTGATGTATCAAAATATAAATTCAGATCTGATTTTATATCATCATAGAAGTTTTCAGTGAAAATTTGATATATTAAGCTATCGGTATCTGTGTACAAGAGTTTCAGTTTATTACCGAATTTAGGATTCATATAGTCGTAATGAAAATTGTACATTAACGTTTTAGACATATCTAAAATACAAAAACCAAGATATATTGGTTTGTTGTACAAAACTTTAGTTTTTTTCAATTGTACAGCTGCCAAGTTTTCTGAAAATATTGATAAACTATGAAATTCAGGTTTTGTTATCAATGATTGAACTCCTTGAGATTTACCTTTATTTTCCCAATGATTCAATAGTTTTACGTTTACTCGTTTCAAAACATTTTCCATCGTTTTTCCGAAGACTGAATTATTCATTAATTTAAAACAATCTTTGTCGAAATCCGAAGATGCTTGTGATCGCATGCGGGTGTTTAAATCTATGTAGCTTTTCAACCATGGAGATTGTTTAAATTTCAAAATTTTATGTATTTTAACTAATTGTAAACCATTTTTCAAACATTGCTTAAGATTTCTATAATGGATTACGTAGTTTTTTTTGTTTTTCAGGTTAGGTATCAATTTATTTTCCTTTGAATCACCAAAACAGACGTTCTCTGGACAGAAGGGAAAATCTGAATGTGAATCATGTATATCGTTGGGATAATCAAGATCAACTTCTAAAATAAAACCATGCTCTGCATCGTTAGACACATTAAAATCCGTATTTACATCCACCCATTGAAATCCACCTGTTGGTAGATATTGGGACATAGCCCACCCGTATAGGTTATTTGCATCTAAATACATGAGAAAGGATGAAGGAATAGCCGAATCGTATTCCGCCATGAATTTATTATTTGCTTTGGCGTGTCGGTTGCTGCATTGGGATATACCTCCCCTAATATTTTTTGCAATAAAAGTAATCTTATCAATGTCAGTTAACAGTTCAAGTTTGATTTTTGTGACTCTTAACATAGCATCCCAACTTAACCCCGGTGCAGTATAATAGTGTGCCGGATCTAAACCGTATGTTTCAAGACAAACGTTTCTAAAATTTTCGAATACGTCGGCCAGTAATAAGACATCTGTTTTTAAATACAGATCTGAATAGTCTCCCATGTTTTGACAGTTAAAATGGTTCCATACATCTTCGGCATGATTGTAATCATTTTCCGATATGTGACTATCGGTCAAGGAGCTGTAGAATTTATCTGGAGAGGGGAGGGATGTCAATTTTAATGAATCAAACGATGTCATGTGTTCATATGGATATATACCCTTACGTATTAAACGTTGAAAGTCATCTTCACATGGAAAATTCAATTTCATTTCATGGAACTGTTCTGGTATTAAGTTCTTGGCTAGTTTGTCAAGACTACTGGACATGAATTTAAGAGAATCAACAAACCTTAATTTCATGACTCGATTATTAATTTGCAATTTTTTTGTGAAAGATATGTATTTTTCTTTGGTTTCCGGGATAACTTCTATTTCACCATCCTCAAAATTTAGTCCATGTACTATGAAATGACTGTCGTAATTACTTAAGTTGTGAAGGAACACTGGTACAAAATTGGGAACCCTTAATTTGTTACAACAAATTTCATGTGCTACACCTTCGTAAACACCAGTGTAGCAATTATATGAAATGGTGGCATCTCCGTTTAAGTCTGTATCACAGATATAACACATACTACTCTGCGCAATGTTTTCTTCGTTTTCAGATGTCAAAGGCAGAGGGGTCTTTACAAATGTATTCTTTTTACAAATATTCTGCAAATCTTTTTTAAGAAAGTCCATAAACGTTCTTGCACAATTTTCTCCTTTGTATGTTCGATAGACTGACAAGTTATCATCATACGAACATTTAATATAGTATCCGAAACTATATACTTCATGTTTCTGTACATTAGTAGTTGAAGATGTAAGTGGATTATTGGAACATGACTGGATTGGATTTAAAAACGCTTCGAAGTCGGCATAGATAACGAATGGATGCCGTAATTTACGATCATAATTATCGAAAGTCACTTCATTGGAAGCAACTTTTTCATTGAACCAGTTGTTTCGTTTGTTCTGTTCAGAAGGCAAGTTAGTACATACATGAAAACAATCGTTTTGTTGGTGGTTTACTAAATTCTCTCTTGATGTGAAATTTGTTAAGCAACCATCACATATATGAGCAGCATGTTGAGTGTTTGTCAGTTGAGCAGATACTAATCTAGATAAATTATTAATAAGACAATAATGTCCTTTATTACCTTCGGTGATGTATAACAAGTTGAAATGATTTTCTTTTTTACATTTTGTGAAATGTAGTGGACCTATAACAGAATGCCGTTTACTCTGTGAATCGTATTCTATCCCAAAAACGTTAATACTTAAATTATTGTTTTTTTCAAATTTGTGAATATCCGTTAACTTCATAGGAAATGGAATGTTTTCAAAGTTTAATTTATTCCTATGATTTTTGTATGTGTTAACATTATGAGCACGATTATTCTTTTCTGGTGGAAATAATCCAGATAGTATAGCCCACCGGAAACATTCGTGATCATTGTTCTGAACATTAATTACAGCTTTTTTCAACTGTATATCACGCGGTAACTTAATATATGAAGACCCACGTAATGGGTTATACTTATTAACATTGACATCTAGATAATTTACCTTTGTTAAAGACCACCCACTATCTTTTCTCTCAAAGTTCGATAATCTCACTGAAATTTCATTGACAAGGGATAAAAATATCTCATTTTTATCACTACTAACATTGACTAGGTTATTACTCAACTGAAAATCAAACACATTGTTGAGGCTTTTTGTTTCCTGAGTAAAATTCGCGTTTAGTATAAAATTTACTTTTAAAGAACAATGATTAGCAATTGAGCGGTCTAATAAAGCAAATATCGTATCTTTATTTTTTTCTAAAAACGCTTCCGGTGTTTCTAGACAATTGGGATCACTTTCATTTGATATTCTGTAGGTTGCAACTCGGTTTCGGAACGCGTTTTCAATTAACTGAACGTTAATTAACTCACTATCAGAACAAAAGACATTATTTTTATGAGTGTTGCTGTTAAGATGATTAGTGAAATATTTTTTGGAGACAAATACATGGCACACAGAACATTCAATTTTATCATTATTTGTTGCACTTACTTTACTTGTAGGTTTTTGGACTGTTGATGTTGTTGTTGAAGTGTCCCGGCTGGTTGACGGTTGATTTGTTGCGATGTTTTCACGGCTGGTTGAAGGAAGGTTCTTCTTAGCCGATGGTTCTGCAACAGGATCCGCTGCTGGTCGTTTTATCCCTCTTCCAACTTGTGAATACCTATAAAAATTAAACACCATATAATTATACACGAATTATATAGTAATAAATGTATGAACTATTCATTAGGTTATAAATACTAACTTAAATCGTTTTTACAATGCAAACAATAGGCTTGCATTGGGAGAACCCCATCAATTACATCGGAATTATGTGATACTGCTTCCGGTTTTCCTTGTACATGACCGCTGCATGGCGTATAATATGGTATAATTTCTTGGTCCTCCATAAGATAATCCGGTAGAACTCCTTCAATATACCACAATCGAATATACTTATGAAATCTACGAAGGATAAAACCTTTACTTAAACTGGCTATTTCACTCCTAGCTAGCCTATGCCCAAGAAAAAACGTAAATGCCATTGTTGTAACAAATAAAATTCACTCAAACACTGAAGTCATAAACGTTACTGAACTATTTCAATCCCAGTGAATGCCTTTATATTGTGAAAGGGTCCGCCCCACCAAACCAACAACAATGGCATGTCTCAACTGGATAGCCCGGAACTTGTGGTGACAAGAACTTTATGAACAGGTTGAAACAAGATTTAGTATAAACAAGGATTAAAGTTATACTCACGGTTCTTTGATCTGTTGGCTTGCAAGTTCTCCGGCGTTATATAATTCTTCATCTTCTTCGACGTCTTCACAGGCTTTTACCAGTTGTGGGTTATATTGATCTTCCTCAACATTTTCACATACTTTATTTAGCTGCGAATCGTATAAATCACTGTTTAAGTTATCCATAGTAACTGCTTGTACAGACTCGACGACTTCACATATTTTATTTAGCTGCGAATCGTTTAAATCACTGTTTAAGTTATCCATAGTAACTGCTTGAACAGAATGAATGCCTTTATATTAGTTTAAATAACCTATATCAGGTATAGCAGTTTATCCCCTCTCCTTAAAATGGTAACGGTTAAGTTGGAGAAAGCTTGTAAAGTTAACAGCATCCCTTAAACTTTCACCGAGAGTAAGGGACAACTAAAATACAATACGTATACAATAGCAGGACCATTGTTCCAAAAAAGAGAAACTAGAAAGCTATTACTTTAATATTTTTGAATCGTTTATGATCACTTGAAAGTTATTTTTGTCAATATAAGTCTTCTCAAATTAAGAAATGAGACACCGCTTTCTGTGCGTATAGAAACCGTCAAATACTTTTGTTTAGACTTTCATATCCTTTTTAACAATATTATTTTATGGGCGCTTCTTAGAATGATCTGTTTGAATTTTATAACTAGTTTTGTTATCATTACTAAAGCGCTATAATATAAGTTTTTAAAGGTATTATGGGAGAACGGAAACACAAATTTTCATTCACACAAAAAACACTTAACAGTTATTAGAAATCAAGTGTACAACTCATAACTACAAGGCACTATATAAATTTAGCCTCAGCTTCGGCCTTTTTATATGAATGTGTGTATAAAAACCTCGGGCACGCTAGTGGGGACAGAGGATCACCTAGGAAGAAGAAACAAGTTTTAACAGGATTTCGACAGTATAATAAGGAAGGCAATATATTACACATGTAAACAAAATATTCATATATAACAATTAACAATGAGAACTTCGTTTTTTGAACCTACAGCTTGTATGTATATGCAAGTCGAAACTTGTACAAAACACAGACATGTTTGTTATTTATCCACCTTTCTCACTGGTTTAAACATGAATGCAATAAACTATATTATACCTACAGCATACCTACAAGTGGAAACCTGACCAAAAGACGGCCATTTTAACTATCCATTAACAGGTAAAATACCTACCGCTAAGTATATAACAGATGTAACGAGTAAGTATATATGTAATAATTCGTACAACGACCACGATCTCCTGTTCAAACATGTTTCTCGTATACACATTTAACAGAGGGCTGTCACAAATGCTTTGTACAAAAATTACAATAGCCAGTTAACAATGGGTTTAATGTTAATGTAAATCCATCAACATCATGTATATAATTGGGCAGATTGCAGGTTTAAACAGGTTTCTTTCTGAAAACATTAATTGAAATGATTGTACCTAAATGGACACCCAAGACGTGGAGCGTTCAAGAAAAAGGTCTAAACAATGTGCAGCATATTAAAAATTAAAAGGTCTTAACCGCCGTAAATTTCATGGCGCTTACTTCTTTTTGCAGTTAACTCGAGTAAGAAATGAATTAATAAATATCTCAGTTACCGGCAAACATATAAAACTTAAATAGGTTCCTAAGTTTGGTTATGTACGTAAGTACAAGTAACAAATAAGAAACGGCTTGGTTAGGTAATAAATAACTAAATTACCCTTAAACATATATAGCATAAATAGGTAGGTACCTAAATTTGTTTATGTACATACAAACGGTTTGGTTAGGTAAAGATTGTGAAACGCAAAATTAGGTTAGGTTAGGTTAGAACATTGACTCTACGGATAAAAGAGTAGGTATAAGAGGCAGATAAATTAAAAATATACATGGATAATTATTAGGTAATGTTGTGGAATGGGTCTATTGCAAGTACGGAAAAAATACAGGTACCCAGGTACCGTACTGGCAGCGGTCCGCGCGGCCGCGCAATAAACGTGCTGCATATGTACAGAATACTTAAACGAGATAGTTATAGTATAGGGGGTAGTTAAAACTAGACTTTGTGTTAAAGTGACAGCGTTCAAATCTCAAGTTGATAAAAGCTCAACATAGAACCTTGTACTATTGGCTACAGTGAAATAACAATCAGTCGCATAGGTCTCATTGAATTTGTCTCTTTGTTAGGCGCAGTAGGGAGATACAAATAGTGAATTTATATGCGAGTGACAGGGACAGAAAATAATAATTTTATGAAAGGCTTCAGTTTTTTGTGCACTAATGAAGGGGATAGAAATATTGAAAGTTTGTGCGAATGAAAGGGACACAAGATAGCAATTTTCTGGAACGTTTTTAGAAATATAAATACAAGCGTGTGCGACCACCCACGTAGTTGAAGATACGCGCTTTAGTTTAAAAATATACCTGTAAAAAAAACGTCAACCATTGAAATGAGTTAACTTCGGTAACCTTCGGTTTCCCCGAAGAAAAATTTTTATTATTATTATGAGTCTACTCGTACTCCCTAGTTACCAACAGCACAAAACTGTATACTACACCTAGTTAAGTATATTACAAGTCAATTCAACACAAAACGCCCCTTGCAGTCTCGCCCCCTCGGCCACTACACTGTTCAAATTTTTACTGTCGTAATCTTGCCCGGCGCTCAGATGCTAGACCGATGGGTGGCGTTCTAGATTCTAGTTGGAGCCAGTCTAGGAAATCTAAAACCAATCTAGCAGTCTAGGGGTCTAGAACCTGGGGGCAGAACCGGCGTATTCCTTCTACTACAATTTAAGTTTCCGATATCAGCAAAATTGCAATTAATGCGTTATTTAGATTATCAAATTAGAAAGAGAAAAAAAATATATAATTTATATATAAAACATTAAGGTTACAGTTTCAGAATAGTATTTTTCCATCTAGTGGCACCGTCAAAATAAACATCCAGGTCGAAAATCTTTTGTCTGTGCAATTGCGGAAGAAGTTATCCTGACGAACAACTACCGGAAATATATAATGAAGGATCGTACGGTCGACATTTGTCGGGCATGCCGCCGTCCCGAGAGTCACTCCGGCATATCATTCACCATATGCCATCCACCCATATGCTCAAAAAAATTACCTTTAAATTCCTGTTTCACAATATTTGATTCCTGTAGTTTATCCCATTTTATATATTCTTTCCTCTCAGTAATTATTCGTATAACTGCCACACAATCATACACACACACAGACACACAACAAACACACGCACGCACACTTTCACTTGTACTCTCAATATAATATACTTTTCTGTGTTCATTGCTGTTAATTATAAGGTCAGCATCTACGTATTGTTGAGGGATGTTTAGTGTTGCACTGGCCGTTATTCTATAAGGTTCTGGTAGAATACCAGCGCTGTGGCATGCCACAGCATTTATGCTGAGCCAGCGCCTATTCTCTGCCACGACACATGGCTTATCTGATTAGTTTCTAAGTCTTAGTTCTTAAGTAGTTGCATATTATTACTTATATACTGTCAGAGCTGATATTTTATTTAATTGTAGTACTTTGTTATGCCATGTATGTTGTGGATATGAATAAAGAGTTTATCTATCTATCTATCTATCTATCTATCATTTCTGGTTGTAGTCATCTTGCTAACAGCGAGTACTTGCACATATATAACTTAGTAGGCAGGTTAATTGCATTCACCAGCAACTTGCTCTTCTATCCGGTCTTGTGGACTTGGAAGTACCTTACTATAAGTACACACCTGCGTCCGTTCTCATAACACGCGGTCTTATCGCTTTTTGAATCTTTTCCAATCTTTGGGTAGCAGGAAAAAGATCAGATAATTTTGAACAAGCAGTGCAGGAGAAAGGCAAGAAAAGTGAAACAACACGTATGCGTACAACAAAATTAACTCATTTCAGTAAATAAATAAATAAAAAAATATTTTTGGACAATCTTACACAAATCAACCTAGTCCCAAACTAAGCAAAGCTTGTACTATGGGTACCAAGTGGCGATATACATACTTATATAGATAAATATATACTTAAATACATAGAAAACATCCATGACTCAGGAACAAATATTCGTGTTCATCACACAAACACATGCCCTGACCGGGATTCGAACCCGGGACCTCCAGCTTCGAAGGCAGAGTCACTACCAACTAGGCTAAAGCGGGCGTCGGTATTTGTATTATCATCATAATATTTAAGAGCTTGGCTCTTGTCGGTGGAGTAATTGCCAGCTTATTCTACATTCAGCTTTGTCCTTCACTTCTTTGTATGACGTAGCATTTATTTTATGTTTTATTTGCTCCATGTACGTCATTCTAGGTCTTCCCCTTTTCCTTTTTCCCTCTATCTTTCCTTCTATTATTGTTCTGATCCATTCGTCATGGCGTATGAGATGTCCTAATGATGTACTACTAATGATGATGGTACTATGATGTACTGTCCTATTTGTATTATAACTTGCTCAATTTGTGGGATACTTGAAGCCTCCCTATACTGGTATACGAACTGGTCCTTTTACAGTAAATCAGCGTTTTGTTAGTGCTAAGCATCGCCAATAAAGAAAAAAAATAAAACGTTTAGAAAGGGAAATTACTGGTAATCCAGATTTATTAATATGTTCACTAATTAGAAAGTGAAAGTACCGCTAATCCAGATTTATTAATATGTTTACTAACACTAATTAAAGTTATATCCTAACAACATTATTCATAAACGTCTATCAAACCTATATTAGTTAACAGGCCGATAATAGGAAGCCACTCGGAAGAGACATAACATTTTTTTTAGAGAACTGTCAAAATGTTTAGTGATGTTCTGACAGCATTTGTACAGGTTATTTAATTCTCACAATTAAATTACTACGTAACTATATGAAATGAGTATAATGAGTGAGAAGGGGGGATTCCTCGTTCCTATCACTACCCGGCGCAAAGGTCCCTAGTATACTGGCGGAGTTCCCACGTTGTATGGCCAGGGATATTAGTTAACTAGCCGATAAATTGCACAGCAAAGATGATTTTAAAGCCAAATTCCCATTGCTATATATCGTATTCAATACGAGTACAAGCAAAACCTATGAAATGTTGAGGAAAATTAAAATATGAGTTAAAGGGATTATTTATCAGCGAAGTGCCTTATCCCCATGGAGATAGTTTTATATTAGAGGGAGGTATTTTATTAAACACACTAATTTTTGTCCGCGACTTCGTTCGTGTGAATATCCTTATCAACTCATACTTTGTATTTTGTACCGTTGGGAGATGATTTCTGGAATAAAAAATGTTTTCCAGCATGTTTAAAATAAATATTATTGTGACTTGTATTATATTTTACGCTTCGTTATGCTACGTGATCTAAACCTGCTAGGCGCTGAATCTCGTTGCATTTACAGGTGCTTGATGATTTTGGTCAATGCCCTACTTCCCGGGATTTAACTCTATCAATGTGTACTACTGACACACTTCAATTTTGCTTAAATAAAAACGCGTAAAAAGTCCAAAATTAAATGATAACTCGGTACACTTTGCCGAGCAAATAAGCTGGGATAAATAATCTGACTACATACCTAAAGTGTTTACGTCGCGCTTAAATAATTAACACTGACTCCCACCTACGCTATTTTGATGGGGGTCAACTTTTTGCTGGCAGGCTCACTGAAGTAGTTCGGCCCTCACTGGAGTATGTGTGAAAAACAATGCTGGGCGGCGCATAGACCGTACTCGGCACGATGCACTGGAAGTTATCTTGATTGTAAGTTTTATGGGTGGATCAACTATTGTTTGTTGCTCGTTGCCATGGTTACGTCTCCTGAGTGACTCTTTAAAACTGTGATTTTATAGGGTTTAAATCTACCAAACATGAGTTTTAGCGATGAGCAACAATCCATTTGGACATGGGTCATCGCTTGAGCATGCCTGAAGTCCATATTATAAACATTTTTCTAAGAAACTCGGTTACTGTTGTCTCCTCGCTGACGGGACAGAATAACAACAAGAAAAAGTTGATTGACCCTTATAACGGAATATATACTTAACCTGGTTAGGTACAGTCAGCCAAAAAGTGGTCTACCTCTTCTGAACCTCATTTTACATAAGTACAAAAGACTCAAAAGTTCTTTCTTGGTCGAAAGGGACTATTAATTGTTTGAGCAGGTTCAAGCTGGGTAGGTACATATTATAAGAACACTTTGTGCACTCGCTAGGATATTTTAATTGGTAAGAAATTTAATCAATTAAATTTAGAATGAACTGTTTTTAAACTGAATATTGTGCTTCATCAAGTGGAAGATACGGTTACATATTAAAATACCTAGCATTGATTTACCTATTGTCAAAATAACTACGTTCGAAATACCTGTCTTTTAGAATACGAAATACCTATCAAGCCTATAGTTGAAATAGCACTAAAGTTCAGTTCTGGCGCTTCGCCGGCCGCTACTGTGGCACGCTCGCTTCGCTCGCTCGGCTCGAGCGCTGTAGATTTGCGGTTCGACATAACCACTCCTCATCTTCACATCCCTCTGCGATTTGAAAATATATTTAAAAAAATTGAATAGCCTACAGTCACTAACTATGGTGACTCGTGCGACGATGTTACCTACCTCTCTAACATTACAGCGCAATTCTTTCTCATAATGGCAAATTTCTTGCGAGTTTTACATCGCCTAACTTGATAATACACTTCGTATTTCAAACTCAATTCTATAAGCCAAATAATGTCGCAATAAGCTCAGCGTCTGTATCATTTATGAATATATTATGTATATTTCTATCGCGACGACAAAAATTCGATTCGAAAACTTCCCGCGCTCAAGTGTACGTGATTCCCTAACTTGTCACAATCGGAAACCACGTTGTATTAATTTGCGGATATTATAGCGCTTAAAATGAAGGTATAAAGTTTAAGATGGGATAAACAGCCTCGGTAGTACAGGATCGGGAACAAAATCAATAGAAGTGATGAACATCTGTGTAAATATTTAGCGACAGACGCTTTCGACGTTAGGATTTGTAGTTCCATATGTAGACTCGGGCTGAGAGGCGCGCTTGGATTTACACTTTTACAATTTAAATGCTGAGTTTTATAGCCGACTTAATTTACATTTTTAGTTGCAGTTTTTGCATTTTCGGGTACTTGTTGCCTCTTTTTTCGGGGACTATTGCGATGAACAGATTCGAGCGCCGTTAAGTCTGGCTTAAGGACAGTAAATAAATAAATAAATAAATATTAGAGGACAATCTTACACAAATCGAACTAGCCCCAAAGTAAGCTCAAGAAGGCTTGTGTTATGGGTACTAGACGACGATATATTTAATAGATATAAATACTTAAATACATGGAAAACATCCAAGGCTCAGAAACAAATATTCATGCTCATAACACAAATATTTGACCTGACCGGGATTTGAACCCAGGACCGTCAGCTTCACAGGCAGGTGCACTACCCACTAGGCTAAACCGGTCGTCAAAAGGATAACTCACAGTACACCGTAGCACCGTAACGAGCCCCGGCCGACGTAACAATAACCCGATTAATTAAAGTAGGTTTAGAGTTTAACCCCCTTATTCATAAAACTTAACAAACCTCTGCTAACTAAAATATCTGTTGTCACTGTCTCACAAGCACGTGTGACAAAGTGACAGATAAGGTCAAACGAACTTTAGCGACTAGTTAACTAATATAGGTTTGATTTAACAATAACCCGATTAATTAAAGTAGGTTTAGAGTTTAACCCCCTTATTCATAAAACTTAACAAACCTCTGCTAACTAAAATATCTGTTGTCACTGTCTCACAAGCACGTGTGACAAAGTGACAGATAAGGACAAACGAACTTTAGCGCTAGGTAACTAATATACGTTTGATTTAACAATAACCCGATTAATTAAAGTAGGTTTAGAGTTTAACCCCCTTATTCATAAAACTTAACAAACCTCTGCTAACTAAAATATCTGTTGTCACTGTCTCACAAGCACGTGTGACAAAGTGACAGATAAGGTCAAACGAACTTTAGCGACTAGTTAACTAATATAGGTTTGATTGATGTTTATGAATACGGGGGTTAAGTAATATTTTTCCCCAATTAATTATTAACATGCTTACGTAATTAAGACATTCCTTAGATAATCAGTGTCATTTTTTGTCGGCTGTGGTGCGCCCGCATGGTTGAATACATGGAAATCTTTGTGACAGAGCACCGCCCGGAAAGTTTCTCATTTATGGAGAACTACAGCCCCCACTCTTGCTCTCATCTGTCACTGTTTTAGTCGTTGTCCGCTGGCGCTAGTTGCGACTTGTGACAGACCACAGATATTTAAATATTGTTTAAGGTCGCGTTCATGTTTGTCTGTTCTTGTCTGTTTAAATTGTAAATTATGACATTTATTTAATTGTTATGTTGTTTGTGACTTTAGTGTTTTTTGTCTTTCGTGGCTTCTCGTGGTCCCAGACCAGCGCTAGCCAATGGCTATCACTATACTGATTTGGGGCCATTTCGTGGCTATTTTCTGTATTTTGGTGTTATGTTAATTTGTACTGTGTCTGTGCCACGAATAAATGTTTTTTTCTTTCTTTTCTTTCTTTCTTGCTGGTCTCGAGACGGTGTTACAGCCACTCTTTACAAGGAACGAGACATCCAACTAAAATAGTCAAAACCCCTAATTAATTACTATTCGCTGCTAAACTGTCTTCTTTTTGTTTCCAGAGACAAAGCACCGTCTACATTGTCCCAGCCACAATAGACTTCTCAAAGCCCTGAATGAAGATTTTATTCCTGTACTTATCACTACTTACATAAATTGAGCGCAAGTTTTGCATCTGACTTTGTTCGACGCTGGCTCAACTTGGAACAATACTCGTTGTCTAATAAATGTACTTTCTGATTTATCGCCGGAATCATAATTACTATGTTGAGCGTTGAAAAGATTTACCATTTTCAGTGCCCGGGCGCTCGTGTCGTGTGCGTTTTTCTATAAACACGTATTGCTGCACGGCTATGGGCTTAGCGCTACGAAATCGTTACCAGTAAGTCTTTTTTTTAACCTGACTGTGGCTTTATAGGCCGGGCCCAATAAAGCGATAGGAGTGCGCGGTTGGAGAGTAGCCTGGGGAAAATCCAGCGGAAAACCTCCGACAACGACCACGCGTGTGATTTGGAACTCTGGAATACTCTAAGAGTTTGCGTTCCAGTGAGATTGGTTGAGCGGTTTCAACCGAATCCGGTTCCGGTTTCAAACCAAATACCTGAATAGCGTAAAGAGTCTAATATTTTCATTGTATCTAGTTGACACAGTTCTTGCAGGAAAGCATATCAAACGATTCGACATGTTTTGTTTTCTTGTGTAACTACACATTGTAAATACCTATTGTTATTTTTTCCTTATTTTCTTTCAATTCTCTTTTGTTTTTTACCACTTACATTTACTTAAGTAGGTTAAGTAGTATCATTGTAACAAGCATATTTTGGAGAAAATGACTGACTGTCGAGTTTCTTTCGGCGTTTCCTCTCGGCAGTGGTCTCATGAGAAACGCTAGTAGTTTTTGACTTGTAAAAGTGCCTTTGCGGCCTACTTGCAGAATAAAGTTCATTTATTTCATTTAATCTAAGGTGTGAGGCGCTCCAGTAAGATTGGTTACCAGTAAAAGTGTGAAGTCAAGTATTTAAGTGAAGTAGTCAAATATTCTCCCTTCAATTGACCTAACACTCGACACACTGCGGTGCATCGCAGCGTTGGATGGGCGACAATAATGTTGGTTATAACTGGATGTGACTGATGAATAAGGTTAAAACTGGATGGGTCGAAAACAAGATTGCCAAGAGTAGACGAGGCAAGAGGCATACATCCAAGATTGGATGACTGAAAAGCTCCCATGATGATGAATAGGTGACGTCCAATTTACAGAAATCAGAAATTATTTCTTTGCATAGACACAGTAGGTATAGGGATGTTACAATACATTTTGTTTCATGCATCCAGCCTGCGTGCAAGCGTGCAAATACATAAAATGTCAAAGTTACAGTCCATTAAAATGTCAAAAAAATAAAAATAAAATAATTGAAATAAATATAGGAAGTCAAATTGAAATACTAGTAAAATTAACATAATAGGCATATCACTGTCAAAGAGGCACAATAAAATCATAAAATAATAACAACTATATAACTAAATATTACTAATTCTAATGCTGGTGTTCGAGATACGCCTTTACGCTGTAAAAATAATGCTCTAAAAGCCAGTTTGTTAGACTGCGTTTAAAGGCGTTTCCCTCCTTTAGGCTTTAGTTCCTCCGGGAGATGATTATAAATGACAATACACATGTTGAAGACGTTCCTCTTGTATATCATCTTGTGACTTCGAGGGTGATATAAAAGATTCATTATTTTTACCCTGGTTTGCCTTTCAAGTACTTTACCACGTGTTTTAAAGTAAGAGTGACGTGATCTGACAAAATTACATATGCCTCTTAGGTATAGGCATGGCAAAGGTAGGATTTTAAGTTTTTTGAAAAGAGGTACGCAACTTTCGTCTCACCTTGAACTACTAATGAGATCTACACTTGGATCCCACTTTTTTAATTTATTTAAAACATTCAAATGGGACAGAGTATTTTTTAACTACGTTCGTATTTTCGGTTTATGACGGAAAAATAAAAAAAAATACCCCCTCCCTCTTATTTCCGAAGTTTACCAAGGGAAAACTATGAAATTATTACATAACATTGATATCAATGTATATTTTACAGGAAAAATATAAATATAGCCCTATCTAATTTTTCTCTTTTTATCGTCAACAAGCTTTTCTATACCAAGTTTTTGTTTTATTACTTTTGCATGCATTTTTGTTTTATAAATTCGCACGCGAACATTCAAATAAAAAAAATTAAATCGGTTCATGTGTTAAAGAATTGTCCTTGAAAAACCACCGTACATACTAACCATGGTCTAAGAAGACAAGGTCTGACAATCTGGATCGTGACACGAGGTCGAATTGCCACTTTATAGTAACAAAATAGATAATTATAGAAAAAAACTTACGTTATGATGTAAAATAAATTGTTCACGTATTACAATTGACATTTAATTGTTTAAGCACAAAAAATAGGTCAAGTTAAACATGAATGTACTTAATAATTTCATCATCATCATCATCATCATTTCAGCCGAAAGACGTCCACTGCTGAACATAGGCCTCCCCCAAGGCTCGCCATCTAGACCGGTCCTGTGCCGTTCGTTTCCACCGGATTCCCGCGACCTTCACCAGGTCATCACTTAATAATTTAGTAAAAGTCTTTACCATTAAACAAGTATCATTAAAAAATATATATACGGAATAAACTATCCATAGACACTATGACCTACCGCCTAAGGATCCTTATCGGTTAAAAAAACATTTAGTAAAATACTCACAGAATACATTCAAGTCAGGGAGTAACATAATACAATTGTCTGCGAAAATAAAATTGGAGTTGAGGTTAAAATTAAAACAGGTAATACTTTATGTTTTTTATATAGTTTAATATAATTTATATCCAATTCTTTAAGTGAGACAATTATTTTCCCCAAAATACTAAGTTTGAAAATCGATAGCAGTGACGCCGACGGTCGTGTCACCCACACTACTAACCGATGTCATCATTTTCAAGCACATTTTTTGTAAGTTAAACGTTATACTGGTGCTGGGAACTCTAGAGTTCTATATCCACCAGACCCAGAGCTATCATTTAAGACCAAAAGCAAGCCCAGAACTCCTCAAAAACTATCAGCATATCACATGTGAAGTTAGCATATCATCTCTATCTCTAACTATGTAACAAACATAAATTTAATATGAGAACAACGGTTGGAACTCACTTGGAAAGTCACTAGGTATTTGCGACATGTTTCGGACTACAATTGGAGTCCTTCATCAGGTTGAGTGTTATCAAGGCAACCGACCGAAGGAAGGACTCCAATTGTAGTCCGAAACATGTCGCAAATAGTGACTTTCCAAGTGAGTTCCAACCGTTGTTCTCATATTAAGTGTAAATATGTCTCACGTTAGTGTAAATTTAAGTAAACATAAATTTGTTTTTAAATTTTACGTGACGCTAGCGCTGGGAATTCTGGAGTTCTGTATTCAACAAACTTACAGCTATCTTTTTAGACTAAAAGGTGGCCCAGAACTCCTTAAAAACTATCAGCATATCACATGTGAAGTTAGCATATCATTGGGGATATAAACTATACTTTTTTTAAGTTTTATTGATAGAGCTATGTTTTTAAAGTATCAGGAATTATAGCGGGTCCTGTAGACAGGCATAATATCAATTTTTAGTCCATTTGGGGAATATTGATATGCTACGTGTGTGAAGTTAGCATATGATTTGGGAGAAATCCATATGTATTTTTTTCAGCAAAAACGGCAGAACTTTTTCTGAAACGTATCAGGAACTATAGAACTATGCTGCATGCGAATAGAACTCCAATTATTTTGTGATCTGCTGGAACTTATGCTAACTTCACGGATATACCGATGTACCCGTTTGCCATACCTGGCGAAGTATATTATTGTAACATGCTACTAAGTTACGAGAGTTAGGTTAGAGTAAGTGATGAGGCAACGCGTATGACTCCTTTGGAGTTGCGGGCGTCTATAGGCTGCGGTATCGGCCCCTGTAGCAAACAAGCTTACGGTCCAGCTTTCCATCAGGTGGACCGTAAGCTTGTTTGCTACAGGGACCGATACCGGTATTTTTAAAAAACCCTGAATTAGACCAATATTTTGGATAATTTTTTGCTCTTTACGTAGGGCTGAATCATGTATTTAGGTAACAATGTCGTATTATTAGATTGTCCCATTAAAAACGAAATAATGAACCGGTGACCGTAATAATATCGGTATTTTTCTATGGAGAAAATACCGGTATCCGATCCCTGGTTTGCCACCGGTATTGTAAAAAAAAAATTAAGTCATTCAGTCGCCCAGTAACAAAATTCGCCTATAGACGGCGCTTTACCCATGGCGTTCAATTTCTACATCAAGTTGATGAGATTTTCCTGAATTAATAGGGTTGGAACCGGTACATATCTGTGTACGGAACCCTCGGTGCACGAGTCGGAATCGCACTTGACCAGTTTTTTTACATTTGCCATGGTCAAGGTTGTTCAAAATGGACGGAAGCAAATTATAAAGTTTTTCTACCATAAGTGTTAATATTGCATGACAACAGGTAAATGGTAAATCATAGGGTACGTAATTGACTAGGCCTTGATTTTTTTTCTAATGAGGTTATTATTTCACATTCAGATTCAGATGATTTATTTGCCTTAAGTACAAGTACATGCAAATACATTCACGACCGGTTTAGCCTAGTGGGTAGTACACCTGCCTGTGAAGCTGACGGTCCTGGGTTCGAATCCCGGTCAGGGCAAATATTTGTGTGATGAGCATGAATATTTGTTTCTGAGGCTTGGATGTTTTCTATGTATATTTATATCTATTAGTTTCTGAGTCTTGGATGTTTTCTATGTATTTAAGTATTTATATCTATTAAATATATCGTCGTCTAGTACCCATAACACAAGCCTTCTTGAGCTTACTGTGGGGCTAGTTCGATTTGTGTAAGATTGTCCTCTAATATTTATTTATTTATTTATATTATAAGATACAGTATACATTCAGTGCCTATTCTATGTACTTAATTATAATTAAGCAAAAAGGAAAAAAAATGCAATATGTCGTTGGGTTTATGGATTGTTACATTATAGTTGACATTATTCATTTTAAAGGATTGATTAATCAAGTGCATTGGCTAAAAATTCTTTCATTGTATAAAATGGCCTATTAATAAAATACTCTTTGCCCTTTTTATCAAAAATTCGGATGTCATTACATTATTTAATGTCATTACTTAATTGGTTTAATATTTTAATTGCGATATTATTAAAACTATTATTGAAATTTACAAAGTTAGATTTAGTTAATGACAATTTATTTTTATTTCTTCATCATCATCATCATCATTTCAGCCGAAAGATGTCCACTGTTGAACATAGGCCTCCCCCAAGGCTCACCATTTAGACCGGTCCTGTGCCGTTCGTTTCCACCGGATTCCCGCGACCTTCACCAGGTCATCACTCCACCTTGTCGGAGGCCTACCGACAGCTCGTCTTACGGTGCGTGGACGCCACTCAAGCAGTTTCTGGCCCCATCGACCGTCAGTCCTGCGAGCAATGTGCCCTGCCCACTGCCACTTAAGTCTCACAATTTTGAAGGCTATGTCGGTGACCTCAGTTCTGCTACGGATAGCTTCATTTTTATTTCTTAAATTAAAGTTATGTATTTCTGTACGTTTCACGTCACTCGCGTCATCACTTCTGACACCATGTAGTGGTTTGCTGTCATGTATTATTAATACGTGATAACACAAATTATATTCATTAAAGGGAATCTATTTAATACTCAAACGATATGATTGTATGACACAGATAAAGCGAACACAAAGCAACTTCCTGGGGCAGAAGTGTAAGTGACAGGTGTAAATTGGATTTCAATCCTACGAGGACGGGTGTTTGGAGATGTATTGAAGCAACCAAGTTCTGGATATGACTGCTAGTCTGTCGGTAACATCGCGTAAAAAAAAATTGAACTGATTATTTGATTTAATTGAAATGAAATCATTTATTCTTCAATTTAGGCATGTTACATGTACTTATGAATGTCAAAAAACTACCACCTAAACTAATAATAGTTAAATTTTTTCTAGCCTTAACTACTAATCTTAATTAATAGCCGTGGTCTCCCGGCGAAAAAAACAATAACATTATTTTGTAAAGGGCCCGGGGATCCCCGGGACCGGTAGACGACTGGTTAAAGATTTTTGTTGTGGTCGTTGTGGTTGTTGTGGTCGTTTAAGTTCGGTCCGAAATTAATAAGATTGATACGATACGAATTACGTACGGTACGGTTTCAGAGGAATTCCCTCCCACGGGCGGTTATGGAATGAGCTATGCCAAGGATTCCCCGAGGGACTACAGTATGGGGTTCTTCAAGAAAGGAGTATATAACTTTTTAAATGTGACACCCCAGGAGTTGCAAGCGTCCATAGGCTACGGTGACCGCTTACCATCAGGCGGGCCGTACGCTTGTTTGCCACCCACGTGGTATAATTAAAAAAAAAAGTAAAAAAAGTATTGTCGATATGTTAATCCAGACATAGCCATATTCATAATTATCCATGTTCAATCATGTATTGAACACAAGTTTTATCTAATCGACGTTGGATTTACCTACTATACTATGACTATTAAAACACTACATATTGATCCCGCCACGCCAAAGTCAGGAAATCCTCTCTCCAGAGCAATAGTAATCATAATCATATTTAGATGTTCGAACGAAATTATCTCAGAATAGATCTATAGTGTATGATTTATGACATATTCCTCGGGAGGCTCTAGAGGCTCAGCTTATCGGATTTTTACATCGGTACAGAAAATCCCGAATTCCCACCCGGATTCGCTATCATCCCGTCGCCTTACTTTTATACCTGTATCGCGTTTGCTTCGATACTATATACCTAATACAATAAATAAATTAAAAAAAAAACATTTATTTCAAGCGTCTGTAGGCTCATACAGAGAGATAAAAAGACATACCTTTACAATTATTAGAATATCAAGATTATCAAGTCTACAAAATATAAATACAAAATTAAGAATTTTAGATAAATTACTTTAAACATTAAAATAAGTTACAATAAAATTAAAATAGATTAAAAATGTCTAAATTATAATAGTAATAATAGTGGCTCTGTGAGCTGTAGACCTCGTGAGTAAGTTTTTTTTAACATTTCCAAAATCTGACATTATAAAAAAGATTAATTATGAATATCGAACCTGCTAACAAAATTTCACGAGAATCGGTTGAGAAATGCGATCTGTAGAGGAGAACAAATCGAAATTCGGACGCAGAAACTTACTTATCATTGAAATAAGGTTAAGGTTATAAGGTTTGGAATTCTCTGCCGGCGTTTGTGTTTCCGAGCTCATATAACCTAGACGTTTTTAAGGCACGAGTGAATAGGCACCTTCTGGGTGAGCTCGCTTCATCGTCGGCCTCATCTTTGCCCCCTGGCTAGATGCTGGCCAAGAGCGATCCCATTTTTAATAAAAAAAAATAAAAATAAAAATTGTTTTTGAAAATTTTCAAAAACTGACTCGACAAAAAATTCTGTATAATTATCGGACCCTCACATAATTTCACGAGAATCGTATGCGAAAAGCGACCTGTAGAGGAGAACAAACCGTTGAACAAATATATTTTGTTGTGGAATGAGCTCCCTGCCGAGGTTTTCCCGAGGGACTACAATATGGGGTTTTTCAAGAAAGGAGTGTATACATTTTTAAAGGGTCGGCAACGCGCATGTGACACCCCAGCTTACCATCAGGTGGACCGTACGCTTGTTTGCCACCGACGTGGTTTAAAAAAAAATCGGTCCAACGGGCAAACGGTCAACATCTTATGTCATAGTTTATGCACCACCTACTTTTCAGCTTTATATTTCATTTCTCCACTAACCAAAGGTTGTCTGGAAGAGATCGCTGTTTAACGATAAGACCGCCTGTTGTTCTGCCTCTGTCTCCCTGTATCTTTGTTTTTTCTTTTGTATGTGCTGGTTTATTATTAGAGATGTGCAATAAAGAGTATTTGTATCGTATTGTATTCTAGTTTTCATCTTTTGTGATAACTGAATTCATGGGTTTCACAACGTAACTGAGTTTCGGTTTGAAGCCAGTTTTGATTGAATCATTTCATGATTCTTTAGTTTTTGTACCATACAATTTACCTCATGGGAACCGTGCCTAGTATGGAAGTCAGCATCTCTTTCTATGGACGCTGTGATTACGTCGTCCGGGTCCGTGAGTGTGTGCCTAGGACGCCGGACCGTGCGGCCCCTAATCAGTGATTGCCGAGTTACGATAGAGGGGACATTTGCTTCATCCGAACTTATATATACTACCTTCCCTAACAGATGGTCGAGGGAGGCGATGGCTGAGATACGCGTCATACTCGTGATCGGGTGCTGTTTGTGGAGTCCGGTCTGTTCATGCTTGCTAGGACATAGTGACTACGTTAATACTAGTGTCTTTTTATAGGGGATTGACGAGAGACCTCATCCTGTTGTGGATTCGTCAGTATCAGTGACTTAGAGACCATATCTCTTCGACGTCTCTAACAATATTAAATTAATTTTAATTTTGACGCTCAGAGACCATGTACATCTCTGGGATATTATATTAATTTCATTATACTCCTTGTTTAATCTTGAGACCTTATACATCTCTAACCTACTGATGTTGAAATATTTGTAATAGATAACTTTGCAAGTTTATCTTCACTGTATGACATTAATTTTGTTATAATTGTAAACTCGAAATTATTATTCCTTCTTGAACTGTAAATTAATATTTTGACATGAAAAATGTATTACTTATTATAGTCAGACTTTCTTAAATTGTAAATTAATATTTTGACATGTAAAAGTGCCCTTGTGGCCTATTTACAGAATAAATGTTTGATTTTGGTTTTTGATTTATATTGATTCAATCTAATAACCAATTTTACCACCTTCAAAACCGATGCTACTCAACTAGTATCTCGTGTTAATATATAGTTCAGTACTTCCAAGGACCCACACCGAGTTATTCCCTATAAAAACAGTCATTCATTCCTCTGATTCCATTTAATCATTTTATTATTGGACCCTAGTAAAACCCCGGGAACAAACTAGCCCGTAAACTATACTTTTGTCGAACACATAGCGAAAACATAAAAAATCGTAAACATTGGATGAGTTTATGTTAAACGGGGGCTGTGGGTCCCTCCCAGTGTTGCCAGATGGTTACATTTCTTACATTTTTCGTAACTTTTGACCGGCTCGCGTAACATGTAAGTAACTTCTGTTGTAAAGGAATTTTTTGTAACTTTTGAGGATAATGAGACTGTATTTAAAAAGAAAGGTATTTTTATCTAACCGGGATCAAGCGACACGATTTATAGGCTTCCATACAGAAAAGGTGACAAAATAACCGACATAGTACGACTCTGTCTGTCTGCCTCTTGCAACTTTGTATGACATTTGAGACACCGCCCATCAGCTCGGCGTAATTCTGTCGTCGAACTCGCCGAATTGTAGCTGTATATGGCGACTCGTTTCTTAGAATCAAATGTTTTGATAAGTAATTATGAACGTTTTGATATGTAATTATGAAAAATATATAAAATGTAACTTTTTCATTAGAAATGTAACTTTTCAAGAAAAGAAGTGTAACTTCCGTCCCAACGACCCTGGCAACACTGGTCCCGCCACTTATAACATTGTCCGGGTGAACCCATTACACGGTGCCCGGGGCGGGTCACTTTAACTGGCCCAGTTAAATCCCCTAAGAAGCTTGGTGTTTGGATAAATCCCTGTGTTATCGTTATTGCCTCCCGCAGGGCCGTCTATTGAGACTGTATTTTTGTATCCGTATTTTTCAATGCGTCGATGTGAAGTGATTTTCATTCTTTATATATTCAGATTCTTTATTGCATTCATGTTGTGACAATTAGGTCTTAAAGTTAGGTGTAGTTCTAAACATGAGCTCTTTCGAGCATTGCAATATACAAACTAAACTAATAGGAGCTAAGCCATTAACATTATACAAATTATTATCATTGACGACCGGTTTAGCCTAGTGGGTAGTGCACCTGCCTGTGAAGCTGACGGTCCTGGGTTCGAATCCCGGTCAGGGCAAATATTTGTGTGATGAGCATGAATATTTGTTTCTGAGTCTTGGATGTTTTCTATGTATTTAAGTATTTATACCTATTAAATATATCGTCGTCTAGTACCCATAACACAAACCTTCTTGAGCTTACTGTGGGGCTAGTTCGATTTGTGTAAGATTGTCCTCTAATATTTATTTATTTATTTATTTATCATTATTAATATACTATTTAAATTACATCATTATATCATTACATAATATTTTAATTACATTATTGCCATATGTATATCCTTAAGAATTAGATTTAGAAGTGTGTCAAAGCTTTGTATGCGCTATTTGAATCAGGGTTTGTAAAACCGGTTTTATTTAATACCTGTATAGAAACTGGCAAACTATTACCGCTAATAAAAGATTACCTGTATTCTAATTAGAGGTATTGTTGTTTTTGACGACCGGTTTAGCCTAGTGGGTAGTGCACCTGCCTGTGAAGCTGACGGTCCTGGGTTCGAATCCCGGTCAGGGCAAATATTTGTGTGATGAGCATGAATATTTGTTTCTGAGTCTTGGATGTTTTCTATGTATTTAAGTATTTATACCTATTAAATATATCGTCGTCTAGTACCCATAACACAAACCTTCTTGAGCTTACTGTGGGGCTAGTTCGATTTGTGTAAGATTGTCCTCTAATATTTATTTATTTATTTATTTATCATTATTAATATACTATTTAAATTACATCATTATATCATTACATAATATTTACGTTATTGCCATATGTATGTCCTTAAGAATTAGATTTAGAAGTGTGTAAAAGCTTTGTATGCGCTATTAGAATCAGGGTTTGTAAAACCGGTTTTATTTAATACCTGTATAAAAACTGACAACTATTACCGCTAATAAAGAATACTTGTATTCTAATTAGAGGTATTCTTGTCATTCCGCTTTTATCTATACCTTTATGTATAGACTATTTACGATATTAAATACCCGTATTAAATACCGCTATTCATTGCGCTTGAAAGGTAAGATGTCAATTAAACGTTACTACTAAAACGCAACAAATAGGTGTAAATACCTACTTTTTACAATACGCCAGTTTGCAGAAACAAATAATCGAGTATATTGACACTGACAGCTATTACCGGTAATGGTTTTTATGGGTAGTGTCAAATAGAGGTATTGTTGTCAATTGGCGAAACCGCTAATATATTTGAATACCGGTTTTGATTATACCGTTAATCAGAGCTTTAGCGATATAAATAGCGAAATACAATTATAACCGGTTATACCTTATTTAAAACTGGTAGTAAGAATACCAGTATCCCTGATTTGAAATAATGTGAATGGAAGCATTTTTAAAAGAAGAGTTGAGAGTTGTGTAGGTTCTAAATATTTGGGTGGATCAACTATTCTTTTTTGCTCGTTACCATGGTTACCTCTCCTGAGTCACTCTTTAAAACTGTGATTTTATAGGGTTTAGATCTACCAAACATAAGTTTTAGCGATTATCATAAATCCATTTGGACATAGGTCACCTCTTGAGCATGCTTGAAGCTCACGATGTAAACATCTTTCTAAGAAACTCGGTTACTGTTGTCTCCTCGCTGACGGGGCAGAATAACAACAAGAAAAAGTTGATTGGCCCATTTGTGCAATGGGAGTAAAAAGGATCTTAGCGTTTTGGGCGATACGATATTATGCTTATTGAACAGTCGCTATTGAATACCTATGAGCGTATACCGCCAGCCACCCTAAGATCGCTTTGTGTTTGTCGATCACAATGTTTGGAAATTGAATGCGTTTGACAAGCGCGCGCGGCATGAGGCGCTGCTTATCGCCTGTGCATGAAAGCGGCTTGAATCGTTATTTTTTCCAGAATCCTCTAATACGGGTTACGTGCTTGTTACGTGAAAAAGGCATCAAATCTAAGAATGAGATTTTTTTATATGATTCATGCAGTGGCAAGCAAATCCTAGTACGTAGCTTCCGCTTGTGAGAGTGAATGCCTGCATACCTATATCACTTGGTTTCATTTGTCCTAAACTGTAATCTTTATTTTGAAGCTATCCGTAGCAGAACTGGGGTCACCGACATAGCCTTCAAAATTGCGAGACTTAAGTGGCAGTGGGCAGGGCACATTGCTCGCAGGACTGACGGTCGATGGGGCCAGAAACTGCTTGAGTGGCGTCCACGCACCGGAAGACGAGCTGTCGGTAGGCCTCCGACAAGGTGGAGTGATGACCTGGTGAAGGTCGCGGGAATCTGGTGGAAACGAACGGCACAGGACCGGTCTAAATGGCGAGCCTTGGGGGAGGCCTATGTTCAGCAGTGGACGTCTTTCGGCTGAAATGATGATGATGATGATGAAACTGTAATCTTTATTTTAGTTTGAAATATTAATTTTAATTTTGATTATTTAATTTTTAATTTTAATGTTAATTTAATTGTGTCGATAATAATCCCAGTTGGTCGAATAAATGAATTTTATTATTTTATTACTGTAAATTCCTATTTAGAAACAACTCTGAACACAGCTCAGTCTAAGTACTCGCCTGTTAAACGGACAATTTGTAGCTCTCTAAGCGTTCTAGAACTTCTTACAAAGTTGATAAAAGTAGGTCGATTCGCTGAGGCAGCGTAATTATATTAAAAGACCTGTTAGCGAGTCAGTCGTGTTCATCATGATCCACACTTTATTACACCGCTTCAGTCGGGAGGGGTTGGCAGATTTCTAAGCCACCTTAGTTACAGTTATTGCTTTAATGAGCTAGAAAATAGCCAGCCCTTTGAACGCCAGATTAAAACATAAGTGAATAGGCTATTACTGAAGCAGCGAGCTACATCTTAGGTCTTTTTTTTTTAACCTGACTGTGGCTTTATAGGCCGGGCCCAATAAAGCGATAGGAGTGCGCGGTTGGAGAGTAGCCTGGGGAAAATCCAGGGGAAAACCTCCGGCATGACCACGCGTGTGGTTTGAATCACTGGAATACTCTAAGAATTTGCGCTCCAGTGAGATTGGTTGAGCGGTTTCAACCGAATCTGAGGAGTGGAATCGAGCTACTGGGAGTTTTGTCGCTGGTTCACTAAACCTAGCAAAAGCTGAGAAGAGTCCAGCAAGAAACTCACGGCGTTACCGGGACGTCGTAACACATCTTAACTCCTATGGCAATAAAGATGTATTACAATAATATTTGGCTACCTTGACCGCTATTAAGTATATGCTGACCGATTTGGGGGCCTGGGATTGCTTGTTCAAAATGACAGTAAATTTAATAAAGAAGTTGAAATCGATCGACGTGAATTGACTTGTTCAACAAGTACTCGAAAGATGTCCATACATTTGAAACTTGGACGTAAAAGTTTGGTAACAACGGAATCAACTTTTTGTTGGAAACCTGATGTTGACTTCCAGTAACTTAGGTAAGTGTGTAAGAAAGTAGGTAAACATAATTTTAAGGTAGGGCACAGGGGAACGCCATGCCGCTCATATTTGTAGCAGCCCAACTGCGGAAGTACCTCCATCTTGTAGAAGACCGATTTTATTTTATTTATTACTTACAAGTCACTATGCAATTGGCCCATGAAGATTGTGTAAATGCTGTTCTAATTTTACAAGAAAAATGGTGTTGTTCTCTATAAATTTGTTCTAATGACCATAGCCAGATGAATGTCACATAATGACACCTTGCTCGTTGTCTGTCGACTATTCCTGGCGTTGTCACGGCAATTTCTCCTAATTACGTCTCACGTGCCCTGGGAATTATACTCAGGAGGCGCTAGGCCACAGTACATGGTTTCAATCAGTAATCCAAAAAAACTACTAGTTGGTGAACCAGCTTGTAAAACAATCTTCACGCAGACTAACAGACGTGATTTTGAATTTGCATGTTAAGTTTATTGACAGTTTATAATATAGCTTATTATATTTATTTTTAAATACGACCGAGACGAGTGGCGAAAAAGAGGGGAGGCCTTTGCCCAGCAGTGGGACACTGTATAGGCTATAAAAAAAATGTTTTATTATAATAAATGCATAAATGTGGAAAATAGTTCGTAAATAGTCCGTTATTGAACATATTGTGGGCAATAATTTATAAAACGTTTTAAACTATCGTATTAATTTTCCAACTCGTCGCGAACGCGCTCAACCTGAAGAAGAACTCCCGAATTCGAAACATGGCGCTAGAAGTGACAATTAACAAAGCCGTGTCCTACGTGGGCGAAATCCTCGAACGCGAAGCGAACGGCGCGGCGGCCTTGTCTGCCTACGTGCGCGCGAATCGTCCAACAAATAACATGGACGGCCGCGCCGCCGCGTCTCATTCGCGCGAAAATATCTAACCATCTGATCGCGTTCGCCTCGCGCCACGCCGCGCCGCCCGTACGCCTTAGAACACTTCATAAGTGAGTTCTAACCGTTTAATAAAATGCAATTTTAACATGATTATCGAAAGTTTAAATTCAAGCATACAAGGTGTAACAAAACTAGTAAGGATCCGTTTAAGGGCATATTTAGTATCGTTTTCTAATTAGAAAAAAGGAGAAGAAAATTTTTTTGACGTGAAAAATTTTTGTTTCTATAGGGCAGGTCGTCCAAGTCAGTCAACTGTCTATACAAAGGCCATTATATTGCGTCAAAAAAAAATTTCTTCTACTTTTCCTAATCAGAACATGATACCGAATATGCCCTTAAATGGATCCTCACTAGTTTTGATACACCCTGTATTGTGGGCACGCTGGTGTAGTCACGTATCACGTATGGCGGAGGAGGGAGTGGCAAAGCGCATCTTCTACTCTGAGCTGGAGGAGGGCAAGCGGAAGCATGGCGGTCAACTCCTCCGGTATAAGGACGTCCTATAGCGACACATGAAGAGACGCGATATAGAGCCCTCTCAATGGGAGTGTTTGGCAGCACAAAACGCCCAGAATGGCGCAGGCTGGTGAACGGCAAGGTACGGGAATTCGAGGATCAACGTAAAGTTGACCTTGATACCAAACGTGACCAGCTTAAGGCCCGCCCACCTGCTGCCATCTCCTACAATTATGTAGATAGCGTGCTTACGTGCCCTCAATGTGCGCGGAGTTTTATTGCTAAAATAGGCTACATTAGCCATCTTCGGGCGCATGAGCGCCGGGGCACTGATTAGGAGTCGAAGTGGTCGCCATGGCCGAAACCGGTCAGACTCATCATCATCATCATTGTGGGCAAGAACCATTACGATTGTGAACCCATTCAAGGGCAAGACAACACCTATGCCATGCCTCGACGTGCGGTTTTCACTACAAGTCGGAATAATGCTGCTACACGCTACGGGGTAGGACATGGGGCTCGAATGGCTTGAGATGAGGGGCTCACAAGTTTATTAGCTCAAGAAAATGTATGGAAAATTTGGCAAAATTAATGGAGAACTTTTATCTATCAGGATATGTAGGTTATAGGACAAAGTTCAATTTTATCTACTCTCCCCCCCCCTCCGGGGCGAGCGTCACCCCCCCCAACCCGTGAAAGTGTCCCGGAGCGCGGTATTTTCCATTTTAAAAGAAAACCGTACACGATACATAAAAAGTGTACAGGAACGAAATAATCCTTGATAAATTAGCTATAAACCTCTACTACATACAAAAGCGATATCACTCATAGTTTCAGCGCAATCTGCCACCAAATACGAACGTTTTCAAAAAATTATCGATATTTTTTGCTGTAAGTTTAGTTTTCTCAAAAACTTCACACATTACCGCCAAAATATGTATGACTAAAGTAAAGAATAGAATATGCTCTTTATAAAAAGGTATAATTCATTTCTAAGCACTTTCATTTACCGTTGCTGTGCTGTTTTTTAAATTTAATTCATTCGGCCATACAGCGAAATATAAATGTTCATACTAGTTCAACGGTGGTACTAACATACCATATTCTTCTTATATGTTTTCCTATAATCTGTAGATATAGGACTATTTTCTGTATTTTTTATATATTTTTATGGCTAGTACTTTAGGAGATAAGAGGGAGGCGGAGAAATGGTCAATTTTCGCCTATTTTCTTAAATAACTTCAAAAATGTTTATTTTAAAATTATGAAAAACATATATTTGATATCCTTATAATGAACCCTTTCATTTGATATGTCACACAATATAGTTCGCAATATATATTTTTTTTGTATATTATGTACACCCCACAAGTACCTCCCATGTTTAAAAATTTATTTATTTACGTAACACATCCGTATTTGGGACACCGATTTACATATGTGTGCCAAATTTCAACTCAATCAGTCCAGTAGTTTTGGAGAAAATTGACTGTGATAAACGGACTCGACTAATTCGACTGTGTGTATCCGTTCGTTTATCACAGTCAATTTTCTCCAAAACTACTGGACTGATTGAGTTGAAATTTGGCACACATATGTAAATCGGTGTCCCAAATACGGATGTGTTACGTAAATAAATAATTTTTTAAACATGGGAGGTACTTGTGGGGTGTACATAATATACAAAAAAAATATATATTGCGAACTATATTGTGTGACATATCAAATGAAAGGGTTCATTATAAGGATATCAAATATATGTTTTTCATAATTTTAAAATAAACATTTTTGAAGTTATTTAAGAAAATAGGCGAAAATTGACCATTTCTCCGCCTCCCTCTTATCTCCTAAAGTACTAGCCATAAAAATATATAAAAAATACAGAAAATAGTCCTATATCTACAGATTACAGGAAAACATATAAGAAGAATATGGTATGTTAGTACCACCGTTGAACTAGTATGAACATTTATATTTCGCTGTATGGCCGAATGAATTAAATTTAAAAAACAGCACAGCAACGGTAAATGAAAGTGCTTAGAAATGAATTATACCTTTTTATAAAGAGCATATTCTATTCTTTACTTTAGTCATACATATTTTGGCGGTAATGTGTGAAGTTTTTGAGAAAACTAAACTTACAGCAAAAAATATCGATAATTTTTTGAAAACGTTCGTATTTGGTGGCAGATTGCACTGAAACTATGAGTGATATCGCTTTTGTATGTAGTAGAGGTTTATAGCTAATTTATCAAGGATTATTTCGTTCCTGTACACTTTTTATGTATCGTGTACGGTTTTCTTTTAAAATGGAAAATACCGCGCTCCGGGACACTTTCACGGGTTGGGGGGGGTGACGCTCGCCCCGGAGGGGGGGGGAGTGGATAAAATTGAACTTTGTCCTATAACCTACATATCCTGATAGATAAAAGTTCTCCATTAATTTTGCCAAATTTTCAGCTAATTTCACTGAACTATATGTGCGTAGTTGAATTACTGCTACCTATGTGTGTGCTGTGGCCACATAGGAATTTTTGGCGTGAGCTTGATAGTCTATTTAGCGTCCTTTATTAACTGAACTCATTTTAGATAAAGTGAGTAGATACACGATATGACAGTCTTTATGCCGTCGGAATAAGCTTAATTTCGTTTGGCTAATGGTTAATCTTTTTAATATAGTACACCTACAAGTGTTGTTTGGATTATTAGGTATTTGACCCATGTTAAAATGTATTTAGAAAACCATCAAATTATCAAAATATATATTATTGACCGTAGAGCTGGCGACTTCCTCGCACAACATATCAGCATTCCGATACAGCGAGGAAATGCCGCCAGCATCCTCGGTACAATGCCCCAAGGGCCTGTTTTAGATTTAAGTTAGTTGTAATATAATATAAGTTACTGTTATTTAATAATAGTCTGTAAATCAATAAATGTTAATCACATTATCACAATAAATAGTAAATTAGACTAATTAATCAAAAATACCAATACCTTAAAACCGTACCGTAAAAATATCGAACATACCGCATTGTAGCGCGGTCCCGTTTTGTTCGGAAAAAAGGAGGAAATAAGTTTTCAAAAGACAAAACTGTCTCAAAGCACTGACGGTCATTGACCCGTAATTCATATTTGCCGTAATCAAGTTCAGGTATTGCAAAATACTCATCGTATTGTTCCAATCAGATATTAACTCGCGTAGCGCAACCACAAAGAGTGATTGACAGTTTGGAGACCTCACGCTACACTAGCGCCTCTAGCGGCGAATTCATACGCGATAGCCCTCATTAATCTGGTGTGTACGTATAAGATGCGACCCGAGCTCTAATCCCAACACGAACATCAAAATTTCCGTCTACATTTTAATATTTTGCATTCAAAGTCCTTCAGAATCCCAGTACAATAAACGCGAGAAATTCTTAAAAAATCTTGTCCATGCTTACTAATAATTGAATAGATCGTATTGAATAGCCCCGGCAAGACCCTCATTAGGTTAATTCGAGCTTCGAAGAAGTAGCTGGATAACTTCGGAGCTGATTTTACTGAATGCGATGTTTTACTTTTTCAACTCTAGTTTCGCTTTTCCTTAAAGTTATTTATTGCAACGTAGGCAGAACTTACTTCTTTACGCTTCACCTGAAGTATAATCCACCTTATTGACTGGCGCCGCTTTCGCCAGCGCGGCGAAAGAAGGAAGGCAGAAAGTTACACGAACTCAAACTTACCATTGCTTAAGACAGGTAGGGCACAGCAAGAGAGGCAGGGCTCAGCTAAGAGAAGTCGGGCACAGCAAGAGAGGTAGGGCACAGCTAAGAGAGGTAGGACACAGTAAGAGAGGTAGGGCTCAGCTAAGAGAGGTAGGCACAGCAAAATGTCATATTGCTCGATTTTCGAGCAGCCCAGTAACTCCGCCTTGCAGAAGACCACGGCCAAAATAACATTATCTACTATACAAGTATGTAGTGTTGTGATCCTGGAGGTGAGCAAGGTTGACAGAGCTCCCGAGGATGCACTGTGTTTAGAGCGAGGGACCTTTTGTCCCTTCTGTTGTCAACACAGTGCATCCTCTTTTATAAAGGGTCGGCAATGTATCCCAGTAAAGAAGCGGGAGACTCGATTGACAGTTGACACTGACAGCTAACAGTGTACTAATATTGGACGGACGGACGGACGCGTGAGTGACAGCAATATGGCTTTGTTCGGACCCTTTGAAATAAATGAAATAAATGAACTTTATTCTGCAAGTAGGCCGCAAAAGCACTTTTACAAGTCAAAACTACTAGCGTTTCTCATTAGACCACTGCCGAGAAGAAATGCTGAAAGGAACTCGACAGTCAGTCATTTTCTCCAAAATATGCTTATTACAATGATACTAATTAACCTACTTAAGTAAATGTAAGTGGTAAACAACAAAAGAGAATTGAAAGAAAAACGAGGAAAAAATAACAATAGGTATTTACAATGTGTAGTTACACTAGAAAACAAAACATGTCGAATCGTTTGATATGCTTTCCTGCAAGAAATGTGTCAACAAGGAAAATATTAGACTCTTTACGCTATTTAGGTATTTGGTTTGGGCCATGCATTTCTGTCTGTTAGATAGTCCTCAACCCTATAATAAGCCTTTGACATCATTGTTTTTTTTAGGCAACGGAACCCAAAAACAAGTTAATTCATTTCGCAAATTCTGTCACAAGGTTTGGCAATAAATAATCATGCGTAATAAAATATGGAAGAAAGAAGAAGGCGGAACTATTCCAAGTTTGGAACTTGTTGGTGCATATTTAAGGATGATTCACACTAGACCGTTCCGTGTCCGGGCCGGCCCGTTTTCTATGACAGAAGGTTATATAGGTTATAGGTAATTGGTTTCCGCAACTCGACGTCAAATCATGCGCCTATTTTGCGTGATGGGTTAGTGGCACTACTCGTACCAACCCAGTTCCATCAGAAAGCCTAGCAGACCCTTGATGTTGCCGATGACCTCTAGTTTCTATGACAGAAAAACGATGGCCGCTCGGCCACGGACGGGCCCGATGACGCTCGGAAACGGACCGGCCCGGACACGGAACGGTCGCTCTATTCAAACGTTTGACGGCCGATCTACCATCCAAGGCCCGGAAACGGCACGGTCCCGGTCCGACCCGGACGCGAAACGGTTAGCACATTGACACACAAAAAAGCTCGGAGACGGGCCGGCCCGGAGACGGAACGGCTCGGACACGGAACGGTCTAATGTGAAGCATCCTTTCCGGATTATTATATCACGCTGTTCCAAAAACCTGCGAGTAAATTCGATATTGCAATTTTGTTTAAACAAATTATCTATGTTACTTAACTAGACACGATTGTTGCACGAGTGCGTGAAATATAATGAAACCGCGGACGCAATTTATTTGCCGGCCGCCGATGGACAGCGGCAATCGGCAGATTATACCACGGGTTCACAGCGCCATTATTTCAACCAATTATCGAATTACACCAGGATCTAGCTTGATTTACTGTGACTGAGTATGCGATATATGTTTCGTATTAGAATTTAATTTCAATTAATACTTTGTCGCATTTGGGGTCGAGACACTTGGCCCATGGGGCGGGTGCGCGCGGGGACTCCACAGGGAGCTTAGTAAGCGGCTTATGGAGGCGACAGGTGAACCACGCGCAGGCAGCTAGAATTGCCATCGCAATCCAGCGCGGGAATGCTGCCTGCGTAATGGGCACCATCCCGAGGGGACCTAATTTTGATATTAATTTTTAATGTTTAGTTTTTAGTTAGGTATAGTTGTTTTTATTTCAAGTTTTTAATTCATTTAATAATTATTATTTTCATAGATCAGAATTATCATGTAAATTGGTTTTATGAATAAAACTTATATACCATTTCAATGAAATGAAATGAAAGGAAATCATTTATTCTTCAATTTAGGCATGTTACATGCACTTATGAATGTCAAAAAACTACCACCGGTTCATAAAATAAACCTCTGCCTCGAGAAGAACCGGCGTAAGAAACTCGGCGAGGTGTCAGTTTTTCAAAACAATATACTATGTATATAAAATAACAGTAAAAATAGTACAAAATTCAAATGCTACCTACAGTATAAACATACATACATATTTTTTAATACTAAGGACAAAATGTTTGAACAAAGTAGATTGTATACACCAAATTGATAAAGTTTTTTTTTGTCACGGGACCGATATCTCATCCTGAACGTAACGAAGGTCTATAGATTATCCTCCCCAGCGTAGCAAGGGTGTTGTTGTTAATTCGCGAGTGAAGCGAGGGAATTAAGACTGAGCCCTGAGTGCAGTGAGGGATTTAAAGCGCGCCGGAGACAAATCAACTTTATCCCCGAGGAGTATACTCTACTTTTCTGACTTCTTGCAAGATAGTAACATAAACCAAGGCTAACTAGAAACAGACTCAAATCAGTCAATCAAAGCCACTTTTGTCACTAGACATTTAATTAGAATTTAGTCTTCTATTTTTACAAAATCTGCAGTTTTCTTTCTCTATCGTCTTGTAATACTCGCTGCTTTTGTTTTAGGTATTTGATACGTGTTCCATTCAATTTGTGGTCGCCAGCAGGATTTTCGAATAAAATCGATTTTCAGATCACTTCGGAGCGGTGATGACCGCCGGTGTAAACTTCACGAAATTAGACTTTAAAGACACAACGATAAGAATTATGACAAGCGAAATGACATTATTAACTAGCGGATTAATAATGAAATTAAATACAACATTATGCCCCGGCTAAAGTCAAGGGTTATAATGATTTACTTTCGGTAAGTTTTCCGTGATAACATACGACCGCCCTAACCTAGTTAGTAGTGACCCTGCCTAAGAAGCTGGAGGTCCCGGGTTCGAATCCCGGTCAGGGCATTTATTTGTGTGATCAGCACGAATATTAGTTCCTGAGTCTTGGATGTTTTCTATGTATTTAAGTATATATTTCTCTATATAAGTATGTATATCGTCGCCTAGTACCCATAGTACAAGTTTTGCTTAGTCTGGGACTTGGTCGGTTTGTGTAAGATTGTCCCCAAAATATTTTTTTTTTTTTTTATAATTTCGCATTGTCGAGCAGGCGGTGTGAAAATTGTTTCTATTACAAATAATTTCTTGTTCATTTACCGAACAAGAAATTCAATAATCACCATGTGCATGTAACTGACAAGGCGTTTAATACTCTGTCATTTCACTCATGTAAACAATTGTTTGCCTTAAATGTCATTATGACTCGACGGGAAAACTGCAAAATGTTATTAGGATGGGAATTGTGCCTGTCGTGTTAAAACTAGTCAAAAAATTTTTTTTGATCCTGACTGTGGCTTTATAGGCCGGGCCCAATAAAGCGATAGGAGTGCGCGGTTGGAGAGTAGCCTGGGGAAAATCTAGGGGAAAACCTCCGACACGACCACGCGTGTGGTTTGGAACACTGGAATACTCTAAGAGTTTGCGCTCCAGTGAGATTGGTTGAGCGGTTTTAACCGAATCTGAGGTGTGAATGGAATCGAGCTACTGGGAGTTTTGTCGCTGGTTCAGTAAACCTAGCCTAGCTGAGAACTACCTAGCCTAGCTGAGAACTAAACCTAGCCTAGTTGAGACAAGAAAATCCATCGTTTATGTAGCGGTAAGGCATTTCAAAATAAAATTTATTTGCAAACGACACAATCAGATGGAAAATAACATGACATTGACAATCAAGTATTTGATTTATCGACGTGAAGTGGCCTGTTACAGTTAAGTGGTACGTAAAAGAGGTACTAGAATCTGTTCAATGAGTTCTCATTTAATAATCACATTAACAGGGTGTTTTACGTAGCAAATTTCTTTTTCAGTTTTCTCCAAAAAAACATTTTAAAAGCTATAATGTTTCGTACTTAAATATAGTCATAATTAAATATATATTCAATAATGATATATGTATGTTAAAATTTCCGGGATACAAAGTATCCTATGTCCTTCCTCGGGACACAAACTATCTCCCTACCAAATTTTATCTAAATCGGTTCAGCTGTTTAAAAGCCGTTGTGTCCGAGTGAAAAAATAAACAATAGCATTCTTTTGTTATGATCCCGGGGATCCCAGGGACCGGTAGATGATGGGTTAGTGTGAGGAGGTAACAGACAGACATACACAATTTCACTTTTATAATATTAGAATGGAGTAGCATGAACACTTAGTAACCAGAGTTACCAAAAGTGGCTGTATATTAGAAAATAGAATAGAATAGAATAGACACACTTAAGACTTAGCTCCTTTAAACTATGTGGCTGACTATATATTTGTATATGTTTTTGTACGTATATTTTTATACTATATTTATGTATGTTTATTATCCTTAATTAAATGTTATTGTTGTAATTATTAGTAGGCTTCATATGTATTAACTCTGCACCACCTGATATGAATCGTTCTGATTAGATTTAATTTCCGCTGCCCTAATGTTGTCCGGAAGAAATCGCTCTTTAGCGATAAGACCGCCTGTTGTTTGCCTCTTCTCATTGTGTTTTTGTACTGTACTGTATCCTTTGATTGAGGTGTGCAATAAAGAGTAATTGTATTGTATTGTATTGTATTGTAATAGAATAGAAGAAATCTTTATTCCGACAACAGAAGAACTAGAATTACAGTTAAATTACCCACTGGGGCCCACGGGGGGCCCACTCAGCATGTGCCGGGTCACAAAAGGTGTCCCGACGCTGGTTTTCTGTGGGTCCCGACAAAAATGAGTTGCGCGACATACCGACACAACTGTACACACGTGCAATTACACTGACCCTGATTATGATGATTTACATTTTTAATATACTTCGATAAAAGTCAAATCAATATTTAAAAAATGGTTTGCAACTCTATCTTACAATGATACAGAAGACATAATATGCACTTACTCTTGGTCTGTGGTCAGCTAAATCTTTATCAGCTAAGCTACTCGCACTCATTCACGTCACACACGCACACACCACACCCCTACTCACATACACACACACCTTCACAGATATTACACGCAAGCACTTTTACATAGTTTATTAATTTTCATGTTTTATACTCGTAACTGCTACAAATGGTGCATTGACGACCAGTTTAGCCTAGTGGGTAGTGCACCTGCCTGTGAAGCTGACGGTCCTGGGTTCGAATCCCGGTCAGGGCAAATATTTGTGTGATGAGCATGAATATTTGTTTCTGAGTCTTGGATGTTTTCTATGTATTTAAGTATTTATATCTGTTAAATATACCGTCGTCTAGTACCCATAACACAAACCTTCTTGAGCTTACTGTGGGGCTAGTTCGATTTGTGTAAGATAGAGGACACTCTAATATTTATTTATTTATTGCAAGATACAGGCCCGCCTAGTTTGGACTGCACCAGAAATCCCGTGTAACCTGTTGTATCATTTGTGTTAGAATCAATAAATTTACGCTGAATTGTATTATACTAAACTCAAGAAACAGATTTTCACATTTTCAGAAACTTGGAATTTGGAACACCTACTTCTCTTTTCAAATACGCGAGTTTTATCTACAAAGACTTTGAAATTACCCGAAGAACTCAACGGGAAAACAGGAGGCCATAAAGCCATCTCTGATCGCCTTAATTCATGAATGTATACGAAAACGGCCCGAAAACGCAGTAAACACGTCATAAAGCGGCTTCAATGAAAACGGGCGTTATTTGAAAACGAATAAACGCATTTACAACGAGTAATAAAAGGAAACGCGGCGAGGATGAATAATACACATCGTGTCTGTTATATAGTAGATTGTATGACAAGGGTCTAAAATGAGCCATATTACCACGAGATAGTTATTTTAAAATAGTTCGAGGGGTAATATGGCTTTTAGACCAGAGTTATACACTCTACTTTTCACTTCGATTGCGAGAAAATAAATAAACAAAGGTTAGCCATCCAAAATTAACAATTAATTCCACGGCAAACTTATATGTAATTTGGCAGCATGTTTTTTTTTCTAAACTGCTTTTATTTTATGCTTTGACACACAAAATAGACACCGCGGTTCGCGCGCAACATTCACGAGCAAAAAAGCTAACTCACCTTCCATTGAGCGCTTTAAAGCGTTACTCGAACGAACTAATCACTTTTTTAATTATTGTGAAATAGGGACTACTACAAACTTAATCTTTATACTCTTTAGAGAAATGAATTCTGTATTCTAATTGGTCGATTTTAGTAAAGCTGTATTCTGGTTTGTTAATACCCAATACCAAATATTTTTTAAAGAGTTAAATTAGTGTTTTGTGATTGGTGGGTTTAGGTTAGGTTAGGTTGGTGGATTTATTATGATTGGTCTAAATTGAATGTTTTTTAAATCATAAATATGTATTCATATTTTCCCTAGGGGTTAAATGTACTACTTTAGCCCCGCTTGACAAGTCTAATATGACACACTTTTCGAGCATAAGAAGTGAAAAATATTTTTTTCTACTCCTGTACTTTTTTGCGACTTAAGCAATCATGAACTCTAATATAAATACATACTTTATTTGTGTGGGACGCCACGTGCGTGGATACGTTCTGTCAGTCCCACATCCAGGGTACCCGCTCGCAGGCCGGCGCTGCGGCTGATCAGGCTCAACTCCTCAAGCGCCACAAATACTCATCTTTAATTAGAGATTATAAATTTGCGACGCTTGCGGTAGAAACCATGGGTCCCTGGTCAGCCGACATGAAAAGCTTTATAAAGGCATTGTCGGTTGATCCACGCATCGGGAGATCCCAGGGCTGGCAGGTACCTTTGCCAACGGATCGCCATTGCGATCCAAAGGGGTAATGCAGCTGGCGGCCTGGGGTCCATGCCGCAGGAGGGAGAGCTGGTCGCTGTTTTCTTTTTATAATTATAATTTTGTATCTGTATTATATTTATTTTTAAATTAGTTTTATTAAAGCTAGTGTGAGATCTTTATTTATTCTGTAAAAAGTCTATCTAGTCTATTGCCCAAAAACACACTCCTTACCCTACTTTAATGAAAAATTAAAGCAGAGTTCGGTGCCACAGACAAATACTATGTTTAGTAGTCATTCTTTGGTGCGTTCAAGTGAAACTTTTATGATTAAAATCAGTGCTGCCAACTTAATGCAACTTTGCTACAATTTTTATGTATTAATTAATGCATAATATATTATTTACTAATATAAATACATACATTTATCATTTTGTTGCGTTGTTTAACAAGTTTTATCTATTTTCGGATATATTTATGAAAACGAAACAGTTAAGATTCGATCCGGATTTGAATTTAATTTAAGTCGGATGCCAAGTCCAGCAAATTAAAAAAAAATCATAAACAAAGTGTCATATTTTTGATTTCCCACCAAATTCATAATTGAAAACGAAAACATTCAAGATGTTAAATGATTATATTACTTAAATCAAAGGTTTTTTTTTGTGTTCATGAAGAAAATGTGTAGGTTGTTTGTTTGTTTATTGATTCTTTTAAAAATCCAAGAAGAAGTTACATAGCATTAGTGAATAAATTGCGTAGGTAAGTTGCACAATTACTAAGAGAAAAAATGGCGCATAAAAAGTATGATAAATACTTACGTTTTATTTGAAATGAGTCGTAGAAAAAGTATTGTATGCAACGGTGTATAATTGGTATAAAAAGGCTCGTGGTGTCTTTACTTGCGATGTTCGCCAAGGCTCAAATCGTAACCCACACCACTCGCCTTTTTATACCCTTCTTATACACCAGTTGCATAATATACTAAAATTATCCCTTTACGAGCATAGAGATAAGGCAATGCTATTTTCTTTCTATTGCAGTATTATAGTAGTTATTGACAAAATTTTAAAAAAAATGTTTCGTATAGGAAGTATACACGTTTATGTACAAAACTTTCAAGTGTAATATGTATCTGTTTAAGATTTTGAGCATATTTATTAATTTACTGAAATAAAAAAACATACAAAGAAGTAATGACGTCCGGTTTAGCCTAGTGGGTAGTGCACCTGCCTGTGAAGCTCACGGTCCTGGGTTCGAATCCCGGTCAGGGCAAATATTTGTGTGATGAGCATGAATATTTGTTTCTGAGTCTTGGATGTTTTCTATGTATTTAAGTATTTATATCTATTAAATATATCGTCGTCTAGTACCCATAACACAAGCCTTCTTGAGCTTACTGTGGGGCTAGTTCGATTTGTGTAAGATTGTCCTCTAATATTTATTTATTTAATTACAAATGAATTAAAAACTAAAACCAGCTTGCCCAGTCCAAGTCACAAAGAAACACCCCGTCCGTAACTTTTGGTCGGGGTGTTTTTTTTTTGTGACTTGGGCTGGGCATGGTGCCCACAACGCTGGCGGCGTTACCTCTCTCTTTTATGTACATATATGAAAAATCAGCAAATTATAGTTGTTAATACTAAAACAATGTGATTTTTATTTTCGTTTTGACTTCGGTGCCAAAACGAACATTAACCGTGGCCGCCATATTGTGACGTCAGTAAGTTGTATCCAAAAATATAGCAGGCATATACATACTCTCTGGTAGCCATAGTGACAATCAATGAGGCTTGAACTCACCTGACAAACAGATTCAAAAAAGTGTTTTAATATTGCAATAATAAAGTGTTTTCGAACGTATTATTCATAAAAAATTGAAAATTCAAAAATGTAGTCCATGTCTATATTATTATCTCGGTCACTGAAAATACCGTTTTGTGTACTGTAATTTTTATATTGTATATTGTTTTGAAAAAATGATACTTCGCGGAGTTTTTTTACGCCGGTTCTTCTCGAGGCAGTTTATTTTCCGAACCATAGATAATTTATTGACATTCATTGGTGCATGTAATATACCTAAAGTGAAAAATAACTGCCTTGACATACGTACATGAGTGCATGACTCATATCATATGGAGGCGAAATTTACATAGGTGCATAATAGGTATCTAATAGGATCTTCATTCAATAATAATGAAATGAAATGAAATCATTTATTCTTCAATTTAGGCATGTTACATGCACTTGTGAATGTCAAAAAAACTACCACCGGTTCATAAAATAAACCTCTGCCTCGAGAAGAACCGGCGTAAGAAACTCGGCGAGTTGTCATTTTTTTAAAACAATATACAATGTATATAAAATAACAGTATCACAATACTACAGAATTCAAATGCTACAATATAAACATACATACATAGTTTTTAATATTAAGGACAAAATATTTCTGTGTTAGATTACTTGTGCGGGACGCTATCACTGCCAAACATCCCTATCCATAATCGTTTATCTTATAATATGCTTTTGAAATAAGTGTCTGTTCCACGACAGTGAATCCGTAAGTTCAGTAATGTGTCTTGGTATTTTATTGTAGAATTTTATACAATTTCCCAAAAACGACTTTTTCGCCTTCACTAGTCTATAAAAAGTTATTTTGAGTTTCCCAGTGTCTCTTGTAGTCATTAACTTATCAGTATTCGTTGGGAAATTGTATAAATATAATAAAGATGGTATCATTGATTATCCAGCTTGGGCAGCGAATGGATGAACACGTTTTCCGACCGTTGCTATATTCTGAACCAAATAATAACAATTTGGTTGGCGCAGATTTTAATGCCTAGGATGAACGGAGAAAAATTTGTGGAGATTTTTCAGTGGACGCGGGCAGACTGCGTAATTTGTTCGCTGAATCCCTTGGAAGCGGAACAATGAATAAAATCATGCTTTACTACTGAGGTATAGGTACCTGGAGAACGTAAAATGGACGATTCAATTCGCGTTCGTGGGAATGAAGTCGGGAGAATGTTCGGCAGTTGTCTTATTAGTAAACAGAGACAATCTATACTCCGGATTTTCCTGAAAATATTTTGACTTGGAATCCGGTGGAAACGAACGGCACAGGACCGGTCTATCTGTAGCAGAACTGGGGTCACCGACATAGCCTTCAAAATTGCGAGACTTAAGTGGCAGTGGGCAGGGCACATTGCTCGCAGGACTGACGGTTGATGGGGCCAGAAACTGCTTGAGTGGCGTCCACGCACCGGAAGACGAGCTGTCGGTAGGCCTCCGACGAGGTGGAATGATGACCTGGTGAAGGTCGCGGGAATCCGGTGGAAACGAACGGCACAGGACCGGTCTAAATGGCGAGCCTTGGGGGAGGCCTATATTCAGCAGTGGACGTCTTTCGGCTGAAATGATGATGATGATGATGATTTTGACTTGTGTAGTGTTTGACGACCGCTTTAGCCTAGTTGGTAGTGAACCTGCCTACGAAGCTGGAGGTCCCGGGTTCGAATCTCGGTGAGGGTAACTGTGTGATGAGCACGAATATTTGTTCCTGAGTCTTGGATGTTTTCTATGTATTTACGTATATATTTCTCTATATAAGTATGTATAACCTAGTACCCATATTACAAGCTTAGTTTGGGACTAGGTCAATTTGTGTAAGATTGTCCACAAAATAATATTTTATTTTATTTTTTATTTTAAACGGAAAAAATGATCATAACAATATTATCCTAATTCCTACTAATATTAAAAATGCGAATGTTTCGATGTTACTATATTTCCTACTAATCTTGTTTAAGACGATATCGTTTTTGTGGCCCACTTGTTACACTTGTACAAGTTACTATTATCTATCTGTCATTCGAAAGCAGAGGAAAAAACCGGTCAAGTGCGAGTCGGACTCGCGGACCGAGGGTTCCGTATACAGATGTGTACCGGTTCCAACCCTATTAAATCAGGAAAATCTCAACTACATGGTGTGGAAATTGAACGCCATCTATCGGTGACTTTTGTTACAAATTTGAGCGACTGAATAACTTAGCATGTATGGTGGTTTTTCATTCTTTATCATGTGAACCGATTTCAATTTTTTTTCTTTATTTGAAAGAAGGTACTTTCAGCATAATCTCGTAGGAATTTATAAAACCCAAATACATGCAACGATGATTAAAATTACAAACATAGTATAGAAATGTTTTTTGACGATAAAAAAAAAGAAGAACTAGATAGCTCCTTTTCCTGTAAAATGTACATTGATATCAATGTTATGTAATAATTTCATGATAATGATAAACTTCGGAGATAAAGGGATTTTTTTTTACATTTTCCCTCATAAAATAAAAACGACTCAGCGTACAAAAATAAAAAAAAATTGTTTCAGAATGTGCAACCCAAGCCCTTTCATATGACTCCCCACTCGACGTATTCACTAGACTTTCAAATTTTCAACCTATTATCTGTCATTTTACACAGAAAATAAAAAAAAAAATTGAAATGTCATGTTCTATGTATCTAGGTTAGCCTTCTTTATAACTATTCCAATTTTCAACTCGATAGCATAAGTAGATCTTGAGATATTTAGCGATGTGACAGACAGACAAAGTGAAACCTTAAGGGTTCTTTTTTTACTATTTTGGTACGGAGCCCTAAAACCAACATGTTGAAATTACATCAGTTTGCTCACAAGTTTTCCATTGCGAAAAAGCTAATACTGTTAATTACATAAGCTTTTTTTTTAAAAGTCGGGATTCGAACCCACGTCCCCCGAATTAAAAGTTGCATGTTTTACCGCTCGGCTAAAGTGGCTTCTTCTACTAAATACAACAGGGTTATTGACAAAATTCTAATAATGTTTCGTAATTAAAGTGTATACATATAATAATACAATACAATTACTCTTTATTGCATAACCTCAACAAAAAACACACAATACAGTACATAATTACAATGGGTAGAGGCAAACAACAGGCAGTAACATATTACTGCATAGTATTACTTCAAATATTATGTACGTATTTTTAGTTAATGTATTGAATATAATGTTCTTAATGTAATAGTGTAATTTTGTGTTATTATATGGGCTAAGCCTGAAATAAAGAATTATTATTATTATTACTAAATACTTATTTTAGAAAAATGTTTTTTCCGCAAATTAAAAAATATTTTTTTTATCATAATAAGTCATAACTTATAAGGTTTCGCCGGAAGATCAGCGCCAGCTCCTTTTTTATTTGAACCTGACTGTGGCTTTATAGGCCGGGCCCAATAAAGCAATAGGAGTGCGCGGTTGGAGAGTAGCCTGGGGAAAATCCAGGGGAAAACCTCCGGCACGACCACGCGTGTGGTTTGGGACACTGGAATACTCTAAGAGTTTGCGCTCCAGTGAGATTGGTTGAGCGGTTTCAACCGAATCTGAGGTGTGAGTGGAATCGAGCTACTGGGAGTTTTGTCGCTGGTTCACTAAACCTAGCCTAGCTGAGAAGAGTCCAGCAAGAAACTCAGCTAGGCCCGACCTGGGTCGGACTGACTCTACCCGGTGTGCGGCGGTACCGGGACGAATAGGGACTATGTGTCACTGTTGACGCGATCGCGCGGTGGACGTCCCCGCCGGCGGGAAGCGCCAGCTCCCTGAGCCGGCATTACGCTGAGGCGAGACCTTTTTGTGACGGTTCCATGTTATTTGAATTACTTTTATTTAATTTTATGTTAGTATCGTCACGAATAAATATTTTCTTTCTTTCCTTCCTTCTTTCTTTCTTACTTTCTTTGTTTATTTCTAAGTGTCATAACCGTCATAAATATAATTATTATCTCTTTGGTAGCGATAGCGACAATCAACGACAGTACACTACACACATAATTATTTGACAATATACTTCTATATCTAGTCTAAAATTACTAGTTAAACGTAATTTGTTTCAGTTCAGCATTTTTTGAAGTAATTAAAACCGTCGATTGGGGTGTTTGTTCCTACATATAGTTTTTTTTACTTTTCTTTAGTTAACATTAACATTTTTTTATGGAAAACAATCTTACGGTCCACCTGACATAATTGCAGTTAACACTATGTAAAATAAGTAACCTCCAGGTCTATAGTTTATTCTTGTGTAGGTACCTTCCATGTACTGACAAAATGTGACTGTTTTGTGTTCTAAATAAATTTAAAAAAATACAACTAGATGACGTCACATCACAGACATCTCCATCACATGCTGCATATTTTAGTTTGAACTGACATGACACGCAGATTAAAAAAAAGTGTTTCAATATTGCGAAAATAATTACCAAATACCTAAATAGCGTAAAGAGTCTAATATTTTCATTGTATCTAGTTGACACATTTCTTGCAGGAAAGCATATCAAACGATTCGACATGTTTTGTTTTCTTGTGTAACTACACATTGTAAATACCTATTGTTATTTATTCCTCGTTTTTCTTTCAATTCTCTTTTATTGTTTACCACTTACATTTACTTAAGTAGGTTAAGTAGTATCATTGTAATAAGCATATTTTGGAGAAAATGACTTACTGTCGAGTTTCTTTCGGCGTTTCTTCTCGGCAGTAGTCTCATGAGAAACGCTAGTAGTTTTTGACTTGTAAAAGTGCCTTTGCGGCCTACTTGCAGAATAAAGTTCATTTATTTCATTTCATAAAAAATTGAGAATAACAAAAGAAATAATTAACAATAAACTTTATTTAGTCCATGTTTTATATTTTATCGCGATCACTGGAGAATAAATACCCTATTCGTGTAAAACCCTCGTCGACTAATAAATGATGTTAAAGACCAAGCCAAAATAAAAGCGTGAAACATCGCACTAACGCGAGCTCACCTAAGGAGCCCCAAATTGGCCATTAAGAGCAACCTCGAGCAACAATTGGCCACACTTGCGAGCACAATAAAAGTTGAACGGCTCGGCCCGAGCCGCGGGCCAGTCGAGCCGGCCCGGAAATCCATTCGCAAGCCTGCAGGCCCTAATTTCCGGGCTCAGGCCATGGATAGATGGGGTGATTTCCGAGCCCAAGGACGTGTGGATTTTTTTTGTAATTAGAGTTCCGATCGGACATTTGAGTTCCTTATAATATCATCGTTATATCGTCGGGTTTATAACTGAATCTTGCTAAGGCGACTTCCGAAATTAGCGGGGCGGGATCGGTATTATGACTTGAAGATTTATTGGATGAAAAATGCCACTGATAATTCTTGTTTTATTGTAATACACCCCTGGCGTTTACCTGAACACCTGTGTACCTTAATAAAATTACAGATACACGTAAGCTACCCACTCGTCCACAGTATAAAAACAAGTTACGTAGTAAAGAGTGTAAAACTGCATTAGTGCGCAAAAGTCTATTAGGAATGGCACCACAAATCTATAACAAAATACCAGCAGACATTAAACAACTGGAAATAGAACCTTTTAAGAAAAAGTTGACGACGCTATTAATTGAAAAATGTTACTATTCTACTCAAGATTTTATTAATAACACGGATCTGTATTTCTATTTTATTTATTTTTTTAATATAATTAACATTTTAAAGTACATTATATAGTTATGTTTCATGATTATTTTCTACTTTGTTTATAATTCGTTTGACATTGCACACTTGTTTTAATAATTATTTTGCTACTTTTCAAAGACAGACGTTATTGTTTGACATTGAATATTTGTATGCCAACCGGCAAAACATAGAGATCCATGTATTTATGTAAGATCAAACTCTGTACCACCTATGTTTCACAAATAAAGATTCTGATTCTGATTCTGTGCAAGGAGAAAGGCTTCTCGACCGCCATTTTAGGTTTCCGGACTAAAATGGTAAAAAAGGAACCCTTATGGTTACTCTTTGTTTGTCTGTCTGTCTGTCACATCGCTAATTACCTCAAGATCTACTTATGCTATCGATTTGAACCTAGGTTACCCTTTTTTATAACTATGCATCTGCATAGAACAAGTTTTTTTTTTCTGTGAAAAATGATAAAAGGTGATTTAAATTTGAAATATAAAAGGGCTTGAGTTGAACATCCTATAACATATTTAATTACAAATAAACAAAGAAATTAAAATAAAACTAAAACTAACCTAAATATACTTATCAAAAACCCTAATCTAATAAACCGCTACCAGTAGGTAACGTTCCCTATAAGATTTTCTTTTACGTCTAGTCTTTTTTTATTTATGACGGAAAATAAAAAAAATACCGTTTCCTCCCCGTTATTACCGAAGTTTACCAAAGAAAAAATATGTAATTATTACATAACATTAACATCTATTATATTTTACAGGAAAAATGTAACTAGTTTTTCTTTTTTTTATCATCAAAACACATTTCTATACTAAGTTTGTAATTTAATCACCTTTACATATATTTTTGTTTTATAAACTCCTACGCGTTAGGCTGAAAGTACCTTCTTTCAAATAAAAAAGAAAAAATGGAATCGCTTCACATGATATAGAATCATAAGTGCATGTAATATGCCTAAATTGAAGAATAAATAATTTCATTTCATTTCTCCTACTCTTAGCTTCCCATATGAGATTTTTATATCTCCAACTCCTCTCGCAAGGTGACAAGTTTCGGTGGAGACAAGAGTGAGATTTCGTTGTCACCGCTTCGTGCTTCGTACCCTTACCTGAGGGGTTACCGCGAACCACAAACGAAGTTTTCCCTCTCTGTCTCACTTATGTGCAAACCTGCAAGTGCGACAGGGAGGGAAAACTTCGTTTGCTGTTCGCGGTAGCGCTACTGGATGGACCTGCGAATTTTCAGTTACATGATTACGTCGGATTTTCATTGCATTTGACGACCGGTTTAGCCTAGTGGGTAGTGCACCTGCCTGTGAAGATGACGGTCCTGGGTTCGAATCCCGGTCAGGGCAAATATTTGTGTGATGAGCATGAATATTTGTTTCTGAGTCTTGGATGTTTTCTATGTATTTAAGTATTTATATCTATTAAATATATCGTCGTCTAGTATCCATAACACAAGCCTTCTTGAGCTTACTGTGGGGCTAGTTCGATTTGTGTAAGATTGTCCTCTAATATTTATTTATTTATTTTTATTCATTCCATTTTTTGAGAAGTACTATGAATAAATGATTTTACCTGAAACCCGACTGTCATTCTAAGATCACACGGACTGTATATACCCGCATTACGTAAATAAATGACGTAGGTTTTCAGGGTCAGCCCTCTGAAGAAATCAGAGAATACCTCGCCAAGGGAATTTCACCCTTATTTTCGGCTCTTGGAGCTTCAGTGGTTTTTTATTATTTCCCTAATTACGCCTTGACGAATGAAACCACGGAGCTGCTTCGGTGGCTCCGAGCCGTATTATACAGGGCTGAGAAAAATTAAATTAATTTTGATGCTGAATATATTTGGAATATTTATAATAACAGCCGGCACAGTATTAAAAATTGCCACTGAAGGACGCTCATAATAATAATAATAAAATAAAAATAAAAAAGCCTTGTATTTCTTGCAGTTGTTTTACATTGTTTGGTTAGTATGAATAGTATAAAAAGTTATCCTAGTGTTAGTAGCTATTGAACGCAACTTATTATTAATTATTATTATTTATGCAAGAACCCCATCTTCACAGGTGAAGGCCTCCTCCAAGGATTTCCACTTATCTCTCGCCTGAGCCACTTGTATCCAGTTCGGACCGGCGATATTTTTAATTTCGTCCTCCCATCTTGTCACGGGTCTACCTTTGCCTCTTTTCCCTAATGGGCCCGTCCATGACGTCACTCATATACCTACTAATTAATTTGTTCCTTTTTTAACCTGACTGTGGCTTTATAGGCCGGTCCCAATAAAGCGGTAGCAGTGTGCGGTTGGAAGCCTGGGGGAAATCCAGGGGAAACCTCCAGCACGACCACGCGTGTGATTTGGAACTGGAATACTCTACAAGTTTGCGCTCCAGTGAGATTGGTTGAGCGGTTTCAACTGAATCTGAGGTGTGAGTGGAATCGAGCTACTGGGAGTTTTGTCGCTGGTTCACTAAACCTAGCCTAGCTGAGAAGAGTCCAGCAAGAAACTCAGCTACGCCCGACCTGGGTCAGACTGACTCTACCCAGTGTGCGGTGTTACCGGGACGAATAGGGACTATATGTGTCACTGTTGTCGCGATCGCGCGGTGGACGTCCCCGCCGGCGGGAATGCCTAAGTGTACGCGTCGTGTCAGAGTTGGACGCCGTAAGCGCAGCGTTCCATCTTTCGATAGACGCTGTGATTACGTCGTCCGGGTCCGTAAGTGTGTGCCTATGATGCCGGACCGTTTTAAACCTGACTGTGGCTTTATAGGCCGGTTCCAATAAAGCGGTAGGAGTGCGCGGTTGGAGAGTAGCCTGGGGAAAATCCAGGGGAAAACCTCCGATATGACCACGCGTGTGGTTTGGAACTGGAATACTCTACAAGTTTGCGCTCCAGTGAGATTGCAATCTCAACCATGGTTGAGCATTTTCAACGTAATCTAAATTTGTTCCTATTATCCTTGAAAGTACGTAACTACGTTACTCTTAGGCCGGGTTTTATAAAGATTCAGTAACTCAGTACATTTTTTGACATAATAAACCGACATAAGGTCTAACGGATCTTTATGAAACCGATCCTTACTAACCTATCGTAACTGAGACGATGAAGAGTATTATTATGGTACTACAAAGTTCGCAATCAAGCATACGGCCTGCAGATACGCAGCCTATGGATACTTGTGAGGGCAGGACAATCACAAGCGCGTTGCTGACCCGTGTAGACAGCTAGAGAGAAAAACAGGTCCTAGGTCCCACTATCACGATTACTTTGGCCTATCGACCTTGCCGAAGGTGATTCCGGTTTTAAATCCCGGTAAGAGCATTTATTTTTGTAATATGATGAGCACGAAACTTGTTCCTAATCTTGAATGCTTTAATGTATTTAAGTATATAATTGCCAACGAGCAATGGAGCGCAGCATACTGGGAGTAAAACTGATCGACCGTGTTCGGAATTCCGTCATCATCATCATCATCATTTCAGCCGAAAGACGTCCACTGCTGAACATAGGCCTCCCCCAAAGCTCGCCATTTAAACCGGTCCTGTGCCGTTCGTTTCCACAGGATTCCCGCGACCTTCACCAGGTCATCACTCCACCTTGTCGGAGGCCTACCGACAGCTCGTCTTCCGGTGCGTGGACGCCACTCAAGCAGTTTCTGGCCCCATCGACCGTCAGTCCTGCGGAATTCCGTGCTACGCTCAAAAACCGGTATTGCAGATGTTGGAGCTAAAACCGCCAGGTTGAAAGGGGACTGGGCTGTCTGCGGCATGCATCCACAGAGGTGGGCTAAACTAGCTACGGAGTGGGTGCCACAAGAGGAGGTGAGGGCGGCGACGACGTGGCAGGCTTGACGGAGATAGCGGCATGACTTAGACGCTTTTTTAAACAACTGGCCTGAAACTCCTCAGAGCAGAGACGAGTGGAAGTGAAGGGGGAGGCCTTTGCCTAGGATTAGAAAAAAAATCTATGTCTATGATCGTCTATAATGTACCTACCCACTGCTTCAAAAAGCTCTATTTTCGATAGTCGTATGTTGTTTATGCGATTATGTGTATGAAATGTACATATAACTGTTCCTTATTGATGTCCCTAACAACGCAAGAGAGATTTTTATTTATAACTCATATTCACAAAACTTACGTCCAAAAAACTGTTTTTTGACCTAAAATTGGCCAAGTTTGAGTCAGTGAGTTTTGAAGTAAATATGGATTACTATTTCGCTAAACCTCGTTGTTTTAATAGGATAAACCATAAAAACACGAGAAAATGGACAGTTACAGTTGGAAGGTCATTGGGGGGCTAGGAGGGTAAGGGTTGCCCTGTAGCCCGGGCATAGAATATGGCTACGGTATCCTCTGCCTGTCGTAGAAGGCGACTAAAAGGGGGTCCTCGGGGTCGTAGACGGTCGTAGTTGGGGGCTACGATCGTCATAGAAACATAGCGGGACCCACATAAGTGGACTCTAGGGCGGCACTGGTGCGTTCCGTAGGAGATCCCAGAGCCGCCCGAAATGGGTTGAGGAGGACAAGCGGGGGTTTTTAGTCGGTGCAAGTTCGACATAACCACCGCGCCGCCCCCACGGTGCGGAGGTATCCATAACGGATTTTCCCCCGTCGAAAAAAAAAAAAAAAAAGGAGGGTAAGGGTGATTTGGTGACCGTTCCGTGTCCGGGCCGTTTTATACGGTTCCGGTACGGATGGCTCGGGTATATACGTTAAAAAGAGAGGGCTGGCATTTACCAGTATTTACTTGAGGTACATAATGTTAGAGTCGCTATATAACGTGGCAATGGCCAGGATTCTGGGCACACTGCCCATTGGCACTGATTTAGAAGATTTTTTATTGATGTACTTTTTAGTTTTTATTGTAAACTTTTTATGAAAATACGTTGTTAATTAAATAAATTATTCTCAAAATTGGTTGTCAATTGGTATATATAAGTATTGATATCTGAATTATAGGAGTCCAGCCAACCTTGCGTTTAGTAAGTATATCATCGGGTAACAGGCAAAATTCACTAAAAATTTTGAAATAAAGGAAAAATTGAAAAATTAATACAAAATTAATTTAAAAGTCACTAAGTAACAAATACCTACTTACAATAAAGCTCGTATATCAGCATCGTTTCAGTACTGAGATACGAGGTTTCAAAGAGTAGTGACAGATTTGATAGTGAGTCTTGCTTCTCACCCGATGATATCACGGGAATAAGCACGGAAGGGGCCCGGTACGAATACGGACCGGCCCGGCCACGAAAGTGTAGTGGGAATCGTCCTTTAAACTCGAGGGCTGTAGGTTTTTCTTGCTGATTGTCTATTCCCTCGCGAGAGGAGGAAATGCGAGGTGTCGTCGCCGGGGCACGTTTTAATCATCCCGTCCCGCATCGATAGCAGTGACGCCTCAATTTAGGCGCTGGCGCGGCGCGGGCGCACAGAGCACAAGAGAGCGGACTAAGAGCCCGGCCAGGACGTCGCGCGAGTAGGAATGATGACTCGTTACAATATATAACGACCGGTATAGCCTAGTGGGTAGTGCACCTGCCTGTGAAGCTGACGGTCCTGGATTCGAATCCCAGTCAGGGCAAATATTTGTGTGATGAGCATGAATATTTATTTCTGAGTCTTGGATGTTTTCTATGTATTTAAGTATTTATATCTATTAAATATATCGTCGTCTAGTACCCATAACACAAGCCTTTTTGAGCTTACTGTAGGGTTAGTTCGATTTGTGTAAGATTGTCCTCTAATATTTATTTAAGTATTTATTGTTTATTTAATTTATAACATAGTGTGGCTACATGGATAGAAAGCCATCAAATTATCACAATAAATACGTAGTAAATTAGTCAAATTAATTAAAATTAGAGATGCACCGAATATGGGTTTGACCGAATACGAACATTCGGCCGAATATTAGGTCCAGCTGTTGCCGAACCGAATATTCGGTTCAATGTAATTCCATCATCTATTGTTGTAAAACAGACTAATTGAATGGTAAAATTTTTGTTCATTATCAAAGCGTAATATTGACAAATAAGTTAAATCACTGTTATTAATGGGTCAAGTATTAATTTCACGAAGCAGTAACTATAATACACTCTTGTAACTTCTATCAAAACCCTCTCAAAATTGTTCGGTAAATATTCGGCAGCTGAACCGAATAATTCGACCGAATACCGAATATTAAAAAACATGCCGAATACCGAATACCGAATAATGAATAAAATTATTTAAAAAATCGGCACTTGTTAGTGATTGTTCTGGGGTCACACGCGTCCATACGCTGTGGTGCCTGCTTAGAATCAGGCAGACTATTATGTGTAAAGAAGTTTACAAAATATAAATAAATATAAATACATATTTGTGGACAATCTTACACAAATCGACCTAGTCCGAAACTAAGTTACTACTTTATTTTTTATTTAAGTACTTTATTTAATAGATTTTATAATTTTCATGTTGACGTGTTATAGATATAGCTCAACATATTTTATTATGATTAGTGTACCTACTTTATTACATTTTATCTTGACGCTGGTCGCTAACCTTATACATCTTTAACAAATCTCGATTGTTATTAGTTTCTTAGTCTTATTTTTGACATGTAACACTACATTTAATTAATGATACTTTGATTATTGTATTATTTTTATTTGATGTACCTAGATAGATTTTGGCTTGTAAAGGTGCCCTTGAGGCCTATTTGCAGAATAAATGCTTTGATTTTGATTTTGATTTTAAGCAAAGCTTGTACTATGGGTACTAGGCGACGATATACATACTTATATAGACAAATACATAGAAAACATCCAAGAAGGAGCAAATATTCGTGCTCATCACACAAATAAATGCCCTGACCGGGATTCGAACCCGGGAACTCCAGCTTCGTAGGCAGGGTCACTACCAACTAGGCTAGCGGTTGTCGAATTCATAAGCGGTAGGGCATTCCAGCGATTTACAAAACAGTATCCACACTGCTTACGATAGGAGCGCTCGTGGCCCAACGGCGCCCGCGTACCGCGTGCGGTACGCGAGGTTAAGCAACGTCGGCTCAAGGCAGTTATTGGATGGGTGACCGCTTTGAGTGGTTATTGAGCGAGCCGTTAACCCCGGCTGCTGTCTATGATAGCAGTCGTTAAGCCAAGTTAGAGGCCTTCGGGCGGCTCGAGAACTAACAGTCAAGTTGCCCACTCACTTGACAAACCTAATTCCAATAAGGTCTGGTTTTCCCTCGGGTTGAAAGATCAGATGGCAGTCGCTTCCGTAGAAACTAGTACCTACGCCAACTCTTGGGATTAGGTATCGGACCCGGGGCATCCTTTAGGATAAAGACGATGATGATTGGATGTTGACGTTAAATTTTCCTCTTGACATTCAGATTTTAGTCTTGAAACTGTCTAGATTATACAATTTTTTATGCTTTTATTTTACATATTGACGATCTTTTTGTGAATTTATTATACTCTCTTTTGACATACATTATAGTAATTCATGTCTTTTTTTAAATTTCATATGCATCAATAAATTGCTCTGAATAATTAGATTCAATTTATGTAATATATAACTGACGATTCAAAAGTGCTTGTTGCTAGGCCTATTTTAATAAAGAATATTTTGAGTTTGAGTTTGAGTTTGATGATCCGCACTGCTTACGCTAATCGCTCCCGCGCCCGCTTCCTTCCGAGACCTCTCCCCACCTTATAGCAGCTGCACAAGTCCCTAGATTACTTTGCAATTGAAAACAAATAATAATAAATACGGCACGCTTCGCGCAACTCCCGGCAAATTGGAAAAAGGGAAAAAACGCATTCAGTTCCGGGATTCTCAAGAAAATATTGGGAGATAGCAGATGTTCGAATATGAATTTTGTTTTCTTAAAGCACCGACAGCTACATTGTTCCCAGATTCCCAGTCTGCTGATGCTCTGAAATGTCACTTTCAAGAACCGTTTTCGTAAGATGACTTGAATGTACTATACAAATACAAATACAAACATTTATTTTGCAAATAGGCCACAAGGGCACTTTTACATGTCAATATATTAATTTACAATTTCAGAAAGTCTGACTATAATAAGTAATACATTTTTCATGTCAAAATATTAATTTACAGTTCAAGAAGGAATAATAATTTGGAGTTTACAATTATAACAAAATTAATGTCATACAGTGAAGATAAACTTGCAAAGTTATCTATGACAAATATTACAACATCAGTAAAGTTAGAGATGTATAAGGTCTCAAGATTAAACAAGGAGTATAATGAAATTAATATAATATCCCAGAGATGTACATGGTCTCTGAGCGTCAAAATTAAAATTAATTTAATATTGTTAGAGATGTATATGGTCTCTAAGTCACTGATAATAAAAACGACTGACTTAAAGATTTGTGTAAACGGGTCTAACGGGGGACTTTTCGGGTCTACCCTTCACATTTTTATAGACTTGTAGAGTATAGCCTTGTTCACGAAATAAAGTAGCCACCTAAAGTTGGGCGTTCATAAGTATATATAAACTTTTTGTAATGGTAATGCGTGATATTTTAATATAAGTATTGTCAAGTTTAAGAAAAATAAATACCGTAAACCGGGGTTACTTTCAAATTAGGGGGCGACTTTTAAAATCAAGTTTTTAAGGCCTATTTCTAGTTTTTATTTGGTTAACCTGGGTCGGTGTTATCCCTTGGTATATTTCCTAACTATTTACTGAACTGAATCAAATTATAAATAGTTAGTGACGTTTATATTAGTGGCCTTAATCTATCAAACTGGCTCCGTTTTTTCCTAAAGTCACCCCAGTTTACGGTAATATATGTCATTGACTGGATAAAATCAAGATGCCAAGGTAAATATAATGTTAAATCAATAATTGTATCCTATTGTACAGAAAAGGGTATTTCGATGCGACAACTCGCAAAACGGTATAAATTATCTAAAGATGGTGTGCGAAAATTTATAAAAATGTTTGGGGAATTTAGTACACTAGGTGAACTGAGACCTTGCGGTCGCAGAAAAGGCTGCGTGAAGCCGGGATCGGATACCGGTATTTTCTCCATAGAAAAATACCGGTATTATTACGGTTACCGGTTCATTATTTCGTCTTTAATGGGACAATCTAATAATACGACGTTGTTACCTAAATACATGATTCAGCCCTACGTAAAGAGCAAAAAATAATCCAAAATATTGGGCTAATTCAGGGTTTTTTAAAAATACCGGTATCGGTCCCTGGCGTAAAGCCGAAATTGGACGTAGAAAAGTTGCGTCTTTCCGTCAGAATCCATCGGCCTCTAATCGCGATGTAGCCAAAAAAATTTCGCACTTGGAGTAGCCCAACTGGGGAAGTACCTCCGCTTACCGAAAACCGCAGGAATAATAACATGATTAAATAAAAATAAATAAATATTAGAGGGCAATCTTACACAAATCGAACTAGCCCCACAGTAAGCTCAAGAAGGCTTGTGTTATGGGTACTAGACGACGATATATTTAATAGATATAAATACTTAAATACATAGAAAACATCCAAGACTCACAAACAAATATTCATGCTCATCACACAAATATTTGCCCTGACCGGGATTCGAACCCAGGACCGTCAGCTTCACAGGCAGGTGCACTACCCACTAGGCTAAACCGGTCGTCGCTAAACCGGTTGACATTACTTGCTCTGCAATATATTGAAAAGAAAGTGGTATTGTTGATTATAATGTGATGTGTGTATTTGTGATTGTAATGTGTCGTCGATTATTGGATAATGTTCTTGACAATGTACAATACAATAAATGATATTCTATTCTATATTTTCAAAAATGAGTGCTGGCTTTAATTATATACCATTTTCGCATGACAAAACCTCTTACGCCCCCACCTAAAGTACAGTCAAACTCATAAACGGGTCCATCAACTTTTTATTATTATGTCTCGTCAGCGAGGAGAGAAGACAACAGTATTTATTTATTTATCGCAAAGAATTTTTTTTGACACTTTTGTTGCACCATATAGCACCATCCAGGGGCACCCTATGGACGTGGTGCAACTTCGACCCCCCTTGTCAAGTGAGTGGGCAACTTGACTGTTAGAAGTTCTCGAGCCGCCCGAAGGCCTCTAACTTGGCTTAACTGCTATCATAGACAGCAGATGGTATCAACGGCTTACAGTGCAAAGCACGGGAACGCTCAGTTAATAACCACTCAGAGGTCACGCATCCAGGAACTGACCCCGGCCCATGTTGTTTAACCTCGCATACCGCACGCGGCACGCGGGCGCCGCTGGGCCACGAGCGCTCTAGCAGAGACAAGAGTAGGGCCATTCTACTTTTTCATATTCATAATTTTCAGAGTAGGGCCATTCTACTTTTTCATATTCATAATTTTCAGACACTTTTTTTATGCAGATTTTGGAATACTTGAACCTCACTTTATATTTTTGTATTGTTATTTAGAAAGAGTAATTGAAGTATCACTTCCGATAGTTTTGGTAATTAACAACTCACAGCTAATATCCATAAATTGAGTAACTCAGTGGTCCTTGGATGTCTCACCATTTGTATGAGAAAATGGTTTTTACCACTATATTACCCACTTTTTACAGCAATATGTTAATATTTAAGTAATTTTACCTATACATTCCTTTTATTACCTTTGGGTACTATTTCGGAATTATTTTTTTATTAATACTATTTTTGTATACTAATTCAATATATATGATAGATTTTTTAAATAGAAAATTGGTTATGAAAAAGTAGAATGATGGCTACTTAACCAAGTTTCTTAGAAAAATGATTATAATATGGACTTCAAGCATGATTAAGAGCGCTTTAATAAAATGTAGTGGGTCCACTAGCGCCACTCGTAAATAATTGTAATTATTTAAATTTAACGATATATAACTAAAACAGGGGGCCGTTTTAACTTTAGACGCATAGATTGACGAATCCAGCAACGTAAAAACTAGTTTGATGGATTCAAAAAGTACTTAAATACAAACTACAGTACGTAGCGGCCCCCTTTTTTAGTTATATATCGTTAAATTTAAATAATTACAATTATTTACGAGTGGCGCTAGTGGACCCACTACATTTTATTAAAGCGCTCTTAAGAGATGACCCATATACAAATGCATTTATACTCATCGCTAAAACTCATGATACATATGTCTTACGTTTCCATAGTGACAAATATATAAGTACGCTCTTACGTCCTTGACATTAAATCCCCATATTCAGGATGTTGACTGTACTTTGCTCAGCCAAAAATATCCCGCAAATAATAAAGCAGATACTAAAGCCACCAAAGAAATGAGCGGCATTACTCTTTCGCGGTTTACTCGAAATATGGTCCAGGACAAAACTCGGGCGGTAATCCGGGACCCGGTCTGACGTCAGCATCTGTATGCTGCTCTGCGGCCCGCGGACCATCCGTCTGCGCGCGTGACCCGAATGAGAGGCGAGGAAATGTTGACATAACACACAGCCTTATAGTTATTGTATAATGAACTCGGGGTTAAAGCAGGGATCGGATACCGGTATTTTCTCCATGGAAAAATAAATAAATATTTGTGGACAATCTTACACGAATCGACCTAGTCCCAAACTAAGCAAAGCTTGTACTATGGGTACTTGGCGACGATATACAGACTGATATAGATAAATATATACTTAAATACAAAGAAAACATCCAAGACTCTGGAACAAATACTGGTGTTCATCACACAAATAAATGCCCTGACCGGGATTCGAACCCGGGACCTCCCTTCGTAGGCAGGGTCACTACCAACTAGGCTAAGGCGGTCGTCAATAATACCGGTATTATTACGGTCACCGGTTCATTATTTCGTTTTTAATGGGACAATCTAATAATACGACGTTGTTACCTAAATACATGATTCAGCCCTACGTAAAGAGCAAAAAATAATCCAAAATATTGGGCTAATTCAGGGTTTTTAAAAAATACCGGTATCGGTCCCTGGGTTAAAGACGTTTGATATGAAGTCTTCTAAACTAGTGGCTCTGTGAGCTGTAGACCTCGTGACTGAGTTTTTTTATCATTTCCAAAATCTGACATTATATAAAAGATCAATTATGAATATCGAACCTGCTAACAGAATTTCACGAGAAGCGGTTGAAAAATGCGATCTGTAGAGGAGAACAAACCGTTGATCAAATATATATTTTTTTAATTTTCAAAAACTTATTCCACAAACAAATCAGATTCAGTTTCATTTATTTCATAGATGTAAATTAAAATATTGCATTCATGTCAAAAGTATACGAATTCACATCATGATCGTCAATTAAGATATAAATAATAATAATGGAATAGGATTTAAACATATTCACCGAATAAGGATCGTCATAACATAATTGGACACAGAAAATATAAATAAAATACAAATGGAATTTAAGACAACAATTGGCAATTAAATAAATGGCAAATCTGTATATTTATCCAATCTGCTCACAAAATTTCACTAGAATCGGTTGAGAAATGCGACCTGTAGAGGAGAACAAACCGAAATTCGCCCGCAGAAACTTACAAAATCATTGATAAAAAAACTGTTTTTGGAAAATTCCAAAAACTGACTCGATAAAAAAATTCTATATAATTACCGGACCTGCTTCAAAATTTCACGAGAATCGGTTAAGAATTGCGAGCTGTAAACGAGAACAAACGGAAATCCGGACATACGAAAGCATTTTTGTCGAAGCTGAAGCAAACCTTCGTTTCACTCGGTCAATAATGAATTTACCTATTTGCGATCAACAACCATTATCACAGTATTATATGTATATTTATATTTTACTTCTGTAGTATTATGATACTGTTATTTTATATACATTGTATATTGTTTTGAAAAAATGACACCTCGCCGAGTTTCTTACGCCGGTTCTTCTCGAGGCAGAGGTTTATTTTATGAACCAGTGGTAGTTTTTGGACTATCATAAGTGCATGTAACATGCCTAAATTGAATAATAAATGATTTCATTTCATTTCATTATCACAGGTAAAGTTAGTTATAAGTTCTTGCTACACTGTGATGCTCTACATCCATGTAAGATCTTGCAATACCATGGTAATACCAAAAAGCTCATGCCAAAGGAGAGTATATTACATACCGAAGGATTCCGCCCAGCCAAGGATGTCGCTTGATTGACAGTGTGAGATACACCATTTCCTTGTTATCACGTAACTTAAAAAAAAAAAATAGTACATAAAGTTACGTAATTCGCTTGCGGCCCACAATTCCATCCTTCGCTTGCGGGCCACAATTCCATCCGCGTTAGTTATGAGACATGTTGTGCCTAACGTAACTTACAGTCTGTACTCCCGGGCCAAGAAAATATTATTTGTGACTTGATAATTACCCAGATTAGCCTCGACTAAACACGGCTACCAGTTACCGAAAAAATGCGTGAAAATCCACAAAAGTCGCCCCAACTTTGCAGAAAGAAATGGAAAAAGTTCTCTCATTATAACAGAATTAGGGTCGCGGATTCGGAACCTTTGAAAGGGGAGCGTTTGGGCCGTATGATGAGTTCAGATTGTATATTCAAAACAGAAGTAGAATTAAGTGTGTCAACTTATATAACTTGACGCCGAGGCACTAAGATTTACACGTAATTAGCCGCTCAGATTCGGTTGAAACCGCTCAACCAATCTCACTGGAGCGCAAACTCCTAGAGTATTCCTGTGTTCCAAACCACACGCGTGGTCGTGCCGGAGGTTTTCCCCTGGATTTTCCCCAGGCTACTCTCCAACCGCGCACTCCTAACGCTTTATTGGGCCCGGCCTATAAAGCCACAGTCAGGTTCAAAGGGTAATTGGCGGCCAAAATCGTACTGGTTATGTCTGGGCCAACTGATTGCGAACAGAATTCACATACTAATAGCTGTGTTATAGTCCATTAACGTTTATTATACTCTATTTATAGCCTCATTCTACAAACTATTTATTGGCATTTAGTTTCATTATTCGGTATTTTTTAATTTATTGTTATTGCAGATTAGCGCTTGGCATGTAAAAGTGCCCTTGTGGCTTATTAGCAGAATTAATATTTGGTTTATTTGAATTTCCATATCATATGGCGGTCAGATTAAAGCCCGTCTCTCATTACAGCTGTGGTGGCGGCAGTTCGTCCGTGGTTTCCCATGCTGACGGCTGCGCCGGCTGCTGCTATTGATGCTGGGCGGGGATAACCCTGGACTCCCTCGAATATGGGCCGGGATAACCCTGGACAACGCTTTTCTGTTTTCTTGTTCTTCGCTGATCATCATTTCAGCCGAAAGACGTCCACTGCTGGACATAGGCCTCCCCCAAGGCTCGCCATTTAGACCGGTCCTGTGCCGTTCGTTTCCACCGGATTCCCGCGACCTTCACCAGGTCATCACTCCACCTCGTCGGAGGCCTACCGACAGCTCGTCTTCCGGTGCGTGGACGCCACTCAAGCAGTTTCTGGCCCCATCGACCGTCAGTCCTGCGAGCAATGTGCCCTGCCCACTGCCACTTAAGTCTCGCAATTCTGAAGGCTATGTCGGTGACCCCAGTTCTGCTACGGATAGCTTCATTCCTAATTCTATCACGCAGAGAAACCCCGAGCATAGCTCTTTCCATTGCTCTTTGGGTGACCTTGAGCTTTCTTATGAGGCCCATCGTTAGCGCCCATGTCTCGGATCCATATGTCATCACTGGCAACACACACTGGTCAAAGACTTTTGACTTGAGGCACTGCGGTAAATTGGACGAGAATAATTGGCGTCGGTGATCAGAAGATTATTCTTCGGTCCGTTAGGCTAAGGTCGCCATGTACTATTAGTACAGGATGGTGGGTGCCCAGGATATGAGAGGTGAGCTAAACAGCGTTTATTAATATCGGACCTAACTATATATACACTTTAGGTTGCGCTGATACAAGCAATATGCGTTTATGTCGCAGTAAACTATTGTTACTGCTAAACACTGAAAGTGGCTAATCGCCATACTACATCGGGTACTTGTCACCGACGTGGTATAAAGAGAACAGATTAGTACGTGCAAGCGAGCGCACGGGACGAATTTGTAATCAAACTGATATTTATGCGTGTCTTGGGTCCACGGATTTACAATAAAATTCCGACAGCTATTAAAAACAGACGTGTCTTGGTTTTACCCTGAATCTTAAATCCATACTGATCCAGAACGCCTATTATACAGTAACCGAATTCTTAGCTGAACAGCCTTATTTTAAGTTAATTGTTATGTAAGTATTGTAATGTTTTTTTTATGTTATAGGGGGCAAGCGAGCAGACGGATCGCCTGATGGTAATGTGTGCCCGTTGATATTATTGTATTTTTTTTTTATTTGTTTTAAAGTCGTGGTATCCCGGCGAAAAAAATAAACAATAAGCAACCTTTTGTAATGACCCCGGGGATCCCCGAGACCGGTAAACGACTGGAATAGAGGTCCTGTGTGAAATCAATTATTTTTAATATCAATTTAACTTTATTTAATCTAATTATGATTGAAACTCGACAACGTATGATTAATATAATACATGAATATGAATACCACCACAGACCAACCCATTCTAGGGGTGGACATTATACATATTTGTGAACAACCCTACGCAAATCGACCTAGTCCCAAATTACGAAGGTAAGCCAAGCAAGCAGCTTTGCTTACCTACGTAATTTGGGATTCAAATCCCGGTCATGGCATTTATATGTGTGATGGACACGAATATTTGTCATATAAATATCGACGCCCACTTATAGTACAGTCGCCATCAGATATATCGGAGCGAAGAAGGTGCTCACAAATATCTGAACAAGACTATTTTCAAGGCGTTAAAGTGCATGTTCAGATATTTTTGAGCACCCTGAAGAGTACAGATATATTTGATGTGATCAAGCAGCTTGTACTATGATGTGGGCGACGATATGTATATACTTACACAGATAAATATACACTTAAATACATAGAAAACATCCAAAACTTAGAAACAATTATTAGTGTCCATCACACAAATAAATTCCATGACCGGGATTCGAACCCACTATTCACTAGCCAACTAGGCTAAAATGATCGTCAATCTATACCTAACTCCTAGGTGAAATACTTCGCTTATTCCTTAACTTAGCATAAAGGCTAACTAAGGCTTCTCATCAATTCCTGTGCTTCAGTGATAGGAATTGTTGTAAACTCATCTCCGATATCAGTTCTGAGATTATTATCCGACTGCCGCCGCGCCGGTCGAGTTTTTAAACGACATATATTTATATATTTATTTATTCTCGGAGTTTCAACAGCTGATTTAACATATTAGCATTTTAAATAAAAACATGGAGTCAATTACAGAAACTCACAAATAGAAACAAGATAATGAAGTTATACACACTATATAAGATTTCAAGCTTACATCCTTGATAATGGCGCTTGCAACAGTGCCGAAATATCGGGAACTCAAAAATACAAATATACATAGTAAATATTCCGTTTCAAATCGTAATTCTAATATACACACTATGTTACAATATCTTAAAATTAAAAGCCACAAAGAAAACAACAACGCAACAAGAGATGCACATCGCATCTTGGGGTAAGATGAAGAAACAGTGAGGAAATCGTTTAAGTACGTCAATACCTGAATGTGATGAGCAGTGTTCTATGTAACTACGTTGTTTGAGTGGCAAACAAGCAAGCGACGGGCAATTAGTAACGGTACTTGCAGGGCGGCCCTTTAATCAAGCTTAGGTTGATTGCGTCGGGCCAGGAATTGGCTACCTTGACGAAATTGTTGCTTTGAGAACACAACTTGTTTCGCTGGGCCGCTGTATTCCAATTACAAAACTACATGTTCCTTGTCTCGTATATTAATTTTATTTTTTTATACTGCGATATTACGGGCCAGGTCGGCGGAGGTTTAATGGGCGTCGGCCCAGGTCAGTTGTTGGATGGGTGACCGCCTTGATTGGTTATTAACTAAGCGCTCCCGTGCTTTGGAAGGCACTTTAAGGCGTTGATACCGGCTGCTGTCTATGATAGCAGTTGTTAAGCCAAGTTAGAGGCTTCGGGCGGCTCGAGCTGTCGAGAACTTCTAATAGTCAAGTTGCCCGCTCACTTGTCAGGCCT